>OU426988.1:213596384-214846384 GCA_911387755.1 Chrysotoxum bicinctum | reverse complement strand
TCGCTAGCGGTTTAAGGCATGTCTGGGGCTCTGAGAGACGGTTAATGGACTTGTGTTGCTACTGAACCATACATCGGACAATGGCAGCGAAAGTAAGTCCAAGATTATGCATGGCGTGGTGGCATGTCGGTCCGTGTACTGCATGCGTAATTCCACGATCATAATGGGTGGCGGCTAGCATAAGGACATGGTTGTTGGATGGTGGTGAGGTGGTAAACACATGGTTCATGGTCTTGACTCCAACGAGCTCGTCTACTTCGGTGGGCCGGTATTGCTGCTATTTGACAATTCTGCATCTCCAGGTTCGACCTCCTCGTGTTGCCTGTGGATAGGTTACGAACCAACTAGATGGGAACATCCTGGACGGTGGCCTTAAAGTAGGAATCCGCTAAGGGCTGACAGGCCGCTAAGTTTTGCAGGAACTTCATCTGTAAGTGACCGTAATGGTGGCGAAGCTCGACTGGAAGCTATATTCTGGTTCCACGGGAGATAGTGCCCAGGAGTCTGGGGGCAATAGCATAGGTCTTCTGGCTCTCTTATTCGATCTTCGGATAGAGAGGTGCAGCTGTCGCGTGCATGCTCTCTTTCTCAGACTATCTATGAGGTGGGCCCCCTAGTGGGAGTATCGTGGTGGCTTGGTTTATTCCGAATGGAATGGTTTTCAGGCGTGCCTGGATTCAAGAGGTGTTAGATAGACCTTGCCTCCTAAGCAAGAGGTGTGTTCATGCCTGCAACATGTCACAACTTTGCGACCGAAATGGCTTCGGCTATGTCGGGGTTAATGGTCAGGACCCAATCTGACTCTGATGGAGGTAGGCCTCCCGTGGGATTGAGCCATAATAGACAGGTGTTAACGTTAAACCAAAAGACGATCTTCTAGTCTAGATCCATTTGGTTCAATTTGGCTCATAAGAAATTGGTTATCAAAGTTCTGTCAGACCAATGACGCTGCCATAAGAAGGTATTCATATGGCCGCCTGTGCTGCACTCTCCAAGAGTCTTAACCTTCACATACCCAGGTATAAACGTCCAAAACTGTCTCTATGATCAACCCGTTCGGCACCACTTTCGCTTTACTTCAAGGGGGGGGGGGTCCTGTTTAATTAGCGGGTTTTATCCCTTCGTGAACTGGCTCTTCTCTTTTTTTGTTTTTCAAGATCTGGGTCAGATACGCTCTTATTTTCTGCCATTGCTGTTAGTTTTCAAGCATCTTTGGGATGATGTTTTCTTGACTTAATTCGCCGATGTTTCTTTGTAGATCCTGGTGGAGGGTTTCCCATCTGCTACATACAAAGTAGACGTCATCTAAGTCCGAGTCTCCATACTGGCAGGCGGGGATTCTTGCTTTGCCTATTTTAAACAGAAAGGCGTTAAAATATCCGTGTCCGGTGAGAAATTGAGTGACGTAGTAGTACACTTAACCGTGTTTCCGATTTCCCTATTCAGCTTTGTCTCTGATGAGCCCCGCAGTCCAGCGCCCTCTGCTTTCAGACTCCCATCGGTCTTGCCACTTCTGTTGTGTAACTGGCTTTGCTTCTGCGATTGCCACATCAATTCCGATTTCAGCTCCCTTTTCGTACACGTACTTTCGTTCTGCTGCCAGAAGGTCTATTGGCGTTACTCCTCCAACTACCAGAACGGCTGATTCCGACACCGTGCGATAGGAGGTGGCCACCCGTAAGGCTCCACATCTCTGTACCGCTACCATCTGCTTGCTATACCTTTTTTTCTAGTCTCAGCGCATCTTGGTGCCCCATAAAGGTCGGAATAGATCTCACCGATACATTTGATGTCAAAAATGTTTTAGGCATGGCGATACTCTGTCGAACGACTTTTTCAACATCGTTCTTGAATGAGTAGTTCAAAACTCATCCATGAATAGTAGAAGCACAATCTTTCAAAAGTCCGTCCAATTTCTCAGATAGGTACGCCGCCGACAACATTAACATAATTGTACGAACAAAGCTTTATGTTTGTGTAGCAGTTGTGAGCATTGAGATGGAAGCGAAAATGGATTTAAAGATGAATGAGAGCAAAACCAAGTATTATGCTGTCATCACGAAAGGACACAAAACATCGACGTCTTGGACTCTGTTGGGGCATGCTTAGCTTATGTTGGCGAATTTAGATTTGATGCGGATCATCGTGAGGCGCTCGTTTACACAGTTGAAGCTCAAGACTATTTGTTTTCAGCCTAAGTATATATATCACAATCTCTTAATTTTCTTTTCCCCGCTACATCCAGTCGCATTTCCTGAATGGCGGTATTATATGCCTTGCAGCTGAATTTCGAAGTTCGTTGTCCTTATTTCTTTTGCATAGTTCGTCATCAGTTAATTTGTCTGTATCCGAAGCTTGTTTTTGACTCGTTATTAGAAAATTATTTTATGTGATCGGGAAGTCACCCCGACAGCACACCTTTCAAACCGGAGGGCCAGGTCCATATTATAGTCCTAAGAACTGCAAGCCGGATAAACCGCTACTTACAGGCCTGTGCTCCGAAAATGTCATAGTAGCCCTGTAAGGTGCTCGCTAAGAAATATGAAAAGAGAAAAAAAAATCTGTTTTTAGACTATGGGATCTTGGCAACCCATATATGGGGTATTCGCAAAAAAGTCTTGTGATTTGATCGATCAGTAATTAGTCAAATAGCTTAAGAAATTGGTCAGGCAAGTGCGACTTTTTGGACCTCATCGGTGTGATATTTGCAAAAAATTTATATCCGAAAGATCACTCAAGGAATAAAATGTCAACAATGGCTCCAGAAACAAATACGAAACACTGACGCTGACAATAGTAGCTACCGTCTGCAAAACAAGATAATCCCCTTCAAACTTCAGAGAGGAGATAATTGGTAAAAATTAGAAATAGTAGTGGAGACAACACGAGGAAGCTGGGGCTCCTGGAACACACCGAAATTTATTTTTTCGACTTCAGGTTTGGGTTCATTCACTACGAATTGTATTTAGAGTTCTTAAAGGTTACTTCTAATTCAATGAAGAAGAAATTCATCAATACCAAAAGTATCTTTTTTTCCCTAAAAACTCTTGATGTCAAACTCTAAATCACCATATAATATTTATTTTTGGCGTTCGACATACTTTGATCCTTATATACGAGTATTTTCAAGGCCATGTCAAATAAAATTAAATTTCCAAAATAGTTAATAAATAAAAAGTTTCCAACCGCTTACTGCCACAAAACTATGATAACTAATGAGTTTTATATAAAAGATATCTGAGTGCCTCTTCAAAGTCGAGTTGGCATCAAATCCATTAATACCATTGTCTGTTCTTCTTCTTAGTCGATAGTAAAATCATCAATAATATTGTTCCACTTGCCAAGACAAAAAAGTCCGAGTTACTAAATGAATTAAAAATATTTCCAATCACTGAGTTGAATTTCTGAAGATCGATAGTACATAAGGGCGTTTTTAAATAAAAATATCCGTCTCTAATACAATAATTTAAATAAAACAATAAAAAACGAAAAACGAAGGTCTCGCACTCCTGTCTTGTTGGCTACACCTCAAAACGATCTCGGTTGGGAGGCAGAATCGTAGGTTTGTTCCAGGACAGAAACGATGACGTTCAATAATCACGATTCTGGATATATGAAATTGTTGATAAGAGAACTATACTTGGCAGGCAAATTCAACAAGGTTATGTAAACGGTGGGCCATCCAGTGGTTTCTTTTTAAATCATAGGTTATTTTGACACATACAGCTGTTCCCAGCTCGAGATCTTGACAGAAATCAGTATCATACCTCCATAGAACTAAATGAACAACCTTAGGAAATATTGAAAATGTATTTCCAAAGTTAGTGCTGTGTAGCCCAAACAGTGCGTATTTTTGAAAAGAAGTTTTGGCCGAAATAAATCGCATCGGCTGTACGCAAGTTTGCGCAAAAAAAATAGTGAGACTGATGGTCCCAAATGTCGTACTGTGCGCACTCTGTAGCCGAGAGTGTGAGACTCAATTGATGAATATAAACTCACCGTCGCACTATGGGACCAAATGGTGCAAACCATCTCAAAAATCCATAACTTTTTCGTTTCTCAATATTTTTTTTTGAAATTTTGCACACTTATACTTGTATAACCAAGAATTTAAAATATTAAAACGATTTAAATAGAAATAAATTATTTTATTTATTTTTTAATAAAATAAAATAACAAATTTGTAGATTTCGTTGAATTTATATGGGCAAAATTTGTTGTAGCACGAATTATAACAACAATTTGGATGACATTTTTACAGTTATTTTCTTTAACCGATGAAAACATTTGAAAGTAATTTTTGTAAAATCCGCCCACTACCACGCCCAAATTTTTTTGATTTTTGTTATTTTCTTATTTTTGGTGAACAGGAAGCCGAAAATTTGTATTTGAGGTTTCTTAAACTTAAGACATCGCATTTATATTTTTTCTGCCCACTTTTCCGCCTACTTTCACTCTCCTTTTTTTTTATTTTCAGCTTAAAGTTCATTAAAAGCAAGCACTTTTTAAAATAAGTTTTATATGTAGAAATGAATTTATGAAGTGTTATTTTTTTTTTAGTAAAATCCGTGTATTGCCACGCCCCTTTTTGATATATGAAAGTTTTTCGCCCTTAAGTCAAAAAAAAAAAACAAAAAAAGGAATTCAAAAGTTCTTGATTTTCCCAGACTAGATACACTCCGCTTCAACTGAATACGCACACAGTTTTTTTAAGGTATGTTGTTCATTTTTTTCAAACTATGGGCCTTAATGTAACATTTGATGATGCTTACTGTTTGCTTGTAATATTGAGACAACAAATCAGAAAGAATAATTCAAAAAGTACTGTTATTTTTTCTCTCGCTCTCTTGCAAAGCGTTCCATATGGAAATAGGCAGAATTTTTTTGCGTCAACTGAATAGGTACACGTTCATTATCGGTCATTATCTTCATTGTTAATGAGAGTTTTGAGATGATTGACACATTTAATCAAAATTTGAAGTGTTTTAAATGAAATTTAGCCGTTTAATTGAAATTAAAAAAAAAATGGGTAAATCAAAAGCTTTAAATAGTGTCGAAAGAGCTAAAACCGATTTGCTAATGCTACCAAAAATGAACAAAGTTTTAGTGTTGTTTATTCCCACCTAAGAAATAGAAGTTTATAAGGGAAAAACATGAAAGGAAGTAAAAAAACGGCAACAACTGCAATTGATCGAAGAGCAATTTTAAGATGTGTTTCTGATTCGTGTGACTTTTCGGTAAAATTTAAACAAAAACCCAGTGTAACTGCAAGCGTTTCAACATTCCGTAGAGTGATAAACAGTGCAAATCATTTAAAACGATTGAAACTTCAAAAGAAACCACTACTAAACGAGCAAAGAAAAGGTATGCGTTTAGAATTTTTTAGACTCCATATGAGTTGAAAAAATGAATGGCACCACGTCGTTTTTTCTGATGAACGATTTTTAGCTCGGCATCATGGTCGAGAAAGTCAAGTTATGGTATGGGGTTCAGTAAACTACTATGAGACTGTTGAGCTTGAAGTTCAAAAGTCAAAAATGTCTGCATTTACCCACAAAGGAATCTTGAAAAGAAATTTTCCTAAATTTGCGGATATTTAAGGACCCATTTACTGGACTTTCCAGCAGGACAACGCCCTCATTCACACCGCGCGCATTGTCCAAAATTGGATATAGAACCAGAATGTGGAATTGCTTCAATGGGCGCCGCCGTATTCTCCCGACCTGAACCTTATAGAAAATGTATGGGGATGGTTGGTACAAAAAGTTTATGAGTCTGGCCATCAGTTTGAGGGCAGATAATTCCTAATTGCAGCCATTAAATTATTCTGGAAGGAAATTTTGCTGAACTGCATAAAGAGCATGCCGGACCGAATTCATGAAGTAATAACCAATAAAGGTGTCAGTACTCACTACTAGAAATAACCAATAAACAAATATTTAAAGGAAAAACTTGTTTTATTTCATTCCGTTAGCTTTTATTTCTAATTTTGATTGTTGTGTCTATTCAGTTGACGCAATAAAATTTTGCCTTTTTCCATATGGAACGCTTTGCAAGAGAGCGAGAGAAAAACTAACAGTACTTTTTGAATTATTCTTTTGATTTGTTTTCTCAACATTACAAACAAACAGTAAGCATCATCAAATGATACATTAATGCCCAAAGTTTGAAAAAAATGAACAACATACCTTAAAAAAATTGTGTGCGTATTCAGTTGAAGCGGAGTGTATATGCGGATCAGATGTGTATAATAAAGTGTGTAGATCATCTTCGATCGTAGCTGATGTTGAACATTTCCTTACAAATAAATTCTCTCATTTTAGCTTTTTTTTAAATTTAATCCGAATCCTTCAAATGCTTTATTGATAAAATAAAAGCTTAGTATTATAATCATCTCATTACATTATTTATGAATTTTTCCTCTTGATTTATTAATGTTACAACAACAATTTGGCTGTCCCATGCCAACTCTATCACCTTCTAGACTATTTTCGCATGCTTTTGTTATTGCTTTTGGTATTGTTTACGATTCAGTTTCCATATTGTATGCAGTTCTCTTTTAAGTGAACTGTTAACTTTTTGTCTTCTTCTGTTTTGTGTTAATTATACCACTATGTACCTACATTTGTATTATATGCAACATACCCCACACACCCCTTCCCACCCTGAAATGCTTGGCATTTATTTTTATTTAATTATTATTTTTTTTGAATATTAATATGAGTTAGGAAGTTTTAAATTGGAAAACAAAAAATATTTTATTCTAAAAATAAAATTTTGAATTTTAATAATATTGGAAATAACTGATAAAAACTTATAAATTTTGTGGAAACATAGTCACTTATATGATATTTATGAAAATGTGTTTTAACAGTTATATTTTTAAAATGTTGACAAAAAATAATTTTTTTTTTTTTTTAATTTTGAGCTAAAAGTAATAAAATAATGGTCTAAAACTTTTTGGAATGCACATTTATATGGGCTTATCCCTGTAAATTTTAACTTCTTGAGTTTGAAAAAAACAAAAAAAAAAAATTAAGGCACGCATGTAAATTTTAGTTTTTCTTCAATTATAGACCACGAATAAATAAAAAACTTCAAAATAACTGTTTGTTAAAGAGTATAAGGGTATAACGTATAGAAAAATGAATTTAAAATAATTTATTTTAAGCACCGAATTAATTGATTTGGTTTTTATTTTTAATCTTCACAGCTTCTGTTTTCAAACTTATTTGTTTAACACTTTTACCATTTTTTTTATTATTTCTACAGTTTAAATTACGCTCATTGTAAGGGTAAAATCAAACAATGCTTTTTTGTGCTAGTAAAAAATGTGCCTTTTTTGAAACAGTTACGTTTTTCACGTTCGTTTTGTTAACTTCATAAAATTTGTACATAATGAAGCACGCATTAAAGCCAAAGTTTTTTTTACTCTAGATAGCTTAAATAATGATGCAGACCATAAAAAAATGCCCCATGATCAATGTTAAAAAAATAGACACGAAAATTTGTGACAATTAAAGATTTACGAAAAATCACGCATGGCAGTTTTTTCTAAAATTTATATCATATAGGATTATTTATAAGGAAGGCACGCACTCAAAATGAATGATTTCAATTAATTTTGACCTTCATTTATCTGAAAAAAAACAAAAATTGTACTAAGTAATCTTATGTTAAACATTATTTTTGCAATAATACAAAACGTTAATTATCCACGCACGTAGCCAAAAGTCTCAATATTCGATGATTTTTTCGATTTCAAACACTTTCGCACTATCTCGATGGTTCATTTTATAAATTGAATAGTTAAAACTCAATGATATATATAATATTATAAGTTCCAAAACCTGAATATTTAATAATAATGTCTATATATTTCGACGCATGGCAAAAGTTAAAATTTGCACGGATAAGCCCATATGTGTCAATAAAGGTACCACATTTTTACCAAATTTTAATTTTTTTCATCACTTAATAATAAAGTTATAAGAATACGAATTTTTATTCTAAAAACTTATTTTTCTTTCTCATCATACGTTTTTTCTTCTTAAACAAAAATGCATGAAAATGCGAAAGTTTTTATTTTTTCTTCCAAATTTAGAATATTTTTGGAATACTAAACAGCCATTAACTAAATGAAGGCAGCCGGAGCTAACAGAGAAAACTTCAATTGAAAACAAAAAAATGAAAAAGATACTGCACCTTACTCATTTTTTTTATTAATTTACTGGTGAACTTAATAAAAAAAAATATAAAAGAAAAGGGGCTTGGGCTTTTCAAAAAGATATAATATTTATACATTCTGTCCAGAAAAATACGAAATAATTGACTTCAAACACTCACTTCTAATAATTCTTAAAAATAAAAATATCGAAATGTCATTTTTAACGGTAATTTTAGGTACCTAGAACAAAAGTAAGATACACAAAATTTACTGCGTTTGGAAGAACCCTATTTCTAGTATATAATCCGATCATTAGATTTTTTAAATTACGAAATTCACCAAAACCATTTTTGAGATGGATTTCATCATTTGATCCTATTATGCGTCGGTCGGTCTCAAACATTACACGCACTAGCCTAAGGGGAATTCTGTTCAAAGATCTCGGATTATTCGCTCACATAAGATAAAATTAATTCAGCAATTAAAGGCGCACGACCATCCGCTTCGATATTGCTTGAACGACGTTGTGTTGCATAGCTAATGGGAATGTTGGCTCTTTTAAAAAGAAAATTGTATTTGGCCCACCCTTTATAAAGATTGGGTCACGTAGAAGTCGTACAATTCTTTGGACCATCATTTCACAAAGCCTGATGCTGAGGTTGCTTAAAGAATTATCTCATCTTCGTGTGAAGAACATCAACATAAGAAGTAGAGGTCCTAAGTAGCTACCTTGGTGGACCCCGGAGGAAGATCAGAAATAAAATCATTAGAGAATGAAGATCTAAATAGAATTTTGTGTTAACGACATTTTAGGTAAGAAGAACTTCATCGTAAGAAGATAGGCTTATGCTTAAGGGTGAACAGTTTGAACAGAGTAAGCTTATACAGGTATTATTATGATAAGTAATGCATTTGCATGTCGAAATTTTAAGCTTGATAGATAGAGTTTTTTCTTTTCGGTGATCCTTAAAGTTTACAAGAATAATCTTAGGGTCGTACTTTGGAAAATCTTCATATGTCTTTTGTTGACTTGCTTGAGGCGGGAGTGCATTTAGAAAGGGCACATCCTAAAATCTGCAGGCGATAATACAGGATCTAATCATAGGATTGCTTAGCGCATCATCCTGTGTGCTTAAAGTCCATAGTATCCACATACAGGTTATACGAATGTCGTTGTCCTTCTTTCGCTTTAAATTAAATCATCTATATTCGAAGGTTGTTCAAGTTTGAAATAGGACCTAGCTAAAAATATGCTGCTGTTTTGTGAAATTCAATTTAATATAGCCTTGACATAAGAACAAGAATTATTCCACTGTTTATTTGTATGTTAAGGTAGTAACTTCTCAAACTCGGCAACAAACTGTTCGAAGAAATTCCCCTCAATCAATACGATAGGAGGAAAATCAACTTATTCAATTAATGATGGTGCACCTTTTCAAATAATTTCACATTTTTCATTTCGCCAACAGCAAAGGCCATCATTGTATCCCAATTGGGAGTATCGGGAAAAATGGGCTTTGCCTTTATTTTTCCCTTTACATCACCCAAGTTAGAAACGAAAACGGAAAGGCATACCACTAATCTCGAGTTGTATATGGCTATATTTACACTGCAAGAATTGTCACCCAATAGAACAACCATCAACGACATCCGTTAAGAAGCTTTCAACCATCCTACGTGGTCGTCCGTTTGGCCTTGACTGGCTCACCAACCTGAGAAAACAAGGATGCTTGTATAGAATTCCAATGATTTCCTCTCCGTCTACTCTCCACCAACCGTTCATGGCTTCCACCGCCAAATGTGTAATGGTTGTGCAAACAATTTCGGTTAACAATGGATGGTAGCATAATTAATCTTTTCCCTGACTTGAGGGAGGATAGATGTTTAAAACAAACCAATATACTATCGGCTTTACTTCTTATGCCTCCATCTTACAGGTACTCGCAAAGGAAAGGCGTTCGCATTGTAGCTCCGCAACAGCATTACCCAAAATCCCTTGGGAGAATTCCTCTAAGTTAAGCTTATTCGCTCAGGTGGATGTTTTCTGAGGCTGGTTGAACGACTTCCTTCATCGATATCAAGTGGAGAGTCAAGTGGCATTCGTCTTCCTTGCTTCAAATGCAATTGGTTAACTTAACGATAAATAAACTTCAGCTGCTTTTTTTTTTGTAATTTTCTTGGGCTTTGGAAATTCATTTGCTTTATCATTTTTATAATATATCAAAGTTAAGCTGGTCAGCACAGAAATTGTGATTTAGGGGTTTATTTCTATTAACAATAAATACAAAATTCTTATGTTTCGGAACTTTCAAGAATAATTGTAAAAGAAGAAGGCTTGACATTTTTGTATATTTATCAACATCACTGGTCTACAATAATGAATCTATTTTTGTTGCAAAGACCATCGGAAAGTTTGTGATGAATGATATCTGAATTCCTCAATTGGCTTTGGTTTTTAAAAAAAATCGAGGGTAAACATTTGTTGGATAATTTTTTGAAATTCTGTTGAAACATGAAATTTTACGTCATCTATTCGGTTAGTGTTGGTTTTCTGTCAAAAAAAATTTCCAAGACTCTTACCCAACTCAACGTACGAGCACTCTTGCTATATTCCAGTAAAAATTATCTAGGTGTTATTCTAGACCCTTAGTTTAACTCGAAATTGAATATTGAAGAAAGGATTAAGAAGGCCTGCATAGCTTTCTACGCCTCTAATAAAACATTTGGTAAAAAAGGGGTCTTCTTCTGTTCCCAGCCCCATTTTCAAAGAAAAAATGGTTCAATCTCCAATGATGTCACAATCCGCAGGCCCAAATCCGGCAATTTTGTTTATTAACGCAGCCGAAAAAATGGTTCTCCTCAGGATAGTGCGTAAAATATTGAGCTGTTGAGTTCGAAGGCGAGTTGTGTTCGTGATTATCGCATAGATTATCGTGGATGATGCTAGTGGACAACACTCATGGTCCCGGTCGTCGCGCGGTCTAGATTGTGGCTGCTGTAGTGTGACGCTCTATCACACTACAGCAGCCACAGCGCGACGACGGGACCATGAGTGTTGTCCACTAGCATCATCCACGATAATCTATGCGGTAATTAGGCTAACAAATCAGCAACATTAATTCGACCGTTAATAAGTTGATAAATAAATAGTATATCATTATTAACACTCCTTTGTACCTGCAGAAGCTTTAAATATGCGATCTTCACATGATCGAAGGTTGCACGGATTGGCCTATGGAAGACCCTTTAGAGCAAAGCCAATAAATTTATGTTGTAATGATACGGCCTGTGAATTTCATAGAAGGGAGTTAAGACTTGTGAGGCATACTCGAGATGTGGTTGTGCATAACAGTTGTATAAGCAAAGAGGATCGTTTAAATCCTTTGTACAACGTTTAATAATTCTAATTCTAAGTTAGAACTAAAATGAATGCCCAAGTCCTTGAAAAGATATCAGGTCTATTCTGCGAAATAGAATAACCAAAAGCATTTTTAATTCATTTTCTTGACAAATTAATTGCTTGTCATTTAACTGGTTCAAGGGAAATACTATTTTTAACGCCTCACACACTAAAGCTATCAAGATCAGCCTCTAGGAGAATACGGTCATCATTAGCTTAAATGTTCTTAAAAATCTTCATATCCTCAGCAAATATAAGAATCTCACAAGATCGTATACATGATACGACATCATATTGTAGCGAGAATGAATAAAAATGGACCCAAATGACTTCTATGAGGTACACCTGCGAGAACATTGAAGATACAATCTTATCCATGCTATAAAAAAGGTGGAAAAACGACAGCGTTCAGTTTGAATATAATAATGATAAGAAAGTTGATCGACTTGTATACACATACAATTCAACGAGAACAGACTTTCAACTTCAGGCATCACAAAAATATCTCTCGGCTTATGAGAATTTAGGCCATATATGGGACAAGAATAATGAACCTGGCGTCGGGTCTAAACGGGCAATTGATTTGATTGTTATCTTCCTTGTCACCCATTTTTCCTTGCGACTCTTATGTTCTATTAGACAAGTTAGGCATTCGTAAAAAAATCGAACTCGAGATTTTGATAAAAGTTGTCTTTACGATGATAACGAAGACGAAAAAAGTGCGTTTCGAAATTCCGTCTGTCTGTCAGTTCGACTAAAGCCAAAACCGCTCGGCCGATTTTCGTGAAACTCTGTAGATATCGTTTTCAAATTTTTCCCCCAACAACACGTTTTTTTCTATTTTTCAAGACCAAAAATAACGGTACCTGCCATACGATTTTTTTTCGAAATCTTGTAAATTTTTTTTTCTCAAAAACTATCCCAAAGATTTAAAAAAAAAATTAAAATTTCATTTACTTGAATCTAAGTAATGTTTTTTTTTGTTTTTGATTTTCACAAAAAAGGTACAACCGATTTTGATATTTTTGTTCATGCTGAGGCTCCCCAAAAGTTTATATATTAATGTGCATTCAAATTTTCAAAAAAAAAAAAATGTTTGTATTTATAAAAAAAATTTCAATTTTTTTTTTCAAAACCCATAATTGGAAAAGCCCATGCTAGATTTTTTTTTAACTTGGCAAATAAAAGTTTCTTTATATAATCTACAAGATGTAGGGGAAGGTGGCCTAAAGTGGCCCCCCTAAGGAAAATGTGTCATATCTCACAAAAATGTGCTACTTAAACTTAAATGTTATACTCTTTTCAAAGCTTAATTAATAACGCTTACATTTTTTTACCTTACGAGTTTAAAAAGTTTCAGAAAATATTTAAAGTATTTAATTTTTAAAAACTCTTCAAATTCCAACGATCAAAATTGTCAGTGTAAAATGGCATACTGGTATGCCTTTTACCCTTGCAAGTAAACCAACTAGGCAAGTAAACCAAAACCCATTTTCAATTTAATTTAAACTTTATTTTAAAGAAATCATAGTTCAAAGTAAAATAAACATAAACAATCCTCAGTAAAAAAAATAAAAACAACAATTCATTTAACACAACTTCACTTAAAACAAAATAATAGTATGTACACTTGTCGAGAGCAGTAGTGTTTTTAATCGCTCCCGGTCTTTATTGATATTTAATAAGTAAACCACAAGTAAAACCAGACTTTTTTAACTTCCCATAGGGAGTTATTGTAATCGGTCCGATTTGTCAAATTTGAATTTTTGACATTTCTCGACGTTTCAAGGTCCCTAGAGGCTATATCAATCATTTTTAGAGAGATGTCTGTGTGTGTGTGTGTACGTACGTTCGTACGTTCGTACGTTCGTACGTTCGTACGTTCGTACGTTCGTACGTTCGTACGTTCGTACGTTCGTACGTTCGTACGTTCGTACGTTCGTACGTTCGTACGTTCGTACGTTCGTACGTGCGTACGTTCGTACGTCCGTACGTTCTTGTACCATTTTTCGTCGTCGATATCTCAAGAACGAGTAAAGATATCGACTTCAAATAAATTTTGTTTAATAGATAATAACTTCGAAAGAGGCTGAAAGGGCGTTTATTAAAATTCAGTGAGTAGTTTTTTCACTATAACGGTTTAAAAAAAAAAAGTAAAAATTTTGGTTAGTTTCAAATATCTCACGAAAAAATAGCGCTATTGATTTAAAATAAAATTTAATGTACTCATTATAAGGTCATACAGATTTGGTATGAATTTGGAAAAAAATGAACATACCGTTATTTTTTTAAATAAAAAAAACCGAAAAAAAAATTTTCATAACCCAGATATTCTAAGAACGGAAAACAACTTGAAACTCAAAATAATTTTATTTTACGAAAAATAATGTGTTTGACAACTGGTGAAAATTTCAAAAAAAAATCAGTTTACAGTTTTTTTACAAAAAATAAAAAACTATGTAAAATTCTATTGAAAATTGGTAAAAATTGTTTTTCGACTCAAATTTCTCGAGAACTAGTAAGGATATGGACTTCTAATTTAGTTTATTTTATACATAGTATAATTTTGTACAATTGGTAAAATGTTGACAAATATTGAATAAATAGTTTTTTTTTTAAATAAAAAAACTATTAAAAATTCTAGTGAAAACTAGTTAAAATTGTATTTCAAGTCGAATTTCTTGGGAATAAACACCGACAGTGCCTTCTAAAGTATGTTGTTTTATACATCGATACCTTCCCGTAAGAATGTATACTAAGCGATATTTCTAAAATTGTTCAGGAAATGAAAATAACGAAGAAAGTTCGTTGGCTAAACCCAGGCCAAAACGTGGCCCTTAACATATATTATATTTCCTCATCAAAAAGTCATTTTCGAAAAGTGTCGCTTAGTACATTCTTACGGGAAGGTATCGAAATAATACAATTATTAACATATGGGTAAATTTTGACAAGTATCGAATTGACAGTTTTGACAAAAATATAAAAAAAATCTACTAAAAAGTGGTAATATTTGTTTTCCGACTAGAATATCTTGAGAACGAGCAATGATATTGACTTTGCCATTATTTAATTTTATACATAATAGAATTTCTAACAAATGGTTTATATTTGACATATATCTAGTTTTAGAGCGGATATATTTTATAAGAACCCTTCCATCAATAACCAAACCATATCTTTTATATTTGAATACTTCGTTTTTAATTTTTTTTTCAATTAAAATGTTTGGAACCGAAATAATAAAGTAATTTCTATAATATAATACATAATTTTATAATTTTATTATCAACTTAGTTTTTAGAAGAATGTATGTAGGTACTGTACATAAGTATATGAATAAGGTTGTTCAGTTGTACCCAAGTCCCACATATTCAAATTCCATTAGTAGCTATGGTAAAATTGAAGAAAACGTCACAATATGTTTTTATTTTTTTACCACAAATGGGAAGTTATCAGTGTGGTTCGCACCCAGCCTCTTTTTAATTTTGTTAATTCTCCTCATCATCACAAACAATTGTGCATTTTAAAACAAGTGATAGTTTTCATTTCATTGCTTAAATCGATAATAATAATTCAATTTTGGGTTATAATGTCAAGTAACAAAAGATCTGCTCGGAACATTCAGTTTAATAAAACACTGGTTGGATCTCTAACACCGGTTGGATCTCTAACACCATTGAAAACAAATGATACAATCAAAGTCGATGATCTATGGGCTCGTATTGATAAACGCCTTTCTCTGTTGGAAGAGAAAATTAACAACGAAATCTCCCTTTTGAAAGCTACACAAGATTGCATCCTCAAGAAGGTGAGTGCGATTGAGTTGTCAACAATGGGTAAACTAACTGACATACAACAAAAATGCAATACTCTGGAAGCGCGGGTAGATTCTCTTGAAAGAATGCAAATTGCTGCGGATGCTGTGTTGGTGGGCATACCAGCTTCACAAGATGAGAATCTCAATGTTGTCTTTGACAAATTATGTAAGGCAGTTAACGTCAATACACCACCTCTAAAGTCAATATTCAGAGTAAAACAACAAACGACAATAGAAGGAAAAAGATCTTCGTATGATGGCACAATAATTATAAAGTTTTGCGAATCACGTGACAAAAGTAATTTACTGAGAGGCTGTTTAGAGAGGTATAGAGAAACCAAATCTGCGCTGTCTCTTCGTGACATTGATATACCATCTGATAAGAGAATCTATTTAAATGAGAGCTTAACGAAAGCTAACTACCTCTTGCAAAGGAATGCCCTGAAAATGAAGCAATCCAAGTTGATAACATCAGTTCATACCAAAAATGGTCAAGTGTATGTACGGACTCTTAGAGGGGAATCCAAACTAATCACCTGTAAAGAAGACCTGGAACTATTTAACACGAGACGAGTCGAAAATGAATCACCGTAAGCAGCGTATCAACAAAACTATATTATTAGATTATATTATGTATATGTACTTTCTTAAATCTTTCATTGTTTATTTCATTTCCTTTTCTTACAATAAATTTCCTCTTTCTTTCTTTAACTGTCAATTCTCCATGCATTACTTATTTTGTGAAGTCATCGTCTTGTTAAGCATTGATCTTACTTTTGACTTGTTTTTCTTTTTAATTGTTCCATGTTTCCGTATGTTCTTTATTTGTTTTTCATCATACTACAATGAATATGTTTCATAATAATATATCTGGAGGGAATTATGTACCATTGGGGAATAGCATCAACAAATCGAGAATGCTGTTTGAGATAGTATGCAAAAATAAAATAGGTATTCGGATGTGCCATTTAAATGCACAGAGTATGGTAAATAAAATTGATGAAATGCGTTTTTTGTTTGGGAATGGTTGCATGGATATAATTGGAGTTTCAGAAACCTGGACCAAACATCAAATGTGTAATGATCTATTTAATATTAAAGGCTACGAATTGTTTCGCGGTGATCGATGTTTAAAACGGGGTGGGGGAGCAGCAATTTATATTAAAAATTGTTATGGTGCCAAAATTGTGAGACAATCTAATGAACTTGACAAATCCGAGTTTATTTTTGTGGAGGTTATATCCGGTTCGCATAGATTATTAGTCGGTGCAATATATTCCGCACCTGATGTGGCAAACTGCTCTGAGATTAGAGATATTCTTGAAATATTGGGACCAAATTATTCAAAAATAATTGTATGTGGTGACATGAATATGGACATCCTAGCAAACAAAAACAAACAATTCGTTGATACAATTGCATCTCTTGGTTTAAAATTTGTGAACAACTCCAATCCTACTCATTATTTTCCTGATAAAACACCTTCACTTATTGATGTTTTTTTGGTACCTAAGACAGATATAGTATCACATTACGACCAAATTATGTCCCCGGGATTTTCATATCATGATATGATTATACTGGTGTTAGATGTATTTCCTTTGGGTATGACCGATGTTTATTCGAAATTCCGTGATTTTTCGTCAGCTGATGTCCCTTCGCTTTTTAATGATTGCCTTAGACTTGACTGGTCACCCATTTATTGCTCATCTGACGTCAATGTTCAAGTCTCGGCTTTAAATAGGAACATTGAATACTTGTTTGAGAAATATGTCCCTTTAAAAACAAGAAAAATAAAGAATACTGAGTTACCCTGGTTCAACCAGGTAGTTCTGAACAAGATTAGAGAACGAAACCTTCTTTATTACAGGTGGAGAAGATACCGTTGTCCGTTTTTACATGTTGAGTTCAAGCGATTACGTAATGAGGTAACTCAAATAATTCGTAAAAACAAAAGCGTTTATTATAAAACCAAGTTTCAAGGAAGCAAATCGAATGCAGGTTTTTGGAGAGCGATAAGAGAAGCAGGCATTAATATTCGTGAAACAGGTAACCAAATGTCCAAAAATATGAAATTGAACCTCGACGAATTAAATCGTAAGTTTGTGGGGTCGTTTTCATCATCGCATGATAGAATTGAAGATCTTGAAATAAATACCCATCGGTCATTTTCATTGCAGTGCGTGGATGCTTTTTGTGTTGGTGAGGTCATACTCTCTATTAAATCGCAGGCCACTGGCTTGGATGGGATTCACCCAAATATTATAAAAATACTTCTTCCTCTAATTGGGAAGCACATAACCCATATTTATAACACAATTATAACTACTTCTATTTTTCCTGATAAATGGAAAAGTGCAAAAATACTACCTGTTCCTAAATCATCCTCTCACAAAAGTACTGATTTTAGGCCAATAGCTATTCTTCCATTTCTGAGCAAAGCTTTTGAAAAAATTGTAAGCCATCAAATCAAAGTCCATCTGCAGGAACAAAAGCTCATAACGGAGTATCAATCGGGGTTCAGGTCCAAACATAGTTGTATAACTGCACTTATGAAAGTAAGTGATGATATTCGTGAAGGGTTTGATGAAGATATGATGTCCTTTATGGTATTGCTGGATTTCTCAAAGGCATTTGACTCGTTAAACCATTCGATTTTATTGCAAAAATTTAAGGCTGAATTTGCCTTTGAAGATTCTGTTTCCATTCTTATGGCATCTTATCTTGCTAATAGAAGACAAGCGGTCTATCTTAATGATAATCATTCAGATATGTTGTTTGTGCCTACTGGGGTTCCTCAAGGTTCAATTTTGGGCCCTCTTTTCTTCACGCTCTATCTTAATGACCTCTCAAGATGTATTGAGAATAGCAATTTTCATTTTTTTGCTGATGACGCACAATTAACGCTTAAATTCAAAAAGCCCTGTTATTCTCATGCCGTTGAACTCATGAACAGAGACTTAGACAAAATTTGTATATGGTCCCAAAGAAACAAAATCGAAATTAATGCATCCAAAACTAAAGCTCTTTTACTATGGAAGACCGAACATAATAATATAGAGTCCTCACCGTTAAAAATAAATAACTCAACTATCGAGTTTTTAAGTAAAGCAAAGAATCTTGGCATTTACTTCAATCAAAATCTTAATTGGACAGATCACATAAATCAGGTACTGTCAAAAATGTATTGTATTCTTCGCGGATTGAGTCCAACAAAAATGTATCTTCCAATAGATGTTAAACTTAAGTTGAAGTCTTATGTTGTTCCCATCATTTTATATGGCTGCGAAATGTTCTCAAATCTAGACTCCGAATCGTTAAGAAAGTTAAATATTGCTTTTAACAACTGTGCAAGGTACATATACAATCTGGGTCGTTATGACCACGTTTCAATATATGCCAAGAAAATATATGGTTGCTCCCTTAATGCTCTATTACAGTATAGAACAGTCCTCGCACTACATAAAATTATAACCACCAGAACGCCAAACTATCTTTTTACTAAAATAAAATTTAATAATTCTCAAAGAACGCTTAAAATAGTTCCACCTAGACATCGTTCTTTAGTCAGCAGCAGGCAGTTTTTTGTTCATGCTGTTCACCTTTGGAATAATCTCCCCCAAAATCTTCGAAGAACAAACACGGATGGGACATTCAAAAAGTTATTATTTGAATACTTCGCAAGCACCTTTTAACAGCACGATGACTCGAGTACATGCATTTCTAATTCTGTCTTTTTCTCTTTCTTAATTTTCTCTCTGTCTTAATTCCTTACTATCAATCATCTTTCATTATATTGTTATAAAATTATCTTATAAGCATACATATGTATAAATATTTAAAATACTATTTCTTGTACAAGAACAAAAGAATATGATTCTTAATTATGTACAGCGTCAAGAATGAATAAATAAATAAATAAATAAATAAATAAATAAATAAATAAATAAGGAAAAGTAGAAAATATAATAATACTCAATTATTGCAAGTACTTTTTTTTGGACCGCATTTAGGGCTTTTGTTAATGCATTATCAGTCCAGGACTGCGTCTCTGTACATCGTTTATATTTTTTAACCCTTTTCACTATAAGGAAAATGAAATTATAAGAGTAAGTATAAAATGCCACACTGTGCCATTTTAGGTGAGTGCTTAGTACGCCATTTTGCCCATTTAGGGTTCTTTTATTTAAGTTTTAAATCTGCACACACTGAAATGGTTATAGGCCAACTTATTTCAGTAAATTAATAAGAAATACTAAATACTTACATTCATTTACTGTTTTCTCTAAAATTGAATGTTTTTTATAATTTTTTTTTGTCAACAAACTTTTTACAAAATTTTACTGGTTCTACTTTTGTAGATGCCTCGAGACAGTTTGACCTGTAAAATTTCAAACAATAGCCTTGAAGCTGCTAATATTTCGTTTATGTCAGTGATGCCAGATAAACTAAAGAATTGTGTTACCAAAACCTTCTTATTCTGTTCGATTCTACAATTTCTAGCAAGGAGGCCATTTTACCTTGGTTAGGCCATCTTCCCCTAAAAAGAAAATTATTTTACCTTAAAATAACAGTACCCTCCAAACAAATGATAAAACATGGTTTTCAAAAATCATTTTTTTCTCGAAAACGGCTTCGAGAATTTTGATAATTTTTTTTTTTCTTTCGATGAATTTTTACGATCTATATTTTAATAAACAAAATTTTAAAATCAAGATATTAAATACTGTACCTACAATAATACCCTTTTTTCGAATTTTGAATTTCCCATTATCAGCATAACGGATTTTAATGAAATTTTTTATAGAGAAACTTCTTAAAAGTTAAAACAACATTCCAGTTAAGACTTAAAAAAAAATATTATTTGAATTTTTGTTGAAAAAAAAAAAATAAAAATATATATTTTTTTTTTGGAAAATTTGATATCGTAAAAACGGCTCAAAATTTTCTTCTGTACATAGTATACAAGTTAATTAACAACAAATTGTGATGATTACAGTGTTTATGTTTTATGCACTGTGTACTGACTACATATTTACTTAATGAGTCCATTTTTCAAAGAATTTACTACATTATTATGTAATGAGTCCGAGGAATATTAATATACAAGTACATATATGTAATGAAAATAAAATAAAATGCACCACTGGGTCGCACGAACTTGCTTCTATGTAATAGACTAGGAATTTTAAAAACGAATGTTATTAGAGAAAACTGTTCATAAGGATAAAATGAATTTTTTAAATTCTTTTAGTAGTAAGAGACAAAAACAGAATGCTATGCAAATATGAATTTATGCAAAAACAAAAATAATAAGTCGTTGTAGTGGTTTCTGAATAAAATAAGGTTTTATATAGGTCAAAAATTTTTAAAACATTTTTAAGAAAAAAAATGTTTTTTTTTTTCAAAAATTCAAAAAATAAAAATAAAAATAAGTTTTGAAACGCAATGTTTTTTAAGCTTTTAACAAGCATCTCTATAAAAAATTTCATTAAAATCCATTTTGTCGATAAAGAGAAATTCTAAATTTGAAAAAAAAAATGGTTCTATGGCAGGTCCAAGCTCTAATATCTTAATTTTAATTTTTTTTATTAAATTAAAGACCGTAAAAATTAATTGAGACAAAAAATTTTTTATCAATATTCTAGCACAATTTTCGAGAATAATACGATTTTTGACAACTATTTTTTAACTTTAGAATGGGGGGCACCTTTATTTTTAGGTAAAATAATTATTTTTTTCTCACATCTTGTTGATTATATTGATAAACTTTTATGTATCGAGTTTAAAAAAAATCTAGCATGTGGTTTTCGAAATATTGAGTTTTGGACAAGAAAAATTTGATTCGATAACCATTTTTCAACCATTATCTAGCTTTAACTAAATGTAATTTGCTTATATGTATTTTTATTTTTTAAATCTGTCGAACAGTTTTTGAGAAAAAAAAAATTATACGATTTCGAAAAAAAAATCCGTATGGAAGGTACCGTTATTTTTGGTCTTAATAAGGAAAAAAATGTGTGGGAGGAAAAAATTAAAAATGATATCTACCAAGTTTAAAGAAAATCGGCCGAGCGGTTTAGGCTTGTATCGGAACTGCTTTCCCTAAAGCACTTAATGCGTTGTTATGCCTTTTAATGAGTTTCACTGAAGCACAGGACTACAATGTTACCCACGAAAAAGTGACATAGGTTGTCCAGTCAGCGGAGTGCGGCTAGGCACGCTAGCGATGGCCATTGGGTTTGCTCGTCGGAGGGGTGGATTCTTGCACCTGCCACTGGACTGCCGTTTACCTTTAAACGTGCCTAAATAGTTAATATTAAAAAGGAAGAAAAAATTGAAAAGCCTCTGAAATCATCTGTCTTCTCTAATACCCTTCTTTTATGGAACTTAAGGTGTAATTAGTTCCGGAGTGTAATCGTGTAATCCGCCCACTGTTAATTGAACGAGGCAAAAACTCCATGGTTACCGCGCGATTCAAAAATAATTGCGATAACCCCTAAATCAAAGTCCAGATGAAATTAATCCGGACTCATTTCTCCACCGTCAAATATACCCGCCAACATCCCTCTTCTCTAAGCACACTTATAAAAAGTTCTAAGCACTTGGCAATTTATGTGCCAATAACGCAACAATAATTTCTATGATGAACATACTTCATAATTTATTGAAATATTAATCAAACTTAATATACTATTATACTTGCATACTTAGGACACTACTGATCGTAGATCTTGTTTTAAATTCAAAATCTTAAAACTAAAAGTACAAACTAATGATAATTAGTGATAAGATATATAAAAAAGGAAAAAAGGTTTATTCTTAATCGAGATCACTCATTGTTTAACAGTAAATTAATTGTCTGCTGACTCAGTTATCAACATTGTCTCTTAAATGTTAAATAAACATAATGTTGCTCTACTTTCTCGTACTGATCTCAACTCAATTCATTTGTTCGTACATGCATAGGATAAAAAAAATAACTCTTATAGGCTTACAATGTATGGCTTACCGAATCTCTCCTCCAGCGCAGAAGTGCGCACGACTTGTAGGCGGGTGAGAAGTGTAGCAACGAGTTCCTTTCCAAACTCTTATACTTTAAATCGCTAAATTTTTAAGAATGAATTATTTTTAAAGTATGTATGTATGAAAGGTAAATAATGAGTTGGAATGTGTACTTACATATCTTTTGTTACTAGTGAGTGATTTCGGCATGAGAGCGCCCTATATACATGTTCATTTAAAGCAAAGAAAATTATAATAAACCAGGTGTTTCCTGGACTTCGGCAGCGGTGGATGCCTAATGCGAATGCTGATGACAGCTAGAATAACCGGTGTTCTTGTCAAGGTTAGTAAAGCAGGTAAGTATATATATATGTATTTTTGCGTGAAAGCATGTGGTGTAATTCGTGTCACAAGGTGTTACTGTGGACGACTCAAAAAAATGTGGTCGGTTCAAAAATCAGTGGTCACAACAAAATCCTGGTCGTGTTTTCAAAGGTCTTATTCCTGGAGGAACCTGCGATCTCAAGGAGTTCGTCTCGCTGGCTGGCCACGATTTGACGACGATACCTTGACCTTGATGACTCTATCAAAGTACCGGCCAGCCGCTATTTTGCGAATTTTAGTGGGTGGAAGATGCTCGTTTCTATGTGATCACAGTTTAAAAATTAATTAATGCGATTATAAAAATTACCTTGGCTAACTGTAGTAGAACGCTTACACGACGTAGATGTAGCTCGCGCGGGTGATTTGCCAGCTCCGGGATGGAGTTTTGGCCTTGGCTAACACCAGTTCGTGTGCGCGAAGCGCCTTTGTGAAGCCCCGCTGAACGGACGGATAAAGCGTTATAATTTTAATAATTAATTCGCTTATACGAAAATATTGAAAAATACACTTTTGATAAAATTTATCTTTTAAAATTTTTCTTACGCTTTGAAGATCCAAATTCCGATTTAATTGGAGTTTTTTCAATGCGCTGGTTTGGGTAGAAAAGGAAGTATTTTTTTTTGACGTTTAATCAGGTATGGTCACCTGGTACGGTTTGAAATCGAAACGATATTTCGATAACACAAAATGGAATAATTTAATGGCCGCGTTCGCCAATACTTTTCAACACTTTTCGATGTTTTTATTTTTAGTTTTTGTTTTCAAACTACTTTTCATATAACCTTTAGGAGAAAATATAGAATTTTCACTAAATTATGAAAATATCAAACAAAAATAGTACGTATACGCCTAAGTGAACCTTTTCGTTGTTTTCTTTGCTTTGTTTGAGGTCGTGGTACACACAGGCTGTAGTCGAACAGACAGACAGACAAACAGAATTGCGAGACCCATTTTTTAGTCTTCTCTATCATCGTTATGTCAACTTTGATCAAAATCTCGAGTTCGATTTTTTTTACGATTGTATAACTTGCCTTATAATTAGTATTAGTTAGTATCTATCTACCTATAAGTCGCAAGTAAAAAAGTGAATAGCAGCATGTAGTGAGAACCAGATTTCAGTACGTATTAAGTTCATAAGTTCTGTGTGCAAAAATCCATGTAGCGTGTACTAAGTAGTAAGTACTTATACATTTTTCCTTCAATGCACTTAGTCAGAATTATTTTTTTAACAACTTTTTCAACCCTCCTCCAATTTTATCTATTTATCCTCCATAGAAAATCACTTCAACCATTTAAAATATTAACTACCCTTTTCGATAAGAATCTTAATTTTGAAACATTAAATTTCGTTCCAAGATCAAATCAGCTTTATGTGTATTTGATTTGCTCCGGAAATGGGTTCTAGATCGTTACATATTTGATATTTCCATATGTGAATAAAAGGGGCAGCGTCTGATGGTGGGTTTTGGGAACTACGCCTAGGACGAACGGAACTTTCTTGTTCTGCGCCTTCAAGAGCCTCCTCAAAAAATGGCCAAAAGATGCTTATCAAATGAAAGCGCTATAAAACCTAAGTGTCTGGTCATTATCGTTTTTCCATGAACACCGAACACACTGAACAGGACCACCCAAAGGGAAAACTTTTTGAATTCTATATGGCTCATAGACAAGACCCTACCCAAAACGTCAAATCGCCCGCTCCTGCAGCTCCACCTCCCACACTTCGTTCTACATAATATACCTACTATAGATTCATATGCCAACCCTTTTCAAGAAATCTTTAAGGAATGGAAAATAAAATAGAGCCCTTTTTTCCAATGGCATTAGTGTTCCTGGTCATTTTTTGTTTTTGTTTCTTCGTGCTCTCGCTTTTCTTCTTATTGCCTTTAAAATCCATTTAATGAGCATTTAAGAGACACATTCGCTGTGCCATATCTTTTTAATGTAATTGGTTTTTAAAGCGAATTCCAACCCGCCGCTACCGCTGCTGGCTTCTGGCTGCTGACTGGTTGCTGCTTGCTGCCTCTTGCCTTGGCAAACACAGATCTCGAAGAGTAGCATCAAACAAATAATAAAAAAAAAAAAAAAAAATAGAACTGAATTCACCTAAAACCCTAGAAGAACGTGGTAAAGGAAGCTTGAGTTTTGCTATCTAAATGGGACAGGACGTTGGATTAAATTCATAAAAAACCGTTACGTATCTATCTCTTTAAGATAGTTTCCGAGGAGAAGGAGCGAGATGGAGAGTGCTTTTGCTCCAAGGATGGGTAGGTTGGGATGGTGATGGTGATGGCGCGGCAAAGATGACTTTGTGACCGTATCGTCGACAGGCGAACTGGGAATTGAACAATTCGAATCAGGTTCCATTAGCCCGCTTGACTTACATGATTATTGTTGTGCACAAGATGGCTCCAAGGATATACTGTATGGGGATGATGGGATGATGGGATGGGGTGATGGCCTATATTATAGTGCACACACATATCTAATGACATAATATCGTCTACAGGAAGCAATGTTAGACATTTCCTCTTTGAGATGAATCCTGGTCCGGACTTTATTCTTAGGATATAGAATTCGCAATGGGACTTTATTGAATGAATAAAGAGCAAAAGGATAACATTACTGTTCTATAGAGTCTGTCAAAGAAATGTTGATTTGTTGGTTTAATGGCATCTTATCACTTCAATAGCCGTACCATGAGGCAAGGTACAATCTGTTTTGTTATAATAGTATATCCGGTAGCCTTTGAATAAATCCTGTCAGAGGTAATATTTCACATGACCGAAGGACTTGAATTGACCTTGCTTGATTTTTTGCAAGGCCTTTATTCTGCCTGGATCTTAGAAGAAAATATTAAATAATTTAGAATAAGGTTAAAGTTCAGCAAGTTTTTGTGCGCATTTCTACACAAATCAAAGTCATTTCCGACGAGGTGTAATTTTATTGTGCATAATCGATGAGATTCAGTGAAATAGCCCCGGGAACTAATTCCAATAAAGAACTTTATTCTCAGATAGTTGGATTGAAAAAAAAACAACAAATTTTAAGGAAATGGGTTTTTTGAAGTGTAAAGGTACCCGATAAACACAAATTATAGATTATCTTAGAACATAGGATGTAATTTTACTACTTTTAATACTGAAAGTATTGTAAGGTAGTAGATAAGATAAAAAGTACCGAGAATCATGGCGTACTTAGGCAAAACTCCAACCTACGATTTTAAAGAAAATTGTTCGAATCTTTTCAAGATCCGAATCGACCAGTTCTCTTCATCGCCAATAATTTGGAAGCCGCAGCTGAGGAAAAGAGCTGAAAGGCAGTGTTGAGTGAGTGAGTCTCAGTGAGAAAAGGCTTCGTTTTCTTAAATAAATCATGCATCCAAAAGCTCATGATAATGCCACCACAACAACGATGGAAAACCATTTTAAGCCATCGTTTTTAGTTTTTGCTGAAAAACGAAAGTTATATGAGGCCCTGAAACACGATGATGAAACCTTACAAGAATGGGAAACAATAAGGCTAAGAGCTTTGGCTGTAAATTGTTCCTTCGATACTCATTTGAACGTAGCGTTCAGAGATAGGTTTGTCGTGGGTCTGAAAAAAGGCCCTGATAAAAGACAAACTACTCCTGAAGAAGGCAAGCGATCTGACGTATCGAAGGGCGTTAGAAATGGCTTTATCTGTTGAGTGCGTAAAAAGGCAGTATGACGTCACAGTAGATACCATAAAAGAAGAACCAGCAAGCGTGTATGTCATCCAGATTGATAGCGGGTCGGCAACATCTGGGGGGTCATTCCGTAACTCGATTATCGTCAGACGATATCGTTTGAACGATAGCGTTGCCTTTTTTTGATTCACGTAAGTCGATAATCGTCAAAACGCTATCGTCAATACGATAGCGTTTGGACGATAGCTAAATAGGTATCGTCTTGATTTAATTTTGAATTTTGTAGGTGACTGTAGTTGAGTGATTGAGTTTCCACTCTAAATTGACATTTTGTATTGTTTTCTATTGAATTGACAGATTGGCTATAGTTTGAGAGTTTCTGAAATGCATACAAATCTTTAAAACTGTGATCGATTGACGAGACGATAGTAGTCGAGTTACGTGAAGCAAATCATGGACGATATCGTCGACGATTATCGTTTTAACGATTATCGTTTAGAAAATTACGGAATGACCCCCCTGTTCGTCTACTATGTATTTATTTTAAAAATAGAGTACAATCGGTAGAAGTTGAAAGCGGTATCTCTTCCCCCTTTTTTGTACTACAGGGTTCTGTTTTAGGACCACTTCTATTCTCACTCTTTATCAATAATCTTCCTGATGTTGTTGAAGACTGTTCCGTTCATATGTACGCAGATGACGTTTTAATTTACGTTAATCGTCCACTTGGATTGATGGAAGACATTGTGGTTTGAACTAATGAAGATTTAGAACGAATTTAACAGTGGGCTTGTGACAATAAACTCAGACTCAAGCCCTCCAAAATGATTGCTATGATTTGTTACAGAAACAAAATTAATTCCGAGTGGATGGAAAACAGTATTTGTCCAGCCTGTCCCTAAAAAAGGTGAATCTTCCTCCCCTTCAAACTATCGTCCAATTGCACTTACGTCCCTTCTTTTCAAGGTCATGGAAACGCTGATCAATTTTCAGCTTAAGAATTATCTTGAAGAACGAAAGCTCCTTAATGACCGCAGTATGGCTTTCGTAGCAATAGGTCTACTGGTGATCTGATGGTATATCTCACTAAAGAGTGGAACAATTCTTTACATCGTTTTGGAGAAAGTAAGATTATTGCACTTGATATTTCTAAGGCATTTAATAGAGTTTGGTATCAAGCTCTCTTGTCGAAAATGCGTGCATTTGGAATCGATGAATCTCTTCTTCGTTGGATTAGAAATTATCTTTCGGACCGTTCACTACAAGTGGTTTTAGATGGCTTCGAATCTGATATCCACAAGATAAATGGTGGTGTGCCCCAGGGCTCCGTGTTGTCACCGACACTCTTCCTTACGTTCATAAATGATCTTTTGTCTGAAGTGGGTTAGAATACTTAATTGTTTCGCTGACAACAGAATACTCAGCTTTCCATATTCGTTTTCGGATTCACATCCTTGTCCTTGGGATGTGGAATTCGAACGGCAGCGTATGATATGCTTATTAAATTCTGATCTTGACAGCATTGTCCAATGGGGAATCAAAAACCATGTAGAATTTAATGCTTCGAAAACTCAATGCTATTTACTGTCGCTAAAGCGTAACCCTCCCCCAATGCCACTTTCTATCAGTGGCACTTGCAACTGGACAGCTTTCAGTTCTTAGTATGTGCGTCACAGACCATCTTTTGTGGAGTGATCATATATTTGACGTCTCAGAAAACTCTGCTAAGTGTTTAGGTTTTTCCACCTTTATACTACTTCCGAAGCTCGAGTACAATCCCAACCCACTTTAGTCTCTTGGACAGAATTCAAAAGAGAGCTACAAAAATGATAGGCAACCGATGTGGAGCTGAAACATTTGTATCTCTCGAGTACCGCGAAATGTTTTATGTCTACCTTTATTTTACTGCTATTTTCATAAGCAATGCTCCAGTGAAATAGCCGGTTGTATTCTTCCCTTCAAACAATTCAACCGTAATACTCTTACCTACCGGTAATTCTAGGAATGCTCATCAGTTTACCCTTACGCCAAATTTCGGACGGACTGTCAAGTACAGAGATTATTTTTTTAGCACCACTACACGAATGTGGAATGCTTTACCCGGTTCAATGCACTCATTGCAATGTGCAGACATTCAAAGCCTATGTGCATCGGTACTCGTATATTCTTTCTAATCCTATCCTCAATTCCGAATTACTCGCACTGTGTTTGATAGTATAAGGGGATTCATAGGCCCTTGAGTGCAATTTAAAAAAAAAGTCGACCTAGACAATAAAACGCACCCTGTATTTGTAATTGCCGCTCTTTATTCCGTGTAGTCAGTCTTTCAAATGTTCTAAACTTCCTTATTTCTTTTTTTATATATTTATTACACAACACTATTAAACTTTCGGCGGTTTTATCAAAATTAGTTGTACCGTTTTTAAGAAAATCGAAACCAAAAACATCGTTCATTTATATCAATTTTTCTAACAATTTTTAAATAATTAGGTAGTTATTTTTTGCTAAAGGAAATTTTTACTTGCGACTTATAGGTACTATAAGGCAAGTTATGCAGTCGTAAAAAAAATCGAACTCGAGATTTTGATCAAAGTTGACATTACGATGATAGCGAAAACGAAAAAAGTGGGACTGGCAATTCTGTTTGTCTCTCTGTCTGTCTGTCTGTGCGATTACAGCTAAACGGCTCGGCCGATTTTCTTCAAACTTGGTAGATATGGGTTTTAATTTTTTACCCCCGGATGTTTTTTGATTTGATTTTTTAAGACCAAAAATAACGGTACCTGCCATACGATTATTTTTAGAAATTTTATAAATATTTTTTTTTCTCAAAAACTTTCCCAACGATTTAAAAAAGAAATTCAAACAATTTCATTTAGTTAAACCTAGCTAATGGTTGAAAAAAATTTTCCAAAAAATGGTTATTTTTGGTACCCCCCTTGGGACCATTTTTTTTGTTTTTGATTTTCTTAAAAACGGTACCACCGATTTTGATAATTTTTTTTTTGCTAAAGCTTCCCAAATGTTTAAATATTATTGTGTATTCAAATTTTCCAAAAAAAAATTTTTGGATTTTTAAAAAACTTTCAAATTTTTGTTTTGAAAACACAATATTTCGAAAACCCCACGCTCGATTTTTCAAATTTTGATAAATAAAATGTTTGGAAAAATAATCCACAAGATATGAGAAAAATAAATTCATTTTACCTAAAAATAACGGTACCCTCCATACAAATGTTAAAAAATGTTTTTCGAAAATCGTATTTTTCTCGAAAACGGTTCCGAGAATTTTGCTTAAATTTTTTTTTCTTTCTATTATTTTTTAATATCTGTAATTTAATAAAAAAAAAGTTGAAAACAAGATATTACTGACTGTACCTACCATAGGACGATTTTTTTTAAATTTTGAATTTCTCAATATCAGCACAACGGATTTTAATGAAATTTCGTAGAGAGAAGCTTCTAAGAAGTTTAAAAAACTTTAAGAAAATTATTTTTTTGAATTTTGAAAAAAAAATCAATTTTTTGTTTTTTTTTTTGAAAATTCGATATCTCGAAAACGGCTCAATACTTTTTTTGTAAATTTAATTTTTATTCATACAATAATAAAACTTCAAATTGGGGTACCATTTCCATTATTTTTTCTTAAAAATGTTTTAAAATGTTCTTATATGAAACCTTATTTTTAAAGAAACCACTACAAATACAAAGACTTATAATTTTTGTTCTTGCATAAATCTTTATTTGCTTGAATCACATGGCATCCTATTCTTACCTTTAACTACATAAGAAGTTTTTGTTAGTCATTTAAAAAATTAATTTTATGCTAATGTACAGTTTCTCTAAAAACATTCATTTTTGAGATTCTTAGTATTTTACATATGAGCAAGTTCGTGTTGACAAAACAAAAATAGTACTCCAGAGCCACTTTTTACTTGCGATATAGGTACTATAGGGCAAGTTCTGCATTTGGAAAAAAAATCGAACTCGAGATTTTGATCAAAGTTGACATTAGGATGATAGCGAAGACGAATAAAGTGGGGCCGACAATTCCGTCTGTCTGTGTTACGAATGGCAACACTGCCCTTCGAGTCTCTACCATCTTACCATCAATACATCTTACCATCAACACATACATATATATATAAACTCTGTATTATACATAAGAATGTAATGTAGTTTTTAGTCTTGATCGGTCTCTCGACCGTGATAGATATGTTCTTTTACTACGAGAAAAACGGAGAAATAAAAGTGGGTTTTTTTTTATATAATTTTTCCCACAGAAAAATTTCGCACTGTTTTTATTTAATTGTAGTTGGAACATTATGGTCCTTCGAGTCGCGATATTAACAAAAAAAAAAAAAAATCGGTTCGGGAGAATGTGATTTGTGAAAAGTGAAAAATCCACCAAAGCAGCAGGAAGCCGCCAACAAACACAAACACAAGGATGATGTGTCACTGTGTGAACCAAGGATGGACAATTAATGGAGTAACAGTAAGGTTTGGTTTGGCTTACACACCAAAAACATTTTACAAATAATTAATAATCTTTCTTGGTGACTTAAAATCACTTTTTTCAGCCTAAATTTTTGGTGCTTTACAATCACCGCCATTAGGTAGGTCGTATTTGTTTTTTTTTTTGCGTTTCGTATGGTGCCTTACAACCACCACATTAGGTCGTAGTTCTTTTTTTTGCGTCTTATTTGGTGCCTTACAACCACCAACACATTTTTTTTTGCGTCTTATTTGGTGCCTTACAACCACCAACACATTTTTTTTTGCGTCTTATTTGGTGCCTTACAACCACCAACACATTTTTTTTTGCGTCTTATTTGGTGCCTTACAACCACCAACACATTTTTTTTTGCGTCTTATTTGGTGCCTTACAACCACCAACACATTTTTTTTTTGCGTCTTATTTGGTGCCTTACAACCACCAACACATTTTTTTTGCGTCTTATTTGGTGCCTTACAACCACCAACACAATTTTGTTTGCGTTTTATTTGGTGACATACGATTACAATCACCTTTTCCAGGATTTAATAAAATTATAGTGACTTACAACCACTATTTTTAGGAGATAAACACATTTTCGGGTGCCTTACAACCACCTATTTTAAGGATTATATTATATCGATATCCAAATGATATTAAACGCCATGTCGTATTATATCGGATATATCGGATAAAGAAAATGCATGTAGGAACATGCATTGGATAAATTCTGGAAGTATTGTGCTGAATCAAAATTCACACAATCAAGACAAAACTATACACGTAGGAACACGTATAGAACTCTATACATACAATTTAAAAATGTGCGCTGAATATCACATTTATTAAGTAAACAATAATATGTGCAGGAGCATACAAACATGCGCAACTTATTTAGAGACAAGAATAATCTCTTTCTCTTTTTTCTACACATCAAACACAATATGGAAATTGTCTCGCCAACTCAACCAGCAACAGCAACCAAGAACCAACCCTATATACTCACTTAAAGTATTTAACTACACACACCCAAACATCTCTCTGCTTACAGGAGTAAGAAATTGGAACAGAGCAGCCGCGCAGATGCCTGCCTGCTTTACTGCTTTAGTTTGAAGAATATTTTTAAACAGTTCGGTTGTTCATTCGGAAGATCAAGATCGACAAAAATATTAAAAATCAGATTAAATAAAAACAAAAAAAGGGAAAATAATAACAACAAAAAAGGAAAATAAACAAAAAAGGAAAATAAACAAAAAAGGAAAATAATAATGAAAAAAGGAATGTCCAAAAAAGGTATTTAAAATATAAAATAAGTGAATAAAAAACACGATTGTCCACATCAAGATTAATTTGTGCGGGTTTTTTATTTGTACTTTTTGTGTGTGCTAGGCAGACGTAGAACGGAGAAGCAGATGGTGTTATTTTTGTTTGGTGAAATAGGGGTTATTTTTCTCTGCTTATGCGTTGGTTCTTTTTTTTTGTTGTTTGTGTCGAGTGTGTTATAAAATCGCCAGGAAGGCGCGGCGGCGCGACGATAAAAAATTAGTGAGGAAATGGATAAATATAGGAATATTTAATTTATTTTTGTGAAATAGGAGATTTCTAATAATCCAGTAGGGTTATTCATAATGTTTCTAGGAAGAAAAATGGAAAAAGGTGCATGCACATATATGCATTGAAAGTTTATAAATATTTATTAAACATTCTCTTGAGGACTCGAGAATTTATTATTTCAGGAGAAAAAATAGGAGTTATGGGAAGTAATTAGTCTGGTGATCAGGAGAAATATTCTAGCTAAAATTGGAGGGAGTGTTTCGCGTGAGCACATAGATGCGTAGACCGCAAACACATTATATATAAAAAAAGGAATATATATATTAACTATTTCTCTTGAGGACTCGAGAAATAATTCTAGGAAGAATGGAATGAGCGTTAAGTGCGAGCACAGTAGATGCCTTGACCACAACGCATTATTATGTTGTTATTAAACAATTAGCCAGGAGGATCTGGATATTTCTAGGAAGAAAGGATAGAAAAGGAAAATATTTTAGTAAGGGAATTACAAGTATTTAAAATCAAAAGGATTTGATAATATTAGAATTAGAATTTTTTGATTTTTCTCAAAAGGATTTGAGAATTATTCGGATTTTTTATATTTTTCTCAAAAGGATTTGAGAATTATTGGGATTTTTATTATTCTCAAAAGGATTTGGGAATAGTTTTTGATTTTTCTCAAAAGGATTTGAGAATTATTCGGATTTTTTATATTTCTCTCAAAAGGATTTGAGAATTATTGGGATTTTTATTATTCTCAAAAGGATTTGGGAATAGTTTTTGATTTTTCTCAAAAGGATTTGAGAATTATTCGGATTTTTTATATTTCTCTCAAAAGGATTTGAGAATTATTGGGATTTTTATTATTCTCAAAAGGATTTGGGAATAGTTTTTGATTTTTCTCAAAAGGATTTGAGAATTATTCGGATTTTTTATATTTCTCTCAAAAGGATTTGAGAATCATTAGGATTTTTATTATTCTCAAAAGGATCTGGGAATAGTTTTGATTTTTCTCAAAAGGATTTGAGAATTATTCGGATTTTTATATTTCTCTCAAAAGGATTTGAGAATTATTTGGATTTATATATTGTTCTCAGAAGGATTTGAGAATCATTAGGATTTTTATTATTCTCAAAAGGATTTGGGAATAGTTTTGATTTTTCTCAAAAGGATTTGAGAATTATTCGGATTTTTTATATTGTTCTCAAAAGGATTTGAGAATTATTAGGAGTTTTATTATTCTCAAAAGGATTTGGGAATAGTTTTTGATTTTTCTCAAAAGGATGTGAGAATTATTCTGATTTATTATATTTCTCTCAAAAGGTTTGAGAATTATTTGGATTTTTATATTGTTCTCAAAAGGATTTGAGAATCATTAGGATTTTTATTATTCTCAAAAGGATTTGGGAATAGTTTTCGATTTTTTCTCAAAAGGATTTGAGAATTCGGATTTTTTATATTCTCTCAAAGGGATTTGAGAATTATTAGGATTTTTATATTATTCTCAAAAGGATTTGGGCATAGTTTTTGATTTTCTCACAAAAGGATTTGAAAAATATTGGAATTTATTCTGTTCTGAAAGGATTTGTGAATAGTTTTTGATTTTTATCAATAGGATTTGAAAATTAATTGGATTTATTATGTTCTCAAAAGGATTTGCGAACAGAAACTAATTTTCTTAAAGGGATTTGAGAATGATTTGGATATTTTGAAGGAATTTGAAAAAGATTTTTAAATTGTTGATATTTAATTTCAAAAGGATTTGAGAACGTACAGATTTGGGAAATTTACTTGGAAAGAGAAATTATTTCAGGGAGGAAGGAAATAATACGTTCGTTTGGTTTATATAGGGATATCGACCACAACGATATTGTCTTGATGTGGCATAGGAATGCTAAAAATATATTTTCTAATATCTGTCTACCATAAAACTAAACAAATATTTAATTCTCTCCCAAAAACAAAGCGGTCAAGCCAAAAAAGAAGTTGAGTCAGGAGACACAGGAGAGTCAGGAGACACAGGAGAGTCAGGAGAGTCAGGAGACACAGGAGAGTCAGGAGGCACAAGAGACACAGGAGCCAGCACAGGATGTGCAAGATAAAGCATTCATGTCGTTTAGGAGAGCGATTACTAGGAGTGCTATTTTCGCCAGGTCACAGGAAGTGAAGAAATTATCTCGTGAAGGATTGTTGCTGAGAGCAGATCGCATCCTCCAGTTATGGGACAAGGCGAATGAGCGATACCTGGAGTTGTTGGAGAAAATTAACGAGGAAGCGTTAGCATGTCTGGAGACAGAAATGGAGGCCATGGAGGTGGAATACTTCGAGGCAGCGGAAGTAATGAGGAAACTGCTCAAACAAGCAGAGAAAGAACAAAAAGCGAGCGAGGCACGTTCTGCAAATGAAGAGGAACTTCTATCAAGGAATTTAAATGTAAGTTTGACAATGCCAACCTTACAGCACGATATTAAAAACACTTGGGGGGAGTTTGACGGATCGCTTCTCAAATGGATAGGTTTTAGGGATAGGTTCCGGGCTGCTATCCACGATAATGAGGACATATCGACAGCCTACAAATATTCCTATCTAAAGAAGTCGCTTACTGGAAAAGCATCAAAGGCCCTAGGAGAGAGCCATCTACATCCAGATAGCTATAAGGAGGCATGGGAGAGGCTTATCCAATTATATCAAAAGCCCTACCATATAAGCAAGGAATACCTCAATCAATTTTATAGACTACCAGTGCTTAAGGATAAGCCAACATCCAACGAATTGCAACGGATGTCAAATGTGACTTATGAAACCATAAGACAACTCAAAGCACTCGGAGTTCCTGTGGAACATTGGGACATGGTGTTTGTAATTGGGTTGCATGACCGTTTGGATCAGGAGACCAAAAGGCAGTGGGAGCTGCAAAGGACGTGCGAGTCACCTAAAGTTGGGGAAATATTAGCATTCCTCGACAAACAAGCAGGAGCTTTGGAGGATACCAGGGTTGGATGGAGAAACCTTCCCTCTACATCAGGAGCAGTCAAGCCTGTCCAGGAGGACATTCGTAGGAGCGAAACAGTGGCAATCCGTACGGACAAGGAAAAGGGTACTACTACCTATACCCGAGGTCCATGCGAAGCATGTGGAAAGGATTCTCACGCATTACATCACTGTCCGGAATTTTGCACACTAAGTTTGCTGGCACGGAAGGATTTCGTTAATCGGAGAAAAATATGTCAAAACTGCCTTAGGAAAGGACACAGGAAGGAGGTATGCTCAGCAATTAAATGCAGAGATCCAAAATGCCGGGAGGACCCGGCCCATAACAGCATGCTCTGTCCAGTCAAACAGGGTTTGAAAAATATACTGACTTTGCGCGCGGAGAGCTGCAGGAGGGATAACCAGCTAGGAAAAAAGAAATCCTGACTTGAGGAGAATCCAGCCAAAAGGAGGAGGCTGGAAAATACTAAAACTACCGTTAATATAGGTAAATCTATAAAAATAAAAAAAAATCAAGAAAAATAAATAATGACTAACTAAAATTATTTTTATAAGCACCGTACAATACGTCTTTCAATTTTTGTTGTTCTTTAATATTTTTTTTTCCCTTTAGGTAGGCAACTTAGTCTTATGCCGACTGTCATGGTAAGCTTAGATAATGAAGGGATTAGGTTAGGGCCGATAAGAGGTTTCCTGGATACAGGCTCACAGCCAAATGTAATTAGTTATAAACTAGTACAGGAGTACAAGCTTTCAGCATTGACCACTTGCAGGAAGGCAGTGGGTATCAATGGTGTACCTTTTAAAATTTCTAATAAAGTAAAAATTAAGATATTTCCATGGTTTGATTCTGAAGCACAGGAGTGCATGGAGGAGATTTTTTGGGTTTTACCAAAAGAAAGTAATTGGGAACCAATAATTCCAACGGTTATTCTGAATCCCAAGTTGATTCACAAACCAACAGATATACCCTGGGCGGACCCAGAATATTGGAGACCAAATCCAGTTCACTTAATTTTTGGTGTTGGCTTTTTCGCAAAAATAGTCACATCAGTTATACAAAGAAATTTAAGCGGGATCACATTAATGGAAACTCAGGTAGGGATTATAATATTTGGAACACAAACTGAAAATATGGACGAGTTGACAGGACAGTCAATTTCGTGCATTCAATACAATAAAGAGGATCAGTTAGATAAATTATTAGAGCGACTATGGCAACAAGACCAAGTCAGTTCATGCTCTAGGTATACGGAGGAGGAAATGTTAGTGGAAAAACATTTTATGGAAACATATAATCGGGATGAATCAGGAAGATTCGTAGTAAAAATTCCGTTAAAAAAGGAGATTAAAGAGCTAGGAAGTTCAAGGGAAATAGCTTTAAGACGTTTTTTATATTTAGAAAAGCGTTTTACAAAAAATCAGGAGATTAGGAAAATTTATGTGGAGAAAATGAGAGATGAGATACAATTAGGTCATCTCGTTTTAGCCACGGAAAGGCCAAGGATAGGAGAAATGGTGTACTACATACCACATCATTGCATACCAAAGGATAATCGGATTGTTTTCGACGCAAGTTGCAAAACAGACAAAGGATTGTCACTTAATGACATTCAGATGTTAGGACCAAAATTGCAAAAGGATTTGCACGAAACTATCATGCGTTTTCGGAGACATAAAGTAGCAATATATGCAGATATTAGGAAAATGTTCAATCAAGTGAAGCTTGATAAAGAACAGTGGAATTTACAAAGGATATTTTGGAGGGAGGACCCTAACCAAAGATTGCAGGAGTATTGGCTAACTGTAATAACATTTGGATTGACGGCATCACCATTTGTGGCAGTTCGGTCAGTTATTGAAGCTGCCAGGAAGGCAAAAGGAGAATTACCATTCGCTGCCAAGGCGATAGAAGAGGACTTCTACATGGATGATTGTGTGACAGGATCTCACACAGAAAAATCTGCTATCAAATTAGCAAAAGAAATTGATATCATTTTAAAAGGAGCTTATTTCGAATTACGAAAGTGGAAATCAAACAGCCAGGCGGTTGTAAGAGCTATGGATTCGGAATCGGAAAAAACTTTGTTATTTTCGGAGGGGGAAGGTACAACCATTTTAGGACTTAAATGGTTGATAGAGGAAGACAAATTCACTTTTATGGTAAGGAACCCTAAATTTGATGGAGTCATAACTAAAAGGAAAATAGTAAGCCATGTAGCACAACTATATGATCCAAATGGATTTATATCTCCAGTTACAATAATTGGTAAGATTTTAATTCAGGAATTATGGAAATTAAAGATCGATTGGGATGAAAGACCACCGATTGACTTGGAGAATAGGTGGATCGAATTTTGGAACTCGATTATTTATTTGGAAAATTTCCAAATAGACAGGTGGATAGGGACAGGCAAAAATCCAAATATACAAATTCATGGGTTCTCAGATAGCAGCGAGTCCGCATTAGGAGCGGTGGTATATATTAGAGTAGAACATGATAATAGTATGGTAACAAGTAAACTACTGACATCAAAAACCCGAGTAGCACCATTGAAGATGGTTACCATTCCGCGTTTAGAATTATCAGCAGCAGAGTTACTTTCAAGAATGGTAAAGATGGTTAGGGAATCAATGGAATGGCCAACAGCAGAATATGTGCTTTGGATTGATTCTAGTCCGGCATATTATTGGATACAAAAGGAAACATGGGATTTAAGAACATATGTTGCAAACAGAGTTGCATCGATACAATCAAATACAGATGTTAGATGCTGGCGTCATATAGATGGCAAGGAGAATCCAGCTGATTTACTGACAAGAGGAATTTTACCTAAAGACTTAGTGAATAACAAGCTATGGCTTTATGGTCCTAGTTGGATAACTACGGAGCAAACAAGTTGGCCAAGGAGTAAAATAATGGAGGGAATAAACCAAGAGGTAAATAATGAAATGAAAATATATTCTATTTCATATTTTAAGGAGATTATACATATAAGGCTTAGAGGAACTAAGTCATGCGTGTCGTTATTGGAATATACAAATAAACTGGAACGAATAATTAATATTATTAGCTATGCCAGGAGGTTTATAGAAAATTGGATAAACTGGAGAAAAGAACTCAAAGGAAAAACTAAAGATAAAACACGTAGATCAAAAAGAAGGAAAGTGCATCAGGAAGTTGCACTTCCTACTTTGGAAGAAAAAGCTTTAGCTATGGAATATCTGATAAGGAAAAATCAGCAGGAATATTATAACAAGGAGATTACAGCATTGAATGCTGGGAAGCATTTACCGGACAGGAGTCCAATAGAAGGATTAAAACCGATCAAGGATGATCACGGATTGCTGAGGGTTGGCGGCAGACTAGGAAGGTCGGAAATCGATTATGAAATGAAACATCCAGCGATTATTGCTAACGGTTCAAGGATGGCCGAATTGGTAATGATTTATGCTCATCAGGAGACAAAGCATGGAGGCATCCAAGTAATGATGAATTTATAAGACAAATGTATTGGATACCAAAATTACGGAATGGATTACGGAGTATCATACACAAATGTGTAATGTGCGTTCGTTTAAATGCTCGAATGGAGGGGCAATTGATGGCGGAATTACCATCAGAAAGAGTTCAGGTTGGGAAACCATTTTTAGCTACAGGAGTAGATTACGCTGGCCCTTTTGAATTGAAAGTGGAAAGCGGGATAGGAAGGAAAAATAGGAGAAAATGTTGGGTGGCAATATTTGTATGTCTTAGAACCAGGGCGGTTCATATTGAGATAGTTTCAGATTTATCGTCAATGGCCTTCATTGCTTCTTTTGAACGGTTCATTGCTAGGAGAGGGAGATGTGAAAGAATGTTTAGCGACAACGGAACAGCTTTCGTTGGCGCTTCTAAGGAATTAATCAAAGCTTTAAAAGTATTTTCAGACAAAGATATGCGGGAGCACCTTCATCAAAAAGGCACTAACTGGCATTTCATGACACCAGCAGCACCTCACCAAGGAGGAATATATGAGGCTGCGGTGAAATCCATAAAGTTTCATTTAAGACGGATTGTTGGGCAAAGGACATTGCCATATGAGGAGTTTGGAACTTTACTCACTCAGATTGAAGCCATTCTCAATTCGAGACCCCTTCACCCTTTGAGTGACGATCCTATGGATATCCAGGCGTTGACGCCGGGACATTTTCTGGTAGGTGAACCATTAATTTTACCTCTTCCTTTCAGATTAGATGAAAGAAAAGACCTAGCGGGAGCTAAACAATGGAAAGAGAGACAGCAAATGATCAAACATTTCTGGTCTCGCTGGCAGTCAGAATATTTGACAACTCTGCAGGAGCGGAAAAAATGGAGAAAGGAGAAGGAGAATTTGAAGGTTGGGCAATTGGTGGTTCTCAGGAGTGAAAATTTCCCACCAGCCAGCTGGGCGTTGGGCAGAATCTGTGAACTACTCCACAGTCCAGATGGCCTCGTCCGAAACGTCATCGTCCAAACAGCTACCAATCAGTTGAAGCGACCGGTGCAAAAGTTATGCATCCTTCCAATCAGTCAGGAGACAGAGGAGTAAAAACGATGTTTTTAGCCGGGACTGTTACGAATGGCAACACTGCCCTTCGAGTCTCTACCATCTTACCATCAATACATCTTACCATCAATACATCTTACCATCAACACATACATATATATATAAACTCTGTATTATACATAAGAATGTAATGTAGTTTTTAGTCTTGATCGGTCTCTCGACCGTGATAGATATGTTCTTTTACTACGAGAAAAACGGAGAAATAAAAGTGGGTTTTTTTTTATATAATTTTTCCCACAGAAAAATTTCGCACTGTTTTTATTTAATTGTAGTTGGAACAGTCTGTCTGTATGTCTGTATGTCTGTATGTCTGTATGTCTGTATGTCTGTACCTCGAACTACAGCCTAAGCCACTGGACCTATTTCTTTCAATCTCGGTAGTTAAGGGTCTTCGGTGATTCCCTAGAGGACAAATTGAAATTTTTTTTAGCTCCAAAACTAAGGGTACCCCCATACACCCGTAATGCAAAATCTTATTTATCTCGAAAACGGCTCTAACGATTTTGATAAAAAAAAATTAGGTATGATATTATGGACATGGAATACATTTTGGTCAAAAAAATTTTTGGGGCAAAATGTTATTAACGGTACCTGTCATAGAACCGTTTTTTTATTTTCGACTTTCTCATTAACGGCTCTAAGGATTTAACCCAAAATTTTCAGCAGGAGTCCCCTTAAGTTTAAAATAATATTGCATATAAAAATATTCAAAAAAATATTTGTTGGGATTTTTTGAAATTTTTTTTTTTTTTAATCAATATCTTCAAAACCTATGAACGATTATTTTTTGAAATTATTTACTAAAATCAATATTATTTAATACTTAAAATTCGCATCTCACATATGTTTTATATTTATATGTATCTTAAATTTCAAAGTACTTTTACATAAGAGCACAAGTTCGTGCGATCCAGTCTTGCATTTTATTTCTTCTTCTCTGTCATCATATTTTCAAGTCTGATTCAAATCTCAAGTTCGATTTGTTTTCCAAAAGCAAAGCTTGCCATATAGCACTTGCCATACCACAACTAAAAATCAGACTAGTCAAAAAGAAATATTATAGTCCGATATTACTCGTATGTAGTTTTGAAAATGGTTTCTTTTCAATTATTATCTCCAACCATCTCCCGACAGTAATGTTGAAACGTATATAGCTCCAATACGTGCGAAAATAAAAAAAAATACTTCTCCAATTCCACGCTTTCTATTAGTAAAAACGCACCCAAGTAGCTCAATGTCTAGTTCTAATCCCCAAAACATCTTAAATTCAAGGATATGATATGCAAAATTAAACTTTTGAGACATAAATAAGATTTCCGTTGCATTAATACCACCTGGTACCGTGTCCTTGTTCGTGTATTGTGCAGATGTAATTAATTTTCCATTATTTAACATTAAACATGTACATCTTCGTATCGAAATCCGGCAAATTGCAAAAAGCAAAACACACATAACAACAAGAACAACACTAAAAAAAAGAAGAAGCTAAACTAAGGACACTATACCGAGAGGTTCATGTTAAGCATTAATTTATGTCTCTGCACCAAAGTGTTTGTGTACGATCTGGCTAATGCATTTGTGTTACGCCAGAAGAAAAGTGTTGAACTTCTCAGCGGCTTCTTAGCTAAGAAGATCTTAAACAAAGACATTTTACTGGTGCACCGTAAAGGTCCCCAATTCAAATGGATATGTTAGTTATAAACATCTCGAAAACACACATATCCCACAGGAAATCTGACATTCAGTTCGTTTGCTCCGCATAAAGATGTGAATCCTTTCTCTATTTTGTGTTTGCTTTGCTCCTGCAGCATACAATTGTCGAGCTGCAGCTAACGGTTTCATCTTGTCACTATAATGTGTAGAATGTACGTTCACATTTGAGGGTCGCCATCGCACGAACGACTTCTTAGGTGTCTTGTATTTGACTATTGCACATCTTTTTGTATCTCCTGCCGCCATTGCACCATCATACGTGCATCTGAGTTTTAAACTAATGTCCTGTCTGTGTATAGAATTTAATCAAGGCGCAGCTTCTTTGCGAAACAACGTTACCTAGAAAGGATGAAAAAAAAAAACAATAAAACATCCTTCTAAATATAATAATAAAATACTTGCACCATACAAAACATGCATGTTGCTGCGAAGGTGGTGATGGGGATGCGGACTCCCAAGCGACTTTTGGAAAACTTCTTATCCCAAAATGAGATGGCCGGGGTATGGAGGTGCCTTAATGTACATTTTGAGGTGTTTGTAATGCAAAAACTTTTCCTGTTGCTTGCCTAAGATGCTGCGATCAAGAAAGTCCTATATAGCTTGCACTGTTTTCTTTTTTCATTTTTTTTTTAATTCAATTCAGAAAAGTTACCATGCCATGGATAGTTTAAAATTTCACTGCGCATATCAGGCGTGTCGCTATGAAGTTTGGAGCAAAACTACAAGCTATAAATTTTAAACTACCATGTCTAATTTTCTCTTCTGTCAATTTTTTCGTTGAAGGTTTGTGTATTGTGAGGCTATAATGCGCGCCGCCGGGGTATTTAGGTGATAAAAATTCGTACAATGTATAATTTGTTGACATAAATATGTACGTAGGAAGCTTAGCATGTTTTTAGAAAACAACTTAAGCTTAATCCGAACTTTTGATAAATCAACTTCATCAACCAAAATTTCAAGGATTTGAAGTTCCTCTTTCTTGGAGATCTTAACTTTCTTGCACCATCGGAGTCAGGTTCGCAAACGTTGGGTCAAACCATAACACGATTTATAAGCTTTTAGTAAATAAACTTATGGACTGGGCTTGGGCTTCAAGGCTAAGCGCAGCCTGTTTTTTTTTTTAAATTGATTAGAACAAAAGATAAGAACAGATGTTTGTCAATTTTGACATATCTAATTCTAACTTGGCAATATAGTTAGATCCGTCAGTAACACAATATTCTACAAATATATTTCAAAAGGATGATCTTCAAATTTTATCTGAAAATTCTCAGATATTCTTCAAAATTTCTTCAAAATTTTCTTAAATTATTATTATTAAATTTTCTTTAAGGAAATAATTGCAAAAAAATTTCGTTCATTCGTTTTCAAAACCCAATTTCTAGTTCAAAGGAGCTTCCGTTTAAAAATGTTCATCAAATCGTTACAGCCGTTAATGAGAAAATGGAAATTAAAAAAAATGCTTGTGTGAGAGGCACTGTGAATAACATTATTTGTAAAAATTTTTTTGACCAGAATGCAAAAAAAAAAAATTGTTTTTTTCCTAAAATTCAAAAAAATATTTTTTTTAAGTCTTAAAATGCAATATTTTTTAAACATTTTAGAAGCTTATACAAAATTTCATCAAAATCCGTTCTGCCCATAATGAGAAATTCAAAATTCGGGAAAAATGGTTCTTTGGTAGATAAAGTCAGTAATACGAGTATTTTATTTTCAAAATCTTTTTATTAAATTATAGATCGTAAAAATTAATCAAAAGAAACAAAATTTTTGCAAGATTCTCGTAGCCGTTTTCGAGAAAAATACGATTACCGAAAACCATTTTTTGACATTTGTATGGTGGGTACCGTTAACTTTAGGTAAAATAATTTTTTTTTTCTTACATCTTGTAGATAAGATTGACAAACTTTTATTTATCAAGTTTAAAAACATCGAGCATGGGGTTTTCGAAATATGAAGTTTTGAAAAAAAAATTTTGAATTTTTTTTAAAAATCCAAAAAATTTAATTTTGAAAATTTGAATACACAATAATATTATGGGAGTTTTAGCATATTATGAAATTCGGTTGTACCATTTTTGAGAAAATCCAATAAAAAAAATGGTTTCAAGGGGGGTACCGAAAATAACTGCATTATGTTTATCTTTAACTAACTGATTTTTTTTTTTTTTTTTAATCTGTGACAGTTTTTGAGAAAAAAAAATTTTTTATAAAATTTCGAAAAAAATTGTATGGCTGGTACCATTATTTTTGGTCTTAAAAAAAACAAACGTGTGGGGGGAAAATTTTAAAATGATACCTACCAAGTTTGACGAAAATCGGCTGAGCCGCTTAGGCTGTAGACGAACAGACAGACAGACAGACAGATAGAATTTCGAGACTCACTTTTTTCGTCTTCGCTATCATCGTAACGTAATGTCAACTTTGATCAAAATATGAAAACTTGCACCTATAGCACCTATGCATATCCCAAGTTAAAAGTATGTAATCTTACATATTCTACAAGTTCAACTTAATTTTTTTATTATAAATTGTAAAAGACTTTTAATATATTTAAGAATTTGCTGAGATTTGTCTCAAATTAAGACCGAATTTATGCGATGAAATGGGTAAATTTGCAAAGTTTGACGATAAATAATGTACATGATTTGTCAAAGAGAGCCTTGGAAAACTCGATTACTTGTTACAAGATTACGAATTCTCTTAACTTCTCGATGGAGGTATTGTGAGTTTGTCTAAAACCAAACGGTTGATAAACCAGTTTTTGTATTGAAAGATAAAGTATTTATGTGACATAAAATGCAAGAGAAACCGATGGTGACTTTGGGAAAGGTTCCTGAATCACAAAAAAGAAACAGGGGTTTGAAAATACCATATTTTTGCGAAAGAAAAGAAGGTCTAACGGGCTATTTCTTTGCCCAAAATGGCTTATTAAAAGACAGCGAACTCAATACATACTTCTAAACGGCAACATATGTATCTACTTATCTTATTCTTAGGAACTAGAATTTTCTTCTAGAGTTTTCTGGCCTGCCCTCACTCTCGAAATGGATTCGTTTTTCCAGACTTTTTCTGCTCGCAAAATAATCTGAGCCCTATCAAAATTGCCCGGGCTCCGAAAAATTTTCTCACAGATCGATTGCAAAATCTTCAATTTTATTGAACAAAATTCACACGTTGCTGATTTTTCGCTTTCCTGTAAAAAACTTTTTTTTTTACGATCCGTTCTGCCATCATGGCGGCCTCCTTTATTCTTTTTTGCTTCCTCTCTTTAGTTTAATTGTGTAGCCACTGTAGTGGTGGTGTTCGGTCACGGTTATAACCCACAATGGAGATAGTTCAATGAAGGATTTTAGCTCACCTCCGTCTAATTCCACTATAGTTTAATAGGAGAACGAAAAATCATATTTACACGAGCAACGCCCCATCCCATACCGACCAGTCTAAGATGGAGAAAAGTATTTTTGACGGATGCACTTCCACCATTTGTCATTCTTAAATGGTGAGGAATTTCACGCGAAAAGTTAAAATCCCTGACAACTTTACTTATTTATATAGTAATGGAATACATTACACTTTTCCTTTCTTAAAAATAATTAGTTGTATTGAATTTATCATAGTATATACAAATATATATCTTCATAATATAATACATAATTCAATTTGTTTAGTTTTCTTTTTAATTCATTTAAATTTTAATTAATAACATAATAATGCTTTTCCTTTCTTAAATTTTTTTTTTGTTTTTTTTTTTTTTTTAATGATTTTTCATTCATTAAATATATTTAAATATACTCGTATTTTATAAATAATATTTTGTTTTGTTTTTATATAAATCATTTTTTTTTTTCAATTTTAATTAACATTTAAAATTCCAAAATTTAATTCAAAAATTCAATTGAAAAATTTAATTCAAATATTTAATTCAAAAATTTAATTCAAAAATTCAATTGAAAAATTTAATTCAAATATTTAATTCAAAAATTTAATTCAAAAATACATTCATATGTACTTAATAATGACAGCGATAAAATGAAGGTTGCTTTCGTTTTCTTTTTGACCTACGAACAGTTGTTTTTGGATTTGAAAGCTTCTCCTCTTCATCACAACTAAGATACTCGTCATCAGATGAAATTAAGACAGCAGTTTCAGCATCATTATTTCTTATATTTTCATCTTTATTATAAAAGTAGCAAGCTACTGGTTTTTCAAATCTAACTTTTTTACTATTGATTTTACGAAGTTGTGTTCCATGACATACAATTTTTCTATTATCAAGTACAATTAAATATCTGACCTTTCCAATCTTTTCTTTAATAACTGCTGGACTTTTAAATTTGTTATTATTTACATATCTTATGTACCAGACTTTATCTCCTATTTTAAAATATTGATCAGGAGAAGCTCTAACATTTTTGCTTAAAATCTTTTTAGCTTTATTTTTGTTTTTATTTTCGAAAAAACTTTTCGTATTTCTTCTATCTTCCTCCACACTTTCAGATTTGTTTTTAAATTTCAGCATGCTTAATGGTGTATTTATTGGTTGCTTAAAAATCATTTCACATGGCGTTAATTTAGTAACAGTAGAAGGCGTGTTGCGATACTTAAAAAGGAAATCATCAACTTTATGTTGTAAACTTAATCGTTTAGTTTTATTATCTAATAAATACTTTTTCAGTACACTTTTCACGGTCTGCACCGCCCTCTCTGCCAAACCATTACTCTCAGGATGATATGGAGGAGATTTAAGGACTTTAACGTTATTAGCATGACAAAAATCAATAAAGAGTTTTGAGTTATAAGGCGGACCATTGTCACTTACTAGCTCAATCGGAAGTCCAAAAGTTGCAAAATTTGTTCGTAGTACATTAACTAGAGTGTCTGCTCTAGTGTTAGGCATTATACGCACGTCAATCCATTTCGAATATGAATCAACAAGTACAAGAAAATTTGTCTGTTCCAAATAAAAAAAATCTAAATGGATTCTTTGATAAAAACAAGTTGTAGCTGGCCACGAAGACAGCTTAACTTTACTTGGCTTGTTTGATGCAAAATCGCATACTTCGCAATCACTCACAAACTTTTCTATATCGCTATCAATACCCATCCACCAAACCGCAGATCTAGCCAAAGATTTCATTCTGACAATGCCTACATGTCCAGAATGTAAAACATTTAAAGCTTGATTACGCTTAGACTCTGGAATAATAATTCTACTGCCGTAAAATAGACAACCGTCTTCAACAGATAAAACTGATTGTTTTTGAAAGAACTTTTTCAGTTCAGAACGCGGTGGACTTTTCCATATACCATCCTTAACGCTGTCATAAACCTCACTTAAAATAACATCATTTTTGATGCCCTTTGATATATCTTCTTTCGAAATATTAACTACATTTTCTACTGAAAAGAAATGTATACGATTAACTTCTATATCGGTTTTTGTTTCTATAGGTAATCGACTAAGACCGTCAGCATTACCGATACTGCTACCCTTCTATAATAATAATACGGCACCTACACCATATCCGCTTGCATCACAAGTAACAATTATCGGTTTCGAAGGATCGTAGTGAGCGAGTAAACTGTCTTTAACTAACCACTCCTTACATGCGGTCTCCACTAGCGATGAATCCAGAGCATGCTTTAAAGCATGCGTTCATTATCGCTAGTAGAGACCGCCATCGCAGCTATATTTTTATCGCTTGCGATAGAAAGTATGCTCTCATCGCATACCATCCATCGCTTGCTTTATCGCAAGGAGAACTGTCATATAGTTCTGGCGTAACCAAATTTAATTTAACTGAGTTTGAGTTTTGCGTGCGAAGAAAGCTTTTGCTTGGGGCTTACGTTTTTCTAACAAAATTAAAAAAAAATCTGATTTGAAATTGTCCATAGAACTCATTTATATCCATTAAAATTATTCATTATACTAAAAAAGTATGCGATGAAATGCCCAGCCACAAAAATCTGACAGTTCTTCTGCTCTCTGCTTTCTGCGTTGGCTATTGCGATTGCGATGGATTTATCGCTAGTGGAGACGGCGTGTTACTTTCATTAAAAATATTATCACATTCTTTTGACCATACAAAAGAAATTTCCTTTCGAAGCAATTTATAAAGGCAACTCAACCTCGCTGAAAGATTAGGTATAAACTTTGAGTAGTGGTTTAACAACCCTAAATATGAACGAAGCTGTGATAAATCTTTTGGAGCTGGCGCATTTGTAATTGCTTCCACCTTCTTACAGTTGGGTTGGATTCCTTTAGCAGAGATCGTATGCCCCAAATACTCTACCTCGGGTTGAAAAAATTTACACTTCTGAAATTTACCTTTGACACCATAATATACTAAACGTTCCAAAACAGCAAACAAATTTACTTTACACTCATTAAAAGATGAACCTCCTATTAGTATATCATCTAAATAGCACTTTGTTTTGGACAAACCTTTTAAAATTTGGTCCATAACCTGTTGAAAAATGCTAGGGGCAGAACTAACACCAAACGGTAACCTCGTATACTGAAATAAACCCTTTGAGGTATTCACCGTCAAATACTTTTGAGAATCTTCGGCCACCGCAAGTTGCTGATAAGCTCCTGCAAGGTCCAACACGCAAAAACAACTACAAGAATGAAGATCTGTTAAAAGGTCGTCGGTTCTTGGCAATGGGTATTTGTTAACTTCAATCACTCGATTGGTAGTCACCTTGCAGTCCATACATAAGCGGATGCTGCCATCTGCTTTTGGCACTACCACGACAGGTGAGGCATAAGAAGAATAATTAACTTGTTTCAGAATCTTATTTTGGCACAAGCGATCGATTTCTTTTTCAACTACATCTCGCAGGCCATATGGAACCGTATAGGCTTTGAAAAAAATGGGACTTGTATTCGGTTTTATGATTATATCGGCACTAAAATGTTTAATTGGAAGACTATAATCTGTATTAAAGACACAACTATATTTTTGACAGATTTCCTTTGTGCATAACTCAACAGGCCCACTAATGTAATTATTTTATTAATTGAAAAATTTAATCGCCACTCACTGTACAAAACATCAATCCAATTTCTTCCCATTAAAGGAGTGAATTGTTTACTGGTTTCAATAACCAAAATTGGAAGTTTTAAATTCACATTATTCATTTTATCAGCATGCGAAACATTTACATGCAAAATACCAATAACTTTTATTTTTGAACCGGTCACGACATAAAGCTGGTCTTGTACGTTTAGCAGAGGAACATCAGAGAAATATTTGAGGTAATCTAAATGAGAAAACACAGTTTGAGCTGCTCCCGAATCAATTTCCATTTTGATATTATAATTATTAACATGCAAAATTTTATATAAAGGATCAGATTTAATTTTAGAAATACTATAAATTGTTTTTAAATCTAAATTACTGGAATACTTTGAACACAATAAATCTTCCCTGTCATTATCGATTTGATTTACCCTACTTCTGCTTTTGGTTCTTCCTCGTTGTCTGCTCTTCCCGCTTCGTCGTTTGTAACAATTATTAGCATAGTGGCCCGTCACACCACAATTGAAACACTGCACTCTCTCCTTTCCCTGTTGATGTCCTTCCAAGCTACTTCGATTTTGATGTTGAATCGTACGATTTGATCGCCCACGCTGCTGTTGTTGTGGATTAGCTTGACTACGGTACTTAGACCTGCCAATCCAGTTTGTTGCCGATGGATTAATTGTGAGCATCTCTTTATTTGTTATTTCCAAAGTTTTTGACAAATTTACCGCTTCTTAAAACGTATGATCTTTCTCCAAAAGTCGTTGTTGTATACGTGAATCTCTCATACCGCAAATCAACTTATCTCGTAAAGCTTCATTTAAGAAAGCTTTAAAATCACATGACTGGGCAAGCGATTGTAGTTCAACTACAAACTCCCCTATCGTCTCTGAATCTTTTTGTTCCCGCTTCCAGAATTTATACCGCTCTGCAATGATGATGTTTTTGGGCTTAAGATTTTCCAAAAGCTTGGAGGTCATTTTCTCATATGAAAACTCTGTGGTTTTCTGAGGTGCTACAATAGATTTGAAGAGTTTGTAGATTATCACCACCTGCACAACTTATGAAAAACGCCACTTTCATCTTATCGTCCACTATTTGGTTTAGCGAAAGAAGTTGCTCCATCCTTCCCAAATAAGTCTCGAAATCATCGACTACGACCACAAAACTTTCAATTGCACCTATTATAGGCATTGTATTGGATTTTACAAAACCGAGTGCACCTTTTTCGTCTTTAGACATATCCACTTTTAACTATTTTTTTTTTTTTTTTTTTTTTTCAACTTTTTCCTCGTCGCCAAATTAATATGTCCGAGAGAATTAATAAAAGAAACAAGCAGAGCAGCGGTTGAACTTAGACTAAACGTTTATTATATAAATACTTAAAACTAAAAGCTTAAACTTATATACTAACTATATCAATACTTATTTATATAATAATGGAATACATTACACTTATACCCTCAAGTACAGAAGGAGTCATAACACTGTGTAGGCAAAGTTGAACTAGCATCAATATGCGTTGCAGGCAAATAAGGTTTTTCTTGCAAGCTGATAAAAGTAGTGTTATCGTCAGCAAGTGTTGGAGCCGATGAGTTAGAAGATTTTTAAATATTTTTTTACAAAAGACCAAATATTTTTATTACTTTGGGCCATTGTAATTGATATGTCGAGAAGAAAAGACTTTAATTTAATTGACTTTATATTTACTTCAAAAATAGGATAATAATTATAAATGTAATAAATCCGGTTAATAATATACTGCGTACAATGTCGTGGCTATATTCTAACTGACTTTTACCAGCCCAACATAACGTACAGTATCGCACCATATAAATATATGTATACGTATAACAAGATGTTAGTACATAGGCGAATGTATGTATATAGAGGTGTAAAGTAGGACAGTGATGTCTATCGGTGGACACTACAGTAATATTTTTTGACGTAGATTTCGATCATGTTAGAACTTTCGAATATGAGAAGTTCAGTTTTGCAGGCTTGTCTATACTTTTTCCGGTTATTCTCAGTGGGATTTGTTTTGTAGCATCGGAAGATTAACTCTCTCAACCTGATTATCTCCTTTCAGCCATAGTCGTACCAAAAATTCTTTTTGGAACTAACTCCAGTTTTGAAGATGTTATTAAGTCCGTAACTATAGGTTAAGGGTGCTATTACACTAATAGTGTATTTATCAGGATCAGACGAGAGGAACAGATAAGTCAGGTATTCGAGTACCTAGGCTCCTTCACAAGCTGAGTTAAATGGTTTAACTCAGCAAATATCTCTACATTCCTTCCTTCGGGTATTGTTTGGCCAGAATTTCGAAGGCAAGAAGAATTATAAACATTGAAATCGCTTGTAATAATAATTTTCATAGCAATGTGTGTAAAAATTCTTAAAATGGAGTCAGAGAGCGCATGCAATTCGTTAGAAGTGAATAATGATGTTTTTGCAGACAGTAGTTTTAAGCAACATAAAGTTAAATTTCGGATTAGTACTGAGACTGAATTTGGTTAGTCCTGTAGGTTGAATTGTGACGTGTCAGTATTTTCGACTACTTGGGTTTCACTCAGTACCAAAATAGCTGGCCTATATATATACTATACTTAACAGAATGGATGTATGCAGTATGCAGCAAGAAATTTCTTTCACAAGCCGCGAATATTTCAATAATCTAATAATTTTTGTTAAATCCAATAAATAAATGTTTACATCCTAATTTTATAGGCATATTCGTTTAAAGCAGTTCAGGTAAGCAAATAGCTCATACAGAAGTCCAATAAGCATAAATCCTTTTAATCGTTCGACGTTCGACGACTGATTGCAATAAATAAGGATCATTAAAAAGATTCTATTGACTTTGTGCTTCAAAGTATTATTATTTCTCTTCACTGTCGGTATAGGTAGAGAATACCTATGTACATTTCATATTTCAGATCCAAGTCAAATCAGGTATAATGCATTCTCAAAAGTAGTTAAAATGGCAAATGTTAGCTTTTTCCATGATACCAAAGCCTTGTGCAATAATAATGGGTGTGCAAATAAGTAAAAGCTCAGATATTTCATGCTTTATATTTTTATGTTTTTTTTTTATTTGTAACAAAACCACGTCTGAGAGGTTAATGGATTATTCAACTTTGTTTACGAGCGAATGTCTCTCCATGCACAACAGAAAGTAAGTACCTTACCAACAATGCCGTTTTCCAGTTTAATGCAATCCGCTATAATAAAAAATGAAATACTCAAATGTTCAATGCATTAACCATAAAGCGAATTTACACTCCTTTGCCAAAGGAACTAAGAATAATTTTGCTCCTCATCCACCATTCAAAATTCAGTTGTCTGGCTCCTATAGAATGGATACATATCCAAAATAGCACTGAAGCCATCATTATAAAATTCAAATTGCAATTCTAGACCGCTTTTTGGTCGGTCGTTTTTGTCGAAGGGTATAATGGCATTCATTCGGCTCGAACAAAAATTACCTCACATTTTAAGACCGGCTATATCATAGTGGATATTGGTATCTCTGGATGGCTGCTTCGCTCAATAACATCAAAGCACATGATAGCTGACGCAAGAACTCTTGTAAACCCTTTTTAGCACTCGGGAAAGTGCGTCCGCATTCACGTTTGAGTATGCCAGTGCCATGTACATAGGTAATTCTCGGGAATTGATATTGACTGAAGGACCGCTCATCTAATGGAAACTAGACAGACACATATCGGACATTGATCGAACAGCGAGGTACAAAAACTACACCGCGTATTGTACTCGTTATAATTTGCACGTCTTTTCGGTGGACACGGCCATCGAATGGTCTGACACTCGGTGTAATGACTGCCAACCTCGCAGCTCATAGATGATTCTACTCACTATGCTAGCTTTAATCTCCAATACTAGTATCGGCAATGAGAGGGTTCCCACACCTTTAACAAATTTTAAATTAAATGCACGACTGGATCGCACGAACTTGCTCTTATGTAAAAGTACTTTGGGATTTATAATACATTTTATATATATAAAACATGGATTAATGAGATACAAATGCGCAAGTGCATGAAATTGCCAACTGATTTCTAGAAAAGTATAAATTTATGCAAATAAACTTTAAAAAATCGTTTTATTATTAAATACATTTTTTATATAAGAAATTTCTTTAAAATTTTTCAAGGAAAAAATGTGGGATGCAAATTTTAAGTATTTAATAATATTGATTTAAGGAAATAATTTCAAAAAATAAATCGTTCATAGGTTTTGAAAATATTGATTTTACAAAAAAATTTTTTTTTTTTTTTTTCAAAAAACCCAACAAATATTTTTTTGAATATTTTTATATACAATATTATTTTAAACTTAACGGGACTCCTGCTGAAAATTTTTGATTAAAATCCTTAAATGAAAAAGTCGAAAATCAAAAAAAAGGTTCTATAACCGTTAATAATATTTTGCCCAAACATTTTTTTTTACCAAAATGTAGTCCATGTCCATAATATCACATCTAATTTTTTACTTGCGACTTATACATAGGTACTATAAGGCAAGTTATGCATTCGTAAAAAAAATCGAACTCGAGATTTTGATCAAAGTTGACATTACGATGATAGCGAAGACCAAAAAAGTGGGTCTCGCAATTCTGCTTGTCTGTCTGTCTGTCGGTTCGACTACATCCTAAACGACTCGGCCGATTTTCTTCAAACGTGGTAGATATGTATGGGTTTTAATTTTTCCCCCCCGGACGTTTTTTTTCTTTTTTTTTTTTTAAGACCAAAAATAACGGTACCTGCCATACGATTTTTTTTCAAAATTTTATAAATATTTTTTTTTCTCAAAAACTGTCCCACAGAAAAATTTCATTTGGTTAAAACTATCTAATGGTGGAAAATAATTTTACAAAAAATTGTTATTTTTGGTAGCCCCCCTGGGTCCATTTTTTTTGTTTTTGATTTTCTCGAAAACGGTACAGCCGATTTAAATCATTTTTTTTATGCCAAAGCTCCTTCATAGTTTGAATATTATTACATATTCAAATTTTCAAAATTTTATTTTTTAGATTTAAAAAAAAAATCAAAATTTTTTTTGGAAACTCAATATTTCGAAAACCCCATGTTCGATTTTTTTTCAAACTTGGCAAATAAGTTTCTTAACATAATCTACAAGATTTGAGAAAACAAATTTTGTTTTATCTAAAACTAACGGTACCTTCCATACAAATTTTAAAAAATGGTTTTCGAAAATCGTATTTTGCTCGAAAACGGTTCCGAGGATTTTGCTAAAATTTTTTTTCTTTTGATCAATCTTTACGATCTATAATTTAATGAAAAAAAATTTGAAATCTAGATATTACTGACTGTACCTACCATAGAACGATTTTTCGAATTTTGAATTACTCATTATCGGCATAACGGATTTTAACGAAATTTTTTATAAAGAAGTTAGTAAAAAGTTTAAAAAACATTGCATTTAAAAACTTAAGAAAAAATATTTTTTCAATTTTTAGAAAAAAAAGTAATTTTTTTGTTTGAAAAATTCTATATCTCAAGAACGGCTTAGTATTTTTTTTTTGGAAATCAGACTTTTATTCGTACAATAATGAAAACTTAAGGTTGGCGTACCAACATTTCTTCTAAAAAATGTTTTAAAAAATTTTTAAATAAAAGCTTATTTTTTTAAGGAACCACTACAAAGACTTATAATTTTTGTTCCTGCATAAGTTCATTCATCACCGGCAGACGGCTTTATAGCCATGCTTGTAAATCTTTTTTTATTTAAATGTATGTAATTTATATGTTGAAAAAATAAAGATAATAATAATAATAATAATAATAATAATAAATTCATATTTGCATAGCATTCTGTTTTTATCTCTTAGTACTAAAAGAATTTAAAAAAATCATTTTATCCTTATGAACAGTTTTCTTTAATAACATCCGTTTTTAAAATTCCTAGTCTGTTATATAGGAGCAAGTTCGTGTGACCCAGTCGTGCATTTTATTTTTATCAAAATCGTTTAGAGCCGTTTACGGATTTTAGAGCTAAAAAAAAATTTCAATTTCCCCTCTAGGGAATCACCGAGGACCCTTAAGTACCAAGTTTGAAGAAAATACCTCCAGTAGCTTAGGCTGTAGTCCGAGGTACAGACATACAGACAGACAGACGAAATTGTCGGACCCACTTTATTCGTCTTCGCTATCATCGTAATGTCAACTTTGATCAAAATCTCGAGTTCGGTTTTTTTTCCAAATGCAGAACTTGCCCTATAGTACCTATATCGCAAATAAAAAGGAAGCATATTGATTTCTTCACAAGTTATGAATACATGCAAAAGTGGTTTTAAAATTTAGAATACAATATAAAAGGGAGTATTTTCAACGACTGGCTCCCACGAACTTGAAGAAGATCTTATTCGCAAGAAATTAATGCAATTCCTTCAACTCCTAAAACAAGATTATAAACGGGTTTTGAGTTTAATAAACTTCAATTTATTCAAAAAATTCAAAAATTTTGTATCATTTAAAATAAAATGCACGACTGATGGGTCGCACGAATTTGCTCTTATGTAAGAGACTAAGAATTTCAAAAATGAATGTTATTAGAGAAAAACTGTTCATAAACATAAAATTCATTTTCTAAATGACTAAAACAACTCCTTTAGTAGTTTATGCAAGAACAAAAATTATAAGTCGTTGTAGTGGATTCTTAAAAAATAAGCTCTTAAATACAAAATTTTTAAAACATTTTTAAGAAAAAAAATTTTAATTTTTTATTACTATATGATTTGATATGATATGATTTTTTCACAAATTCAAGGTGCAGTCAGTAGTATCTAAATTCAAATTTTTTTTAATTTAATTATAAATTGTAAAAATTAATCGAACTGAAAAAAATTTTATCAAAATTTTAAATGCTGTTTTCGAGAAAAATACGATTTTCGGAAACCATTTTTTAACATTTGTATGATAGATACCGTTATTTTTAGGTAAAACAGTTTATTTTTTCTCACATTATGTAGATTTATATAGAGTTTTGAAAAAAAAAAAATTTTAAATCCAAAAATTTTTTTTTTGAAAATTTGAATACTTACACAATACGAGTACTATTCAAACTTTTGGGGAGTTTTATCATTAAAAAATTTATCAAAATCGGTTTTACCGTTATTGAGAAAATAAAAAAAATTGTTCCATTTTAAATCTGTCTGGAACTTATCCCAGTGGTCCAATTTTCAATTACTCTTCCGCATAGATCCGGCAGATTTTAAGCGATGGCCTGTGTTTTGTTCACCTTAAGGGCATCGGTGGATTATAATTTATTTGCATAGACTGGCGACTTCGGGAAACCTCACAAGAAAAAGCCTAGCGGCTTCAAATCGCATGACGGAAGCCAATAGGGAGGAACTTTACCCCCAACTCATTCATGCAAAATGTCATTCGAGGCGTCCGCTAATGTGTAACTTCGTTTTCGAAAAAGTACGGACCAATGACTCCGCCACACAGTGGCCGATTTAGTATAAAGTAGTATAAAATTAACTCTTTGGCCTTGTTCACTCTCGATTTTGTCATTCCTAGGAAAACATGTCTGTTTGAAGTTGTTTTGCGAGTTCAAAATTCAATATTTAAAAAAAAAAAAAACTAAATTATGAGAATGGTAATGGTAAACTACTCTAATTTAAAGTGTTTTTTTTTTTTTGTTTTTAAGTGAAACAGGTATTATAATTATAAAAGTAATTTAAAAGTTCAATTTTATGGTGTTTTTTCGACTTTCGTGAAAGTACCTTTATTGTAAAGACTCAAGCTTTAATTTAATGTAACATTTACATACCGAGACCCGCCGTAACTTTCTTTCTCTCTGGCTAAAAGGTACCACGACGCACTTTATTGGTAGACACAAGTTTTTTTTGTTTAAAGGAAATATCTAAAGACCTTTTCAAATCTGCCGTTACCATGTGCACGTGTAAAGTGCTTGGATATAACTAATATTTGGAAATGGTTTTTAAAAATGGTCGAAAAAAAAATTCTGAAAATGGTCCTTAATGGTACCATCAACGGTACAACTGATTGTGATCAATTTTTGTATACTTACGCTCCTTAGTAGTTTAATTGATATTTGCCTTAAGATTTACCAACATTTTATTTTCTATTTAAAAAAAATCAAATTATCTTTTTGATTTTTTGTTGTTGGTATCTTGGGAACTAACAGGTTTTTAATACTATCTACGAAATAAATAAACAATTAATTTTTCTTAGGAATAACGGTTCCCACCTCACAAATGTTAAAAATTGTTTTCCAAAATCGCATACTCTCATATCGGCTAGTGTCTACTACAGGTAGAAACTATCCTATCTTTGTCTCGTCTGAGTTTAATATAAAGTGTTGTTTAAAGGTCGGCCAAATCTTCCTTCATACATATAATTCTGTTAGTTAAACTGAAATTTGATTCGATAGAAACAAATTGAGATAGTATTGCCCTTCATAACTCCGAGCGGATTGTTGACTCTTTTTTGCAAAGGATTCATGAAGGGTTGATCCTCGCTTGGCCAGCTCGAATACCCGTTCATTCCCATCAATGCAACTATATGACCCAGTACCTAGATATGAGTGACACTGAGATACTATCAATAATTCTATAGAAAAAAATTGAAATTAAGACATTACTGGCTGTATTTACTAAGGAACAAATTTCTAAAATTCTGACTTTCTCATTATCGACATGAAATTTTGTATACAGGAGATTCATAAAAGTTTAAAAAACATTGCGTATCAAACCTTTATTAAATATTAAATATGTTTCGCAACCCAATTTCTTTGCTTTAAAAATTCCAATTCTCAAATCTCGGGTCATTATTTTTAGTTTTTATCTGCTATTAAAAATCGTGTTGAATTTAATGCTTCTAAAACTCAGAGTTGTTTAGTCATTAAAGCGGAATATTCCCCCTATGCCATTGTTCATGGATGGCGCTTGCATCGTAGAAACTGAAAAGCTATCAATTCCTGGTATGTGTATTACTGACCACCTTTTGTTAGATGACATATTGGATATTGGTAAAAATGCGGCGAAATGCTTAGGTTTCCTAAGACGATGTAAAAACTTTTTCTCCACCTCTGATCTGGCCACAATTTATACGGCTTATATATGTACGTCCTAAGCTAGAAAACAATTCTCATATGTATCAGGTCCGGTGCATCAAAAACATCTTTGCACTTACTAGACAGAATCCAGAGTCTGGTAGGTGATAGAGAAATCTCCGAAAAAATTGTTTCATTAGAACATCTTCGAAATGTATCTTGACTATCACTGTTTTATCGTTACTTCTTTAAACAATGTTCTATTGAAATAGCGAGTTACATTCCCCCCCCCCCCTGAAAAAAATTTCACCTAAATACTGTGCCGCTGGGAATGCTCATTAATATACTCGTGAGCCAAACTTTGGACGCACAGTACAGAGATTCTTTCTTTTGCAGTACGACTCGAATGTGGAATTCCTTAACCGACTCTGTTTTTCCTCCCCATTTCAGTGTCCAGGCATTTAAGACGAATGCACATCGGCTTCTCCTACTCAATCCTTCCACTGTTTCCTTAATGCGCTCGCACATTGTTAAACCAACATTTAAAGGGTAGTCATAGTCCCTTAAATGCGCGTTAATTATAGAAAAAAGCTTAAAGTTGGCGTACAAGATTTCTTTCTTATGTTTTCTTAAGCCACTACAACCATTTATATTTTGTTTCTTGTATTAATTCATATTTATTTGAGAAATCCACATGGTATTCTTTTTTCATCGCACACTTAATTGGCGCCCAACGTCAAATTAAAAATAAAAAAATTTGGTGGTGCAACAGTTCGGAGTGAACCAGGACCTAGTGACTTACAACTCTCAACCATTCCTGGGTGCGTGTTACCAGGAACGGAGGGGACCTACAATTTTCTGCCGATTCCGAACGGCTAATGAGCAGCACTTTCCATGACAAGAGATACTCTTGGAGAATTTGTCAATTCCTCGCAAGAGGCAGTACACCCCTGAAAAAAACTTTCTTGCAGCGGCTGAGAATCGAACTCGAGACCTTCCGCATGACAGTCCAACGCACTAACTAACTATGCCAAGGGGTACTATCAACGTCAAATTAGGAATTAATTTTATATTTGTATACCAAGTTGTATACCAAGTTGAAAGTTTGATGTTCGATCCAACGAATTTTTAACTTTGGTTTTTTCAAATATTGAATAAATTTAGTAATTTGGGAAATGTTTCCTTTAAAAGTGACAACATTGCTCGTTGAGAGTCTCCTAAAGAATCGGTAAAACTAAACCATCGAGTCAGTTTTCATCCCTGAATATTTGAGTCAGAAATGCTTTGGAAGGATGTGTACTGTGTAGTGCATTCATGATAAACGCAGCGAGATTAACACTCTTTGGCGACAAGTTTGTTTATCTGAAAACAGATAAGAGCGATTTACATAAAATTTACAGCCAAAGTGTACATATCCAGAACCATACAGATACGCACTCACATCCTGAAATCAATTTGGATTACCTGCCATAAACGAGGCTGTAACTACGACTAACATTTCAAAAACGTTCCTCACTATAGAGTGACTATGAAGCAACCCTCGATGTCAGCCAACTAGTCCAAAGCAATAGATACAAAATGTTTGTATTGCTCTAATGTCCTCTACGAAGTAGCTACAGAAACCTTCCTGATGCGTCCAAAATAGGCAGTTTTGATGGTCGCGTGCAATGCGGCACATTGGCTTTGTTGTTTAGATTTTCATATTCTTCCTCAATGTCCTTCGGCACTGCAAAACAGAGTAAATGCAAAATTATATTTTGCAAATGACGACGTGGTGGTTATTTGAGTCGTAATGATGAAAATGGAGGCAATCCACTTTTGTCATGGTCGCAGAAAGATGGATTGGGTGTTCGCTATTTCTCTAATTTGGATTACTAAATTACTCATTTTCTGCAAAATTGCTGGTTGAAAAAGTTTTGAAATCTCAAAGGTTAACCGATTTTAGCTAAATTAATCTCATACGCTTTGTGGTTTCATACTTATACTTATACAGTATACTTATACTATAACGAAGCGTTTCATGCTACTCCACTTTTTTTTTACTTTGGTAGCATCTTAATTACTAGTGAGAATTGTATTTCACTACATTCAATTCACACGCACTATGGACTATGGACACATTACGTCACAGCGAAATCTACAAAATTATTGTATTTAGTTCATCACATATAGGTACAGTTCACGTACAGTCATTACTGAAAATGTAACACGAGGATCTCCATGGATGAACGTGAACTACCCTCAAGGTCATACGCAAAATCGGACGTGGCAAAGTGATACCAGGGGCCTTCTATCTGCTGAATAGTGCCACTCTGGGCGTTATACCTGCTGATAAGTATCATCAGAATCCAGACGACCAGATAACCAGAATCAAGATAACCGGTAACACTAGAATCTAGTTAACCGTGATACCAGAATCAAGATTATCAAGTTGGAGGCTGACCGCGTTTTGAAGTATAATTTGTTATAAGCTTAAGACTTAATAAAGTTTTTGCAATAAGGTTTTAAAGACCTGTTAATTTGAAGTTTCGTGGTTTCTTCACAACGACTCTGGTAAGAACGACGAGAAAAAATTCGGCTGGAAAGAGAAAAGCACATCATAATACGTAAGCATTTAACGTTCAGGAGATCATATTACTCTTCCATAACAGGTTCTTCAGTAACATCGGTAGATACGTATGTTAGCTTATAAGAATAAAGACTATTGTTTTGGAAAGTAGATTTGATTCTGAGAACAGCCTTGAGATCACTTATCGGATTAAAGCCTCCGTTGCAGCGATAACCTCCTCATTCGACTCAAATATCAAATATCCCGGCGAGTGATTTTTTCAAGTTTGCAAACAACTAAAAGTCACACGGGGCCGAATCTGTAGAATACGGTGGATGGGGCATCAGTTCGTAGTGCGATTCGACCACGCAACCGTGAGGCGTTTGTTGTCCGGAGTGAGCAAACGCGGTACCCATCGCGCCGACAGCTTTATCATGCCTAAAATTTCATGGAGGATATGACCCACGCGGGCTTTTGAGATGCCAACTGTTTCAGCTATCTCGCGTACATTCAGTCGGTGGTCTGCAAATATGAGATCGTGGAGTTTTTACACGTTATCCTCCGTGATAGCCATTTTCGGGGCACCTGGGCGTGTCATCAAAAACCGATGTGCGACCACGTTGAAACTCGTTACACCAATTTTTTACGGTGGCTATTGGAGGAGAAGAGTCACCATACAAAGCATCCAAGCGCTCTTTGAGAAGGCTCTTTTTCCATTTTTCTAAAATTCACGGACAAGCTGGTTTCCAAACGTGGTAAAAATAAAACTAAGAGTCCGATTCGGCTGACATTTTGACAGTAGCCGTCTGAGAGAGTGTACTAGACGATAGTAAATCTCTCTTGCCATACTGGCACGGTGCCAGTGGCACCATCGGGCAGGGACCAGGGAGTCTAAGTACTAATCGGACCGCCCTCGCATAACCAAGAATACTCTATCCACTGGTGTCTGTTGCTATTATCACGCCACTCGTCTAAAGAAGTCACTACCGAAATAGAAACCAGAGCCACTATGTCACCTTGAAATTATTTTGTTATTTTCGTTGATCGAGAAATCAGGTAGTTTCTATATTTATACATGCAAGTTAGGCATTTTCAATGGATTCCAAATTATAAGGGCTGAGTTGAGTCTATCTATTCAAAGCGATCAAGAAAGCTTTGTATTGTTGTTGTTCCTCCTTTTTTTTTTTTGTTTTTTTTTTTTTGTGGTTATGAATACCCTTAAAATGATTTAAATACCACAGCTCGAACAATTAGGAAATAATGACGGCATTTACAAGGAGATGCCGATGTACATTGTTCTGAAATGCTTGTACATCACAATGAAGGAGAAAAATCGAGAGGGGTAAAGTATTCCATATTCGAGTAGTACGGCTAAAGAAAGAATCTCTGTATTTTACAGTACACCCGAAATTAGGCTCAAATTATAAATTAAGGAATATGTTGATGGGATCTCAAATAGGTTCTTGTGTGAATGTTTTTAACTTTGGTGTATTCGTAAACATTGCACGTGAATTCCTCACAAAATTCGTGCAAATTTAGTTAAAATGGGAACTTGTTTGCTAAATGAGATTATTTGGAATCGAATTTGAAAATTAGGTGGAGATTTCTTTTTCGAAATCTTAAAGGGTTAACAAATACCTATAGTGCCATAGATTTTTGAAATAAATTTCACGATCTCAGAGAATATTGTCAATTGCAAGGTGGTGAATTGCTTTGGCTGGTTAATATCAATAACTTGTAGATATGTACTTAGTCTTCCAAAAACTATATTTTTGTTTTACTACCGTATTTATTTTGTTTTTTGATTGGAGTATTGCTTTTTCGAAAAAATTAAACGATAGTCTTGGCTTTTTAAAAATATACACATTGAATAAGAGTCACCAGTCCACTACGGATATCCAGTAGTCCTCCGTAATGTTAAGATTGACGAAAGAGATTATGATTCCTCTTAATTCCATTTTTTTAAATTTTAAGAATTCGACTTGTTCGCTTTCTGGCGAATCAAACTTGCATAATCCTTTACAAACTTTGTACAAAATTGCGTAAGCCCGAAAAACTGGCGAACTTGGAAAAAATGTGATCGCATTTATCTTCCTACGGATTGGTCAATAACTCTCTTTGCTGACCTTATAGCCAAAGAATTCAATGCTTGTTTTAAAGAACACTTGCCTGCGTTGAGTGTTGGTCCTGATTCTTCAACACTTTAAAAGGAACCCCTCCTGCCTTCTTTTACTGCCTTAGGCTTCGGCCACGCACTGAGTGACGAGCGACGAGTCGCTGAGCGACGCAAAAAAAATAAAACACATTAAATTGTATGGAGGTGGCCACATAAGCCCTGAGCGACTTGTGAATATTTTAAGCGACAGAGCGACGTGCGTCGTTCAATCACTCAGACGCTCGTCGCTCAGTGTGTATCCGAAGGCTTACATGGAATTATGGTGTCATCTATTTAGATATCAGCGTAAAACTTCTCTAATCTGGCTTTGATCTTGTTGATGCTTGCTTGAGTTGACGAGTCTGCAGGGCTTCATATTCATCAGTCAGCAGCGAACTTCTTGTTGAAAACCATATGCCAGATCCAACATAATGAAATACATAGTGCCACATAGCAAGCAATGATAATACTTTCTCTTTCATAGGCATCGGGAACCTTCTCTTGACCGTAGCTTTGTTGAGCGCTCTAAAGTCAATCCAGAATCTTTAAATGACAGTGACCGGTTATAGATAGCCTGATGAAGCTTTGCCTCAGAAGTTCCTCTACATTTTGCTTCACAATGGCTCGTTTTGCGAACAGTAGTTTGTTAAGGTTGTACCCAAATTGGCTTTTTTATCGTGAGCTCTATTGTGCATTATCCCATGTTGGATACACCCAACTCATCGCAATCTCTTGCGAAGGATCCTATTAAGGACTCTAGTTCAGTTTTTTTTTCTTCTGTGCTAATTTCGCCAACTTCCTGTTCTTCCCTTTCTTCGCAAGGATATTATCTCACGTATACCCGGAACTTCTTATGGGAGGTTTTGGATGCTTCGATCTTTAATTATAAGCCTTTTGTAAGATTTGTGTATTTCGACTTGCGGTTAGTCCAAAAGCATATGATTGGCTTTCATATATGGCACTATGAGTATCTCACACCAGGAGACACCCCACATTGTAGCAGCACCAGCCTCCGAAACCATTCAGAATTATCTGACTCGCATTGTATTGAATACATCTTTTGTCTGCTGTCGATTCGGGCAGTGTCACGCAGTCACTCCCCAAGTCATTGAATGATTCTATATCCACCCCATTAACGCAAGTCCATTTGGCGTATTCTGAATTTTCGTTTATCATGTTCACCTGCCCGTGAGATGATCTCCTTGACCTTGGTACTTGGTTATTACCAAAGGAATAACCCCTAATCGTTGCAGTTGGACATAAAATGCACCGTCTGAGAACATCGGAAGCACTTTACGCGCTTGCCTTCTTTCGTCGTTTAATTGGTTAAGCTAGCTGTTTGGTTCCTTTAATTCGCTGTAATTTTTTAATCCAGCGTACCTTTCCAGTATTTCCTAAATACTCTCTCAGACGTTGCAACTTCTTGCACTGAATCTCGACCTCCACTTAGTACTTCCGCAGCATTACCTCAATCAGACTGCTCCACAATTTCAGGCATAGTTTCTGCACCTAGTTTGGCAGTCTTCAACAATCAGTCCACAAGCCCTTTGTTCGAAAATTAATAAAAAAATAGATTTTAGACTTTGGAAATCCTGTAACATGACACTGGAAGAAGTTTTTTATTAATTTTTTTATTTTTTATTTTTATTATATCACCCCTTCCACGACTTTTTCTTGTTTTAAACAAACCCTACCTCCTAACATGTGACGAAGAATTAAACAGTTGTAATATTATTACCTTTACCAAAAAGTCTTACGATTGGGGATGTGACTGATGGTGCTTTTCTAGCAAGTCTCTTTACAATATGAGTAAGTTGTAGAAGACTAAGACCCAGTTCCTTGCAGTATGCATGAATTATATATTTCCACCTTCGCTCTGCACTTTTTTCTTAACTGATCAAAATACGCCTCGTTTTAACTATTTTCCGTTGGTTGTGGTAATTAAATTATTATCAGGTATTAAATATTTCCCTAAGTAGGTAAGCCATAATATGCTTTCATTCTTCGCGTGAGCCTTAAGAGAGGTATTGAAGTGTCTTTACTCATTGAAGTGTCTCCAGCTAGGTTAATAAATACATACAAGCAACACATTCGTCCTTGTTACGGCTGTACGTTCCCTCAACGCTGCGATGTTGCTCCTCAAACAATTCGTACTCCAGTGTACTCATCCTACTCCCGCCATGTGCCATTATGCCTTGTTTGTCAAAGAGCTTGTCACCTTTAGGCTGCTTACGATTCATTTTCATATACTCTTATAATGAAAATACCGGTAATGTGAGTAGGTATAACTTATTGCATTAACGGCAGGTCTTAGATTAGGGGGGGAATAAAAAAAAAAAAAGAATTGGCATTGAGTTCTTAGGTGTAGGCTTCTATGTACACTCATTCAAGCAATTCTGGCTCATGAGCATGTCAGTTTCAAGGACGTGTGGAGCTTTTTCTTGCCCACATTTGAACTTGAGTTTTATGAATCAATTAAATGTCAGATGAGAATTGTTGTTAAGCCTTGATGTGGTAATAATATTTATATGGTTTTAAGTGGATCAATAGTAGTTGTTTTGATAAGATGGTAATTAAAGTCAAAAACAGTGCCTCACAATATATAGTTTATGAATCTAAATACCATCTTTTGACTTTAAGGATATTTTGGCTTACCAAAAGGATGTCTCAAGGCGTTATAACTACTCTTATAATGATCAATACATTAATACAAAATGTTAAGGAAATAGAATAGGGTGAAATAGGAAATATAGATGTACATTGGTTTTAAGCTTTTGAACATGTCAAACATAAAGCTGCGCAAGGCATCCCACATTAGTGAGGTAATCCTTAATACAAAATTTCTGTACTTGTACGTCTGATGTTGACTTGATGGGTAAATTGATGTTCACTCCTAAAATGCAAACCTTCCTTACTCTAATGTAGTTACAAGTAATTTGGGATTTTAAGGCTATATATAAGGGGGCTTCTATTAAGCTTTGTTATCTTTAAATTTGAATAAATGTGAATGAGATATCACTGAAATTTTGTACTTATTTAGAAGGCACAGGCAAGCCATTGTGAATGGAACATAACATCTTTCAAACTTTTACCGCGGCTTTGTTGATTACCGCGAATTCAAAACGTCCAGTTTTTCATAAATCGGGCTAAATTTAACCAAAGGCATTCAGGGCAATGTTTTGTCCTTTATTGGGATAGATCTGTAACTTAAGAAAACCTCAGAACAAGAAGTCTAACAAGATCAAATCACATTGCCTCTGCATGAAATAACCATGTTTAGAAATCGTCCTTGCAAAATGCCCATTGTTGCACGGGCTGTGTGGCACGTAGTGCCGAAGTCCTTTTGAAATCATAATATATCGTCGTTGTCCATATTATTCCATTTGGCCCAAAAGAAATTGGTTATCACTAACGGATAGTGTCGCAGTGAGACGGTGCGAGGTGACCTGGCTAACGTGCGTCGTTCCCAAAAAAGGATTGATCGATGATGCCGCCAGCCCAAAATCCTCGGCAAACATTGACTTTCCTTGCATTGCAATTTGGTGCTCTTATGTGGATTGTGATCGGTTGAAACTCGATAATATTGCTTGTTGACGAACCCACTCATCCTCGTCGCTGAATATGATTTTTCAGATGAAATGCGCGAAATTTTGTTCGAAAAGAAGTCCTACTTTCAAAAAACAATTTAATCGTTTCTACATACGCTACCGTCTTCAGAAAACTGAAGGTTTTTGGAAAAACGGGTTTTAAAATTTGTATGGTAGGTACCGTTGGTTTTTCTAAATGTGTATATGCCAAGTATGTATGTATGTATTTTTAAATTTCCGCACCTTACCTATAGGATTATGACTTCCCCTTAATTGTTTACCGTTTGGATGAATTGCTTGTTGCTTAAGTCAAAATATCAGAAATTTAAAAACAATCAAACTAAATGTTTAATACTACCCAAATCTTTAAGGAGCATTAGCACCAAAAATATCATCAAAATTATTTGAACCGCTTTTGAGAAAATCTGAAACAAAGATCATGGAACTATAGGAGGTACCATTAAAAACCATTTTTCAAAAATGTATTTCAAACACAATCTAGGTAAAATTAAGGAAAGTTTTTGTATTTTCTATTAAAAATTTGAAGAACTATTTTTTAGAAAAAAAAAATTAAGCAGGTATCTTATTTTTAAGGTTTCGATTTCGATTGGATCGCACGAACTTGCTCTTATGTGAAAAAACTTTGGAATTTAAAAATTGTTAATAAATAAATATAAAACATGAATTTAATTGAAAACCAAATTGTTCAAATGAAAAAAATTGCCATCTGATTTCTAGAAAAAGTTTAAATTTATGCGAACAAAGTTTAAAAAATCGTTTTATTATTAAATTAATGTTATAAGAAATTTCCTTAAAATTTGTTCTATAAAAAAAAATTTGGGATGTCAATTTTAAATGTTTAGATACATTCTCGGAAATAATTTCAAAAATTAATCTTCTACTCGTTTTCAAAAAAAAAAAAATATTTCAAACAAAAACATAATTTTTTTAAAGTAGCCTTCAAATAGGTAAGTAGGGCTTTCCAATTTAATGGCATATCTCACCGAACAATGGCACAAATGATTACATCGTTTTTGAGAAAGAAAGATTATTGCAGTCGATATTTCAAAATCATTTGATATAATTAAGTTCTCTTATCGAAGTCGATAACATTTGGTAGGTATTTATCAACATCTTCTTTGTTGGACTAGAAACGACCTTTCAAACCATAAGTTGTGTTAGAAGATTTTAAATCTGAAGTTCATAAAATAAATGCTGGTATTCCACAGGGTTCCCATCTGTTTCCCACTCTCTTACTCATATTTATTAATGATCTTTTGTCTGAGACTTCTAATCCATTAAATTGTTCTTCTGAGGACAGTACTTTCAGCTTTTCATAGTCGTTTCCAGATGCACGTTCTTATGGTAACTTGTGTGGAATGCTCACACAAACATTGCTAAGTGCTTAGGTTTCCTTCGACGCGCAATAGGACAAAACGTAAAAAAGCTGGCATTTAATCAAATTATGAAGTTGCGCTTTGTCTTAAATAACCGTTCTATTCCTCTTCAAAGTATGATAGAGAATTAGAAATGAGAGAGAGAAAGTTTATTTTAATCACATAATCTTCTGCAGGTCGTCTCAAATGAAGAGTAAGTTCAAGTTTTGAGTCGATGGAGTAAATTGTTTACAGCTTATTATTTATTGCGTGTAACAAATTAAATTAAATTGCAATAGAATCAGTAAGCTAAGGTGCATTTTTGTGTGCATTCTTTATTTATAAAAATTAAATTCTTGTTATTTTAATTCGTAGTTGAATATGAAAAAAAAACTAAAAAAAATTGCTTATTTTTTTGTAATTTTCTGAAATCCTTAGGCGTTTAGTTGTGTTAGCCGTAAAACGCCAATAAGTTTTGTATGTCATTTTGCTAAGTGTTTTGTCTTCTTTCAGAATATGTATACAAATTTCTTGCTACAATTTTCTCCCCTGTGTGTTGTGTTCATTTTTGTTGCTGACGTCACTTTCAAGAAAAAGACATTTTGGTCAATATTATTGTATTTGTGACACTTCTTAGTCCGATCAACATTTAAAATACTATTAATAACCAGGTAAGATCCTTTTGATATAATGAAGAAGTCAAGTTGTCAAGGATTTATTAGCCAGATGGAATTTTTAAAGGAAGAAATTGTAAGGTGAACTCAATACCCGGGTACCTTTTGAATTGACATAAATTCTTTCTGAATTGGCACATGCAGCTAAAATGAGTTTGAGAGCATCTGGGCAGTCGGGAGCTGCAAAACTAATTCAAGAAGTACCCAAAAGTTCTAGAAAAGTCGAAAAGTGTACTAAAGCTTCAAGAGAATTCATTGAATTACTTCAATGACTTGTTAAGAAGCCTTAGCGTTAATTTTCGAAGCAGGCTTATCTAAATTTGAATATGAAATTATCAGATCAAAAGCTTCTTAAGTATTTCCTTGGTATAAAATCGTTCCGGAGTGTAAAAAAATTGCTATCCCGATCCTGAACATATCAGTGTTTCGGAAACATCTGTGAGTACAGATTTACGAAGTTTGCTAAACTTAACAGTTAAACGCTTAATTTTTCTCCAAAAAGACGAGATTATTTCACTAAGAATTGAAAGATGTATACTTGTACTGTAAATGGGGCTTTGATTGGAGTTTTGGTCACAATTCAAATAAGCAAGCCTTTTATGAATTGAACCAGATAGATTCCGCTGTTTTTATTATTTTCCTTGTTACACTTCGCTTAGTTTCTGATGTAAAAATAATGGCGCAAAATTTTAAACAATTAAAACCTACTCTAAATCAATTTTAGAATGGGAGTCGACTCTAAATATTGAGTATAAAACGAGAACCGACTTTTTGTTAATTTTAAAGGACATAAACTATACTTTAACGTTAAAGAGCTCGTCTTACTTTAACAGCAGCAAATAGCTAGTTTATCTTTTAAAAGTATACTTTATCCATATTGACAATGGTCATTTAATACCAAAGCAAATCGAAGAAAAAATGTTAACTGATGTTTTATTCGATTTTTTAAATATGTTTTTTGTAAATAGACTGAATAACTGAATATTATAAATTCGAAATAATCGTACGAAAGTGCTCTACGATGAACAAATCTGAAAATACAAATGTATGTAGGTATGTAGGCGCACCGCCACCGCGGCCGCCGGCCGAGACGAGTATAGCAAAATGAATCTGCAGCTTGCAACAACAAATTGAGTTTTTATGCTGTGAATTTGCGATTTATGCTTTATTTTCATCTAAAATTATGTAAATAACTTATAAACAATCAAAATCTGTACCGAGGTAGTATATTAAATGTACTTTTTTTGGCGAAAAATTATTTGGTTTAAAATTGTCTGTTCTTTTTTTCTTTTGTTTTGTGTTTTTGTAGTTGTGTGAGTTATGTATCTGTCAAATTAAGGGTTGTTCAACGCAAATTCGCTTAGGTTCTGTTGTAAAACCCACATCAGTTAGAAGAGTTGTTTAACGTGTTTAAAATTATGCAAAAGTTAGACGAAGTCTCCAAGCTAAACGACTGCGTTAAGTAGAGCCGGTTTTATTCCTTAAACGAGAACTGTTTAAAATTTTGCGCCAATATATCAAAATCCAAGTCCAAGCTCAAATAGAAATTGTAGACCTATTAAAATTGAATTTTTTAAAAAATCTTTATTAGTTTCCGTAGCTGAAAAGCAAAGAGTAGATACAGAAATTACCGACCATTAGCTCAGTATTGTAAATAAAATTTCTATTCAACAGAACTTGATCTTCGCCATGGTTGATGGAAATGTGTGTAATGCCATTTCAGAAAACTCTTCTACACACAAATTTTATATTTGTAATGTTTAACAAAAAGAATTTATTTCTATTGAAGAAAGTTTACTAAGTTTAGCAAAAAAAACTAGTAACAAAAAATATTCCAAAATGGTAACCCAATAATTTTTTTATTTGTATTACAATCACTAAGGATGCATGCAACACACGCAGAGTTTTATTTAAATCGTTTGAGCCGTTTTTGAGAAATTTCGTAAGCTAATGAAATTTGTATGGGTGGTAACCCTAGAAATGGGCGTAGCCAATAGAAACTTTTACCTTGTATTAACATTGGTATCAGTAGGATTTGTGCCAAATTTCAAGTTCCTAGCCGTGTTGGTTGATTTAAAGCCATATCTTTTCGCTATTTTGCCCCACTGTGCCACGATGCAAGAAATTGTGTACCCCTTCTGGTATGGCTGTTTACTAGTCGATTACTGTATGTAATAAGTATATGAAATACGGTGTTATCAAAGGGCAGGGTAGTGCCCAGCCAAGTTCTGGCACTACACCCTTTTTACAGGCACAAACTCAGGCGATTTTTGACCCCTCCCTATCTTCAGTACCAATGAAGTCAGAAACTTAAAAGTCCGAACATTTGCTAAGCTAGTCAGGCAAAGGCGCTTCACGAAATTTCAGTTTTCTAGCATAAGCAGTTCGTGAGATATAAGGCCTCAAAAATCACAAAAGCCTTAAGTGACTGACTCACTGACTGACTGACTGACAGATCATCACAACTATGGAGCACTTCCCGACATCCTAGAATCTTGTAATTTTGCACAACGGTAGGTCTTGTCATCCAAGCAGAGGAAAAAATCGAAAATTTCAGGTTTTCCATTCAGGGGCGAATACCACCGCCCACTTTTTCCGAATTGGTGTTGGTTGAATGGAGCACTTCCGATTGCTGCAAAACGATGACCTTTATTAAAGTGGTGGGACTTAAATTGTATACAAAAAAAAAATATAAGATTTGGGATTTTCCATTCAGGGGCGTGGTATCCGCTCACTTCCTTAGAACTGATGTAAATTATATGGCACACTTCCGATTGCAGTAAAACAATGAAATTTGGTAAAACGGTAGGGCTCAAATTGCATATGAAGGACCAAAAATTAAAATTGAGGTTTTCCATTCAGGGGGCGTGGTATCCACCCACTTTCTGAAAAAAATTTCAGTTTATACGGAGCACTTCCGATTGCTGTAGAATGATGAAATTTGGTAGAGCGGTATAGCTTAATGTACATTCAAAGCGAAAAATAGAACATCTACGATTCTTCATTCGAAGTGTCTTTTTATTGTCATTTTGAAACTATACATGCATCTCGAAAATTCATAACTTTTCTTAGAACTAGAGTTCTCGATTTGGTACTCTATGTTTTTTTTACAATGAATGAAAAAATAAAACATTTGCATACCTGAAAAAATTATTAGTTTACATAAAAAATAAAATGCACGACTGGGTCGCACGAAATTGCTCCTATGTAAAAGACTAAGAATTTCAAAAATGAATTTTATTAGAGAAACTGTTCATAAGCATAAAATTCATTTTTTAAATGACTAAAAAAAACTTTTTTAGTAGTTAAAGGTAAGAATAGGATGCCATGTGATTCAAACAAATATAGATTTATGCAAGAACAAAAATTATAAGTCTTTGTGGCGGTTTCTTAAAAATTAAGGTTTTATATAAGAAAATTTCAAAACATTTTTAAGAAAAAATGTTGGTACGCCAATTTAAAGGTTCTAAAAATTAATTTACAAAAAAAATTTTAAGCCGTTTTCCATATATTGAATTTTCAAAAAACAAAAAATTGATTTTTTTTTTAAATTCAAAAAAATATTTTTCTTGAAGTTTTGAAATGCAATATTTTTTAATCCTTTTAGAAGCTTCTCTCTACGAAATTTCATTAAAATCCGTTGTGCTGATAATGAGAAATTCAAAATTTTAAAAGATCGTTCTATGGTATGTACAGTCAGTAACATCTTTACATTCTTATAGATATTAAAAAATAATAGAAAATAAAAATACGATTTTCGAAAACCATTTTTTAACATTTGTATGGAGGGTACCGTTATTTTTATGTTAAATGAATTTATTTTTCTTATATCTTGTAGATTATTTTTCCAAACTTTTATTTATCAAGTTTTGAAAAAATCGAGCATGGGGTTTTCGAAATATTGTGTTTTCAAAAAAAAAAATTGAAAGTTATTTTTAAAAATCAAAAAAAAAATTTTTGGAAAATTTGAATACACAATAATATTCAAACTGCTGGGAAGCTTTAGCATAAAAAAATGATCAAAATCGGTGGTTTTGAGAAAATCAAAAACAAAAAAATGGTCCCAAGGAAGGTACCAAAACTACTCATTTTTTGGAAAAATTTTTCAACCATTACCTAGGTTTAACTAAATTAAATTTCTTGATTTTTTTTTAAATCGGTGGGACAGTTTTTGAGAAAAAAAAAATATTTATAAAATTTCGAAAAAAAATCGTATGGCAGGTACCGTTATTTTTGGTCTTAAAAAATCAAATCAAAAAACATTTGGGGGTAAAAAATTAAAACCCATATCTACCAAATTTGAAGAAAATCGGCCGAGTCGTTTAGCTGTAATCGAACAGACAGACAGACAGAATTGCCAGACCCACTTTTTTCGTCTTCGCTATCATTGTAACCTCAACTTTGATCAAAATCTCGAGTTCTAATTTTTTTACGAATGCATAACTTGCCTTATAGTACCTATATATAAGTCGGAAGTAAAAACACTTAACTGTGATGTGAACTATAATCAAACCACTAATTAGGCTATAAATTGGTGGGCTACCTTCATTCCAAAAAAGGAGTTAAAATTGCAACAAAAACATCATGGCATCCTCAGCAATTATTGCTTTTTTATGACTTTTATGCCCAATTCGAAATGTTTTAAAAACTTGAGCAGTGAATCTATCAAATTTTAGTCAGTAATCATTAAATAATAAAATTTCTCTATTACATTGTAGCTGTTTCAAGATTATTCTACTTTAAATATCCGATATTAAACCTTCATGAAGTAAGAACTTGGCGTACTTTTAGATCTCAGTACTTTTCATGGCTGACTTGTTACACAAAGGTTTTTGTATAGAAGAACTTGGCTCTTTTTTTAACATTTATGTTTTTGGTAAGATTTTATTTAAGGAATCTTATTTAAGATTTGTATGTACAAATATAAATTGAGAATTTATTGGGGTTCTGAAATCGCTTACTCCGAGCCAATACAATAGATAGATTAAATCTATTCACCGAAAAATTCACTTCACTTCCTAATTCGAAGATTGATATTAGTAAATTCCGAAATACTCAGTAATAATTTTGAGGCTGAAAAGGGGCATTGTTCTCTTTTGTACATTTAAATTTTCATGCCTGATCAGTAGTGTATAATACCGAATCTAAAGATGCTGAAAATAATCTCCAAATAAATAAATATAAAACACAACATTTTTTGATTGGGAAAAACTAATGAAAAACCCAAGTTTATTGCTGGCCGTGCTATCTCGCTGGCTCTTCGATTTAGACTGATTTAAAATACCATACAATACATTGATTTGTTCACATTATACATGAGAGAGAGAGATAACTATATTAATATAATACATAGGTAGATATAGGTAGATATTAGGGGTGTTTCTTTTGAACTCGTATGCATCGCATTCGATACACTCCCGGCGAAAACGAACGTTTTCCAACCAGGATATTGCTGTCAACATTCTAGCTTCAGTTATTGCTCGCATCTCTCGGTCTCTTATTACTAGCATCTGAGCGTATTCATCGCTGTTATTCTTGCTGGTTGTTGTTCTATATAATTTCTTACTAGCTGGAGCTCTATATACTTGCTTGTTGTCGCTTTCGCTATTAACTGTTAATTATTAATAAATATAAAAAATAGATTATAAATAAAATATAAGTATCTATTGCTGGCAACCTTCACTAGCTTACTATCGATGGCAAGTTGCATTAACTTACTATCGCTGGCAACTGGCATTAACTTACTATCGCTGACAACTGGCATTAACTTACTATCGCTGGCAACTCACATTAACTTACTATCGCTGATAACTGGCATTAACTTACTATCGCTGGCAACTCGCATTAACTTACTATCGCTGACAACTCTCGCTATCTTGCTCTACTGGTAATATGCAGATTTTCTGCACTGGTCGAACTAGCTCACCCGTTTCTGTCCGTAGGACTACTGATCGTACAATACCATCCTTGCTCTTTATCAACTGGCTGACTCGCCCCATGGACCATTGTGCAGGCGGAAAATTCTCGCTCTTAATTATCACTAGCTGTCCTGGCTTCAAGCTTTCCTTTTCCCGCCTCCATTTCTTTCTTTCCTGTAGTGTTACAAGATACTCCTCTTCCCATCTTTTCCAAAAATGGTTAAAGATTGTCTGTCTCTCTCGCCATAACTTTATCTTTTTCTTGCTTTCATCTGCGGCTATTGCAAATGGTGGTGGCAATACTATTGGCTCGCCTATTAGAAAATGACCGGGTGTTAAAGCTTGCAAATCTGTCGGATCATCGCTCAACGGGTGAATAAGACGGGAGTTTAATATTCCCTCTATTCCGATTAATAACGTCAGGAATTGCTCGCATTCTAGCACACGCTGGCCTATTACTCGCTTTAAGTGGTACTTCATGGATTTGACTGCCGCTTTATATATACCGCTCTTTCCACTCTTCATATGCTCGCTTGATTTCCCTTGCTGCTCCGATCCGTTCGGGATTATTATTGGATGACGCCGATTATACTCTCCACTGGCTTGGTGAAGACGTCCGCCAACACGCAGAACACCTTCAATATCAAAAACTGGCTTAAGCGATTCAATTTTACTGTGTTCGGTTAGCTGGCCCTTTTTAAGAAGTGACGCAATGTCCCTTCCGTAGTATTCTTCTTGCGCTCTTTTAATTAGATATCGCTCTGCTATAGCTCTATCCTCAGCTGTCGGTATCTTTGACTCTGTCTGATTTCGTCGTGATCTTTTGCTTAACTTGCTCTGCTTGCGTAATTTTACCCTTGCTCTCAACTGGTTTACATATCGAAATACATAAGCCATAATGCTGACTACTCGCTCTAGACTGCTGGCATAATCTACTATCGAAACTATAACTTGCTTTGCTGGGATCCATATTCCCAAACTCTCTTTTGCTGGCATAACTGCACATACATGCATCTCGCTGGCAACTGCTGTTGATGTCTCGACTTCTATCGAGTTAGCTGGCCATTCACTCTCTGGAAGACATAGCCATGTTGGCCCATGTAACCATAACATACAATTTACTAGCTTTGCTGGCAGCATTCCCCGACTTAACAAGTCTGCGGGGTTATCTTTGGTACCCACATGTCGCCATCTCTTGATCTCGGTATTTGTTTGGATGGAGGATACACGATTTGCTACATAAGTCTTAATATCTCGTGGAAGCCCTTGCAACCAATGCAAGGTTACCATCGAATCTGTCCATAAAACATACTCTTCTGCTGTCCATTCCATTGACTTTCGCAACTCTACTATCAATCGACTTAATAATTCTGCAGCTGCTAGCTCCAACCGTGGTATTGATATTGTTTTAAGAGGAGCAACTCGTGTCTTTGAAACTAATAACTTGCTTGTTACCCTTTTCTCTGTTGTTTGCACTCGCACATACACAACCGCCCCATATGCAGTCGTAGACGCATCTGAAAACCCATGAATTTGAATTCTCGCTCCCGGCGTTGTCCCCAACCATCTATCAATTCTAAACTGTTCCAAATGCTTTACCTCTTGCCATAGTATTAACCATCTACGCTTTATTTCTGCTGGCACCTCTTGATCCCATTCAAGACTCAACCGCCACATATCTTGTATCAGAATCTTTCCCAAGATCGTCACTGGAGCGATATATCCACTTGGGTCATACAATTGTACCATACAACTTAATACCTTGCGCTTGGTTATCTTGCCCACTATCTCTGATGTCTTAACTACAAATGTAAATTGATCTGTATCAATCAACCACTGTAGTCCTAAAACCGAAACTTGCTCTTTGCTCTCGAAAGTCGTTACCCTTTCTGCCTCTGTCGTAAACTTGCTCCTTAACCATATACTATTTGACTTCCATTTAAGTAACTCAAATCCAGCTGTCCTCAGAACTTTATCTAATCGCTTAACGATGAAAAGTGCTTCTCGCTCACTATCACATCCTGACACACAGTCATCCATGTAGAAATCATTCTCAATTACTTGCTCTATATCTGGATAATACTCGCTCGCATCACGACCACATTGCACTAAAGCTCGCACTGCATTATATGGCGATGATGCCATACCGTAGGTGACTACTGTCAACCAATATTCTTGCAATCTGTCCCTTGGTGACTCGCGCCAAAATATTCGCTGCATATCCCATTGATGTGGCGCTATTCGAACTTGCCTGAACATCATTTTGATGTCTGCACTGAATGCTATGCGATGTCTGCGAAATCTTAATACTATCTCGTATAAGTCGCGTTGTAACTTCTCTCCCAATAGCTGCACTTCATTAAGTGAAGTTCCCTTATCTGTTCGACAGCTGCAGTCGAATACCACTCTGAACTTTTTGGTAACACAGTGATGTGGTATGTAATAGACTAATTGTCCTGGCTCTGGTTGACTACTTGCCCTTTTCATGTGTCCCAAACTTTCGTACTCGCGCATGAACTCAATGTATTGTTCTCTTAATGCTGGCTCTCTATCTAATCTCCCTTCCAGGTACATAAACCTTCGTAATGCTATTGCTCTCAAGCTTCCTATATCCTTCACATCAGGTTTTATAGGAATTGTAACTACGAAACGACCTTCGTCGTCCCGACTGGCAGTTTGTGTAAAATTATCTTCCACCGCTTGCTCTTCCTTTGTTCTGGCCTTAAATGATCCTATCTGATCCATTGCCCAAAGTTGTTGAATAACACTATCCATCTTATCTAATTCTACGCATCTGGCTGCTGGCAAACTATCAACTGGCAAACTAGCTTCGCTGTTAGATACTAAGCATTTCGCTGCTAGAAAACTATCTGAATTTAATGCTGGCACACCGAATACCACTATCCCATATGCTGTCTCAATGGCAACTATCCCCCCTAGGTTGCGTGGTATCGAACTTACTAATATACTCGCAAAGAATTTAACTCCTAGCAACATTGTAACTGGCGCTCCCTTCCAGTATTCTGGATCGGCGAAAGGTAATTTGAAACTAGCTATTATAGGATTTACATCCGACTGTGGAGTGGATAATGCCCAATCTACGCCCTTTGGTAGAACCCAATACTCTTCTTCGGCGCATGCTTCTTCATTGAACCATGGTGTAACCTGAAATCTTGCTAACTTGCTCAATTGTATCGGCTGGCTATCGATGCCAATAACTCTCCTGGATATCGTTGTTGTGGGGATCTGAAAAGACTTTACTATGCTGTGCAATAATAAATTCGGTTGTGCTCCGGAATCAAGCAATGCTCTAACTTGCCCTAAAAACTTTCCACCTACTCGCACCTTCACTAAAATTGTCGGCAAGAGTGTCTTTGACATTTCAGTTGCTACATTGGCAACGGAATTAAACGCATTTGAATAATCTGATATTAAACTGGCTTTTACTTTATTGATATTCGATAATGTTTTGCTGGCACATACCTTGCTTCTTTTCGCTGGCACTCGGCTTAGTCAATCATTCTTCCTTTTAGGAACTGCTCCGCTGGCTACCTTCATAACGCTGGCTGGCTTGTTGGTTATTGATGCTGGACAAAGAATGCTATTATGCATCAATTTAAAAGGACAGCGAGGACATGGGTCCTGGAAGCATGTATCGACACCATGGCCTCTCTTAATGCAATTCTCGCACAATCCCTTTGAACGCACAAAATTAATGCGGCTTCGCAAACTTAAATGTTTGAAACGCTCGCAATGGTAAAGCTGATGCTCCTCGTTACAGAACTCACATCTGTGGCATCGAACTGTCTGACCGGTGGTGAATCGGGTAGCTGGCTTTGCTGGCGTAACTAGCACTTGAGATGGCTTGCGACTAGCGCTCACTGGCTGACTTGCGCTCACTTGCTGACTTGCGCGTTCGTTTTCGAAGCGGTTGAATCGCACACTTTCGATTTTCAAATGACTTGCTCCACTTGTGGTTGCTGGCGAAGCGGCTGCTGCCTGTCTATCGAGGAAGTCTAGCATTTCTCTGGCGGTGGGGGTCTCGGACTGGCGCTGCAATTCCCACTGTCTACCTGTATCGTTGTCAAGGCGATCATGGAGCATATGAACGACCATCATATCCCACTGTTCTACTGGCAATCCTTGAGCTCGTAGCTGGCGTAAGGTCTCGTGGGTGACATTCGATAATTGCTGAATATCATCGGCTCTTGGGTTGGTCCTTAGTGCTGGCAAACTTATGAACTGCTTCAGCAGCGCTCTGCATGTCTGATATTTCCGATTATACAGTTGATTGAGGCGATCCCAAGCCTCTAAATAATTTTCGTTGGTGAGCTGCCACTCGCCCATCGTCACGGCAGCCTTGCCCGTTAAAGATTTGCTCAAGTATTGGAATTTAAATGCTGGCTGAATCGATTCGTTGTTATGCACGGCTGCTACGAACCGGTCATGGAAACCCTGCCACTTGGTAAGGGAACCATCAAACTCGCCCCAGGTGTTTCTTAAATCTTGCTGATGAGCTGGCATTTGAACTTGCACTTCAATTTGCTGGCTCGCTGGCGTTGTGCTGCTGGCTTGTTCACTAGCTCCTTGCTGGCGCAGACTTTCTATACGACGTCGGAAGCGAGTCTTTGTTGAGCAATAGACTCCTTCAGCTTCGATCATCATCTCTTCAAGCCTGGCACTTTCGCTGGCTTTCCCTACTACCACCTTGGTATGGGTCTTATTAAAACTTGCCCATGCTTCCTCCAAAATTCCCAGACGGACCTGGAGTTCGTCCATGTCTGCCTGCTCGAATGTACTCTCAGTAGTATAAGTTGCGGAACGGCGAAGTGTCGCCATATATGAAGCTAATACTCGCATACTTGACATTCTATATTTTTTCTGAAAAATAATACAGAAATAAGAAATTAGCACAAAGAAACGATTACTGGCTCCTGTTTCTGAAATATGAAGGTCAAAACATATTCAGATAAATGGCAAGAGAACATTGGTGTTTTTTATTTCATTGCTCGGTTTACTTTCCTGAGAATATGGCAATTCATACTTCTCACACTCGCACACTAGCCGCTTGCAAGCACCCTGTCACTTTCGTATTTTTATATGTATATTTAATTTGTCGAACTTCTTCCCCATGGAAGTTCGAACTCGCTCACTAGCACGCTGGCTGCTATAGTCACACCGAGCTTATTCATTTTACTATCATTACTATCTGACTAGCTTTAATTAACTTGCATATTTTCACACTAGCATAACTATCGACTTTCTTTTCTCTATAGCACAACAATTTTTACTATCGACTTTCCTGTGACTATAGCATTCTAATCCTATCATGCGCATGTGTTACTCCCTAACCTACCTAGTATTGTACTCGCCGCGACCAACAAAAATAATAAAAACAACAACACAAATTCTGCCTATGAAAAAACACTATGTGTCACTATTCTCGTACTCCTGTCCCACTGTATCAAGAAAACACATTCTTAGTTTCGCACCACACACACACACTTTTGCATTTCCAGGGGAGTATTCAGCGACACACAAACAAACAGTACACAAGCTGTACCACCAAAAAAATAAATAAACAAAACACAAGTTACCCCTACCTACCGATCGTTCGCACGAGCACAACAATACAAAAATAAAAGATGATTATAAAAAACGACGGCCTATCACCAATGTTCTTCTTGCTGCTAGCTTGCTGGCACATTTAAATTAATTAAATTTGGATAATTCACTGGCACACTTACATATTAAAACTTGCACTGAAAATGGGGATTTAATTATTTTGCTGGCACACGTCACTTACTTGCTTTCTTGATTTTTAAATTGAGTAAAATAAAATATGACCTTTCTGCTTGACTTGTACACATTGAATGAATTTCACTTCAATGTTTTTCTTCTTCTCTCGTATACTGTGGCTGGCAGCTGGCTTACTGTGGTTATGTATCTAGCTGGCTTCTGTCTTTAACTGTGTGCGCACATATTATTTCATATGCAACGCATCGCTGTCTGCTGGCAATGTATCTTGCTACAAATACTCGCACCTAAACCTATCTGGGGAAAAATAGAAGAAATATATACTTCCCTTCGTGTTGTCTGTTGCTGTGGCGCTTGCTCTGTGTAACTCGCTCTGTCTTGCAAGGGGAATAATGTAGTGTGTTCGTTGCTTGGCTGGCTGGTAACTAGCTTATTGTGTATACATTATATTTTGAATGCGCCGTTTATATTTCTCGTCGCGACGGAGTGGCGGCGTTATATATAATTTTAACTTGCAGCTGGCGTTATATTTTCCTCGATTGATGCGAGACTAGCAAATTCTGTACATATTCTTGTACAGTTTCATGGTAGGCAAAATATTCAAATTTTAAACGGTTGGCGCAGGGATATTATATTTAACTTGCATTTTAGGAACTTGCTTTTTATTCTTGTAGGCTATCTTTTTTTTTGGGATTTCACTCGCGTACTTTCATGTTTAAACTTGCCTTCTTTTTCTGATATAACTTGCACATTAATATTTTATGGCTCGCGTGTAGATAAAATAACTTGAAATTTAGGAGATTTGAAAGACATTACTCGCGCACTTTCGGAAATTACTCGCAGTGTTTTTACTCGTAGAAAAAACATGACTAGACTTGCAAACTTATTTAACGGGATCACTTTCATGTGGACTGTATTTTATTCGCGCACTATGTGAGATATCCACTAATCGCTGGAACATATCTGGCTCGACGTGGACCAAAATGTATAATACCGAATCTAAAGATGCTGAAAATAATCTCCAAATAAATAAATATAAAACACAACATTTTTTGATTGGGAAAAACTAATGAAAAACCCAAGTTTATTGCTGGCCGTGCTATCTCGCTGGCTCTTCGATTTAGACTGATTTAAAATACCATACAATACATTGATTTGTTCACATTATACATGAGAGAGAGAGATAACTATATTAATATAATACATAGGTAGATATAGGTAGATATTAGGGGTGTTTCTTTTGAACTCGTATGCATCGCATTCGATACAAGTAGAGATGTTGACAGAAGCGAAAGCAATGTTAACTGTTTTAGGAAATAATATTTATCGACTGCCCATGATGCAAGACCAAAACCGCAAAATTGAAGATTATTATTATCGGTAGGATATTTGATTAGCCAATGTTTTCCCAATAACGGTTTTGATTTCAAAATACTCATTTCATTCCTTCGAATGTTAGGTTAATATAGAATAAAGTGTATAACCAGGAGTGTGTGTAGACTTGTACCTTACATCGATATACGAGTATGACTGGAATTTTGTGCGAAAATGCAATCACTTACCCATCTATTCTCAGTAAACCTTTTCGTATTAAAAGAGGGAAAATTTCAATTCCAGCAAGAATTCAAGCAGGTGGAAACCTAGTAAGCAAATCCGTTTACCAGAGTAAAATTCCTAAAAAAAACACAAACAGTACTTAGTGGAGAAATAATTGGAAAAATACTCAATATTGGTTGGTGTGTCTATTCTTCTGGCATACATGGGTGCTGGGTTCCTTGGAAAATTCTGAAACAGAATATTGAAGGCACGCAACACATCTGTGTTTTTGCAAGTGAAACATAAAACACAGGTAAATTGACGAGAATGCTACTTGGAAAACTTATACCTCCTCCACCTGCAATATGACGACATACAATACGTTATTGGCCTTACCACCAGTTCAACAGCTGAGTTTGAGCTGAGGAACCTTTTGATTTTAGTTGTAATTTTGATCATGAAAAGCAAATGAGAAAAGAGAATTCGAACAAATATTTGTTTGCTTAGCATTTTAAGGTTAGAAAATCTATGTTAGGTTGAAATTCTGTCAAAATCTTAAAATCATATCTTTTCTACGTTCTTAGCTTATAGTGTACGAGAAAAATATGTGTATGAGGGCTTATAGGTGTCATGATATTGAATACAAAAGGCTGGCAGATTTTTCTCTTCAGCTCAGGGAACATGAAAAAAAAATTTTATTTGGTTTTAATAAAGGAATTGAAGTCGTTATGCCCTGTCACAAAATGTGTCTCACCAACACCAATGGCGACAAAAAACCCTGCCAGAAATCTTAATTCAATATCATGCACCTATAAATTCTCATACTCAGATTTTGGTTATAAAAATCCCCCAAATCATAACCGAATTGTAGACCTGGATTTCAAGTTTTTTAAATAAGAGCCACGATTTGAAGTCATAAGCATTTATTTGAGATTCTCAACTTTTTGAGTAAGCAACTATTTCAAAATGGTAAAAGTTGCCGAAACCACAATTTTAAAACTTTCTGCAATAATCAATTTTATTAAAGAAGGCAAGCCGTAGCGGGAAGATATCGAAGTGCTATGTTCAACGTGCCATTATGCCATTGAGCGCCACGCTCAAACCAGGCTTCTTGAAGATCAGGACAGCCTAGATCTACAACTAAACACGAGGATCTTCTAATATTAACAACAAGCAAACGAAATAGGCGAAAAACAACACCAGAAATACCTAAGAAAATAATACAACACGGACTAGGGCGGTCAAACGGATGCTGAATATAGATACTGAAGGGAAGAATATTTAAATAAAGTCTTATAGAGCGATCAATCCATGTTCCAATCGACGCAAAGATGAACAAAAGATGCTACCCTACCGTCAAGCATGAATAAATAAGTTCTGTTATGATGTGGAGATATTTTCCTTGAAGTCGAGTAGGTGATTTGAATCGAGTTATTTAGGAAAATGAACAAGTTAGTAAGAAGATATTGGAAGAAAACGTTTTGAGCTCTGCATTCGTAGTTCTACAGGAGAGCGACCATAAACACGAGCCCAGAGCCTAGACTTTACCAGGATTACCTAAAATGGAGAGAAGAATAGGAACTCTTACAGCCGCCGAAGGCACTAAATATAAAACCTATAGCGTTATTGTTGGAGGAGTTAGAAATCTACGAAGAAGCCAAGATCAGGCCACTGGACCAGTTTCTTGTAAATGGCAAAGAAGTTTATTCATAACACCGCCAACCACTCTAACCCGCTGATGAGAAGGATGACCACCCAGGAATGACATCCAGAGCCTAGATAACGGGTGATTTTTTTGAGGTTAGGATTTTCATGCATTAGTATTTGACAGATCACGCGGGATTTCAGACATGGTGTCAAAGAGAAAGATGCTCAGTATGCTTTGACATTTCATCATGAATAGACTTACTAACGAGCAACGCTTGCAAATCATTGAATTTTATTACCAAAATCAGTGTTCGGTTCGAAATGTGTTTCGCGCTTTACGTCCGATTTATGGTCTACATAATCGACCAAGTGAGCAAACAATTAATGCGATTGTGACCAAGTTTCGCACTCAGTTTACTTTATTGGACATTAAACCAACCACACGAATGCGTACAGTGCGTACAGAAGAGAATATTGCGTCTGTTTCTGAGAGTGTTGCTGAAGACCGTGAAATGTCGATTCGTCGCCGTTCGCAGCAATTGGGTTTGTGTTATTCGACCACATGGAAGATTTTACGCAAAGATCTTGGTGTAAAACCGTATAAAATACAGCTCGTGCAAGAACTGAAGCCGAACGATCTGCCACAACGTCGAATTTTCAGTGAATGGGCCCTAGAAAAGTTGGCAGAAAATCCGCTTTTTTATCGACAAATTTTGTTCAGCGATGAGGCTCATTTCTGGTTGAATGGCTACGTAAATAAGCAAAATTGCCGCATTTGGAGTGAAGAGCAACCAGAAGCCGTTCAAGAACTGCCCATGCATCCCGAAAAATGCACTGTTTGGTGTGGTTTGTACGCTGGTGGAATCATTGGACCGTATTTTTTCAAAGATGCTGTTGGACGCAACGTTACGGTGAATGGCGATCGCTATCGTTCAATGCTAACAAACTTTTTGTTGCCAAAAATGGAAGAAATGAACTTGGTTGACATGTGGTTTCAACAAGATGGCGCTACATGCCACACAGCTCGCGATTCTATGGCCATTTTGAGGGAAAACTTCGGAGAACAATTCATCTCAAGGAATGGACCGGTAAGTTGGCCACCAAGATCATGCGATTTGACGCCTTTAGACTATTTTTTGTGGGGCTACGTCAAGTCTAAAGTCTACACAAATAAGCCAGCAACTATTCCAGCTTTGGAAGACAACATTTCCGAAGAAATTCGGGCTATTCCGGCCGAAATGCTCGAAAAAGTTACCCAAAATTGGACTTTCCGAATGGACCACCTAAGACGCAGCCGCGGTCAACATTTAAATGAAATTATCTTCAAAAAATAAATGTCATGGACCAATCTAACGTTTAAAATAAAGAATCGATGAGATTTTGCAAATTTTATGCGCTTTTTTTTTAAAAAAAGTTCTCCAGCTCTTAAAAAATCACCCTTTACTTTAGTGCTTTGATATAATAGAAGGCGTCTCAACCGACAACAAAGAAGCAGAAGCAAAGAACCAACCCTCAACGAATCCACCAACTGGACAACCGGGACCGAACAACCCGAGAGAAAAACCATGTCAACAGATCTTAATCTTAATTTTAAATATTTTCGCATGTATATTATAAAGGTTATAATTTTATGAGTCATTGTATAAGTTAGGCCCCCAATGTGCCAACAAATGTTTATTCATTTTATCCTTAAGTTTAAGTTTTACAATTGTATATATTAAAGTTCAATAAAAATAAAATGCACGACTGGATCGCACGAACTTGCTCTTATGTAAAAGTACTTTGGAATTTAAGATACATTTTATAAATATAAAACATGGATTTAATGAGATAATAATGTTCAAATGCATAAAATTGCCGTCTGGTTTCCGGAAAAGTATGAATTTATGCAAATAAACCTTAAAAAATCGTTTTATTATTAAATACATTTTTTATATAAGAAATTTCTCTAAAATTTTTCAAGAAAAAAATGTGGGATACGCATTTTAAGTATTTTTAATAATATTGGTTTTAGGAAATAATTTCAAAAAATAATCGTTGATAGGTTTTGAAGATATTGATTTAAATTTTTTTTTTTTTTTTTAAACCCAATAGATATTTTTTCGAATAATTTTATATACAATATTATTTTAAACTTAAGGGGACTTCTGCTGAAAATTTTGGGTTAAAATCCTTAGAGCCGTTAATGAGAAAGTCGAAAATCAAAAAAACGGGTCTATGGCAGGTACCCCTAATAACATTTTGCCCCAAAATGTTTTTTGACCAAAATGTAGTCCATGTCCATAATATCACACTTAATTTTTTTTATCAAAATCGTTAGAGCTGTTTTCGAGATAAAAAAGATTTTGCATTACGGGTGTATGGGGGGTACCCTTAGTTTTTGAGCTAAAAAAAATTTAAATTTTTCCTCTAGGGAATCACCGAAGACTCTTAACTACCGAGATTGAAAGAAATAGGTCCAGTGGTTTAGGCTGTAGTGAGAGGTACAGACATACAGACACACTGAAACATGTTTTTTGTGTACTAAATTTTCCTTAAAATTAAAAAAAAAAAAAATTGATATGCAAATTGTTAGTATTTGATAAAATACATTTTAAAACGTAATTTAAAAATTTAATCGTGTATTGGTTTTCAAGATATTGAATTTTCAAAAAAAAAATTGTATTATTTTTTTAAAAATCCAAAAACTATTTTTTCGAAAAAATTTTTTGTTTATATTTTTTCAAATGCAAAGCAGCTCCTGCATAAAAATTTTGGTTAAAATCGTTAGAGCCGTTGTTGAGAAATTCGAAAATCAAAAAAACTGTTCTATGACAGGTACCCCTAATAACATTTCCCCCCAAATTTTGTTTTTCACCAAAATATAGTCCATGTCCATAATATCACAATTATTTTTTTTTATCAAAATCGTTAGAGCCGTTTTCGAGATAAATAAGATTTTGCATTACGGGTGTATGGGGGGTACCCTTAGTTTTGGAGATAAAAAAAATTTCAATTTCTCCTCTAGGGAATCACCGAAGACCCATAACTACCAAGTTTGAAAAAAATACCTCCGGTAGTTTAGGCTGTAGTTCGAGGTACAGACATACAGACATACAGACATACAGACATACAGACATACAGACATACAGACATACAGACATACAGACAGACAGACGGAATTGTCGGACCCACTTTTTTCGTCTTCGCTATCATCGTAATGTCAACTTTGATCAAAATCTCGAGTTCGATTTTTTTTCCAAATGCAGAACTTGCCCTATAGTACCTATATCGCAAGTAAAAAACCTTGAAACCTTGGAGGAGTTAGATAGAACTGTCCGGCATAATGCATTTCATCGGAATCTAGTTTGCAGAATGTGATACTTTTTTCTCGAGGCTGAGGTAAAAGCTCGTCGGTGTCCAAAGGTATTTCCGAAGAAGGCAATTAAAACTCGGGTTATAGAGAAAAGAAACTCAAATCGTTTACCAGGTTAATATTTCATTTTAACTTGAAACGTTATTTCATATAAAACAAAGCTACATCAATTTCAGTTACAGAAGTAAGCTCAGCCTACGAGATTTGCTTAAAAGAAGTGAACCGGGGAAAATTGGAAGCAATCTGATTTTAGCCCAAAGGAATAGAAAATGATTCCGCTGCTTACAAGCAAGAGGGGAAGAAAGAACTGTAGGAATCTAATTCCAGCTCAATGCTCAATGCTAGTCCAAGCGAAAATCAATATCGTCGGAAGTGGGAATGTTTTTAGGACCAAAAAGGTTTTACTTTAATGATACACGAAAGTACCTATTCGAAAAAGGGAACCTTCGGTTATTGTAGATGCAACCATCCGACAAAAGCCGGAAACTTGTACTCTACTCTTCCAGTCCGCAAACAAGAAAATTAAGAGTCAATAAGCTTTCCCTTGATTTCATGGTTTTTTATTGAACTTTAATATATATCTACGAGTACAATTGTAAAACTTAAACTTTAGGATAATATGAATAAAAATAAAAATTTGCTGGCACATAGGGGGCCTAACTTATAAAATGACTTATACAACTAAATAAAATTATAACATTTATAATGTACATGGTAAAAATATTTAAAATTAAGTTTAAGATTAAGATAAATTAGCTTGGTTTTTCCCTCGGGTTGTTCCGTCCCGGTTGTCCAGTTGGTGGTTGGTTGGTATCAGGGATGAGAATGCTAAACCCAGAAAGTGAAACAAATTGGCCAAAAAAACGAAGTAGATTTGTAAAATATGTAGCAGATAATCAGAAGAAAATGTATATAAGAAAAAAACCACTTTATTTTCATTTTATTTAATATTTATATAAAGAAAACAAACATTGACTAGAGTAAGTCTAACAAATTCATAAATTAAGTAGCTTAATTGATATACATATATAAATTATTATATTGAAATAAATAGGAACTGTCTGTTTTAAATTTACCTAATTAGATTCTCCTCTAAGGGATAGGTACATAACACAAATTCATACAATATTATACTAAGTATATATGTATGTATATAATGTGATTACAATTTTAATCGGTTCTTATTTTCTTAACACATAGCCCTCCTGAACATATTTAAACTTTGAAAAATATCGTAATAATTTCTTAGGAGGTTGAAAATCATCCAGCCCAGCCACAAAGGAAGAAGCGGTACTTATGTCTAGCTTATTTTTTTTTTTTTTTTTTACGTTATTGAAATCTGAAAATCTTATTTCGGCTGCTGCACTACTATGCGGTAGACAAGCTAGTGCAAGCATATAGTCGGGCAACACTCTAAACATATCGCGACCATAAGTTAACAACGTCTTCGTCGTCCTTCATTTTGAAATTTTTAGCAAGCATAAGCGTTCTAAACTCGGAGTTCAGAGATTCTATGCTTGTTGTATTATTATCATAGTAAGCAAAATCATTTACAAGTGGAAGGAGTTTTGGATATATTTCAGTTTGTATTAATTTTGGATCCAAAAGTTCTCACAATCCTAACGTTTTGTCAGTTAAATCAAACCGAAGTTTTAGTTGATCGCAAAATTCAACATAAAATGAAACTAAATACATTTTAGTTTGAAACAAATCTACCTCCGTGTTATATTTTGATTCGTGTTTAACATTTGTTTTAGATCTAAAGATTTGGATTTTTCTTTATACTTCACGAATTGTATTGAAGAGTCAGCTATTAGTTCTGCCTTAACAAAATTTGATAAAACGGTTTTAAAGACCATGAGCACACGTCTACGCAAAATTTGTATCTGTGTCTTTTCAGATTGAAATGCCTCATTAAAATTGTTAATAATTTCCAAAATGTAGAACAAAAATAAAAGTGAAAATTTAATTTCTGGATTATTTAAATCGTTTAAGATTTGTTTAGCTTTTCAAATCGCTTGTGTTTTACCTTTTTTTTCAAAAACTATTAGATGAAAATAATTTATGAGCGCCAACCACTACTCCAACTACCTAGTCTTACTTAGTCGTAAAATTGTATGTATCTCAAGGCCAAAAGCTTTTTGAAATTCACAAAATTCAATTTGTCTTTTAGAGCTGTGAGCAAAATAAAAATAAATATCTTGTAAGATTATTTCAATTTGATATTCAATTTTTTTTTTATTGCGGCTGATGCACATAAATGCAGTGAATGACATACACATCCTGAATAAAATATATCTTTTTTGTTGCCTAAAGTCGAGTTTTTACCCCCGTGAGCTCTCCCCTCATCACAGAAGCGTTGCCTGTGGCCAGGCGGATAACATTTTCCAAAGGAATCTGGTTTTCCTTCAGAAAATTTATAATTTCATTAAGTTCTTTTCAGCATTAGACTGCTTCAGTCTTATATATGTAAGTTAAAAGTTTATAAACTATCTTAGATGTACTTTGCTCATAATAATGAACAAATAACACTAAACATTTTTGCATAGGGACATCTGTTGTTTCATCGCAAATAATTGAAAATTTTCTTTTGTCACAATATGGAACAATGGAACATGTTTCTTGTAGAACAAATGGAGCGATCAAATTTGTACGTTAGATAAAACTAAGTAAAACGAAGTAGAAATAAGTTGCTACGTAGCAGATGCATAAAAATAAATTAATGAAGTAGATCTGCTACATATGAAGTAAATACTCATCTCTGGTTGGTATGTGTTTTCAGCCACTGTGGTATGCTGACTCCGCGTCAGCGTCAAATCGAACTGCTTTTTCGTTGTCGGTTAGCTTCCCCTTGATGACTTTCTCACGTCTTCTTATTGTATTTGCGGTAACGATACACTGTGAACTATAAAGGTGATAAATTGAAAATAAGTATTTCGAGTGATGACGTCGAGTTTAATGATTCGGTTTTCTGTTCTATAGTGGTATCGGTGTGTGGTGGGCGATTTGTGTATGTGGGTTTGATTGGAGGGTGCTGGTGGATATCGTGTATGGCTATCGGATGATGATGTAAGGTTCTGATGGCAGTTCCGCCGGCGGTATATGATTTTGGGGTTTGGGGTTCGAAGTGTAACGCTTGGTTACAAATTGTAACATAATATTCTCCATAAATTCTACGTAATTATTTTCTTACTAAAAAATTTTCTCGGTGCTAGAATTTGGATTTCCTTTGAAAAATGAGAATGATCTCAAAATTTTAGCCTACACTGTACCATCGTTGCATTTGTCTTTATCTGATTTTATTTTGAGATGACTTAAGACGGCTGGAACGGTATTTTTCGATTTGAATCATTCGTTTTGGTAGAAATAATACCCTAAAAAATTGTTTTCCAAAGTTTAGGGGCATAAAGCTTACTTTTGAAGTATTTAGCTTTTTACCTTGTAGTACCCCTTTGTATAATAGTTAGTGCTTTGTTTTATCATACAGAAAGTCATGGGTTCGATTTTAAGTCGTCTTAAAAATGTGTTTCAGAAAGTGATAAATCTCTAAAGAGTAGGTATCTCTTGTAAAAGACAGTTACTGGAAATATTCTTATTAAATTATCTTCTTATGGTTTACATATAGAAAATATAAAAAGCTCAAACTTAAATATTTATAGCAGGACACACACTTATCGAGTGTTGAGTAATGTATTGTGTCACATTCTTCTTAAACAAACCAACTCGAACACCTGAAGTTGAAGGTAATTGTGCAAATAAGTTCGATCTGTTCCTCACATCTGATCCGGATAAATACACTTTAAGTGCATTAGCATCTTTAGGCACGTCTGACCACTTGGTCGTATGTGAACAATTCTCATGCTCCACCAGCACAGTTAAAGAAAAATTCAAAAGAGAACCGTTTGGCAATATGAAGAAGTCGATTGGGACGACCTTAATAACTTTTTTCGAAACTTTAACTGGTCACTAGGCTTCCTCGATAGTGACGTTGATTCCAGATATAATAATCAATGGGATGAACATTTTTATCCCTAACAGGAGAAAAAGAGTAAGATCCAAAGAGAATTCTAACTACGGCTGTAATAAGGTTATCGCAGGTTGAGAGAGTTAAGCTTCCGATGGTACAAGACAAACCCCACTGAAGAAAACCGAAATAAGCAGAGGCAATGCAGAAATACCTCCGATTCTTATATTAGAATAATAAAGTTCATACATGACCAAAATCTTCGGCAAGAAAAACTACAAAGTCCCAAGGGTATTAAAAACGTTTAGTGATTTGTAAAGAACATAGGTTAAAACACTCGTTTACAATAACTGCCCTTTCGCTAGCTCGCAGGGAATAGCAAATCTTCTTGCAGCGCCGCAGTTTAGTATACAGATTCAACTATGCCACATGGTGGTGTGCCTCTTCCTGTAGTTGCGAGCGTAAATGGTTCTATGACACAAATCTTATTTCGCATTCGTACAGTGGCAGATCTAAAGATATTAACATACACAAATCCGCTAGTCCAGATTATTTATATCCCCTTTAGTTTTGAAGAAGTGTTCTTCGACGCCGGCCAAACTATTGTGTAGGCTTTTCGATCTGTCATCTCAAGATCAATCAGCTTAAAAAAAGTACCTCGAAGAACGAAAGCTTATTAATGAATGACCGGCAGAACGGATTTCAATAGCAATTGATCCACTGGTGATCTAATGGTATATCTTACTGAAAAGTGGAACGAATCTTTACATCATTTTAGTGAAACCAAGGTTATGGCACTTGATATTTCAAAAGAATTCAATTGAATTTGGCATCAAGAGGGCATTTTCTAGAGCTAAGATGGACAGTCTGATAGTGAAAAAAATAAATTCTGGTGTGCCCCAAGGCTCAGTTTTGTCCCCTACACTCGTTACTTATTTTTTGTCAATGATTTTTCGTCTGAGACTTCTAAATCACTTAATTGTCTCGCTGACGACAGCACCTTTAGATTTTCATATCAGTTTCCAGACTCACAACCCTGCTCTTCGGTTGTGGAACTGAAACGACAGCGTATGCGAGAATTGAAAACTGTGATGACATTAAGTTAGTACTCTTTCGGATAAAACCAGCGTAAGCCGGCGAGCGAAACTTTAGCCCTTGACAAAAGTACATCACATTTGTCTAGAAAAGAAGAGCACTACATCGAACACGCGAATGGTATATTGATTTTTTTAAAGTGACGAAAACTGATTTTGGGAAATGTTTTCGATCTCTTAGAAAAATTTACTCAGACGGCGCATATTTTTTCCGCATGTCATAACACTTTTGGTGGTCAAGCTTAATTTTGTGTGTGTGGTTAATTATAACTCTGTTTGTCGAGCTTATTTCCGAAATATATGACTCTTGCTGAACTGCCAAGAACTCACATATTTTAAAAAAGTTCAAATTGAATAAATTTGATAAAAATATAGAAAACAATTAAACAAGTTTGTTTTGTAGCAAAAAAAGGCACCACCAAGGTTTTATATCTTTTTCTTAATACCTCCTCATTCATTCTAAGTGTCAACCAATCCACAAATAAACAAAATTCCATAGAACATTTCTAAAACATTTCAAAATTTTAATTCACTTTAAGTTTTGTGTCCTCTATAATGTGAAAGGAAATCTTCTTCTCCCTCCACAAGCCATAAATAAAAACGAAAACTAAATTATGTTAAATGAAATACAGACTTTTTATTTATTTCAGCATCAATAACTTTAAAATTTTGTGTCAACATTCCGGGCGTTATAACTTTGTTTACCCATGTAGCACCCTCTTTTATTTGAACTGTAACCTCCTCAACTTTAAGTTCCTCGCTATGAGTGAGTGTGTTTGTGCAGGTTAGCTACCTTTTTGTCAGCGAGCGTGTGCTGTAGTTTTATTTCAGCCCTCCATAGTTGTGAAGTCCTCTCTCGACCAGTTGTGGACAACTTTTTACCCTTCTTTCACGAACCATTTCACTTGTGTTTCCCTTAAAACTTAAAACTATGTGCGTACATTTCTATATTGCTATCCACACTCACATCCCCACCCACCCTCATTTAGTGCTCCAACTAGTTCTCCACCCATCCAACAACCCATTTGATGTGCGTGCATGAATTTCACAGTTCAGCACTTTTGAAAATTAAACAAAAACACAATGCCGACCATTCGGAGAAGGAAAGAACACCCTATTTTCCTTATAGACCATTATTACACAGCTACCAACCGCCGGCCGCGCCGACTGCTACCCATTCCATCAGTGTCATTGTTTTATTCATTCGATGGACGACAATTACTTTGACTAGGATGCCAACAAGGACGAGGCATTTTGTCATTTCAGAAACACTTCAGCGGGCCAAATCATTTGAATTCGACAATCGTCGTCGTTGCCTTCCACTTTATTGCCCCCGGCTACTCAGAAAACAGAAACAGGGGCATATAGGGCCAGTGGAAACATTTAGTTTAATTCACTCAACACCAGTGGTACAGTCAACACACACATAACAGTGAAGGCCTCACGCAACTCATTGTACAATAAGTGGAATCCTCCGTCATACAGTGTTACCATCTGCCCTGAAATTGACTTTTAATAATATTTATTTAATATAATTTTAAAAATTAAACTAATGTGTCGAGATGTTGCAATAATATTTGTAAAGGTGACAAAGTGTGTTTGATAGGTCCAAAGTTGACTTTTCGGCTAATTGCTCTTAAAATAAAAGAAGGTTTAAGTTATGTAAACTTGTGTATAAAACCACCAATATAGGTTAATGACAACTCACTAAATCTCTTTCCGGAATTTATATCAATTTATTTACCAATCCCATCTTAAACTCATAAAAGTGAAGTATTCAAGTCACTCAAGGCACACAGGAAAAAAATGAATCCATTATACGAAAAATAGCTTCAATTGCTTTAGGTATTTAATTATTCTGTTTAACCCTATCTTTTAGGTGTCTTTGGAGCCGAAGGGGTCTTAGACCGTTAAAATTAAGGGCCCACTGTTAGGAGTAATATCATTACACAATTTGAATCTTAGATCACCAAAGTCAGCTGCCACATCGTTTCCATTGAATCATACTCATACCAGATTTCTCAGGGACTTTTTAATGTAAATGAAAATTATTTGGCGATTTCGTTTTGAAAAATATACCCCATCACACCTTCCCAGGTATGATAGAGATGGCTATTATCAAAACTGTATTGTTCAATTGTGTTTTTTTTCACTCAAGCTTCCAAGTTATTTTCGGCCTGTTGATGTAGTTAATCAAATTTACTTGGTGAAAAAAATTTATTTTGGTGTACCACAAGGCTCCCATATGTCTCCGACGCTATTTCCAAATTTTTATTTAAGTGATGTCTTCTCTAAATATATTAATCCACTGAACTGTTTTGCAAATCACAGTACCTTCAGCCAGTGGCGTAGCCTGCCATCTCGGCGGCCGGGGCGGGAGACCCATTTTGTCGCCCACATTCAATACTTAATCAAAATAAAATTTCGAGACATCATTTTACAGGCAATGAGATATCTTTTATTGAAGGTAAAGAATGAACCTTAGTTTTACGTGGATTCCTACCAGTTAAAGGTTTTACCCCACGGGTGGCCTACCACCATTGGAGCCAGATTTAGTCCTAGCCATTAACCCCTCCGTAGCAAGCTACTTCGGTAACAAAGTTGTGATATGTTGCAGCATATGCACATCTCTTGTTTTAAGACGAGACCTACCAACGCCTCTTGAACCCAAGAAAAGAATCCTGAGTCCCATTCGTTTCCGCATTTGGAGTAAACCACGCCACCACGATCTCCCACTAGGGGCCGACCTCAAGATAGCAGGAAAAAGAGAACTGACACACCCGAAGATGTGCACTATTGTTCTCAAAATCCCGGGCACTATCACCCGTGGTACCAGTATAAGGCTACCGGTGGAGCCTCGCAACGTCATCAAATCCCCCCTAGGCGACTGCGGAAAAGAGGACATGGCCTAATTCCTACTCAACCTAGGGGTTATGGATATGAATCAGTCACTTCCAGATAGGTTACTGCAAAACCCTGGGCCTAGCAACCCTAGGATACACATATTGAGAAAGTAAGTTGAGGGCGGTCAACGAACAACTCATGCATATCCTAGTCTTTAGATCCCCTTTTACGGTTCACACGGGTGACGCCCCGGTCTTTAGCCACCAGTTGGTGAGCAAGGAGAGACGCTCCTGTCTTTCGATCCCCTTACGGTTCACACGGGTGACGCCCCGGTCTTTGTTCCGAAGAACTCTGGATGGCGCTCCACTTCACGCTATTAACGAAGGACGCCAGGTACAAGTACCCGGAACCCCAAACCCTTTCTGACACCTCTTGATACCTTTTAAACCTTTTTAAACCGTTTAAAACCTTTGAAGAACTCCGACCGTGCTCGGTCAGCCGAAGAACTTCCAACATCCGACACATCCAACCACCAGACCTACCATCAAAAGTTACTTACCACACGATCGCTTGGGAATTACGCATGCTACACACGGGAGACATGCCACCAAGCCTCATGTATATAGTAAGCAACTTTCAACAGCAGTCCAGCAATAAGACATGCCAGACACTTCTGACACCTCTTGTACCCTCAGACAGATATGACATTACTGCCACATCTGCCACTTCTGACACCTCTTGCAACCTTAACACCCCAGACATCCTTAAACTCCTCTACATCCTTCCAGAAAAACTTTCGAATCCTCATCCGCGAACGGACAAGGACGCTACTAATCTAACTGCCTTTTAGGTGAGACCTAGGACCCCCAACTGCATGCCCAGTCAAGAATCCACAGTCCCACCCCAACTACCATCAAGATCAATCAAAAGGTTCTCATTGGTCTCGTGTCCCAATGAGAACCATGCCAATTTAACTCAATTCCAATACATATACTCCCTTTTTTGGTAGGACTTTCAGACCCCCAGCCACCTAAGCAGCCAGAGACCCTACGGTCCCACCCAACCTTACCAACCAAGATCAATACTACGGGATGCATTAAATTTCTGGCTTAGGCATGTCACCAGAAACCTAACCATCCCATATCGTCTCAATCCTGACTGTCCCTAAACTCCCTGCTGGGTTTTCTTAGTTACCTATTCCACCTGCTGATGCTTCACAGCAGGAGGATAGGCGTAACCCCCCCACCACGACAAGGTGAAACCCGTCGAGGGGGTTATTGAAGGTAAAGTAGGATCAGCAGTTTTACAAACGGACTCTACGGATCTTTCGAGCAGCTAAATCAGAAATAACTTTGTCAAAATGGATATTTGCAGCCAATTCTTGTTCAGTCGACAATAAAGCCAAGTTTGATAGTCTAGTGGAGCTCATAGTGGATCTGAGATAATTTTTGATTAGCTTCAACTTCGAAAAACTTCTCTCACAACTAGCGACACTGATGATGACTATATTTGGAACTGAAATTCCCAGATTCAGTTTTTAAATGAACTGAAGCAGTTCCAGTGGTGGTTTGCCCTTATATCATCCTCTGATTCAGAACTGGCGACAAAATGCTGGAGACGCTATCGCTCCTCGTCAATCTCGATGTCTTCTAATACATGGGAAAGATCAAACTCGTACTTGCTGTCCAAAAGTTTCGCTGGCGTCAAAAAATCCGAACTTGTTCGCTATTTCTTGAACTTGCTGGAATCGAGTCGTCATTTCTTGAATGATCTTGTCAAATGATGCGAACACCTCTCGACGGAATTCCTGCTCGTGAAACAAAGCTGCATCTGCTGATTCATCGCAATGCATGCGTTTTTTCCTGCGAATTCTTCTCGTTTTGATTGCGGCTTGGACGAAACGGTCTCAGATTTTCTGAGCACGTTTATCCACACTCAGTCCTCGTTGCTGCAAGTAAATCTGTGCGCCATCTACTTCAGGTAGCATTGCAGCCCAAAAGCCAAGAAAAGTGAGGAAGTTGAATGACTGCATGGCTGTCAGAAGAAGACTGGCTCCCGATCTTATTTCGGAAGTTTGAGATGAATCTGTCAATTCTTCCAGTACCTCAAGAACTTTCTCAAACTTATTTGTAAGCGTGTTGAGAGCTTCATGTCTAGCCCTCAAGCGCGTTTCAGTGACTCGTTTCACTGTTTGACCTGTGACGGCAACCAAAGCGTTCCACCGAGCAGTTGATGCAAAATAAAAACGCAAATAGCTTCTCCAGAGTTCCAAAAAATTCACTGATTCAGAAGCAGCGTGTACCTCAGTCCTCAGCCAAGTTGAGTGAGTGGTTTGTGCATGCATGCAACGAATGTAGCTTACGGATTCAGTGCTTTAATCCGGGCTTGAACTCCATTGTGGATCCCTGACATTGTGGCAGCGTTGTCATAAGCCTGTCCTCTCAAGTTCTGTATGCCCAGTTCGTCTGATGTTATCTTCGCGATTATGTCGTTGCTGAGATCTTCTGCATTTTTTCCTTTTGGTTCGAAGAAGTCGATGAAAGATTCTACCACGGCGACCTTTTCTCTTTCGATATGTACGTAACCGGGCTCATTTGGTCTTTGTGGGAGATGTCTGTTGTACTGTCGAAGATTACGCAATAATATTTAGCTTCTTGAATGCGACTTATGATGGTGGATCGAACTTGCTGTCCCAGTAAGTTTATCAATTCATTCTTGGTTTCTGGAGATAGATACGAAACTGCGACTCTTGCTCCCAGCTTTATCTTTGTCAGGTGTTCCATTAGAAGAGGGTCATATTTAGCTAGGAGGTGCACTAACTACAGGAAGTTCCCGTGATTGCCACAATTATATCCTCGAATGTCTTCTCGATGTCCTCTGAAGGCCAGATTCTGTTTGGCTAAGTACTGGATAATATTCAGCAACCCCCACATCTTTTCCTCACTTTCGAAAACTTCTTGCTGTTTCTGATCTTACGGTTCAGGCGAACTTCCAACTCCTTCCATTTCAAGAAGCTCTACTCATGGTCCAGGCTGTTCTTATGGTCTCCGATTCTTGGATTTAGTTTCCACCATTTATTGAATCCTTCTTCAGATGCGAAGTTCGAGCCGAAATTGCCAAACAGCTTGCAACAGAAATAATACAAGTACGAGTACACAATCCATGTTCGGAGAACCTTTTCACCGTTAGATAAAGGTTTGTAGAACCATTCTCGGGTTAGTTTTCGTGTACCGCCCTTCGTTGAAGTTCCTGAGCGAACAAAATCGACAAATTTGGAATCGATGTGCTGTACTGAGTCAGTTCCGCGACGTACTAGAATCGTTCTGACTTCGTTCATAGTAGAAGGCCAGCATCGTCGAGATTCCCATCTTTGGCTTCGGCAGGAGCAGAAGGCTCGATTTCAATTATATCTTCCTTGGCAACATCGAGGTTCACTTCTTCTGCATGCTTGTGACTAGATGCTCGAGGTGCTTCTGGTGAGTCGACTTCTCCTTGACCCTGCTCTGTGGTGGGACCAGAACGACTTCCAACTTCGATGGCAGGCACGTCTTCTCCTTCTGCCTGTAAAATAATTTATGCATTCCCATGAATATTGGACGGAGGACAATTCTAGGCCACGCACGATTCTAGATGAAAGAATCATATACTTACATACATTGAAATCAATTCCGCTGCTGCTGGATGCCGCCAAAGATGTTAACGTGGTTTTCGAACTAGAACTAGAACTGAAATATTTCAGTAATACACCTTGAGACTTCTTCGAATCTGCTTCTTTGTTTTTCTTGCGGTATTCCGCACCGCTTTCTTTGACTCTTTTCATTTTCAAAAACAAGTTCAAAGGTTGAGTGAAGTAGTAGTGTTTAGTTTTAGAAGATTCAAAAGTATTTAAATGATAAACAACACAATTGAAATGACTATCTGTGATGTGGGAGGGAGCAAAAATATTGAGCTGGCTGAGACTAGGAAAGCGTTTCCGTCGAATCTAAGGGTGCATTTGCGAAACTAAATCGAGACGCTCCGAAACTCTCGCGAAACTGAAAGGGAGCGTTCCGAAACATATGATATGCGAGACTGCTGACGGCGCTGGAAGTTGCCTACTTTATACCTATATATACATACGTGGTCAAAAGTCTGTCCGTATGCAGCGCCCCACCAGCGGTCTCGCACTCATATATTTCGGAACGCTCCCTTTCAGTTTCGCGAGGGTTTTGGAATGTTCCGTTTTAGTTTCGTAAGTCGCACGACAATATCGGAATGCACTCTTACGGCCTTACTCACCGTCAAGAGAGCGTCAAGGACAATTCACAGGCAAGGTGGCAAATTTCAAATTTACGTCACGCCCCCCCCCCACGCTATGCCACTGGAGAGAGTGTACCAATGGCTCATGGACCATGGCTGCCCAACTCTCTCCCAGTATTTTCAAAGAAAAACCTGTACGAAAAGAATAATAGGTGAGAACACGGATTGGGAATGCAGAAAGAACAGTTTTTGTCACGGCGATTTCTTACCATGACAAACAATTGAAACGAAAATGCCGAAATAAAAACAGAAATCAGCGAAATTGTTATGCAAAACAATTATGCTGGGTGAAACGAAACGTCTTAATTTCCAATACTCTGAGAGATAGACGTAGCACCTAGCCAATGTGGCGTCGTTCCCAAAGAAGTATGGACCAATGAAAATCTACAGCAAAGCGTGATTTTCTATGGAAGCATTGAAATTTAGTGGATCTCGTGTAGATTGTGATCGTACCAAATTCGAAAATTTTGCATCATCGCGAACCCATTCATCCTTTAATAGGCCTCCAAGCTGAAAAAGATTTTTCGACTATTTTCTTTAACTCTGAGCTCGTAAGTTAGTAGAAACTTGTACCGGCGTCATGACGCAAAATTCGACAAGTTGTAGTCTGTGAAAGGCTGAGTGAGTTCTTATGCATGGCGCGGAATCGACTGCCTCGGATTCCCCTGCACACTCCCAAGGACATCGGCGAAATTTTCGTAGATCTTGTGTTTCGTTTACATATGTGTGTTGGCGTTGACTTGAATTTATCAACTATGTTGCGAATAGTCCTCTCAGAAGGACGATTCGACGATTATGGCGCCCTTAGAAAAGACGAAGAAAGTGTTGTTGGAACAGAAGACCCACTTTCTTTAAGCACTTCAATCAGATACACATGTTGTTGAACGCTATGACACTCCGTGTTAATTTGACAAGCTGGATGACAGCCGATTTGATAGTTGTAACTTCAACAATGCAATATGGAATCACCTGTCAAAGTTCGGAAATCCCCATCAACCGCCAACTTGAAGATTTCGGTAACCTTGCAATGAGAAGTATCATCAAGGACCTTTACCTCTATTTGTCGAAATATGTATAGACCCATTCCCGTATCTCGAACTTTTCAATAATTTTCCACAGAAAAAAAAACACCAATTGGTCACCGTTGCTGGATCCTGTGCATATTTTATTAAGGTCCTTCATTTTGGCAATGTCTTTTCATGGACACAAGCAGAAGGAAACTTTAAAACAAAACTGTTTAAAAAAAAAACAAGCGAATAAGTAATTTGAATGGAGTTTAGTTAGTCTCTATACGAGTATTGCCATCCCTGACTAACGGGAGTCGGTTCGGCGGTCAGAAGCTGCGAATTCAACCCCAAAACCACCAACTTTTCCACCAATCTCATTAGAAATGAAGTCGTAAAAATTATTTTGTGACAAATCGTCATTGTACGTGCCCGACATGCTAAATTATTATCCTTCGTGGCTCCTTTTTCTTCTTCAGCCTGCCAGTTCAGTGGTTCGTTAGGTATTTTCCAAACAACAAACGCACGCAACGAAGTATCGTATACAGGAAGGAAGGACATTGGTGCGTTCCTTTTGTATTTCAATTTTTTTGCTACTTTGTTTGCGGTTCGTTCGGCGGTGGCGTATGGCGATAGAGCCGTTGACGAAGACGAAGAGGGGAAACTTCAAGGAAGAGTACTTTTTTCACTTCAGTTAGTCGTTGCTAGTTAGAGAACTTATTGCGTTTGCCGATAACAATAAGGGATGGGCAGGACAACAGCGGCGGCATAGCAGGCAAGCGGGCGTAAATGACAGAATTTGCATATAGTGTGCGTACAGCTCAAGACTGATATACTATGTATACAGTAAACATGTGTCTGCCGAGATAGATCTGGCAGGAAACACAAACTCGCATATCGCTAGCTGGGGCTGCCAGCAAACATGACATGGCAGCGCAGTTATTGCGTGACAGTGTATGCTGAATTATGCAAAACGTGTTTCAAAACTTGTTGTACCATGAGTTATTGCTTGGCGAAAATGTTGGCAGAAGGCAAAGGGGCTGCCTGATGGACATTGACGCCATGCTTGCTAGCAGATGGGGAGCGAGCGTTTGTTTTACTTGGAATAATATTACGGTGGAGAACGAGAAGCGTTCGTGTGTTTGGCTGGGCTTTCTTCTTCCAAACGACTGCTTCCAATGAAACTCGACTCCACTGCTTCACGCAGGCCAAACGGAATTTTGCGTGAATGGTGACCATCAGAAAGCTTTTTGAGGTTGATATAGGTTACGTTTTCAGGGAATTTACTTGAATATATGTAGCGAAAGTAAGTTGGTTTTTGATTGAACGATACTCGCATGCCAAGAGAAAGGGGTCACAGCACACCTCAAACTGAGCTGCATGTACAGTACACGCCAGGCAAATGGAATGCTATTCCTCAACTCAGCTCAACCTTGCATAAATTTCACATCAGAATCTTGAAAAAAAAGCTCAAGATGCATCAGCGATTGTATACACAACATGCGAGGCAATCCACGCGACTTGGTCTTAGAACGCATTATTGTTTCTGCAGATCCCTCTGTGGCCGACTTTTCAATATCCACAAGTCCTTTTTCCTCAGCTTTTCGTCCACAAGCATTATATTCGTATTTGTATTCAAATTGATTAGGTTTAATGCGCTGCTGATACACTCAGCGAAGAGATTTTGAGGGATTTTTGGGGATTTTTCAAATTTCTTGGCTGATGCCGTTGGCGTTGCTAGTTGCTACGGTCGCCTATCACACTGCCAGTTAAAGCCTTCTGATAGATACTTGGATGCAATTCAATTTTAGTTGGTGTTTTATTCGTTTTATTTTTTATTTTGCGTTTTGGGTGTGTTCATTCTTTGTCGTCCTTTGCATGCCTTCAAGCTGTGTGAGGGATAGGACAGTGAAAGAACTTGGAAGAGTACTTTATAGAATGAATAACTTTATGGAGCCGCATTCTGCAACGAGCACATTGAAGAATTTTTGGCAGCAGGGCTTACCCTTAAATGGATGACACTATTGGGTGCAAAGGAAGGAAAATAGAATGTGAAAAAAAAAATATATACCTAAACTTATGTTAGTAAAGTGAAACTGATGATCTGTATTGGTTAAGGGATGTAAATTTTGCTTTGAAGTTTTTAAAGGGTGCCATGGTATTTCGAAAATGTTTCTTTTTTTTTGTAGGAAGTTAACATTTTTATTCAGTGAACCTGCTATTTCATATTTATATAAAGTTCATGGAAAGTTTTGTTTGAGCGCTTCCAAAGTCCTGGGATGATTATTATAAGGAAGACATTTTAGCTATCCGTACAAGTAAAATCACAGTGGGTCGAATGAGGAGAGCCCGCTGGCCACATTAATTCGTCTCCTGGTGAAATGAGGCGCCCGGAGAATCTGTCTCTGTTGGCTGTGGCTCCATCCTGATGAAATCAGATATCTTCCGGCTCCATCGGCTAGAAATCTTTTTTGAATTTTGGTCAGGTAACTTAAAGCAGTCACAGTAGCCGCTCGTCCATTTTCTTTATAAAAGTAAGCATTGTTGTTTCAGAGGTTCTGATGGAGCTCCATGGGACTCATCTCACTCAAGTAGTGCATATTTCGCTTATTTACAGTGAATGCACTAAGCTGTGTCTCAAGAAAGCATGTTTTCGCTACCGAGTAAACTACTCAAAATCACGACAATTCTTGGAGGCCAACCACAAGATGGTGTAAACAAAGATGTTCTCTAACTATTTGTTGAATGGAAAGTATCGAAATGCCAAGAGCATCCACCTGTTTTCGAAGTCAACTTCTGGGAGATTGTTTCAATGCAGTTCGTATCGTCTCTATGGTTTCTGGATTAGAGACCGTTCCTTAAGGCAAACTACTATTAGTGGACACATTTCCAGTAATCGTGGCATTAACCCACGTAAAAATTCTGCATGGGAACTCTACCTCGGGGAGTGATATTGAAATTTAAACGGAAAATACGCTGCACTTGAGCGATCGAGAGGGTGTTTAAAAAAATTGGTGTGCAACGAAAATTAAATGCACAACTGGGTCGCACGAACTTCCTCTTATGTAAAAGACCAAGAATTTCAAAAATTAATGATATTAGAGAAAAACTGTTCATAAGTATAAAATTCATTTTTTAAATGATGAAACCAATTCATTTAGTAGTTGGAACTAAAAACAGTATGCCATTATGATTCAAGCTAATATTAGTTTATGCAAGAACAAAAATTATGAGTCGCTGTAGTGGTTTCTTAAAAAAATATACAAAATTCTTAAGACATTTTTAAGAAAAAAATTTTGGTACACCAAATTAAAATTTTTATTATTATTCGAATAAAAATGAAATTTCCAAAAAATATTGAAACGTTTTGAGATACGAATTTTCAGAAATAAAATTGATTTTTTTTTTAATTCAGAAAATACATTTTTTTTTTTTTCAAGTTTTTAAATACAATGTTTTTCAAACATTTTATATTTTGTATTTATTATTGCTTATTCATAAAAATACGTTATGCCGATAATGAGAAATTCAAAAAAATGGTTTTATGGTAGGTACAGTCAGTCTCTCAAATCGCAACTCGTTATTAATTGTAATTCTTATTAAAAGCACACATTCGAATTCTTTGATTCTCTATGTTGCATCGCCTGCGCCGTCACCGTCATGTCAGTGTGCTGCGCTGCTATACCTGAAATTTACAATATTATCAAACACAAAAATATCTTCCTAAAAAGATATTCATAAAAAAAATTGCAAGGCAGTAAAAAAAGCATTTCTTTGTTGGATCCATTCCATTCCAACTACAAAACATTTTGTGCTTTATTTGAAAGCAGTAAGACAACAGATCTCAGAAGTCATCGGAAAAGCGAAAGCTTCTGGTTATAGGAAAAAGCAAAACTCCTCGTTGTTTCAATAAAATTAAAACTTTGTCGGTGGATTATGGTAATGGTAGCAAACCATCGTTCTTGGATGACATCGGACCTTTTCACAAGTTGGCTTTTGAAACTTGATTCTATATTTGGAAGATCAAAGCGCAAAGTATTATTCATTATCGATAACTGTTCAGCTCAACCAAAACAAGTTAAGGATAAATTAAAATTTATAAAGCTTGAGTATTTCCCCTCCCCCCCCCCCCCCCCCCCCCCTATATGACCACAATAGTTCAGCCAATGGACATGGGTATAATACAAAATTTGAAAGTACACTATAATCGCCGTCTTCCCACCAAGATTTTAAGGGTTTGGGAAACCAAAAAAGAGCAATATAAAATATCACTTCTCGATTGTGTGCGCGAAATCCTAAAGGCATGTAAGCGTTACTCCATTGACAATTGAAAATTGTTTCAAAAAGGCTGAATTTAAGTCAGAGACGTGGGATGACGAAGATGATATTCCGCTTAACTTACTTAGATGCAACAACGAAGACACCCAAGAAATCGAGATAATCTGGGAAAGACTAACAGAAGCTCATTATAATGTTGAAGGCGGTGCATTGGAAGGACTATGTTGAAGTCGATGACGGCATCGTAGCCACTGAAAATACCTGATAACGAGTCAATTTTGGAAGCAGATGCTGATGATAATAATGACGGTGAAAATGGAGCTGAAAAAGAAGATGAAGCTGAAATAATAGACTTTGAAATACCAGAGAAAAATTAAATTGAAAATGCAATTGGTACATTGCAATCTCCAATTGAAATGAAAGAAGAAATTAAAAATTGCTTATTTAAAATAGAATCTTTTTTTAAAAAGGCGATCGCTGATGACACGGCGACTGTGATGACTGTGATGTCTAAAATTACATTTTTTTTTAAATAATTAAGTTGAAAAAATATTTTTTTATAGTACATAATTATAGATTAATGAGCGATAAAAGCAAGAAGCTTAGATTTATTTAATTCAATAAATCATTTAAAAAAAACTCTCTCTAAGTCGAATTTTTCTAAAGCTCCCTCTAACTCGAACTAGTTTTGATATCCCGTGAAAGTTCGACTTAGAGGGAGTCGACTGTATTTTTTCCTCAAGAACTGTCACACATAATTTAAAAAAAAAAATCATAAAATTTCATTTAGTTAAAACTAGGTAATGGTTGAAAAAATGTTTCCAAAATAGTTATTCTTGGAAGTCCCCTTGGCACCATTTTTTTGGTTTCTGAGTTTTTCGAAAACAGTACAACCGATTTAAGTCATTATGAAGCCCCTCCAAGGTTTAAATATTATTGCGTATACAAATTTTAAAAGTTTTTTTTTGGATTCTTAAAAAAAATTTCCAAATTTTTTTTTGGAAACTCAATATTTCGAAAACCCCATGCTCGATTTTTTTAAATTTGATAAATAAAACTTTCTTAATATAATCTACAATATCTGAGGAAAAAAATTTGTTTTCGTAAAAATAAAAGTACCCACCATACAAATGTTAAAAAAATGCGTTTCGAAAATCGTATTTTTGTAAAAAACGGCTGCGAGAATTTTGATAATTTTTTTTTTGTTTCAATTAATCTTTACTTTTAGAGAAGCTTCTAAAAAGTTTAAAAAAACATTGCATTTAAGACTTTAAAAAAATATTTTTTGAATTTTTGAAAAAAAATTTATTTTTTCTTTTGAAAATTTGATATCTCAGAAACGGCTAAATTTTTTTTGTAAATTAAATTTTCATTCGAAAAATAATAAAAAGTTTAAATATGCGTACCAAATTTTTTTCTTAAATGTGTTTTAAAAATTTTGTATACAAAAGCTTATTTTTATAAGAAACCCCTAAGACGAATTACAATTTTGTTCTTGCATAAACACATGGCATCTTGTTATTAGCTCCAACTACCAAAAGAGTTTTAGTCATTTAAAACATGAATTTTGCGCTTTTTCTCTAATAACATTAGTTTTTGAAATTCTTAGTCTTTTACATAAGAGCAAGTTCGTGCGACCCAGTCGTGCATTTTATTTTATGTGTCTTCGTATTTTAACGCAACTGTCTTAATTTGAATTGATGATTAACAAATAGACACGAAGCGAACAGCAATTGTGTTTTTGATAATTTACATTATGACAGAAAACGGACTAACGAAGCAAGTTTGAGTTATTGATGCCTCCAAGGTCGGAGTGTGTTGACTTACAGCAATAAAAAAACTCACTTATTTCGTTTGTGTGAAAGTTACAGTTACAGATGAGTAGAACATAGCACCCTCTGAGAGCGTTTTAATAATAATTATGTAGTATAGTTAACGTAGGTACCAATTGAGTGTTGCTGGTGTCCTTATGTTTTCGTAAACTCTTTTTCGTATGATCGCAAAAGCAAAACAAGTTATAACTTCACGTATTAATATATGCCACATTTAGTTTCGCAGATTTGGACCAATAGGCGGACCTAGAACTTATTATAACTCTATTGTTAGGTACACTTATGGAATCACTAACACTCTTTTTCTTCTTGTTGTATTAATGATATTATACGAACCAAATAATGGCCTCCATCACAGGGCCCGTAGAAAAAGTCTTTGTCTAACAATTAATTCCGGAATAAAAATGCCCAAATGAGAAGCACCAAAAACGCACTTGTAGTGAATATTTTCCAACTTTTGGTCACATTATTCAAATTTGCCAAATACATAGGTAGATATTGGTTGCAACATCTTTATGATGTTTTGTTTTTGCGGTTGTATGAAGTTGTTCCGATAGGTCCTATCCCTTAGAGCAAATATTGTTTAGTTATAAAATATTTATATTAATTACAATAAAATGTAATTAACAAGTACCTACAATAAAGTAATAAAATAATATATTTATGAAAATCTCATATTTTTTTTCAAAATTATTACAAATTTCTTTCAAATTTTTCTAGAACAAAATTTGGGATGCCAATTTTAAGTGTTTAGTAATAAAGATTTTAGGAAATAGTTTCAAAAAATGATCGGGCACACGTTTTCAAGAGTAAATATTTTTATATAAAATATTATTCTAAACTTAAGGGGGCTCCTGGTGTCAATTTTTGGTTAAAATCGTTAGAACCGTTTAATGAGAAAGTCGAAAATCAAAAACAACGTTTTATGACAGGTACCGCTAATAACATTTCCCCCCAAATTTTTGTTTACCAAAATATAGTCCATGTCCATAATGTCACACCAATTTTTTTATCAAAATCGTTAGAGCCGTTTTCGAGATAAATAAGATTATGCATTACGGGTGTATGGGGGGTACCGTTAGTTTTAAAGGTAAAACCAAAAATTCAACTTTCCCTCTAGGGAATTACCGAAGACCCTTAAGTACCAAGTTGGAAGAAAATACCTCCAGTAGTTTAGGCTGTAGTTCGAGGTACAAACATACAGACGGACAGACGGACCCACTTTATTCGTCTTCGCTATCATCGTAATGACTTTGATCAAAATCTCGAGTTCGATTTTTTTTTTTCAAATGCAGAATTTGCCCTATAGTACCTATATCGCAAGTAAAAAATTATCAAAATTAAAAAAACTCTTAACTATCTAATCGAGCATGAGGTTTTCGATACATTGAGTTTTGAAAAAAAAAATGAAAATTTGAATACACAATGCTATTCAAACTCTTGGGTTATAGCTTTAGCATAAAATCGATCAAAATCGGTTGAACCGCATTTGAGAAAATCAAAAGGGCAAAAAAAAAGGTTATTAACCATTTTGCGGACATTTTTTAACCATTACTTACATTAATAAAATACCGTGAATATTAAAAAAACCGTCGAATAGTTTTTGAGAAAAATAAAACATTTATAAAATTTCTAAGAAAAATCATACGTTAGGTACCGTTATTTTTGGTCTTAAAAAAAAGAAAAAAACGTGTGGGCGAAAATTTAAAAATAGATCTCTTGGTCCTAGTGCATATCCCGCTCAATATTGGTTCATTCATTTCATTGGCTTGACAACATCACGGATTAGAAGCCCGTTAAGTGATTAGGAAGTAATTGAACTTAAAGCACTTTTCATGCGTTTATATATTATAATGATTCAAATTTGCCAATCATCACAGCTCTTATTGAATATTCGAAGCATATTCCCATTTATTAAATTATCAACTCTACTTAAAGCACTATTTCGCTCTCTACATGAAAGGTTGTGCTAAATTTATTTCTTCTCTGTTAATTGTGAAAAATCTCATCCTCAATGTCTAACACTAGAATATGAAGTAGCACAAATTATTCCCCACTACTTGTTGATAAAACTAGGTAAGGTATAATATAAAACTAAAAGAACCTCAACATTACCATGGAACTCACTATACCTAGCAACTAACATAGGGTAGACCATCTTCTACTTATACTTGCACGGATTTTTCCACTTACTTACCTTCTTAATGAAGTCAACACACTCTAAGGCGCTTATTCGGCCTTCTATCATTCCGTCGTAACACCTGAAGATAAACGAAAAGAAAAAATATTAAAAAAATTTAGAACCTAAAATCTTTTGCTTAAAAGCGAAAAATACTAGAGTGGAAACGGGTCTCTAACCTACCCCAACACACGATGAGCAAATCCGTGAGGATTACTGTTGGCATCATCATCACATAAATATAACAAACCGTCTTACCACAATGTCATGATGCTCCAGCTCCACTCTCCGACTTCAGATCAAGAAAATGTAAAAAAAAAGATTAAACAAAATATTAACAGCAAAGCACGACGGATGTGGGTGGGTAGCAGCAAGGTCTAAAAGCACAATCCACAAAGATTATGGATTCTAGAAGTAAGAATATAAAGCAGAAGCAAAAAGGCTTAGGTCGCATATTTTTACCCAAATTTTCAAAGCTGTAGTTTTATTATTCAAATTTGAATTTTTGTTTTCTCTTAATAACAGCTTGTTAAGAAGGTTGATGTATAGGCGAGGCAGGTAGGTAAAACAGCGACCACTAGGAGTCTAGCCCTGTGGCGCAATTAGCTCTGAAATGCGCCATTTTAATAACATAAGAAGTATGAACCAGTAGACTGAATTGATAAGTGAGTGTTCTGAGGAAAGCCTAACTTCGCTGCATGTTCTTCTATTGGCAAGTATCCGCTACAGATCCTGGCTATGTCTTGCCTGGGTCTGCATATCAGTTGGTTGGTATGTAGAAATGATAGCATAATTCTAGATCATTTTGCCCGATCACCAAATATTATGAAGAAGGATCTAAGGTCACCTGAAACATTCTTGATTCAGGATCACATGGCTACCTGGCAAAGGGGCAACTAATTAAATAAAATGCATGACTGGGTCGCACGAACTTGCTTTTATGTAAAAGAGTAAGACTTTTAAAAATTAATTTGATAAAACTGTTCGTAAGCATAAGATTTATTATCTAAACTCTTTTAGTAGTAAGAGATAAAAGCAGAATGCCCTGTGATTTCTTAAGCCAATGCATCTATGCAAGAATTTAAATTATATTATTCTATCGAATTTTCAAAAAAAAAAAGTTTTGTTTTCCAAAAATTGCAAAAAATATTTTTTTTAAGTTTTGAAACGCCTAGTTTTTCAAGCAATTTGCAAACTTCTCTATACAAAATTTTATTTCATTACAAGCATGTAATGAGAAACTCAAAATTTGAAAAAATGGTTCTATGGTATATGCAGTCAGTAAGATCTCAATTTAATTTTTTTTTATTGTATTATAGATGTTAAGAATTAATCGAAAGAAAGGAAAATTCGTAATAATTCTCGGCACACGCCGTTTTCTAGAAAAATACGATTTTCGAAAACCATTTTCTTATATTTATACGGTACCGTTAGTTTTAGATAAAATAAAATGTTTGTTCTCAAATCTTTTAGATTGTAATAAAAATCTTTTTACTATTAAGTTTAAAAAAATAGAATGTTTTCGAAATATTGAGTTTTGAAAAAAAAAATAATTTTCTTAAAATCAAAAAAAAATGTTTGTAAAATTTGAATACAGAATAATATGCAAACTTTCAGGGAGACTTAGCATAAAAAATTATCAAAATCAGTTCAACTGTATTTGAGAAAATCAAAACCAACAAAAAAATGGTTCCATAGGAGTTACCATTAATAACATTTTTTCGGATTTTTTTTTCAACTGTTGACTAGCCTTAACTACATGAAATTTTTTGTACTTCTTTTTATAAAAAATCTATGTAACAGTTTTTGAGAAAAAAAAAATTGTTTATAAAAGTTCGAAAAAAATACGTATGGCAGGTACCTACCGTTATTTTTTGACTTAAAAAAAAAAGAAAAAAACGTGTGGGAAGAAAAATTTAAAAATGATATCTACCAAGTTCAAAGAAAATTTGTAGTTGAATAGACAGACAGACAGAATGTCGAGACCCACTTTTTTCGTCTTTACTATCAAGTCAACTTTGATCAAAATCTCGAGTTCGATTTTTTTTAAAGAATGCATAACTTGCCTATAAGTAAAAAAGGCCAGAAGTTTTTTCACTTAGTGAAACCGAGATGGGTGGAAATTCTGATCTCTCGGAATTCAGCCTACATAAAATTATATCTATAGCTTAACGCTGAAATCTACCCGCGCCAAATGAAAAATCCATTGTGGCATTAGCTGTGCAGCATGGCGGGTCATCATGCATGAACTATAGGTCCTCCAAATCTATACTTTCAATTGACATTTTAAAAAAAAAAATTTGGTACGCCAACCTTAAGTTTTTATTATTGAAGAAAAATTTTAGCATAATTCTCGGAACCGTTTTCTGAAAAAAAAACGATTTTCGAAAACCATTTTTATACATTTGTATTGAAGGTACCATTAGTTTTAGATAAAACAAATTTTTTTTTCTCAAATCTTGTAGATTATGTTAAGAAATTTTTTTTTGTCAAGTTTGAAAAAAATCGATCTTGGGGTTTTCGAAATATTGAGTTTCCGAAATAAAATTTTGAATTTTTTTTTTAATCCAAAAAATAAGAAATTGAAAATTTGAATATGTAATAATATTTTTCAATTTTTTTAAAAAAAATTCTGTTGGACAGTTTTTGAAAAAAAAAAACATGTATTTATAAAATTTCGAATAAAAACGTAAGGTAGGTACCGTTGGGGGAAAAAAATCAAAACCCATATTTTCCAAGTTTGAGGAAAATCGGCCGAGGCGCTTTGTGCAGAATCCTCCTCATGTAAATGTTGAGATCGATCACGAATTGATGTTCGTCAATTGAGTCTCACACTCTCGGCCACAGCAGCCACATTCATAAATTATTTGGCTGAAAATAGGTATTGCTTGAAAAAAAAATCGAAAAATTGTTATTCATAATACGCCCCACAGTGATCTGAGAGCGGAAAAAAGTCTTTGAAAAAAGTCATTTCTAGCCTTCTTAGCTTTATGTTTAAGTACTCTTAGATAACCCGAGCTTTTGATTGCAACGTATTTTTTGACATATATACGAGTATTATATGTTCGGATTTACAAGCCCCCAAAGTTGAAAAATAATTTTATTTAAGTGGCGAACCATAACAAACCTTAAGATGTCTTTTTCCGAAGTTGCTTTGAATAAATTCTGTAAATTCCTATATCATTTTGTTTGTCTATTTTTGACTATTTAAGAATAAAAAAAATTCATAATTTGTAAAAGAAACATTCTATAAGTAGCCTGAAACATTGGTATTATGAAAAAATTGTTTTTTTTTTTCTTACTTTTTAATTAAAAAAAAAAAGCTCCAAAAGACTCCAAGCAACAAAGTATACCAGCGTGGGCTCCATACTTTCAAGTTAAAGCAAAAATCAGCTGCAGATACTTGCAAATGATGGTAGTTAAGTTCAAAATTGTCTCACTAAATTGGGCGTCTTGACAGTGCCGTTTATCAAAAGGTTTGATTTCTTCGGTATTAATTGTCAGAATGAACTGGTTAAGGCCATTATTTTTAGAAAAAAATGTTTAGCTTTATTTAAAAATTGAAATAAAATTTCTAAATTGACCCAGGTCTGAGAAATTCGATTTTTGCGGAACCATTTATTTCTGCCTGCAAAATTTTTCAACTTTTAACTCAAATTTTTGGAAAATGCCAATAACTTTTTTACTAATGATTTTTTCTTAACTAAATTTTGATCAAATATGTATAGTAATAATTTCAACAAATGTGCCAAATTTCAAATAAATCTGTTTAAAAGTTTAGATTTTAATTTTTTTTTCGCTCTCCCTTACAAACATCAAAACCATCCAACTTTAGAAAAAAGTCAATATCTTTTTTTTTAATCATTTTTTCTTAGCCATATTTTGACAATTTATGTAAAAGACTGATCTTAACACGTGTGCTAAATTTAATTTAAATCTGTTGAACAGTTCAGACTAAACAGACTATTTTTCGCTCTCCTATACATAGATCAAAACCCTCCAATTTTAGAAAAATGTCAATAACTTTTTTTGTAATAAGTTTTTCTTACCCAAATTTTGACCAAATATGAATAAAATTAATTTTAACGAGTATGTCAAATTTCATTGAAATCCGGTTAGAAGTTTAGATTTAAAAATTTGCTTCCGCTCTGCCATATAGAAACATGAAAACTCTGCAATTTTATAAGAATGTTAAAAACTTTTTCCTAACCAAATTTTGATCAAATGTGTATTAGATAGATTTAAACTTGTGTCTAAAATTTTATTTAAATCCGTTGAACAGCTTAGATTTAACAGACTTGTTTCCACTCTCCCATACAAACCAAACCATTGTGCGCCCTTTAAACCATTTGTTTGTTTTTGATACTCTCAAAAACGGTTCAACCGATTTTGATCATTTGTATATGCTTAAATTTGGGATAGTATTTTATATTAAAACTTTCCAGAAATTTTGTTTGGATTCTTAAGAAAATTTTCAATTTTGTTTTTCCAAACCTCAATATTTCTAAATCCCCATTCTAGATTCTCTTAAAACTTGACAGTCGAAAGCTTTTTTTAGTATAACCTACAAGATGTGAGAAAAAAATTCTTTTTTTTTTCTAAATATAACGGCAACCACCACAGGAATGTTAAAAAATGTTTTATGAAAATCGTACCAGTCTCGAAAACGGCAATTAGGGGTCGTTCAAATATTACGTAAGCAAATTTATTACAATTAATTACCCCCCCATCCCCTTGTTAGCAAAAGTAAGCAAAGCTGTTACCCCCTCCCCCCATGCTTACGTAAACATTTTTCAATTATAAATGTATTTTTTACTTGCGACTTATAGGTACTATAAGGCAAGTTATGCATTCGTAAAAAAAATCGAACTCGAGATTTTGATCAAAGTTGACATTACGATGATAGCGAAGACTAAAAAAGTGGGTCTCGCAATTCTGTATGTCTGTCTGTCTGTCTGTCTGTCTGTTCGACTACAGGCTAAACGACTCGGCCGATTTTCTTTAAACTTGGTACATATCATTTTTAATTTTTTCCACCACACGTTTTTTTCTTCTTTTTTTTTTAAGACCAAAAATAACGGTACCCCCCATACGAATTCTTTTCGAAATTTTATAAACATTTTTTTTTCTCAAAAACTGTTCAACAGATTTTAAAAATAAAGATACAGAAAAATTTCATTTAATTAAATCTAGGTAATGGTTGAAAAAAATTTTCCGAAAAATGGTTATTGAGGGTACCCCCCATGGAACCATTTTTTTGTTTTTGATTTTCTCAAAAACGGTTCAACCGATTTTGATCATTTTTTTTTTGCTAAAGCTCCCCAAAAACATAATTAGAATTGTGTACTCAAATTTTCAAAAAAAAATTTTTGGATTTTTAAAAAAAACTTCAAAATTTTTTTTTCAAAACTCAATATTTCGAAAACCCCATGCTAGATTTTTTTTAAACTTGACAAATAAAAGTTTCTCAATATACAAAATGTGAAACAAAATTTTTTATTTTACCTAAAAATAAAGGCACCTACCATACAAATGCTAAAAAATTAAAAAAAATGGTTTTCAAAAATCGTATTTTTCTCGAAAACGGCACCTAGAATTTTGATAAAATTTTTTTTCTTTCAATTAATTTTTACGATCTTTAATTTAATAAAAAACATTTTGAAATTAAGATATTACAGCTTGTACCTACCATAGAACCATTTTTTCGAATTTTGAATTTCTCATTATCCACATAACGGATCTTAATGAAAATTTTTATAGAGAAGCTTCTAAAAAGTCTAAAACACACTGCATTTCCAAACTTTGAAATAAATATTTTTTGAATTTTTTAAAAAAAAATTTTTTTTTTTCTTTTTTTTGAAAATTCGATATCTCCGAAACGGGTCAAAATTTCTGTTCTTAAATTTAATTTTTATTCGAACAATAATAAAAACTTTAAATTAGCGTACCAAAATTTTTTCTTAAAAAGCTTTTAAAAAGTTTGTATATAAAAGCTTCTTTTAAAGACACCACTACAAGGACTTATAATTTTTGTTCTTGCATAAATTCATATTTGCATAGCATTCTGTTACTACTAAAAGAATTTAAAAATTAATTTTATCCTTATGAACAATTTTCTCTAATAACATTCGTTTTTAAAATTCCCAGTCGATTACATAGGAGCAAGTTCGTGCGACCCAGTCGTGCATTTTATTTTATATTATAATTTTAATGTTATAATTATAATTTTAAAAATAAGAAAATAGATTTAGGATAGAGATTAGATTTAACTCATACAGTATTCAACATAGATTAAGGGACAAAAATATTATAATCTTACGAACATAACAAACTTATTTTAAATTTTTGGTACACATATTAAATTCAAACTAACAGTCTTCAGTCAATGAAATCCGAATCCATGATTCTAAGTTTTCGATAACATAGGATTGCTTGGATTGCTGCTCAGTGTTGTGAGTCTGCTCACTTTCATCCGATTTTGGAATGTCTACGTCCTTCATCGACCCATTCAACATCATGGTGCTCTAAATTTTAAATAATGCACATTAGTTCATTAGCACGACGAGCAGCGACTCTTACAGGTCTAACTTTCCTATCAGTGTGCGTTACAGAGGAAATTTAAAGTGTATAGTGCGCAGTAATTCCCCTAATCGGTTCTTAAGCGAGTGCCTAAACGTAATGCATTATTTGCGGGAATCCCCGAAAATGCGTTTCGTTTTCAAGCATAGACAATGTGAGGGTTGCCATTCGTGTAAAAAAGTAAATAACTACCGATGACGTAATCATCATATATTATCCCCTACCCCCATGTCATTCAAAATAAACAAAACAAAGATCCCCCCACCCCCCCATAGTGCTTACGTAATACTTGAACGGCTCCTTAGGTATTACTTCTTCTTTTGAGTTTCTCAATACCAGTATATCGGATCTTAATTAAATTTCTTATTAAGAAGTTTCTAAAGACTTTGAAAAACATTGCATTTCAAAACTTAAAAACACAAATATTTTTTTGAATTTTGAAAAAAAAAATCATTATTTTTTTGGAAATTTCTATTTATTAAAAAAGGGTCAATATTTTTTGTTTAAAATTAAATTTTTTGTTCGTACAATAACAAAAACGAACCAACCAACATTTTTTACCTATGTCTGTACGTACTCGTATATTCCAATTTCCCAGTAAAAATGAATTTCATGCCACTGTACATTTCTGTCTAATATCATACATTTTTAAGAATTTCAAACCTAAGAGCAAGTTCATTTGAATCAGTTATCATTTAGTTTTTTTTTCAATTTTTTTTTCAAAATCACATTATCATTTTCTTGTCGTTATTTCTACAAACTAAATTCTAGTGAAATATTTGCACCGTAATACTCCAAATTACAGGAGTTCTCATCAGTTGACCCTTGAGCCCAACTTTGGGGCGTATTATTAAATACAGAGATTCATTCTTTAGCCGTACTTCACGAATGTGAAAGGCATTGCCTCTCTTTACTTTCAATATTTAGAACTTCAAAACTTATAAGCAATAGGGAAGAATTGTAATTAAAGTTAAATTTTTTTTTACCAAATCCATAAGTTGCCCTTATAAACTTGTGTACTGCAAGTACCAGGAGATTCCACCAAGCTCAATACAGCACTCTGTTTCCTGCTCATCCCATTTACCTTAAGAATGCTCACATCGTTATTCATACCTCTGCCTCAGGTATAGGAATCCAATACCCGCACTTTACCTCATATACTCATATGTACCTACTTCCAACTTACACAAAGTGTAACCAGACGAAGACTGCCTTTGGTAGTTTGGTGGAATCGCTGAAATGTAAGCAACGCTGCAGGTGTTACTATACCATCAGCATCGAGTGTTTGTGCTTGAGTTCTTCCTTCTTGATATTGGTGTGCTGCTGGACGATTGAGGCTTCTAGTATCTATTGAAAAACATTGATGGGCTTCTGCTTAAACCTTTCCATCTGCATATTTAAACAAACGTGATAGCAGCAAGGACTTGGGGCAGTCGGATGTGAGTTTGATGGTAATAACATCAGCGGACTGAGTGTGTTGGAAAGGTCGTTATCATAATGCTAGCTGAAATGTCGATACATAAAATAGTCATGTAAGTGGAAATTTTTCGCAGTAAGTTGTTTCATCGACAGATGTAGCTTAAAAGGATTTTCTTCTAATATTAAAAGTATTTTTTTCCTATGTAGATAAATACTTTATGGGTGATTCCCTACAAACCGGGCTTCTGCGAAATATGGTAAAAGAGAACCAACGATTAATTAAGTCTTTAAATTTACATTTCTAGGCCCTAACATTGCTCTCTTCTGACGTGGAGAAGGAGGTCTTTTATAACTGGTTGAGTGATGCTTATGATAGCATACCACGAGGAGATATCATTATGGTGATGGGAGACTTGAATGCCAAGGTTGACAATGACAAAACTAGACTTAACCATGTCATGAGAAAGCTTGGTGTTGGGAACCGAAATGACAATGGTGAACAATTTGTAGATTTCTGCAACGTCAACGATTTTGTTATTGGAGGGACCATGTTTGAGTGTAAGTCGTGACACAAAGTCATTTGGGTGTCGACTGACAGGCAAGAAACTTCCAACCAAATTGACCATTCGCGATCAGTCGGCGTTTTGGAAGCAGTCTCCAGGACATCCGTAACAGAAGAAGTGCAAATATGGGAATTGCAGGGGACCACCATCTGATGGCTGCTACCGTTAGATTACGTACAGCTGCAATTCGGAGATCCCAAGAAAACACTTGAATTATAAAGCTTAATACAGATAGACTCAAGAAAGGAAGAAGCCACTAGCAGGTGTGACAGTAGGACCGACTAGAGAATTACCAAAGAGATCACTGGTGTCCAGAGCTCTGCTAGTTTCGGATGAGGACCAGCTCAAAAAGTATAAGAGAAACTTTTCTGTGGGTTTAAAGTCCGTTTTAAGCGGTCCGAAGTAACAATCTCCCGAATATGCACCTTACCCCTCAGTAAAGAAAAAATCATTACGGCCATCAATGCACTGAAGAACAACAAAGCGGTTGGACTTGACGGTATTCCTGCAGATATCTTACGAGAAGCCCCAACAACATTGCGACCTACTGCACCCACTTATTAGAAGAGCTTAGGAAACAGAGAGCTTTCGTGAAGAGTGGAAAAAAGATCAAGCTCCCAAAGAAAGGAGATCTCACGCAGTGCGAAAACTGAAGAGGAATAAGCGTTCTGCCTACAGTAGCCAAGATAATAGCAAGAATAGTATGGAGCTAATAAAAGACCACCTCAAAGATACACTCGACGCTGAAAAAGCAGGATTCCGCACTGGATCTTCCTGTGTGGATCACATCAACACCTTGTAGATCATCATCGAACAGTGCGTTGAATATCGATCACCACTTCACCTGCTGTTTATCGATTTTGAAAAGGCGTTTGACAGTGACAATGGAGAACTTATCTGGCATGCTTTGCGCAGGAGAGGCAGCTTTTATCAAGGCTACATATGATGGATCCAAATGTCATGTCTTGCATAAAGGAAGGTTGTCAGAGGAGTTTGAAATCCTGCAATCTGCAATCTCACCTCAAACATCTGGACCACGCGGACGATGCGACATATGCTTACTCCCTCATTGGATCATGGATCTCCATCAAAATGACAACAAGGGTGAAGAGAGAAGTAGAAATCGTGGGGCTAAAGATCAACTCAGTAAAAACTAAAAGGATCAGCCTTGGAACTCCTTCATCAATCCAAGTAATTATTTCTGGACAACTGGTAGATATGGTAGATCTTGGGAGTATTGTCTCTACGCTGGAGGAACTGAACTGGACGTAAACAGCCGAATCAGAAAAGCAAAGGATGCGTTCGGAATGCTGTCCGACATATGGAGAAACAACTCTTTCAGCTTAAAGAACAATCTACGACTGTTCCGTTACAATGTTGAATCCGTGCTGCTTTATGGGCGCAGTACTTGGAAAGCCATAGACGCCTGTCACAAGAAAGCTGCAAACATTCGTTAATAGATGTCTTCAAAACATCTTGAGGATTTTTTGGCCCAACCGTATCTCCAATGCTGAACTTCATACGAAAATAGATCAGGAACCCATAGAATCTATTATACGAAGGAGAAAACCACAATCACTAGTGGTTCAAGCGATGCAGTGAAACCCACTCACACAAGAAGGCAGACAAGTGTGCCGGCCTAGAAGTACTTGACGAGGAACAGTCGAGAAAGAATCAGCACACGATGGCGCGTAGGAGCAGTGGAGAACCTATGTCCCGAAACACAACGGACTTAATAGATCCGAGGACCTAAGTAAGTAAGTAAGTAAGTAAAAGAATAATTAGAGTTAAAAACATGTGTCATGCATCTCAAGGTAAGGCTAACGAAAGATAAAGTCGAGGAACATAGAAAACTCCATGCGACTTGACTTTTTCTTGTGGGTTTTCCTGAAGTCGCAGGTCTTCGCGAAATAAACCACCATCGAACGATGCCCTTAAGGGCACTCAAATTCAGCTTGATATACGCCGAATTGTCATTAAAAATTGGAACATTCGGATCCGTACCACAATAAGAAGCCGTGGCTATTTCGTGGATGTCATCAAGAAGAATTCTGTTAATACCTCACACACAGCTTGTTTAATTCCATTTTATCATCTACCCGCCCTTAGTAAAAAAAACCCTTTAAGACAAAGGCATTATTTTTTTAATTTCAGAATACTTATTTATTTAGAGGACATCATGCGTCTCAAGTTTTAATTCATTAGCTTAGACCATTATGTTAATTATTTATAAAATAATGAGTATCACCGTCACACTCGTAACAATGGAAACTCTCATTACTTAAGTGTGTAATATTTTGTAAAGCAAAAAGATTAAATCTCTCATGTGATTTGACTTTTATAAAATCAATCTGACCTGAAATATCATTATCATTAAAAAATAATTATATCTTGCCATAATTCTGAAAGTGTGTTGGATAAAACACGCGTTAGGTTATAATTATTGCAATTCCATAAGCCGTGTTGTGTTTGTATGCATTGCTATAAGGAAACACTAATAGCGACTTATCATTAATTTGCACATATAGTTTCCCAATTGCTGCACTTAATCGATAATTCAATTAGATGCACTAGATTCCACTCAAATCAATTACCTGGCTGCGGAATAGCTACACCCGGAGATCCATGGTTGATCCTTAATGTCAAAGGATAAGCATTAATTAGAACTTGAATATTTTCGTTATATATAATATATTCACAAGTGGATCATATACGAGTAAGTGTGTTTCTAATAAGAAAATCAGACTTTCTTTTAAGTATTGAGGTATTGCTGACTAGAAGATTTGGAACAAAGCTCTTTTATAACTGGTTCAGATACCCTGGATTGCGTGTTTTAATTTAAATTTAATTCTGTTCAGTAATTAAACTTTAATAATATTTCTCTATTCATCCACTTTTTATAATACAAAGATTTCAAAAATTCAACGTATTCACTGCTGCATTTGACAAGTTCAAAGGTCACGGCTTAGATAAGGATACGCGTTTGCCATGGACTTGGGTAATGTAGGTTTGTATGAAAAAAACCGGTCATGAATTGGAAAACTCGAGTGAGAAATTAAGTTTGAGAGTAGTCTGAACTCGGCAATTAAGATTCGTCAAGTTTTAGAAAGGCATTTAGCAATTAGATGAACTCGTGAATTTGAGTGTGAGAGAAAAATATCGTTGAGATTGAAGGACGACGATTTTCTGTGAAACGGACGAAGGTTTCTAGGAAGCCCATGTTCCGTATTGTGGGGGCTACCGATGATCACGAAACATAATGCTGAATGTGTGAAATATGACCATCGATACCGGTGCCACAGCCTCCATTCGGCGTCAAGACTTAGTGCACCTGAATTGGCTACACAACACCAATAGCTACCATCTGAGAACTGCCACAGGAGAAGCAGCTAGGGTTTATGGTGAAGTCCGTCTTGGAATTCAAACTGCAGATCTAGAATTCTCACACAAATTTTTGGTGGCAGATATATGTGACGAGTGCATCATCGGACATGATTATTCCTGCTTCTTATAAAGTATTTGTGTGAACAAAATTAGAAGGTGGAGTGTGGACGCCATCGATACTTAATAGTGGAACCAGGCCAGATTGTTCTTCCCAAAACGTCTTCATTGGGAAGACACTCGTGGCTCCGAAGAACAGTTCCCGTACGTATACTCAACACCAAACAGTACGATGTAAAGTTAACGAAAGGAGAAGTTATCGGTAAGTGCGAATCTGTCGCAGCCATAACAGACATTAGACCCTGAGGAGCTCAATAGCATCAAGGCAAAGCTACTCAATTCATTTAATCTAGACCAACATCAGGTTAAAACGGCAAAAAGCCTTCTGAATAAGTATGCCGACATTTTCGCTTCACCAAACGGGAAATATGGAAGGACACAAATGGTGCAGCATCGGATAAATACAGGAGATGCAAGGTGAAGCTGAGGAAATGATTACCACCATGAAGAAGGATGGTTTGATTGAGAACTCCAAGAGTCCTTGGGCGTCACCAGTGGTCCTAGTCAAAAAGAAGGACGGAAGTACACGGTTTTGTGTTGACTACCGAAGGTTGAATGATGTGACCAAGAAAGACAGCTATCCCCTGCCAAGAATCAGTGACACCTTAGATGCGATGGAAGGAGCACATTGGTTTTCCACACTGGATTTGAAAAGTGGATATTGGCAAGTTGAAATTCACCCTGAAGATTGAGAAAAGACAGCGTTCTCCACAGGTAATGGGCTCTGGCAGTTCAAGGTGATGCCATTTGGTCTTTGCAACGCTCCGGCAACATTTGAGCGTTTGATGGAGTGCGTCCTTCAAGGCCTGACGTGGAAGACTTGTCTTGTCTACTTGGATGATGTTATCGTTTATGGAAAAACGTACGACCAACACTGTACGAACTTAAGGGCTGTGTTTCAGAGACTTCGAGAGGCTAACCTTAAACTGAACCTAGAAAATGTGCACTGTTCAAGACTGCAGTGAAGTATTTGGGACATATCATCTCGTCCCAAGGAGTCAAGACTGATCCTGAAAAAGTTGACACCGTCAAAAATTGGCCAACACTACAGGACAAACATCAACTACGAAGTTTTCTTGGTCTTGCTACTTATTATAGACTTTTTGTTAAGAACTTTGCCGGAATTGCGAAGAGTTTGCATCAGCTTACGGAAAAGAACAACCAGATTAGATGGTCAGGTGAGTGTGAAAAAGCCTTCCAAGAACTGAAATACCGTCTATGCAATGCTCTGGTGCTGATCTATCCGACTCCAGGCAAGTCTTTTATCATCGATGCTGATGCAAGCAACGTGGGAGTCGGCGCTGTTCTGTCACAAGTACACAATGGCGAAGAAAAGGTTGTCGCCTTTTTCAGCAAAGTACTGTCGAAGACCGAAAGGAACTACTGTGTGACCAGAAGAGAACTCTTGGCACTCATCTTGGCAACGAAACACTTCCACAAATACATCTATGGACAGAAGTTTCTTCTACGAACCGATCATGGTGCTCTTAACTGGTTGTTGAACTTCAAGAACCCAGGAAGAGATAGAAGGTGGATAGAAATAATACTGCAGACTTACGATTGCGAAATTCAACACCGAAGGGGAAAGCTGCACTCAAATGCGGGCGCGCTATCCCGAAGACCTTGTAAAATAGAGTGCAAGCATTGCAGACGACAAAAAAAAAGGAATCCATCAACACTCAGCGAATAAGGAAGGGCTGACCCCATTTATGGATGAAGCAATGAAGAAATAAGATCTACTCGACAAGAAGACCCCGACATTGAACCTCTTCTCGCATGGAAAGAACATGAAGAAAAACCCGCATGGAATGACATTTCTGATAGGAGTCCAGTTTTAAAGGCCTATTGGGCACAATGGGATTCACTTCATGTACGAGAAGGTGTTCTTCGGCGAAAATGGGAGTCCGCTGATGGTAAATCCTATGTGATGCAGCTTGTGTTACCTCAATCGAAAATCAAAGAAGTTCTTCGAGAGATGCATGATGGACCTTCAGGAGGCCATTTGGGAGTCAACAAGACGTTAGAAAAAGTGAGATAACGATTCTAGTGGTTGCATGCAAGAGACGACGTTGAAAAGTGGTGCCGAAATTGTGACGCTTGTGCTGCAACCAAAGGACCTGGTAGAAAACTGCAAGGAAAAATGATGCAATATAATGTTGGCTCACCGTTTCAAAGGATTGCTGTTGATGTGGCTGGCCCATTTCCGGAAACGAATGCTGGAAACAAATACATACACACCACTTCACCCGCAATCTCATGGAATGGTCGAGATATTCAACAGGACCTTAAAAGAGCACCTCACTAAAGTCGTAGGCGACCACCAAAGAAACTGGTATAGGCACATACCACTATTTTTGATGGACAGGACAAACACCATCTGAAATCCTGTTTGGAAGAAGCATACGGCTGCCTAGTGAGATAGTCTCAGGAAACAGGGGATTACGTGAGTCACCTAAAAGAGAGGCTAATCGACATCCACGAAAGGACCAGGACTAGAATGAGCGCTAACGGCGATCGAATGAAGACAAAGTACGACACAAGAGCAAATACGACAGGATTCCAAGTAGGAGATCGTGTATGGCTGTATAATCCACATCGTCAAAAGGGATTGTCACCGAAACTTCAACAAAACTGGGAGGGCCCTTATACTGTGGTCACAAAAATCAATGATGTCGTTTACCGAAATCAAAGAGGGTCAAGAGGAAAGTTAAAAGTTGTGCATAGCGATCGACTGCACCGATACAGTTGCGAAGCTGGAGATAGAATTGTTCAGGACGAACAATCTTAAGAAGGGGGCAATGTCTGTGGCCGCAAACCATAACCGCCTAACTCGAGTTATGACGAAATTGAGTTTTTTTCATAATCGTGCTGAGAATATACAAATCTATGCCCACTCAATTTTTTACGTCTGTATCTTTTTTTAAACAAAAGTTATAAACAAAAAACCTAACAACCTAACTCGCTTTTCAAAAATTATAATTTGCCATAACAACTTAACTCAATAAAAATACAACGGCGGTTTCATAACTTAAGTTAAGTTTTTATTATTCTGCATTGAAAAAAAAAATAATGAGGAATAACAACATAAGTCAAGTTAATCAATTTAAAATCTGCCCAGAATTAAAAACGCTTATTTTTCATTTTTCTTATGTCAACATAGGCTCTTATTCCCTAAAGTAGAAAAAATATTTACTTTTCTTAACTTGAGTTAGGTTGTTATGGCAAATCACATTTCTATTTCTTGACAAACTTAACTGGACTTAAGTTCTTTTGGCTAACCAGACTATGATTGCATGAAAATCTTAAATCGAGTTAGGCCGTTATTGCGTGTTTCAATTTAAAAAATCACAAATCTAAGTTGACTTAGGTTCTTTTGCCTTAATCAGTTTACTGTAAAAATGAGTCATAAGTGAAGATAGGTTAATACGAACAGTCGCATCTGTAGTGTAAGTGATGTTTTGTTGAAAGGTTTAATTAAAGAAGTGCGTAAGATACTGAAAATGAGCTCTGCAAATAATGGAATTAGCAAGGATGCTTACAAATTACAAGATAATAATTATCTATTACCATTCTGATTACACGATATAGTTATGTGATGTATTAAGGAGCTGATATCACATTGTGGCAGTGCCCTATACAAACAAAATTAGTATAGGTATTACTTAATAAGAGCAAGTACTCGTTACAACATATTTACTTTTCATTTGTTCTAAAATAAATGTTGGGTGTCAAATTAAAGCAAAATTCAAAAAGAAATATCAAAATAAGGAGTGTTAAGAATTGATCTTCCTTTGAGTAATATTTTTCCACTACACTTATGCAAACTTTAGAAATTTTTAGAAATGCATTTATGCTTTAAATCAAAATATAATATTATGAGTTTTGTTACAATTAAACCAAACAAAAATGTTTCCATATTTTAAACCGAATATAACGTAGCAGAGTGATCAATGAACGGCCAAACTTTTGATGTTGACTTGATCCAATTACTCTTCTTTTTAAGTCATCACTTTAGCAAGAAAACGTTTAATATTTAATACAATTCTAAAGTTTATGTTAAGATAAAGATATGCATATAATTTCTTGTTGTTCAGGTGAACTATTCAACTATGTACAATGTACATGAAACTGAGAACGTTGAAAATGATCTCGATTTGATGATTTGATGGTAATTTTTTTAATAAACCGGAAAAGATACACTCAGATGATTCAGTGAAATATCCAAATTTTAATTTATTTCAGCAGAAAGCCCAAGCCGTTCCAGCTGATATAAATTATTATTCTGTACATTTATTGTTGGATTAATAAATAATAATAATAATAATAATTTATTAAGAAAGTCTAGTAATTCAATTTCTGAGAGCTCAAATATGTAGAAGAAACGTTTGCAAGACCTAAATGCAAAACTAAGTAAAAGCTTCGTATTAAACTTCCAATCAGCAGAAACACTGTTAAGGCTAGGACCTTTTTATATTTTTAGAAGTAAATGCAGCGAGAGAATTAAATTTTAAAAACCTGAACTGTAGGTCAACAGCTACTGGTCATTAGGAATATATAACCAAAGAATTTTATATATTGGTTCCCTCAAACACATTGAAGATACAAAATTTGACACCTTGGTGTACGCAGTTAACTGGAAGCCAAAACGCGACCGTAGTATGAAAAATACGAAAATATTTGTAATGTTTTTTGTAAAACATATTTTCATCAGTTCTTTGACGAAACTGAGAGCTTCTTTAAATCCGTCATCAAAACAAAAATCTTCACTGTCGTTAGTGTCGTTCGATTCCATTTAAGGATATCAGAAAAAACGTGCTCCTAACAATAAAACGACATATTTCGAGGTTTACTGCACATGAAAGCCACTTCATTTGAAGGGACTCGTGTACAAAATATTTAAACGCTAGCTTTAATCTTACATCGATGCACGGCCATTATAAATCATAATCTTTAAATCTGGCAAGCTTATTAAAATACTTAAAAATGTTTGGATTTATCGGCCAAGAGTTTAATGCCCCAAAAGTAGACAAGTGTTCTTTTGCTTCGAAGAGAAAGGTTACCGAATCCGAGAATGAAAAATTCGCATTGCAAGTGAAGCAAAACGCAACGAAAAAAAGAGGCAATAAAAACCAAACACTTTTAAATTAAAGCTTGGACCTTCATCGATCCTTGAACCAGGGCTTACAAATGTGATTGCGCCCATCACGAGCTCAATTAGCTTAGTGGGAAAAAACGAAGGTCTAAATTGAAACCCCAAGAGATTGGTTTTATTTCGTTAATAAGACTGATTTAATTGACACGAAGAACAACGACAATGATTTTTCTGATTTTGCCAAATTGTATAGATCTAAAGTTTCTTGGAAACGAATAGATGAAGATGGTAACAAAATAACTTGGAACTCTATTCGGTAGCTACGTTACTATAAAAACTGCATCAAATGTCCTACACAAATTTCTTGCACAAAATGAGGTTTCTAAAATTATAAAAAGTAAAAACAAGACGAGAGCTTCTTTAAATCTAAACAACTTCTTTCCGGAAAGAAAAGAAGATTTCATGGACTTAAAACGTCAAGTCTTGATTTTCAGTCTTTTTAAGACAATCTTCCATCCAATATAGACGAGCCAAATACTTATCCTCATTTAACAGGCCCTGACAACTCAGAAGATACTTAAATATCAATTTTGCTCAAAATTTAATCAATAATGTACAATACATAATTTAAACTTATGCATATTAAAAACTTGAATAGATAAAATATTCTTATTACAAAATGTTCCTTTACTTGTATCTATGATACTTTCACGACCAAAAGAAAACAAACATGGAAAATTAACTTAAGTTAATAAATACCCTGGTTTATTGGTAAGGAAAAAGAACTTAAGTCAACATAAGAAATTTTTTCCCACAATCTCACACATGGAATAACGACCTAAGTCGACATAAGAAATTTTAATTATTCTTTCTTAATATGCCATAACAACCTAACTCGACCTAAGCTTTTTATTTTTTTAAAGTTCAATAAGCCATAACAGCTTAAGTGTTTTTTTCCTTAATTACTCATTAAATATAAGACATACATTTTATTACTTCTAGTATATGAGAAATGTGTATTCTTTCTTCATTTCTGCATTTAAGAAATTTAAAAATTCATAATTCCTGATTCATAGAGAGATTATGAAACTTAAAACTGCTCTCCTGAAAAATTTGAAAAATCGACTTAAGCGGTTATGCCCTGTGGCCACTGATGTTACACACACCACCGACACAGAGCTTAATACTCCTGCAGCGCCATCTGTTGGAAAATTTCATATCTACTTTATGGAAGGAACAAAAAGTTCTTTTCTAATGTCATATGTATTTCCCCTTATTCCAACCATCTAGAACCTTCGCGAATTGGTTTCGAGAACAACCAACTTAAGTATATAAGGGAGGAGTGTTCACGGTGAGCACAGGATAGTTTTTTTTTTTTGATTATGAACGTGTGCAAAAGCTTTGCTTATTAGATTTGGTATTAAACAAGTGTGATTAAATATGAATAAAAGTGTTTGAGTTGATTATAAATTGAGATTTATTATTTTGATTTGGAAAGTGTAAATAAAGAAGAAATAATAAAAAGAGTAACAGGTTTTATTTAACGAACCTAGTAAAAATATTACAGTATGAATTTATAAAAACAACGTTTAAAAAATTGTTTTATTATCAAATTAGATAGTTGTTTTGTATAAGAAATTTCTTTAAATTTGAAATGTCAAATGTATTTTATATAAAATACAGACAGACAGAATTACGAGACCCACTATTATCTTCTTTCTTATCATCGTAATGTCAAGTCTGATTAAAACCGAGTTAAATTGTGCCTATATCACAATTAAAAAGACGGAACAATACTCAACGCCGCTCAAACTTGAAAGACATCAAAGATAATCCGGCTTAGAGCAGTCTGTATATGTATTTGCATGCGACTACTGGACAATATGGTGTTGTCTGTAACAGGTTAATATTATAATTCCGGAACTCCGTCAAATACCGCAGCAATATTCTATTGCAGAAAAGACTGTAAGCGACAATACCAATACTACACTAATACCTTAAGGTTTATTTTGAACTCTTGCTTCGAAGTTTTGAAATTTTTTAGCAAATATTTTCATTTATATCGTCATAAACGTAAGAAATTTGAAGCCAGTTTATCACAAGGAATTGTCGTAGGACCAACACTATATTTGTAACATAAAATAAGAAAAAAAAAAACTAAATAAATTTGGTAGAGGAACAGCTCATAGAGAACAAGGACCTAATAGCTCTCAACCATTACTGTATGTGTATTACTAGGAATGTAGGGGGCGTACAATTTCCTGCCAATTTCGAAAGGCTTACAGGCAGCACTTTCCAAGACTAGATATACTTTTGGAGGATTTATCAGACAGTAAACCCCCAATACAAATTAAGAAGCGATTGGATATGGAACATAAGTCCATCTGCATGACAGTCTATCGAAATGAACATTACGCCAAAAGGTATTTGGTTATCCCACGCGGACGCGATGTGGATTGACCACCACTAGACTACTTCTTTTGGGATTTCCTTAAGTCACAGGCCTAACCACAAACCATCACTTTCCTAAAAGGCAACTTAATCAATACCCATTATCAAATCCAGCTTGATCTATGAGCCAGAGTTATGGAAAGTAAGACGTTTTGGATGCGCCGCGGTAGACTTTTGAATGATAATAATCTTATACATAATGGCATACATGATCGACCTTCTAAATAGATATATAAGGCAATTTAATGAAATCTTGCTCACCGATTGTTTTATTCTAATTTAAAAATAGAATACGCTTAATGGAATACTTTTTATTAATGCAAAAGAAAATGATTAAGTCACTGATTTATCTACGGCATGTTCATAAATGTACACACATCAACACTATTCCTAGAAGGTGTACAAATAAAGGAGACACTATTCTATTATAATGAGAAAGTAACATCCTCTGGCAACCGCCCTTAATCCTTCAGACCTCAGACGTCGCACACTGGAGTCCTTTTTTTGGTCATCAAAAGAGTGACATTAAACTTTGTCACGCCAACATAATTAAGGTTCCGTCACATCAGCCCATATCGGGAGCATCTTTGTACACTTAAATCGCTCACACGATGTACACAGTACACCTATGTATGTGCCCATATTATAAGGGTGAGTCAAAATAAATGTACTCGTAGTTACATACCTCGAAATTTCTTAAACATTAAAACTCGTTTCAGAAAACGGAGATATGAACTCCAAATTTCAAGATTTGTGTGTAACTTTAAAATAATTGCTTTTTGTTTGAGGAAAATATTTTACATTATTGTCTTATTTTAACAATTTATTATTTTCTGGAAAGCTACTACCTACTCTTACTTATAAATTAACAAAATGTTGATAGATATTTTTGAAATATCTATACAAAATTTTATTTAAAAAAAAATGTTTCTTTCAAAAACTAATAAAAAATTGAAATTGAGGAAAAGCCTTCCAGCTTTAAGAAAATCCACTGCCCAATATTTTAGTGCCGTAGCTTTTAATAATTTGTTTTCTTTTAAGATATTTTTACTTGCCTTATACAAGCTCTACATGGCAGGATGAGAATTCGTAAAAATAAACTGGGTCTGATCGATCAGATTTGCCATTGAGAGTGGGTCACACGTTTTTTTTTTTTTTTTTTTTGAAGACCAAAAATAACGGTACCTGCCATCCGATTATTTTTCGAAATTTTATAAATATTTTTTTTTCTCAAAAACTGTCCCACAGATTTAAGAAAAAAATCAAAAAATTTCATTTAGTCAAAGCTATGTAAGTAATGGTTGAAAAAAACATTTCCAAAAAATAGTTATTTTTGGTACCCCCTTTGCAACCATTTTCTTTGTTTTTGATTTTCTCAAAAACGGTACCACCGATTTTGATAATTTTTTTTTATGTTAAAGCTCCCCAGCAGTTTTTTGTGTATTCAAATTATCAAACAATTTTTTTTGATGTTAAACAAAAAAATTTAAATTTTTTTTTGAAAAATCAATACCTACATATGTATTTCCAAAACCCCATGCTCGCTTTTTTTAAAACTTGATAAATAAAATTTTCTTAATATAATCTACAAGATGTGGGGAAAAAATTATCTTACATAAAAATAACAAATGTTGAAAAATGGTTTTCGAAAATCGTATTTTTCTTGAAAACTTTTTTGCTAAAATTTGTTAGCATTCAATTAGTTCTTACGATCTATAATTTAATAAGAAAAATTTTGAAATAAAGATATTACTGACTGTAACTACCACAGAACGATTTTTTCGAATTTTGAATTTCTCATTATCGGCAACACGGATTTTAATAAATTTTTGTATGCAAAAGCTTCTAAAAAGTTTAAAAAATATTGCATTTCAAAACCTTAAAAAAATAATTTTTTGAATTTTGAAAAAAGAAAAATCTATTATTTTTGCAAAATTCAGTATCGCAAACGGAAATTTAGTATTTATTCGTATAGTGATTAAAGCTTTAAATTCGCGTACCAAAATTTTTTTTTAAAAATGTTTTAAAAATTTTGTATATAAAAAGTTATTTTTTTAATAAACCACTAAAACGAATTATAATTTTTGTTCCTTCGTAAACTAATATTTGCTTGAAACACATGGCATCCTGTGTTTAGCAGTTTAGCTCCAACTACTAATAAGGGAGCTGTTCTAGGCATATAAAAAATGAATTTTTTGCTTATCAAAGGCCACGGTAGTACCTAGCCAAGTTCTGGCACTACACCCTTTTTATGACAACAAATTCAGGCGATTTTTGACCCATCCCTATCTTCAGTACCTACCAATAAAGTCAGAAACTTAAAATTCCGAATATTTGCTAAACTAGTCAGGTACAGGGGCCTCACCAAATTTGAATTTTCTAGCATTAGCGGTTCCTGAGATATAAGGCCTCAAAAATCACAAAAACCGTAACTAACTGACTGACAGATCATCAAAATTATGAAGCACGTCCCGACATCGTAGAATCTTGTAATTTTGCACAACGGTAGGTCTTGTCATGCAAGTAGAGGAAAAAATCGAAAATTTGAGGCTTTTTATTCAGGCGGAGTGGTATCCGCCCACTTTAATATTTAAAGTAGATTAATATTGAAACAGCTAAAATGTAATAGAGAAATTTTAAAATTTAATGATTATCTACTGACTAAAATTTGATGGGTTCACTGGTCAAGTTTTCAAAATCTTTCGAATTGGGCATAGAAAAAACTTGCCAAGTAAGCCCATCAAATTATAGTCAGTAATCATTAAATAATAAAATTTCTCTATTACATTGTAGCTGTTTCAATATTATTCTACCTTAAATATCCGATATTAAACCTTCATGAAGTAAGAACTTGGCGTACTTTTAGATCTCAGCACTTTACACGGCTGACATGTTATACAAAGGTTTTTGTATAGAAGAACTTGGTTCTTTTTTAACATTTATGTTTTTGGTCTGATGAAGAGTTTTTCTCCAATAACATTCATTTTTGAAATTCATAGTCTCTCATTTTATTTTTATTTGTGTCTTTTTCAATATCGACAGAGCGGATTTAAATGAAATTTTTTTATAAAGAAGTTTTTAAAAGTTGGAAAAATCATCGCAGTAGCGAAAGTCGTGCGGTAGAGGTACCATCAATCCCCACATTTTGGACGAGTAATAGTTCCAGGTTTTTTCTTGAACCGATATTCTGTTTTTTTTTTATATTTATCCGACATGAAGTCGTAACATGGGTTCAACGCTACGGGGGCAAGAACCCGCCTTCTGATGAGCTATGATGAGCAAAAGCAATCATTCCACGCTATCTTAGCCTGAACACTTTTTTTGTTGTAACTGTGGTAATAAAAGAGGAGATATAGGATTCTCAGATGAGACTATGGGCCTGGTTTTTTCCTTTCCTTTACGAGGTAAGCCATAGTACCAGTATGAGATTCCTACCGATACCGGCTTTAGTAGACATATTAAGACATAACAAATATATATTTTTTGGATTTAAAAACCAAAAATTGATGTTTTTTTTTTTGTAAATTCGTTATCTCAATTTTGTCTTTAAATAACATTTTTATCCGCACAATAATAAAAACTTTAACCATCCTGCGCTACGATTTGTTGTTCGTTTCTTTAAGCAATCAATACCTCCCAGCATCTTGTCGCATCTTATACAAATCCATCTTTTAATTTTTCAAAATATTTACTAAGATAGTAAAATCTACATAAGTAATATTTTAATAATGAGTATCTCTTAAATGGTATTGTGTATCTGTTAAATGTTCAATTTCTTCCACGTTCCAAACAAATGTTCACTTATGACATGACACTTATATGAAATTTATGACAGTGAAGTCACGCGATGAAAGTCCTCTTAGTCTTAAAGTCTTGAGCTCATATTTTTAGAGTTAGAACAAGCAAATAATGTTCATGGTGTCAAGAATCGAACAAAACAAATTATCTAAATTCGACCCACCCTAACGTAGTATGTATGCAGTGTAAACATTAGAAATGTAACCAAATATACGTGCATGTGTAAATACTCATACATATGGAACTGTCATATGAATTTTTCTGGACTTTATATGTGAAGATTATTTTAAAGCGGTCGTCTGGTACAAAATGTGTTTTAATTAATCAAAATGTATAGGCATGCCTACTTAATGCCTTTCAACTTTCTGAGTCCAGGATCTACATATCATGAATACATATATGGAAATTCTCATTAAAACGTCGGATAGTATTTGAACTTGTTTCAAGAGTACCTTCAATGTCTCAACTCAAAGTAGTCATTTAGTCCACTCAATATCTTGGATACGCGGATGACTTCGAAATAATGGGAAGATCCAAGCGAGCAGTTACGGGTACCTTTTCTAGTATGGAGTCAGAAGCGTACAAAATGGGTCTTGTGATCAATGAGGAGAAGACGAAGTATATGCTGTCATCAAATGAAGCCGATTCCCACCGCAGACTTGGTCAGAACGTGACTATTGATAGATATAACTTCGTGGTGGTCAGAAAATTTGTCTACCTGGGTACCGCTGTGAACTCGGCAAATAACATCAGTGCTGAAATCAAACGTAGATTATCTCCTGCTAATCGCTGTTTCTTTGTGCTAAGTAAGCAATTGAGGAATAAAGCCCAATCGAGAAATACCAAGGAGACCCTGTACAAAACCCTGATCATCCCGGTCTTGCTATATGGTGCAGCAGCATGGACCCTTTGAAAGCTGCCTTGGTGTTTTCGAGAGAAAGGTTCTACGCACGATTTATGGGCCGGTTTGTGTCGATAGGCAAAATAACATCTGGCGAAGACGATACAATCATTAATTGTACGAGATGTACAGCGTCGTGTCCCTAGTCAAGAAAATACGTATTCAGCAGTTAAGATGGCTAGGGCATGTAAAGCGAATGAACATTGACGCTCCATCCCGTAAAGTATTCCAGCCAGAGGGTACGAGAAACAGAGGCTGACCTCATCTCCGGTGGCGTGATCAAGTTGAGGGATATTTAAGGGTGCCCAGGCGCACCCCGCGCTGTAGCGCCAACTAAAAGTAAAGTAAAGTAAAGTAAAGTAAGTATATTTTCACCAAATACATATTGTATAACAAAGAGCTTTAATGATTCAGCACTCATACATAAGTAATTAACTCCTAAATGGTATTAAAATTGTTTCCTCTAAGAGACTCTGCAGGCAATTATGTACTATTAAATAGGGCTTTGTAAAGATGAAGTTCTCTTGTTGATCGTCAAATTAATCTAGACTCTTAGAAGATAGACCTTTCATGATTTTGACTTAAACTACCTTTCTCCATTTCAAATCTTAACATCAGATTTCTTAACGCTAAACCTGGATCTTTCGAATTACAGCTCGCTGACCCCATGGTCTGACTATGAATTGTAATTAAATCCTTAAATTGTAATTTTGTTCCAAAAAAAAACGAAAAATCTGAACTTTTTTGGCGACCACATCCTTTCAAAGTCCGACCTACACTCTATACACATTTTTTTGAGCTCAGCTGCTGCTACTTTATTTTATGTGATTTCTTTTTTAAAGTACATTCAATTTTCTTCGCCACTGCATTTGTGGTTGTTGGTCAGAAACGTTGTTTAGTTCCCTTGAATAATAATAAAGCAAAAAAAAAAAACTATACATAAAACGAACCCTCGGACAAAAAAAAAAGCCAAAGCGTGTTCCAGATAATTAATTTCCAACTAAGATGGTTTTACTTATAACAGCGGAGTCGACTCTCTGGGGCGGCTATATGCAGTTCTTGATATCTTCAAAAAAAAAACACAGAGTACACAACTAGTCCCTATTCATTCACTTCTGAATATAAAGAGGATAGTTACACTTTTTCACCACTGTCTTCTGCTACATATATACACAGATCCACTATGGAAGAGAAGACCTCCTCCTCTGGGTGCAATGTTTCTTCTCATTTTGTCCGTTTCTTTAATATTCTATTCAAAATCACGTTTCCATGTCGACAGCTTCCGCTTTTTATTCTCAATCGCGTTATAAGAATACAGCGAAGCCAACCACTCTAACCACAAAAAAAAAAAAAAAATTAAAAAATCCAAGGATCAAAGTAAAGGAGGACGCAAAAATAGCAACAACAACAAAAAATCTGTTTATAAATTCTAGAGTTAAAAAAAATGGTCAGCCAACGCCAACGTCACGATTCACGACTCCCAACGATGAACCAGCTACTACATACGATGCTAGATAAGCTTCTTTCTCTCATAGCCAAACTTCATTTCTTTCACTTTATGTTAGCAGCATTTTTGGAATGTGTTTTTGGATGCACTATGGGAAGATTGCGGTGATGGTAGTGACCAAAATTGGTGTGAGCAGATAGAGCTAACGAAAAAATATTGCCTTTTTCGCGGAATCCTAACCCAACAAGGACAACATCATAGTCACAGAGTGTATAGATGCTTATGTGTCTATGAGCCCACACGAACCGATAAGGCAATTACAATTTAATGATACTTGTGTTTCATGTTACCAATTGGGGTGGGGGGAGTTTAATTAAGTAAGTTCGGATAGGGTTCCAGATCATGATGGATTTAGTTGACCGTTTTTTTTATTTGGAGAACTTCGAACAAAAAACTCATTACTTTCCTCAAAGATATCTAATTTTCTTAGGGTATAAGGCAATATGAGAACCCTTAAGTGAATCTGAATAAAAAGTCCAAAATCATGATTTAATGCGCAGTTTTAAAAGCAAAATCCAAATCCATAATCGCAAAAAAAATTAGAGGCCAAGTGCTCGTAGAGAATCTGAACCTAGTGGCTTACAACTAAACACCTTTCTGCAACACTATAATCGGCACGTACAAGTGTGGTTTCAGGTCAGGCAGATTAACGATAGACCAAATCTTCACATTGAGGCAAATCCTGGAAAAGACCAACGAATTTCAAGTCGAGACCCACCATCTTTTCATCGACTTTAAAGCCGCATATGATAGCATAATTCGCCAAGAGCTTCTATTGGCGATGTCGGAACTCGGGATCCCGAAAAAACTGATCCAGCTATTACGCATGACGTTAGAAAATATGCGGTGCAACGTGCAAATGGGTAGCAGCTCATCCGAGCTATTCCAGACATGTACAAGCTTCCGACAAGGAGATACGCTATCATGTGATTTCTTCAACCTAGTCCTGGAGCAGATAGTGCGTAAGAGTCGTGTTAGCCTGGAAGGCACTATCTTCAACAGGTCTTCCCAACTGCTTGGATATGTGGACGACATCGATATCATCGATATCATCAACATACAAAGCCTCATCTGTCCATCGCCTAGGACAAAACGTCACTGTTGGTAGCAGTAATTTCGAGGTAGTCAAGGAGTTCACCTACCTCGAAACGAACATCAATCCCACGAATGACACCTTAGTGGAAATCCGACGAAGAATTACCCTAGCAAACCGCTGCTATTTCGGTTTGGCCAAACAAATGGGTTCAAAACTCCTTTCTCCAAAGACAAAGTGCACGCTATACAGAACGCTAGTTTTACCAGTCCTACTCTACGGCGCCGAGTGCTGGACGATACGTAAAAAAGGTGAATTGATACTGGGCACTTTCGAGAGAAAAATTCTTCGGCGGATATTTGGTTCTATATGCGAAGAGGGCGAATGGAGGAGAAGATTCAATCGTGAATTATACGAGCTGTATCAAGATGTGGATGTAGTCCAAAGAGCCAAAACACGTCAACTACACTGGCTAGGTAACATCGAGCGAATGGACAACAATGTTCCAGCCAAGAAAATCTTCGAATCCCAGCCCCCATGTTCAAGACTACGAGGAAGACCGAACCTCCGCAACAGGGACCAGGCGGTCACAGACGCAAGAGCGCTTGGCCCCGACGACTGGAGTGAGCTCGCGAGGGATCGCAACCGATGGAAGACCGCAATATCTCAGGCAGAGACCATCCATGGATCGGGAGCCGGTTAAGTAAGTAAGTAAGTATTCTCCGTGGTAGCCATTTTCGGGGAACCTGGGCAGGGCACATCAAAAACCGATGTGCGACCACGTTGAAACTCGTTATACGAATTTTTGTTGATCGCCATCGAAGGAGAAGAGTCACCGTACACAGCATTCAAGCGCTCTTTGATTTTACTGGGCGATTTCCCTTCCAAAAAGAAGAATCGAATCGCCGACCGACATTACTCTTTTTCCATATTTCTAAAATTCGCAGACAAGCTGTCTTTCACACGTGATCAAAACAAAACTACGAGTCCGATTCGGCTGAAATTTTGACAGTAGCCGTCTAAGAGAATGTACTAGACGATAGTAAATGTCTCTTGCATTACTGGCACCATCAGACGGTGAGACTACGTACTAATCGGACCGCGCTCGTATATTCTTCCCATATTCGTTTCAAGATTAATTTCCTTGTTCTTCGGATGTGGAACTTGAACGGCAGCGTAAAATCCGATCTCGACAGCATTGTCAAATTGGGAACCATAAGCCGCGTTGAATTTAATGGTAAATGGTGACTTCTGTCCTCCCCTTATACCGCCATCCGATGAGTCGCAATTGCATTGAGGGAACCGTACATGCTTCAGTTGTTGGTATGTGTATGACAGATCATCTAGTGAAATAGCATTCTTTCCCTAAAACAATTCAACCGTTATACGTGCGCTCCCGAGAATGCTCATCAGTTTACCCTTGGGCAAAACTTCGGACGTACCTACTACTACCTACTTCTTTCAGATCAACTACACGAATGTGGAATGCTGGACTTAGCTCCATTTTTTCTTCCCATTGTAATATTCAGAAATTTTAAGCTTATGTGCGTCACTATCTCCTTTCCAAACCTTATCTGTTTTCCTAACGCTCGCAGTGTGATAACCATTTAAAGGTTAGTTATATCCCTTTGAATGCTCGTATTTTTTATAAAACAAAATAAACTCAAAAACGCATTTTCCTCAAATTTAAAATTTGTTTGTTTTTACAAAAAGACAATTCAGAATCGGTATCAGTTCAAAAACGGAGCATTTAGATGAACAGAATTTAATTACACTGCGCGGTTACCAAAGTGTTATTCTTCTCACTTCGAGAATTTCATGGCTTCTGCTATAAAAGGTAGAAAAATAAACTCTATACACAATCCCATAAAAAATTAAAAACAAAAAAAAAAAAAAAAACAACTAGAAATAACAATAAAAAATACCAGAAAAAAAAATAAAGGATACTGAAACCAACATTAGGTGTTGGATGTTAAGCTTTGTTAGTTCTTCCTTTTTTCCTCTCATGCTTTATGCGGCACACAAAAACTAAAATCCTGCTTGTAAAAACAATGAAAAAAAAAAAGAAAATACAAAGAATTCGGTGGCGATAGCAAGTGGCTGCCATCGTGATACCCATCAGTCCGTGAGTATTCCACTCGTCGGAAAACGGATATTGAGGGCAGACATCTGCAGAACAAGAATAGGTGCAAATTACATTCCACATGCTACCGCGTTTCCAAGCTCTCGCACAAGGATTCAGATAGAACTAGGACTAGCACTTGAATACCTTATCCCGTCATATACCATACCACTTTGCTTTTCCACTCTCTCCTCTCTCACTCAGTGCAGCTACATCTGTGATATATGCCATGGCATGGCTGGCTCATTTAATACTCTAAAGTTTTCTAGTTCTGCATTTCTGGGTTTTGTCTGGCGCATAGTGTTGGAATTTTTTTTTTTTTATTTTTGTGTTTCTATCTGTTCTTCTATCCAACACATTCGTGTCTCCATCCTCTGTTTTTGCTCCTTTTAATTACAGTGCTGTTATCTTGTGTTGTTCATCTTTCGTTTGGCCGGAACTCATCACACGATGAAGTGCCTTGATTTTTATGGTTACACTCTGCATTGCTCCTTTATTCTGGGTATTGGGGTGGTGGTTTTTGCGCTTATTTCTGGCTGATAGTCCACAAGCGTCGCCGTCGTCGTCCTCATCGTCTCCGTCATCCTAGTCATCTATTATTCGATTGTGATAGAACATAGCTATATACCTACCTAAAACAGACAAAAGCCTCTGGTTTTGAAATTATATATGTGCGACTTGAAATGCCACAGGAAAATACCCAGCCACAGAACCAACTAAGGTGGGTGAAGAAGAGGGAGTTGGAGCTGATATGGCGATAGTGATGGCTAACTAACTATACCAAGCTAACATTGGTAAAATTCCGTGATAGGTATTGAACAAACAACATAGGATACCGCTTTGTTAAAGAAAATATGTTAAAAGTTGTTTTCAAAAAATTTTGAAAACTAAAATTTTCTTCCCTAGAAAACACATTGATAATTTATTACTTTGAATAGTACGTAATGAAAGTTTTTTTATAATCTACCCGCGCTGAAGGAATTATGATTACCCTTTAAATGTTTCAACACAGCGCGGGCGTGAAGGTAATGAAGAGAAAAAAGGATTACTTACTTACTTACTTAAGGTGGCGCTACAGTCCGGGGTGGACCAGGGCCTCAACCAACAAGCTTCTCCAGCTAGCTCGGTCCCTAGCTAGCTGTCTCCAGTTTCGCACGCCAAGTTGGTTGAGGTCCTCCCCCACTTGTGTGCGCCACCTGAGTCGCGGTCTTCCTCTACTTCGCCGTCCCTCGGGGTTTGAGTCGAAGACTTTCCGGGCCGGAGCATTCGGGTCCATTCGCTCTACATGACCAAGCCATCTTAGTCGCTGGACTTTTATACGTTTGACTAGGTCAGTTTCACTGTACAGCCCGTACAGTTCGTGGTTAAATCTTCTCCTCCACTCCCCATCTATGCAGACGGGACCAAAGATCACACGAAGAATTTTCCTCTCGAAACAGCCTAAAGCGCTCTCATCCACCTTCGACAAAGTCCATGTCTCTGCACCATAGACAAGGACCGGGATGATAAGGGTCTTATAGAGGGACACTTTAGTTGCTCGAGAGAGGACTTTGCTACTCAATTGCCTTCTTAGTCCAAAGAAACAGCGATTGGCAAGAGTTATTCTCCGTTTGATTTCAGCACTGGTGTTGTTTTCAGAATTTATAGCGGCGCCTAGGTATATGAAGTCCTTCACTACCTCAAAGTTATAGCTGTCTATAATGACGTTTTGTCCAAGACGTCGGTGTTGTGTGTCCTTTCTTGATGACAGCATATACTTGGTCTTGCCCTCATTTACCGCTATACCCATCTTCTTCGCTTCCGTCTCAATGTTGACAAAAGCGCCACTGACATCACGCTTTGTTCTTCCAATAATATCAATGTCGTCGGCGTATCCGAGTAATTGGACGGACTTTTGAAAGATTGTGCCTCTTGTGTTGACGCGTGAGTTTTGCACTATTCTTTCAAGAACTATGTTGAAGAAGTCGCACGATAGAGCATCGCCTTGCCTAAAACCTTTTTTGACATCAAATGCATCGGTAAGATCTTTTCCGACCTTGATGGAGCAGCGTGAATTCTCCATCGTCATCCTGCACAAGCGGACAAGTTTGTCAGGGATGCCAAAACTAGACATTGCTCTATATAGTTCGTTCCTATAGATGCTATCGTACGCGGCTTTGAAATCGATGAAAAGGTGGTATGTGTCGATTTGTAGCTCCTGGGTTTTTTCCAAGATCTGCCGTAATGTGAATATTTGATCGATGGTGGACTTTCCTGGTCTAAAGCCGCACTGATATGGACCTATCAGGTTGTTGACGAAAGGCTTCAGACGTTCACATAATACGGCAGAAAGGATCTTGTATGCAATGTTCAGGAGACTTATGCCTCTGTAGTTGGCGCAGTTCAGAGGGTCTCCTTTCTTGAGGATCGGACAAACAATGCTGAGGTTCCATTCATCGGGCATGCTTTCTTCCGACCATATTCTGCAGATGAGCTGGTGCATACTCCCAACCAAGTCATCGCCTGCCGCTTTGTACAGTTCGGCAACGAGGCCATCAGCTCCAGCGGCTTTGTTGGACTTGAGATTCGATATGGCTATCTTCACTTCGTCCAGGTCGGGTGGGTGGTATTGTTGGTCTGCGTCGCCTAGGTTGAATGGTGCTATCTCTATAGCAGCGGCATTTTCTTCTTCATCGCCGTTATAAAGATTGGAGAAATGTTCTTTCCATATTCTCAGCATGGACTGCGGTTCTACTACGATGTTCCCGTGATTATCCTTGCAGGCTTCGGCTCGGGGATTGTATCCTTGTGATGTTTTTTTTACCTTTTGGTAAAACTTCCGAACCTCATTCCTGCCATGGCATCCTTCTATTTCCTCGATCAAGCGCTTCTCATGCTCCTTCTTTTTCTTTCTTAGAAGCCGGTGTTCTTCTCTCCTCTTCTGCTCGTAGAGCTCGCGAGCAGCTCTAGTCCTTCTTTGCAGCGCCGCTTTGTATGCGTTTTGTTTTGCTGCATGTGCTTGCCGGCACTCATCGTCCAACCAGGGGTTTCGTTGTGGTGGTCGTGTAAAACCCAGCACATCAGAGGCGGCATCTTTGATGGCTGCTTGGCAATGTTGCCACTGGTCCTCAATACTTGATGCTGGCGGCAAAGGACTTCTTAAGAGGTTGTTAGAAACTCGATCGGAAAAGGACCTTGCGATCTCTTGCGACTGTAAGCGTCCAACGTCGAACTTCCTCACAGTGCTTCCTTGTTTTGGCTTGGGTCGGGATATCCGCAGCCGAACCTTGGCTACAACGAGGTAGTGGTCCGAGTCGATATTAATCCCTCGAAACGTGCGGACATCCTCTATACTGGAGAAGTGCCTTGAATCGATCGCAATGTGGTCAATCTGGTTAACGATTGATTGATCAGGAGATCGCCATGTCCCTTTGTGAATATCCAGATGTTTGAACTGCGTACTGGCTACAAGAACGTCTCGCCCCACAGCGAAGTCGATCAGCCTGAATCCGTTATCGGAGGTGGTGTCGTGCAGGCTATATCTTCCAATTGTGTCACCAAAGATGTCTTCTCTTCCTAGCTTGGCATTAAAATCTCCAAGGACAATTTTAATGTCATAACTAGGGCACTGCTCATATGTTTTGTCCAGGAGCTCGTAGAATATGTCTTTGGTGTCTTCATCTTTCTCCTCTGTTGGGGCATGCGCGCAAATCAGGCTAATGTTGGCGAATTTGGCCTTGATGCGGATTGTCGTGAGGCGCTCGTTCACACAGTTGAAACTTAAGACTTTTTGCCTGAGCCTAGTTCCAACAACAAATCCGCATCCAAATAAACGCTGCTTTTGTTCTCTGTAGCAGTCGCCGTAGTAAATATCGCAGTCTTTTAATTTTCGTCTCCCCGGTCCGTCCCATCGCATCTCTTGGATGGCGGTAATATCTGCTTTGTAGCAGTTTAGGGCTTCCGCTAATTGTTCGGCTGCACGTGGTCTATTAAGGGACCTAACATTCCACGTACAGATCCGAAGTTCGTTATCCTTATTTCGTTTGCATGGTTCGTCAACAGTGAATCCGTCCGTATCCGAGGCTTGTTTTTGCTTCGCAACTACGTCGTATTTTATGTGGCCGGGAAGTCACCCCGACGGCACAACCCCCAACCTGGAGGGCCAGGTTCTTAGTATGACTCCAAGAACGGGGAGCCGGATAAACCGCTCCTTACAGGCCTGAGCTCCGAATACGTCGGAGTAGCCCTGTAAGGTGTTCACTAAGTAGTTCAGCCTCACTGGAACTGTAGACGCCACCGTTGATTCCATCTGGGGAATTCCTCCGCTGTCGCCTGGATGAAAGGAGAGATGCCTTAGTGGAAACACCTCTCCCCCCCCCTCTCTCGTTTGCTACCCCCAACAACCTTCCACTGGGGTTGTGACCCAATCTCCAGTTGAGGTACTAGGCACCCGATGTTCACCACGAGGAGGTGAGAGTAGGAGTCGATAGACAGAGGTGGGTTTTAAGAAAAACCTGTGGACGCTTGTGTCCTCTTGGGTGCACGTGTCTACCATTCGAACATCGAAAAAAGGATAGGTCCTCAATTTTCTCCACCTCGTACCTGTCGTGATTACACACTTTGGTAATTTTGTAGGGTCTTAGCAATCTTCAAATTAGGTTCGAACTGTGTGCGACGAATCGCCACCAGGTTACCTTCATTATGATTTCGAGCTGGACGTCTTTTTCGATTGTAATTCTTCTGATTCTCGTCTTGGATCTGTGCGATCGCTTCTCGTGCCTGCTGCCTTGCTTCATCTCTCTGCTTGGTAAGCAGCTCTCTTATATCGTCGTCGATTAGTTTTGTCAGTTCAGGGGTCAGTGTTGCTTTTCATTCCCATGCCAAACATAAGTTCGAACAGTATGGTTTTAATGCTTAGCTATTGATGAGTTGACAAGTTGATGAACGCTTGAAGTTTACCACAATGAGTGTACCACTTACTTGAATCTATCACTGAAAGCTTTGTTAAAACTGAAATGATTACACAATTTATGCGTTCCACCTAGCCATTCCCCCAGTTGCAGTTGCTTCGGGTTTCCTCTAGCTTCGTACATTCTTGGGATAATCCTCGAAAAACTTGGTCATCAACCTTTAATTCTGGAGAGCCTATCTTGAAATATTCTGTCGAATCCATCATCGTCACTTCGCTACCTGTGTCAATTCTTGCTCTAACCCGAGAGCCATTCACCGAAGCTTAACCTCCATCTCGCTTACGTCAGTGTCAACCACATTCACTGCTTTTGGAATGTCTACAGCCTTTGGGAAGTTTGCTTTCTTCGGACAGTTTTGTGAAAGGTGACGGAACTTATCGCATTTGAAGCACTTTGGACCTTTCGACTTATTTTCACACGATCTGCTCTTATCTCCAGTCATTCAACAGTTATAGCTTCGAATTCCCGAATTATTGCTATGGTTAACATCTTTCGTCTTTGATTTTGTAGTCTGTAACTGGTGTGGGAACATTTGTTGACCGAGGCTACTTCTAAATCGGTCGTGCTCTAATAATTTTACTCTAAAATCGACCATCGTTCGAGCACCATAATGAATGGCTTTACTCAGGGCCAAGTCGTCAATTTCATCGATGACGTATTGTATAACAGGGAGTGTAACGTTTATACTTGCTTTACTGTTTGGGATTTTAACAGGAATATAGGTCGTTGTATGCCCACTAACATACACTAGACCATTCCGGAGAAACAAGGAAAACACAAGCTCCACTGGATCTTTCCTAAATGAAATTTAAAAATTTTGTTGTTCACCTGCTTGATAACAGCTAGAATCTCGAAAACCGGCCCGTTGGACAAGTCATCCCGATCAAGCTACATTCACTTTGACTATTCGAAAAGATTAAAAAAAAAGTTTCTCGATGACTCTGTTTCCTTCTCCTAATCCCTCCCTACCGACACATCCCACCTTTAGGACCAACGTTCACAGACCCATTGGCCCGTCCAGGCAGGTGTCGATAGGGGTGTCCACCCGCGTTAGTAACTGAAGGCCTGCTAGTTGCCACGCTTAGCTCGTCGATGGGGGGGTTTTTGTTACTCGCGGAAGGACGGTGTTACTTTTACAGGCCTAAGTCTCAGGTGTTATTCGACCGGATATATGTAACCATCTTTGAAAGAGGTGGGGCCCGAAAGTTAGTAACCGATATATCTTTGTTTCGGACTTATATTTTTTTTTTTTTTTTTTGCATACCTACGAGGAAGAGAACATATGTAGGTGTTCGTGTTCTCAGAGCCGTCTTAACCCACCCTTTATAGCATTCCCCAATAGAAATCGGGGAACGCTCCGACGCCATTGCCTGTGCTCAAAATATTGGTGCAACAGCCCTCTGTTGAAGGGAAAAGTCGTTGACTTTCCCTTAAAACTTAATCAAAACTCCATCTCTTCACTCCCTCAAGACACTTCCCAACTAAATCCTTAAAGTTCCATTACGAAAAACAAACCGAACCAAAATTTACTACACCTTACGTTTTTAATGCTTTCGCCTTGTAAATCCAAAAAAAAAATCACGCTATCATTCTATTGAGTGATTTAAACGTAATCCACTAAGGTTCATAATGAATAATAAAGACCGACAAATTAAAAGTTTGTTTATAATTCGCCTCAATATTTATTAACTTTTTATGCGACACTTAAAACTATTGACATTAAAAATAAAATCTCTATTTAATTTATAACGCATACCATTCATCAGCGAAACAATATTTAATAAATTCTTCCTCGTTAGATAAAAAAAAAAGAATCAAGAGATTCCAAAAGCATCAGTATTTCATAAGACCCGTAAATATTTTTCAAAGCAAAAGTAAATAAACAGAAAAAAAAACCAAAAGAGTTCTTTCAATGCAAAGATTCCAAAATTTACTTCGTCCCAACTACTCGAAGTTAAGTTTACTGTTCGCTTTTTACTTCTTTTATCGTTTCACTACTTCACCCATAATATGCAAATTGAAATACATAAGTATATTAAAGTTATCAACACAAAATCACTTACCGGAGCTTCCAAGGCGTTGTGCACAGCAGCTTGATGCGACCTAGAGGATGTATTGTGTTGATTGTTGAAAATAATTAAAATATAGTTGCAATTTATTATGGACCGAAGACGGGGTTGGTGATATTCGATTAATCTCTTTTCACTTTTAATACCGATACAGATATGAAAAAAAAACAATTTATCACGATGGATGGGATGGCACATAAGTTCGTTATCTTACAATACTTATTAATAATTCCTATAATACGAGTACTTATTCTATTTACCTAACGCTATATCTTAATCCTATAATTATTGTTCCTATCACTTTACGAAACTATACTTCTTCAAAAAAAAAACTGTATTACTCTCACTTTTTGAATTCATCTACTCTTCTTTAAGTTTCCAAACTTCAAAATAGTTTGCCTTTAATTTCACACGTCAAACGTTAATACAATTTCTTCGTTTGCATTACTTCTAGTTTCCTCTCTTTGGTTGTTACAAATCAACAAGAAAAAATAACTAATTGGATATTTCTAAACTAGGTATCTTACTTTCTTCAGTTCATTTACTTTCCTTTTTCTAGATAAATAGGGTTCTAATCTTTTATCTTAAATCCTTTTTCCTTTCTATTTCAACTAAAATCTTTCTTTTCAGCTCTAATTTGTTTTTAATTAATTTCGGTCTACATATATTTACTTGCAAAAACTAAATTTTCCTTTCTCTTAGCTTAAGTTTACACCTTTCTTTCTATAATCTTAATTTTCTTTCCAGATTCGAAATGTTCACTAATTTTACCTTAATTTTTCTTTTCTTTTAACCCGAACTTTCTGTAATTTCCTTTCACCATGATAATTTTCCTTTCTTTCTGTTTTTTTTTCTTTTTTTAATAAAATTTTTCTTTACAGGTCTAATCCTTTTTCTTTTCAGCCCTATACTACTTTCACTTTCACTTTCACTTTATAAATTAAAATTTTTTCTTTGTTTTACAGATGGATATTTAGTGTTCTTGAATTTTTTGAAACTGCGCCTTGCGCGCCGGCGTTCTCGAAGATCTGAAGCGATACGGGAAAGTTTTCTTCGCTTGAATTCTGTGGAAATTGAAGGAAACTTCGGGAGTTTGTTCTTCACTCCTCATGACTGTTGATTTTCTCGAACCGCTAATTAGTTGTCTCATCAGCAGTCTTGAAGGAACGACGGATTTTTGATTCTGTCGGTCCGTGAAGATAGTGGACGAACGAACACTTAATTGGATGCTCTATGACCTGAATAAAATGGATTTAGAAATTGAAATATTTCCCATTTTTATCTTAACACAATCGTCAGTCTTACCAATTAAGAGGGGACTTAGTGCAACTTTGGTTACACCTGTTTTTTTTCGATTTTCCCCGGGGCAACAATTAACTTGGGTTCGCCGTCCGGACCACCGATGCGTTTTGAGAAAAAGGCTTTGAGGAATGTGGCTATTGATAAGAATATCCATTTTAAACAACATTGTTTTACGAATTGTGCTTTGAGGGAGTATATTCTTACCTGGTCGTTTTAGAAATGTTCGGGTCTAAAAAAAACTTATGTGGTCTTGACAGGAATTAATTCTTTTTATCTTGTGCGTTGATCCTCCATCTTGGGAAACATTATTCTACGAAGGAAAGATTTATTTTTCCCAATGCATTATGCATTTAGTGCATAAGTGTCGCGTTAATACTTTTAAATTTCTTTTTTTTTTTATTTAATATGTACAACTAATGCACTGAGAAAGTGAACTTACTTCGGGCGACGATTCCGATAAAAAGGATTTGATCGAAGAAGAATGTCGCCACGAGGGGTCTAGTCAACTTTTTTTGATAAATGGAATGGGTGGAAATGGAGAAGACCGGATATCCCCATTTGATTAGGGATGGCTCAGAACAAGTTGTTGCAACTTTCTGAACGCCTACCCAATGCAGACTTCCATCCTCGATCTTAATGCGGTTAAAGCTAAGTGCACAAGTTTGTTATCAGGACTTTTCTTATTTACACGGAAATTTATTTGATTGTGTGAAGCTAAGATTGTGATTTGGACCTGTAGACTGATGTTATGAAATAAATCTGTACTACATGAGTATAGGTAACTATTTTAGAGCATAAATCTGGCTTTTTGTTTTCTTTATTTTGTACGGATGTTGAAGTCAGGTCTTTAACGCCTAGTTAAGGTTAGGGATTTTATTTCAACAGATTTTTTTTTTTTGTTTTTTTGAAGGCTGCTTTTAGGACCGTTTCCTACAAAGCATATCCCTTTTATTACAAGTTCCTTGTAAAAAAAAAGGATATGAAAAAAAACGTTTATTAGAAAGTCTTATTTTTTTTTTTCCGCTTTGAAGAGTCTCATGTGCAGTTGAGCGAGCCGGGCAATTAGTGTAAAACTTAGATTTTCAAGTAAGTGATTTTTACTTCTTCAAATCTTTTGAGTGTGTGACTGTTTTATGACCTTTGGAATCTACAACTTCATACAAATTATTGCCTATAGTTTTGCAGACTGTCACTTTCACGAACTTTGGGCTCAGTTTAGCGCTAAAATGCTTCGTAGCATCGCTTAATGAGAAATTACGTTTATAGAGGGTATCACCTACTTGGTACGATACTATTCTACTCCTCAAATTATATGTTCGCTCATAAGATTCATGAGCCCGTTCTAAAGCTGACTTTAAATATGTATGCAATATATTCATTTTCGCAGTTCTAGGAAGCCAATCAATCTCAGAGTGGTTTAGTCCTCTGAGTCCTCGCAACAGTTTATAATCTGCCCCGTGCTCAATAATACGATGTCCGAATAGGGCTTCGAAGGGGGACATCCCGATCGCAGAGTGCACAGAAGAACGTAAAGCGCTCCCAATTAATGGCAAGTGTAGGTCCCAATTTGTCTGTTTCGGGTCTATATAGGCTCGTATGGCTGCGAGGATCGAGCGATTCACTCGCTCGCTCGCATTCGCCTGCGGCGAATATACTGCTGTTCTGTAATGGGTTATGCCGAATGATTTTATCATTTTAGAGAATTCACTACCTACAAATTGGCTGCCATTATCTGAGAGGATACTTTCCGGAACTCCGAATATGAGAAAGATTTCATCCTCTAAAAATTTTATCACACTTTGGGCGGTAGCTTTTCGAAGTGGTTTGATCAGGACGAATTTCGTCAACTGATCAAGAGCGATAACTATCTGCGTATTTCCAGTTTTTGAACGTGGGTAAGGGCCTAAGAAATCTATATAAAGATGTTGGAATGGCCTTTCCACAGAAAAGGATTTTCCCATTTCTGCCCTCAATAAGCAGTTAGAGGCTTTGGTTGTTTTACAGATTTCGCAGTTTTCGAGAAACGTTTTGACTTGAGACGGCATATTCGGCCAAAAAAATTGCTGACGAAGTTTATAGAGAGTCTTAGTAATTCCACCGTGTGAAGCTCTAGGTGGGCAATGAGCCAACGAGATCAAACGGTTTGTCAGCGCCGCTGGAACCCCCTAATTTCCAGACTAAATCATCTTGGAGTGGATTCCCTGTGCAATGCCTGACCTTCTTATATACGAAACCTTCCGAAACTTGAAGGTCAGGAAGCTGGTCTTTATTTTGTCCGATGTGTTCGATGATTTGAAGGTATTCCTCCGACTTAAAACTCGGATCCTCCAAATCAATGTGTAGAACATCGGTAGGGCTTGTTGACATCGACCCCGGTGGACATACCGTTGAATGTAGTGCCTCTACCTCATAAACTCGAGATAGAGCATCAGGCACTACATTTAAGGTACCCTTCCGGTGTTCGATCCCAAAGTCAAACCCTTGTAGTTTGAGACTCCAGCGTGCTAATCTCCCCGTTGGATCTCGCAGACTCATTAACCACTTCAGGCTAGAATGGTCTGTTACAACTGTGAACCTATACCCTTCAACGTAAGGTCGAAATTTTTGAATGCCTCTGACAGCCGCTAAACATTCTCGTTCCGTGACAGAATAGTTACGCTGAGCCGCATTCAACTTTTGCGAGAAATAATAAATGGGCCTCTCGGCTCCACTTTCATCCTTTTGGCACAAAACGCACCCAATACCTGATGCTGAAGCGTCACAGAGAATAATAAACTCTTTTGAAAAATCAGGATTTATGAGAACTAGGTCAGAAGTTAAGGCTGTCTTAATCGCTTTAAAGGCACTCTCCGCTTCTTTTCCAAACTCGAATTTTTTTCCTTTCTTCAAGGTATCTGTTAAAGGAGCGGCGAGGGTTGAGAAATTACTTACAAATCTCCGGTACCATCCTGCCATACCGAGAAATCTGCGGACCTGTTTCGTCGTCTTAGGTACTGGAAATTCAAGTATAGCAGCGACTTTTGCTGGATCTGGTTTTAAGCAACCTTGTCCCACTATATAGCCGAGGTACTGGAGTTCCTTGAAGCAAAACTTCGATTTTGCTACGTTTATCGTCAATCCTGCTTCAAGTAACTTTTTCCCTATAATACTCAGAATTCGAACATGTTCCTCAAAATTTCTCGATATGACGAGTAAATCGTCTAGGTACACAAAGACTTGGTCTCGTAATTCTGAAGGAACGACTAGATTCATTAAATACGTGAGGCTTTGAGCCGCATTAGAAAGACCGAAAGGCATTACTTTAAATTGGTAAAGCGGCCTACCCGGGACTGTAAAAGCCGTCTTCTCCCGCGAACTTTTCTCCAGCGGTATCTGCCAGTACGCGTCTTTCAGATCCACACTTGAGATAAAGTGTGTCTCTGAAAGGCGGGCTAACAGTCCCTCTATATGAGCAATTGGGCTCGCATTCTTCTTCGTTACCTGGTTCACCTTCCGAAAGTCCAAGCACAGGCGATTCTTTCCAGGTTTTCGCACCAATACGACTGGAGAACTCCATGAGCTGGAACTTTCTTCGATGACCCCCAAAGCAAGCATGCGATCCAATTCTTCATACACCAGGGCTTGTATCGCTGGAGAAATGGGATAGTGACGTTGCTTTATAGGTATTGCATCTCCCGTATCAATGAAATGCTCTACCAATTGGGTCTTTCCTAAGCCTTTAATCTCAAAAGATGGAAATTGTTTGATAGTTTCAGCAAGTATTTCACGTTCTTGATCGTTCAGATCACATTCAATCGCACTCTGTAACTTGCTAGTGGTTTCGGTTGGTGGTGAAATTTCAGAAATTATGTGAGGGGCTAACTGGAAGCTCCTCCAGAAATCCACACCGAGGTACAACTGTTGTGTCAGAGATGGTACGACGAACAAATTCAAGACGTTGGCTTTGCCTCTGTAATGAATTGGAGCCGATACCATTCCGACTATGGACTGTTTGTTGCCATCAGCAGTAGAGATAGATGAAGAAAATTTTTTTACTTGAACTTGTCTTTCGCTTAAGAGTTCTAGAGCACCAGCTCCCAAACAACTAACACTTGCTCCGGAATCGAGCAAACCAAGAAGCTTTTTACCAAATACATCTACTGTTACGTACGGACGAGGATCGTCCGCTGAACAATCTAAGGCAGTGGTTGCTATCGATTTATACAGAGCTTTTTTTGTCTTGATTCTCTCACGTAGCTTTAAAATTTTGTCTGAAATTGAGGGAAACGTGCATATCCTTTTTCGAGCCTCGTAATATTCCCTAATCCGTTGGTGAATTGATTTAGTTGGAAGCTTAGGCCTTTCTTCGCTTGCCTTCCTTTGATTACTTCTGATTTCTTCTCTACGTTTCGTCTCTTCAGGTGAATGTCGTAGCAAGGTAAATTTAACTGTTTTTGGTTCTACTTTTTCTAATTTTCCGGGTTCATCTCTTTCGAGCACTTCGCCCCGGTCGACGGATTGCTCGATAATCGGTTTCCCGAACATCTATCGCAATTGGGTGTGATGACGTTTTCACGACCACACCTGAAACAAAATAGGTTACGTTTAGGGTTGTCACATTCTCGAAACGTATGACCATCTGCTTTGCAGTTCCAGCATTTAAGTATATTGGCTTCCCTATGGTAGGCCTCAACTGTATCTGGAATTGCAAAGTCAGCGTCCTCACGTAAATTATCTATTTCGTTAACATGTCGACGAGGTTGTTGAATTGAAGTGTTAGGTGAATACTTGGTTCTGACTGGTTCACTACCATTCAAGAATTTTTCGATTGTTCGGCACACATAGACCATTTCGGACAAACTATGAGTGCTGAAGGTCACAAGTAACTCTCCCATCCTTCGACGAACGTTCTGCTTAATCAACTCAATGATCTCTTTCACTGGCTTAGGAACTCGTAGCCGTGAATTGAACTTAATTAAATCATCGTAAAAATCATCGAACGTCTCGTTTGGCAATTGCTTCCTGTCCGACATCTTTCGAGACAATTCCGAATCTGTTTCTAGACTTCGGTATTGTTCGACGAGTGCTAAGCGTAAAGTTAACCAAGATGTTCTGGGGTTGTTCTTTAAAAACATCCAATACCATGTCTCAACGCGTCCACTGACAAAATGGTGAAAATTTTGGACAACTTCATCCCAAGTAACATTGTAACTATCTTTCACCCGCTCGAGGCGAAACAGAAAATCATCAATGGACATGTTTCTGTTGTCAAATTTTATACCCCATTTGTGGTAGTGTGGAAATCGAATTACTGACGACGCTGGAGAAGGAGCTGGATTGGTTTGATTTGCTGCTGGAGGTGAAATGTTAAGATTTAAATTGCTCAACTGAGCTAAGAAGTTATCGACGTTAGAACCACGAGCCATATCTATTGGATGAACCGCTTGTTCATGCGTTACGTCAGGGTTAGAAACAGGATTAGCTTCATTAGGTCGCTGCGAGTGATAATCGGTTGGTCGTTCCATGGGTGTGTCTGCGTTGTATAAACTACGACCACCTTGAGTATTTGGAAGTGGAGTAACGTTAGCAAGAGTTTCTCTCACTATAGCTCTAACTTGTCCTAACAATTCTGCATGGCTTCTTTCTAACTCTTCCCGAATAAACCTTTGGTCCTCTGTCCGTTTAAGACCTACTGTAGCTGTAACTACTTCCTGCACATACGTCTCGAAATTCTCTGCGTCTTTAGATACATTACCCTCCCTAGGACTAGAATGTGTATGATTATGTGGGCCAGTAGACCTGTTATGATCACCTATACCGCTGGTGCCTGAAACAGTAGGCAAATGTTCTACTTCAGCTTGCGGTTGATCATCCATATTATCATTAGGTGGTGGGGTTCCTGGTCTACTATTCCTTCGTCTGTTCCGAGAGCTTCTTCCGCTTATAGAAGCAGAAAATTTACCACGTCCTCTTGCACTCATTTGTAAATGATTTCTTATTTTTTTTAGTTGCTTTTAATTTCACGTGCAAACCCAAAATAAAATTGAAGTTTTTTCTATTTTCTATGCTTGTTCCTATAATCTTCTAATTAAATTAAACTTCCTTTATAAAAAAAAAACAAATTTAAGAAAACTATTTCTTTTTTTTTTTTTAAAACTAAAAAGAAATATCCTAGAATCCAATTTTCCATATACCAAAAAAAATAACCTATCAAAAAAAAATTTTCTTATCAATAAAACAAAACAAAAATCGAAATATGCCAAAAAAAATTTTTAAAAAATCAAAAAATCCAAATAAATTTGATGTCAATCAAATTAATAATTATTAATTATAATCAAACCAAATGCAATTAACCTCTTATTTATTTCATATATAAATCTGGGAAGTGAATTTCGGGGTGTGAAGAAAGTTGTTCAAAAAAAAAAATATTAATCTTAAAACTTTAAATAACTATGTAGGTAGCGGCGTTACATCTTAATCCAAACTAAAAGTCTTCTCTCGTAACGATACATCTGTAGTAAGCCAGAACTTAAAGCCTTAGACTACAGGATATCATTTCGAGGTTTTCGTTGTCATTTGGATTAGTATAACCTAAAATAAAGCCAAATATGCAAATAATATTTAAGTGGTTAGATTGAGAATACAAATTTCTTTAACAGTTCCTTTAACGATTCAGGTCTCAAGCATCAGCAGCAGTCATAGATCAGGGAACTTATGCCTTAATCTACCGGACAGAAGTCTTGACCCTAAACGTAAACTGAAACAGCAATGAAAAAAAAACGAATTCCTAAAAATCTGTTTTACTGCTCATCAGTGCTATCAGCTATACTCGAATGCATGTCCTAAGTATGGACACTGAGAGATGCAAAATTGATTCATGTGTTGTATGTACATTCAAGTTAACAAGTTGCAACAAATAAGAGTCGAAATGAAACTATTAACTCTTTGGACAACTGTGTTACTTGAAATGCTTCGGTGTCAGTTACACACGGAAAATAAAAATTCTCAACCTCCGCAAAAAAAAATTTGTAAGGAAAAAAATTTACAAAAAAAAATCAAAGCAAATCGGTCAATAACTTCGGGCCCCCACAGTTGGGCGCCATCTGTAACGTTTATACTTGCTTTACTGTTTGGGATTTTAACAGGAATATAGGTCGTTGTATGCCCACTAACATACACTAGACCATTCCGGAGAAACAAGGAAAACACAAGCTCCACTGGATCTTTCCTAAATGAAATTTAAAAATTTTGTTGTTCACCTGCTTGATAACAGCTAGAATCTCGAAAACCGGCCCGTTGGACAAGTCATCCCGATCAAGCTACATTCACTTTGACTATTCGAAAAGATTAAAAAAAAAGTTTCTCGATGACTCTGTTTCCTTCTCCTAATCCCTCCCTACCGACACATCCCACCTTTAGGACCAACGTTTACAGACCCATTGGCCCGTCCAGGCAGGTGTCGATAGGGGTGTCCACCCGCGTTAGTAACTGAAGGCCTGCTAGTTGCCACGCTTAGCTCGTCGATGGAGGGGTTTTTGTTACTCGCGGAAGGACGGTGTTACTTTTACAGGCCTAAGTCTCAGGTGTTATTCGACCGGATATATGTAACCATCTTTGAAAGAGGTGGGGCCCGAAAGTTAGTAACCGATATATCTTTGTTTCGGACTTATATTTTTTTTTTTTTTTTTGCATACCTACGAGGAAGAGAACATAGGTGTTCGTGTTCTCAGAGCCGTCTTAACCCACCCTTTATAGCATTCCCCAATAGAAATCGGGGAACGCTCCTACGCCATTGCCTGTGCTCAAAATATTGGTGCAACAGCCCTCTGTTGAAGGGGAAAGTCGTTGACTTTCCCTTAAAACTTAATCAAAACTCCATCTCTTCACTCCCTCAAGACACTTCCCAACTAAATCCTTAAAGTTCCATTACGAAAAACAAACCGAACCAAAATTTACTACACCTTACGTTTTTAATGCTTTCGCCTTGTAAATCCAAAAAAAAAATCACGCTATCATTCTATTGAGTGATTTAAACGTAATCCACTAAGGTTCATAATGAATAATAAAGACCGACAAATTAAAAGTTTGTTTATAATTCGCCTCAATATTTATTAACTTTTTATGCGACACTTAAAACTATTGACATTAAAAATAAAATCTCTATTTAATTTATAACGCATACCATTCATCAGCGAAACAATATTTAATAAATTCTTCCTCGTTAGATAAAAAAAAAAAGAATCAAGAGATTCCAAAAGCATCAGTATTTCATAAGACCCGTAAATATTTTTCAAAGCAAAAGTAAATAAACAGAAAAAAAAACCAAAAGAGTTCTTTCAATGCAAAGATTCCAAAATTTACTTCGTCCCAACTACTCGAAGTTAAGTTTACTGTTCGCTTTTTACTTCTTTTATCGTTTCACTACTTCACCCATAATATGCAAATTGAAATACATAAGTATATTAAAGTTATCAACACAAAATCACTTACCGGAGCTTCCAAGGTGTTGTGCACAGCAGCTTGATGCGACCTAGAGGATGTATTGTGTTGATTGTTGAAAATAATTAAAATATAGTTGCAATTTATTATGGACCGAAGACGGGGTTGGTGATATTCGATTAATCTCTTTTCACTTTTAATACCGATACAGATATGAAAAAAAAACAATTTATCACGATGGATGGGATGGCACATAAGTTCGTTATCTTACAATACTTATTAATAATTCCTATAATACGAGTACTTATTCTATTTACCTAACGCTATATCTTAATCCTATAATTATTGTTCCTATCACTTTACGAAACTATACTTCTTCAAAAAAAAAACTGTATTACTCTCACTTTTTGAATTCATCTACTCTTCTTTAAGTTTCCAAACTTCAAAATAGTTTGCCTTTAATTTCACACGTCAAACGTTAATACAATTTCTTCGTTTGCATTACTTCTAGTTTCCTCTCTTTGGTTGTTACAAATCAACAAGAAAAAATAACTAATTGGATATTTCTAAACTAGGTATCTTACTTTCTTCAGTTCATTTACTTTCCTTTTTCTAGATAAATAGGGTTCTAATCTTTTATCTTAAATCCTTTTTCCTTTCTATTTCAACTAAAATCTTTCTTTTCAGCTCTAATTTGTTTTTAATTAATTTCGGTCTACATATATTTACTTGCAAAAACTAAATTTTCCTTTCTCTTAGCTTAAGTTTACACCTTTCTTTCTATAATCTTAATTTTCTTTCCAGATTCGAAATGTTCACTAATTTTACCTTAATTTTTCTTTTCTTTTAACCCGAACTTTCTGTAATTTCCTTTCACCATGATAATTTTCCTTTCTTTCTGTTTTTTTTTCTTTTTTTAATAAAATTTTTCTTTACAGGTCTAATCCTTTTTCTTTTCAGCCCTATACTACTTTCACTTTCACTTTCACTTTATAAATTAAAATTTTTTCTTTGTTTTACAGATGGATATTTAGTGTTCTTGAATTTTTTGAAACTGCGCCTTGCGCGCCGGCGTTCTCGAAGATCTGAAGCGATACGGGAAAGTTTTCTTCGCTTGAATTCTGTGGAAATTGAAGGAAACTTCGGGAGTTTGTTCTTCACTCCTCATGACTGTTGATTTTCTCGAACCGCTAATTAGTTGTCTCATCAGCAGTCTTGAAGGAACGACGGATTTTTGATTCTGTCGGTCCGTGAAGATAGTGGACGAACGAACACTTAATTGGATGCTCTATGACCTGAATAAAATGGATTTAGAAATTGAAATATTTCCCATTTTTATCTTAACACAATCGTCAGTCTTACCAATTAAGAGGGGACTTAGTGCAACTTTGGTTACACCTGTTTTTTTTCGATTTTCCCCGGGGCAACAATTAACTTGGGTTCGCCGTCCGGACCACCGATGCGTTTTGAGAAAAAGGCTTTGAGGAATGTGGCTATTGATAAGAATATCCATTTTAAACAACATTGTTTTACGAATTGTGCTTTGAGGGAGTATATTCTTACCTGGTCGTTTTAGAAATGTTCGGGTCTAAAAAAAACTTATGTGGTCTTGACAGGAATTAATTCTTTTTATCTTGTGCGTTGATCCTCCATCTTGGGAAACATTATTCTACGAAGGAAAGATTTATTTTTCCCAATGCATTATGCATTTAGTGCATAAGTGTCGCGTTAATACTTTTAAATTTCTTTTTTTTTTTATTTAATATGTACAACTAATGCACTGAGAAAGTGAACTTACTTCGGGCGACGATTCCGATAAAAAGGATTTGATCGAAGAAGAATGTCGCCACGAGGGGTCTAGTCAACTTTTTTTGATAAATGGAATGGGTGGAAATGGAGAAGACCGGATATCCCCATTTGATTAGGGATGGCTCAGAACAAGTTGTTGCAACTTTCTGAACGCCTACCCAATGCAGACTTCCATCCTCGATCTTAATGCGGTTAAAGCTAAGTGCACAAGTTTGTTATCAGGACTTTTCTTATTTACACGGAAATTTATTTGATTGTGTGAAGCTAAGATTGTGATTTGGACCTGTAGACTGATGTTATGAAATAAATCTGTACTACATAAGTATAGGTAACTATTTTAGAGCATAAATCTGGCTTTTTGTTTTCTTTATTTTGTACGGATGTTGAAGTCAGGTCTTTAACGCCTAGTTAAGGTTAGGGATTTTATTTCAACAGATTTTTTTTTTTGTTTTTTTGAAGGCTGCTTTTAGGACCGTTTCCTACAGGAGTTCCAAAAAAATGTATCATAGTTGTTTCACCTTTATTTTGTTTTTTAGCAGTCAAACCTTTGTGTACATCTGCCGTATTCATCGCGTGTCCAAATTCGTCCAACAACAGCTCTTTGAGCTCTGTCCATTTTCTTAAAATTAGTTTAGCCCGCATCGCCATTTTAGCGGTACCAGACAACAACCGTTTGGCAAACAAAATTTTTCGCGTGTCATCCTACTTCATTAAAAATGATACCGTTTCAAACTCGTCGACCCACGAAGCAACATCTCCCTGACCACTGAACCTAGACACAGCATTAAGAGCGTTCTTGAAAGATTCGGTTCTTGCCTTAATATCACGCCTTGTTATAGCTCCTCGAGTTCAGCTCGTAGCAATGAACACTCTAGTTCATCTTTTGAATGTGTTGATTCGATATTATCAGCTCCGCCACCACCATCGTTCCCACGTTCTTGGAGTCTTCTTGCAGGAGGTAGGCGTGCTCCCACACCGAACAGACTTGCTTCAGCCCTCATCCTTCTGCCGATCGGCACATCAGGCAGAATGTCATCCACCTCATCCTCGCCATTTTGGGTTGCTTCCACATTGCCTCTTTGTGTAAGAACGGACATTCTAAACTTGGTTTTTTTAAGACTCCAACTCTTTCTCACGTCGTTCAAGGTCCATTTTTCGTTGCACAAGAGCCTCAAAAACTTCTGAAAAATCAGCACCTGAGTTTCTTGCGGTGATGTTTAACTGTCCTCCTCGTCGTTTTCCTACCATCGTTTCTTTATTTTTTTCTGCGATAATTTTAATTCGAGAGTACTGTTCTCAATTAACCACGTGACTGATAAAAAAAAATTTCCAATTGTTTCTTCGACTGAAATTTAATATTTTAAAATCGAGTTTCTTAAATCAAAATATTTAGAAAAAAGAATGGTTGAGCCCCCAATCGTAGAATTCGATGTATGTTTATTTAAATTATTAGAAATTAACAATAAAGTAATGAAAGTTAAAAGGCAAAAATTAAACAATTGAATGCAAAAGGGTTAAATTAAAATGAAGTCATTAATAATCTAAAAAAAATTAATAAGTATTCAGTATAATGTAAATCTAAATTCTATTAATCTAATACAATTGAGTTCTATTGAAAATAATAAGTCGACTGGTTTTAATGAACGATGAGTATTTAATAATAAAATTAATTTTCACAAAAACAATAATGAACAATATTACTTTGATCTAAATATCTCTTTTTTGTACTGAGTGATTTATAAACAAGTGCGTTTAAAACTATCTGAGAGTGTATTTTCAACACCCCCTCTCGCTCCAGAAAGTTTTAATCAAACATCTGATTGAATTCCTATATAATTTGAGAATTTTAAGAAAATATCCTTCGGAAGTGGTTTTGTCAATATGTCAGCTATCATTTCTTCTGATGGACAGTATTTTAACTGGATAATTTGTTTCTCTTGTAGATCTTTTATATGATGATGACAGATATCAATGTGTTTGGTGCGTGATCCACATTTGTCCGACTCGATTAGCCGAATACATCCTTGATTGTATTCGTAAATAATAGTAGGCTTAAGAACTTTTTCTTCTATTTCTTCTAATAGTCCTCGTAACCAAATGAGTTCCCGACTTGCATATGAGGCCGCAACATATTCTGCTTCTGTTGATGACATTGCTACAGAAGTCTGCTTGCGACTCGACCAAGCTATGCTACTGCCTGATAGTTGAAACACATATCCAGTGGTGGATTTTCTGTCCATTTTATCACCAGCCCAGTCTGCATCCACGAAACAAATGAGGTCTTTTTCCCCATTTGAGTGTAACCATAAAGATTTATCGATGCTATATGCAAGATACCGCATAACTCGTTTCACTGCTTTCCAGTCACTCTCAGTTGGTGTTTCTACACGACGGCTGAGAAGACCTACTGCCAAAGATATATCTGGTCTGGACACTGTTGCAATATATAGTAATGATCCTATGGTTTGGCGATATAAAATGTTGTTGGGTAGCTTGAGACTTGTTTCTTCAGTTGTACCCAAAAATCCTGTTTCCATTGGTGTCACAGCAGGTTTTGAACTTTCAAGATTATAATGTTCTTATCATCTGTCAAATCTTACATTTCTGGTTCAATCGAAACGATCCATCTTCTTCACGTTTTATCTCTATTCCAAGATAATGTTTTATTTCTCCTAGGTCCTTTATTTTCAAATGTTGTTGTAGTTCCTTACATATTTCTTCAGAGGACCCCGCAACTAGCATGTCATCGACATACAGCAATATAAATGTCGTTTGACCGCTTCTCTCCTTTCTTGAAAACAAACAGGAATCGGCTTGTGCTGATTTAAATCCCATACTATTTAAAATTTCTGTTGCTGTCTTGTTCCATTCTCGTGCTGACTGTTTGAGACCATAAATACTTTTGTTAAGTTTTAAGACCTTATTCTCTTGTCCCAAAAAATCGAAACCTGGGGGCAGCTGCATATAAATTTCTTCTTTTAAATTCGCATTAAGGTAAGCATTCTTTACATCAAAATGCCGGACATGTAAACTTCTTGAATGTGCGACAACAAGAAGGGTACGGATTGTTTCGTGCTTCACGACTGGAGCAAAGGTTTCATCGTATTCCTCACCGTATTTTTGTGAAAAACCTCTTGCAACTAGACGCGCTTTGTACATACTTATTCTACTATCTGCATCCAATTTTATTTTGAAAACCCACTTACAGCTCACTGTTCTTTTTCCTGGAGGCAGATTCACAATAGTCCAAACTTGATGTTCTTTCATTGACTCAATTTCATCTTGACCAGCTTCAATCCACTTATGTTTTTCGGAAACTGGTAAGCACAACACTTCTTCCCATAATTTTGGCTCTTTTGAAATTTCAGCTTTATAATGACAGACGAATTGGCGGAATACCTTTATTCAGACGCTCCGATTTACGAATATTCGCAGTTAAAAACGGTTCCTCATCAACAATATCTTCGACCTCATTTTTTTCAGTGCCCGGAGGAAAATGAAATTCATCATCTGAACTATTAGATGTTTCGTCTTCATTTGATCCTAATTTGAGTGAAATATAATCGCAGTTGTCTATTAATGAAATATCTTGAGTTTTTCGTTTCTGGGAAATATTTGATTTCTGATTATTCGGATCGTTTTCAATAATCCTCAAAGATCTTGATATCCAGATTGGATTTGACATTGGATCCAATATACGATATCCTTTTGTATTGGAGTCATAACCAACAAGAACTCCTTCTTAAGCTTTATCATCCCACTTTTTCCTTTTCTGTTTTGGTATACTTATGTAAATGCTTTTGATCCAAACACCCGGATGTGGCTAAGATCGGGTTTCTCTCCAGTAAATAGTTCAATTGGAGTCTTTTCTAGACCGCTGCTGGGTAATCTATTCGTAAATATGCTGCAGTCAAAACAGCTTCTCCCCAAAATCGGTTTGGAAGATTGGCATCCAGTAGCATACACTTTGCTGATTCAGTTAGACTTCTGTTTTTACGTTCGGCTATTCCATTTTGCTGAGGTGTGTATGGGACAGTGTATTGATGTTGGATACCTTCCCTCTTTAGAAATTGTTCCAGTTCTTTTGAAACATTCTCCTTCCCATTGTCTGACCGCAGAATCACTGGTTTTCTTCCATATTTGTTCGAAATAGCCGCAACGTAGTCTTTTATAACATTTGTCACTTCATCTTTTGACTTAAGCAAACGTAGCACCGTATAATGAGAGAAGTCATCAATTAGTGTTAAGAAATACCTGTTACCACTGGGAGTTGCTGTCGGCATAGGACCACATAAATCTGAGTGGACTAATCTTAATGGCTCCTTTTCTTTCGTCACTCTTACCCCGGGAACTTAGATTGTGCTAGTTTTCCTTTGATGCAGTGTTCACAAATGATTTTTTCAGCGCACTTCTTAACTGTTATACCAGCTGCAAGTTGTTCTTTCACAAGCTTCTCAATAGCTACTGGATCTCTGTGACCGAGTCTACGGTGCCACTAGTGCAGACACAATGAATTTTCGGCCATGCATACAGATTCATCAGATTAACGGATTTCCATCTTATAAAGACTGCCATTACTTTTGGCTTCTGCAACTACTCGTGAACCCTTCATTATTTTGCATATATTTCCTTGAAATAACACCTTATGTCCACGACTTGCAATCCGTTGCACAGAAAGTAATCCTCCGTCTAGTTCAGGAACATACAGAATATGTTGCAGCTTTATTTTCTGGGATACTTTGTTAGACAGCAAACAGTTCAGCCAGCCGCATCCAACTCCTGAAGCCATTACTGATGATCCATTTGCAAGATAAATCTTGGTGTTATCGATTTGAATTGTTGTAAAGAAACTTCTGTCACTAGTCATGTGATTCGTTGCCCCAGAATCGATGTACCAACCATCGGCTTTAGCTCTAGTTCCTGCGCAAACTTCAAACGAAAGGAAATCTTTATTAATGCTTTCATTCGCAGTCGACGCTACTGAAGACTTAACATTGGGTGCCTTTTGCAAAGAAGCTCGGTATCGAAAACAGTCTGCTTTTAAATGTCCAGGTTTGTTGCAATAAAAGCATGTCCTCGTTTCTTTCATATCCGTTTTCTTTCCTTTGATCATTTTTGGATTATCACGTTTACCTGCCGACCACATAGCAACTTCTTGACCACTGGTACCACCATTACTCTCAAGACGTCTTTGGTATTCATCCAACATCTTTCCTGTCACATACTCTATGGTCAAATCAGTTTCATTTCGACCCTCAAGGGCAGTGACAAGCCCTGAATATGATTCTGGTAGATTAACCAACAGAACAGCAACAACTTCTTCTTCATCCAATGGTTTTCCAGACCCTCTCAGTAAACCAACAACTCGTAGTATTGCATCTATGTGTTCACACATTTTTCCACCAGAGTAATGAATGCTGTATAGATTTCTTCTCAAATTAATACAGCCGACTTCCAAACGTTGATCTCTCGTACTTCTTTGAGAAAGCTTCCCAAATGCTGTATGCATCCTCCAGATGGGCAATATGCATAAGTTGACCGTCCTCAACGCTTAATGTTATATACGCCTTCGCTTTGTTGTTTTTCTTCGTCCATTCGACATCTTCTTCCGCAGGTTTTGGTCTACTTACCACATCCCAAAGATCATCTCTTATCAGTATGGCTTGTAGTTTTGTTTTCCAAAATATATAATTTCCTCCATTTAGCATGGAAACGGTTGCTTTTAGATCCATTTTAAATTAAATTATCCTCAAACTAATTTAAAAAAAAATTCTTTATTTTTAGCCACGATACTGGGCCCATAACCTATTGAAAAGTTCTAAATAAAATAATAAGTCGACTGGTTTTAATGAACGATGAGTATTTAATAATAAAATTAATTTTCACAAAAACAATAATGAACAATATTACTTTGATCTAAATATCTCTTTTTTGTACTGAGTGATTTATAAACAAGTGCGTTTAAAACTATCTGAGAGTGTATTTTCAACAAGTTCATAACAATTTTTTTGAATTTTTCTTTTGAACTTTCAATTTCGATTACATGAACATTTTTATTAAAAAAAAATAACAGGCTCTTGTAACCAATTCATTCAATCCGTAATTTGTCGAACAGTGTGATATGAAGAAAAATTGAATGAAGTGAGGCCAAGTAATATAGATTCTCCCAGTTTCAAGAGGTTTTATATCAATCAACGAACACCGATCTTTATACGTTGATAAAGGCAGGGTCTATTCAAGTTTATGAAGCGAATATTTCGTGAAACGTTTCTGAATTCTTTAAATTCTAATAGTCGCATATCTCTAATAAGGAGACCAAACTACCGAGCAGTATTCCAAAATCCGTCGTACAAAACTAACAAAAAGTGACTAAGTTGTATAAGAATACTTTAATTCCTTAACAAAAATCCAAGCATAGAATTGGCTCTGGACACATATAATCAACATGCATTCTGAAATCCAGTCTGGAGTCGTAAGCAACTCCCTAATCCTTATGATTAAAAACTCTTTGAAGAACATTCTCGGTTATATAGTAGTCAAATAAATTCGGATTGAAGGATCTAGTAAATGTGAGAGTACAACATTTTTTGACATTTAAAGCTTATTTAGAGCTTATTTGACAGACCACATTTTGACAAGGAAGTCACATCTTTTTTGAGTTGCATACAATCCGAAATTGAATTGATTACACTGTATATTTTAAAATCATCAGCAAATGAAAGGCAGTGTGAGTCCAAAACGAAGCTAGGTAAGTTATTTACAAAAAAGTAAAAACAAGACTTCCCTGAGGAACTTAGCTTAGATTCGATTTAGTTTGTCCGAATTTTACTAATTGAACTCGATTTACTAGATAACATTTAATCCAGCTGAACATCTAAGGGTAGAAACCCAGAGATTTAAGCTTTAATAAAAGTAGTTTATGACTAACTCTATCAAATGCTTTTGAAAAGTCAGTATACGAGTATGTGTCGTACAACTATATAACTTCCAAAAAACAGAATAATATTAATAACTTCTAACAATAAATTTAAAATAAAATATTTAATGCAACCCCCATATGTGTATTGGGTAAGAACTTCTTTAGCGTCCATTTCCCCAAAACGGCTCTTACCCACTTTATCATTTTATGTTGCACAGTTGTTTGAACTAATGGCTTTGCACATTTACGGTGATAATTCAAAAGAATAAAATGGCTTCGAAGAATAAAAATCGCCAAAAGCGAAAGGACAAATTAAAGCACTCTTTCTTTTTCAAGACTTTAAAAGTTTTCCATCATCATACATAAGTAGACTGTACACACATATGTATATCCTGTCCCCCATTATATGCAGAGGTATACACAATATATAAATATAAGCCGACCATTAAGTATCGGTTCTCAACTCCCTTCCCGTGTACTAATACAAAAATGGGAGTTTGGAAAATTTCGAATGCATCCAATGTTTACGTAAGCGAAGGAAAGCAATAATACAAAAAAAAATTAGATCTGATGAAACAAAACCGGAAAAGAATCTTTTTGCATCACACACGTACAAAAGGTTAGGTGGAGAAAATTTATTGGAAAATATAAAAGCAAGCTGCTTGCTCGAAGAGCTTATTGTGCAATTTTTTGACCACGGCGGCAGCGATACCCGAGTGAGAACCCGGGCCGGAACAGAAGATTGTATCCATAAAAATTTACCGAAGAAATCAAAATGGAGAGCACACAGAACAAAATCAAAAAAAATATATATACATACATTTAATGTATTTTATATAATGTTGTGTAGGTATGAACATTCCTACACTGGATTATATGTCTTTTGTACATGGAGTCATAGAGTTCCGTGCGGCAAAAATAAAATTAAAAATTATGTTGCCACTTCCTGCTGCAAGTTTTCTCACTTAAACTTCATCCGAGAATATCTCTAAATCATTTTCTCGATACTTTTAAATCTATGTGGATTTCTAAAGATATTTTTTTTGTATGATTTGGTGCAAATGCCAGGGTGCTAATACTTATACCAATCACCTAAATTTACTGAAAATTGTGCAGGGGTATAAGTCGGTGAAAACGAAGTCCATTACGAAAAGCATTCAGATCATAATTTTTCCAACGATATATAAAACTCTGCCTATGTCTGGACCGTGTGTGTGAGTTGAATTCTTATTCTTTGTGGGTAAGAAATCAAGAGCGTACCTATTTGGCATAGCATATGAGGGAAAACCAAATTTTCGAAGAGGAATTGTATCGGAAGTTCTCATTCCTAGTTTGTCTGTTTTTAACTTTAGACTTAATTTATGGTCGAAATTAGAAGACGTTAAGGTAAATTAAGTCTTTCAATTTTGAATTATTGCATCAAGATAGAAAATTAAGACTTTGGATTAAGAATCCCAAGTTCCCAAAACCAGTTCATTAATATATTTATAGATTGTAAAATTGGTTCCAGAAAACTATTACGTAGTTCCAGTGAAAAGTTCCCCCTTCCACCTCAAATTCTTTTTTACTTGCGACTTATAGGTACTATAAGGCAAGTTATGCATTCCTAAAACATAATCTTACTCAAGATTTTGATCAAAGTTGACAGAAAGAACCTTAGTTTTACGTGGATTCCTACCAGTTAAAGGTTTTACCCCACGGGTGGCCTACCACCATTGGAGCCAGATTTAGTCCTAGCCATTAACCCCTCCGTAGCGAGCTACTTCGGTAACAAAGTTGTGATATGTTGCAGCATATGCACATCTCTTGTTTTAAGACGAGACCTACCAACGCCTCTTGAACCCAAGAATAGAATCCTGAGTCCCATTCGTTTCCGCATTTTGAGTAAACCACGCCACCACGATCTCCCACTATGGGGCCGACCTCAAGATAGCAGGAAAAAGAGAACTGACACACCCGAAGGTGTGCACTATTGCCCTCAAAATCCCGGGCACTATCACCCGTGGTACCAGTATAAGGCTACCGGTCGAGCCTCGCCACGTCATCAAATCCCCCCTAGGCGACTGCGGAAAAGAGGACATAGCCTAATTCCTACTCAACCTAGGGGTTATGGATATGAATCAGTCACTTCCAGATAGGTTACTGCAAAACCCTGGGCCTAGCAACCCTAGGATACACATATTGAGAAAGTAAGTTGAGGGCAGTCAACGAACATCTCATGCACATCCTAGTCTTTAGATCCCCTTTTACGGTTCACACGGGTGACGCCCCGGTCTTTAGCCACCAGTTGGTGAGCAAGGAAAGACGCTCCTGTCTTTTGATCCCCTTACGGTTCACACAGGTGAGGCCCCGGTCTTTGTTCCGAAGAACTCTGGATGACGCTCCACTTCACGCTATTAACGAAGGACGCCAGGTACAAGTACCCGGAACCCCAAAACCTTTCTGACACCTCTTGACTCCTTTTTCAACCTTTAAACTCCTCTTACATCCTTTGAAGAACTCCAGCCAGGCTCTGAACCAGCTGAAGAACTTCCCACATCCGACACATCCAACCACCAGATCCACCATCAAAAGTCACTTACCACACGATCGCTTGGGAATTACGCATGGTACACACGGGAGACATGCCACCAAGCCTCATGTATATAGTAAGCAACCTTCAACAGCAGTCCAGCAATCAAACATGCAAGACCTCTCTGACACATCAACCACCAGACCCACCATCAAAAGTCACTCACCACACGATCGCTTGGGAATTACGCATGGTACACACGGGAGACATGCCACCAAGCCTCATGTATATAGTGAGGAACCTTCAACAGTAGTCCAGCAATCAGACATGCCAGTCCCTTCTGACACCTCTGAATCTTCCGACAGATATGACATTACTGCCACATCTGCCACTTCTGACACCTCTAGACATCCTTAACATCCAAGACATCCTTATATTCCTCAACATCCTCCAGAAAAACTTTCGCTCACGCTACTAATCTAACTGCCCTAGTGAGACCTAGAATCCCCAACTGCATGCCCAGTCAAGAATCCACAGTCCCACCCGTACTACCATCAAGATCATTAATAAGGTTCCCTTGGCTCAAAGAACCAAAAGAACCATCCAACTAACTCGACACACACACCCTATTTTGGTAGGACTTTCAGACCCCCAGCCGCCTAAGCAGCCAGAGACCCTACGGTTCCACCCTACCTTACCAACCAAGATCAATACTACGGGATGCATTAAATTTCCGGCTTAGGCATGTCACCAGAAACCTAACCATCTCATATCGTCTCGATCCTGACTGTCCCTAAACTCCCTGTTGGGTTTTCTTAGTTACCTATTCCACCTGCTGATGCTTCACAGCAGGAGGATAGGCGTAAGCCCCCCCACCACGACAAGGTGAAACCCGTCGAGGGGGATCAAAGTTGACATTACCATGATAGCGAAGACGAAAAAAGTGGATCCGGTAATTCCGTCTATCTGTCTGGATGTTCGAGTGTAGCCTAAATGGATAGGCCAATTTTCGTCAAACTTGGTAGATATCGTTTTTAAATTTTTCCCCTCACCCGTTTTTTACTTTTTTTTTTTAAGCCCAAAATAACGGTACTTGCCATACCATTTTTTTTAGAAATTTTAAAAATATTTTTTTTTCTCAAAAACTGTCCCACAGATTTTTTAAAAAAATTAAAAAAATTTCTTTTAGTTAAAGCTATCTAATTGTTGACATTTTTTTCCAAAAAATGTTTATTTTTTGTAAGCCCCTTGGAATCCGTTTTTTTGTCTTTGTTTTCAATTTTCTCAAAAACAGTACCACTGATTATAATCAGGAGCTAAGGCTCCCCAAAAGTTTGAATATTTTTGTGTATTTCAAATTTAAAAACAAATTTGGATTAAAAAAAATATTAAATTTTTTTTTTCAAAACTCAATTTTTCGAAAACCCCGTGCTCGATTTTTTTCTAAACTTGATAAGTGAAAGTTTCTTAATATACCTAACCTACAAGATGTGAGAAAAAAACATTATTGAACCAATAACGGTACCCACTATACATATAAATGTTAAGAAATAGTTTTCGAAAATCGTATTTTTCTCCAAAGCGGCTGTGAGAATTTTAATAAAATCCTTTTTCTTCAGATTGATTCTTACGATCTATAATTTAATAAAATAAAATTTTAAATTAAGATATTACAGACTGTACCTGGCATAGAATCATTTTTTCGAATTTTGAATTTCTCATTACAAGGGATTGTAATGAAATTTTTTTATAGAGAAGCTTCTACAAAGTTTAAGAAATATTGCATTTCAAGACTTTAAAAAATATATTTTTTGAATTTTTGAAAAAAACAAAAATCTATTTTTTTTTGAAAATTCAATATCTCAAAAACGGCTTATGGAAATTTATTTTTTATTCGTGTAATAATAAAAACTTTTAGTTGGCCTACCAAAATTTTTTCTTAATAATGTTTTAAAAATGTTGTATATGGAAGATTATTTTTATGCTTATGAAAAGGTTCTTCTCTGATAAAATTCATTTTTGAAATTCTTAGTCTTTTACATAAGAGCAAGTTGGTACGACATAGTCTTGCATTTTAATTTCATATGAAATAAACTTAAAAAGGAGTTTTGGAGTTTTCGGATTTCGGAATCTCAAGATATTCCGATAACAGTTCACCTTTTGATGTACTTCTGAATTAGAGGTAATTGATGGACGCATTATTTAGCACTTCATCTTCAACATAACTTCAACTAACTGCGGACTTAATGCTAAACAAATATTTGTTCTTCATTAACCTCCCGCCAGACATTTAAGTTTAACAATCAAAAAATACGAATAGGCCACTGCAAAGATCCACCGCAAGAGGCCGATAGTAACCCTTCTGACGCAGCGCTGCCACTTTACTGCAATTGCAGTGGATAAACTGCAAAAACCCTAACGTTAGTGTCATTGTGTTGACACGTTCATTATGTTGACCACTCTTGGACGTGTTAAACAACAATCGGCAAATTTCGTCAGCGATAGACGTCTTCAGAAACTAAGCTTCAGGTCGGCCGAAAGCAAAGGGTGATCAGTGAAAGATGTAATTCGAGCAATCGAAAAAATTGTGAAAGGTTCTTAGAAGATTGGAAGAAATTATATGCAGAAGTAAAAGATAAGCAGATCACAACAAAAAACATAAATGTTTAAAAACCCTATGTGTAGAAAGTTGGAAGTTCAATAAGAAAGTGCGAAGTTCAAGAAGAAATAAAACTCAATATCAAATTTCCTAAACAGAGTAATATCAAAAAAACTCCCAATGATGACTAAAATTTGGAAAGTTAACTAGGCAAGTTTTTCTTAAACTTTATCAGAAGACATATTATTGCACGAAATTACAAGGTTCTACGGCGGTGTGTGAGTCAGTCAGTTATACGGTCTTAGCGATTTTTGAAGTAATATATCTCAGGAATCACTAATGACAATGTTTAAATTTGGTTAGGTTCATGTGCTTAATCAGTTCAGCAAACACTGTGAATGTGAAGTTCCGGAATCTATTGGTACTGAAGTTAGAAAGGGGTCCAAAATGACGTGAGTATGTTTCTGCAAAAAGGGTGTTGTGTCGCGAACTGAACACTACCGCGCCCTTTAATTGATTATAATTAGATATACCATATCTAGTTCAGATTTCTGTTGAATTTTCTGGAAATTGTGAGACGCGTGCCTCGTTAAACAGTTGAAAGTTGATCTAAACTTCAATCGAAAAATCATGTTCAGCGACAAGGCAAACTGCTGGATCAACAGGTTCGTCAAATTTGTCGAATTCGGGACGATCACAATCCACGCGAGATTCACCAAATTACAATGCATTCAGAGAAAGTCACTTGTTGGAATGGGATTTGGGCTGACGGCATTATAGATCCATAATTATTTGCGAACGACATTGCCCAGGCCCTCAACGTTAAGGACGGGCGCTAATAGGTCGATAATAACCAATTTGTATTGGCCCGAATAGATGATATAGACATCAACGACTTGGGGGTTCAACAGGATGGCGGCGCTACTTACCACGCAGTAGGTGCCACGGTGGCTGAAATTAAAATCTCAAGCGGAAACAATAGCAAACAAATGTGATACTTTGATTTGGGCAACTTGAAGACCAAATTATGCTTGTCAATTTAAGATCTTATTCCTGAAAACTTAATATCGTCTCTGTTCAACTCGACCAGACAAATGTCACAGAAGTGAAGTTCGAAAGATTAAGCTGATGACCGATGATGTCTTGATAGAAAATTGACTGAATAGACTATTCATTGAATCACAGTCGATACTTGGGAAAGTCTAAAGAATTCGGACAGCCTGTGTCATCGCAGGTCGAATCAAGGATGATACGCCACAGCAATAAGTTTCCAATACTGGAACATTACATTTAGGATATCGAAATCTTTGCTGACGAGAATACTTCAAAGAAGTTCTACCTAAGCAGATTAGGGCAATGTCTACGATAGGTATGGCCAATACTTGCTGCCGATATAATTCATGATCTAATGTTCTTCTGACCAAAGAACCGCGCAAGCCTGGTTGCATTTTAAACGGACCAAAATTATTTATTATTAAACAAATGACATTTTACAAACTCTCACTTTTTCCTTATTGAAGTTGAGTACGTTGGGATTTCGTTTCAAGAACTGAATTAACTGCCAAACGTTTGAACTAGATGCCTTTGTCAATTTGGCTCAACATATAGAGTTGGTGATGGAAGTTTTAAAGTTAAATCGTAAGGACTCTGAAATTACATATGCTTTAATTGATGTTCTGCAGGACATTTAATCTTGCATCCCTCCACAATATGCATCCATAGGAAGAGGGCATCTTCTTAAATTAAATGGTGTTCGACATTAAAACTCTATCCCCACAAGTCTTTCAAAATCATTCCTTTTCGTCCTTCGGAATCCTATGGACAGTATGTGAGTCTATGTATAGGTCCAGTTTGATACCAAATCCATTCTCCGTCTTAATCGGATTTCTTAATTTCTCAAACAACGATTTGTTGTTGAAGGGAACAAGAGTGACTGAATGGTTCTTGCCTGGTAATGGTCAAAGCTAACTGGTGATAGGTTGCCCTGGTACTCATATATTAGTCAATATAGTCTTACTAAATTCTCTTCGAAATTTTCTCTCTCTCCCTCTTTTCTGTAGTTTTGTTCAATTGTTTTCAGGAAAACCCTCATAAAACAAAAGGAAAACAATGATAAATATAAAATGGACAAAATTGACTTCAAGGATTTTATAGAGTTGACAGAGATTTGGAATTGATTTTTCAGAGGTGGATGGGGGGTGCGTTTTGAAATTACTTTTGTATCTACGTACATGTTAATGCATGCTTTTGGTTTTCTTACATTGTACTAAAAGTCGTAAGGTTTTGGGAATAAAATATGAAAAGTGAACATAATGTAGGTAGGTATGTATCTCTTCCTACCATGTTCAGATATTGACGAGAATAATTTTGTCAGTATTTGTGAAAAAGTTAAGCTCTCTATCACATAAAAAACACCAAGGTCGCGAATTGACTAAGCGGGGGATATGTGTTGATAATGAAGAAGGTAAAGACGGGGAGGACATTGGGTGCGTTTTCGTGGAATACTAAGCTTTAAGCAATTTGTCAGGCACCAGTCAGAGAAGCTGTTGAGATCAAGTTGTAGAAGAAAGGAATCATGTGTGGAAGAAGTGATTTTGAAAAACTTTGTTTCGTCCTCGTAGACTGAGATATGGGAATATTTGATGACCATTTCAAAATCTTTGATCGTAAAAAAGAAAATGGAGAGGTCCTAAGTGGGTGACTTGTGGAACCCCGTTAGCTAAAACATGATTATAGAAAGTAGATCTGAACCGAACTTTGGAGTAACGGTTTTTCGGGTAAAAAGAAAACCATCTTAAGAAGATTGATTCAAACCCATGGGTGGACCGCTTCAATAGAATATAAGCTTAAGTGATATTTTGTCAAAGGCCTTTCCGTTCCGTTCTCCAAGGCCAAGAAACTAAACGAGTCATTGTGGACGTACCTTTGAGAAAGTCGTGTTGTATTGGGGAACTGGGAGACTGACAAGGGATATTTAAAATTTCGTACAAAATGCTTTCAAAGATTTTGGGAATATGCTAAAATTTAGCAATTGGACGAAAGTTTGTAATTTCACATTTTCGGCCCTTTTTATGAAAGAGGTCTTCAATAATTGAGAGAATCCTCCTTGAGATAGGGAGGGAGAAGGATGGTAACTATCAGATTTTCATTTAAGGCTGACAAACTGGAAGAACAATTAACGGTCTTTATTGTTTTCATTATTTAAAATGCACGACTGAATCAAGCTAACTTGCTCTTATAACATATTTAACAGACATACAAATGTAGCAGTGACTGATATTAGATAAAAAAAAAAACAAAAGGATATAACTGAATTTTTAAGAGAGTAACTGCCCTAGTAGTTGGAGCCAAAAATAGTTAGGTTGACTTCAATATCATACAATATGGCGAATGCCTATATGTTTAGTCCTTGGACTATACATTATTTGATTCTATGCGATGTTGATAACCTCTTGGTTGTCGCTATACATATCAATTTACATAACTCACTGATAATACTCAAACAATTCTGCTAAAAGCTGTCATATCCGATCTACCTCCTGAATAGCCACTGAAAGGGCTGCTATACATATATATTCAGCTTTAGCACAGGAAAGTGCTTCAGCATAGGCTTGCTCATGAATTAAGACAGTTTTTAAATTTAAAGAAAATGTACGATATTCCGTCATACGGCTCAAGAAGTACTCGTATTTCGAAGTATTGAGTTATCAAGCAAACACTTTTTTTAATTTTAGATGTTACCTATCTTTTATTAAATTTGGTCTTAAATAAATATAGAAAAAAACATGTAGCGCGAAAATTTTAAAATAAAATCTATCTTTTTTTCATTTTTTTTTATAATTAGCGCTCACTCAAGGGTTTATTACTACCCTTTAAATGATTTAGACAGTACGAACATTAGGAAAACAAAGAAGGGTTTAAAAGGAGATACTGATGCACATTAGTTTTAAATTTTTGAATATTATAATGGGAAGGAAAAATAGAGCTAGGTAGAGCATTCCACATTCGTGTCGTCCGGCTAAAGAAAGAATCTCTGTTTTTCACAGTACGTCCGAAATTGGGCTCAAGGGTAAACTGATGAGCAATCCTAAAAGTACGAGTATTACGGTTAAGTTGTTTAAGGGAAGGAATGCAGTTGGCTATTTCGCTAGAGATCTGTTTATAGAAGTAACGGTAAAATAATGAAAGACAAAAAAACATTGCGACCGTGCTCGAGAGATTCAAATGTTTCTGTTACACTTCTATCACCTATCATTTTTAAGGCTCTTTTTTGGATTCTATGCAAGAGACTCAAGTGTCTTATTGGAGCACCTGCCCAAATATGGGAATAGTACTCGAGCTTTGGACGAATATAAGCCTTATAGATTATAGCCAGATCGGAAGGAGTGAAAAATTTCTTGCAACTTCGAAGGAAACCTAAACACTTGGCAACGTTTTTGGTAACGTCGAATATGTGGTCATTCCACACAAGATGGTCTGTAATGCTGTAACGAAGCGTTCCATGCTTCTACCAATACCAAACACCCTGGGTGATTTAATTCACCATGACTAAGCAGCCTCCGCCGCAGTACCGACCGACGACACCATACGACGCCGCAGCTACCAACGACACCAGTTACCTCGCTAAGAGATAAAGGGATTTTATACCTTGTCTTATTATAATATGCAGTCACAATAAGGGTATGACGTCACAGCCAGTCGAACACATTGGGTGATTTACATTCGACCAGTATATAATTCACACTCAGTTTTTACAAAAAATATAACAAGAGGACCTCCTTTTGTGAAGGAAAGTCACTTGTTTGCTACGGTCGAAGCTGACGAGCTAGATTCTAGTTTACGAGTCGTCTGAAATTGTCCGGCAATTTCGTTCCATCAGTTTGGTTCGAAGAATAAAAACGTCCTTGTGCCTACCAGGGCCTTAAACTGTTGATCTTGTGCCTACCAGGGCCTTAAACTGTTGATCTTGCGCCTACCAGGGCCTTAAACTGTTGATCTTGCGCCTACCAGGGCCTTAAACTGTTGATCTTGCGCCTACCAGGGCCTTAAACTGTTGATCTTGCGCCTACCAGGGCCTTAAACTGTTGATCTTGCGCCTACCAGGGCCTTAAACTGTTGAACTGTTGATCTTGTGCCTACCAGGGCCCTAAACTGTTGATCTTGTGCCTACCAGGGCCTTAAACTGTTGATCTTGTGTCTACCAGGGCCCTAAACTGTTGATCTTGTGCCTACCAGGGCCTTAAACTGTTGATCTTGTAAGCGCCAGCAGCGTAGTCCGTAGCCCGTATTTACAAAAGAGGGGCCCGATACCGAATGCCAGTTGACGAAGGAACCAGATGCCAGAATAAAGCTTTTTAGAGGAAACCAGCAGGACCCCAATATAAGAAGAATAACCGATGTTACCAGATACACCAGGCAGGGTGTAATTAATTGAAGTCAAGAATATTTAAGTTGTTATATGAAGTTAAGATTTGTTTTTAATAAAGATTTTGTATAAGGTTCTAAAGACCTTCCTACTGAAGTTTCGTGTTTTTCTTCAGAACGACCCTGGAAATCCGGCGAGCAAAACCTCGGCTGGAAAGCAAAAAGCACATCACAATGCACATATCGAGCACTGAGAGTTGTTCAATTTCCTCAATGCAAGTGCCGCTCATGGATAGCGGCAAAAGAGGAGGATTTCGCTTTAACGATAGAAGACAGCATTGGGTTTTTGAAGCATTAAATTCCACACGGTTTTTTATTCCCCATTGGACTGTCCGGATCAGCTTATCATACGCTGCCATTCAAATTCCACTTCCAAAGAACAAGGAAGTGAATCTTCAAACGAATATAAAAAGCTGAGGGCACTGTCACCAGCAAAGCAATTTAGTGGATTAGAAGTTTCAGATAGGAGATCGATGATAAACATGAGGAAGAGAGTCGGAGACAAAACGGAGCCCTGGGGTACACCAGCATTTATTTATTATTTATTATTTCATCAAACAGAGAATACATTTTACATATATTTCCTTAAGATTACTAGATACAATTTATTAATTACCACTCAGGTTACCTACTATAAATAATAATTGATGCTTAAATATATCTCTATTATTAGAGTGAAAAAAATCGATATCATTACAAACAACATTAGCTTCTCTTAGGCATCTTGTAAAAGGCTCATTTAGTCCATAATTTGATCGATGGAAAGGCTCCAGGAATAGACATCTCGATCGCAAGTTTCTGGATGGAGTATAAATCATAATCAAAGACAACAGAAAGGGGCAATTGATATGGTTATTTAATATGTCCCTTATAATAATAATACAAAAATATTTACGGCGAGCTGAAAGCTTAAGTAAGCCAATTAATTGACAACGAGAATCATACGAGGGCATTCGAATATTCCAATGCAAACGATAAATTACAAGTCTTGTAAAACGTTTTTGTATATTTTCAACCCTTTCTGAGAAAGTTTTATAAAAAGGGTTCCATATTACTGAACAGTACTCTAAAACGGATCTTACAAAGGAATTGAAAAGGGATTTGAGTGTATACGGATCAGTGAACTCCTTAGAATTTCTCGATATAAAACCTAGCATGGAGTTAGCTTTAGCTACTATGAAGTCTATGTGAAGGTTAAATCTTTATTTTTGATCAAATATGACGCCAAGATCTTTTTTATCAGAAACTCTAGTAAGGGAAGTATTATTAATTTTATAAGTGTAAAACACAGGAGACTGGTTACGATAGAAAGACATAATTTGGCATTTCGAAACATTAAGAAAAAGACGATTATTCGTACACCATGACTCAAGTCGGGAAAGGTCTTCTTGGAGGAGCATACAGTCGGAAATGGAATTAATTCGACGGTAGATTTTTAAGTCATCGGCAAACAAAAGTTTATTGGAAAATTGAATATGAAGTGGAATGTCATTGATGAGAATTAAAAAAAGGAGAGGATCTAAGTGGCTTCCTTGAGGAACACCGGAGGAAACATTGATTTGATGGGAGTTTATATTATTAATATGAACAAATTGAATACGATCAGACAAGTATGACTCGAACCATTTCAGCAGAGTAGAATGAAAACCCAAATGCTTTAACTTGTGAATCAAAATATGGTGATTAACTCTGTCGAAGGCTTTGGCAAAATCTGTGTAGATTACATCACATTGAGATCCACTTTCCAAGAAATTGACAACGCTATTGCAGAAAAGCATAAGATTTGTTGAGGTAGATTTCCCAGTAACGAAACCGTGCTGGTGAGGTGAAATTGTTTCTTTAAGAAGAAGAGATAAATTTTTGTAAACAGTTTTTTCAAAAAGTTTAGGAATGACGGAAAGTTTACATATTGGTCGATAATTAGTTACATCTTGCTTTGGACCAGTCTTATGGACTGGAATTATGAAAGACATTTTCCAATCTTTTAAAAATACACCTGAATCAAGTGAAGCATTAAATAAAAGTGTCAATGGTAATGAAAGAGCATTAGCGCATTGTTTTAGAAAAAAAGGGGATATACCATCAGGGCCAGGTTGTTTATCTAAACATAGACTTTGCAGGGCTTCTAAAACATCTTGTTCACTGATATGTAAATTTCCAATATTAATTGAACTATTAATGTAGGCAGGTAAAAAAGAAGTAGGAGTATCTGATGTCGTGTAAACCGATTGAAAAAAATCGGCAAAAAAATTACAAATAGTACGAATGTCAGTAGAGCTGTTTTGTAAATAATACATATTATTGGGAATACCGTTTGAATTCTTTTTGCTATTGATATAGCTCCAAAAATATTTACTATTTTGCTTTAAATTTGATTCTGTACGGATCAGGTAATTCTTATATAGAAATTTATTAAGAACATTGAATTCTTTTTGAAAACGTCTGTAATTAAACGAAAGGGTTGAATCATTATTGGATTTTCGAAATATCTTGTATGCTTTGCTTTTTTATTATTTAAATTACTAAGTCGTTTATTAAACCATGGAGGTTTAGAGCTTGTGTCGGATTTTTTTTTAGGTACAAATCGATCAATTGCCTCATTTAATGTCTTTAGAAAGATATCATACGAAACAGGTAGATCATTATTCCCAAAGATTCCATCCCATGATTGCAAGTTAAAAAATTCAATAATAGCTTCAAAATTACCTCTGGCATAATTATAATATGTAAAATTATCACATGCTGGTTTTAAATATCCAAAAAAATTAAATTGAACACAAAGTGCAAGGTGATGAATAGAATTATTGAATATAGGATTGATACATTTCATAATATTTGTAGATAGTTCATTGTCAACGTAAACTAAATCTAAAGTTATATTTAAATCATTTTTGAAGCTATTAATTTGAATAAGATCAAATTCGGAAAAAGAATCAATAAGTTCACTTTCATATTCGGAATTAATATTAAAAGGTAATAAGCACAGTTCATCGAGGTCATAAATCCAATTAATGTTACATAAATTAAAATCACCTAAAATAATTATGTGCTGATTAGGATTTAATTTTGATAGAATAATACGACAATTATTAATATGCAATTTATACAAATCTATAGAACTACCTGGTGGTATATAGCTTAAAATAATATATATGTACATCTAATAATAAATCAGCTGTGATATGTACGGCAAGTTGATCAACATCATATTGTGATTGATTCGTAGACGATGGTAAATCAATTGCATTGGAATAAAATTGAGATCGCACAGCAATTAATACTCCACCACCTCTTGATAAATTTGTTTTCTCCTTACATCTGTCCTTACGAAATACATTGTACTGATTGATATCAAATAATTCAGAATTATGATGATCCACAGTAAGCCACGTCTCAGTGAAAGCAATAACATCATAATACGAAGAAGAAGAATGAAGGAACAATTGATTAGATTTAGTGCGAAGTCCACCAGTGTTTTGGTAGTAGAGCAAGAATTGGTTATTAGATGAGGAAATGCGGGGGTAGAGGGCATTGTTTATGTCGACGGTGGGCTGCTGTCAGATCTTCGTTTTTTGCATAATTTGTGAATTTTTTTATTTGTACTGTGGATGGCCATAGTTTAGGGTCCATGGCACTACTGAGCATATAGTCTGGGACGCTTACTTTAAGGTTAACGAACCTTAGTACAGTTGGCACATCTTTTTTAATAAGTTTGAAGCATTTTATTTGATTTAAAGGGATATTTGTATTCTGAGAAATGTGGTTAACAATGTCATCAGGGTTTACATCAACAGCGAATTTAAATAAACGGAACCATTTATAATTAGGCAAAGAATTTAGAGATAGAGAACTGTTGGTTCCATAGGCTCTTTTAGTATTGCTAGATTTTGTTTGCAATGGATTATTGTTGGACGGAACACTTTTTTTCTCATTAATTTTATTTGTGATTAAAAGTTTATTAGGCGTATTGACTGCACAAACTACATTTTCAGGTTGGAGCGGATGCGATAATATAACGTTTGGCGCACTAGTTTGCTGCTGAGAAGATAAATCTAATGGACTCGAACTAGGTAGATTGACATCAGATGAACATGTTACGAGTTTTTTTGGTAAATTTAGAAAATTTTTATCACTGGATATAAGCATTTCATTTATTTTAGAAAGATCGTCTTTTAAACTCAAAAGCATGTTAGAAAGTATATTGAATTGACGAATAAAACTAGCGAATGACGGATTTGAGCAATTGTTGCAATTCCATGAAAAGTTACGATTTAATAAAGCATTAAAATCAATGTCATTAATGTTAGCACATTGTTTATGGTAAGACAAACCACAGAACGAACCGCATGTAACGCGCAAGTGGGAGCGCCAAATGGGTTCTTGGCATTTTACACATTTACTTGACATTTTTTTTTTTTTTTTTTAAATCGAATAATAAAGAATGAAGAGCAAGAGCGATTAATAGAATGCGACCGTGTGCTTTGGGATATTCACTGAATTTGAATTTCCGACTTGAGGCTATCCAATACGACTTGTATTGAGCGGCCTATAAGATAATTTCTAATCCAACGAAGAAGAGATTCATCGATACCAAAAGCACGCATTATCGATAAGAGAGCTTGATACCAAACTCTATCAAATGCTTTTGAAATATCAAATGCAATAATCTTACTTTCACCAAAACGATGTAAAAATTTGTGCCACTGTTCGGTGAGATATACCACCAGTGGACCTATTATTACGAAAGCCATACTGTCGGTCATTAAGAAGCTCTCGTTCTTCGAGATATTTCTTGAGCTGATTATTATTTATCAGTGTTTTCATGACCTTGGAAAAAAGAGACGTAAGTGCAATTGGACGATAGTTAGAGTGGGAAGAAGATTCACCTTTTTTACAGACAGTCTGGACAAATGCTGTTTTCCATCTACTCGGAAAGAGTCCAGAGGAATAGGAAGCTTACGCAGTGGTTTTGCCAACGTTGAAGAACACCTCTTCAGAACAATGGGAGGCATACTATCCGCGCCAGCGGTTTTATTTATGTCAAGATCTTTTAGGACTCTTGCAACTGTACGAGTACGAAAAGAAATTCGTCCCATGGAAAAGTTTATGTTCTCAAGTACAGGAGGAGTCAACACACTCTCTGGCAGCGTCAAATGAGCAGCAAAGTGTGCTGCAAGCAAATTGGCCTTATCATGTGAGCTGACATAAGGAGTGTCATTGATAACGAGCGTTGGGACCGACGACGAAGTAGTATTTCGAATATTTTTTACAAATGACCAGAAATTTTGACTACCCTTGGGACATTGTAGTATTTTTTGCCTAATTTGTTGGTCATGTAAAAACTTGGTCGGTCGAATATGATCATTACAGGTCTTTCTATCTTATTTGAACTTATTCCGGTTTTCCTCAGTACGGTTGTCCTTATAACATCGGAAACTTACTTCTCTGACCATAATAGCCTCTTTATAGCTCAAATCCAATCATGAATGTTATTTCGGTTTGATTGATTTTTCCCTATGTGGGCTCATTCCGATGAGAATTAAATTCGTAATCATATCTGCACTGGAGTCCACGTCACTATCGAGGAAGCATAGTGACCAGTTAAAGTTACTAAAGAAATCATTGAGGCCTTCCCAGTTGGCTTTCTCGTATTGCCAAACGCTTCTCTTGGGGATTTTCTCTTTAACTGAGGTTTTTAGACACGATAAATTCGCAGATATGACACAGTGGTCTGATGTGCCTAGGAGCGATAATACACTGATGGTGTAGCATCAAATTCGTTAAAAGTTGAATTTCTGTCTAGGTTTGGACTTCGATAAATAAAACAGGTATGTATGATGTGCTTATGTTCCGTGAATTTTAACCATATAAAATTGAAAATCGTATTTAGACATTTACCATATTATTGGGGTTGAAGTTGGCACGCAACATCATTTCTGATAAAAATTCGGAGACCGTGGTGTGGGAAGAATAATGGCACTAAGCTATACCCATGTAAGGAAAATTCCGACTGATCGGTATTCTAGCCTACCTGAGTTTCACTTAGTGCCAAAACAGCTGGCCTGTTCTTTACAGTATAAACGTACGTTCTACAGAAGTTCTTACGCAAGCCCCGAATGTTACTAAAATCAACCCTAAATTCACTTACCATTGCAATATTCACAAAACAAAAAAAACTAAAACAAACGAATAGTCTAATTTAATAATTAAGGTACTAGTACGGTCTAGATTCTAGAACGCCAAAAAATGCACGATTTTTGCGAATTTTTTTCTCGGGAACTTTATTAGGTAACAACATAATTTTTTTTTAAATAATGAATACAAGCGTCAAGAGTACAAACATTTGGCCGAATTATAAAGGGCGCCAACATCGACTCATCAAAAAAAAATACATTGTCCCATTGCGGACAGTTAATCTCAGGATTGGCTGGACTGAAACAAAGAAAAAAAAGAGGCTGGGTGCGACCCACACTGATTAACTTCCCATTGTGGTAAGAAAACCTTGAGTAGAATTTTACATCTTTTTCATGGACAAAAAGATAAAAACATATTGCGACGTTTTCTTCAATTTTACCATAGCTATTAATGGAATTTGAATATGTGGGACTTGGGTACAACTGAGCAACCTTATTCATATACGTATGCAATGCACAGTACATGCATTCTTTTAAAAACTAAGTTGACAATAAAATTTATTTTATTTATTATTTCGGTTCCAAACATTTTTGAAAAAAAATTAAAAACGAAATATTCAAATATAAAAGATATGGTTTGGTTATTGATGGAAGGGTACTTACAAAATATATTCGCTCTAAAACTAGATATATGTCAAATATAAACCATTTGTTAGAAATTGTATTATGAATAAAATTAAATAATGGCAAAGTCTAGTCGAAAAACAAATATTACCACTTTTAAGTAGATTTTTTTTATATTTTTGTTAAAACTGTCAATTCGATACTTGTCAAAATTTAACCATATGTTAATAATTGTATTATGTGGTTACCTTCCCGTAAGAATGTACTAAGCGACACTTTTTTCGAAAATGACTTTTTGATTAGGAAATATACTATATGTTAAGGGCCACGTTTTGGCCTGGGTTTCGCCAACCTATTATGCATGAAAAGGAAACTAGAGTACAAATAAAAAAATTTATCAACTGCCATGTTTTCTCATTAAAATAATGTTGCCCCCTGAAATTTGTATTATCCGCCAAAAAAAGGGAAGGGTACGAAATGTCGACAAAAAAAATGTCGACTGGACAAATATAAATTTCATCGACTGTTAAAATGTCGACTGAAGTTTGATCGACAAAAAAAAAGTCGACAGTTTAAAATCTCGACTATTAAAATGTCGACTGAAAACTTGTCGGTGTAAATGTCGACTTTTATCCAAAATTGGGGGTGGCCGTGGCGCGATGGATGTGTGCTCGCCTGTGAACCTCATGATCACAGGTTCGATCCCTGCCGTCGTCTATGTCGTTTTAATTCCATTAAAAACCTTCTAAAATTGTCATCAATGGGTTGCTGGTTTACTCATTACATGTTGTTCAGGCATAACACTAACAACATGTAATTGAGTTAAACTAGTATACCCAACAAGGATGAACACGAATAAAATAATGTGAATCATAAGTGACATAAAAATAAGACACGGCATTCTCCGCTTTAGTTCAGCCGCCATCCCTGGAGATAAAATAGCTGAGACAACAACCTTCAGTCTCAGAACATCGTGCCACACATCTTTCCTATCCTTCTTTCTCTTCCTTAACTTCACGCCCGCGCTGTGTTCAAACATTTAAAGGGTAATCATAATCCCTTGAGCGCGTGTAAATTATAAAAAAAAAAAAAAAAAAAAAAAATTGAGTTCAATAAAACAAGAATGCTCTCTTTTAATATGTTAACTAAATTTTATTATTAATTCAATTTTATAAATTAAAAAAAAGGGGAGCGTATCGATTCTTTAAATGCTAAAGCTCACTGCTTACGCGTCGACATTTTTCGAGTCGACATTTTCAAAATCGAATTTTTGAAAATCGACATTTTGAAGATCGATTTTTTTAAATCGACATTTTAAAAATCGGTTAATCGTACCCAACCCCCAAAAAAATTATGCTAAGCGACATTAATAAAGATCTCATTGTCGTGAGCAACAAAACCTTTTGTTAGATGTCACTTAGTTTAACCAAAATTGTCTCTTAGCACACTATGATTCAACTAGAACTTTCTTCGTTTTTTTCGTTTCCTGAACAACTTTAGAAATGTCGCTTAGTATACATTCTTACGGGAAGGTATCGATGTATAAATCAACATACTTTAGAAGGCACTATCGGTGTTCATTCCCAAGAAATTCGACTTGAAATACAATTTTAACTAGTTTTCACTAGAATTTTTAATAGTTTTTTTATTTAAAAAAAAAACTATTAATTCAATATTTGTCAACATTTTACCAGTTGTACAAAATTATATTATGTATAAAATAAACTAAGTTAGAAGTCAATATCACTACAAGTTCTCGAGAAATTTGAGTCGTAAAACAATTTTTACCAATTTTCAATAGAATTTTATATGGTTTTTTATTTTTTGTAAAAAAACTGTAAACTGATTTTTTTTGAAATTTTCACCAGTTATCAAACACATTATTTTTTCGTAAAATAAAATTATTTTGAGTTTAAAATTGTTTTCCGTTCTTAGAATATCTGGGTTATTAATTTTTTTTTTTCGTTTTTTTTATTTAAAAAAATAACGGTATGATCATTTTTTTCCAAATTCATACTAAATCTGTATGACCTTATAATGAGTACACTAAATTTTATTTGAAATCAATAGCATTATTTTTTCGTGAGATATTTGAAACTAAGCAAAATTTTTACTTTTTTTTTAAACCGTTATAGTGAAAAAACTACTCACTGAATTTTAATAAACGCCCTTTCAGCCTCTTTCGAAGTTATTATCTATTAAACAAAACTTATTTGAAGTCGATATCTTTACTCGTTCTTGAGATATCGACGACGAAAAATGGTACAAGAACGTACGGACGTACGAACGTACGCACGTACGAACGTACGAACGTACGAACGTACGAACGTACGAACGTACGAACGTACGTACACACACACACACAGACATCTCTCTAAAAATGATTGATATAGCCTCTAGGGACCTTGAAACGTCGAGAAATGTCAAAAATTCCAATTTGACAAATCGGACCGATTACAATAACTCCCTATGGGAAGTTAAAAAACAAAGTGGGTTATTTAAAGAAAGGTTTCTTATGAGACAATTTACCACAATTTGTTTATTTATTTATTTTTGTGTCGCCATTTTCATAACTTTTTGGTCAAATTGTGGTAAATTGCCTTACAAAATATAAAAACAATCAAGTTGCAACAAGTTTTTTGAAAATCGGTTCAGTAGATCTGGAGATTAAGTGCCCGCAATGGGAAATGTGTTTTTGGATGAGTCGACGTTGGCGCCAAATTTCGACAAACAAATTTTTTTGTACTCTTGACTTCATTATTTAAAAAAAATTAAGTTATTACCTAATAAAGTTTCCGAAAAAAAAATTGCCAAAAATCGTGCGATTTTTTGGCGTTCTAGACCGTACTAGGACCTTAATAGACTCAGTACCAGTTGAACTCTTCAATACTCATAACCATTAGTGTTATGCCTGAATAGCAATATGTATCAAATCCGCTCCTGGTTTAAAGAGAGTAATAATTATCAAATATACATTTGTTGTTATCTACACTTGATTCATCGTACACTCTATGCGTATTTGCACACCAGTGCATACGATGATCAAGCTAGATCAACTGTAAGTGTTCTCATCAATAATGTTCTCAATAATCGTAATACCAAATTCGATCAAAACCTCGAGTTCGTTTTTTTTTTCGAAATGCAAAACAAGTTTTAAGAAGGGAGACAAACGATATTGAAACGTATTTGGTATTTTGCACTAGAATCTTGTTAGCCTTAGAAATAATCCTTCCAGATTTATCGCCAAATAGTTTGTCTCGACAAAACGAAAATAAACTATTAATCTAGGGGAAAACCTCTAAGATGACAACTCTATTTCTAATGAGCTTTTTCTAATAGTTTATCTAACGTAAAGAAGGCCGCAAAAGTCTTAGGGTTGCATTGTACCTACAACTCTCTTTATAACGATAGAGATAGTTATTCTTAATACAAGTAAACAAAAAAATTCAAGCTTATTTAAGAATTAAAACAAAATTAAAACAAAAAATTTGCGATAACAAAAAAATCATTAAGCCCGAAGTCTTAAAGAGAAGATTGCTCATTTCAGCACCAACGATATTTTAAACCCTAAAATCATACCTTTAATTTTTCACACCTTTTTTAATCATCACGCAATATTTTAAGCTTTTCCCCAAAAAAAAAAAAAAGAAGACTCTTTGTCACCTAATCGTTAAAATGTCCAGTAAAACCTTTTCGATTGCGTGTGTCCCATGAGTCCGTCCAAACGGGGAGTCTCGGTTTCACAACAAACACTTAACGTAACGCCTCCTCTTCCAATAATCAACCGAATTATTGCCACCTCGTCGTTTTTCCTCCGTTTTCTTTGGAAAACAGTTTGATTTCACTTTCGAATCGCTTTTAATTTACCCACAGTTAATTTTAATTATCCGAAAATGGAAGAGGAAAAACAAATCGTATCGTTGATTTGACGTTCTTTAAGCTTTCCCAAATGCGTCACGCAACCATTTCCCGGCCCGATTATTATTTATCAGAGGAGCAATAAAAAAATTATTATCGCCATTTATGCCATGGTCAAAAGCTAAACACTCTCACGTTTCTTTTTTTTTTTTTGTTTTGACAAAATGAAATCAAGGAAGAAATAAAAACTAACAGCAAAAGGGACTAAAAAAGTCCTTTTTTCCGATTTTGTTTTTGTGAATTATGTTACCACTGATTGAATGTGAGTGCGGTGGAATTTTTGTTTTAATTTTATTTTCGAAACCTTAAAGTGTGTCGTAGTCGATTTAATCGTTTTGGGACACCTACAAATGTATAAATATTTTGTTGATCAAGGACGATGGCAGATAGGTACTCATGATATGAAATTGTTTTTAACATTCCGTAAAACACAATCTGATGATGTTAAGTTGTATAATTGTGGATATTTTAAACTAAAAAAAAAACAGATCATGAAACCATTTTAGAGATACGAAAATTTAAAAAAATATTTTGCACATATTTTTTAGGAAATTTAAGGATATTGACAAAACCGAAAAAAGACAAAGACAATTTCCATCAGTTTATCCTTGATCTAAGTTTCCTTAAAATTCAGAGATTTTTCTTAGCCGCACTCTACGAATATGAAGTGCTTTTCTCTCCCTAATTCCGATATTCAGACATTCAAATCCAATGTGCCACTGTCTACTAAATCCTCTCCAACTTTCCTAACCTAAACACTCACAATGTGTTCAAACATTTTCAGGAAGTCATAATCCCTTTAATCTTAATATAAATGACCACAATCGAAGGAAATCGTTTATCAAAAAAATGGAGGAGGCGTTGGGAACAAAAATGATTAAATCTTCCAGATAGTGTTCAAAAGCAAATTATTCGTTATCGAATCTTCCTCAAAGAGCTTTTTGACTACTCTTAACACCAAGTGAGCGTAAGGAAAATAGGGAAGGATAGAAAAACAAATTTCGATGCACATTGCTTTTAAGACTCTCAATATCAAAATGAGAGGGACAAATGATGGAACCATGTAAAGCAATCCACATTCGTGTAGCACGGCTTGAAAAAGATCTCTATGCCTGATAGTAGTCTGAAACTCGCCTTAAGATTTGAAGTCCGAACCTTACAATGCTTATGGTGAAATATGCAACTGGAAATTTCAATTGGACATTATTTATAAAAACAGCGATAAGATAATGAGAGAAATTGAATATTTCGCAATATAAGAGCTAATCCCTTATGTAGGATTTTTTCAATAAGGGCGGGTAGATGTTGCAATGTTGCTTAACTACTTACGGTGGCATGGATCCAAGCTGTCCAATTCGCAATACCTATTCCGCATAGATCCACCTGGATTTATGAGCATCGGCCGATTCAGGAAATTCCAAAAGAAAAAGTCCAGTGGGATATAATTTTATGTACTTGGTGGCCAATTCACGTTGCCTCTGCGATAGATAGCATTACCCTACAATATTTGAAGCAGTATGTCAATAGTGGCGTCCGCTGGATGGCGCTACGTGCCATGGATGGAACCTCATATCAATTAGGTCCATATGGTACATCGTTCTGTAGAGTTCGCCATTTAGGTTGACCCCCTCACTAACGTCGTTTTCGAAAAAGAATGGACCAATGACACAGCCATTTATTCAGAAAATACGGCTTGTCGCTAAAGATGATTTCTTGGTCAAACCTGGATTCTTCTTCCAAACGCTTTCAAGCCCAGTCAGTGAACAAACGGTGTGGCCTATGGTCATCAACTTTGAGCTTCTGGGTTCAACGAACCCCATCATCGCAGACTGACACAGTTCCCTGTGAGCTCCAGGTAGGATTCGATGGTCAATCCAACGTTGTACCATGACTGCTACCTTCAGGAGCAATTGACATTTATATCACACGGCTTAACTCTGAATAATGTATGTATATAATCCATACATCTTCTTCCGAAAAAGGAAATGGACAACTCTAATCCAGTGAATCTCCGGTCGACAATTCTTCTCCCGAGTATCAGCAAGTAAATGGCTGAAGATATTAATAGAGCTCTGTCAAAATGGGTGGAGGAATATAGTATTATACCGGGTACTCAATTTTGGTACATGACACGATTCATATCGCAAATGAGCTTGTCTCTGATATCCAACGGAGCAAATCTAAAAAGCAGTGTACCGGCTTCGAACAACGTATATTTACAGGGTCTCTATCTGAAACTGACCACATTCGGCAAAGGTAAACCACCATTATAAATGCTCTAGAACACGGTAGATAGCTTCTTTTTTTTTTTTTTTTTTTTTTTTTCAAAAGTGGCAGTATAACTTCTATCACAGTTTTAGATATAAAAAATTGTCTTCAGTAGGGAGTGGACAACTACCCCATTTTATTTAGCATTTACACCAGCGATCTTATTTATTTACAATACGTTAATACTAACGTTAGACTTACAATATTTACAATATTTAAATCTAAAATTACAAAGTTTTATCGATTTTGAGCATAGAAATTATATTTAAAGAGTTCGGATTTGTGATTGACATTTGTAGGGTCAACAAGAAAAGAGAATTTATTAAAAATATTTATTAACTGGTTAAGAGGACTGTTAGCGCCATAGTTTGATCTGCTAAAAATAGGACAAATTGGTAAATTTCTTCTTAAACTAGAACGACTTATATTGAAATTAAATCGTCAAAGAACCGACGAAGATGAAATGGCTCCATTCGTAACTCCAGTTATGAAATAGAACTGCAAATATTCTCTGTGAACAAAAAGAGATGGAAGGTTTATCAACTGAAGCCTCTGAGTATATGGAGGTAATAGAACTCTATTTGACCAGGGGAAAAAACGCAGAGCAAATTTTAAAAATCTTCTTTGATATTCTGTTTATGTGCATAGAGTAGTATGGTGCCCATACTACACATCCATATTGAGTTATTATTGTACCATTCATAAAATCTCCGAAGATCGTCTTGTAGTTGTTCACAATCCGCAATGGAGTTAATTGTTCGAAAAATGTTCACGTCATCAGCATAGATTTAAGCCATAGAATGTTTTAATATAGAGGGAAGATCATTTATAAATAAAACAAATAGCAAAGGGCCAAGATCACTCCCTTGAACTATACCAGAATTAATTTTGAATTGACAGGAACGGTTATTTCTGAATATAACACTATAAAATCTATCTTTAAGGTATGAAGATATCCACAAAACAAAACAATTGTTGAATCCATTTTTTTTAATTTATCTAATAGTATTTTGTGACTTAATTTGTTAAAGCCTTTACTGAAGTCTGTAAAGATGCAATCTACTTGTGAGTGTTTTTCAAAAGTGTTATAAATACCAAAATACTTTGCTTACTACTTTTATTTTCAATCATATTTTCATCATGTAGCTTTGCTATTTAATAATTAATATTGTCATAGTTTTTCATCAATCTAAATTTTTCTTTCTTTCAATTAGTTTGTTTTTTATATTGTTCAATAATTTTATTAATAAAATAAATTGAAATTTATTTTATTTATCGCGCATCTCAACAAAAAGCATCTGAGCAAAAGTTAGAGAATTGTAATAAATTTGTGACTGCGGATTTTTTCTTAACAAAACCATGTTGATTTTCATATATAACAGATGAACAATTAAAAGCAAGTACATAATGTAGTATATGTCACTGACCCGAGATTCGAACAGTTTGGCGATAGCAGATAATTTCGCATTAGGATGATAGTTTTTTATTAAATTCTTTTAGCTTTTTTTATCTATTGGCATTAAATATGAATTTTTCCAAAGAGCAAGAAATTTCGAACATTTCAGCAACTTGTTGAAAAGAACATGTACCGGATAAGACAGGTTCGACACACATTTTATCAATATAAATAATGGACACCATCCGGCCAGGACTCTACTCTGTCCAACAAAAATATGCAGTGTGTGCAAGATAGGACGTTTGCTTCCCATTCTGCCTTCAGTGGATTGCATAAATCTGTCCTTCATTAAAGCTCTCACAGGGTTGCCGTAGTGTTGATTTTAAATGAACCCTTTTTTAAAGCTCTTAAATCAAAAGCACCTCAACAGATACCCAAGAAAAAAAAAACTGAACAAGTTACCAAATGGACAAGGGTAAGCCTGAATGCACATCAATATTTAATGTGGGTTGAAAATTGAAATTGAATAGCACCAGCAGTCATAGGCCACAGGCACACTCAGATGTGCGGTCAATAGGACGTCGGGTCTGCGTCAAATGCAATCGAAAATTTACAGGCGCGCAAACACTTTTTTATGGAGGAGTTCTTTTAATTTAGTATATGGTTCAAAAATATAGCACACGAGTGATTTTGAAAAAGCTCTCCCATAAGACGTACACTGCATATTTTTGTTGGATGAAGTATAAAACATTCATAATGTTTCAAAATATTGTCGTGTATAAAAGCTTCTGTAATCAAAAAGTTTATAAAATTAAGATGTGTGTATTGTTGAGTATAAGAAGGAATTGAAGAAGAAGTAGTAGAAGAAAAGTCTTCAAAGTCTCTCTGAAAATAATCAGCAAACATATTATATATCGTTTCTGGATCATACTTGAAGAATTTTGATGGTTTATACTAACTGGGTAACCATCAGATTTTCTTTCATTATTAACGTTCTTCCAAAATTTCTGCGGATCATCTTTAAGCTCACATTCAGTGTTCAAAATAAAATCGGAGTAAAGTCGATTTGCAGTTTTTGATAATCTCGAAATTTCTCGTCAGTCTTCGGTAGATTAAATCTCAACCAGGCTTTATTTCTTTTATTTTCCAATTTTTTTATATGCGCATCAAACCATGGCGGGCTATTACTTAAATACTTGGCTTTGAAAAATGGAATAGTATCTAAAAAACAATCAAACAAAATTTCATAAAATCGAAAAATTATTTCATCTAAGCTCAAGTTTGAAAATAAATCATCCCAATTTTTCTCTATTAATAAGATAAGGAGTTGATTAAAATTACATTTTTTAAAATTTAACTCAAGTTGATTTTTACAAATATTTAGAATATTACATACACATTAATTCAATGAAATAGTTAAGGCAGGATGATGGCTATTTTCTTCAACAAGCTTTGAATCGCATGAGATTACGGCAGCATTCAGTATTCATTACATAAGAAAAGTAAACAAGATCTATTATTCTTCCATTTTGGTTTTTGACTCCATTCAGCTGATTTAAGCCAAAAGAAGCCATTCTATCCAATACACAAAATTCATATATATCGTTGTTAGAACTGGGTGGAATATAAGTAGTAACCCCATAAACGTAACCAGATGACACTTTTATTTTTACACATAGAAATTCAAGTGAGGACTGTAGAAAATCATCAACAAGTGAGCAAATCAGAGAGGTTCCTACTCCCATTAATAAACCCTCTCCAACAGTAGCTGAGTCATTAAAAAGGTGTCGATCACGTCGAAATACTTGAAAGGTATTGTCAAATAGGTGATCTAACTTAGGTAATTGCTTAAGCCAACGATCTAATAGCTTACAGAACAGCTCCAAGAGTCGAGGTGATCAGAATTCTTTTGGAGCGTGACTTTATCCTTCGACAAGATTCAGGGATATTGCAATGACTGGTAGTTGAAAAAAAACTATCAAAAATCTAAAACTATTCAAACAAGGGCTCCGTCGTCGTATATGGAGAGCCAAGGGATACGAGAAAGAACTACTGGCAAAGACTAGTGATCCTAAGGCATAATGATAGCCACTGGCGAGTAAAAGTGTAGTAAGGTACCTTGGCATCTGGTTAGATTAGTATTTGTAAATCGACAGACAACTAAGTGGTACTTTGATCAGAACATTTGCTCTAGTCTAATATTTAAGAGTTTGAAAAGAGCTTTTTAATCTAACAGATCGGCTTTGATAAAAAATTGCCACTCAGATATAAGAAACGAGTATCGTTCCGGTATTAGACCGCAGGATCTTTGGGAGGATGAAAAACGTATTATCTCATAAAATTCAGAGATTAGTTTGTATAATACTATGAAGCAATGTCAGATTTATTAGCTTAGAAAAATTATCTAAAGTTAGTCCGTTTATTGGTTTGGCGAAAGACGAAGCATGTTCTCCTCTTTTAAGTCCATAAACATATGGTGCTATACAATTGTAAGCAACGTTAGTTACTAGGCATTTTGATTTCATTGAGTTAAAGCAAGGAATAATTAAAGTGCTTATTTTGACCAAACTAGTCTTCTGTTGACATCCTTTAAGTTTGCAAAACCCATTCTCCAAAGGACCTAAAGGACATCTTTTCTGTAGTTGTACATCGTCAACATACATATTATTGGAGCAGTATAACAGACGTGAAGGAAGTTCATGGATTTACATTATAAAAAGTAATGGTCCCAACATTGATCCTTGTGACACACCGCTACTTATAGGAACTCAGAGTTAGAAATACAATTTTGAACTACAACTACATAGAACTCACCAGATTTTCCTGCATAATATACTATTGTTCACGGTATCAAATGCCTAAGATAATAATTTGCGAAAAGTAATCTTATCATTGCAAATTAGTTGACAGGCTAGTTTTTATGAGCTTAGTTTTAATATAATAATAAGTTTAAATAATAATAAAAATTAAAAAAAAAAGTACGGAGGAAAATAGTAGAACAGTTTTAATCAAGCTTTTGTACGAACTTAAAAAGAACTACAATTTCTCTTTCTGTCACCTTATATTTTTCAAAACTATTTCTTACGCAATTAGAGCTTAAAATGCCTTAGTCTATTTTTATACAAAATTCTATTTGCACAGATGTATCTGCTTTTACTAATTTTGCCATAGAATTTGTCTGGAAATTAAGATTCTCTATTTTATTTTTATTTTCAGAAGTGATTCAGAAGATGCAATTCCCTTTTAGAATACATAACTATCTAATATACCCTTATAGCTAAATTTGCTCACAGAATTACTACGAATTAAAATGAAAGACACTAAAACTAAGGTGGGACGCTATAATAAAACAAAAGTATTCACGTTCCAGGGCACGTCTCATACACCTTAGAAATTTATGCGAAAACACTTTTATTTCGACGAAACAAATTTTATTACTAAACTTATATTGGAGTCGAAACAGGTGACAAAAAGGATAAGTTGACAATGCTAGACATAGACAATACAATCAAATATTCGTTTTTATAACCAAGAATTTGGATTTAACAGATTAAATATGATGCAAGTTTGAATTAGAAAATATAATTTCTAACAGTGAGGAAAAATTAATCAAATTAAGGTTTTCGACATTTTATTTGAAAGCCTTGGTGATAATCTTTAAAGATATACTCGTCATTCCATACATTTCTCTTAAATCAATTTGATAAAGTATATGCAGTAAGCCAATGCAGAACATGTGGTGCATCTGTAACGTGTTATTTCTGCGAGCGCGTGCATGTGTATGCAAAGGTGACTAAACATACGTGAAAGTAACCTGGAGAATATCGGATCTGGCATATGCAAGGGAGGATTCCCTTCTTGTATCTATTGTGCATTTGGTTCGCTTTGGTCAGCCGATATTCTTCACACAAGCTCTAGGAACGACGGAGAGAGAGACCAGATTCCAAAAGAAACTTTGAGCTTTTTCACCCTTCAAAAACAATATGATTTTATCGAAGTTCACTAATGACAAAATTACGAGTATTCTCTGAAATTTGCTCCTTCCTCCATTCCTTTCACTAAAATCCCTTCCCTTGACGTCTACCTATAGGGGCTAATGTTTACAGACACCTTAGTCCTTTTAGGCAACTTCGAGAAGGTTGTCTGTTTCCAAATACGTCGGTGGCTTGCTAGTGATCGCACGTACTTAGCTCGTCGGTAGGGTGGAATCTTGACTTTTGGAAAACTAGACAATGTTACGTTAATTTCAATTTATTTCAAGCCAAAATGGTTTGAGATGTTTTAACCGGTAAATGAATTATTTTTTTTTTTTGTTTTATCGCAAAATTTGTTTTGCGGGGCCCAAATCTTACGTCACCCGAGAATCCCATCCCATCCATACTCCATTCTACCCTACACTTTCATCCCCTGGGATATTTAGATTCGGTAACACATCTTTAGTCCAAGGATTCCGCACATGCTATCATATCTCTTTATAACAATGTCTACAAATAATATTCACTGTATTTAACTATTTTTATCTTTTTTATTTTAATTTCCTTTCTTTTTAGTTTCGTTATTATTCTTATTTATGGGTACTTAACCTAATTACAAAAATTATATTTCATTATTTCTAAAGGAAAGAATTGATTTCGTTCTACGGAATTCCTTAACCTTAACAAAAAAACAAAATATTATGCTTTTTGTACTCGAATACTATATCGCGAATATTTCCACCCGCCTTGGACAAATACAGCTCCAATACGAACGCGAACAGCGTTCTCATATATTAAAAAAAAAAAATATCCTTTCTCCATCACATAACGTCGCACGGAACCTTTAACTCAACCGATTTCATTATGTCGAACTTATGGGTACGAATTTAGTATTATCAAAGAAAAAAAATAGGTGCCAGAAACTCTTACTTATTATCGTATCTATCATCTAAAATTTAAGTTGCATCCAACTCTTTTATTTTATTGTTTCTTTATTTTTTTTGTTTTGTTTTTCTTTTATTTTTGAAATCCGTTCACGGAGGAAGTGACAGAAAATACAATTTATAAAAAAAAAAAAATATAGTGGGTATTAAACAACATAAACTTACCTCAAACTCTGCCGAAGGTGTGCAGAACTCCTTTCCTTTGAAGCTTGCGGCGTGTGATTTGATGAATTGATAGTGATGATCTTCCCAATTGCTTTTCTAATCTCTCCCACCAGGCTGGATTTAAAACAAAAAATTATGTTCTAACTTAGATTAGGTACTACTTAATTCACTTTTAATTTCTTATTTTTTTTTTTTTTGACACCAATTTTTGTATTCTTTTTTTTTTATTATAACCCTTTTTTTTCTTTTTTTTTGCTAAAATTTTCTTTAAAGAATGCTAATGCGAGCTTAACTAGACACGTCCCGACAAACTATCGCGGTTCCACAAATTGAAAAGAAAATGTCACAACCGATAAAATTATCCTTTTTACGTTAAAACGAATAGTATTTAAAATTATTTTTTTTTTTTCTTCAATTCTTTCCTGAACATTCTTTGTTTTCTACTTATTTAAAATACGCTTGTTTTTCTTATCGGCAACCAAAAACTAGGTTAGTAGGGAAGGAAATCACCATTTCACAATTTGGCAGATGTTTTCGCCTTATTTTTCAATGTCTTTTTCTTTTATTTTTTTTCCTTAAATTTTCCCCTCTTTCTTATTTCTTTTACTCTTTCTTATCCTTGTTTTTTTTTTTATAATCATTCTTTTTAGATTTTTCCTAGGTTCTTCTTTTTCTTTCTTTCCACAAGGGAAAATTGTGTTATACCTACCTTGTTTTTTTTCTTTTTTTTTTTTGTTTTACTAATTATTGATTCTCTTTCGTTTTCTTTACTTTTTGATATTTTTTTTGTTATATTTTTTTTTCAACTTATAAAAAAAAGGTTTCACTGGCAAGAAAAAAACTTTAGGGTGGAAGAGAGACACTTAGGCACCACGTTATCCAGCTCGAATGTTCGTAACATCGTAGTTACTGGAGTGAGGTGAGACTGGAACTAGATTTTTTTTCTTTTTCTGGTGTCTTCTCCTTCAACTCTGTGATTCTTTGCACCAGATCTTCGTATGCTCCGTGATCACTCAAGGGCATATGGTTGGTATCTTTTTCTTTTTATCCCAAAATGGCTTCCCCGCTTCGTATCAGTGGCTTAAGGGAAAGGAAATTGAATTTCTGTGGGTTAAGAAGAGAGTTCTTTAATGCCCCAGATTCAATAAAAAAAAACTTACAAAATTTTGGCGGGTTTATTATTTTAGTTCCCGGAGCGGTGAAGTCCGTCCAGTTAGGCGGCAATTAACAGAAAGACTTTAAGGTACTTTTTTGGTTGGCGACATGCCGTGACGAATGGAAAGAAAGGAAGTAGCCATGTTTGAACAAAATATTGGAACAGGTGAATAAATGAAACAATCGATTCGTTTTTTTCCTTACGAAACTTTTCGTCAAAAAAAACTATTTTAACCAACCACAATGGGCAGTTGAGTAGCGCTTACTTAACGCTCTTGTACCTATAACACTTTCGTTTTGGTTTATAACTAAGCTATGAATTTTTGAATTTGTTTTTCGCTTTAATAGTGACTTCTCTTTTTATACCTATATATACACCAAGTTAGGCATTTACCTATATTTAAAGAAAATACTTAATACACTTTATTAAATGCACATTTATTACATTGTATTCTTATGAATTAAAGCCCAAGTTTTTAATTTTTTGGTGTAAAAAAAAAAAACTTATGTGGTTTCCTACACATCTTGTTGAAAATATAGTTCTGGCAATTCCCTATTACTATTATATACTATACTTTATTTACAATTACACTTGCGTTATATAACTTCTTTGTACTCAAACCTATATAATATTTTTTAGTCTTGTAATAAACCTCATTGAATTCAGACTCGGTTGCCTTTTCTTTATAAGTAAATTCCCAACACATCTGTCATCTTAATATTAGGGCTTGTATAAATTTTAAAAAAATGCCACTAAAAAAAAATACTAAACCACTGACTTACCCATATTAATTGTTGTTGTAACTGATATTCATTTTCTCTTCGTCCAAAATGACAGCCCAATTATTTGGAAAAGTATTGGTCGATGACCTTAACGAACTACGAGTATCTGGACTAAAGATCAAAGATTTGGTTTCTTTTCTCAACGACTTCTGTAACGGGTTCTTCTCGACCTCTCGAACATTACGTAGAGGAAAGCTCAAGAGTCCCTAATCATTTATGTAGCCCATTAAATCCCCTGGTCAAACGAGTTCAAAGTATAAAAAATGGCTCAATCGAACGCTATAGTTGTATCACTGAACAAGACTGCCCGGCTCGTGGATCCATCTACATAACAACAGATTTTTTTTACAGATCTTACGGCTTTTGTTGTTTTTTGAAGGTTTTTTGAAGCGTACCTATTTGGGAATATAAATATGTGAAAGGTCGGTTTAAACTCTGCAAGACATGGGAAGGAGGGTCGGGCTTATGCAAGCTAAAGTCATAGCTATTTTTCTTATACTGGCAATTTTTATAAGAGAATTAAATTTTTAGGCGTAATAATGTTTATTTCTCAAAATTGAATGCATTTAAAAAAAAATCAATCTATCTTTTTTTAAATAGAGACCTTAAATTTCTCCTGTACTCAAGCGTATAATTGGGACCAATTTCCTCTTGCACCCCTACTGTTGGAAGAATCCTAAATGATCTTGATAAAGATGAATCCAGTAGCCGGGATAATACCAATGTCATTATTTTGTTAAACCATAAAATTTCTTATTTGTCTCTCACTACAGGTATCTTTCCTAGCATCTTGAAAACCGAACTAGCTCATCCTTTCATTAAATAAGACGATTTCCCACTCTACCTATCATCTTAGTGCAGGGGCGTCAATTTTTTTGGACATAATAAGTAGATACTATATGACAAGTTATGCATTCGTACAAAAAACTGAACTCGAGATTTTGATCAAAGCTAACATTGCAACAATAGCGAAGGCGAAAAAAGTCGGTCTCTCAGTCTGTCTGGTCTGTCTATCTGTTCGACTACAGCCTAAACGACTCGGCCGATTTTCTTTTAACTTGGTAGATAGTATTTTTATTTTTTTTCCCTCATATGTTTTTTTTTCTTTTTTTTTAAGATCAAAAATAACGGTACCTGCCATACGATTTTTTTTTCTCAAAAAATGTCAAATGGAATTTAAAAAAAAAAAAAAAATTCATTTAGCTGAAAAATTTTTTACAAAAAATGGTTATTTTTGGTAGCCCCCTTGGAACCATTTTTTGATTTTGATTTTCTCGAAAACGGTACGACCGATTTTAATAATCAAAGGGCACGGTAGTGCCCAGCCAAGTTCTGGCACTACACCCTTTTTACAGGAACAAGGTTAGGTTAGGTTGTTGGGCTGATGTTGCTATCATCACACTTAGATCAATGTAAATCCATTGTGTTGCCCGTGAGTGTAATCACTCTTTCCTAATAAAACCTATGTATTCTATTAATCAGTCAAGCCATTTTAAGGCATTGACGAAGTTCAATATGTGTATTCCTGAAATATTAGAAATATCTTCTAGATTGTCAAAGAGGTAGCTACCAAGCCATTTCCTTCTCTGGGGGCATAGTGACGGGCAATGACAGAGAAAGTGTGATGGTCTTCATGTTCCTCTTCATCTTCACATCCTCTGCATAGGTCATCTGTACTTAGTTTCATTTTAAATTTATGATATTTCAATAAATTATGTCCGGTGATTATGCTCGTAAGAGAGCGAAGGGACTTCTTACTAAGTTGTATAATTTTGCCAGTCCCCTGCTTGTTAAAGCAGGGCCATATTTTCCTAGTAGTATATATCACAGGTGTCAAGTAGACTCCACCTTCCATTGGATTTCTTTAGGATTAAATCTGAAATTTTCTGTTTAATGTTGAAGAGTGGGATGCTTACCATCTCTGCTTGACTAGCGTCGAGCGCTGATCAAACAAAACAAACACAGGCGATTTTTCCCCTCCCTTTCTTCAGTACCAATGAAGTCAGAAACTTAAAATTCCGCATATTTGCTAAGCTAGTCGGGTCCTGCGATATAAGGGTTCAAAAATCACAAAAAGTGTAACTGACTGACTGCCATCCTTCTATCTTTCCGTATCTTTCGAGATTTTGACATGGTAAGATATTAAAATTCTTGCAAAAAGGAGCGGTCAGCCATCAGACGAATAGGGGGAATAACATGTAGCATACGAAAACATGCACGTGCCGTAACTATTCGGGACTGGTGGAAGTCTGATCATAGCCTCTCCGTGGCGGCCGCTAGAAACAAGCCTTTAAAAAGGTTTGGCTAATATGATCATGCTGGTTCCTCAGGTTGGCGACAGGTTAATTCCCTGTCCCGTAAAACTTTTGAATTACGAGACCGACAACAAGCCTCGGAAACGGACTGATCACACGACGACAACCAACGCAACGAAAACTGAAAAACGATTTACGAATTTTCTTATGGAACGTACGATCGCTCTATAGAGCTCGAGCTGCTCAGCAGCTAGCCGATGCCCTGTCAAAATATAAAGCTGACATAACAGCTCTTCAAGAAATCAGATGGACAGGGAATGGTGTTTTACAGAAGAAAGAATATGACATATATGTACTACAGCTGTCATACAAAACACCATGTGCTCGGGGTAGGCTTCCTAGTCAGCGAAAAAATGAAGTCTACTATCATCGGCTTTAACGCTATAAGCGAAAGGCTATGCACCCTTCGCGTGCGAGGCAAATTTACGAACATCAGCCTCATTAACGTTCACGGACCTACGGAGGAGTCCTCAGACGAAGAAAAAGAGACTTACTACGAACAAGTCGAGAGGGCCCTCAATGCCTGTCCAAGGTATGATGTTAAAATCATCCTTGGGGATTTGAACGCAAAAATAGGTCGGGAGCCGGTATTCAGGCATTACGCAGGCACCCATAGTTTGCATGAGAACACTAATGACAATGGACTTCGAGTCTTAGAATTGGTTCCCGCGTAAAGATATCTACAAAGCCACCTGGGTATCACCTGATGGAGTCACTCGTAACCAAATAGACCACGTGTTGATAGACCGTCGCCACTACTCGAACTTGATGACGGTACGAACGTACCGAGGTGCCAATATCGACTCGGATCACTATCTTGTTGGTATGGTTTTCCGAGGGCGGATTGCCTTGCGAAGACGCATTGCATCCGCCGATCAGGTTCGAATCAACACGGCTGCCCTGCGCAATGAAAACACCAGTAACACCTTTGGTAATGCGTTAGGACTCGCCCTAGAATCACTTGATTTAGGGAGAGTAAGTCCTGGAGCCAGTATGCTGGGCGTAAATGAGAAGTGGACACGCCTTAAGAATATTGTCATTAGTACTGCCAACTCCATCTTAGGCAGCAGTCGTAAAAATCGGAACGACTGGTTTGATGATGAATGCAAGCTAGCGACTGAACGTAAGAATGTTGCGTACCGAGCAATGCAACAATCTCATAGAACGCGGGCACGCGAAGAGGAATATAAAGAGCTCAGAAGAATAGAAAAACGGCTACACAGACAAAAAAAATCAGCCTGGGAGAAGAACCTAATCTGTGAAATAGAAAATAGCCGAGAGCGAGGTCCGCACCAGGCGCGGAAGTTCTACCAATCCGTCCGAAACATGACGCAGTACACACCACGCTGCACATACTGCAAGGACGGAGAGGGAAATCTGATCACTGATCCTGATAGCATACTGGAGCGATGGGAAGTGTACTTTAATGAATTGCTAAATGGTCAGCTCACTGCAGAAGTGGAGGCTCCACTACTTCAAGAAGAATACTCTATGTTGCCGCCACCAAGCATAGAAGAGGTTGAGAAGGCTATAGGCCGGCTTAAACAGAACAAAGCCCCGGGAGCCGATGGCATACCAGCCGAATTATTCCATCACGGCGGGCCAGCCTTACGTCAAGCAATTCATGATATTATAGTACACGTATGGGAGCAGGAAGAAATGCCAGAAGACTGGCGAAAAGGTTTAATATGCCCCATACATAAGAAGGGAGATGTCACAACGTGCAGCAATTATAGAGGTATCACGTTGTTGAGTACCGCCTATAAGATACTCTCCTCTATCCTACAAGACCGGATAACCCCATACGCTAAAACCGTCATCGGACAATATCAGTGTGGTTTCATTCCAGGCAAATCAACAACTGATCAGATCTTTACCCTTAGGCAGGCGATGGAAAAATGTCTAGAATTTAACATCCCAACATACCATCTGTTTATAGACTTTAAGGCCGCCTATGATAGCATAGCCAGGGTAGAACTTTACAAAGCCATGAGAGAATTCGGCATCCCAAATAAATTGACACGACTATGTAGGTTGACCATGACCAACGTAACAAGCCAAGTAAAAATAGCCGGATTGCTATCCAGACCAATCAACATCTTTAATGGACTCCGACAAGGGGCGGTCTGGCCTGCCTCCTCTTCAACCTGGCGTTGGAGAAAGCAATCCGTGACTCTGGCACGATAACACGAGGGACCATCGTCAGCAGGTTCAGCCAGTTACTGGCTTACGCAGACGACATCGACATCATCGGAAGAACCGAACAAACTGTACACGATTCCTTCATCCAGATCGAGCAGGCGGCACAAAATCTAGGGCTGCACATTGGTGAAGGTAAAACAAAGTACATGGTGGCGTCGAATGCGAGAGGAACAGTTGGTCAAACAATCAAGGTAGCGGAGCACGAATTTGAAGTGGTGCAATTCTTTAAATCCCTTGGGTCAATAGTAGCAGCCGATAACAATATAGAAGAAGAAATACGCGGGCGGCTTCTCAAATCCAACAGAGCCTACTATAGTCTGTCAAAGCTTTTCAAATCCAGAAATCTCACCATAACTTCAAAACTGCTGCTGTACAGGACCATGGTCCTGCCAGTACTCACATATGGATCCGAGACTTGGGTGCTTAGCAAAAGGCACTCCGACCTCTTAGCTGCGTTCGAGAGAAAAGTCTTAAGGAGAATTGTTGGCCCCGTATGTGAGGAAGGACGATTCCGGAGACGGTACAATCATGAACTGTACGCAATCTACCTTGAAGCAGATATCGTGACAAAAATTAAGCTCGGTAGACTCCGGTGGGCAGGGCACCTAGCTCGCATGAGCGAAGAGGAACCTGCTCGGAAAGTTCTTTGTGGTACATTCTATGGTAGACGACAGCGTGGTAGACCATGCTTGCGCTGGAGAGATGGCGTAGACCAGGACGCCCGAAGCCTTGGGGGGCGCAACTGGATGGCGTCGGCTAGAGACCGGGATAGGTGGAGAGACTTGTTGAAAGAGGCCAGGACCGGAACCCGGTTGTCGAGCCGATGATGATGATGATGAAAAAGGAGTGAGATCAGACCAAAAACATAAATGTTAAAAAAAGAGCCAAGTTCTTCTATACAAAAACCTTTATGTGACAAGTCAGCCGTGAAAAGTACTGAGATCTAAAAGTACGTCAAGTTCTTATTTCATGAAGGTTTAATACCGAATATTTAAAGTAGAATAATATTGGACCAGCTACAATATAAAAGAGAAATTTTATTTTTTAATGATTACTGACTAAAATTTGATGGGCTCACTCGGCAAGTTTTTTGTATGCCCAATTCGAAAGGTTTTAAAAACTTGACCAGTGAACCCATCAAATTTTAGTCAGAAAAGCTTCTAAAACGTTTAAAAAAACATTGCATTTCAATAATTTATTAAAAAAAAATATTTTTTTTTAAAAATCTATTATTTTTTTTTTTTTTAAATTCAATATTATGGAAAAAACGTCTCAATATTTTTTGGAATTTATTTTTTATTCGTACAATAGTAAAAACTTTAAGTTGGCGTACTAAAATTTTTTCTTAAAAATGGTTTAAGATTTTTGTATCCTATTTTTAGCGCCAACTACTAAAGAAGTTACTTTGTTTTTTTTATTTTTTAGACTTTACCAAAAATGGTTCTAACGATTTTGATCAAAATTTGTGTGCAGAAGCTCCTTTGAATTAAAAATGAGATTGTATATAAAAATATTCGAAAAAATATTTTTGAATTTTTGAAAAATCAATATCTTCAAAATGTGTGAACGATTACTTTTTTGAATTATTTCCTAAAATCTATATTACTTAATACTTCAAATTGGCATTCCAATTTTTTTTCTTCAAAAATCTTAAAGAAATTTTGTTGTATAAATAATTACTTTAATAATTAAAAGATTTTGAAACATTGTTTGCATTAACTCATACTTTTCTAGGAATCAGGCGGCAATTTTTTATGCACATGTACGGTACGTATTTCTCTAATTTAATTAATTTTTAAAATTCCAAGTCTCCCAAGCACAAGAGCAAGTACGTGCGATCCACTCGTGCATTGAATTTTATTTTGGTTTTGGAACATATGCATGATAAGTTTCTGAAACAAACAGATTTAACAATTAGTTAGGTAGATACATAAAAAAAAAACTTTAAAAAGTTAAATACGTACCTTCTGACCAACAAATGCCCAAGTAAAACAAAACGAACAAAAATTTAAAAAAAAATGAAACAAGGAATTCCATTCAGTTAATTAGACCAGTACCCTTAATTGAGTAGTTTTGAACAAAATGTTTGGCCACAGTGTTTGGTAAATTAGCCTCAAATTATAACAATCCTCATTGCTGTGGCAACCACCTACAGTTCTGTTCCGAGAGTTATCTATCTTTTGATAAGGATTATATAATTCCCAACAAGTTGAACAATGGCAGCGAAAACTAACCAAAAATGAACCCGTACCTCTGGGCCAGGCACCCGTTCGTCTGCTGCCGATCTGATAAACTTTTATTCAACCAATAATTTAAATCTACAAACAAGCATAGGATTTTGGGTTCCAACAATGACGCAGTAGTAGAAGGGATCGGTCGGTAGCTAGGTGAGGTGGTGCGGTGTGGAAGAATTAGAGAAAATCTAAATTCAAATTTTAGACATCGTCGTCGTCTTCCTCGTTCGTCATGGCTGTGCGGAACTCTATGTATATGCAGTGTATCCGTTCGCAGTCCCTTTGCCCGAGACAATTAAGAGCAACACAAAGTTGTAAACTACATCCAACCCTGGGTCGAGAGGGAAAACAATTTGCCTTATTAATTAGACGAAACTTAAAATTATTTACCTACTTTTGGGTTAAAACCCAGAAATGTCCTGGCATAGCATGGCTTGGGATTCTGCTTCTAACTGTTTCTGGCTGCAATTCGCATTCGCATTCATCAGGGTTCTGGCTTCTGGGTGTCGGGAAAATCAGCGAAAATCTTATGTGTGAAATGTGGAAGGTTTTGGTCCATGAACTTTGACTTCAAACTTTTGTATTTGGCTTTAAACTTTTTGAGCATACATTGTGATTTATTACAGCGTGTATTTTGTGTACTTATATTTATGTATATGTAGACGCAAAACCATTATAAAAAATGAATTAAGCAAGTAATAAGATTTTTTTAATTCTCCTTAAAAGAGGTGTTTGAAATAGGAGTAAATCAATACTGCAATAGAATTTATGGAGCTTTAAAGGCTTATATTGAGGATTTAATGAAAGCTTGCGTATTAACATTTGATGGCCTGGTTATTTGCTTAAAAAAAACACGGCTATTACCAAATTGACAACTACTACTGGATATACAGGGTGCGCCTTATGTTATAGGTCGATTTTTTTTAACTTTTATATAAACAACAATTTTAGATTTATATTTTACTGATTGATTATATGGTCTTTAACATTATGCAAGGACTATGATATCGCTCAAGTGTGCGCATCTAACCGGGGTGCAATGGTGAGCCTTTTAGGTATATTTCGCAGACCACTGTTGTTGTTACTTCAGCAATTTCATTTCTAATGAAGTCCTTAATCATTGAGGTTGTGGCTGGCTTACAGCTCTGCCTTCAAGTCTCTTAGTAAGAAGAAATTGGAAGGCTCAAATGAGGGCGAGGGGATCGTAGGGTCCAGTCGATAATACCTGCTTTTTCACATTATTTGACGGCAAAAAAATTATCTTAAAATTCGCATTGAGCACGATCTGTGTGTGATGTGGCATCGCCTTGTTGGAACCAAATATTTTGAAGCCTAAGTTGATCAAATTCGGGAACAAATGATTTATAATTTACAATTTATCTACGATTGCACAAATTGTATTCACACAAAAATGGCAACCAAATAAAATTGACTTAGAATATAAAGTGCACCCTGTAAATGCGAAAGGCAACAGCTCGGTTTTGCCGAATATTAGGGACTAAGAAGACAGCCATATTTCATGGAGAAATTATCACATTCTCGGAAGAGGAATATTCCTGAAAACAAATTATTTTTTTGCTGGTGAAAGTGGATGGTAGTTGAGGCCGGGGCATTTCATCAAGATGTGATGTGCTTTTTGCTTTCCAGCCAAGGTTTTGCTCGCCGGATTTTCAGGGTCGCTCTGAAGAAAAACACGAAACTTCAGTAGGAAGGTCTTTAAAACCTTATACAAGATCTTTATTAAAAACAAATCTTAAATTCATATAACAACTTAAATATTCTTGATTTCAATTATTTTCACCCTGCCTGGTGTATATGGTAAACATCGGTTATTCTCCTTGTATCGGGGTCCTGCTGGTTTCCTTTACAAAGCTCTATTCTGGCATCTGGTTTCTTCTTTAACTGGCATTCGGTATTGGGTTACTCTTTTACAAATACGGACTACGGACTACGCCCTTGGCGCTTACAAGATCAACAGGTTTAAGGCCTCTGGTAGGCACAAGATCAACAGGTTTTAGGCCTCTGGTAGGCACTAGATCAACAGGTTTTAGGCCTCTGGTAGGCACTAGATCAACAGGTTTTAGGCCTCTGGTAGGCACAGCCAATGTATAAACACCGACAGATCAACAGGTACCAAGGCCCCTGGTGGCAATTAGGACGTTTTATTCTTCGAACCAAACTGATAGAACGAAATAGCTGGACAATTTCATATGACTTGTAAACTAAAATCAAGCTCGTCAGCTTCGACCGTAGCAAACTAGTGACTTTCCTTCCCGAAAGGAGGTCCTCTTGTTATATTTTTCGAATAAACTGTGTGTGAACTTTATACTGGTTAAATGCAAATCACTCAATATGTTCAACCGGCTGTGACGTCATGATTTTATAGTGACTGCATATTATATTAAGACAAGGTATAAAATCCCTTTATCTTGGCGATGTAACTGGTGTCGTTGGTAGCTGCAGCGTCGTACGGTGTCGTCGGTCGGTGCTGCGGCGGCGGCTGCTTAGTCGTGGTAAATCAAATCACCCAGTGGGTTCAGTATTGGTAGAAGCATGAAACGCTTCGTTACAAAGTGGACCATGCATTTAATAGTAATAAATTATAGAAAATATAAAAGAGGACTTGCAAAAACGGACAAAATCGAGAACGTATAGGTACTTAATTTTGAGTCGACTGATCAAAGGGCACGGTAGTTCTGGCACAACACCCTTTTTACAGGAACAAACTCAGGCGATTTTTGACCCCTCCCTATCTCCAGAACCAATGAAGTCAGAAACTCAAAATTCCGAATATTGCCAGTCAGGCACAGGCGCCTCACCCAATTTAAATTTTCTAGCATAAGCGGTTTCTGAGATATAAGGCCTCAAAAATCACAAAAACCGTAACTGACTGACTCACTGACTGGCTGACAGATCATCAAAATTATGGAGCACTTCCGGACATCGTAGAGTCTTGTAATTTTTCACAACGGTAGGCCTTGACATGCAACCAGAGGAAAAAATCGAAAATTTTAAGTTTTCCCTTCAGGGGGCGTGGTATCCGGCCACTTTATCCGAATATTGGCGTTGGTTGATTGGAGCACTTCCAACTGCTGTAAAACGATGAAATTTGGTGAACCGGTAGGGCTTAAATTGCATATAAAGGACCAAAAATAAAAATTGAGGTTTTCCATTCAGGGGGCGTTATATCCGCCCACTTTCTGATAAAATGTTTAATTTATATGGAGCATTTTCGATTGCTGTAGAATGATGAAATTTTGTAGGGCGGTATAGCTTATTGTACATTCAAAGCGAAAAATAGAAAATCTTAGAGTTTTCATTCGAAGTGTCTTTTCATTTTGAAAATTCATGACTTTTCTTAGAACTAGAGTGCTCGATTTGGTACTCTATGTTATGCTTTTGTTAACATGAATGAAAAAAGAAAACATTTACATACATACCTGAAAAAATTATGAATTTACTTAAAAAAAACCTTTAACTTTCATGTGAACTATAATCAAACCACTAATTAGGCTATTAAATGGTGAGCTACCGCCATTTACAAAAATTAAAATTGCAACGAAAACATCATCGCATCCTTAACAATTATTGCTTTTTTATGACTTGGAGCGGATGTACAGTGACGAGCAAAAGTGGTCAAATATTTTCGCCTACTTGAAAAATTGATTTAAAGTAAGAGTTTTTAATAGAATTAAAATATTTTTTTATTTTTGTCATTTTGTTTATTTAACTAAATTTTATTTTTTATAATAACTTTTTCAAAAAATAATATATTATACAAAACAAAAAATATTCCATTAGTTTTTAGACTTGTCCAATTATGCACGTTTAATATCAACGATTTTTCTTTAGGCATACTTTCCACCAAATTATAAATAAATTGCTCTGGAATACGGACCTATTCCAGCTCAATTCGTTGCCAAAGCTCCTGAGTGTTTGTTGGGTGATTTTTGTGCTTCCCCAACAGTCGCTTCACAATTGACCATACATTTTCAATTGGATTGAGGTCAGGGCTTTGTGCTGGCCATGTCATCGTCGTAAACTGTTGATTTCTCAGCCATTCCGAGAACATTTTTGACTTGTATTTTGGATCTCCGTCCTGCTGAAAAGTTATTTCACAATCATTGAAGTCTGTTGATGCAGTGGAAAGTGGTAAATTTGTCTTCAAAATGTCCAAATATTTTTCTTTGTTCATGATACCATTAATTTTCACCAAAGGACCAACAGAGTTGCACGAGAAACAGCCCCAAGCCATCACCGAATCTCCTTGATATTTCACGGTCTTTTGAACTTGATGTTGTTGAAGTGGTTCTCCAGTACGTGACCAATAAAAAGATCCGTTCCTATCCGATCCTATTCTATTGACCTTCGTCTCGTCCGACCAAATGACTTTTTTCCATTGGTCAATGATCCAGTGTTTTTAGCTTTTTAGCAAAAGTTAACCTGGTTTTAATATTTTCCGCTGAAAGCAGAGGCTTCTTCGCTTTCTCTTTAGCGTTTAAACCGATTCTTTTGAGTGCCTGGCATGCAGTCCATCCACTAACTGGCTTGTCTATATGCTTTGGACTGCCTGCTTAAGTGCTTTGGACCCACAACTTCTCAACTCTCTTTCCATTCTTCTAGCTTCCAAATCAAAAAGTAGTCGTTTCCGTCCTTTTTTCATTGGGGGACATCGATGTTTTTCTATTTTTTTTAATACTAAGCACAGAAGTTTTTGAAATTTTCAAAATTTTGGACACTTCACGCGATGATTCACCACTTTTAAGTATAAAAAAATAGCGCGGTCGACGGTATTTTTACAATTTTTTTTTTCATTTTGACAATCAGCTTTACACGTTTTAAAATGAACGATTTACCCACAACAAACTATCAACAAATAAAATTATCTTAACTGTTACTTGTTAAATAACAGTAAAACAAACAAAGCACAATAGAGAGGAACATCTCTCAATGAACAAACTATGTTAAATCTCTTGAAACTAAAACGTGCATAATTGGGAAAAACCAGAAAATTATTATTATTTTTTTTTTATAGCATATTATTTTTTGAAAATTTTACTTTACATAATAAATGTGAGTTAAATAAACAAAATAAAAAAATATTTTAATTCTATTAAAAAATCCTTACCTAAATCAATTTTTCAAAAAGGCGAAATCATGTGACCATTTTTGCTCGTCACTGTAGGTTAAGGTTGGTGTGCTACTGTTAGGTATCTTTGGGGGTGGCCGTGGCGCGATGGATGTGTGCTCGCCTGTGAACCTCATGATCACAGGTTCGATACCTGCCGTCGTCGTCTATGTCGTTTTAATTCCATTAAAAACCTTCTAAAATTGTCATCAATGGGTTGCTGGTTTACTCATTACATGTTGTTCAGGCATAACACTATGAATGAATGAATTGTATTGGGGATTAATTGCACTGCGACCTGTAGATCTATTGTGCCCCCTCTTATAATGATGAGCTGGCTCATCCTACAGTTCTTCCTCCAAACCTATTGCCTTAAGGAACTTTATTATTTGGGGCACTTTTAGAGAGGGTAGGTTGCTCTCTTCCACCTGGTACCGTCCCAGATGGGTTTTCCTTTGGTGCATGATTGGACAACACTTTCCCAGTATGTGTTCCGGAGTTTCCTCATGCATGTTGCAGATTCTGCAAGTGGCACTGCTTATCACACCAATTAGATTAAGGTGTCTTCTAAGTTTACAGTGTCCTGTTAGAATACCTGTTATTATTCTTAGGTTATTCCTACTAAGGTTGATACAGTTTTCGAAACGTTGCCGGTTGTAGTTACCCAGCAGTAGTTTCGCCTGTCTCAGCTTAGGGAGTTCATTCCAGTTCCTTATTCTGTTTGCCTCCTCTTCTTGTTTAATTTTGGTTTTAATGACATTTTCACCTATTCCGCAATAGGGTTCAGGCCCTGTTAGGGGAGTTGAAGCTCCTAATTTTGCTAGGGAATCTGCCTTTTCGTTTCCAAGAACACCAACGTGACCAGGTACCCAATAAAGTGTGACCCTGTTCTGTTTGCCTAGTTCGTTTAGCCTACTTATGCACTCCCCCACCAGCTTAGAGTTGATGGTGTATTAGCTCAGTGCCTTTAGTGCTGCTTGACTATCTGACATAATGGCAATGTTCTTGTTACGATAATTCCTTTCGAGATTGCGATCCACGCATTTCCCTATCGCGTTTACCTCCGCTTGGAAGATGCTGGTGGACCGTCCCATCGGTATGGAAAGTTTGGTTTTTGGCCCAAAAATTCCTGCACCAGTCCCTTCGCTTGTTCTCGATCCATCAGTGTACCACTTGATGGTATTTGCTTCGAGTGTATAGTTTATATCCTCTCCTACCCAGTTTTCTTTGTTACTAAGCTGTGTAAGAAAGTTTTTCTCGAAGTTATGTTTTTTGATCATTCCATCTCTTGGGATGTCAATGAGGTTAGTAATTGTGGACCTGTCAATTAGGTCCCTTTCTCTGAGACCAATTATTTTACCTGTCCCAGTTCCTTCCTTTGAGAACCTCATGATTCCTCCCACTCCAGCACTTCTAATGACCTCGTGTAGAGGGGATAGATGGAGGATAACCTCAATAGCTGCGGTAGGGCAGGTTCTCATTGCTCCCGTAATACAGATACATGCGAGCCTTTGGATTTTTTCTAGGGTTTTCCTAGTTGTTGTTAATTCGGTTTTCTTGTGCCATGCAACCGCACCATAGGTAATGATGGGTCTTACCATCATAGTGTACATCCACCTAAGGATGCTCGGTTTGCAACCCCATGACTTGCCTGCAATTCTTTTGCAAATCATTAGGGCTTTTGTGGCTTTTCCGACTATATAATTTATGTGTTTGTTCCAGAGGAGTTTACTATCTAGTATAATTCCTAGGTATTTTACCTCCCTCTGCATTTCAATTACTTCACCATTCAAACGGATATGTTTCCTATGTGGTAGAAGTCTTTTCCTGGTAAATGGTATGATTGTTGTCTTGGATGGGTTTATTGAAAGCCCTACAGACCTACTCCATTTACTTGTAATTGTTAGTCCTCTTTGGATAATATCGCAAAGAGTTTCTTCAAACTTACCTACTGCAATGATAGCGATATCATCGGCAAATCCAATGCAGTATATACCTTTGGAGGTAAGATTTTCTAACAATTCATCTACTACAAGACTCCACAACAAGGGTGATAGTACACCGCCCTGAGGACATCCTCTCGTTGTGATCACTTTCTTTACATTTTGTCCTGCTTGTGCCTCTGCATTTCTAGTGCCCAACATTTCTATTATCCATCTGGTTATGGTGTTGGGTACGCATTTCCTAACAAGAGCTTTGCCTACAGCCTCGTGGGACGTGTTATCGAAGGCCCCTTCTATGTCTAAGAAAGCAGCTAATGCTGTTTCCTTTACATCTAAAGCTCTTTGGATCTTATTTGTTAGTTCAAACAGGGCGGTCTCGGTTGATCTGCCCGCCCTATATGCGTGTTGTCGCTGATTGAGAGGCCTACTTATTAACACTTCTGATCTTATGAAGTTGTCAATTACCTTTTCCAGAGTTTTCAGTATAAAGGATGTTAAACTTATTGGCCTGAAAGACTTTGGATGGGTTGTGTCCTTTTTCCCTATTTTGGGAATGAAAATTACCTTAGCTGTTCTCCAAAGACTTGGTATGTACCCAAGAGCAATGCTACTCCGTAGAATATTAATGAGATAGGGCATAAGGAATTCTTTTCCCTTCTGCAAAAGAGCTGGGAAGATACCATCTGCACCTGGTGATTTGTAGGGTTGAAAGGTATTAATTGCCCAATCAATCCTTTTACCTGTGCAAATGGTCGTGGCTATTTTCCAGTCCTCTCTGTTTGGTGTGAGAGGTGATTTCTCAACCAAGTTACCATCTAATGGTAGACTGCCTGGGAAGTGTGTGCTGAGCAGCAGGTTACACCTTTGCTCTTCATTTTCGGTGAACGTTCCATCACTATACCGAAGTGCTAGTGATGTTAGTGTCTTCTCTTTTGCAAGAGCTTTATGCAGTCTTGCCGCTGCAGGGGTTGTTGAGATATTCTCACAAAAGTTTGTGAAACTATTTCTTTTGGCTTTTCTTATCTCTTTGTTATATATTGTCAATAACGCGGAGTAATTACACCATTCCCTTGTTCTTTTTGCTTCATTGAAGAGCTTCCTAACCTTGGATCTTAGTTTAGAAAGATGTTTATTCCACCAAGGGGCATCCTTCTGTCTAGTTTTTGGTTTAAGAGGGCAACTGAGTTCATATGCCTCATTTATTGCTCCACTAAACTCGTTAACTACAACTTCTAATTCAAGGTTACTTTTAGTCGTACTTGCTGGACCTAGTTGTTCCAGGTTTGATTTTAGAACATTTTGGTATAGGTTCCAGTTTGTTTTCTTAGGATTTCTGCCAGGGGTATTCTCTGTAAGCAGACCTTCTAAGGTAAACACTATAATTCTGTGATCAGACATTGATGGTTCATTGGATACTCTCCAATCCTTAACCATATAAGCTACGTTCGGAGTTCCGAAAGTTAAGTCTAGGACTTCTTTTCTTGTTCTAGTAATAAAAGTGGGGGTGTTCCCTACGTTAAATATTTCTAGATTTTTTACCATCATAAAGTCTAAAAGGTACTCACCCCTTTGGTTTATGTTGGTGCTGCCCCATACTGTATGGTGAGCGTTTGCATCACATCCTATTAGTATTGGTAGCTTTTTCCGGTTGCAGTAGTCCACCAGTCTCTGTACTTCGCACGGTGGAATGTTGGCTTCATCACCAGCAAAGTAGGCTGCTGCCACAACCATCGTCTGGATACGACCCTCGATGTTGATTTGGGCCTGTATCGGGACCAGATCCCTTGTCAAAAATTCTGAAAGACATATATAATTTATGTTATTTCTTATTTTAATACAAGTTCTGGGCGAGTCTTCTCTCGTGTCCCATATAAGTTTAGAGTCGCTACTTGTCAACCCTCTTACCTGACCCTTATAAGTCCAGGGTTCCTGGATCAGTGCTAGCCCTAAGTTGTCGGCAGCGAACTTCCTCGCCAGGACGGCTGATGCCGCCTTCGCATGGTGTATGTTTGCTTGGGCTAGCCTGGTTCTGATCCCGTGTGCCGGCATCTTATTTTATTGGCAGATGGGGGCTAATGCCCCATCATCTGCTAGCAGGTGGTCTTCCTCTTCTATCGTTGGAAGCGGTTCTGTTTGGTCCATTGGACTTGGAGAGAGGTCTATGCCCTCTATCTCCATGTCCAATGGACCCGGTGTTAACCTCTCCCGTGAATCGGGGTGCTTCTCTTCTGTTTCTGAGAAAGTTGTCTCAGATGATGTGCTCGGAGGGATTGGGGGAATTGGTGGGGTTGGAGGTATTAGGGTGGGAGGTGGTACGATTATATCTGGTAGGGTAATTCCTACCTCTTCCGCTTCCAGGGACTTATTTTCTAGCCTGGTGGGAGACTCTTTTTCTGTTGCAGATGCAGAGCTGGAGGTTGCTTTCCGGAGACCAAATACGTTTATTTTTCCGAATTTGTAGTGAAGCTGGTGATTTGCTTTCACTATAGTCTCGACGGAGTCGGCGTCAATACTTATTACTAGTAATTGACCTTTACCTTCAGCCGAGCTTTTCACTATTCTCCAGGTCTGCACATTAAGTCCCTCATTTTGGGCTTTTAAAAGAGCCAATGACTTCTTGTCTTCTTGGCCTATACTTTTTGGAAGGAACAGTGTTATATTGTGCATTTTGGGGATGTCTTCCCCCATACATGCATACAACTCGGTGCCCCTCCAAGTGCTCAATTTAGGTACACTCTCTCTTAGCCACTCCGCTGTTTCGGGTCCAGCGCAATCAACCAAGAGCAGACCTGTTCTGAAGTGCAGTCCATTGAACTTCAGCTTGTGCTTCCAGCCCAAGGAGACCTCCTCAATGATTGCCTCCTCGAGTGCCGATAGATCCTCGGCAGTCAAGGCGAATTGTGGATATCCCCTAGGCAGAACAGCAATTCTGACGCTCAAGGCTGCACTTGCGTATGAGAGCCTTTGTTGAACGGGTATAGCCTTAACGGTGCTTTGTCCCGTGGATGAAGTTACCGTCGTCCTAGGTTTCTTAGCTTCTTTGCTTAGGGGAGGAGTTAGTTGGTGGCTTTTCCTCTTACCCTGTCCTAGGCTCGTATTCACAGTCTTTTCGTTTTTTCTCAGGTCCACCTTCTTCCTAGCTTCCTGCGGGGACATCCCCTCTGCAAGGAACCGGAAGTACCATTTGGTGCCTGCTCCACTAAGTCCTTTCCTATGTGGGTCCAGGCTTCCTGGACTACCCAATTTCGGAAGTACTTGACTTTTCCGGGCATTTCGGCTCTTTGGTATTTTGGGTGGACTGGATATTTTAGATGATGGTAACTGCCCGTCATCTTTTTGTCTGATCACAATCAGATCATTCACTTGTTTAGGAGATAAACTCCCTGTGCTAGTGGATGCTGTTTCGTTTGTAGCGTTTACCCCTTGACTAGGAGGTATTCTCCCTTGACAAGAGGTTGTCGCTACACTCTGAGTTGCGTCTTTTTCCTGTCTGGAAGGTATTGTCCCTTGACCAGAGGTCGACGCTCCTCCTGCTGCCCGGTTTTGAGTGTTCCCCTGAGGTAACCTCTTCAGGTACTTACTTCTCTCCGGTTTCGGATCTTCACCACGGAGGTCTTTCTCCATTCGATCCGCTAGTGCACTTGCGGTAACATCCCGCAAAGTGTTGAATTTTTTAAAATTTTTATTATTCTTTTGTTTGAAATTTTTTGGCATTTTGATTCCCACGAGTGGCTAGAGAAATAATGGGGTCCGCCATATCAGAGCTCCGCATAATATGGTAAGGTCTAAGTTACTCTTTGATTCGACCTGGTTTCAAAGAGGTTCCGTTATAATACAGCCGGTATACTCCCTGGCTGCAAACCATCCAATGGGCACGGGTCACTTAACACCCTGGATTAGGGAGGGCAGTTCTTGGTTTTCGCTCTTCAACTTCTCTACCAGTTTGGGGTTATCCCAGAGTGGCAGGTCGGGTGAGTCTTTGCTACTTAAGCCTTTGCACCACGTCAAGGTGACTACCTTCGCAAAGGCATAACACTAACAACAAGTAATTGAGTTAAACTAGTATGCCCAACAAGGATGAACACGAATAAAATAATGTGAATTGTAAGCGACATAGAAATAAGACACGGCATTCTCCGCTTTAGTTCAGCCGCCATCCCTGGAGATAAAATATCTGAGACAACAACCGTCAGTCTCAGAACATCGTGCCACACATCTTTCCTATCCTTCTTTCTCTTCCTTAACTTCACGCCCGCGCTGTGTTGAAACATTTAAAAGGGTAATCATAATCCCTTGAGCGCGTGTAGATTATAAAAAAAAAAAAAAAAAAAAAGAAGCAACAATTGAAGCGCAAATCAAAACAACCAATAACAAAAAGAAAATATACCAACAGAAATAGGAAGCTATAAACCAAGTTGATTTTAGTAGGTAGACTCCACCCTTCTATTTTTCCGTATCTTTGGAGATTTTGACATGGCAAAATATTAAAATCCTTGCAAAAAGGAGTGAGATCAGACCAAAAATATAAATGTTAAAAAAAGAGCCAAGTTCTTCTATACAAAAACCTTTGTGTAACATGTCAGCCGTGAAAAGTACTGAGATCTAAAAGTACGCTAAGTTCTTACTTCATGAAGGTTTAATACCGAATATTTAAAGTAGAATAATATTGGAACAGCTACAATGTAATAGAGAAATTTTATTATTTAATGACTACTGACTAAAATTTGATGGGCTGACATGGCAAGTTTTTTTTTTTGCCCAAATTCGAAAGGTTTTAAAAACTTGACCAGTGAACCCATCAAATTTAGAGTTGACTGTAGCAACATTCGGGGGCTTAGAAAGAATTTCTGTGCTGTATATGTCCATAGTGCGAAAAAGAGGCCAGCAGTTTTGGCACTTAGCGAAACCCAGGTGGGTGAAAATTCACAATCCATAAGCGCATCATTCATACATGCTTTATTTATCGCAGCCCAAGTTTGGATAGCAACTCAACTTCTAATGAATTCGATGCGCTATCTGACTCTTTCCAAAGAATTGTTTTTCTATGCTTCCTCGATAGTGACGTGGACTCCAGTGCAGATATGATTACAAATTTTATTCTTTTCGGAATGAGAAAGTTTATCCCGAATAGGGAAAAATCTATCAAACCGAAAGAAAATTCATGGTTTGATTTGAGCTGTAAAGAGGCTATTAGGGTCAGAGAAGTAAGTTTCCGATGTTATAAGGCCAACCCTACTGAGGAAAACCGCAATAAGTTCAAATTAGCTAGAAAGACCTGCAATGATCATATTCGACAGACCAAGTTCTTACATGACCAACAAATAAGGCAAAAAATACTACAATGTCCCAAGGGTAGCCAAAAATGTCTGGTCATTTGTAAAAAATATTCGAAATACTACTTCGTCCTCGGTCCCAACGCTCATTATCAATGACACTCCTTATGTCAGCTCTTAAGAAAATGCCAATTTGCTTGCAGCACAATTTGCTGTCAATTCGACGCTACCAAAGAGTGCAATGATTCCTCCTGTAATTGAAAGCATTATTGATTCTATGGGACAAATCTACACTCGTACAGTTGCAAGAGTACTGAAAGATCTCGATATACATAAATCCGCTGGCCCGGATAGTATCGCCCCAATTGTTCTGAAGAGGTGTTCTTCAACGCTGGCAAAACCATTGCGTAAGCTTTTCTATCTGTCCTAATCTACTGGTCTCTATTCGAGTGGATGGAAAACAGCATTTGTCCAGCCTGTCCCTAAAAAAGGCGAATCTTCTTCCCCCTCAAACTATCGTCCAATTGCACTTACATCCCTTCTTTCTATGATCATGGAAACGCTGATAAACTATCAGCTCAAGAAATATCTTGAAGAACGAAAGCTTCTTAATGACCGGCAGTATAGCTTTCGTAGCAATAGGTCCACTGGTGATTTGATGGTATGGTTTGCCACAGGGCTCCGTTTTGTCTCCAACTCTCTTTCTGATATTCATCAACGATCTTTTGTCTGAAACCTCTAATCCATTAAATTGTTTTGCTGATGACAGTACCCTCAGCTTCTCATATTCGTTTCCAGATACATGTCCTTGTTCTTTGGATGTGAATCTAGAACGGCAGCGTATGATAAGCTCATTTAATTCTGATCTTGATAGCATTGTCAAATGGGGAATGAAAAACCGTGTAGAATTTTATGCTTCAAAAACTCAGTGCTGTCTCCTGTCGTTAAAGCAGAACCCACCACCTTTGCCGCTATCCATGAGTGGCACTTGCATTGAGGAAACCAAATAGCTCTCAGTTCTCGGTATGTGTATCACAGACAGACCACCTTGTGTGGAATTACCATATATTCGACGTCGCCAAAAACGCTGCTAACTGCTTAGGTTTCCTTCGACGTTGCAAGAAATTTTTTACCCCTTCTGATCTGGCAGTCATCTATAAGGCCTATATTCGTCCAAAGCTCGGGTATAATTCCCATATTTGGGCAGGTGCTCCAATAACTTACTTGAGTGTCTTGGATAGAATTCAAAAAAGAGCTTTAAAAATGATAAGTGATACAAATATAACAGAAACATTTGAAACTCTCGAGCACCGTCGCAATTTTTCTTGTCTTTCACTATTTTACCGTTATTTTTATAAACACTGTTCTAGTGAAATAGCCAGCTGCATTCCTTCCCTTAAACTATTTAACCGTAATACACGCGCTTCAAGGAATACCCATCAGTTTACCCTTGAGCCTAATTTCGGACGTACAGTTAAATTCAGAGATTATTTCTTCAGCCGCACCACACGAATGTGGAATGCTTTACCCGATTCTATGTTTCCCTCCCATTGTAATGCTCAGACATTCAAAACCAATTTGCATCGGTATCTCCTCTTAAATCCTCTCCCACATTCTAAAACGCTCGCACTGTGTTAAAACATTTTAAGGGTAGTCATAATCCCTTTAGTGCGCGTAAATTATAAAAAAACAAGGTTTTTGTATAGAAAACTTGGCTCTTTTTTTAGCATTTACATATGTTTTTGGTCTGATCTACTTTATATAATCATTTTACTTCAGATTTGATCAGACGATAGGTAAGACGATAAAATTGCTCTCGCAATTATGTTTGTCCTTAGACTACAACCTAAACTGCTCGTCCAATTTTCTTTAAACTTGGTGGAAAGAAAGTTTTCTCAACAAAAGTGTTTTATTTTATTAAATCGAAAATAACAAATTACTTACAATTTTGTATTATGAACTTTATAAAATAAAAACTGTATTTTTAATTATTTTTTTAAACTTGATAATTAAAAGTACCTATTTTATACTAACAAGAAGATGTAGGAGTGTTTTTTATTTTATCTAAAAATAATGTTACCCACCACACATATCAAAAAATGTTTCAACCTAAGCGCTTATGTTCTACTTTTTCCTCTACGTAACATGTCACATAAGAGTTTATGTGGAACATAAGTATTTTTAACTTAAACTTTTTCGCTTACTTTTTACGATCTACAATCCAATTAAAATATTGAAATTAAGACATTACTGACAGATCCTACCATAGAACCATTTTTTCGATTTTTAACTTTCAGATTTAATTAATTATACAAAACCTTCCAAAAAGTTTTAGAAACATTATGTTTTGTTGACTAAATTGTTTTATGAAAGTGGTTCTTTTGTTTGAGCAAACTTTGGCGCACTTCGGTCGAAAACTCATATTCAGCCCACGAGGTCTATTTCTGGAAGAATTGGTTCGTCACTAAGTAAAATTGTCGAATTTGGGACGAACATAATCGACACGAGATATACCAAATTGGAATGCATCTAGAGAAAGTCACTTTTTGGTGTAGATTTTGGGCTATCGGCATCATGTTGTCCGTACTTCCTTGGCAACAACGTTAGCCAGGCCATCACCGTCAACGGCGAGCGCTTTCGGTCAATGATACCCAATTTATTTTCACCTGAATGGTATAATATGGACACCCACGACATGTGGTTTCAACAGGATGACGCTACGTATATAGCCCGTGCCATGGTTACCTCGAGCGGAGGCAAAGTGAGTAGGCCACTATGATCGACTGATCTGAACCCGTTAGACTTTTTGTGTAGGGTTTTCTCAGGGCACATGTCTATGGCAATTTACGACCACTGCCCTGAAAGTCAACACAATCAATTATGTGCCAGTTTTATTGACAATTTGAAGCCGCGGTAGAAATTTGAATTTCATACAAAATTGCATACATGAGCCTTTGAAACAAATATAAAATTTTAACGATATCTTACTCACAATGTGATTCATTAAAATTTAAAGATAGAAAACCCTTAATAGAAAATCTTCTTAATATAAAGCATGTGCTCAGATTCTTCAAGCTTAAAGCTGAACTGAAAATAGTTACCGCACCCTACCTAACATAAATGAAAAGGAATCACTCTTTCATTTACAAATTAACTACATCACTCATTTTTGACATAGATAAGTCTTTTCAGAGAGACCGGTTTTCAATATAAATCTACCCCCCTCAATGATGGGCTTCCTCTCAAATGACTTTTAAGCCACAAATACTAATTAGCTCGCTTCAAATGGAGCACTTTCAGAAAGCCTCACAAAATTATAAACACACGATAAGAAGGACTACTTCGTTCGCAGGTATTTGGACATTTTAGATAAGGTATTTTCCGGTAACATCAGATTCTATTGCATGTATGAAAGGTACTTAAGGTAGCTTCAAAAAAAACAAGACCCTTCCCTTACTTGATGTTATCTGAAGCTGAAAATATTCAATGCGGTCCTTTGACGACCAAGCGAATAATTTCTCAAACTGTGTATGGTTGGTAGCTGACCCCCTCCCTTATGCTTTATAATCACAAGGCTAAGCCTTTGAATGCAAAATTTTAACAAAAATTTTGTGGTATACGTGTACACAACATAGCAGATATAATGTACAGTACACGTGTATGCATGAACCAAAAAGGAACCCTTTAACAGGAATTCGAGTAGAGGACTATTAAGCAGAATGATGATGGAGTAAGAGCCAGTTGGGAATTCGGCATTGAGGCTGAGAGGTTATATAGCACCACATTTTTGTTTTGGGGGACGGTAACCCTAGCTATACATATGCGAAAGCAACAACTTTCAAACCCAACCATACCTTTTTGGATGGTTTAGAATATGCAAAGTACTTCAGCTTAACTGGTGCGTTTGCGAGCATCCTATTTGCTGAGTGGCATGTTAGTGGACATTTTGTCCTTTTTTCCATAGATAAGGCCACAGCTATACGTTTACCTTCAACTAACTATTTTGAATTGATGATGATGATGCTGATAATGAGATTGTGGACAATATTTAAAATCCCGCTTTTCATGTGGTTTTTCTCACGTACAATTTTCCGAGATTATTTTAAGTATCCGACTTTCAAAATAGAGATAAAAGACAGAACCCGATAGACAAATAAGTTTAGCTTAATTTCATGAATGCTGGACCTACCTGTCTGGTCGTATAGAGGTACAAAACCACATTGACTTGGACTGAACAGCTCGTCCATATTATATAAGCTTTGTGCGGTGCAAAATTTCATACGAGGAAAATAAACTGTAAACAACCACATGATAGTAATCAGTCAGTTAAACTAAAGGGAAACAAATATTGCTTCGGTCAGAGTAAACCGTAATCCAGGCTAGTATAAGATTGGGCCTTGTTACTCATTTAGATGCTAATCTAGGTAGATGAATGATGATTTTTGGTTTTATGGAGACACATTTTTGTTCTAGATATTTTGGGACAGAAAACTGTAGGCTTTTTCGTGGAATGAAATACCATATATTGGAAAACGTGAATTGATCTTTACGTCTGAAGCTTTCGAGCGGTAAGAATTTGTATGACCTTATACTTGATCCAAAAAAACGCAGTACACGTCTTATGGGAGCTTTTTCATAATCAGTGCCATATTCTTGTACCATACTACATAAATTGAAAGAACTCCTCCATGAAAAAGTGTTTGCACGCCCGTAAATTTTCGACTGCATCTGACGCAGACCCGACATCCTACTGACCGCACACCTGAGTGTGCGTGCACTGAATTGCTGTTGCCTATGGTTGTTGCTGCTATTCAACCCCAATTAAATACTGATGTTTTTTTTTTCAAGGGCTTATTACTATCCTTAAAATAATTAACACAGTACGAGCGTTAGGAAATTAAGGAAGGGTTTAAAAGGAGATACCGATGCACATTAGTTTTAAAGTTTTGAATATTACAATGGGAAGGAAAAATAGAGCTGGGTAGAGCATTCCACATTCGTGTCGTCCGGCTAAAGAAAGAATCTCTGTATTTCACAGTACGTCCGAAATTGGGCTCAAGGGTAAACTGATGAGCATTCCTAAAAGTACGAGTATTACGGTTAAATTGTTTAAGGGGAGGAATGCAACTGGCTATTTCACTAGAGCATTGTCTATAGAAGTAACGGTAAAATAATGAAAGACAAGAAACATTGCGACGGTGCTCGAGAGATTCAAATGTTTCTGTTATGCTTCTATCACCTATCATTTTTAAAGCTCTTTTTTGGATTCTATCCAAGAGACTCAAGTGTGTGGAGCACCTTCCCAAATATGGGAATTATACTCGAGCTTTGGACGAATATAAGCCTTATAGATTACAGCCAGATCAGAAGCGGTACAAAATTTCTTGCAACGTTGAAGGAAACCTAAACACTTGGCAGCGTTTTTGGCAACGTCGAATATGTGGTTATTCCACACAAGGTGGTCTGTAATGCACATACCGAGCACAGAAAGTTGTTCAGTTTCCTCAATGCAAGTGCCGTATAGCACCAAAAGGGGAGGATTTCGCTTTAACGATAGAAAACAGCATTGGGTTTTTGAAGCATTAAATTCTACACGGTTTTTTATTCCCCAAAATGGACAAGGCTGTCAAGATCAGAATTTAATGAGCTTATCATACGCTGCGGTTCAAGTTCCACTTCCAAAGAACAAGGAAGTGCATCTTCAAACGAATATAAAAAGCTGAGGGTACTATCATTAGCAAAGCAATTTAGTGGATTAGAGGTTTCAGATAAGAGATCGTTGATAAACATGAGGAAGAGAGTTGGAGACAAAACGGAGCCCTGAGGTACACCAGCATTTATTTTATGAATTTCAGACTTGAGACCGTCCAATACGACTAGTATGGAGCGACCTGAAAGGTAATTTCGAATCCACCGAAGAAGAGATTCATCGATACGTAAAGCACGCATTTTCTATAAGAGAGCTTGATGCCAAACTCTATCAAATGCTTTCGAAATATCAAGTGCAATAATCTTATACTTTCTCCAAAACGATGTAAAGATTTGTGCCACTGTTCGGTGAGATATACCATCAGATCACCAGTGGACCTATTGCTACGAAAGCCATATTGCCGGTCATTAAGAAGCTTTCATTCTTCGAGATATTTCTTGAGCTGATTATTAATCAGCGTTTCCATGACATTGGACGATTGTTAGAGGGTGAGAAGATTCACATTTTTAGGGACAGGCTGGACAAATGCTGTTTTCAATCTACTCGAAAAGAATCCAGAGGAATAGGATAGATAAAAAAGCTTAAGCAGTGATTTTGCCAGCGTTGAAGAACACTTCTTCAGAGCAATGGGAGGGATACTATCCGGGCCAGCGGTTTTAGGTATGTCAAGATCTTTCAGGACTCTTGCAACTGTACGAGTACGAAAAGAGATTCGTCCCATGAAAAAGTTTGTGTTCTCAAGTACAAGAGTGGTCATATCACACTCTAGCAACGTCGAATTAGCAGCAAAGTGTGCTGAAAGCAAATTGGCCTTATCAAGTGAGCTGACATAGGGAGTGTCATTGGATAACGAGCGCTGGGCCGAGGATGAAGTAGTATTTCGAATATTTTTTACAAATGACCAGACATTTTTACTACCCTTGGGACATTGTAGTATTTTTTGCCTAATTTGTTGGTCATGTAAGAACTTGGTCTGTCGCATATGATCATTGCAGGTCTCTCTAGCTTGTTTGAACTTTTTCGAGTTTTCCTCAGTATAGATAGAAATTTTAAACATCGGAAACTTACTTATCTGACCCTGTAACCTCTTTACAGCTCAAATCAAACCATGAGTTCTCTTTTGATTTGATAGATTTTTCCCTATACGGGATATAATCTCTCATCCCGATGAGAATTAAATTTGTGCATTCAGAGTTACCCGTGTCCATTTGGTAGCTTGTTCAGTGTTTTTTCTTTGGGTTTCTGTTGAGGTGCTTTTGATTTAAGAGCTTTAAAATATAAGTTTGTAATGTTTTAATGTGTTTTCATATTTGGCATTTATTTTAACACGTTAAAATGCAGTTACAAAATTTTAAGCTGTTTTCTTTGAAGCAGAAAATTATTTGCGTAGATTTTCGTAGCGCGCGGTCAGTTATTGTGAAATAAAGTATTTTAATGTAAATTGTATTTTAAAAAGGTGATTTTTTTTAAGTTATGTGTATTTGTTTTTATTATTAACTTCCCATAGGGAGTTATTGTAATCTGTCCGATTTGTCAAATTGGAATTTTTGACATTTCTCGACGTTTCAAGGTCCCTAGAGGCTATATCAATCATTTTTAGAGAGATGTCTGTGTGTGTGTGTACGTACGTTCGTACGTGCGTACGTTCGTACGTCCCACAGAGGAGTATTCGACCTCAAAATCCGGTCAAAAATATTTTTTTTATTTTTCTTAATGGAATTGGCCTAAAATATTATTTTATAACTTATGATGCATTAAAAAGTTACACTGAAAAAAATGTTCGGGTTAGATAAAAATAAATTTTTTTAATTAAGTATTTTTTTTTTCAATTTTATTTATTTCATTTTAATTATTTATACATGAAATTTTTTCGTTTGTTGCTTTCCTTAAAGATCATTTGAATGTAATTTGGTTATATATCTAAATTAAACGTAATTTTTTAAACAACAAAGGGCAAATTGACTAAAAATACCTCAAGACTAAGAAACCCCATTAAAAAAAAATGTGACAAGATGGGTGACTTTTTTTTATGTACATGAGATGACAAAAATGTACAGTTAAATATAAAAGAAAAATTTTTGCCCGACCGTACCCGGAACTATAACAAAAACACTTTTTTTTCCACCGAAAATTACATAAATTTTCATGTTTTTCTATGTATTCTTGTCATCTCAATTTTTAATACTTTATCAATAAAATATATGGAAATTTCTGTATTAAAATAAAGTACATACTTTGACCTTTGACATCCATTAGAAATTTTTCACAATTATCACAAATCACAATAAAAAAACAGACTTCAGTGTTAATGATTAGAAAACAAAATAAGCTTATGTGGCGTGAGCTTATAAAATTGACTAGATTTAGACTAAGATCTTGAGGATTAGGGGGTCAACAGTTATTATTTGAAACCGGCTTTAGTTAGCATGGGTATTGAGGAATGCAAAAAGCAAAAATTAACGGGTCGAATGCGATTTTTTTTTTTTACTTATGACCGGATTTTGGGGTCGAATACTCCTCTGTGGTCCGTACGTTCTGGTACCATTTTTCGTCGTCGATATCTCAAGAACGAGTAAAGATATCGACTTCAAGTAAATTTTGTTTAATAGATAATAACTTCGAAAGAGGCTGAAAGGGCGTTTATTAAAATTCAGTGAGTAGTTTTTTTACTATAACGGTTTAAAAAAAAAAATTTAAATTTTGGTTAGTTTCAAATATCTCACGAAAAAATAATGCTATTGATTTCAAATAAAATTTAGTTTACTCCTTATAAGGTCATACAGATTTGGTATGAATTTGGAAAAAAATGAACATACCGTTATTTTTTTAAATAAAAACAAACTGAAAAAAAAATTTCATAACCCAGATATTCTAAGAACGGAAAACAATTTGAAACTCAAAATAATTTTATTTTACGAAAAATAATGTGTTTGACAACTGATGAAAATTTCAAAAAAAATCAGTTTACAGTTTTTTTACAAAAAATAAAAAACTATATTAAATTATATTGAAAATTGGTAAAAATTGGTTTTTGACTCAAATTTCCGGAGAACTAGTAGTGATATTGACTTCTAATTTATTTTATTTTATACATAGTATAATTTTGTACAATTAGTAAAATGTTGAAAAATATTAAATTACTAGTTTTTTTTTTAAATAAAAAAACTATTAAAAATTCTAGTTAAAACTAGTTAAAATTGTATTTCGAGTCGAATTTCTTGGGAATGAACACCGATAGTGCCTTCTAAAGTATGTTGTTTTATACATCGATACCTTCCCGTAAGAATCTATACTAAGCGACATTTCTAAAATTGTTCAGGAAACGAAAAAAACGAAGAAAGTTCTAGCTGAATCATAGTGTGCTAAGAGACAATTTTGGATAAACTATGTGACATCTAACAAAATTTTTTGTTGCTCACGACAATGAGATCTTTATTAATGTCCCTTAGCATAATTTTTTTGGCGGATAATACAAATTCCAGGGGGCAACATTATTTTAATGAGAAAACATGGCAGTTGATAAATTTTTTTATTTGTACTCTAGTTTCCTTTTCAAGCATAATAGGTTGGCGAAACCCAGGCCAAAACGTGGCCCTTAACATATAGTATATTTCCTCATAAAAAAGTCAAAAAGTACCCTTCCATCAATAACCAAACCATATCTTTTATATTCGTTTCTTTTTTTCAATTAAAATGTTTGGAACCGAAATAATAAAGTAATTTCTATAATATAATACATAATTTTATAATTTTATTATCAACTTAGTTTTTAGAAGAATGTATGTATACTGTACATACGTATATGAATAAGGTTGTTCAGTTGTACCCAAGTCCCACATATTCAAATTCCATTAATAGCTATGGTAAAATTGAAGAAATCGTCACAATATGTTTGTATCTTTTTGTCCATGACAAAGATGTAAGATTCTACTCAAGGTTTTCTAACCACAATGGGAAATTATCAGTGTGGGTCGCACCCAGGCTCTTTTTATATTTATTATAAACCTAGGTGAAGATAGCAGCAGCAGCAGTGAATATATTTTGTTTAAAAGATGAATTTATATTTATTTTTGTTATACGTTGTACTTTTTTATTTAGTTTAAATTATTATTAATCTTATTGAATAATTTTTTTATTTTTGCTTGTTTTTATTTAGAAGGGATTAGGCCTACTGGGGGTACAATTCAAAAACGTGCCTTTTATCTTACGTCATGGTGGTGTGGAAAAAGATAAATGTGTTTTAATTTTTATAAACAAACCAATTACATAAATGGAAATTTCTATCTATAAATGGGGCAGTAACCCTACATAATATTCTTGCATATTTGATTCCATTTTAAATAAACACTACGACAACCCTGTGAGAGCTTTAAAGAAAAACAGATTTATGCAATCCATTGTAGCCAGACTGCGAGGCAGGCTTCCTATCTTGCCCACACTGCCTATTTTTGTTGGACAGAGTATAGTTGCTTCAAATGAAATGAACTTCCCTTTTTAATTAGTTGGAATATTTTTTTTTAATCGTACCAAAATTATAGCTTTGCAAAATATGACGTCTAATCGGGTTATAACCTTTATATCGTCCGATACACCAATTGTGTTGATATGCCTGTTTTTGAAAAGCTGTATACAATAGGCTGTCCCGTCAAAAATTGGAGTATCTTAACGAAAGACGTCGCAAAAGTTGCGTATTGAATAGCATATAACGGGACAAAAAACAAAACAAAAATCGGAGGGTACTTTTGGGCCTCTACCGCCCGCTGAAATCTTAAAAAAAAGCTAATTTTTCCTTATTTTTATTTATTTCTTTTTTCAAGATTATCTTAATAAAAGACTTCGGAATATTTGTGCATTGCATAGCATATAACGGGATAAAATACCCAAAAAGAAATCGAATGGTACTTTTGGGCCTCTATGGACCTCTAAAATTATTAAAAAACGCCATTTTTTCTTACTTTAAAATTTTTTTTTTTGAGAATTAATTATGTAGGCTAATTATTTATTATGTAGATATTTTTAAAAATATAGGTATTCTATTAACACGTTCTGCAGGTACCGACTTGACTGACTACGTATTTTTTCATTTAAGTTTTTATTAAAAAAATGTTAAAAACCTTCTTTTTTAACTCATTACCTTCTTGCATAAAAGAGTTTTTGTTTGTCGTAACTAGAACTTGACTCGACATCGTATGTCTTATCATATGTGTTTTGTGTTGTGTATTGTTGTTGCAACTCTCTAAGAAAAACTGTTCAATTTTGTTTTGCGTTAAATTATGTTGTTTCTTTAAAAAATATCTTAAACGTAAAATCAAAATGAGCTCTGGACCTCGTCGACAAGAAACAAAACAACGTGCCCCTTTTTCGGCAGCTTTAGTGAACCAAACAAAAATAAGTTACCAGCAGTAAAAGATGTGATCAGATATGTACTTTTGGTACAAAGTCATCTCAAATCGAAATACAATGGCAGAAATCCATTCCGAAGTTTTTGTAAATGTTAGTACAGAAATCGAAAAGATATTGAAAACTGCGTCGATTCCAATAATTGTGTGTCATAGTCGAATTATACAAATAAAGAAAATACACGAAACTTGAAAGATACCCAAATTCGAAAAACAAAATACAAGCTATCACAACAGATTGCAAAGATTTTGTTGCACTTTCAAACACAACATTGTTTGACATTGCAACATGTAAGTGGATTCCTTTAATGGCTGTCATTGTGTAAAGGATAAAAAAGTTCCTTTTAGTGAAAGATCATTTAGTGGATCAGAGAAATGACTGAAAAATGGTGATCGGTGCTATTGGCAAGATTGGAACCCAAAAAATTCAAAAGAGTCTAGATAAGAAGGCGTAGTGCATTAGGTAGTCAAAGAGCTGAATCAACTTTTTCCGATACAGTAAATCCAAACGAATCAAGTTTATCCAATTGAAGTAGTGCAGCCATAAGCCATAGCTCGTTTTATCCGAGTCTTCAACGTCTACATCATCAGGTAAGCGGAATTTACTTACTCTACCATCCGTAGCAAGAGTCTGTGATCGATATGGGTTTCCGTATTACGATCTGCTGCAGCAGCTCCTTCAGTAGTACTTCAGGATGTAGGGATAATTAAAAACACTAATACCACTCTAGATATTGATAAAAATAAAATACTTTCAAGAGAAAGTCTATCAGTGCGATAATGTCGTAATTCGCAGTTTTTATTTTAATAGGCGAAAAGATAAAACTTCCGAAGAGAAAGATGGACGATACTATCGGAAGAAGTTCTTCAAGAACATATTTCCATTCTTACAGAATCAGAATCCATTTTCTTAAGCCATATAACTCATAAATCAGATACATGAAAGGAAATAAGTAAGTTAATGCTCATTTTTTTTTAAAGAAAAGGGATTCGGTTTGATTCCTTGCATTGGATGTGACGGCAGTGCTACAAATACTGGCTGGAAAGGAGGGATAATTTGCTATATAGAAATGGAATTAGGTCGACCATTATAGTGCGCAACATGCCTACTTCTTGCGAATGAATTGCCCATTCGACATCTTTTCACGAAGTTTGATGGATCTGCTTCGGGACCTCGTGATTATTCTGGCCCTATTAGTAAGTCATTAACTGATTGCCAACTTATTGATGTTGCTCAATTTATACCTGTGACAAAGAAATGTTCCTGGAATCGAGCCAGAAATCGTAGATCAATTGAGTACTGAACAAAAATATCTTTTCGAGATATGTGGAGCTTTAAAAACAGGCTACTGTTCTCCCGCGACCCGTCCTAGCAAATCGACAGCCTTGGAAAATAGCAAATCCAAGATGGGTCACAATTGCAAGAAGAATCTTTCGACTGAACGTTAGTTCAAGTAACTTATCTGAAAATCTTAAAATTATTGTGGAGTATATCATGAAAGTGTATGCACCAGTGTCGTTTTCGATAAGAAACAAACCCTTATTGATAGATGGCCCGCAACATGTTTTTGAACTCATCTCTTTTTCAAGATGGCTGCCAGACAACCTCAAATCAATAGTTGGTTCTGTCATTGAAAGAAATGCTTTCGCACATCCTGAACACGTTTTAGTGGCAATGCTCTACGACGAAAGGGTCTATCTATATCAGAGAGCTTGCTCTAAAACGAATTTTAAAAGCGAGAAAAACCCATATATCAAACCAAATACTTAAGCGGCAAAATTTAGTTTAACGCTGCGGACTACATGGACATAATTTTTTTGGAATGAATATCAAATTACTCCACCACCGTGCCTGAATTGACTGATAATAAATTTCATTGCTGTGTGCAAAGAAAAGAACTGAAAATACCGGAATTTCCATGTCACACGAAAGATGCATCAAATCTGTGAGCGAGGCAAGCCAATGTGTTATTGGAGCAAAATGGAGAGAAGGACTTATATGATATAAAATAGAATCACGAAGCAAAATGCCTTCCTTTAATTTAAAATTTTGCAATAGAAACTAAAAAACCTTTCATGAACTTTTTTTTTATATTTTTCAAGGAAACTTAAATATTGGTTATTTAATCTCAACTTTCATTTAATAAATCAAATCAATAAATTAAAATAAAAAAAGATTACAAAATATAGTTTTCAGTGGCGTGGCGTGGATAATTTTAAATGGGAGCCCGTTATAAAATTTTGTCACCTGTAAGAATATCTAGTAAAGATATGGTATCTACAAATGCATTCCACATTGACTTAGCAAAAAATGTGTATCTATATTTTTTATATTTCAATCAACAATGATCTTAAAACATAATAAAAAAGGAGCTCCTTTTAGACATCATCTCCTTCGTCGGACATAACTGCCGCACCTTCCTAGGAATGTTCTATTAACTTTTCCTTGCAATCATATGTGTCAAGAATTTAAAATATATGATGGGACAACTCATCTGCATTAAGACTCGTCCTAACGTCAAAAAATACAAGATATCTTTCTTGTATTCCATTCTCTGTCAAGAACCGGAATATGGCACTCCGTTGTCCCCTATGACTCAAATCTGATGTTTCGTCGATCATAATCGACACGAACCGAGCTTCTATGATTTCTGTTTTAATTTCAGATTTAATTACAGCCACGATACTATGTATCAAGTCATTTTGAATATCGTTGCCCTATAACACTACTCTAAATGGATCAAAATCTTTAAATCCATATTTAAAGAGGGATTTACATGTATATATGAAACACGCACACCAAAAGAAAAATTTCGATCTGGGATCGAAATCCCTGGTGTGTAAACGAAAAAAGGATAAAATGTAAACTATCAACTATCCTTACTAAAATTATTTGGTTTCTCCGATAGGTCCCCTATTACACGATGTCTCACGAGACGAGGCTCACGTAAGTGCGAAAAAGAAAGCAGATATGAGGAAATGAGATGCAAAAAAATATTCCCGGTGAGTACCGGGCTGATTTTTAGTAGTCTCATTTTGACGTTTCTTTTTCTCAAATTCGTTTTATGTTGTGTTGTGCATTAAAAAATACGAACAACAGTCAAATTTGAGACATGAGTCTCATGAGGCATGAGTCAACGTGTAATAGCTTTTGTCTCACGGGATACAAATTTAAAAGGAAAGTCAAATATGAGACATGTCTCATGAGGCAACGTGTAATAGGGGACTAGGTAATCTGTTAGTCCCCTATTACACGATGTCTCACGAGACGAGGCTCACGTAAGTGCGAAAAAGAAAGCAGATATGAGGAAATGAGATGCAAAAAAATATTCCCGGTGAGTACCGGGCTGATTTTTAGTAGTCTCATTTTGACGTTTCTTTTTCTCAAATTCGTTTTATGTTGTGTTGTGCATTAAAAAATACGAACAACAGTCAAATTTGAGACATGAGTCTCATGAGGCATGAGTCAACGTGTAATAGCTTTTGTCTCACGGGATACAAATTTAAAAGGAAAGTCAAATATGAGACATGTCTCATGAGGCAACGTGTAATAGGGGACTTAAAGAGCAATCTACATTTATCAAAGACATTTCCAAGACAAAATCTAGAACTACACTAAAATTAAGAAGCTTATTTTTTTTTATCACTATTGGGTAATAAAAGGAATAAAATCTTCACCTTCACATCTTTCTTACTTTTCACTATTTTTAATTAAGTTCAAATTGGGTTTTCAAAACACTAGATTTATTTGAAGTTATTGAACCTGTGCAATACAGTCTTTTATTGAATGCCAATTGAATCTAAATTTAAATTCCTATTAAAAAAAAAGAAAATGCATTTTATTTGTCTAGAGTAGAGTATCGATATGCTAAATTTACACTGCTGACAAATTGCCATAATATTCTACCATGATTTAAGGGAGAATAAAATACAAATAATTCCAACTCCTACAGGTATACATCGAAAATTTTATAAGACGGAATGTAGCGTCTTATTTTTTGAATATGTTGGACAAAGAGGATCCGAAAAACAATGCTTGGGGAAGAAAGGGATATAACACAAATAAATAAGACGGTGATTGAAAAGTTTACTGCAGAGTATTTTTGTGACTCTCTTCATTAATGTTGGTTGTGGATTGTGGATTGTGGAATGTGTTTGGATAAAGTATAAGATACAAACGAGAGGCAGAATGGATAACTTAAACTTATTTGATGTTTGTTTGGTAAATTGTGTTATTTGTGGATTTTCTAAGAGGGAAGACGACAGGAATCGTGTTATATGGACGCCACGCCACTGATAGTTTTTTACTTTATTTCAATATCTTTAAGCCGCGGTAGAGCCCTAAAAGTTATGTTTAAATACAAGGACGGGACAGCCTAGTATACAGTCAAAAGCTAACAAAAATTATGACAAACTTGAATTTAACTTTAGCAAGTGTAACTTTGTAGTTTTTTTTGAACTATTATATACCATCGACTGGAACCAATTATTTCTAAATTTAAATATTGATGATATGTGTAACGTTTTTTACAAGATACTCTTTGACTGTTTCATTAAAACTATTCCATTTAAGAAAGCTCATAAAAATGCGCAGGCACCACCATGGTTCGATTCTCATGTCAAAAACAAAAGAAACAAAGCTTGGCTAAAATACAATCAAACAAGAGCGGATGATGATTATAACGGGTGATTTTTTAAGAGCTTGAGAACTTTAAAAAAAAAAAAAAACGCATAAAATTTGCAAAATCTCATCGATTCTTTATTTGAAACGTTAGATTGGTCCATGACATTTACTTTTTGAAGATAATTTCATTTAAATGTTGACCGCGGCTGCGTCTTAGGTGGTCCATTCGGAAAGTCCAATTTTGGGTAACTTTTTCGAGCATTTCGGCCGGAATAGCCCGAATTTCTTCGGAAATGTTGTCTTCCAAAGCTGGAATAGTTGCTGGCTTATTTGTGTAGACTTTAGACTTGACGTAGCCCCACAAAAAATAGTCTAAAGGCGTCAAGTCGCATGATCTTGGTGGCCAACTTACCGGTCCATTCCTTGAGATGAATTGTTCTCCGAAGTTTTCCCTCAAAATGGCCATAGAATCGCGAGCCATCTTGTTGAAACCACATGTCAACCAAGTTCAGTTCTTCCATTTTTGGCAACAAAAAGTTTGTTAGCATTGAACGATAGCGATCGCCATTCACCGTAACGTTGCGTCCAACAGCATCTTTGAAAAAATACGGTCCAATGATTCCACCAGCGTACAAACCACACCAAACAGTGCATTTTTCGGGATGCATGGGCAGTTCTTGAACGGCTTCTGGTTGCTCTTCACTCCAAATGCGGCAATTTTGCTTATTTACGTAGCCATTCAACCAGAAATGAGCCTCATCGCTGAACAAAATTTGTCGATAAAAAAGCGGATTTTCTGCCAACTTTTCTAGGGCCCATTCACTGAAAATTCGACGTTGTGGCAGATCGTTAGGCTTCAGTTCTTGCACGAGCTGTATTTTATACGGTTTTACACCAAGATCTTTGCGTAAAATCTTCCATGTGGTCGAATAACACAAACCCAATTGCTGCGAACGGCGACGAATCGACATTTCACGGTCTTCAGCAACACTCTCAGAAACAGACGCAATATTCTCTTCTGTACGCACTGTACGCATTCGTGTGGTTGGTTTAATGTCCAATAAAGTAAACTGAGTGCGAAACTTGGTCACAATCGCATTAATTGTTTGCTCACTTGGTCGATTATGTAGACCATAAATCGGACGTAAAGCGCGAAACACATTTCGAACCGAACACTGATTTTGGTAATAAAATTCAATAATTTGCAAGCGTTGCTCGTTAGTAAGTCTATTCATGATGAAATGTCAAAGCATACTGAGCATCTTTTTCTTTGACACCATGTCTGAAATCCCGCGTGATCTGTCAAATACTAATGCATGAAAATCCTAACCTCAAAAAAATCACCCGTTAGAACGTTTCTTATTCTTAAGCAATTATTTAACGAATATTCAAACTCTTTATATGAAGAGTATATTCATAACATTGAAACTGATCTTAAATCTAATCCAGATAATTTCTGGAAGTTTGTCAACCGTAAGAAAAAAACTTGTGGATAACCTAATTCTATGTCAAATTCAACATCATCTAGTCATGAACCAAAAGTCATTGCAAACATGTTTGCAAGCTATTTCAAAGAAGAGTTTCATGAATCACACACAGTAAACTCTTCTTGTTCTTTTTCTTCAGTTTTAAACTTTCAATATCTAAATAATATTAATTTTGAAATAAGTGAACATACTGTTGCACAAAACATATTGCATCTAGAAGAGTGTTTTAGTCCTGGTCCTGATGGTGTGCCATCCTCTATTTTGAAAAAAATGTGTCTCTTATTTGTCGTATCCTTTATGCGTTCTTTTTAACACGTCCTTAAAAAGTTCGCTTTTTCCACTTATCTGGAAAAGCTCATTTATCATTCCAATACACAAAAAAGGTCCTAAAAATGAAATTTTGAACTACCGACCTATTGCTAAGCTATCTGTGATACCTAAACTGTTTGAGTCTATTGTATGTAGTGTCCTTACATTTCGTTGAAGTTCAATTATTTGTGATAACCAGCATGGTTTTGTCAAAAAACGGTCTACTGTTACTAATTTGTTTAATTTTACGTCCTTTTGTTTAGATGTTTTTCAGAAACGTGAACAAGTAGATTGTGTATTTACTGATTTTAGTAAAGCGTTTGACAAGTTGTGTCATAAAACACTTATTTTTAAACTGTCTCGTCAAGGTTTTAACGATAATTTCTTAAATTGGATTTCAACATACTTAAAAAATAGACAATATAGTGTAATATTTCGTAATGAATGTTCGAGTCCGTTTATTGTGAACTCTGGTGTATCCCAGGGCAGCCATCTAGGCCCAATTTTATTTCTTGATTTGATTTCGATTATAAAAAATTCGTCTGTCCATTAAACTTTAAAACATTAAACATTAAACTTTTCAAAAGAATTAACTCTACATCTGACTGCCTACTTTTACAAGAAGACTTAATATTATTTAGGGAATAAAAATCGTCTCGTTTTGAATGTTGACAAATGTAAAACCATGAGTTTTACACGCAAGAAAGTTCCAATTATTTTTGATTACATGTTTGATTCTTGTCCTTTAAGTAGAGTATCTGTTTTTGCTGACTTGGGAGTAGTTTTAGACTCGAAACTTACATTTATTGAGCATATTAGTTTTATTGTTAAAAAAGCAAATAGAGTCCTTGGTTTCATCAAGAGATTTGGGCGCGATTTCCGTGATCCTTATGTTCTCACACTACTTTTTGTTTCATTTGTGAGACCAATTCTTGAATATGCCTGTGTAGTGTGGGCACCTTATTATTCTATACATATAATGAGAATTGAAGCGATTCAGAAAAGATTCTTGCGCTTTTGTCTCCGTTTTCTTCCTTAGCTTTCTGGAAGCGTTCTGCCCCCTTATTCACAAAGGCTTACTTTTATTAACCTTCCTTCGTTGACAAACCATAGAAAATATTTACAATTTTGTTTTATTACGGCAATAATAAATGGAGCAATAACATCACCATCGGTTCTTTTTCGTTTTAACTTTAGTTTTAGTCGATCGAGTATACGACTCCAAAAACCACTAAATCAAATTTTTAGTAGATCTAACTATGGTGCTCATAGCCCTATCAATCAATTAATTGAAATATTTAATAAATTTTATTTTCTAATAAGTTCACCATATGACAACTTTAAAAATCTCAAATTTAAAACATTGTTTTATAGTAGTTTGGATTAAATTTTAATGTTAAGTAGTTTTTAAGCATTCATTTATAAGAACTGTTCACGTTAGCATTTAACGAATTGTAATAAATAAATAAATACTTTGTATAGCAAATTTTTCATATTTTAAGAATACTCCAATATATTCTTACTTGCGATATAGGTACTATAGGGCAAGTTCTGCATTTAGAAAAAAAATCCAACTCGAGATTTTGATAAAAGTTGACATTACGATGAAAGCGAAGACAAATAAAATGGGTCCGACAATTCCGTCTATTTATCTGTATGTCTGTATGTCTGTACCTCGATCTAGAGCCTAAGCCACTGGAGCTATTTTATTCAAACTCGGTACTTAAGGGTCTGCGGTGAATTCCTAGAGGAGAAATTGAAATTTTTTTTAGATCCAAAACTAACGGTATCTCGAAAACGGCTCTAACGATTTTGATTAAAAAAAGGTGTGATATTATAAACATGGACTCCATTTTGGTCAAAAAAAATTTTGGGGCAAAATGTTATTAACGGTACCTGTCCTAGAACCGTTTTTTTTTTGATTTTCGAACTTCTCATCAACGGCTCTAACGATTTTAACCAAAAAATTTTCAACAGGAGCCCCCTTAAGTTTAAAATAATATCTTTAAAACGTATGAACGGTTATTTTTTGAAATTATTTCCTAAAATTTATACTACTAAATACTTAAAATTAGCATCTCAAATTTTGTTCTCGAAAAATCTTTAAAAACATTGGTATATAAAAAATTACTATACCTTAATAATAAAAGGATTTTTAAACTTTGTTTTTATTTTTATTAATTTGTCATATTACCAATTTTCGTTAAATTCAGTTCATCTTACATCGATTTTTTGCCAAAAAAAAACTAAATATGAACTATATCAAACCAATAGATTTGTCATGATCAAAAAAATAATTGTATTTTATCAATATAACAAAATAACTCAACCTCAAAAAAATTTTTTGTCATTTTAAAAAAATATTTTCATTTTCTGTTAAATTGACAAAAAATAATTAACAAAAACCTTGTGACATTGACAAACATTTATAAAATATTTTTTTTGTAGATACAACAAACATTTTGTTTACATCACAAAAAAAATTTGTGGATATGACTAAAATCTCTGTGTTATTTTGTTTTATTAACAAAATTTGGTTTGTTAAACTGACAATATTATTTGTAGTGCACATTTTCTTAAACTGACAAAAAATCATGCAGAATTATAAAATAATTTTGAAATCAACAAAATCATTCTATAGTATTGATAAAATTTTATCAAAACGATAAAATTGTTTTGTTGAATGTCAACAAAAACGTTTTTATCAATATTACTTAGGAATTTATTTTCAGTGAAGAGTTTTGTTATAGTCGAACGAGTATCTAAGTAGTTTTTGAAACCATTTGTTTCACCAAATCGAAGTAGCAACGGTTTCCTATGGTAATTTTTCCTAAAGTTAATTTTAACTCCAAGGTAGATGAAATCCCTTATTTCCTTTCCGAAATCGATGGAGGAAGGAATTTGTCTTGCATAGTTGGTATGTGCATCTTACAAAAAGTTTATATTAAGTTCATCGATTTAAGTTCTTTTTTGAAGATGGGATGTGGACCTGATAGTGAATTCATAAGACATGCTTCTGTCCTCCAATATTTGATCGATGAACCGATGCATGGATTTTTCCAAAATAATATCATCTCTTTATTGAGAAACTCTGCAAGTCAGATCATACGCCATTGGTTTTCTAAGGTTGTCAAGATGGCTATTCATTAGTGAAAAGTATAGTAATCGCTTCACTTAGAGTGGTTGACAGTTTGCGGGGAGTTTGGATCCTTTTTTAATAATATTGTTGTCCTGAGACCACTAATTGTTGGCGTCTGTGGTTGGTGTGTACGAAACGGAGAACTTCTTGCTCAGGTGTTCTATGTAGACTCTGAAAACTTCAGGTAGCTAAGGCATCCTCTACTGGACTGTTCGTCCCAACTAGGAAATGGCCAGACTAGAACTAGAGCGCACTACCGTATTAAGAGATGTTTTAATTGTATACAAGATTTATCTTCAAGGCTTTTCAGCGTAAACTTTTAGTTTCGAGGATAAATATTTGGTTTTTCAATACGGTGTTATTGACAATCATTTGATAACCATTGATTGATATATTGCGTCTTAGAAGGGTAGGACAGAATCTAACTGATGGGCCCAAATGCAGTGTCTCACGTACCATTTCTTGGGAAACGGAATTTACTAAAACAAATCCTTTTTATTAAGAGAGAAGTTCAATCACATATCAAAGAGATCTTACTGGACCCGCAATAATTACGAGTATACATATGTATATAATATCTAGGACACAGAAATCAATAAAGCGAAGAGTAGATTCCCATGTTATATGTAAAAAATTTATTTTATTTTCGTTACATACTAAGGAAAACAACACTTCAAGGACATCTCGTTCGTGCGTTCATATTCGTAATCATTTAAAAATAATGATTTAACCACAAACCAAAGACTTCTGCAAAATCCATCCTGTAACCGACTGCTTTATTTGCAGAAGGTTTAGGTTAAATTCATTTAAATCTTCCGAAGTTTAAATGTAGGTTTGTCGACGAAAATTTTAATTACATGAGATGTAAGGAGTTGATTGCGCCAAATGAGAATGCCGATGCTCAAATGTCAAACGGTTACAGAGCAAGAGTAAACTGCCCTCAAACATATACCTGGGGTGGCATCTGCAGCAAAGATACAATTATCAGAACACCTTTTTTATCATCAGAATCTTCTATCTACACTCACCCATGTCGAACAAAAGTATCTCATTCTACCTAAGCTTTATAATTTTTCTTACATTTCAGGGATAATAGAATCATATATCTGGATTTGAAGCTTAATTGCAGCTTAAAGCGTTTGAGGAATATTAATTATTCATGCATCTCTTGCCACCATCTCTCCTGCTTCCCTAATAGTCCGCCATTGCGGTTGCTGTGGCACATTTTGATTCTGGCTAGTGCATGCAGCTCCATCGCAGCATTATATCCCTTGGCATCGGCACCGAATTTGCATGTTAGTGGAGGTGATGTGAAGCCGCTTCTGTGCCAAGTCTATAGAGAGTGCTTGAGAGTGGGTGCATTCTAATACTTTAATTGTTCATGCTTTGCTCCTTAACAATGAACGTGTACAAAACATCACACCTCCTCTCAGTGTGACCTTTGCTCTGACGTTTTTGAGTTGCTATCTCGTCGAGAAAGTGTTTTTGCATCACAGACATATTATTAACATAAGAAATTCGGGCGGAACGATTCCTTGCTGCTTTTTCCAGCAGAGCTAAGTACTTGGGATTCATTAAGCAAATTGTTTGTTTACAAAATCATGAATAATATTTTATTTGAAAATTATCGCACAATTTATGATGGTGAGCTTGAATGATTTTCTCACTTAGAAAATTTGTTGCGAAAGAAAAAATTAAAAAAAAAAACTTCAAATTCAATTCAAAGTCGTAAAAAGTGAATCATGTTTTTCAAATTTAATATGACGCCAAATTTACACTAAACAAATCTTAGAAAATTGTATTTTAAGTAAAAAAAAAAAAAAAACCGAAAATAAAAAAATTAAAAAGTCTATTTATATTTTCATCAGTTTTAATAGTTCTTTCGAAGGGTCAAAACAAATAAATTGCACGACTGGGTCGCACGAACTTGCTCTTATGTAAAATACTAAGAATTTCAAAAATGAGTGTTATTAGAGAAAAACTATACATAATCATAAAATTAATTTTTTAAATCACTTAAACAACTCCTTTAGTAGTTGGAGCTAAGCACATGAGGCCATGCGTTTCAAGCAAATATTTGTAGTTTTAGTTCTTTTATTAGAACAAAAATCAAAGTTCGTTGTAAGGGTTTCTTAAAAAAAATAAGAAAAAAATTTGGAACGACAATTTAAAGTTTTTATTATTGTTCGAATAAAAATTAAATTTACAAGAAAAAATATTGAGGCCGTTTTTGAGATATGGAATTTTCAAAAAAAAAAAATCTTTTAAATATTCAAAATATATTTTGTTTTTTAAGTTTTGAAATGTAATGTTTTTTAAACTTTGTAGAAGCTTCTCTATAAAAAAATTTCATTTAAATCCGTTATGCCGATAATGAGAAATTCAAAATTCGAAAAAAATCATTCTATGGTAGGTATAGTCAGTAATATCTTAATTTAATTTTTTTATTAAAAAATAGATCATACGAATTAATCAAAAAAAAAAAAAAAATAGCATGATTCTTTGAACAGTTTTCGAGAAAAATAAGACTTTCGAAAACCAGTTTTTAACATTTTGTATGGAGGGTACTGTTATTCTCAGGTAAAATAATTTATTTTCTCACATCTCGTAATTTATATTAAGAAACTTTTATTTATCAAGTTTTAAGAAGCATGGAATGTTTGAAAACAAAAAATTTAAAAACTTTTTTTAGGAATCCGAATTTTTTTTTTCAAAATTTGAATACACAATAACTATTGGGAAGTCTTAACATAAAAAATGATCAAAATCCATTCTAACGTTCTTGAGAAAATCAAAAACCAAAAAAATAGTTCCAAGGGGGGTACCAAAAATAAGTTTTTTTGCAAAATTTTTTCCAACCATTACCTAGCTAACTAAATGAAATTTTTTGATTTTTTTTTTAAATCTGTGGGACAGTTTAAAAAAAAATATTTATAAAATTTCGAAAAAATCGTATGGCAGGTACTGTTATTTTTGGTCTTAAAAAAAAGAAAAACACGTGGAGTACTTACTTACTTTACTTTAGATGGCGCTCACAGACCAGGAAGCCCCTCCAGCTAGCTCGGTCCTCAGCTAGCCGCCTTCAGTTACGCACTCCAAGTTGGTTGAGGTCGCTCTCCACTTATGCGCGCAGCCTGAGATGGGGTCTTCCTCTGCTGCGCAGACCATCAGGGGTGGATTCGAAGATTCGTCGGTGTCCATACGCTCCACGTGTCCCAGCCATCTCAGCCGCTGTATTTTCAGCTTCTTGAATAGGTCAACGTCGCTGTAAAGCCCGTACAGCTCGTTGTTGAACCTTCTCCTCCATACCCCATCGATACAGACTGGACAAAAGATCAAACGAAGAACTTTTCTTTCAAAGCACCCAAGCAGATTTTCATCCGTTTTAGACAGTGTCCATGCTTCTGCCCCATACAGCAGGACCGGGATGATGAGGGTCTTATACAAGATCTCCTTGGTTCTTTGAGATAGGGCTTTATTACTCAAATGCCTTCTTAGCCCGAAGATACAGCGGTTGGCAAGAGTAATTCTTCGCTTGATCTCTGCTCTGATATCGTTTTGCGATGTTATAGTGGAGCCCAGGTAGACAAAATCTTTGACGATTTCGAAATTATACCAATCCATTGTGACGTTTTGCCCGAGTCGACGATGTTGAGATTCCTTTCTCGATGATAGCATATACATACTTCGTCTTACCCTCATTAACAGCCAAACCCATTTTCGCCGCCTCCGGTTTAATACTTGCAAACGCACCGACAACAACTCGCTTCGTTCTCCCAAGGATATCAATATCATCCGCATAAGCAAGCAGTTGAACTGACTTTTGAAAAATTGTACCTCTATTGTTGACGTTTGAGTTTCGTACAATTGCTTCAAGAGCGATGTTAGGTTGCATGATAGCGCGTCGCCTTGCCTCAGACCTTTCTCGACATCAAAGGGTTCGGTGGTTTTCTTACTGACCTTGACGGAGTAGTGAGGTTTCCCCATCGTCATCCTGCACAAGCGGACGAGCTTGGCAGCGATTCCGAGATGAGACCTGGCTCTATATAGTTGTTCTCTATCCACGCTATCATACGCGACTTTGAAATCGATAAAAGGGTGGTGTGTATCGATTTGGAAGTCCTGGGTTTCTTGCAAAATCTGTCGAGGTATAAACATCTGATCCAGGGTAGATTTGCCGGGCCTAAAACCACACTGATAGGGGCCGATCAGCTCGTTGACAAACGGTTTTAGGCGCTCACATAGTACAGACGACAGGATTTTGTATGCGACGTTGAGGAGACTTATACCTCTGTAATTGGCACATGTCACAGCATCTCCTTTCTTGTGGATGGGGCACACTATGCCGAGGTTCCATGCATTGGGCATACTTTCATCCGACCAAATTTATGAGATGAGTTGGTGCATGCTCCCTACCAAGTCATCCCTCAGCTTGCAAGCCATCCGTCAGCAGGTCTATACGCTTTCAGCTTGGCTTTCGCTGACCGCACTTCATTTAGATCGAGTGGACGGAAATTTTGACCATCATCGTCCAGGTTGAATGGAATGTTCCGCCTAGTTGCGGACTTTTGGCCTTCCTCGCCGTTCAGCAGTCTGGAAAAGTGTTATTTCCAGATCCTCAGCACGGACTGCGTGTCCACTACCATATTCCCACTCTCATCTCGACACGCTTCCGTTCTAGCTTTGTATCCCTGGGTGGATTGCCTCACCCTTTGGAAAAAATTTTGAACATCTCCCCTGCTGGTACAGTCCTCAATAGACTCTCGACCACCCGCTTCGCATGCTCTCTCTTTTTCCTACTTAGAAGTCGGCGTTCCTCCCTTCGTCTTTGCCCATTGCCCATAGAGCTCCCGGGCAGCTCTCTCAGCAGCTCTGGTTCCTGCCTGCAGCATTAATTGGTAGGCCTCGTTCTTTGCTAAATGCGCCAACCTGCATTCTTCGTCAAACCAGATGTTTCGTTGTGTTGGCCTTGTGAAACCCAGCAGATCAGTGGCGGCACTTCTGATGGCATTCTGGCAGTGCCTCTACAGGTCCTCCATAGATGAAGATGGAGGCGGGCTTGCTGATAGATTAAGAGAGACGCGGTCTGCAAAAGTCGATGGTTTGACGAAAATTGGACAGACAGACAGAATTTCGAGACCCACTTTTTTCGCCTTCATCGTAATGTCAACTTTGATCAAAATCTCGAGCTCGATTTTTTTCCGAGTGCATACATTTCCTTTCGATTTTTTTAAACCAAACTCCTTTTTCTTAATTTGTTTAAAACCGAAAAGTGGATAAAGGAAATAGGACTACTTTTTTGTTTTCGTTTTTCTCTATAACGATAGGTACAACTGACCATTTGTTATATGCTTCTTAAAAGTTTGAATAATATTGTCTATTAAAATTTTCCAAACATTTTTTTTGGATTTTTAAAAATCTTTGAAAGCCCCATGCTTGATTTTTTTGAATCTTGATAATTAAGTTTTTGAATTAAAATTAAAATTCAATTTTAATTTGGTGGTGCAACAGCTCGAAGAGAACCGGGACCTAGTGGCTTACACCTCTCAACCATTCCTGTGTGCCTGGAATGGAGGGGACCTTCAATCCTGTGCCGATTTCGAACGGCTAACGAGCAGCACTTTTCATGACAAGAGATACTCTTGGAGGATTTGTCAATTCCTCGCAGAAGGCAGTACATGCCTGAAAAAAAAAAAAAACATTTTTCCAGCGGCTAAGAATCGAACCCAAGACCTTCTGCATGACAGTCCAACGCACTAACCATTATGGAGGGGTACTAATACTTTTTAATACTTCCTACAAAATGTTTGCTTTTTTTATTTTATCTGAAAATAAAATTTATTAAAAAGTTCATACAAGGTTATTACACACATTTGTGTTGATTTTAAGTCAACAAAATAAAAAGATAGTTTGCCCGTTTGGTCTGTGTTCTGGAACTATATTCTATATCCTGTTTTCACTAACTAACCCTATCGTAGTCAAACTTAAAATTATTTTCATTTATTTTCACAGAAAAATGCTCAGCAGTTCAATCCTTTCACAGCTCGAACCCAGAGCAGAGCTTCTCAGACCGCTCTTTCCCAACGCATCGCACTATTGAAGCCACGTAAAAAATTCCTCTCAGGGCATGATATTTTTTGCACTAGTCCACAAAAGATTGTTTTTTCCCAGAAATAATTAATTCTCTTCCGCATCCCCATTTTTATGCTTCCTCGTGCAGCAATTAAAATCTACCTAAAGTTACCTGATCACTTCACTGCTTTTTAATTTATTTCACAACTACCCTGCTGGTGCAAATCAACCCTATATCATCCTTCACGAGGTGTAATCAAAGTATTCTTTTTTTTTAACGAAAGCGAATGAGCCCAAAATCCTCTTAGACAATGTGTGGCTTAAATTACACGGCATGGGCCCTTCATCGACACCGAATTAACCGAATAACGCGAGCATAGAAGGGATGCCATAATTGACTGCAAACTGTAAGCGTTTGGCGTTCATTAGAAATGAAATTTCATTAATCCACACAATTTGAGACACCAACTCACTTAAGACAGTATTGTATTACCCAACACTGTCAATATTATAAACTGCCAGATTGAAGAAGAGCCCATTGTCAATTGTCTGATGACTTTGGCTAGGATATTACCTTACACACCGCAACCGCAACTACTGCCATCTTCGTATTGCTCGAAAGGGATACGGCCAAGTTAAGTGTACATACTTCGGTGCTTGATTTCAGTCCTTCCTCTATACTACTATCACCATCACCATCACATTCTCTCTTTACTTTCTTGGCAAGTTGTAAGTGCGGGGAGAGAACAGTTTAGCTACAACATCTTTTGCAAATAGCCTTTTCGACAAAGTAGGTAGTCCTTAGAGTCCTTAGCTACTAAAGGACTCTTCTTCTTCGGCTAACGTAACACTTTATGTTATGATATCTAATTTCAATGTTGGAACAGCACTTGTGCAGAAAGTGGTAATCTATAGAAATCTTTACCACGAACCAAACCACAACCTTTTGGATAAACCTCCTCAAACTTCTATGTAGGTATATACATTGAGTGCGCTCGCCTCTGTCAGGATATGATGGGTGAAGCAAATGGATGAGCAAAGGTTACAAGAGATGTAACTAACTATCTACATGGCAAAAGTGAGCTGGGTAAGTTCCACCAAAAGGTATTCTTTTGTGACGACAATGACAGCGATAATGATGATGCGTTATCCTTTGAGAAGTTAACACTGATGATCCTTGAAATTTCACTTTCCAGCTGCAAATTTATTATGCGGATACAAAAAACTTCACTCAAGATAACAATCTAAATAGTATGTCTATAGGAAAATGTTTGTACTGTAATAAGTTGTAATAGAGTTAAGCCTTCAGAGAATGTATCTTAATAGATGGACAAATACTATCCTCAAACTCAAATAGACAGATGTACATAAGAACATTTGGATCCGAACTTTTTTTTGATGTTTTTAATTACAACTTCAAAAAACACACTTGTTGGTAGTTCATTCAAATTGTTGTTGCAATATTCGAAAACCAATAAACATATGAAGCCTTGCTGGAACCCCCTTTTCCATTGCGGCTCCAAAATACTTGTAGAGTCTGTAGATACTCGTACCTGGTGGGTATCAGCCAAAGACCTGATCTTAAAGTATTTTGAGTTATTTAATATTCTTGTCAGTAAAATGGGTTGTTAACGTGTTTCGAAATTCTTCATTGATGGGCGATTTGCTGTAAAAAACAGTTTTTTACATTTTTTATGTAAACAACCGTAAATAATGGTAAATAACATGTAAAAAATGTAAAAAACTGTAGAAAATGGTAAAAAACGGTAACAAACGTAATAAATGTATTTATTTTGACAGATTTGTTATTTGATCTCAAGACTTCAGTTAGAGAAAGAGAAGTTCATTACTTTTGTTAACCCAATTAAATCGAAGTTTTCGAATCGAAGAAAATGCCGCGTCCAAAGACAACGAATTTCGAGGAGTTGAATTTTATGCTTCTCAAATCAAATAAAAAATATATGGCGCTTTGCAATATTTGCAAGTAAACCTTACAAAACACTGCAGTCAGCAGGTTGGTCAGCCATCGGTAAGTTCTATTTTTTTTCATATACTATTTCAGCGAATAAAATGTAATACATTAATAATTCTAAATTACATTGCAGTCAACGTTGCCAGCCTTCCAATTTAGAGGATTCCGTTCAGATAGAAGAAATCCAAATTGTGGATATATGTAACAGGAATAGATATATCTGTTAATGAAGAGTCAGACAACTTTACTCTGGATGGTGGTGATGGTATCGATGTGGTGTGCGAATCTTTGAAATCAAAGCTAGCCTTATATGAAGTTATAGCTTGTAGTAGGAGGAATAATAATTTAAATGTGCTTTCTTTTAATTATAGATTAACATGTCTGTATCATCCGAACATAAAGCGAACGAAAATGCTTCTGTAACTTTCGAAAATACAATTGAACAACCTGAAAGTTTAACCGCCTCATTATTAAGAATAAGATCACTTTCAGAGGCGTCTACATCAAAAACACAGGAAATTAATTTGAACGCAGTGTTCACTCCACCCTCACTACTGTTTCTCCAAGCTTCAGGATCAATTAAGTCTTTGACGTCTAAGTCCCAATCAATGCCTCAACCTCAATCTTGTGGTAAAGTTGTCCCAAAAGTCAAAAGAAAAAAATACAATGTCAAATTTCGTCGACAAAATGAACATAAAAAAGAGAAGGAAGATAGTATTATAACAAAATTCTTTTACGGTTGTAATATATCATTAAATACCATTGAATCAATTCATTTCCAATCAATGATAAAAGCACTCAAGCCTTCGTATGCCAAACTCATTCCCAGCAGAAAAATTCAAAAACACAGATTTCGAGAGTATTATTCTTAAAAAAGGAGGCAAAAAAATAAAGTTATCTTGCACAAAACGTTGGTGCTCTCATCGGGATTCGTATGAAAATTTGTTGCATAATTTGCAGCACATGAAACAAATAATAACAGACGGACAACCAAAGAAAGTAAAAGGAAATGTCTGTAAACTCGTTTTCGATGATGATTTTATTCAGAATATCAAAGAAGGAAAAGAATTGTTGGATCCTGTATCCAAATTAATTAACTTCTGTCAAAGTCCTACTAGGTACATCTTTAGCTGACGATGCACAAAAATCGTCAAAATATGGCACTAAATGAGTACGCGTTAACAGCTTATTACTTACACCCCTTTTTCGACAACGAAATCCTTTCAAATGGCCAAATGGGTAACATCAATAACTTTCTTTTAAAAAATTTGACAGGGGAGGGTATTGAAGATTGGCAGGATTTTAAGAACAAATATGGACTTTATGAAAAAAACATAAAGAAACCTGAAGTATTTTGGAGCACGGCAAACATAAAATATGGCCACCTCTCCAAATTGGCATTGAAATTACTAGACATGCTTGCCTCATCGGCTCAAATTGAAAGGGTTTTTTTTCAAATTGGGCACAAATCCATACTCCACTGCGTAATCGCCTAACTTTTGAAAGATCCAAAAAATTGATACATGTATATTTTACACTAAACAGTAGACAACTTGAAGAATCTCCTCTGGACTTAGATGATGAGGATGACATGACATTTAATTTAATATAAAACAAATAAATCTCTATCTTTATAATTTACTTTTTCAAAAAAAAAATCATAAACTTGTGTTAATTTTTCTAAATAAATATGTTTTTAAAAATCTACCAACTTAATTTTTTGCATTTACTATTTTTTACAGTTCTTTACATCAGATAGAAAATTTTTAAGTTTTTTACACAGTATTTTTTTAATGTAAAAAACTCGATGTAAAAAACCGGCACAACACTGAAATTCTTTAAGCGCAATTTTTGTTATAATTGTTATAATAGTAGATCTATCAGAATTGACAGCAAAAGAAAATAACTGATTAGAGCTTAACATTTAAAGAAATATTGTTCTCTCTCACCTCGGTTTAAGTTTTGGAAAGATTGCTTCGCGCTTATTTAATAGTAACTAAGAGAATGCCTAGTAGAAGCTTTTTCTCAATTTTGGTCTTTTTAGATTTTCTTGAAAAATTTAGTTGAAAGGGGTCTGAACTCGGTCGTTTGGATTCGGCTAGTTTTGGAAAGACATCTAACGACTTGTTGAATCATTGAATGTGTGTTTGGGAGTAGATCTTCAATGAGATTCGACCACGGAGGAACGGAGGTTTTCAAGGAGAGCACGTAGCTTTCCAGCAAGCCGTGATCCCGTGACTCAAGATTTCGAAAACGATTGGCTGGACGTATAATTGTAAGGAGAATGGAATGGCCGAGGTAGACAATAGGTTTAGCTTGGAAAGGGACTCTTTGCAGAATTATCCAAGCGAAAAGTTGATTTTTTGTTCAAGTCGAGAAAACTCTAAAAGAAAGAAAATTTAAATTAAAATTGAAAAAAAAGTTTTTTTTTTAGTGATTCGAGGCGGAGAAGAGGTTTTGGAAAAATGTTAGGTATTAATCCTGAACGTTCGTTTGTTTCATTTAATTAATCAAATTCGATTAATTAAATCACTGAACCCACCCCATCGCTGATCTAGTGGGTGGCAGTACTTTAATACTGCCTGTTGTGTTTTCATCAAACTCACCCATTTTATTTATTTATTTATTTATTTATTTATTTATTTTATTTATTTATTTATTTATTTATCTACAAGCTTAAAGCTAACAGATTTGATCTTAAAAATTTAAGTATTACAATATTATATTAAAAAGTAAACAATAAGAATAAATTGGCCTTAAACAAATCCCTAGAATTACTTAATTCAATAGATTGACAAACTTCATTGAATTGCCTTATAGATCTACAAATCGGCTCATTATTACCGTAGCTTGTTCTGTGAAAAGATTCAAACAGAAATTTTCTACCACGCAAAGCTCTTGACGGAACATAAATTGGTACAATGAAAAGCAAAGATGGACAACGTACGTGATAACATAAAAATCCCTCACAAGCATTATACCATGAATTTTTCTTCTTGATTCAAGAGACTTAATACCTAGAAAAAGACATCTTGCTTTATCTGGGATAGAAGTCCACTTCATCTTATAAAATATGAATCTAGTGAACCGCCTCTGAACCTTTTCTAAACGATCAGAGCAGGTCTTAAAACCCGGATTCCAAATGACATCTGCATATTCCAATATAGATCTCACAAGAGATATATATAGGCATAGTAATGCGTAAGGATCACTGAAATCAACACAATTACGTTTTATAAATCCTACAGTTGAGTTAGCTCTTCCAATTACATAATCCATGTGACTTTTAAAGGAATAATTTTTGTCCAATATAACACCTAAATCCTTTATGCTTTCTACACAAGATAATACATTAGAATCGATCGTTTAGTCAAAGCTAATATGGATATAGGACCTATAGAAGGAGATAGCATTGCATTTTTTTATATTTAATTTTAGACATAAGTTAGTTTGTCTTGTGTCATCTTCTGGTTCTGTTGCGGCACGCGTCGGTCTCGCGAATTAATTCTAGTTTATCTATTATTTAATATTTATTTCGATTTTGTTATTGGGTCTTGCAGATTGAAATTTCTCCCAACATAAAATTAAATTTTCTATTAACCAATCACCAAAAGATCGCGTTTGATAATTTTTGCAAACACCATCTTATAAAAATAAGTCTTTTAGTCCCTTTTTGCTACTTTCTGTAATATCAAAGGCTTTTTGATTTGGCTTTTTTGTTGCTGTAAAATTTACCGCAACAATGACTGGCTTTCGCTTCCTTCCTTTCTTTCTTTTCTTTGGTTGCGGCTACAAAATTCTAGCGAGGTTTAGGGCAACCATGGTACCATCAACTATTGGTGTACTTAGCCAGTAGTTTGCAAAAGTTGCAAATACAGGTTTGGAGCAATTCTACGAGTGAAAGGGCTCCCGATATTCATTGATTACTTTGGCATGTATACTGACGGCCTCATGGAAACTTGGAAAATTCATGATGAAAAGACCCAGTAGAGAACAAAGAACCAAAGCTTTTCAATTTTATTTTGAAAGTCGACATTCATTCAAAATTGAACCCGAGATTTTGATCAAAGTTGACATTAACATGATAGCGAAGACCTAAAAAGTAGGTCTCATAATTCTGTCTGTCTGTCTGGCTTTTCGACTACAGCCTAAGCGGATCGGCCGATTTTCATCAAACTTGGTAGATATCATTTTTAAGATTTCTCCCCCCCCCCACGTTTTTTTTCTTTTCTTTTAAAGAGCAAAAATAACGGTACCTATACCATAAAATTTTTTTTCGAAATCTTATAAATATATTTTTTCTCAAAAACTGTTCGACAGATTTAAAAAATAAAAATACAAAAAAATTTCATTTAGTTAAAGCTAGGTAATGGTTGAAAATATTTTTCCGAAAAATGGATATTGAAGATACCTTCGATGGAACCATTTTTTTTGTTTTTAAATTTCTCAAGAACGGTACAACCGATTTTTATCTTTTTTTTTGCTTAAGCTAACCAGAAATTTGAATAGTATTTTGTATTCAAATTTTCAAAAACATTTTTTTTGATTTACAAAAAAAAAATAAAATGTTTTTTTTTCAAAACTCAATATTTCGAAAACTCTATGCTCGATTTTTTTTTTAAATTTTTACGATCTTTAATTTAATAAAAAAAAATTTGAATTACAGCGTGAACCTACAATAGAACCATTTTTCTTCAAATTTTGAATTTCTCATTATCGACATAACGGAAATATTTTATAGAGATGCGTGTTTGAAAAATATTGCATTTAAAAACTTAAGAAAAATATTTTTTGAATTTTTAAAAAAAAATTTTATGGAAAATTAAGTTAAGTTGTTATTCGTACAGTAATGAAAACTTTAAGTTGGCGTACCAAATTTTTTTCTTAAAAATGTTTTAAAAATTTGTGTATATGCATAAGCTTATATTTTTAAGAAACCACTTTAATTTTTTTAATTTTTGTTCTTGCATAAATTCATATTTGCATAGGATTCTGTTTTTATCTCTTACTACTAAAAGAGTTTAAAAAATAAATAATATAATTATGAATAGTTTTCTCTAATAACATTCGTTTTTAAAATTCCTAATAGGAGCAAGTTCGTGCGACCCAGTCATGCATTTTATTTTCTTATACTTTTCACACACTAAAGCGGTTATGACTACCCCTAAAATATTTGAGTACAGTGCGGGCGTTTTAGGAAAGTAGATGAGAATCTAAAAGGAGATATCGATGCACATTGGTTTTGAATTTCTGAATATTATAATGGGAAAGCAATACAGAGTCGGGTCAAGTATTCCACATTCGGGTAGTGTGGCTAAAGAAAGAATCTCTGAAGGACTTTATATAACTTAAAAAATTCTATAGAATACCGGACCGGTATTTCATCTAAGTGATAGATGGGATACAATAAGGAAGTATTCTAGTTCTAATTATGTATTTTATAGTAACATGTTACGTACGTAGAAGGTATCGTATAAATTTCCATAAGACCACTCACGAAAGGGGGCTGTAGCTCACAGATTTTTTGGATGATATCGGCATTAAGTGCTTAAATCGTTTCCAGATTGTTGGCATATCATTGATCCTTGACGGTTCCTCCCAAAAAACGTCTCAAAAGGGTTAAATCACAGCTCTAAGGCTTCGGCCACGCACTGAGCGACTGAGCGACGAGCGACTGAACGATTGAGCGACGAGTCGCTGAGCGACGCACTGTGGTCCAAAATGACTTTTTTCGTTGCAAAAATCATAACTTTTGAACACGTGAAGCTATCGCAACAATTTTTTTTTTTCCCTTAAAGGTAATTTCCAAGGCTATACAAATCGTGAATTTTAAGAAAATTACTTTACAGGGTTTTTTTCATGTTGTGGGGCATCAGTTTATTCTATAAACTGTTTGACTGATATATTTTATATGAAACAGTGTAGGAAAAAAGTAAACGGACGAAAAAAAATCAAAAAAAATCAAATAGAATATAAAATTTATATTAACAAAATAAAATAGAATGCATTATAAATATTTGTTTACAATTAACTTCTATAGATCTAATTTTCAGAAAAAAAATCATCGGCATCGTTATCATTTTCAACAATTGATAGACCTATTAGTTCTGGGCAGTAACTCTTTTTCAGCTCTTTTTTTGATCTTACGTGTCTTAAAGATGAAACAAGTGGATCTGATGATATAGCTAGCATATTAAATAAATCTTCATTTTGTCGTTTCCGTGAGACTTTGCATGTATTTGAGTATCGATATCGCTTGTAGTCTTTATTCCTTAATTCCTGTGCTTCTTCTGAAAGCTCCCCGATTGGCAAAATTTGATGTCTTATAAGTTCCCCTCCATGGTCCAAAATTTTGTGCAGAGTTGGTGTCAGGAGTTTGTAGCTGTATTTGGCTTTTAAAAGATCCGAAGTGGTTTTGGTATACTCGTTAAATTTATCTACATTAATAGATTCTTTAGATGACAGCGCATTTAAAATAACTTGCAGTTTCTTTATAAGATCCTTGTCTACTCAGGTTATAGCTGACGTAACTTTTGGATTTTCCTCTTGATGTACTTGGCACGTCACTGTCTTCAATTTCATTACATTGGATTGTAAATGTTCCATTCAAAAATTCTTCATATTTTGAGAGAAATCTTGTTTTAACTCTAAAACAGTCAATCCATTTTTTTTAAATGATGCGTATAATCTTTGGAGTTCCTTTTGGTTTCATCGTTGTCACTTATATCTTCGTATTGGTTTTGGATCAGAATTACAAATTCTTCAGAATTCGAAACAATAATAAAATGTTCAAAAATTGTTCTGTTTGAAATATTCATATTGGTATTTAATTTGCAAGCTCCACTCGTCAGTAAAGCCTCTTGAAAACTAACAACATATATCCATTGTCATAGTTTATATATACCTCCATAATGTATATGCACAAGGATTATTTTACCTGTGAAATTTAAGCTTAACAATATGGGGTATCGGAAGAAAATTATTATTCCTACCTGTTTTATTAGATCATAAAATAATAATCCAAAATTAAATAATTCTTTCAACTTTGTATATGGAGTAGGCAATAAAGCTATTAATCTTTTTCTTTTGGCAAGTTAATCTATGTTTAGGTACTATTAGAATAAGATCAATAAATATTTACAATAATTTAAGTTAAGGGGAAATTATTCAAAGAGGGTCCTTAAAGAGGGCGGACTAAAAAATTTAATGTTCAATAAAGTAATCAATAGTTTGTGTACAATATTTTATATTTTTTAATTGGCATTTGTATAAAAAGGGGCGTAGAAATGGGCGGTTTTTCTTGTCAGAATCAAGAGAGTAATAAAACGATTTTTAATTAAAAAGAAAATTTCACGTTCTCGACTATTTTAATTAATAAAATAATTGAAATTTTCCATAAGGGAATTTGCTTTTAAGACCAAAAGGTCAGCACTGGGAACACGACTTTTTTTAAACAAATTACAATTTCTCTGAAGGTTGCAAATAGTTGCAGCTACAATTTTGCATATGGTTTAAGAAATAGTTAGGGTAAACTATCATGGTCAATTTTCCGCGCGAACTCGCGAGTATTTTTTTGTAGCTCTATTCAAACCGAAAAAATTTGCTAAAAAAGGGTGTTTTTTGTTTTATTTATTAAAAATATTAAATATTTTTTTAATTAAAATTTTGATTTACGCACAAATAATACAACTAGAATAAACTATAGAAAATTAATATTTTACATTTAATATGCCAAAATTTCAAATCCGAAAACAAAGAAGTTAGTTCTTTTCTGTTTTTTTTTTTAACTCTAAAACGAAATTGACCAACTTTGAAAAGCTCTATAAGTCAAACTAGTTAGCGGAAAATTTTTTTGTTTGCTGTTTTTGAAGCTCCGTTTATATTTCTATTAGAAATAAAAACAAAACTTTAAAAATAAAACATCGAAATTAGTATTTTTGCCACGAAATTTTCATTTTCGGACCACAGTGCGACGCCAATAAATTAAAACGCATTAAAGTGTATGGAGGTGGCCACATAAGCCCTGAGCGACTTGTGATTGTTTTAAGCGACAGAGCGACGTCGCTCAATCGCTCAGTCGCTAGTCGCTCAGTGCGTGGCCGAAGCCTAAGGTGGCCAATTGATATGGCCAACAACACAATGTACGAATTTGGCTCACAAAATATCCATTGTGGTATGAGCTGTGTGACATAGCGGCGCCATCCTGTATACATCAGAAGTATTCTAAATCCATGTCTTCAATTTCTGTAAAAAAAAAGTCGTTTAACATGGTTCTGTAACACCCATCGTTGACCGAAACGTTTTTCCCAGCCTCTTTTTCGAAGAAAGATGGTCCAATGATGTTACCACTCCACAATCCGCACCAAACTGTAGTCTCTGTGGATGCATTGGCTTCTGGATAATAACGTGCGATTTTTCCGTGCCCCAATTTTGTTTGTTAACGTAGTCTCCGAAATGAAAATGCACCTCGTTAGAAAAAATAATTTGTTGACCTACATAAATCGTTGTTTAAGAACAACAAATCCGCAGGCTCGGATGTCCTACCTGCGGAACTCTTTAAGTATGGAGGAGTTGTCCTGATAGGGTGCATGCATCAGCTCATCAACCAAGTGTGGGAGGAGGAAAGTATGCCCAACGACTGGTCAAATAGCTCCATATGCTCAATCTACAAAAAAATCGATCCTATGTCCAACAAAAACTACAGGGGCATATCCCTGCTTAATGTTGCCTACAAGATCCTATCCACCGTACTATGTGAGCGTCTAAAACCTTTCTGCAACACTATAATCGGCACATACCAGTGTGGTTTCAGGTCAGGCAGATTAACGATAGACCAAATCTTCACATTGAGGCAAATCCTGGCGATGTCGGAACTCTGGATCCCGAAAAAACTGATCCAGCTATGCCGAATGACGTTACAAAATACGCAGTGCAACGTGCAAATAGGTAACAGCTCATCCGAGCTATTCCAGACGTGCACAGGGTTCAGACAAGGAGATGCGCTATCATGTGATTTCTTCAACCTAGTCCTGGAGCAGATAGTGCACAAGAGTGATGTTAACCTGGGAGGCACTATCTTCAACAGTTCTTCCCAACTGCTTGGCTATGCGGACGACATCGATATCATCGGCCGCTCCAAGCGAGCTGTGCTAGAAGCGTTCACAGCTATTGATGAACAGGCGAAACGCGTTGGTCTTGAAGTTAATGAGGACAAAATAAAGTATATGCTGTCAACAAACAAAGCCTCATCTGTCCATTGCCGAGGACAAAACGTCGAAAGACAAAGTGCAGTTCTACTCTACGGCGCACTGTGGTCCGAAAATGAAAATTTCGTGGCAAAAATACTAATTTCGATGTTTTATTTTTAAAGTTTTGTTTTTTATTTCTAATAGAAATATAAACGGAGCTTCAAAAACAGCAAACAAAAAAATTTTCCGCTAACTAGTTTGACTTATAGAGCTTTTCAAAGTTGGTCAATTTCGTTTTAGAGTTAAAAAAAAAACAGAAAAGAACTAACTTCTTTGTTTTCGGATTTGAAATTTTGGCATATTAAATGTAAAATATTAATTTTCTATAGTTTATTCTAGTTGTATTATTTGTGTGTAAATCAAAATTTTAATTAAAAAAAAAAAAATATTTAATATTTTTAATAAATAAAACAAAAAACACCCTTTTTTAGCAGATTTTTTCGGTTTGAATAGAGCTACAAAAAAATACTCGCGAGTTCGTGCGGAAAATTGACCATGATAGTTTACCCTAACTATTTCTTAAACCATATGCAAAATTGTAGCTGCAACTATTTGCAACCTTCAGAGAAATTGTAATTTGTTTAAAAAAAGTCGTGTTCCCAGTGCTGACCTTTTGGTCTTAAAAGCAAATTCCCTTATGGAAAATTTCAATTATTTTATTAATTAAAATAGTCGAGAACGTGAAATTTTCTTTTTAATTAAAAATCGTTTTATTACTCTCTTGATTCTGACAAGAAAAACCGCCCATTTCTACGCCCCTTTTTATACAAATGCCAATTAAAAAATATAAAATATTGTACACAAACTATTGATTACTTTATTGAACATTAAATTTTTTAATCCGCCCTCTTTAAGGACCCTCTTTGAATAATTTCCCCTTAACTTAAATTATTGTAAATATTTATTGATCTTATTCTAATAGTACCTAAACATAGATTAACTTGCCAAAAGAAAAAGATTAATAGCTTTATTGCCTACTCCATATACAAAGTTGAAAGAATTATTTAATTTTGGATTATTATTTTATGATCTAATAAAACAGGTAGGAATAATAATTTTCTTCCGATACCCCATATTGTTAAGCTTAAATTTCACAGGTAAAATAATCCTTGTGCATATACATTATGGAGGTATATATAAACTATGACAATGGATATATGTTGTTAGTTTTCAAGAGGCTTTACTGACGAGTGGAGCTTGCAAATTAAATACCAATATGAATATTTCAAACAGAACAATTTTTGAACATTTTATTATTGTTTCGAATTCTGAAGAATTTGTAATTCTGATCCAAAACCAATACGAAGATATAAGTGACAACGATGAAACCAAAAGGAACTCCAAAGATTATACGCATCATTTAAAAAAAATGGATTGACTGTTTTAGAGTTAAAACAAGATTTCTCTCAAAATATGAAGAATTTTTGAATGGAACATTTACAATCCAATGTAATGAAATTGAAGACAGTGACGTGCCAAGTACATCAAGAGGAAAATCCAAAAGTTACGTCAGCTATAACCTGAGTAGACAAGGATCTTATAAAGAAACTGCAAGTTATTTTAAATGCGCTGTCATCTAAAGAATCTATTAATGTAGATAAATTTAACGAGTATACCAAAACCACTTCGGATCTTTTAAAAGCCAAATACAGCTACAAACTCCTGACACCAACTCTGCACAAAATTTTGGACCATGGAGGGGAACTTATAAGACATCAAATTTTGCCAATCGGGGAGCTTTCAGAAGAAGCACAGGAATTAAGGAATAAAGACTACAAGCGATATCGATACTCAAATACATGCAAAGTCTCACGGAAACGACAAAATGAAGATTTATTTAATATGCTAGCTATATCATCAGATCCACTTGTTTCATCTTTAAGACACGTAAGATCAAAAAAAGAGCTGAAAAAGAGTTACTGCCCAGAACTAATAGGTCTATCAATTGTTGAAAATGATAACGATGCCGATGATTTTTTTTCTGAAAATTAGATCTATAGAAGTTAATTGTAAACAAATATTTATAATGCATTCTATTTTATTTTGTTAATATAAATTTTATATTCTATTTGATTTTTTTTGATTTTTTTTCGTCCGTTTACTTTTTTCCTACACTGTTTCATATAAAATATATCAGTCAAACAGTTTATAGAATAAACTGATGCCCCACAACATGAAAAAATACTGTTTTATAATACTCCTTAAAAAATATTTCTGAAATTGGTGCTTTAACTTTAAGCATCCACTGTTGTTATGAATTCAGTTGAATAGTCAAAAACTTTTTTTTTACAAAGTTTTAAAAATTTATGACTGTTTTTAAAAGGTTTACTTTCAGACTTTATTCTGTTAACTCCGTTTTCTAAGAAAATCTTACATCAACCAATTATTCTGAAAAACCCTGTAAAGTAATTTTCTTAAAATTCACGATTTGTATAGCCTTGGAAATTACCTTTAAGGGAAAAAAAAAATTGTTGCGATAGCTTCACGTGTTCAAAAGTTATGATTTTTGCAACGAAAAAAGTCATTTTGGACCACAGTGCGGCGCTGAGTGCTGAACGATAAATAAATAAAATGCACGACTGGGTCGCACGAACTTGCTCCTATGTAAAAGACTAAGAATTTCAAAAATGAATGTTATTAGAGAAACTGTTCATAAGCATAAAATTCATTTTTTAAATGACTAAAAAAAACTTCTTTAGTAGTTAAAGGTAAGAAAAGGATGCCATGTGATTCAAGCAAATATAGATTTATGCAAGAACAAAAATTATAAGTATTTGTAGTGGTTTCTTAAAAAATAAGGTTTTATATAAGAAAATTTTAAAACATTTTTAAGAAAAAATGATGGTACGCCAATTTGAAGTTTTTATTATTGTATGAATAAAAATTAAATTTACAAAAAAAGTATTGAGCCGTTTTCGAGACATTGAATTTTCAAAAAACAAAAAATTGATTTTTTTTTTCAAAATTCAAAAAAATATTTTTCTTAAAGTTTTTAAATGCAATGTTTTTTAAACTTCTTAGAAGCTTCTCTCTACGAAATTTCATTAAAATCCGTTGTGCTAATAATGAGAAATTCAAAATTTTAAAAAATCGTTCTATAGTAGGTACACTCAGTAATGTTTTGTTTTCAAAATTTTTTTTTATTAAATTACAGATATTACAAAATAATAGAAAGAAAAAAATTTAAGCAAAATTCTCGGAACCGTTTTCGAGAAAAATACGATTTTCGAAAACCATTTTTTAACATTTGTATGGAGGGTACCGTTATTTTTAGGTAAAATGAATTTATTTTGCTCATATATTGTAGATTATTTTTCCAAACTTTTATTTATCAAATTTTCAAAAAATCGAGCATGGGGTTTTCGAAATATTGAGTTTTCAAAAAAAAAATTTGAAAGTTTTTTTAAAAATCCAAAAAATTTGGTTTGGAAAATTTGAATACACAATAATATTCAAACTGCTGGGAAGCTTTAGCATAAAAAAAATGATCAAAATCGGTGGTACCGTTTTTGAGAAAATCAAAAATAAAAAAAATGGCCCAAAGGGGGGTACCAAAACTACTCATTTTTTGAAATATTTTTTCGACCATTACCTAGGTTTAACTAAACTAAATTTTTTAAATTTTTTTTAAGAAAATCGCAGGGACAGTTTTTGAGAAAAAAAAATATTTATAAAATTTCGGAAAAAAATCGTATGGCAGGTACCGTTATTTTTGGTCATAAAAAATCAAATCAAAAAACATCCGGGGGTAAAAAATCAAAACCCATATCTACCAAGTTTGAAGAAAATCGGCCGAGCCGTTTAGCTGTAATCGAACAGACAGACAGACAGACAGACAGACAGACAGACAGACAGAATTGCCAGACCAACTTTTTTCGTCTTCGCTATCATCGTAATGTCGACTTTGATCAAAATCTCGAGTTCGATTTTTTTTACGAATGCATAACTTGCCTTATAGTACCTATAAGTCGCAAGTAAAAAGGGGAATTAATACTGGGCACTTTTAAGAGAAAAATCCTTCGGCAGATATTTGGTCCTATATGCGAAGAGGGCGAATGGAGGAGAAGATTCAATCGTGAATTATACCAGCTGTACCAAGATCTGTATGTAGTCCAAAGAGCCAAAACACATCGACTACACTAGCTCGGTCACATCGAGCGAATGGACAACAACGCTCCAGCAAAGAAAATCTTCGAATCCCAGTTCCCAGCCCCCAGGTTCGAGACGACGAGGAAGACCGAACCTCCGCAACAGGGACCAGGCGGTTACAGACGCAAGAGCGCTTGGTCCCAAGAACTGGAGGGAGCTCGCGAGGGATCGTAACAGATGGAAGCCCGCAATATCTCTAGCATGGACTACCTGCATGCACCGGGAGCCGGATAAGTAAATAAGTAAGTAAATCGTTGTTAAATTCAAGCTGCTCTAAGACTCAAACTGCGAAGCAATAGCGAAGTGGATGGTAGTGTGCCTTCAATTGCTGAGACAATAGGACTTTTTAAGCGAATCATTCTTTGTGCAGAACTCTCCTCAGGCCCTCAGGGTAGTGCGTGAAATGTTGAGCTTTGAGGTCGATGCCGAATTGATGTTTGTGAATTAAGTCTCACACTCTCGGCTACAGCAGCCACATTCTCGTCTCTGCGCACCGTACGACGACGGGGACCTTAAGTGTTGTCCACTAGCATACCAGTCTCATGAACTTTTTGCACAAACTTGCTACAGCAGGCGCGGTGGGTGCTTCATTTCGGCCAAAACTTCTTTTCAAAAACGCAGTTTTGGGCTACACAGCACTCACTTTTGAAATAAATTTTCAATATTTCCCAACGTTGTTCAAGTGTTAAGCGACTTATTTCGTTCCACGGAGGTAGGATACTGACTTCCTGTGAGTGTCAGTGTCAAAATAACCTATATTTTAAAAAGAAACCACTAGTTGGCCCATTTATCCTCTACAGTTCGATTAAATGATGGACATTTCTTCCAGCGGCAAGAAGTCAAAAAACCAAGAATATTGTTTATTAATAAGAAAAATTATCAAACGGACAACGTATACGTTCGTTAGTGACCGTATTGTGTATTTTTGAATAAGTGGCTAGTTTCTAGTTTCATTTTAGTTTCCCTTCATTTTAGAGTAGATGGATTTTTTGTTCTTCCTTCAGTGAAAAGACTTCTTCTCACAGTTCTTCCTCAGTAAGAATATCAGTTGCAGTTCTTCCAGACAGCTTTGTGTGTTCACTATATTCGTACATTATAAGTACAACAGATTATACGGACAAGAAATATAACTTGTTTAAGTAAAATCTTAAACCACTTTTAATGGCATCATTATGGGATGCTTAATTCTCCGTCCGTCGCCTGCAACCATATTATCTTATCACTTCTCTAATGTCACGGTAAAAGCTTATGTTATGATTCCATGTTATTTTTATCTGGCATTTAAACCTTAGCTAAAGAAAACTCTCTACCACACAATCCATGTATTGTTCCCTAGTATTGTAGTGTTCACCGTTACCCGTCCTTTAAGCCTTACCTTGTCACGCTAAAACCAAAGGGGAAATATATACCTATTTCAGGAACAACACTTGGGTTATCACCGCCACCATCGGTGTAGGATCATGGACCTTTCAGCGTAGTATGTGGCGGGGTGCATGGTTTCTTTGTTTTTTTTTGTCTGTTTTGTTTTATTCGTCCATTTTGAATTTTAACATCATCCCTTCACCTCAGCAGCAGTACACTACCATCCATCTGGGCATTTTATTATGTGGGTAAAGATCGGGGTTCGGGGTGCTATAGATAGAAGGCACGGGAATACGATATTGCCTAGAGTGAGAGAGATAGAGAGAGAGAGTCATAAAAGGGAGTGCGAGACACCCAAAGATGCAAAACTAAAATACTCGCATACATAATTCATGGCGATAGAATCACTGCAGCAGACAGGCCAACTAAGACCCATGAAAGCCTCTGCATAAATATCACAACATGTGACAGCGAAAAGCAGCCACATAACTTCCATCGGGAATCGGGAAGATTATATTATCCTGATGATGATGATGATGGCGATGCTGTAGAGATAGTATACCTTGATGCTGGCTGGTTTAAATATAGACTTCACCGGGGATGTATTTGTTTTCTATAAAAATTCAAGGCCCAATCTGATGTATAGGAAGAAAAGGGCTATTTTTCTTTTCACAAACTCTTGCATCGGAGTAAGCCTAACCAAAAAATTAATAAGCTTAATTAACCACCTCCATGATAACTATAGATAGTTAATATAGGTTTTCGCCATTGGCAGTACCTCGGGTTAAGCTATAATGAAGCGGCTAGCAACAGAAGATCCGAAAAACTTAAACAAGAGTTGGTCTATTATGATGCCACATGAATCGAGAAGAAGAGTGCGAAACTGCTAATATCTAGGTTTGCTAGGATAATTATAAAACAAATCTCCAAGATGGGACATTATGTCTTTGGGATAGAGCAGGTGTAGGTCAAATACTCGTTAGGTTGAGGATAGATTTTTGAACATTTTCCAGACTGGGTTGTGTGCTTGTCTAATAGACAGTGTTCGGTTATGAGCCCTTAATGGAGGTAATGCGGTAATTGTTAGAGATATCAAACTTTTGGACCTCTTCAGACCGAGCGTTGTGGCCAGAACTGCTTTGCCGTCAAGCAAGTTGTGATGTTCTCCCCACTAAGGTTAAGTCCCTTGGTATCACCTTACTTCAGCAAAAGTTTACATGTAAAACAAAGCTTTAGGCGCAGGACCTCTTGAAGATCCATGGCTAAACTCTAAGAACTAAGGATAGACTACAGCCTGATGATTGTACAGATTGAGTATTTCCTATTTTCTCTGAAAATCGAATTATAATGTATAATGTATGTATTATGTATGTATAAGGCTCGAGGGTGAAATCATGAGAATTCTTAGCGAAACAAATTGAGGGGACAAATGAAGCTGCCTACTTCCAGGGCACATTGCTTGTGAAAAAAGCAATAAGACAAGGAAAGATATATGAAAGATTGCGACGAATGATGGGAATGATATCGAATGATATCAGCCTTAATGCCCTGTTCGAACTCTTTCCAATTAACGAAGAGAAGTTTTGGATGTACCTTCTCAAAGATATGAGTCATAACCGAGTTTAGGACGGATAAACGCTTGATAAATTGTAGTCAGATGAAAGAGGTAGTCAAATTTCTTATATCGATGGAGAAATCCTAAGCATTTAGGAGTGTTTTCGCTCCAAAGAATATCATCGTTGACATACTCGTACATACCGAGTACTCAGAGCTTTTCGGCTTCCTTGATTCAAGTTGCACTCAAAAACAATGGCATTTTGCTTCAAAATTGAGTTTTCTAAGCATTAAACTCCGCACGATTTTGTATATCACATTTAACAATGATGAATAGATCCGAGTTTAATAAGCTTATCATACGATACCATTGCAATTTCACTTCTGAGAAACATAAATTTGAAAATGAGTACGAAAAGCTGAGGATAGAGTTATTGATAAAACAATGAAGTGGATTAAAAGTTTTAAGCAACAGATAACCTTCTTAAAAAATCTTAGTAAAAATAAAGAAGAGATTCGGAGACAAAACGGAGCCCTGGGGAACACCACCAGTTATTTTGTGAATATCAAAACTGAAACCGTCCAATACAACAAGTATTGAACGATCTAGAAGGCTATTTCTAATGAAAACAATAAGGGATTTTTTACTGATGCCAAAATCTAAGAAATACCAAGCGCAATAGCCTCGGATACGGACGGATTGACTGTTGACGAAACATGCAAACGAAATAAGGATACCGAACTTAGGGCACAGGCCTGTTCGATCCCTTAATAGACCACGTGCAACTGAACAATTAGCGGAAGCCCTAAGCTGCTACAAAGCAGCCTGCACGACACCACCTCCGATAACGGATTCAGGCTGATCGACTTCGCTGTTGGGCGAGACGTTCTTGTAGCTAGTACGCAGTTCAAACATCTTGATATTTACAAAGGGACATGACGATCTTCAGATCAATCAACCATGAACCAGATTGACCACATTGCCATCGATTCAAGGCACAAAACAAGGAAGTACTGCGAGGAAGTTCGACGTTGGACGTTTACAAATCGGACAAGGTCCTTTTCCGATCGAGTTTCTAACAACCTCTTAAGAAGTCCTTTGCCGCCAGCATCAAGTATTGAGGACCAGTACCAACATTGCCAAGTAGCCATCAGAGATGCCGCCACTGTTGTGCTGGGTTTTATATGACCACCACAATGAAACCCGGCCTGAGCCGAAGCCTGCCTGGATAATCTAGGGAACATCGTAGTGGAACCGCCGTCCATGCTGATAATATGGAAAGAACATTTCTGTAATTCTAATGACGATGAAGAAGAAAATGCCGCTGCTATATAGATAGTACAATTCGACTTAGGCGACGCAGGCCAACAGTACCGCCCACGTAACCTAGACCAAGTTAAGATAGCAATATCGAACCTCAAGTCCAACAAAGCCGTTGGAGCTGACGGCCTCGCTGCCGAACTGTTCAAAGCCACAGGGGATGAGTTGGTTGGGAGTATGCAGCAGCTCATCTGCAGAATATGTTCGGAAGAAAGCATGCCCGATGAATGGAACCTCAGGATTGTCTGTCCGATCCTCAAGAAAAGAGACCCTCTGATCTGCAGCAACTACAGAGGCATAAGTCCTCTGAACATCGCGTACAGGATCCTTTCTACCGTATTTATGTGAACTTTCGTCAACAACCTGATCGGTCCATATCAGTGCGGCTTTAGACCAGGAAAGTCCGACATCGATCAAATATTCACATTACGGCAGATCTTGGAAAAAACCCAGAAGCTAGAGGAGCTACAACCTTTTCATCGATTGCATGATTGTATGATTGCATCTATAGGAACGAACTATATAGACCAATTTCTAGTTTTAGCCTCCCTGACCAACTTGTCCGTATCTGCAGGATGACGATTGAGAACGCACGCTACTCCATCAAGTTCGGAAAAGATATCACCGATGCATTTGATGTCAAAAAAGGTTTTAGGCAAGGCGATGTTCCATGGTGCAAAACTCCCGCATCAACACAAGAGGCACAATCTTTCAAAAGTCCGTCAAATTACTCGGATACGCCGACGACACCATTGACATTGACATATTGACATTACTGGAAGAGCAGCAATAATTTTGGGGTAGTGTAGGACTTCATTTACCTAGGCACCGCTATAAACTCAGAAAACAACACCAGCGCTGAAATCAAACAGAGAATAACTCTTGCCAATCGCTGCTTCTTTGGACTAAGAAGGGAATTGAGTAGCAAAGTTCTCTCTCGAGCAACTAAAGTGTAGTCTATAAGACCCTCATCATCCGTATAAAAGTACAGCGACTGAGATGGCTAGATCACGTAGAGCGAATGGACCCGAATGCTCTGGCCCGGAAAGTCTTCGAATCCAACCCCGAGTGACGGCCAAGTAGAGGAAGACCGCGCACAGAAGTGGGAGAGGACCTCAACCAACTTAACGTGCGAACCTGGAGACAGCTAGCTAGGGACCGAGCTAGCTGGAGAAGCTAGTTAGTTGAGGCCCGGACTGTAGCGCCACCTTAAGGAAAGAAGGAATAGTCTTACTTTCTACAAAACAATGTAAATGTTCCACTCTTCGGTAAGACATGCCATCAGATCAACAGGGGAACGAATGCTGACAAAGCCGTATTGCCGGTCATAAAGAAGCCTTCGATCTTCGAGATATTTCTTGAGCTGATGATTGATCTGCGATTCCATGATCTTCGAAGAAAGGGACGTAAGTGTAATTGGTCGATAGGAGGAGAAGGGGAAAAGATTGCGTTTTTGAGGAACAAGCTGGACAAATGCTGTTTTTCATCTTCCAGGCAAGATTGCAGAATGGTAGGAGCGATAGAAAAGATTACGCAATGATTTTGCGAGTGATAAAAAACACCTCTTCAGAAGAATGGGAGGTATACCATCAGGAAGAGCGGATCTGCTTATAGGTGAGGTTAACTTTAGACTTTGTTCACTGGAGCGGTACAGCATACTGCAGAATTGTATCTGTTAGTATCTGTTTGATTACCGAAATATTAAGGCCGCAAAACGTAATGCTAGGTTGGAGGTTCTGTTTATTTCTACTAACTTTTTTCCAAGCAAGAGGCCTTAGTGGACTGCTAGACTCTTTCTTGTTTATTAGGTTCCCAACAAAATTTTTTGTCTGAAATAAGTCCAAATAGTTTCCTTCGTTCGATAATCTGAGAGGTTTATCTTTGACAGGACGGTCTATATGGGGAATTTTTATTTCCTGAACGAGAGGACAACATGTCTTGTTTGAAGTTTAAGACCACAATGATCTGCTCAGCTTGTCAGATTATTTCAAGCTATTTGCAAGAGGTCAGCTTAGATTTTGGATGATTTTTTATGCAGCAATAGCAACGTAATCGACATAATAAAATCACTCTTTAGACCTTTCCTTCCAAGCATATAAATAGCTTGTTTATTACAAAGTTATAAATATGAGGAGATAAAACCCCACCTTGTGATGAACCTCTACTGACGCATGTCTTTTAGCAGAGAACCCTACTGGTTTTGAATTTATGATGATAAACTCAAAGCCTAAGCTTACCTGGCAAGATTTGTCAGCTTTCAATTAACTGAAAAAATTAAAACGTAGGAATGTGGACTGTATTCGAACAGCTGTTGAAAATTATCTCTAGAATTGGAAGAACTGTATCTGAAGACATTTCAGGTTCGACTGATACCACCGTTCCTCCACTATCGTTATTAATGGTGTATGAAATCTTATGGCCGAAATCACAAATTGAACAATTTAAAATACTTGTTAACTACCACAATGCTTGCGAAACCATGATTGCTTTTAACTTTCGTCAAATTCAGGCATCCTCACTGAATTTAAGTGCAGCTAATCTTACCGTTTTTATTCCTCGCCTGATAGATGCGGTCCTGGTGCGGACGTCTTTTTAGCCTTTCCAGCTTTGTCTTTTGTTGGTGGTGGTTTGGCTATAAATACATGTGAATGGCTTGAGGGGGCCGGTATCCGTACACCTCCGGTATTGTTGCGCCCTCTTCTTGTTCGGCTTTCTTGTCCTTTTTGTTTGCTCCCCTTTGTCAGATATGTTTATATTTGTATGTACGTTTATTTTTTTTTATTTTTTGTATTTAACATGAAAGCAAGCAGTCCTTGGACAAGGAAAAGTAGCAGTATTGTATTGTAGCGGCAATATATAGGAGAGGGGCTATTCTAGATACAAAAGAAAAAGAAATGGATATTTATTTTTCTCTTTACCTGTTTTATTGTATAGTCATATCCTGCATGAACATCGACATGTGAGTATGCACTTAATTGTGCAATAAAATATTACCACACGATGCAATGACTTTTTTACGTCATGCAATGCATTTGTATAATTATAGGTATTGTTGTTTTTTTAAAGCGTGATGTTAAAATTAATAACACTCTTAATAACACCAATTGAAAAGCTATGAGGACTGATGAGGAGTAATATTGACCCTCGGGAGTTCGTGCGGATTGGGCTATGGAAGTTGACCCATATTAAAGAAAATTTTTGCTCAATGTCTTTGTTGCTAACCCAACAAGAGACTGATAAGGTTAAAAAAATTGATAAATAAATTTATAAACAAATAGCATGTTCCAACGAAATTTGGAAATCTTGCTGGAGTTTTAAGACGCCCAACCTACCTGTCAACAGATAATGCGTTATTGGTCACGTGAGAAACCTCATAGGCGTCAAGAAATACCTCTTCATTCACAAACAAATATATGGTTTTCATGGTTGGACCTTTATTTCCATAGATGAAAATAATCGTCACGTTTCAGTCAAAAGGCATTACTACAGAGAATTATTGCAACCTTATTTTTCTTTTGTCTATTGCATAAGCTAGGCATTAATGATATGTTGGTTTAACGAGACGGTGCCACAAACCACACAACGAGAGTAACAATCTACTTATTGAAAACTCCTTCGGTAATACATTCGTGAAAAAATAAAACCCGAGATTTTGGTCAGTCTTTAAATTACGGTAATACTGAGCACAAAAAGTGCTTCTGTTTGCCTGTCTACTAAAGCTTAAACGTATCGGTCTATTTTCTGTAAATTTTGAGTATAACATTTTTAAAATTTTCTCCAGACACGTTTTTTTCCTTTTTTTGTTATTAAAAATACAGACTAGTGCATTATTTTCGAAAATATTTATTTTCTCAAAAACTATATCACATACCTATTGAAAAAAAAATTTCATTCAATAAAAGCTACCTATTGGTTGAAAACAAAATAACAAAATCCGAAGAATTCCGATTCTTCGCTTTTGATTTTCTCAAAGCCCACGGATTCGAAAGTTCGATAGATTTTGGTCAATTTTTTAGGATAATTCTCGCAATTCTGTCTGTCTGTCTGTTCGAGTACAGCCTAAACTGCTCGGTCGATTTGCTTTTAACTTGGTAGATATCATTTACATTCCCCCCCCCCCCACACGTTTTTATTTCTTTTTAAGACTAAGAATAACGGTCCTGGCATACGATTTTTTTTTTCGAAATTTTATAAAAATTTTTTTTCGCAAAAACTATTTCACAGATTCTAAAAATTCTAAGAATTCGAAAAATTTCTTAAGGTTAAAGCTAGATAATGGTTAAGATATTTTTTTTTGGAAGAAAAAATGGTATTAATGGTAAAAAATATTATTTTCTTTTTTTTGAAAACTCAATATTGCAAAAAAAACTTGACAGTTAAAAGATTTTTAATACAATCTACAAGAAGTGAAAAATAAAATTTTATTTTATCTAGAAATAACCACCATACCAATCTAAAAACATGGTTTTTGAAAATCGTATTTTTCTCAAAAATGGATGCTAGAACTTTGATATTTTTTTCCTTGGATTAATTTTTACTATCTATAATTCTATACAAAAAAATTAAATTAAGATTTTGAATTTTGAATTTTTCGCTATTGGCATAACGTATTTTAATTAAATTTTTTTTAGAGAAGCTTCTAAAAATTCTTAGAACATGTCCTTTCAAAACTTAAAAAAAATATTTTTTGAATTTCTAAAAGAAATCAATTTTGTTTTGAAAACTCGATATCTCAAAAATGGGTCAATTTTTGTTCGGCCTAACAAAATTTTTTCTCAAAAATGTTTTAATTTTTTTTGTTGATATAAATGCTTATTTTTTTTTAAGAAACCGCAACTAAGATTTTTCATATTTGCTTAAGAAATCACATGGTATTCTGCTTAACTAACTGTTTTACTTATAAAAGAGTTTCAAAAATGAATTTTATGAATTTTCTGTAATAACACTCATTTTAAAAATTCTTAGTCTATTATGTACATAAGAGCAAGTTCGTGGGAAAAAGTGGTGTATTTTATTTTTTTAATGATTAGCTAGGTTTTACTTAAAAAAAATATTTTATAAATTTTCGAAAAAAAAAATGTCCGTTATGTTTGGTCAAAAAAAGAAAAAAAAAACTTGTTGGGAAAAATGCTTTCGACTAAGTTTATTTAAAATGGATCGAGCCGTTTATACAAAATCGAACTCGAGATTTTGATCAAAGTTGACATTACGATGATAGCGAAGACGAAAAAAGTGGGTCCGACAATTCCGTCTGTCTGTCTGTATGTCTGTATGTCTGTACCTCGAACTACAGCCTAAACTAACGGAGGTATTTTCTTCAAACTCGGTAGTTAAGGGTCTTCGGTGATTCCCTAGAGGAAAAATTGAAATTTTTTTTTTAGCTCCAAAACTAAGGGTACCCCCCATATACCCGTAATGCAAAATCTTATTTATCTCGAAAACGGCTCTAACGATTTTGATAAAAAAAATTAAGTGTGATATTATGGACATGGACTACATTTTGGTCAAAAAAAATTTTGGGGCAAAATGTTATTAGGGGTACATGCCATAGAACCGTTTTTTTAATTTTCGACTTTCTCATTAACGGCTCTAAGGATTTTATCCCAAAATTTTTAGCAGGAGTCCCCTTAAGTTTAAAATAATATTGTATATAAAAATATTCGAAAAAATATTTATTGGGTTTTAAAAAAAAAAAAAAAAATTTAAATCAATATCTTCAAAACCTATGAACGATTATTTTTTGAAATTATTTCCTAAAACCAATATTATTAAATATGTAATTAAAATCCGCATCCCACATTGTTTTCTTGAAAAATTTTTTTTCTTATATAAAAAATTTATTTAATAATAAAACGATTTTTTAAGGTTCATTTGCATAAATTCATACTTTTCCGGAAACCAGACGGCAATTTTATGCAGTTGAACATTATTATCTCATTAAATCCATGTTTTATATTTATAAAATGTATCTTAAATTCCAAAGTACTTTTATATAAGAGCAAGTTCGTGCGATCCAGTCGTGCATTTTATTTCGTTGTAATGTTGAATTTGTTTTACGAATCTATTACTTGCCATAAATCTGGCAATTTGCATTTCAAAAGCGAACATTAAAAAGATGTATATTGGGTTTTTGAAGAAGAATTATTTTTTTGAAAATTCGATATCTCTGAGATATCTAAGCATGTAATTTTTTTAGATCCAAGATTTATTTCCACATTAATAAAAAAAACTTGAAATTAGATTAAGTTTTTTTTAATTAAAAATGTTTAACAGCTACAAGGGTTTTCATGGAGCTACGGTAAATCATTGGTATATCCCATAAAGCTGGGGTCGTTGGAATAACTCAAATCTAAAATTGAACGAGAGTCATCGACAATTAGATTCAACGTAGAAACCGGTGGACATACTCGTACATATGAACGACCTTTAATTCCGTACAAAAATGTTTTGAATTCAAATTTTTTTAAGATTCCTCGAATATTTGCATTTTATTTAAAAAAAAGTGTGAGTGCCGGAATCACGGCTAAGGTGTGTAAAATCAATGTTCGTCCGAGTGCCGAATTTTTGTTATCGGATACGTACCCATTAAACATACAATGCAATCGTAACAACAACATTGTTTTTTAAATATTGATTTTCACTGAAAATCATAAATTAATGGCATTTGTATTTTCTCTATTAGCTTGTGACTTTGGATATATTCAAATCAGGCGACTATTTTTCCTTCAATTTGTCCCTTTCACTTTTAGTTAAGCCTAGTACTTTAGATCGCGTTAAATTTTATCTTGTAACGAATTTATAATTCTTTAATTTTATTAAATAAATATAACAAATGTATAGCAGTTGTCTTAAAAGGAGATTATCAACCCATAATAAAAGAAAAGGAATTAATAGGCAGATACTTCCTACTAGTACAACTCCTATACCTACACAAGAGGAGAGAGAGTTTGAAAAAAAAAACTGTTTAAAAATGTCCCTAAGTCCCTTCATAAAAAAAAAACTCACAAACAAACAACTCTACATAAACCTACAACTCTTGCGTAAGAACCCTTTCAACCTTGACCTACCTCAACGACCGACGGTTACAGGCCGTTCGAACCGTCTAGGCAGAGGTACGAAAGGGGTCTCCAATTTCTATATAGCGGTAGGCTATAGAAGGTCCTCGTCCGCTCCCTTAGTCTCGTATCTCACATCCTTAACTAAAAATTTTTTACCGCGTACAAAGACAAACATTATAGACCTTCTAAGATCAAAAACTAAACAAAAATAAATGTTGCTGACAAAAATCTTCTTGCAGCATTTAACGAAGTATCAACGGAAACGGAAATTAATAACTGAAATAGTAACCAAATATGCCCTTGAGTTCATAAAAATAATTTCTATAAATCCTCAAAAACAAAACAAATCGCTTAGAAATGAAAACAATTTGAAAAGTTTCAAGTCCAAAATTTAAAATGCGTACATTCGCAAAATGTTTATTGATTACAAAAAAAAATCGTTAATTTCTTAAGCAAAAATCCAAAAAAAAATTAATTAAAAACAAAATTTAAATCTAACACAACTTCAAATAAAAATTTGAATCACGACAAGAAATAAAATGCACGACTGGGTCGCACGAACTTGCTCCTATGTAATAAACTAGGAATTTTAAAAACGAATGTTACTATAAAGAAAACTGTTCATATGGATAAAATGAATTTTTTAAATTCGTTTAGTAGTACATAAGAGATAAAGACAGAATGCTATGCAAATATGAATTTATGCAAGAACAAAAATTATAAGTCATTGTAGTGGTTCCTTAAAAAAATAAGCTTTTATGCACAAAATTTTTAAAATATTTAAAAAAAGAAAGTGGTACAACAACCTAAAGTTTTTGTTATTGTACGAATGGGAGTTAAATTTCCAAGAAAAATATTTAGCCGTTCTTGAGATATCGAATTTTCCAAAAAAAAAAAGACTTTTTTTTCCAAAAATTGAAAAAAATATTTTTTTTTAAGTTTTGAAATGCAATGTTTTTTAAACTTTTTAGGAGCTTCTTTATAAAAAATTTCATTAAAATCCGTTATGCCGATAATGAGAAATTCAAAATTCGAAAAAATCGTTGTATGGTTGGTACAGTCATTAATATTTAGATTTAAATTTTTTTTTTATTAAATTATAGATCGTAAAAATTAATCAAAAGAAAAAAAATTTCAGCAAAATTCTCAGAACTGTTTTCGAGAAAAATACGATTTTCGAAAACCATTTTTTAAGTTTTGTATGGAAGGTACCGTTAGTTTTAGATAAAACAGAATCTTTTTTCTCAAATCTTGTAGACTATGTTAAGAAATTTTTATTTGGCAAGTTTGAAAAAAATCGAGCATGGGGTTTTCGAAATATTGATTTTCCAAAAAAAAATTTTGAAATTTTTTTTAAAAATCCAAAAAATAAAAAATTGAAAATTTGAATATGGAGGAGCCTTAGCACAAAAAAAAATGATTTAAATCGGCTGTACGTACGGTTTTCGAGAAAATCAAAAACTAAAAAAATGGACCCAGGGGGGCTACCAAAAACAACTATTTTTTTTTTTATTTTTTTTTCAACCATTACCTAGCTTTAACTAAATCAATTTTTTTAAATTTTTTTTTTAAAAATTCTGTGGGAGAGTTTTTGAGAAAAAAAAATATTTATAAAATTTCGAAAGAAAATCGTATGGCAGGTACCGTTATTTTTGGTCTTAAAAAAAAAGAAAAAAACGTCTGGGGGGAAAAAATTAAAACCCATATCTACCAAGTTTGAAGAAAATCGGCCGAGCCGTTCAGGCTGTAGTCGAACCGACAGACAGACAGACAGACAGAATTGCGAGACCCACTTTGACCCACTTTTTTGGTCTTCGCTATCATCGTAATGTCAACTTTGATCAAAATCTCGAGTTCGATTTTTTTTACGAATGCATAACTTGCCTTATAGTACCTATAAGTCGCAAGTAAGAAGTATATGTATGTCTCAAATTGTAATTCATGAATCGCTTACTCTTTAATTGACATTATTTACATTATTTCTCTTAAAAATTATTACGTCAAATCTCTTTTTCTCTCAGTTAAAATTTTAATATAAAAAAATTTTTTTTGGTAATAGCTATTATCGATATGGAAAAAAAATTCAAAGAAAATGCATGTAGAAGATTAAAATCTTCAAACAAAATAAGAATAGGACTTCAGTCCCCAATTGTTCCTTTGGATATCTCACGTTCAAATCAAAATATATCTAAATAAGGACTTACCCTGTCTACTTTCAGGTTTAACCAAATATATGCATATCTTTCTGTATACCAGATAGTTATTAATTTTCTCTTAATGTTCTCGAGATCTTGGTGGAATCTGTGCACAGCTTCTACTGGACCGTTGCGTTGTTTTCATTAAATGTTGCTTTCTTTTGCAAAAACTTTGAAAAAAGAAAAATTTAAATCTTAATTTGAACGTTTGATATTTACATACATATGTATATGTATATATGTATATATTTTTTTTAACTTAGCTTTGATTCCATAAATTTTGGTAGTTCTTTTGTTTTTTCTTATAATGACGTATTTTAAGTTGAGGGGAGAGGAAGAGGATAGAAGGAAAAGAGATCGGGGTTGAGATGAGATGCTGCAGATGATGCTGTTGATCACGTGGTTTCTCCGCTTAAGCACATGATGTCGAAGTTACGAGTAGATGGAGACGAAGATTATGATTCCCTCTTAAGCCGCATAAACTTGGAAGCCAGATTGGTGGTGCTCTCCTAGGTGACGGCACTTTGTTTTGGTGGGTATCTACCTTGTCGTCAGTCTTGGGTTCATAGCAATAAATATGCCTGCTGTTGAAAGCTGGTAACTCTACCTGGCAGATGATAGGAATCGTCGGTTGCGGTTAATATTCGTCGGTCTATTCTTTTTTTTTTTGCTGCCGGTAAATTGATAAGCCACGGCGATCTATGTGGTTTTTGTAGTTTTGTAGAATAGAGTCTGGAATACTCCACCAAGATTTTGGACGTCTGTACTCGGCGAAGCGCTCGCTTACACTTTTCTCTGACAGGACAACTTTCTTGTGTGTACAATCAGAATATACGGTTCGGTACGCTGGTACTGGCACTTTTAATACGTCTTAAGGCGGATTATTTTTAACAAAATAATATTGATACTTATATTTGATGAAACACTTATTTTACTTGAGTCCGACTTATGTAATATTCTTAAACTTTCGATCTTCGATGAACATAGTCGTTTTGCCTAGACCGCCTTATATAGTGTTTTATATTTTTTTTTTTTTTTTTTTTTTTACTCTTGTGTCCAACTCAATGAGAGTCTAGGTACCGACTGACTTTTTGCGCATATTATCTTTTTTTCCTGGCTTAACTTCTTCTTCTTGTAGTACCAAGAAAGGAGAGTACTGCTTAGACGGATTAATCTCTATTAATGCAGTATTCCATTTTTAGTCGTTTCACTGCAGATATCAGAACTTCTTTTGCTTTGTCATCGTTTTCGCAGCTACTTGTTTTCGGGTATAAAGGGATTATAGAAAATAATAATTATCGATCATAGAGATAGGAATGATAGGAGAGTAAACTCTACAATATGAACTCCATAGACTATTTGAAACTAGCGATAGTGTTATGAGACGTTCAATTATTTTAAGATTTGTTTTTATTTCTATTATTAGTTTACAACAAAAAAAGTTTTTGCTTTCATTTTTTTGTTTATTTTACTAGGGTGTAAGGTTAGGTTTCCTACAATCTGCCATACAAAATTCTCCCCAAAATTTAGCCAAGCTAAAATTATGTCAAGCATTTTGGCCGAGAGGTACGCTGCTCCAGCTAAAAAATCAAAATTTCTCTTCGAACTGTACATAACTTATCTGTCAAAATTTAGCGCACGTAATAATTGTCTGCCACATTTATTCTCGAGCTAATAATATTTAAATAATATTTAGAAGAATATTTGTTCACGGAAGTCTTACAAGATTTTCCACAGCAAAAATCTCTCATAATTCATAATTCTTATTCGTTCTCAATCATAATTCTTAAAAAATAATACCTTAAACCAAATTCTTTTAATCTTTGAAATAATTTCATTTAGAGAACAGCTGTTTTCTGTGACATACATATTAGGGTGTGTCACTTTTGTATGGCCGCAAAAAAGTACTCTTATTTTTTAATGTAATAGTGCTCCAAAGTTGTATTAGGGTTTGAGGTTTAAGAACATGTAAAAAAAAATAAGATATCGTTCGCCTTTGGCTCGCTCAAATCGGTTGAAGTTGAAAAAAAAATTTAATTTACAGTAATTTTTTTTTTACGTAAACTAAATAAAAAAACTAAACAAAATACAGAAAGAATTTTTGTCTTTACAAAAAGATAATACCACGATATTGTAGGTGGTTCCGTTGATTTTTAAGAATTTTTTTATGTAAAGAAAAAACCATTTTACATAAAAAAATGATTTTTCTTCCTTCTTTATTATTTCATAGCTTCTTTATCAAGTGTTCAATTTAAACAAGTATAAGCTTAAAAGTGTTTCCTTGCCATTATCTTTGACTTGAAAGCCTAAAAATATTTTATATAATTTTTTTGTATCCACACGGTGCAATTTAAAACAACACATATTTCAAAAATCTCGAAAAATCAAATTTTTTTGGATTTCATCCAATTTTTGAGCGAGCCAAAGATATAAATTAAAATGAGAATTGTAAACGCAGGATTAAATTTTGATAAGCAATGCAACTTTTAAAAGCTATTACATTTGAAAATACCATAGTTGAGCACTTTGACACACCCTAATACATATATTCCACAAGGTTCTTATGTCAAATCTTAGCTTGGATTTTAGCTGATGTTTGGAGAAAAATGTGGGAGATGAAATTTAGCGCGATCTGCGTACTGGGCTTTAAAACAAAAAAGTACTAAAATATCTCTATAGCTATACATAACGCTTTCCCCACAAAACACGTATGTATGTATTTTTGGACCATGTGTTGTAACTATCGCATCGATAGAAATATGGGCGACTAAAGCGAAAGTTTTATATACATGCATACGTAGCCATCTTATAAACTTATCATTGACTTTTTAAACTTTAATTTTAAGCCAGTGTTCACATTGGAATTGGACTTACTCCTCAGAATTAATGTCACGTCTCTGTAGTACAGTTTCAAAGTGAAGGAACAAAGCTATTTATTTCATAATTTAAATACTGCAAGAAAAAGAACGCACAATTGGACTCGGCTACGTAACGTAAAGTTTGTTAGAATTATGTTTAAACAGGGATGTTGTTTGAGGCAACATTACATTTGTACACTTTCTTATATACAAACAGAGATGTTATCTGATACGAAATAGACTGTTTTTACACGAAACCGATTTTTAATATCTGTTTCTCTTTTGGCTTGTTTTCGATTGCATGATGGGTGCTTTTAGACAGAGCGATTTTTACTATTTTTAAGATAACTTTGTTCAAGCGAAAAGAAGTTATCTCATCGCACTCAGTTAAGCGACTTTCACTGAGCGAACGCCAAATAGAAAATGAAACATACTCGAGAAATAAAGGAAACCCGAAAGAACGATAACTCCGCATTTTTCTCAACCTCAGCAATTGCGTTTAATTTAAAATTGCAGAGTGATATCGCGTCTTTTAAAAGCAGTCATACTTCAACTATTTGCTCGGAGCATAAATAGGAGCGATCACATTCCCAAATTTGTTTGACAAGCACGGTGTGATGAATATTTATGATGAATGAAAAACAGGAGCGCTCACATTCGTCAAACATCACTTCTCATTAGACTTTTGACCATAGCGGACCGACTAAGAACATAGAGGAGGTAATTTACTTGAATTTTATATTCAAAGCCTGCAAAGTCTACCGCCGCTGTTGGATATAAAACTCATTTTGATCTAAAGGGTGGTTAAATTTTAATTTTAATGTTGATTTTGAATAAAACAAAAATTATTTAGGAAATTATTGTCAATTCTTTTTATTATGATAATATCGTAAGGTTCAATTATGTATGGAACAAAATATCGGCCAAATGGCGGCCGCCGCGACCTCGGCGGCACAGCTCCATCCGATGGTCCAAATTTTCGATGACGCTGTGGCATAATTTAGGTTTCGCTAGCTGTGCGGCAAGTGGCCCCGTCCTGTTGAAACCACATATCGTCCACACCCATATCTTCCAATTCGGGCCATAAAAAGTTCGTTAACATCTCACGATAGCGAACACCATTCACAGTAACTGCCTGACCGGCCTCATTTTGCAAAAAATACGGCCCGATGATGCCGCCAGCCCATATACCGCACCAAACAGTCACTCTTTGTGGGTGTATTTGTTTTTCGACAGTCACTCTTGGATTATCATTCGCCCAAATGCGGCAATTCTGCTTATTGACAAATCCACTGAGGTGAAAATGTGCCTCATCACTGAAAATGATTTTTTTTCGAAAATTGATCATCCACTGTTGCCATTTCTTGTCACCATTCTGACCATTGACGACGCTTGAAATGGTCCAGAGGCCTTAGTTCTTGAGTCAATTGCAACTTGTAAGCGTGTAAATGCAAGTTTTTATGCATAAACGACGACGAGTTGAGGTGGACGGCTCTTCAGCCACACTATCGTGAACAGCAGCAATATTTTCTGCAGTACGAGCTGTACGAGCATGCACTGGTGTTTTCACATCTCTTACAGACTCGGTGTGCTTAAATTTTTGCACGATTTTTTCGATTGTACGCACATTTGGACGATTAAATTGACCGAAAAAATCACGAAGTGCACAATATGCATTTCGATTTGAACGCCCATTTTCATAATAAGCCTGAATAACTTTAACGCGTGGCTTGATTGTGTATCTTTCCATGGTTCAAATTGAATAAGTCTGAAATTGAGAAATGTCAAATGAAATGCAGAAAAAACTTGACGTTTAGGTGTGGTTCACATTCAACATCGGCCCTTAAAATTTAACCAGCCTTTATATTCTTACAATTTGCACAGCTCAAGAAGTTCATGGAAAATTAAATAAGATTAGGCTGACGAACATGCGTTCACATTCTCAAATATGCTTGTCATGCAGCTAAAATATCAAAACATTTTGAAATCCATCCAGCATATTTGACAAGCCACTAGAGGCAGCGTTCATATTTTTTTTTTTTGTATCGTTTCTTAGTTTTTTTTGACAGTGAGAGCGATAGAAGCGTAGCTTCATTTCGCAGCATTTCTACACCTCACTCGTGTAATCAGGCTCTTGATAACTTTTTTTTCTGATATAGACGGTGTTCACACTGAGTTAAATGCTTCGACTTTTTTTACGTTTCTGTACTTTACCTTACTCCCTCTGTCAGAGATTTATAAACCGATTGACATCATTCCCACCTTGCAATGGAAATTGTTAAAGTAAATATAAGTGGAAAAAACAAATTTTTTTAATTCATTGAAGTCGTAGTCATCACCCAGTTCATGGCTTGACAAATGGATAACGATCTTTATTTTGATATGATATAGAATATTTAATTCGATAATTAAAATAATTATATGGTACGACAGATTTAACTTTGACATATCGAGAATATTGCAAATGTCAACCGATTGCCCTGAACAACATTTTTCGGATTTTTAAATGTCAACTCTGAGCATAAAATAAAATGTAATCGTCCATCACTAACATCAAATGGATTTGCTTAAAACATTGAATGAACCCGCTATGAAATTGTACACCAGTTGTTTTTTCTTTCGTCTTTTTGACATAGGTATTGGTTGAGAAGTGAAGAAATGTTGGGGGAGTGAATATATTTAGTTCTTGCTAGCAATGGAAAGTACTTAAATCGAGATTTCAGTACTCAAAGTTTCCAATGTAAACACGATGTAGTAAGTTCGCAATATTCCCAATGTAAACAGAGTCTTAAATGCAATCTTCTGTAAAGTAAGTCGCTACACGGAACGTGTAACTGTTACGTTATCGAGAATGCTTACAAATAAATCGCTTATGTTATGAATAAATTAAAGAAAAAGTAAATACATCAAGAAAACTAAGTTCAGTCACTTAGGCGTATACGTGTTATTTCTGATTAATTAATTAAATTAAAAAAAATATGAAATCGCCACATTAGAAAGGAAAGGCAATGGAAAAATACCTATATAAACGTAACAAAGTAAGTTTCACTTTAAATTTTATTTTTTTATCTTGAACGTTCTGGACTTGGTGTGTCTCACTTTCAAGTTTTAAAAGGAAGGACTTTTTTATAATATCTACCATTTATAAATTCCTTTACTGAACTTTTTTTCTTTTACGACATTTAGGTTTTATATTGTATGAATTTAATTATGTTTGGATTAATAAACTTTCATTTGTAATTTGAACTTAGAAAAACCAAAAAAAAAAAAACAATTGATCGATTTTAATTACAACGCGTCTGTGTTAGTTATATTCAATTTGTGAACACGCCCACGATTCTTTTTTTTTTTTGTTGTGATATTTAAGAATGCTTATAGTCACTCTCTTATCTTTATTTCATGATGTTGAATCCTTCCGAAGCTTAAGTAACCTCAGATTCATTTCCATTAGAAGTTAAATTAGTTGTCAGATTGACACTGAGTCATCGATATTTTGCTTTAATTTAAGAGAAAATTATGACTCTATAAAGGGTTTAATTTAGGATGTGAGGTGGTAAAGAAGAGATATCCGGAGAGTTAACTTAGTAAAAATGATACAATAAAAAAAAAATTCAATTTGCTTAAGGGGTTAACGCTCGAATTAAGAGCAACCGCGATTTTTTTTTAATAGCAGCACTATGTTCTTAATTAGTGTGACCTTCTCATCAAAGGTAACCAAATTTCGGGTTCTCTTTAATTTTTTTTAATATTTAAAAATTCCAATCAACATCTTGGATCAGGCCTGAAATAAAAACGTAACGTGGTCTTACTTCTTCTCACAAGATCCCACCCGTCCGACGAGCTAGGATCAGCAAGTGCTTGCAGGCCTATCGTTAGATGGAGATAAGACAACCTTTTCCATTTCCTTTTTGATTGATTAGGAAGACCTGTAACCTTCGATCTCCAAAGAGGGTTAAGTTGGGAAGGGATATTGCGCGCTTAAAACAAAAGTAGAGAGAATACTATAGAGTAATAATACATACGAGAGAGTGCTCTCCTATTAAGTATAGTTCTGCGATTTTCATTTGTAGAGTGAATACATTTATTAATCTTTTTTGGTTATTTCTAATTTTTTTTTGTACTGCGCGTATTTGTTACTTTGCGAATTGGCAAAAGCTGAAATTAAATCGTTACAACGTGTTACCGTAACGGGCTACGCGGAACCTTTAAGTTTTATCCACGTTTTCGAGTTACCCTACCACCGACAAAGATGTTTACACATCAAAAAAATGTGTAGTCCTCACTGAAATTAATAAAATAAGTAAACATTTACATTACCTACCCTTTGTTCGTATTTATGAAAATCTGCTTATTATAACAATTAGATTACTCGAGAATATGAGTGGATTTATCATTTACATACAAGCGGCCCAGGAAAGCCCTTCCATCATTTCATTACAGAAGACTGCATCACTGAAGGCGTAGAATTCTTTGGGAATTGTTGAGTGTGTCCAATGAATAAATAACACTGCTCGTGATGGCATTACAGAGAACACCAATTCATTCACTCTTCAAACTGATGACCTCCTCGGACGGACACACCAAGTTATTGTCTATTGTCACTGAAGTGTGTATTCACCGTCCTTACAATATAACGTGTGTATAAAATTCCCTGTCAGGAATAAAATCCCTTCAAAAGACTTTATAGGTATGTACTGTACATACCTAGGTGGATGTGTAAACAGACGTAAACAGAACCTTACTTAGTATACATATACGAGTACATTTATCTATAAAGGTACATGACGTATAGAACATTGCAGGGATAACCTTTTTTGGACACCTTCTTTCAATTTTAACCTTTTTATGATGTTGTCTTTTACAAGTTTGAAAAATTGAAATTGAAAAATTGCTTTTCGTGATAGAAAAATATATTTTTTTTTATTATTATTTTGTCAATATTATTATGTACTCGTACCATTGACACATTTGAACATAAAAACAATTTGTCTATTCAGGAAAATACGAATTTCAAAGCTTAAAAAAATCAAACTCATTCGTTTTAGAAATAAAGAGCATGTTGGGGTCCTTTTCTTTATATTGTAATGACTTTTCTATAATACTAGGGTGTCTAATGGATTTCAGAGTATATTTCGCTGCAAATAAATACAAACCGTGACCATTTTATCAGATCTCTCAATCCGACGAATTCTTTTCATTAGCTCAGAAGTAATTTTTTTTTGAAAACGCTTTGTTTGAGTGAGAAATAAATAATCATTGCACTTAAAGAGCTGCGGAAAGTGAGAAAGTTTTTTGTATTTCGGGCAAATTGATGTAATTTATATGGGTCATTTCAATTTCAGTAGAAAGTAGATTTTGATATTAGAAGTTTAATGAACTACACCTTTTCATAGATTTTGCGGAAGGAGAAATCGACAAACTGTCAATGTCATATTTCAATAAATAACTCTACCTTTTTTAAGAATGCTAAAATGCTTAACATTTATGAAAGAAAACATTCTCACCACAACATCGATGGGATTAGTGTTTTGGATTCGAAATATGTATGTTGCGGTGTAAGATACGATGACCTATGTACCCATGCTGCTATCCATGAGCGGTACTTGAATTAAGGAATTCGAACTGCTCTCAGTTCTCGGTATTATACCATCACAGGAATGCTCTCATATTTATCGTCGCCAAGAACTCCGCTAAGTGTTTAGGTTTCTTTCGACGTTGCAAGAAATTTGTCACCTCTATTGATCTGGCTGTAAGATCTAAGGCCTATATTCGTCCAAAACTCGAGTACAATTTTGGCAAGTGCTCAAATAACTCACTTGAATTTCTTGGATGAAATCCAAAAAAGAGCTTTAGCTTACCGTTATTTTTATAAACAGTGTTCTAGTGAAAAAGCCACTTGCATTCCCCTTTATAAACAATTTAACCGTAATACTCGCGCTTCAGGGAGTACCAATCTGTTTACCCTTGAGCACAACTTATGTGGAGTTTAATGCTTTGAAAACTCAATGCTGTCTATTTTCGTTGAAGCAAGATGTACCCCTTATGCCATTGTCCTTGGAAGGCACTTGCATCAAAGAATCCAAATTTGTGTCAACGACAATCTTCGTTCGCTTAGGATATCTTTATCGATGTAAGACATTTTTAGCTCACTTTAGTCTGGCTACCATTTATATAAGGCGTTAATATACCCATAACTCGAGGATAACTCACATCTTTGGGCAGGTGCAGCCCAAACTTCTTTTAATTTATTGGTTATAATCCAGAACAGAGAGTTAAAACTGATAGGAAACAGAGCTATCATGGAATCAATCTCATCTCTCGAAAACCGTCACAAGCAATGATCACTAGAAGTAGTCAGTTGCATTCCTCCCTTCAATCAGTTTATCCGAATCGCTAGAAATACTAATCGGTTCACCCTCGAGTCTAAGTTTGGTCGTACCGTAAATTACAGAGATTCAATTTTTAGTCGCACAAAAGGACTATGGATACATTTTCCAGGCACGATTTTCCAGGCACGATTTTCCCTTGCCTTATAATTTGCAAACATTCAAGACCAATGCTTTTCGACACCTCCTTTATCCTCCCCCCCTCCCCTAACTTGCCTATCGCTCGATTAATCGATTTTTATGGAACATTTATATATTTGTGTTAGCTTACAACTATAAAATACATTGAAATAATATATAAATCTTTTGGCACAAAGAGGACCTAAACTTATACGTTGACGTAATTCTAAATTCTTGAGCTTTACTGCACGAATGTGGAATTCTGTTGTAAAACTTATTTGCACCACTGTTTTTAATTGCATAAAACTGTAAAGTCAATAGCTATTGTTGCAATTATGCTTTCTTGTTAAATACTTAATTATCAAATGTACAGTCTCTTTTGAACCATTAAACATTAAACTATTCATTTCTTACTAAGCTACTGTTTGCCTTTCATTTACCTAAAATTATAACAGGTTATGGGCCCAGGTCACTCAGAGAAATAAGAAAGAAGTTTTGTTTAAGTTTGTTGGCTAAATAGTTGTATTTATTAATTCGTTAGTCGATTTTAATTATTTAAATTACGGTAGCGATGGGTTCGTTGTACCAAATTGATAAATTGAACGAAGAAAATTATGGAACCTGGGCGATTCATATGAAGAGCGTGCTTGTTCACACAGATCTCTGGCCGTTTGTTGAGGGATCGTGTAAGTTGGCAGAAGAGCCGAAGGCTGAGGAAAGGATAGCATGGGAAGCAGCGGATGGAAAAGCTCTGGCCACAATTCTTCTCAGTTTAAAGCCATCGGAGTTAATTCACGTCAAGCACTCAAAGAAGTCCAAAGATGCATAGGACATTTTTCGTGAATTATACCAACCAAAAGGGCCTGCAAGTATGGTAAATTTATTTAAGCAGTTACTGCAAGCAAAAATGTTGGATGGTCAGTCCATGCCAAATCATATCAACGAATTTACAGGTGTAGTAGATAAATTGCGTGAAATACAGGTGGCTGTCCCCGAGGAGCTCCTGACAATTATTTTATTGTGTAGTTTGCCAGACTCTTACGAAAATTTTATAGTCGCAATCGAAAGTCGTGATATTTTACCATCGGTTAGAAGTCTTAAGACAAAGCTAATGGAGGAAGACCGCAGAAGATTAAATAAAGACCTAAACAACGGTGCGGTAAGTGAACACATTTTTGCCGCAAAATCACGTGAGAAAAATCACGGTAAAAATTCTTCTAACAATGGGAAAGGAAAATGTTATTCTTGCGGTAAACGTGGGCATTTTGCATCCGAATGTCGAAAATCAAAACCACGACAGTTATCTTCGTTTGGTCTCTTTTCTTCAATAGACGCGTCGATGTTGCAACGGGACGAATGGTGTTTGGATAGCGGTGCGACTTCCCATATGTGCTGTAATAGAGAACTTTTTACCGAATTCCATGATGTCATTGAAGGAGAGAAAGTTAAACTCGCAAATGATAAGTTCGTCATATCAAGTGGAGTTGGAACAGTCAGGTTGACATTCACTACAGGTGACATCTTTCTAAAAAATGTTTTGTTCATTCCAGAATTGCAAGGAAGTTTTATTTCAGTAAGTAAAATAACAAATCATAATTACACAGTGGATTTTATACACAATTTAGCCGTAGTAAGAAATCCAAATAAAGCCATTGTTTTAAAGGCCTTTAAGAAAAGAGAACTTTATATAGTCAAGACTCATACTGAATTCATTTCTTTCCAATCCAGCATGAAAACAAATACCCTTGAGAAATGGCACCAAAGATTCGGACATCTCAATATGAACAGTCTTCAACAACTAAGAGATAAGCAAATGGTGACTGGTTTGAATGTGGATCCTTCTGATGTCAACCTGGACTGCGTTGTGTGCGCAAAGGCAAAATTAACCGTTCAACCATTCCCTAAACAATCGTTTAATCGAAGTAAACAATTGCTAGAGCTGGTGCATAGTGATGTCTGTGGACCAATGAGGATTCCATCAGGTGGGGGAGCTAGGTATTTTATTACCTTTATCGATGATAAATCGAGAAAAATACATGTATACTTCTTGAAAACCAAGGATGAGGTATTTAGCATATTTAAACAATTTAAAAATATGGTAGAAATCCAAATATCAAATAAAATTAAATGCTTACGAAGTGACAACGGACGCGAGTTTGTTAACAATAATTTTAATGACTTTTTACAACAACAGGGAATCATACGTCAGCTTACGATCCAGTACACCCCACAGCAGAATGGAGTAGCTGAAAGAGCCAATCGTACGCTGGTTGAGATGGCTCGATGTCTTTTGCTGGACCAGAATTTACCGGAATACTTGTGGGCTGAAGCCATTAATACTGCTGTTTACCTGAGGAACAGGTCACCATCCAAAGTCTTAGGTAATATTACCCCATATGAGTTATGGACAGGAACAAAGCCTTGCGTTTCCCATCTGAAAGTTTTTGGTTCCCGGGCTATTGCTCTAGTCAAAAAACCTGGTCATTCAAAATTTGCTGCGAAGGGACAAGAGTTTCTTCTGGTTGGATATTCAGAAGAATCCAAGGGATATAGGCTTTTTGATCCCAAACCAAGAAAAATTTAAAAGAGCCGGGATGTGAAATTCTTTGAAAATAATGTTCAAAACACTTTTATCGACACTAAAGATTTTCTACTTGCAGAGAATGCGAACAGCAAAGTTACTGAAAAGCAATTCCAAGAAAACGAAGATGATGCAACATCGAAAGCAACACCCACATGCACACATGACGGAATGAAGATGTCTGATTCACCTGGTTCATCAGATAAAACTTTGGTTGTCGGTCCTGGCCGGCCTAAAATTGTTCGTAGTGGCAAGCCTGGTAGGCCAACTAAACAGTTCAACATGGTTGAAGCAGTTAACTCAATTGGAGTTGAGCCATCTATTCCATCATCTTTTGAATCAGCTAAATCCTGTAAAGATGCTGCTGAATGGGAAAATGCAATGGAACTAGAGTTTAAAGCACTCATAGCAAACGAGACCTGGGATCTCGTGGATCCACCACCAAAGGAAAAAATAATTGGGTGTAAGTGGGTTTTCAACCTGAAAAGAAAACCAGATGGATCGATTGACAGGTACAAATGTAGGCTTGTGGCTAAGGGATGTTCCCAAAAGTATATGGTTAATTATAATGAAACTTTTTCCCCCGTTGCACGATATTCGACAATTAGATTGGTTTTAGCTATAGCAGTACAATATGAACTACTCATGCACCATCTCGATGTGACATCAGCCTTCCTAAATGGTGAGTTAACCGAAAATGTTTTTATGACCCAACCCGAGGGATTCGTGGACCAAAAGTATCCCCTGAAGGTTTGCAAATTACGTAAATCATTATACGGCCTGAAACAAGCCGGGAGGCAATGGAATTGTAAGTTGAATGAAGAGCTGCAGAGAATCGGGTTTCGGAAATGCAATGGCGACAACTGTCTGTATGTCATGAACAGAGGTGCTGAGGTCAATATATTGGCTGTATATGTGGATGATTTCCTCATTGCTTGTTCATCGGAGTTATCAATGAGTTCTATAAAGAAGAAAATCGGAGCAGCGTTTGATTGCGTGGACAAGGGGCCAGTCGCACAATTCTTGGGCATAGAAGTCGAGCGTACTGAGCAAAGAGGCGCTATTTCAATTCACCAACATCAATATATACGAGAGCTACTAGAAAGACATCGAATGGAAGCATGCAGGCCATGTTTTACGCCTCTGGATCCTGGGACGATGATGACTAAATGCCAAAGTGAGTTATGTAAGAAGGAAGATCCGAGTTACTACCAGTCAATTGTGGGAGCTGTGATGTATTTAGGAGTTTCTACTAGACCTGACGTTAGTCATACCATCAGTAAACCATCACAGTTTAACGTCGAGCCACATAGTGAACACCTTGGTACCTTAAGGCATTTGCTGCGGTACATCAAGACAACGTTCGATGCAAAGCTGATGTATTTTAAGTCTACCGATGGAAAAGGGTACGTAGATGCAGACTGGGGAGGTAATAGCGACGATAGGAGATCCTACACAGGATTTGTATTCACATTTGGTGGAGGAGTCATCTCATGGGAATCTAAGAAGCAGTTGTCTGTTGCACTCAGTAGTACGGAGGCGGAATATATGGCGCTTTCGCAAGCTAGCAAAGAAGCCGTGTATTTGCGGAACTTAATATCAGAGTTAGGACTGGTTGGTACTAATAATAGTTCTGTTCTTTTATTTAACGATAATATAGGTGCTCAACAGTTAGTCAAAAATCCGGTGCATCATCCAAGAAGCAAACATATCGATATCCGTTACCACTATATTCGAGACCTGTATGAGGATGGCGTAATCGATCTGAAGTATCTATGTACTAATGAAATGATGGCGGACATTTTTACAAAGAACTTGGCAAAGACGTAGCACCTAAAGTTCAGTTCTATGTTGGGCATCCCACTGAAATAAATATATTTTGAACAGCAACACCACTATTGTGGGGGAGTGTTGTAAAACTTATTTGCACCACTGTTTTTAATTATATAAAACTGTAAAGTCAATAGCTATTGTTGCAATTATACTTTCTTGTTAAATACTTAATGTTGTGATCTCTTATGATCACACAAGATTGTGTTTAAATAGAAATAAATATAATTAGAAAATTCAATATAAATTTATTTTACGTATTTTATTTGCGTCTAGTAGGTACAGGGTTCCAAATTAAAAAGAAAGAAAAAGAAGCAGGAAGTAAGAAAGAATGAAAGAATGAAAAATTATGAAAGTGTCAAAATGTGGATTATATTAATTATGGCATTGCCAACACCTTCCCCTTTGAGTTATCTATTATGATGATAATATTATCCAGGCACAAATCTATCGATTGGTCGTCGTGTTCGCTGAGTTCGACGTGGTATAGATGGTAAAGCTGCTACAGTGTTGTTTGGTGAAGTCGTAACATTACTTTCTGGTGACGGAACTAATTCACAAGGTGTTGTCTCGCATTCATACACGTCAAGCGCCCTCTTCCATGGTCTTTCGACTTGAGGTTTGGCAGCAATATCTTCTCTATGACGTATTTGAATTTGATTGGCATGTGTACGAACTAGTCTGCCACTCTGCAACAAAACATTATACATGACCTTGCCAAAACGTTCAATAATTTGACATGGCTGCCACTGGAAGTTGTTGCTATTAGTATGAATACTCACGTAAACTAAATCTTGATTGTTGAATGACCAGGGCTTGGTTCCAAATTTTTGATTGAATTGTTTGGACATAGTTGCTTGATTTCTATTATTCTCATTTTGGTCTTTGGGATTTTCAATTAGCTTGGGCTTAATAAGATTCAAAATGATCCGAATATTTCTACCAAACATGATTTCGGCTGGAGTCTTTGAATTTGGTGTGTTCCGGTTTGGTGTTGAGCGGTAAGATTGAAGAAACGTTTGAAGGTTTTGAGTGATTGTTCCCTCTGTGTTTAATTTCATTACCGAACGTTTGAAGGTGTCAACAAATCGTTCGGCTTGTCCGTTAGACATCGGGTTGTACGGACTGGAGCAAAGATGTTGGATACCATTCTCTGCCATGTATTGTTGAAACAGCGAGCTCTTGAACTGCGTTCCGTTATCTGAAACGATCGTCTTCGGCAGTCCAAATCGGGAGAATATCTCGCTGAGAATTTCTATAGTACGCTGAGTAGTGATGGATTTTGTTGCAACTATTTCCGGCCATTTAGAAAGAGCGTCCACTAAAATCAGAAAATAATTACCCTCAATTGGTCCAGCGTAATCCAGATGGAGCCGTTCCCATTGTTCCGTTGGTGTAGGCCATGGCTGTAGCAATGTTTTTGTTGGCATCTTTGCTGCTGACGCACAACTGTTGCAATTTTGGATGAGTGTTTTGATGTCAGTGTCTATGCTTGGCCAATAAACAAATCTTCTGGCTATAGATTTTGTTCTTTCTATGCCTTGATGGCCACGATGGAGTTGTTTGAGAACTCTTTTCCTATAAAGTTTTGGAATGACGACTCGTTGACCAAACATAATACATCCGTCAATGATGTTGATAACTTCCCTGCGGTTGAAGAATGCTTTTAACTCGTCGTCTTTGATTTCATTTGGCCAGCCATTAGCCACAAAATGAAATATTCGACGGAGTGAGCTGTCCTTTGATGATTCAAACTTAACCATTTTATGAGTAACTGGCAGATATCCGAGACTGTCTGTAAGAATTTGCTTGACTTCCCGTTCTGTTTTGATTGATGCAATCACAAAATCTTCTGCCACTTGTATGTTTTTATCGATGAGCCGTGATAGCACATCTGCATATCCAAAGCTACTCGTTGAAATAAAACTGATGTCAAAATCGTATGCCAATAACTTGACTGCCCAGCGTTGTAGACGATTTGCTTGATGAACAGCTATTACTGTCTTTTTTCCAAAAATAGCTAGAAGTGGTTTATGATCCGTGTGCAATTTGAACTTTAGACCAAAAACCATTTTGTGGAACTTAGTCACTGCAAAGACAAGAGCGAGATCCTCCTTTTCGATCTGACTATAGCCCTTTTCAGTTGGTGTGAGTGATCGCGAGGCATGACATATCGCTTTTATTGTTCCATCAGCATATTCATGCAAAATGCATGCACCTAGGCCATGGTTGGAGGCATCGGCTGCAACTATAATATTTTGCATAGGATCATAATGAGCTAGAAGCAGGTCAGATGAAAGAATTTTTTTCAGGTTGAGAAAACTGTTGTGGTGGTCTTCTGTCCATATCCACCGTGTATTTGCCTTCAACAACTCATCCAATGGTCCTCTGTGTTGTCGCATATTGTCCACAAATTTGCCATAAAAATTTATTGCACCAAGGAAAGATCGAAGTTCCGTCACGTTGGTTGGCTCGGGCATGTTTTTGATGGCCAATATTCGTTCCGGATCGGGATGTAGTCCGTGTTGGTTGATAACGTATCCAAGATATTTGACTTCATTAACCAAAAACTTACATTTAACAAATTTAACCTTAAATCCGTAGTCTTGGATACGACAAAGAACTTCGTGCAAATTCCGATTGTGTTCCTCCAAGTCTGTTCCGGATACAAAGATGTCATCGATGTATGCTGCTGCACCTGACAGTCCAGCAAGCATTTGGTCCATGACTTGTTGGAAAATTGACGGGAATGTTTTCACACCGAACACCATTCGGTTGTATCGGAAGAGACCCATGTCGACTTTAATTTGCAAGAATGCATCTGACAGGTCTATATGACTGAAGAATCTAGCATTGGCCAGTCTTGCGAAAGTATCTTCTGGCAATGGCAGAGGATATTGATGACTTTCGAGCACATTGTTGAGACCAGTGGAAAAATCTGCACAAATGCGTATGCTTCCGTTTGATTTTCTAATAACAACAATAGGAGCGGCCCACTCCGAGTAGTTAACTGGCGAAATCACATTGGTGTCTTGTAGTCGCTGCAGCTCTGCTTCAACTAGGTCTTTGACAGCGTAAGCGACTGGTCGCTTTGGTCGGAAGATTGGTTGAATATTTGGCTTTGTCACCAGATGTGCCTCTGTTTTATTGCACAGGCCTAATGATTCGTTGAAAACTTCTGGAAAAGAAAGTTTTAAATGTGAAATACATTTTTGAATAGATGTATTAGAACTTTCCAGGTTTTCGCTTGTGACTTGATTGCAGATTGAACTTATTGACATATCTTCGAGATTTAATGCCTTAATCCAGTCGAGTCCCATGACATTTAAATTTTTGATTGGAGTGACATAACATGTGGAATATGCCTGTCTCGTTCTGAATTTGACGTTACAATCAAATTGAGCTGACAATGGTAACTTGCCGGTTGCACTTCGAGCTGTGTGTGACACTTTGTCGACACGTGGACAGTTAATAATTTTGAAGTTTTTCTCTGATATAATTGTAATATCTGAGGCTGTATCCAACTGTAAGTCAATGTTTGTACCATTTATGTTGACGCTCACATACTTTCGCTCCGATGGCTCAATTTTGTTGGTGATGAAAATGCTTTTTAATTCTGGCCTGAATGTTTTATTGTTGTTATAATTCGACTTTGCTTTTGGTTTGTTGTGCTTATGAGTTTTATTTTTCTGCCTTTTTCCCGCATTATAATACCCTTCTTTGTGGCCTATGGTGTTACATTGCCCACATTTGTGCTTGGCATATGAGCAGTCGCGGGCAAAATGCATGTTACCACAGAACCAGCATGGAGATTTTGGGATAGCTTTTGACTTTATGTTGGTGGTGTGTAGTCGGTTAACTGTTGCATCGGCTTTGGGATTCTCGATGAGTGCTGTGTCCGTTTTTAAATTGATTAAACGTTGGCACTCTCTTGACAAAACGTCTAACGTAATGGAAGAACCTTCACTGTCCAGCTTGGTCAACATTTTGGTGCGGATCTCGAAGTCAGATGATGATTTCATTGCCATTACATAAATCAAGCATTTGAATTGATCTAGAGTTAGATCTTTTAACTTGAACTGTTCACAATGTTTGTTCACTATACCTGCGTATGTGATGAAATCACAATGTGATTCTTTTGTGAGCTGCAGACAGTTATATCTCATATTAAACTGTGATGTTTGGAAGCCGAATAGCTGAGTAAGCTTCTGCACAGTTTCCTTGAATGAAAGATCACGAGGGTGCTTTGGCAGAATGTAGTTGATATACTTGCTGTGAACGATGGAATTTAGTTTTCTTAATAAAAGTCTGACTTTGGCTGCATCGTCCAATTTGGAGGCATCGATTTCAAAAAGATCTTCGTATCGAGCAAACCATGTGTCGAATGTGAGGTTATTTTCTATGTCAAAGCAAAACTCAGTGATGTTTGATGCGAGTGCTTCCATGATGAATTCTGGGCTTTTGTTCTCCACTTTAACGTTTCCTGTGTTGGATGTTGCTGATGCTTGCTGTGTGAGCAGCTGTGAAACCAGAGTCTGCATCGTCACATTGTCCTTGTGCTGCTGTTCCTGCATTTGCTGGATCAACTTCTGGAATATTTCTTCCATGATGAGACAACTAATTGCTAAAGTATGGTAGATAATACCAAATATCCTCGTCGCCACTGTTGTGATCTCTTATGATCACACAAGATTGTGTTTAAATAGAAATAAATATAATTAGAAAATTCAATATAAATTTATTTTACGTATTTTATTTGCGTCTAGTAGGTACAGGGTTCCAAATTAAAAAGAAAGAAAAAAAAGCAGGAAGTAAGAAAGAATGAAAGAATGAAAAATTATGAAAGTGTCAAAATGTGGATTATATTAATTATGGCATTGCCAACACTTAATTATCAAATGTACAGTCTCTTTTGAACCATTAAACATTAAACTATTCATTTCTTACTAAGCTACTGTTTGCCTTTCATTTACCTAAAATTATAACAAATTCTTTATCCGGTTCAATAATTCCCTCCCGTTACGATGTTCAGACATTCAAAATATTCATCGGTATCTCCTTTTAAACCCTCTTAAACTTTAATTAAACGCTCGGGGGGTGCTAAAACATTTCAACAAGCGTAGTCATAATCCATTTAATGTGCTCAAAATTATAAAAATTTAAATGCACGACTGGATCGCACGTACTTGCTCTTATGTAAAAGTGCTATGGAGTTTAAAATTTGCTAATACATCATCTAAAAACATGAACTTAATTTGAGAAAATTTGCAAATTCATAAAATTACTGCCTGATTTCTAGTGTGAATTTATGCAAACAAAGTTCAAAAATCGTTTTATTATTTAATTCGTTTTGTTATTTATATAAGAAATTTATCTACAGTTTTTCAAGAAAAAAAATTGGAATGCCAGTTTTAAGTATTTAGTAATATACATAGATTTGAGAAAATCATTTCAAAAAATAATCGTTCAGACGTTATGAAGATATTAATTTTTTCAAAATCCCAAAAAGCAATTAATATTTTCTTTCGTAAATCACAATAGCTCCTGCATGATATTTTTGGCTAAAATCGTTAAAGCTGTTAACGAGAAAGTCGAAAAAAAAAAAAAAAACGGTTCAATGACAGGATGTTGTTAATAACATTTTTTCCAAAATTTTGTTGACCAAAATGTAGTTTATTTTATCAAAATCTTTATAGCCGAGATAAATAAGATTGTGTATTACGGCTGTCTGGGGGTACCGTTAGTTTTGAATTACAATTTCTCCTTTAGGGAATCACCGATGACCCTTAACTAACGAGTTTGAAGAAAATACCTCCAGTAGTTAAGGCCGTAGATCGAGGTAAAGACATGCAGATATACTGACATACAGAAGGAACTGTCGAACCCAGTTTTTTCGTATTCTCTTTCATCGTTAAGTCAACTTTGATCAAAATCTCGAGTTCGAATTTTCTCCAAATCCAGAACTTGTCTTGTGGTAAGAGCAAGTTCGTGCGACTTAGTCCTGCATTTCATTTCTCATACATTTCGCTTATTAAAAAGAAAAACCCAATTTATTTTTCCAGGGATGTGAAGAGAACTCAATTTTAACAAAAAAATTGTCTTTTATAGGTTAGTGAAACTAAAAAGACTATAGGGTCTGATAAAATTAAAGAATGTTTTTGATGAAAGTGCTTTTAGGGTTTGTGCATGAAATTGGTCATAAGTCTTTTACATAAGAGTAATCCAGCTGTGCATTTGAATTTGAATATAAAATTAATTTTTAAATAAAATATTATTTCAAATCTCAGACTCTGCAAAATTGTTTTGCCTCTTGAGAGGCAGTGACAAAAACCTTGCTGGAGTAAATTTTACATAAAAATGTTAGAAAAACTTTTTTTTTAAGCATATAAAATAAATTAATTTTAAAATTAGAAACTTAAAAATATAGCACTTTTAATACGAAAATCAGTCTTATTTTATAAATCAAAATTTGAAATTTCTTAGTAAGTGCACGGGCAAAGATGATGATAATTGCAGCCTCTACTATATAGGTTGCAGTTGTAGGTTTGCAGTTGCTGGGACAGAGAATGGCTGGCGATAATTTCTTGACGAAAATCTAAGCACAGAATTACCTCTGGACACGATATACTCAACATGTATTCTGAAATCCAGTCTGGAGTTGTAACCAACTACCCAATCCTTATGATTAAATAGTTTTTGAAGAACGTTCTCAGATACACAGTACTCAAATAAAATCGGATTGAAGGACTTAGCAAATGTGAGAATACAACATTTTTGACTTTTAAATCAATCTTATTTGACAAACACCATTTTGACAAGGAAATCACATTTTTTCGGAGTTGCATACAATCTAAAAGTGAATTGATTGCTCTATATCTACATATACTTCTATACTATTATATAAAAGCGAAACCATTTTAAAGTTTGGGTTGAATGATCTCAGAAAGTAATTAATCGATTTATTTGAAATAAATTGTATTATTTTCTATATTGTTATAAGAGTGTTCCTGTTTATAATTTTTTTGATTAATTATTTGTCAAACTTAAATATTATTAATTTTACATTTTTTGTCCATTTTTTTCCATAGTTGACGTATACAACCACTTATATCTTCAAGCCTATATAATAATCGATAAAGACTAACATTGCTTCATAAAGTAAATGTTTTTGCGCAAATTTTAAGTCTTAAATCACTTCTTAGTTACATATAGAACTTGAGAAATAAATAAAAACAAATTATAAAATTATAAACTTTTTGAATTTATTTTATCCAGGAATTAGATTTCATCCCAATCGCGCCCTTGTCTCATGTCATTATCATTCCAACATTTTTAATTTTATTGTCTTCCTATGCTGTCTCTCTTTTCATATCTGTTCCATTCAATAGTTACGTTTTTTCTCTTACCTACCTACCTTCATATTCAATTTTTCTGTATTATATAGTACATCTAACTAATCTACACACACATTGTTTTTTGTTTCTCTAATTCTATCGTCACATCGCTGAGAAGTGTGAGCTCTTTTTTTTTAAGTTACTTGAATACACTCAATATCATTTTGAGTGACAAAATGGACATTCAAAACTATTCCAAAAACCGGATTTTATCATTTGAGATGAATGTACGATGAGTAGGTGGAGTCACAATGATTTTTTCTGGGGATTTTAGACAGATAATGCCAGTGATTTCCAAGGGTACTTGAGCCGATATTATCAAAGCTTGCGTTAAATCGTCTTCTATTTGGCGATATGTACAAAAACTTCAACTTAAAATCAATCTAAGAGTAAAGCTTACTAACAATACTGAGATTTCTGAGTTCGCGTCACTACTTGTAAGAATTGGTGATTCAAAATATGCTTTCATAGGTCCAAATACAATTATTGAATTAAACGAAAGCTTTGGAAAAATTGTGTATATCACAGAACAACTTATTCAGTGTGTGTATGGAGACCTGAACGCGTTAGAATCAAGACCATTTTCTTGATTTTGCGAAAGAGCTATCGTGTCACCAAAAAACTTTTAAGTGGATGAAATAAACAGATACGTGTTTCAGAATCTAAAAACGGAGTCGCATCAATACTACAATGCAATTGACACTGTGGTTGATGATAAGGATAGTGTGCACTACCCTCATGAGATTTTAAATTCAGTCAACCCAGCAGGCCTGCCGCCATATCAACTTAATTGAAAAATTGGTACACCAATTATTCTAATAAGAAATCTCAATCTTCCGAATCTGTGCAATGGCACACGACTCCAAATCAAAAAACTATTAAAAAATATAATACAAGTCCAAATTCTTACCGGACCCGCAGTAGGAGAATATGCCCGATTCCCCGGATACCAAAGATACCAACAGATCTCCCTTTTCAATTTAAAGGTGTGCAATTTCCAAATTAAACCATGCTTTTGCATGACAATTAACAAGGCTCAGGGTCAATCCTTTAAATTTATTGGAGTCGACCTTAGGGAAAATGTCTTCTCTCATGGTCAGCTTTATGTTGCTCTTTCTAGGGTATGCTCAAAAAGCAACCAATACATACTTCTTACTCGTGGTAATATAACTGTAACTGCAAATATTGTTTATCCGGAAGCTTTAAAATAAAAAAAAATATTTATAATATGCACAAACATGAACAAACTCTTTTTTTTTTCAAGTGTGAAAGAGAATCTAATAAGATACGGTAAGTAATATAGGGTAAGTTCGGGCATTATGGCGCACCTCAAAAATGTCATACTTCGAAAACTCTAATTAAAACAAAAACAATGCAAAAACTTCAGTCTCTGCCGCACACGTGTCCAGTGAAGATCGGTATTCAATACGACCAGTTTCGCTAAACAAAAAACCTACATAAAAAAATGTATAGGTTGCTTGTGTTTTTTTTTATAATTTTGCTTTGTGTTAAGGTTCGTGTTTCTCGGTAAGTATACAAAGCAGTTGTTCGGTGTGAAGAGTAAAATATAGAATATAGTTTCATTGTTGTTGTGTAACGGTAAATATGCGAAACGAAAAGATAACCTAGTTTTTTTTTTTTTTAATGTGTTGTGAAAAAGTGTTTTTTCTGTAATATGGCGCAGACACTGTGAGGGCATGCCCTTCTGAAGTTTTCGTGTAAATTATAGTTTTAGACCTTACTGATTTTCTCTTAGTCTCTTCCCGTTTTTTACGTTGTGTATTATATATATTATATAATTATCCATTGTAAAAATAGTACTTTAAATGTAAGTTATTTATTATTTTCAGAAATGCCAAATATTCGCAAAACAAATAAAGGTATCCGAGGAAAATGGGAAGAACCGGATTTAATTGCAGCAATTAATGATATTAAGAAAAAACAACTCTCAATAAATGCTGCTGCCAAGCATTATAAGGTTCATTCATCTACCATAAGAAGAAGGCTTAAGACTGGAGATTACCAGAAGCATGTCTTGGGTGCTCCTACCAGCCTTAATGCAGAAAACGAGGATAAAATTGTTCAGCACATTTTAAAATTGCAGGCGCATGGATTTTCTCCGAACAGAAGAGAGCTGTGCCGTATGGCTTTTGAGTTAGCAGAGAAATATAATCCGAATCACAATTTTAACAGGAGTTCCGGAAAAGCTGGACACGGATGGCTTCTTCTGTTTTTAAAACGCCATCCTGAGCTTTCTGTACGTAAATCTGAGGGGGTTTCCAAGGCGCGCGCAAATGGCATGTCCAAAGGAGATGTTTCCAGGTATTTTCGCTTGTTGGAAGAAGTTTTACAGCAAAATGATTTATTTGACAAACCTTGCAACATATTTAACATGGACGAAACTGGTTGCCAATTAAATAACAAACCCGAGTATGTCATTGCTGAAAAAGGATCAAAAAATGTCGCTGCGGTGACGTCAGCCGAAAGGGAAGAAACGGTAACAGTAGTCGCCTGCTGCAATGCAGAGGGTAGCTTCCTTCCTCCAGCTTGTATTTTTAAAGGCAAAACAAAGAAGGTTGAATGGGCACAAGGTATTTCACCTGGCGCAGTATTTTATATGGGTGAAAGATCAGCATATATTAACAAAGAAATTTTCTTCGCATGGTTAAAAGAACATTTCATTCCAAGGAAGCCTAGTGGCAAGGTTCTTCTCATACTTGAATATGCCACACAAAATGATATCATCCTTTTTTGCCTTCCACTTCATACCACTCAATTTCTTCAACCTTTGGACCGGTCGTTTTTCAAACCATTCAAGTCATATTTTTTTGAATCTTGCAATTTGTTCATTAGAACAAATCCTGATAAAAAATTAAAAGATTTCAGTTTGGGAAGTTGCTGTCCAGTGCTTGGGTTAAAGCCGCCAATCCCCAAAATGGAATTTCGGGATTTAAATCCACAGGTATTTATCCTTTCAATCCAGAAATAATAACGGATTATGCATTTATTGCGCATCAAAACGAGGAAATTGTTCCAATGCCTCTAGCAACTCCCCCTCCCATTGAAGTTTCCACGACTGAAACTATAACTCAGGAAGCTGCTAGCGATATTACGCCCGGAAAAATGCTTAACATAATTTCCCCTGTCCCATCTTGTTCAAGGCGGGTGATAAAAAATCCAAGAAAACAAAAGGCAAGGGTATTAACTTCATCGGGTAAAAAACTTATCCAAAAAAAAATTGAAGACTAAAATTGCAAGGCCAAAAAAAAGTAAGATGAAGCGGCACTCAAAAATTTAAATATTATTATGTATTCAAATTTTGAAAAAAAAAATTTTTTTTTCAAAACTCAATATTTTGGAAAACCCGTTCTCAATTTTTGTTAAAGTTGATAAATAAAAGTTTTTGGGGAGAGTACGATAACTTGGCCGCCAAGATTTGATAACTTGTTTTTGTAGGGGGGTCAAAAACAAGCACTTTTTACTATGGGAGGGGGGGGTCTATCCCCCCCCGTTTAGGAGGTAGGGGCACTTTTAGAAAAAATGGTTTAAATTGAAAAAAAAAATATTAAAAAACAACGGCAACACCTACAATAAAGTGCTATACTGCGTTTGAAAACCAGAAAATTGTTCTATAATCCTGCATTTAAATTTTATTACTCATATCAATAGTTTTTGAGAAATTCGCATTTAAAGTCCAAATTTTGATAAAAAAAAACGTGAAAAAAAATGTTTAGACCGGTTGTTTTCAAAATTGTGAAATGAAATTGTGAATTAACTTATATGTGATCCATGTATCTATTAGTTCTTAATCGAACACAAAAAACCGCATGGTTCTATGTCTTCTAGTTTTTGAGAAAATCGAAAATTACCAAAACTACTTTTTTTGATTTTTGGTTGTGACGGTGATTCCATTTTAAGGATTAATGTTAATAAACATAATGAATCTTTGTTAGTTCAGTTTCGCAATTCATTTAACGTTACCCAGAATGCACCATGAGGAGGTAGAATTGCATCTGGGCCAGTTATTTTGTCAGTTAGTCAGGAGTTAGTCAGTCATAGTTAGTTAAAAATGGTCAAAATGTATTAAAAAGGTGTGTATGTCTCGTCAATAAAGCCATCGTCCGTACTATAACTGTCGAGTTCGTTGAGTTACTCTTTTATGGTGGGAAGCCGAGGATGTTTTGGCGGTAAAACACGTTCTAAATTTTCGCTCTGAAGGGTGGGAGGATCGATGTATTTTAACTGTAAACCCTCACATATATCACCATCGGTATAACAAGGGTAAACTTTTTTACATCTGATAAAAACTCTATTATTTGCGAACCCCAGTCGTCCTTATATTTCCTTTCTAGGCAGTATTTTCGATAGAAAAATAGTGCCATGTATTGGTGAACATGGTCAGAAGTTTGTTTTGGTTTTTAAGATCGTTTATTGTATTTTATATGTATTTAGTGGACATTGGATAAATAGAATAAATTTGAATTTTTTTAAATACAGATTCTGTGAATGCAACAGAAACTTTGCATGCACCCAACCTCGCACCTACCCCAAATCCTATAGTGTGCCCATGCAGGAGGGTTGGAGGGGGGCAGCATGCCCCCCCATACATACTTTACTGTTTATATATTGTAATGTTGGAAGCTAGCACTGATTTATTTATGTAAGGAAGCAAAAAATATCAAACATTTTGTAGAAAAGTAGTTTTAGTTATTTTCGATTTTCTCAAAAACCAGAAGACATAGAACCATGCGGTTTTTTGTGTTCGATTAAGAACTGATAGATACATGAAACACATGTAAGCTAATTTACAATTTCATTTCACAATTTTTAAAACAATTGGTCTAAACTTTTTTGTTCACGTTATTTTATCAAAATTTGGACTTTAAATGCGAATTTCTCAAAAACTATTGATATGAGTAATAAAATTTAAATGCAGGATTATAGAACAATCTTCTGCCTTTCAAACGCAGTATAGCACTTTATTGTAAGTGTTGCCGTTGTTTTTTAATATATTTTTTTTTCAATTTAAACCAATTTTTCTAAAAGTGCCCCTACCTCCTAAACGGGGGGAGATAGACCCCCCATCCCATAGTAAAAAGTGCTTATTTTTGACTTCTCTACAAAAATCCGTCATCAAATCTTGGCGGCCAAGTTATCGTACTCGTGCCAAGTTTTTTAATATAATCTACAAGATGTTAGAAAAAAAAATTGTTTTACGTTGCCCACCATACAAAATGTTAAAAAAATAGTATTTTTCTCAAAAACGACTCCGAGAATTTTGACAAACATTTTTTTTTTCGATTTAATTTTTATGATCTATAATTTAATAAAAAATATTTAGAAATTAAGATATTATTGACTACCACCTACAATAGAACCATTGTTTCGAATTTTGAATATCTCATTATCGACATTATTTTAATGAAATTTCTTATAGAGAACCTTCTAAAAAGTATAACAAATATTGGATTTCAAGAATTTAAAAAAATTGGAAATTAATTTTTTATTCGTACAATAATAAAAACTTTAAGTTTCCATTACCGTTACCAGACGACCCGGTTTACCCGGGACGTCCCGGATTTCACACATAAATTCATCTGTCCCGCCGGGGCAGCTTTTTTCCCGGGTTGTACCTCAAACTCACAAAATAATGCCTAATGTATCTAAATATCTTTCATTGATATGGAACAGTCGCTGCATTATGATCATGATTCAACTAAACAAGATAGCGCTTTGTCCATGTTGGTCTTGTAGCTGTCAAATGTCATGACGTCATCGAGGCTCAACCAAGTTATTTTTTGGCGCAATTTTATTTAGTTTTACTCTAATTGTAAGAAAGAAAATAATTTGGCAAAACTTTTTTACGAGTAAATAATTTTGAAATAGATCTTTGTTTGCTATAAAATAAATAGAAGCGTAAATATGTATATATAAAATGGGTATTTGTTCAGTTTATGAGTGTAATAACACATCACAAAAAAAAAACGGCTGACACAAGTTTTCATATATTTCCAAAACAAAATTTAAATCTAGCAAAACAGTGGATTTTGTTTTGCAAAAGAAAAGATCCCATAAACATTCAGACTGCGAAAATTTGCGGCTTACATATTACATTTTATGAAAGATGATTTCATTAATAATGTGAAATTTGAAATGGGTACAATAAATATAATATTATCTTGATATACTCGTATTTAAAGGAAAAACTATTTTTTTTTCATTTAGGATTCACTCCATTACGTCGTTTGAAACCGGATGCAGTTCCTACAGTCCACATTAAGGGAACTCCTGTACAAATTCAATCAACATCCACAGAGCGATTAAAACGAATTGAGATGAAAAAAACTAAAGAATTAGTTAACAACTTGCTCGAAGAAGCAGTTCCGGAAATCGAGCCAGAAATTCACAATGAAAATAGAGTTTAAGGTCGAACGCTCCAGAGCTGATGTTACTATCAACATCTTTAAATGAAATAAAAGACTTAAATATGTAATATTAATGAAAATATAGTTTCATTTTTTATTATTTATCATGTTATAATGTTTAGAAAAAAGTTACGTTCCGAAAATGAGAACTTGAGTACAAAGTTGTCGAGTGCGGAAGAAAAAATAGAACATTTAGAAACTCGAATGAAAAAAGCTAAATTTCATCAAAAGAACTTGGAAAGCAAGTCGCTCGAAATATTTACACCAGTTCAAATAAAAAAAATTAAAAATTGCTTATCTGAAAAGATCTCAATGGTCGGATATAGCTAAGTCTATAACCTTATACTCCTCCAGTTCAAGACCATACAAATTGCTAAAAAGAAAGAAATTCCCCCTTTCCGCTATTCGAACACTTCAAACATGGGCCCAGAAGCAAGATATAACACCAGGAATCATGATGCCAATAATAAAAATCATGAAAGCGTCGAAGGGGTTGACTCGGAATCAGAAACTATGCGTTCTTAGTTTTGATGAAATGAAAGTCAAAGAAGCATACTGTTACGACAGAACTACCGGCACGACACTCAAACCAGTCTCTTACGTACAGGTAGGGATGCTAGCTAATAGGTAAACGTAAAATTAAATAATTTATGAAAGCATCCTTTTAATTAAAAAATTTTGCATCAGGCCTTATAGGAAAATGGAAACAGCCAATTTTTTACGATTTTGACTGCAAAATCACAAAAAATATTTTGTTTAAAAAAATACAAAGTGTAGATAACTGTGGCTTCCTTATAGTTGCAATAACAAGTGACTTAGGTGGGGCAAACCGAGGGCTGTATACTGAGCTTGAAGTCAACATGGATAAGCCATGGTATGAAATCGGTGACTTTTACAAACTTTACTACCTTATTTACTCAATATTATTACTGCAGGTTCTTACACGGAGAAACAAAAATTTATGTTTTCGCTGACGTTCCGCATCTCATAAAGCTTATACGGAATCAAAATATTGTGAAAAAGGATATCATTTTAAAACTCCTTTCGTTTTCATCTGGAGAGTTGAGCATTACTTACAAAATTTCTCCAAAGAGCATTAGGCTAGCCGCGCACTAGCAATTTTTAGTTGCGAAACTGTTTGGTTTTACTTATAGAAAACAGATGAACTGTTTGGTTGAATGTCCGTGAATTTGCAGATAACTATATGTTCAATAAAATGGCGAACTTATTTTAGGCAATCGTTTAGTTTGTGTCGAAACACAAACTTTTTAGTTGCTCGAACCAAGCAGTTTCGCAACTAAAAATTGCTAGTGCGCGGCTAGCCTTAAAGTTGTCCACGCGGATAGTCAAAAGGTGAAACTGGCAACAAAATTGTTTTTGCATACAGTAGCTAAAGCACTGTCGCGGGCAGTTAGTCTAGGTCATATAATTTTGGGACACAACGAAGGTGCATTAACGGACAATGGTAACGTTAGTGTAGATGATATACCTGATCTGAGGTTGGAAGAAGAATCCTTCTCAGGTAATGCGAAATAAACAAATTTTAATCTTCAAATTATTTATGTAATCCGTTTCTTGATTTCCATTTTTTTTAGGAAAAATGTTTAATATAGTAAAAGTTAAAACATCTTTTGAGAGTGAAAAAGAAAAGGATTTCCCAATGGCATACAATGGATTGGAGAACTTGGCTGGGTATATTTGCCATCGTTTAAAAGGCACTTTTTCCGACCTGGAAGATGGGCACAGAAATTAAGACTCTTGGGTACACCATGTAGATGAAGGAGCACTTTCTAAACCATCGGAGAAAGTAATGGCCCACATGTTATCACTTGAAAATGTTTTCAACGTGGTGAATGGAAAAGGCCAGGGTATCTATGTACATATACGAGTATTTGTGATTAGTACATCAAACACATGATAGATGTTTCCAATGAAGCAAATATTGTTTGCGATAGCAAAATAAAAAAAACTTTTTTTCCGATCCCGAATGTATTTCCGGATACGCAAATTAAATAGGGAAATTGTAGAAAACAAAAATTCAAAGAAAAAAAATATAAAAAAATAATAGCTTAAAACTTTGTATTTATTTCTATTAAAATAAATATTTGCAAACGAAAACACAAGACAAACTATTTTTAATTCATTTCAATGAATTTCACAGGCTTCGCAATCACATTTACCACAGTGAATGTTATCACATCAAAGAATATAATTTATAAAGTAAATAATTTCACTAATAAACTAATAGAATGTACAACTGTTGAACATAAATAATTAATTTATCTATAACAGATGAGAAAATAATGCTTAACTTGTTTATCATTTGCTAAGTTTCTCATACCATAAGTAAAACGTCAAACACATGTGTGCCTCGATGACGTATAGATGCGCAAAACGTGAGTAAAATAAAAACGCGAAGGGTCTATCTTGTATAGTTGTATCATGCATTGTGATTTAATCTTAAGAAATTGCTTTTAAAATTTCAATCAAACAAACCTAACTTAGCGAAGCATGTATTTTTTCAAACTGACATCTGTCATTAGAATTGACAAAAGAATAAGATTTGCAAATAACAAATGACAAAAAAAGTCATTTAATTAGTAATTAATAAAAGAATTTATTTATTTTTGCTTACACGCATGTTATGATTTTTACTTGCGACTTATAGGTACTATAAGGTAAGTTATGCATTCGTAAAAAAAATCGAACTCGAGATTTTGATCAAAGTTGACATTACGATGATAGCGAAGACGAAAAAAGTGGGTCTGGCAATTATGTTTGTCTGTCTGTTCGTTTACAGCTAAACGACTAGGCCATAAGAAACCACTACAAAGACTTATAATTTTTGTTCTTGCATAAATCTATATTTGCTTGAATCACATGGCATCCTATTCTTACCTTTAACTACTAAAGAAGTTTTTTTTAGTCATTTAAGAAATGAATTTTATGCTTATGAACAGTTTCTCTAATAACATTCATTTTTGAAATTCTTGTCCTTTAACTTAGGAGCAAGTTCATGCTACCCAGTCGTGCATTTTATTTATTTTGTCCCGTGCAATATGTTGAAATCCCAGGATTTTTCATTATTTAAGCCATTTGTCCCACCGAAGTGTAAGAAAAATCTGGCAACCCTAGTTGACATACCATTTTATTTCGTATTCTCAATCATCGTAATGTTAAGTTTGATCAACATCTCGAGTTCGATTTTTTGTATAAATTCTGAACTTGCCCTTTAGCGCTCATGACAAGCAAAAAATTCGAATTTATGATCTAGGGAATCTCATAAAAATGCTCTATTGCAAGTTTCCTAAAGGCCCAAGCAAATATACGACACGGACGAACGGACGTTATGTCATGAACGAAATGTTAATCGACATTTTTTTTTGGTGCGAATCCTCTTCTGCATAATGGAAATTGTTAAAATGTTTTATTCAAAAAATCCGCCCTCACAAAAAGTATTGTTAATTATACCTTTCGGTAAATTCAAAATTTGTTCCATTCCAACTATAAGGAACATAAAGTCATGTGAAATCTGCATCGATTTAACAAATTTGCTCGCCATTTATTGCCCCCTTTTATATAGCAATCATTTACTTTAGTAAAAACAAAAGAGAAAAGCAAGCATGTAAAACTGAATATTTTGTTTTTATTGTTGTCATTAAAAAGATAATGAATCATGTCCTCCATACATATTTTTTTATAAAAAAAAAAAACAAAAAAAAACTGTTTACCTACCGTGTTATAAAAATATTATATCCTGGACGCAATTAGCGCGCGTAAAACAACAGAGGACTGCATCCGCGCGCCGCAGGAATTTGTCAAAAAATATAAAATTACAAAAATATTTAAGGACTATACAGGACATACTATACAGAGACTCCGGTTAATGGCACTTTGTCATGAGATACCGATGTAGAATGCAAAATGTTTTATTATTTTTATTTTCGTTTTTGCTATTTACGTAGATATCTCTGATTGGAGATGTTGGGTGGGATGGTGGTGAATAAGGCCTTGGCCCACATACATACATGGACATGGTCGACATTCTATAGTCAAAATGGCTTTGTGTCGCCTTCGCACGCTCATTTTATGCAGACTTTAAACCATAGAGGGGAAATCAAACAAAGCGAGATTATGCATTAAACATAAGCTGGAAAAGTGGATACTTATGTAACATTTTTTTTTTGTTTTTATGGAACCCCCCCTTTTAATCAATCAGACAATCAATCACTCCATGGTTCATGGGCGCCACCGTCAAAAGGGAAAACAAACTCAATCAGATTCAATTCTTCTCATCAAGGCAATTCGATTCCTCATTCTTAATTATTGAACATGGAAAACATACCAGAACCAGACCCAGACCCCCATTAACTTGTCCATGTGGTATTGTAGCCGAAGCGCCTTCCCCGCGTTTGCCATTTCATTACTTTGGGGCGCAGACAGGATGGTCTAACCGAAAATCGTGCCTCAATTAAAACCGAAAGCTCATGATTGTGTGGAATTGGCAGAAGGCAGTGGGTGTGCTCTACTCGACTCGCAAAAGTGCAAAAACAAAAGGCCTATGTTTTTTCCCAAAAAAACTAATCAATTTCATTCAATTTTTGTACAAATATAAAAGAAAGCATTTGCGTTCCCCGTTCATTGGCTGTGTGTGGACTTATACCCGGTTAATTTAATGTTCAATATTTAGGTTTTTGACATTGAACTTTCTAATGAAATGAACTAGTTGAACATATGAAATAGCCCTCAAGGAAAATAAAGTGCGAATAGATTTTTTTTAAATAAAATAAATAAATTTGGTGGTGCAACAGCTCGGAGTGAACCAGGACCTAGTGACTTACAACTCTCAACCATTCCTGAGTGCGTGTTACCAGGAACGGAGGGGACCTACAATTTTCTGCCGATTCCGAACGGCTAATGAGCAGCGCTTTCCATGACGTGTTTGCTTAGTTTTTTAGTTTTTGAAAATTCTGCTAAGAATATCCAAGTCAAGTCGTTCGGGTTTTGACTATTTTCAGCCATTAACACGGGATCCTTCAAACGCTGTTCAAAAGCGCATCATTCATAACAGCTATGCATCATGCAGTCCAAGTTCGGATAGTAACTCGACTTCTAATGAATTCGATGCCCTGTCCGACTCTATCCAGAGAATTGTTTCCCATTTTAGACAAAGTGAGATTGTTGTTACGGGCGATTTTAATGAACACAATTCTTCGTGGCTGCTCTATTCTCGTCAGACAACATCCGAAGGAAGGTTTGTCGTAATTTTTGCTGAGTTAAACAACCTGACTCATCTTGTTGACGAGCCAACTCAAATTCCTGACGTTGCAGGTCAATCCGCAAACACTCTAGACTTGTTCCTTACCTCTGACCCTGATAAATACACCACCAGTGTTTTATCGCCCCTAGGCATATGCAAATTATTATCAGCTCAGAAGTATGTTGAAAAAAAAGCTTCTCATTGACCGGTAATATGGCTTTCGTATCAATGGGTCCACTGGTGATCTGATGGTATATCTCACCGAAGATTGCAACAAATCTTTACATCGTTTTGGAGAAAGTAAGATTATTGCGATTGATATATTTTAACCCTAGTTTACGGATTGGGGTTCGCGCGAACCCCAGCGCATGTTTGAATGCTTTTAACTTTTTTTTAAATCATGTTTTTGACCTGGGATGAAAACTCAGTGAACAAAATTGATTTTTCCTTACGTTTTTTATCTTTTTTTCATCAAAGTAATTTTAGATATTTTTCTGGAATTTATTTCTGAAAAAAAGTCATAAACCAAACTTGGGGTTCGTGCGAACCCCAAGACTTAAAATGGGAAAACGAATATTTTAACAAAACACATAAATGTATACTTTATTTGAATATGAATAATAATAGATGGTGATTTACAAAATGAAGATAATGAGTCATGAGTATTAGAAAAACCCTCAATCAATCTGGAATCTGCGGTAGTTCTGGAAGGCATTTGACACAGACAGTATTTTGGTAGTGCAGACAACAGTTTTTTCCACAAACATCACATGCGGTTTTGCTCTTCCTGTCCTCTGCTCTTGGACAAATGTGACACCTGGTCTGAAAATAAAAGATCTTCTAGAAATAAAATATTGGATTCACATTATAAAATACCTGTTTACGAGGAAGTCTTTCGCCAACTACTCAAAAAACTGGCAAATTTCTTCCCATAATGCGAAGCGCATCCAAGCTAGATCTAGAGATTGTATTTTGTGCCGATGGGTGTGAATGGTCATCTAGTTCAAGTTCCATAAGCTCCTCTGCCAGCTCAATTAGTTTGTCGTTTCTAAATAATTTTGTATTCTTTGTTGGTGGATTGAAATGCCGAAAAATAATGACTGTGGCTATGGCTGCAACATCTAATAAATTGTAAAATACAACCATGAGCCAGCGATTAGTTTGGCGTGAACAGGAATAAATTGACACCATTTGGTCGAAAAAACCGACTCCACCTTTTGTCCGGTTGTAATCGAGTATCATTTCCGGCTTGTTATGACAGCCTGAAATAGCCTTTTCAAGATTGTACTGTGTTGATAGTAAAACGACTTGTTTATTTGGTTTTGGAACATAAGATACCAATGCGATTCTCTGCGAAAATCAAAAAATCGATGAATGAAGTGGACGGTACTGTTTTTTTTTGAAGTAAAACTTCTTTTCCGGCGTTGGGAGTGAAATATTTTCTATGCAGCTGTCAGTGACATGTCAAAACGATACGTTATCAGTCAAAGACGGCGACATGTTTTTAGAATACAAAATGTTTGTACGTTTATAGGTTTCGCTCGAGGGAAAAGAAGTTTTACTTCTACCGCGCATAGGTCAATACACACAACCTTTTTTTATTTATTTTGAAGGGTTCGTTATTTTTATCTAAAAGCTCTTTGACAACAAATGGCTTTGGGACATCGCTTTTATTCTTTCGGATTGAATTAGACACTGAAATATAAAAACAATATAAAGTTGTACAAATATTTATAATAAAACTTAAAATTATAATTTTACAACTTACTTTTTGGTAACTTTAAATTACTTTTCTCACTATTTTCAACAATTTTTAGTAAATTTTGGCAAAACCAAACACGTGTTCTCATAATAAGACAGCGCAATTGTCAACTTAATCAATTACAATATAGACAATGAATCAATTTGTGAATAATAAACAATTAGATGTGAATAAAAACTTTGGGGTTCGCGCGAACCCCAAGATTATTTATTGCATTATTTTGCGTGCTGTAAACTAGGGTTAAAGACATTTTATAGAGTTTGGCATCAAGCTCTCTTATCGAAAATGCGTGCATTTGGTATCGATGAATGATGAATCTCTTCTTCGTTGGATTAGAAATTACCTTTCGGACCGTTCACTACAAGTAATTTTGGACGGTTTCAAATCTGATATCCGTAAGATAAACGCTGGTGTACCACAGGGCTCCGTGTTGTCTCTTATGATCTTAAATGATCTTTTGTCTGAAACTTCAATCAACTTGGATTTCCTGCAAATGATTTTTGCAGAAGCTGCATGGATGAAGAAAAAGAGGAGTCAGTTTGTCACCTTCTGTCTTCTTGTCCTGCCCCAGCACAAGGACGTAGACTCCACTTGGGAGACTTCTACTATAATAATCCTAGTGATCTAGGTTAGGTTGTTGGGCTGACAATTGATATTGCTATCGTCACACTTACATCAATGTAGATCCATTGTGTTACCCGTGAATGTAATTACTCTTTCCTGATAAAACCTATGTATTCTATTAATCAGTCAAGCCATTTTGAGGCATTGACGAAGTTCAATATGTGTATTCCTGAAATATTAGAAATATCTTCCAGATTGTCAAAGAAGTAGCTACCAAGCCATTTCCTTCTCTGGTGGCATAGTGACGGGCAATGACAGAGAAAGTGTGATATGTCTTAATGTACCTCTTCATCACCACATCCTTTGCATAGGTCATCTGTACTTAGTTTCATTTTAACTTTATGACATTTCAATAAATTATGTCCGATGATTATGCTCGTAAGAGAGCGAAGGGACTTCTTACTAAGTGGCATAATTTTGTCAGTCATCTGCTTGTTAAAGCAGGGCCATATATTCCTAGTAGTATCACAGGTGTCAAGTAGACTCCACCTTTCATTGGATTTCTTTAGGATTAAATCTGAAGTTTTCTGTTTAATGTTGCAGAGTGGTATACTTACCATCTCTGCTTGACTACCGTCGAGCGCTGATCCCTGTCTTGTCAAATCACCGGCATTTTCATTACCTGGTATGCCGCTGTATTCCGGTACCCAGCAGAGTCTGATATTGTGCTGCGTGCCAAGATCCTTAAGCTCTTCGCGGGCAGCAGGAGACAAGCTTCGATTTTATCACAGTGGCAAAAATCGCTTTTATTGCCGCTTGGCTATCAATGTAAAAGGTGATCAGACCAAAAAACATAAATGTTCAAAAAAGAGCCAAGTTCTTCTATACAAAAACCTTTGTGTAACAAGTCAGCCGTGAAAAGTACTGAGATCTAAAAGTACGCTAAGTTCTTACTTCATGAAGGTTTAATACCGAATATTTAAAGTAGAATAATATAGAAACAGCTACAATGTAATAGAGAAATTTTATTATTTAATGACTACTGACTAAAATTTGATGGGCTTACTTGGCAAGTTTTTTCTTATGCCCAATTCAAAAGGTTTTGAAAACTTGACTAGTAAGCCCATCAAATTTTAGTCAGTAGTCATTAAATAATAAAATTTCTCTATTACATTGTAGCTGTTTCTATATTATTCTACTTTAAATATTCGGTATTAAACCTTCATGAAGTAAGAACTTAGCGTACTTTTAGATCTCAGTACTTTTCACGGCTGACTTGTTACACAAAGGTTTTTGTATAGAAGAACTTGGCTCTTTTTTTAACATTTATGTTTTTGGTCTGATCTCACTCCTTTTTGCAAAGATTTTAATATTTTGCCATGTCAAAATCTCGAAAGATACGGTAGGATAGAAGGGTGGACCCTACCTACTAAAATCAACTTAGTTTATAGCTTCCTATTTCTTTTGGTATATTTTCTTTTTGTTAATGGTTGTTTTGATTTGCGTTTCAATTATTTCTTCTTATCCTGGCAAGATACCTAACACTAACAAACCTACCTTAATTACAGCAATCGGAAGTGTTCCATATAAATTAAACATTTTCTCAGAAAGTGGGCGGATCCCACGCCCCCTGAATGGAAAATTTCAAATTTTCGATTTTTTCCTCAGGTTGCATGACAAGACCTACCGTTGTGCAAAATTACAAGATTCTACGATGTCGAGAAGTGCTCCATAATTTTGATGATCTGTCAGTCAGTCAGTCAGTTACGGTTTTTGTGATTTTTGAGGTCTTATACCTCAGGAACCGCTTATGCCAGAAAATTGATATTTGGTGAGGCGCCTGTGCCTGATTAGCTTAGCATATATTCGGAGTTTTAAGATTCTGACTAAAGATAGGAAGGGGTCAAAAATCGTCTGAGTTTGTTCCTGTAAAAAGGGTGTAGTGCCAGAACTTGGCTGGGCACTACCGTGCCCTTTGATATCAGCCCGTGGTATCGCCATCATTGATACCTGTCTAGCAGCTGTTGTCACTTGTAGGACCTCCGCTTGGAAGACACTGCTATGATCTGGGAGCCTAAGTGAGTTGTTTAGCTCAAGAGGTTCTGAGAAAAAGCCTGCACCAACACCTGTGTCCATTTTGGAGCCATCAGTATAGATTGCTATCGCTGATTCACTGGTGTAGGGTTGGTTGTTCAGCCATTCTTCTCTGCTTGGAAAGGCAGTTTGGAATGGTTTATAAAAGTCAAGTTCGGGTGTTGTATAATCTGTAATGATGCTATCACCCAAGTATTTCTGAAGAAGTTGAGCATGTCCTATTGCGCTGTTTTTTCAGGTATTAGTCTGGCTTAGCCATAAGGCTCTATATGCTGCGGATTCTTGTACGAAAAGGCCTAGGGGTTTCAGGTTGAGTATCGCCTCTGACCCTGCAGTTGGTGTGGATCTCATGGCACCCGTAATCTTAATGCACGCGAGTCTCTGTACTTTTGTTTTTAGGTTCGTGCTTTTTTCCGGTGCATTCCACCATACCAAATTACCATAGGTTAGTATTGGTCTGATTATCGCCAAATACATCCACCTGATAATTTTTGGACTAGGTCCTGTAGTGATCTAAGAAATTCCGACATTTATTGTCTCAAAGGCTTCATTGCTAGCCCCAAATGGCTTAACGAGTAAGGGAGATTTTTGAACCCTGTGGTATCACAACGGACCAACTATTGGCTTAAGTGTGTTGGCTTTTTCAACAAAACCCTTAGCTTTTCATATTTGTTCTTAGATGCACATCCTTTCCCTAAGGATGTATATTTCTAACGGCAGCGTATGATAAGTTCATTAAATTCTGATTTTAACAGCATTGTCCAATGGGGAATCAAAAACCATGTAGAATTTAATGCCTCGAACACTCAATGCTGTTTACTGTCGCTAAAGCATAACCCACCCTCAATGCCACTATCCATGGATGGTACTTGCATCTAGGAGACTAAACAGCTTTCAGTTCTAGGTATGGACATCACAGACCATCTTTTGTGAAGTGATCACATATTTGACGTCGCCAAGTAAGCTGCTAAGTGTTTGGGCTTTCTCAGCCGATTCAAGAAGTTTTTTCCCCTGATCTGGTTGTTAAACATAAAGCCTTTATTCTTCCGAAGTATAACAGAAACATTTGAAACTCATAAGCGCCGTTGCAATGTTTTTTGTCTTTCACTATTTTACCGTTAGTTTTATAAACACTGTTCTAGTGAAATAGCTAGCTGCATCCCTCCCCTTAAACAATTTAGCCGTAATACTCGCGCTTCAAGGAATGCCCATCAGCGCTGTTCTAAAACATTTTAAGGTTAGTCATAATCCCAAGTGCGTAAAAATTATATTAAAAAAAAAGGAAGTGATCACCCTTGAAAGGCATCAACCTCTTCTCAAGCCTCCGACATTTCAAGCTATATACGAGTATTGCTGAAACTCATCAACACTGTAGATGTTGTAGATTCTATGACAAGATTATTATAGGTTTCAATACATGGGAGCCTCAATCCTTAGAGGGTATGACAACGGATCTTTTATCTAAGTGTGACGGCAACGAGATCAACTGTCAACACAATTGCCTAACCTTACCTAAGTAGATCGCACATCAGCTCCGTAATTGCCGACATAACTGGACACTGTCTTTGGAGCTTGGCGTTTATTCAAACTATTCTTGCAAAAGCTGTATGGAAGCAGAAGAGGTAGAATCAATTCCTCATTTTCTATGTATATGAATTGCTTTATCCCATAGACGAAGGCTCTTGGAGTGTTTTTCTTCGAGGAACCAATTAATCTAGCCTTACAAGGAGCTTCAAATGTTTCAAAGAGTAAGAAGAAAACCTTTAGATTGATGTGGAATCACAATGGACTGACTCTGGTTCAAGTGTGTCAGCTGCTACGCTTGTAGCCACTTTAATAAATCAATCAGTGAATAAAGTCCTTGACTGCTTACTTAGAGGAGTGCATTATTTATTTCAATACTTATATAACCGGACTCATCCCTAAACTGGAATTTCTTTTACTTAACCCTAAATCCCCTGTGCTTTTATTAAGACCTTAGGTCTTACAGGCCCTTTGTTAAATTATTACTATTTTATAAATTTATTTTCGTTTATTTCAGAGTTAGGTAAAAATAGTAACTTTTTAAAATTCCTTGAAAGTTACTTAATTAAAAAAGGACAAATCGTCAAACGTCCGATGGATGTACGAGTATTTCTAAGTTTGCAACAGAGGGGTTAAAAATTTGGAAACGGATACCGAAGATTTGGCAAAAAAGAGGAAACAAAAAACATGAATTATTTCGCCTTGCGTGATTGGAATTCATAAAGGATATATAAACATTGTGGGTGGCTCTTCGAGTGGAGGAGACTTTTTTGCTTTCTAAAGAACACTCATTCAGACAGAGTCGATTTGTGCAATCGTGATAAGGTGTAAGGACGATGGATTGAAGCGATGGAATGTTCTTTTTATCTATGACAGCGATGTAGGTGCCAGAGCTCTAATATCTGTATACAGTCATTAGGTTCAACACCTATTCGGATGTCTTGCTGTGGTATTTGAGAATTTCCTTGATATCCTGGCTTGGAGATTTATTCAGGATTTAGAAAATGTCTTTTTCTGAGAAGTTTTATTCCATTTCCATGGAGAATGAAAGGATTTTTTTTTTATTTCAAGCTTAAGCCAAAAGGGACACACTATGCCAACCTTCACATAATCTAATAGATTAACCAATTATATTGGGACTGATAAGGACATAAAGTTGATGATATGTGGCTCTGTTGGGACAGACATAAATAGTTAATAGATTTCTACGTGAGAATATTCTTGTGTATGTATAAGTGTAACTTTTACTTAAATTTATTTATTTATTGCCATTGTGAAAAATACCGTATTTTGCATCTTCATATGTGTAACTAGAAATAGGAAGAGTGTTCGCAGCACACCAAGGAAGACTCTTGATTTAATTAAAGGGCTTTATGATTTTTACTTAAGTTTATTTTTCAAGGTTTTTGTTTAAGCAGTTTATGATTCGCCACTAGAAAATGGAGCCAAGGTCAGAAAATCAATTTTACTTGCGATATAGGTACTATAAGGTGAGTTCTGCATTTGGTAAAAAATAGAAATCGAGATTCAGATAAAAGTTGACATAACGATAGAGAACACGAAAAAACTGGGTCCAGCAATTCCATCTGAGTGTCTTTATGTCTGAATGTCTCCAAAACTAACGGTACCGCCCTTACAGCAGTAATGCAATATCTTAATTACCTCGAAAACGGCTCCAACGATTTTGATAAGAAATAAAATGCACGACTGGGTCGCGCGAACTTGCTCTTATACAAAAGACTAAGAATTTCAAAAATTAATAATATTAGAGAAAATTTGTTCTTAAGCATAAAATTTATTTTTTAAATGAATAAAACAACTCCTTTAGTAGTTGGAGCTAAATACAGGATGCAATGTGTTCTAAGCAAATTTATTAGTTAATGCAAGAAAAAAATTATAATTCGTTGCAGTGGTTTCTTGAAAAAATAAGCTTTTATATACAAAATTTTTAAAACATTTTTAAGAAAAAATTTTGGTTTTCCTATAAAAATTTAATTCACAAAAAAAAATGTTTTTTCTTAAGTTTTGAAACGATATCTTTTTTAAACTTTTTAGAAGCTTCTCTAAAAAAATAATTCATTAAAATCCGTAATGCAATAATGAGAATTTCAAAATCGAAAAAATCGTTTTATGGTAGTCCAGTAATATCTTGATTTCAATTTTTTTTTTATTAAATTATTATAGATTGTAAAAAATAATCAAAAGAAAAAAAAATTAGGAAAATTCTCAAAAAATTTTAATTTTTTTTTAAGAATTCAAAAAATAAAAAAATGAAAATTTGAATATATGTAATAATATTCAAACTTTGGAGGAGCTTTAGCATAAGAAAAAATGATTTAAATCGGTTGTAAGCTCCCTGTGCAGGGACGGGTTAGAATATTCCTGCAGCGCCTCCCCGCTTGTCGTAAAAGGCGACTAAAGGAGTAAATACATCTAGGCCACAAACAGCAAGGTGAACCTAGCGACACGTAACACCTATAAACTTTCCCAAAAGTGTGCATGCCAGTCCCTGGGTTGGCACGACTGGAGATCACCGGTGCCGTAAAAGAGAGATCAAATACAAAACTGGAGCATGCACACGTCGATACTTACAACGGATTTTGTGAATTCAAGCATTATGGAAGTACTCGTCCAAAATGACACTACCCCGCCAGGCACTACCATTGTTACACATGGTACTGATCCTGGACCGAGCAGCAATGCTCGGGTCAGAGCTAGACGGATTCCGGGGGCTAGCAAAGTAATGCCGCAGATTATACAAAATCTGAGAGTTGCGAGTTGGAACGTTGGCAGTATGACAGGTCGAAGCTTCGAGTTGAAAGAGATGATGAAAAGAAGGCGAGTGGACATCTTATGTGTTCAAGAAACAAAATGGCGAAACACGGGAAACAGGGCCCGTTTCTTGGATACGAGGACAAAAAACTATAAGATGTTCTACTATGGAACGTAAAAGGGTAAAAACGGAATCGGAATCATCCTTGCAAAACATCTATTAGGCAGCGTTTTGACCATTTCGAAATCCAGCGACCGTTTGATGTCCCTTAAATTGGTGATTAAAGGAAAGTTGTGGAATATTGTCACTGCATATGCTCCCCAAATTGGATGTGAGCAGGTACAAAAAGATGCATTTTGGCTAGACTTTCACAATCTACTTAAGGACATCCCAAAGGAAGAGTTTTTGTTCGTGGGCGGAGATTTGAACGGACATGTCGGGAAGACAAACGAAGACTATGAAGATTGCCATGGAGGCCTCGGATACGGCACCAGGAACCCTCCTGGTGAAGACATCCTGAGCATGTGCAAAACATACGGTCTTATCGTGCTAAATACCATGTTCGTCAAACAAAGCCGACACCTGGTCACTTACAGCAGTGGTGGAAATGAAACCCAGATTGATTACCATTTGGTATCTAGTTTCATGAAACCCCGAGTAAAAGATTGCAAAGTGATACTAGGAGAAGCGATCGCCCACCAACACCGTCTCCTACTGACAGAATTTTTTATGGAGACAGTGAACGACAACAAACATACAAAAACTTTTGGGAAGATCAAATGGTATAATCTGGATAAGGAAAAAGGCGAAGCTTTTATTTCGAATATGCAAAACGTTCTGTATAACAACACCGATATAGTTCGAAATGAAGAGAGTACAGCACAAAGTATGTGGGATCTCCTACAGAGAACTTGCAGAGAAAAAGCCAAAACACTGTTAGGGGTTTCAAAAGGACACAACCAACAAGGCAAAGAAACATGGTGGTGGAATGATGAAGCTAAATCAGTTATAAGTAAAAAGAAAATGGCTTTCAAGGCTTGGTCGAAGTGCCCCTCTAATGATACAGAGCAAAAGTCACGCCTCGAAGTGGAATATAGAAACTGCAAGAAAGAAGCGAAGAAGAAGTGCGCCCAAATTCAAGCAAAGAATACAGAAAACCTGTATCGGGAGCTGGATGAAATTTCTACCCCGACAGCTGGTGCTATTCAAGAGCTACGGCAAAACACGAATAAGGGCGCAACTATCTTCAAAATAGCCGCTCAAAGAAGAAGAAATGCCCAGGAGATTTGTTCGCCAAAGTTCATTAACAATGCTCAAGGCCAACTACTTGTGGAAGACAACGAAATTCTTCACAGGTGGCGACAGTATTGTGACGGACTTCTAAACGAACAATTTTCAAGGCTATACTTTCCAATAGCTTCACCTAACTTAAGCGAAGTATCCGACGTCACAGTCGAAGAAGTTAGTGAGGCGGTAAGATACTCCAAAAAGGGAAAAGCTGTTGGCCCAGACGAAATACCCTCAGAGTTTTGGAAAAAGATGGGAGACATCGGGTTTAGATGGCTCATGATTCTTGTCTCCAAACTTATACGAGGTGATCGCATGCCTAATCAATGGAGGGAAAGTTACCTTCTTCCAATTTATAAAGGAAAGGGTGATACTCGAAGCTGTGATAATTACCGTTCGATTAAGCTGATGTCACACACCATGAAGATCGTTGAGCGAGTCTTGGGTAGCCGACTGCGAAAAATAATTAGGCTATCTGATGACCAGTGCGGGTTTGTCGGGGGTAAGTCAACCACGGATGCAATCCAGAGTATAAGAATAATTATGGAAAAACATCGGGATTCTTTGGAGGATTTGCATGTCGTATTGGTTGATTTTGAAAAAGCATTCGATCGGCAACCACGAGATCTAATATGGGTGGCCCTCAGGCAACGAGGAGTTCCAGAAACCTATGTGCGGATAATTATGGACATGTATGATGGAGCAGTTACTAAAGTAAGATGCGCAGCTGGAGTCACCGAAGAATTCGAAATCACAGTAGGTGTACACCAGGGAAGTGTCTTGAGTCCCCTGCTCTTTATTACAGTTCTTGATTACCTGCTTGAAGGCAAAGTGACGGATCCAAAAGTACATCAGTTATTCTTTGCTGACGATGGAGCCATCATAAGTGAAGACCCGATATCCCTACAACGAGCACTTGACGTATGGGTGGATTTTCTAGAAGGAAGTGGGTACCGCATAAGCGCGAAAAAGACAGAATACCTATGCTGCCCATTTTCTGATCCACACAGGCCTACTCCAGACATTTATTTGAATGGAGTAGTGCTTCCCAAGTGTGAAAAGTTTAAATATCTGGGGTCTATGATAAATAACGAAGCTACTTGTGATGACGATATCAATCATCGCGTAAGCGTAGGGTGGATGAAGTGGCGGGAAAATTCTGCTATCTTCTGTGACCGAAAAATGCCCCCTAAGCTGAAAGGAAAGCTCTACACTTCAGTTGTGCGTCCAGCACTCACATACGGTTCACAATGTTGGACAATGTACAAAAAGTATGAGAGTAAGCTTACGGCAGCTGAGATGAAGATGCTTCGTATGACAGCAGGAGTTACAAAGCTTGATCGAATTAGAAGTACGAAGATCCGAGGAAGCCTTCATGTTAAGAATACCATTTCCCAAAAAATTGAACACGACCGACTCAGTTGGTATTGCCATGTTCAAAGGAGAGATCCTGAGAACCCCGTCAAAAAGGCAATATCATACAACGTTCCAATTCGGAATAAAAAGAAAGGTAGGCCTAAACACTCCTGGTACAAACAAATGCAAAAACACCAGCATTCAGTTGGCCTCAGAAATGGAACAATACAAAACCGGGAGGCTTGCCGCCGATTTCTGAGGTCAACCCGGCGAACCCCACAGGCGGATCACTAGTGTGAAGCAGATACGTGGGAGAGTTATGATCCCCTCGACATCGAGATCATAACAGCGCCGAAGAAAAGGAAGAAGAAGATTTAAATCGGTTGTACCGTTTTCTATCGAATCAAAAACAAGAAAAATGGTTCCACGGAGGCTACCAAAAATAACCATTTTTTGGAAATTTTTTTTTTCACCCATTATCTACCTGGGGAGGGGGGGGAAATTAAAAATAAAATCTAATAAATTTAAAGAAAATCAGCCGAGTTGTTTAGGCTGTAGTCGAAAAGACAGACAGACAGACAGACAGAATTGCGAGACCTACTTTTTTCGTCTTCGCTATCATCGTAATGTACACTTTGATCAAAATCTCGAGTTCGATTTTTTTTACGAATGGATAACGTGCCTCATAGTACCAATGTGTATAGATCGCAAGTAAATACAGTAGGTGTGCTATTATGGACTACATTTTGGTAAAAAAAAAATTGGGAACAAATGTTACTAACGGTATGTATCATAAATCTACTTTTTTTTCTCTCTCAGTTTCTCTTTAACCGCTCTACCAATTTTGACAAAAGTTTTGTATTTAAAAAATATATTTTTGATTTAAAAAAAAATAAAGTTTTTTTGATTTTCTTTGTAAAGTCTGTCTGTTCAACTAACCATTCGGCGTATTGACGACGCCGACGCTTGGTTTTATGACAACTACCGTTAATAACATTTTTTGCTGACATTTTTTTTTGACCATAATGTGGTCCATGCTCATATTAGCGGTCCTATTTTTACTTGCGACTTATAGGTACTATAAGGCAAGTTATGCATTCGTAAAAAAAAATCGAACTCGAGATTTTGATCAAAGTTGACATTACGATGATAGCGAAGACTAAAAAAATGGGTCTCGTAATTCTGTCTGTCTGTCTGTCTGTTCGACTACAGCCTAAACGGCTCGGCCGATTTTCTTTAAACTTGGTAGATATCACTTTTAATTTTTTTCCCCCACAATTTTTTTCTTTTTTTTTTCTTAAGACCAAAAATAACGGCACCTGTCATATGAATTTTTTTCGAAATTTTATAAATATTTATTTTTTCTCAAAAATTTTTCGGCGAACTTAAAAAATAAAAATACAGAAAAATTTCATTTAATTAAAACTAGGTAATGGTTAAAAAAATTTTCCGAAAAATGGTTATTGAGGGTACCCCCCATGGAACCATTTTTTTTGTTTTTGATTTTACCAAAAACGGTACAACCGATTTTGATCATTTTTTTTTTGCTAAAGCTCCTCAAAAACATAAAAAAGAATTGTGTAGGTACTCAAATTTTCAAAAAAAAAAAAAAAATTTGGATCTTAAAAAAAAACTTTTTTTTTCAAAACTCAATATTTCGAAAACCCCATGCTAATTTTTTTTTTAAACTTGATTAATAAAAGTTTCTCAATATAATCTACAAGATGTGAGAAAAAATTTATTTTATTTAAAAATAAAGGTACCTAATATACAAATGCTAAAAAAATAAAAAAAAATGGTTTTCAAAAATCGTATTTTTCTCGAAAACGGCACCTAGAATTTTGATAATTTTTTTTCTTTTAATTAATTTTTACGATCTTTAATTTAATAAAAAAATATTTTGAAATTAAGATATTACAGCTTGTACCTACCATAGAACCATTTTTTTTTTAATTTTGAATTGAATTGGATCAACGGATCTTAATAAAATTTTTTATAGAGAAGCTTCTAAAAAGTCGAAAACACATTGCATTTCAAAACTTTAAAATAAATATTTTTTGAATTTTTGAAAAAAAAAAAATCATTTTTTTCTTTTTTTGAAAATTCGATATCTCAGAAACGGCTCAATATTTTTTTTTTTTGTAAATTTGATTTTTATTCGAACAATAATAAATACTTTAAATTGGCGTACCAAAATGTTTTCTTAAAAATCTTTTAAGAAGTTTGTATGTAAAAGCTTTTTTTAAGAAACCACTACAACGACTTATAATTTTTGTTCTTGCATTAATTCATATTTGCATAGCATTCTGTTTTTGTCTTTTACTACTAAAAGAATTTAAAAAAATTATTTTATCCTTATGAACAATTTTCTCAAATATGTAGCATTCGTTTTTTAAAATTCCTAGTCTATTACATAGGAGCAAGTTCGTGCGACCCAGTCGTGCATTTTATTTTTTATCAAAATCGTTAGAGCCGTTTTCAAGATAAATAAGATTTTTCATTTTTGATGTATGGGGGTTACCGTTAGTTTTGGACCTAAAACAAAAATTTTAATTTCTCCTCTAGAGAATCACCGAAGACCCTTTAGTACCGAGTTTGAAAAAAATACATAGAGTAGCTTAGGCTGTCGATCGAGGTGCAGAGAAACAGACAGACAGACGGAATTGTGGGACCCACTTTTTTCGTCTTCGCTATCATCGTAATGTCAACTTTGATCAAAATCTCGAGTTCGATTTTTTTGCCAAGTGCAGAACTTGCCCTATACGCTATAGCGCAAGTAAAAAATAAATAATTTTTCAAGTGAAGCAAAAAACTCAACCCCACTGTAGTATCTCTGTTTGCAATGGGAATAATCAGAGGTAGAGATCAAATCTCCCAGGGGATCATGTGTCCCCAAGTTCCTCTACCCTTCAAAATTTTAGAGCACATTGTTTTTGAAGGTCCAATCACAATAGGCGGAAAATATCGAGTCAGGTAGAGCAATCCTCGTTCGTGAAGTGCAGATTAAGAAAGAATCTCTATATTCATCAGTACCTACGTTAGAACTTCGACTCAATGCAAAACTGCTGACTATTTTCTGAAGCTCGAGTAACTATACATACATTTTTCCAAGTATAATTTGAAAATTTTGAACCAAACTATTTAGGTCAGAGTACTCCAAAGCGAGCCATGTCGGGATAGACCCTTACTTTTAAAACAATTTTTTTTTTCTAAGAACATAGCCAAGAATCATTTCTCTTTTATGTAAATTATGTGATTGGCACTCTAAGAAATTTTCTTGGGTATAAGAGCAAGTACGTGCAACCGAGTCGAGGATTTTATTGGTACACAGCTTTCTATTTACGTTATTTCTACTTTTCTTTGTGGACAGTCTTCATTCCGCTGCAGATAAACTGACCGTCCACATGAATATCTGCATTTATGTTTCACAGGACGACACATGTTGTCCTTGATGAAAGACACATCTCGGATCTCGAAATTTGTAACGTTCATTTGGCGGATGGCGGCAAGAGCGGGCAGTTGGTATGGTCGGTCGGCTGACGAACTGTTCTTAGTGATGTGATGGTAAAATACGGCTAAGGTATGTCAGCTGGGTAAATTGTGAACTTTCAGCCGAGAAATTTATTTCGCTTGTTAATGTGCCTTGGGGAATGTGGTGAGCGGTTTATTGCTATAGTCCAGTTTCCTTTGAAGCGCTGGCTACTGCTTGTACTGCTTCTGTGGCTCACCACTGCACTGTGTCTCTTTTTCGTTTTGGACAGAAGAGAATTTTCTGATGATGCTTTGCTTATTTTATGTATTTAATTTTGTATGCATGGGCTTCAGCTTTATGTATACGTATGCTTTGCAATCAGGAAAGAACAATGGGTGTCTCTGAAGCGGTTTTTGCTTTGCCTTAGAGCTGTGTATGGTTACAGCTATATTTATTAAAGTTCTTTTTATGGGATCAGCTTTTGAGGACTGTATTAATATAATATTCTCTTTAGCGGACAAGCAGTTGCTTCATAGTTGTGTAAGGAGATTCTGATGCAGCGAACTCTTTGAATTATATTTTTTTTTTTAGATTTTTGTTAAAAGGTTTAAAGATGATATGCCTAAGGTTTTTAACCCGAAAACCAAAGAATATTTTGAGTATCAAGTATCTTAAAAATAAGAAGATTTCTGGTGGTAGAGCGGGCTTGTTTCTGCGTACTGTTCCAACTAGTGTAATCTGTTTCTCAGGTAATTTTTGTCCCAGTTGATTAGATGTGAAAAAATTATCAGTCGCTAGATTATGCCCCCAACCAAATCATGAACTACATACCCTGTACTTCCGAGTTCCTTTCCTGTATAAGGTTTTATATACCAAGCATAGCTCGTTGCAGAATCACAAATTACCCAAAACTTGATTTCGTACTTCGCAGACTTTGATAAAATATACTGGGTGATGTTCTTTTTGCTTTTCAGTCGATGTTATGCTTGCTGGTCTCGCCAGGGTCGTACTGAAGAAAACACGAAACTTCAGAGGAAAAGTTCTTCAAACTTTATTACAAAATCTTTATTGGAAATAACTCTTATATCTATATATATATATCAAGTTTGGCACATCGTCATAAAGAGCGGACGTGTTTTCTTAGTTCTCCCACAATTATTTTTGCCTTTTAGCTTTACGATGTCTGATCAGTGCGCTAAGTGTAATTTAAACATCCCATCTGACTTTGTTTTATGCGGTGGAATTTGTGGCTTGAAATTTCATGGACGTTGTGCAATTTCATCAGAATCTTCATTAAAATTCTTAAACTCAACCACTAATTTTTCCTGGAAGTGCAATTCATGTGCAAGTGTACCAGTGCTTGGTTTTGTTTGCAAAGTAAATGAACTTATTAAAACTGTTCAATCCATACATAGCTATTTAACACAACCACAATTTGGTATCGATATACAGAGCGCGCTTTCAATTATAAAAAATTTAGCCGAAGCTAAGACTGACTTTGACTCTCTTAATTCTAATTTGCGTGATCTCTTAACTTTTGTTCGTGTTGAACCGAAAACCTCAAGTATTTTAGGTAATATTGTGGATGAAAGCCCAGACATATGCGCAAGTGATAGTGTACCTACGGTATCTCCTGCCCCCTCATGTGTACCCACTAACCGGAATACTAATACAGCAACTGAAAAAACACAACTTATTTCCATTCCCTTGTTGCCCCAAACCTTAATTGGCCCTGATGATGTAAATAAAGTTGAAACAAATATTAAAAATCGTGTTCTGACTATTGGTGTCGATGAACCAATATCAGATTTAAATGTTCTTACTCCCACGAAGTGGTTACATATATCGAAATTTAAACCTACTACATCAGAAGAATCAATAATAAAATACATTTCTAATAAATTATCAATCTCGGCAAATGATGTGAAGTGCTTTAAACTTCTGAAAAAGGATTTAAAAGACTATTCGGCCCTTAAGTTTATAACTTTTAAAATCGGAATTCCAGCGAATAAACTTCAAATGGCCCTTGATCCCAAATGTTGGCCTAATAATGTTTATGTATCAAATTTTATAAATCGATCAAAAAACTATCAAAAATTGCCCGCGAACAACAATGCAACATAAGCTCTACCTCAACACCATCGTCACCACCATCTGATTCTCCATCTCATCAAACACCAACACCATTGCCCTCGTCGGTCTCTAACTTAAATTATCATCAACCACAAGCACAACCATTACCATCGCAGTTGACCAGCAGAGAGCATCAAAAAGTTAATCTTATTAATCTCTCTTCACCTGATAACATAAACAAACTTAAAATCTATATATATTATCAGAATATGGGTGGGTTTTCTTCTAAGCTTAGAGATCTTTCTCTTTCAATCGATGCCGAAACTGAGTATGATATTTTTGCTTTCACCGAGACTTGGTTACATGAACATATTATGACAGAAGAACTTTTTGATCTGTCATGTTTCTCTGTTTATCGGCTTGATAGATTTGATTGCAGCAAAAAGCGTGGTGGAGGCGTTTTAATTGCCATTCGACGATCTTTATTTTCTTCGTCTATCGATTTGGATTTGTTAATGGATGTCAATGTTCTCAACATAGAGCAGCTTTGTGTAAGTGTGTCGTTAGCTGCAACGAAACTTCTTTTGTTCGTGTGCTATATCCCCCCTGGAAGTTCATCAGCAGTATACAAAAAACATTTAGACAACATTGATGCTGTTGCCACATTACCAGAAAATAAGAGTGCCGTCACTTGTGTTATTGGTGATTTTAATTTGCCAAATTTATCGTGGTATACTAATGATGAAGATAAAATTGTCCCATCAATATTGAACTCAGAAAATGAAATTATGTTAATTGATTATTTATTTTCATTGAATTTAAATCAAATAAATAATATTGTAAATAGTTTAGATAGATTGTTAGATTTAGTTTTTCTTTCTGAAGATTTAAATTTTTCAATCGAGGAATCAATTCCTTTACTTAATAATTCAATACATCATAAAGCAATAAGTGTTCGCATTTCTAGTTATGATTACGATAATTATAATTTATTCAATTCCCCTGTGGTATTATATCGAAAATTCAATTTGTGTAATTTGGATGTTTTAAAATCATTTTTATGTAACATTAATTGGTTATCCGAATTTCAGAATAATAATTTATCTGTTAATTTTAATAAATTTAAAAATTTAATGTGTGATGCTTTAAATAATTCTGTGCCTTTAGTTCGTTCTAAGAAGAATTTAAGTCCTAAGTGGTATAATTCTCGTCTCAAAAATTTAAAAAATGCAAAGAACGAGGCCCATAAATCTTATAAAAAATCAGGTCTCGTGGCTGACTATACAATTTTCTGTCGCTTAAGAAAAGAATTTGTCTTCTTATCAAAATTCATGTACTGTAATTATGTTCAATCTGTTGAATCAAATTTGAAGTTAAATCCAAAGCAATTTTGGATATATGTTAATTCTAAGCGAAAAAGTGTTGGATTTCCTTCTACTATGCGTTTAGACCAGAGATCATCTTCTGAACCTAATGAAATAGCAAATTTTTTTGCAGAATATTTCCAAAGTATATATAATTCTACAAGTTCTAAAAGAGGAGATATAGATAATTTTAAAGATCTAGTTCCGTTTATTGAGAATCAAAATTATAAGATTGATATTGAAGATGTTTTAAAATTATTAATTGAACTTGAGCCTAAATTAAAGCCGGATAGTTTGGGTTTTTTTCCCATTGTGCTCAAGCATTGTGCTGACATTATCGCTTTTCCTTTAACGGAAATATTTAATCAATCAATTTTAACGGGTACTTTTCTTGATCAATGGAAGCTTTCAGTGATTACACCTATTTTTAAGTCTGGTAAAAAAGATGAAATTATAAATTATAGACCGGTGACTAAATCATCTATTATTCCAAAAATGTTAGATAGTCTCGTTAAAGATATTTTTGTTAATCTGTTAAAAGGCCACATAAGTGATTTTCAGCATGGTTTTTGGAAAGGTAGATCTATTGTATCTAATTTAGTTGAGTTTAGTAACTTTTCTATAAACGCTTTGGAAAATAATGAACAAGTTCATGTAGTTTACACAGACTTTACTAAAGCTTTCAGTAGGGTGAATTTAAATATTCTGTGTATGAAGCTTGAGCAATATGGTATGTGTTCTTCATTGTTATTATGGTTTAAATCTTATCTATATGGTCGTAAGCAAATTGTTGTTGTAGATAATATATCATCTAAAGAAATTTTTGTCACTTCAGGTGTCCCTGAAGGTAGCCACTTGGGTCCTTTCTTGTTTTTATTATATATAAATGATGTACCTGATTTACTCAAGTTTTGTAACTGTCTTTTGTTTGCAGATGACATTAAGTTTTTTGCAAAAGTTTCATGTGAGACTGATCGTTTGCTTTTACAGAAAGATCTGAATGCATTTTGTCACTGGTGCTCACAAAATGATTTAAAACTCAATGTCGATAAAAATGTTCTTCTATGTCTTATAATCGTTCTTTGTTTCAAATTATTCCAACGTATTTCTTAGACAATGTTTGTATTAAAATTGTTCATGATGTTAAAGATCTTGGTGTTATATTTGATGAGAAGTTCACTTTCCAATGTCACATAAATTACATAGTTTCAAAATCTAATTCATTGTTAGGATTCCTAAAAAGGAACTCTTCCGAATTTTCTGATCCCTATACTGTCAAAGCTTTATATGATAGTATCGTTAGACCTTCTTTGGAATATGCATGTGTAGTTTGGAATCCAACAACTCAGAAAGATATTCATAAAATTGAAAGAGTTCAAAAAAATTTTTTGCGTTTTGGCCTAAGAAAATTTTTTGGCAATGTTGATATAAGTGCTTATTCTTACCGTTCAAAATGTCTTTTATTAGGAATGCAATCTCTTGAATTGCGTAGAGAAATGTATAGTATAATGTTTGTCAGAGACCTTTTGTGTAATTTTGTTAATTGTTCTCATTTACTTTTCCTATTAAATTTATATGCTCCATCGAGATCACTAAGAATTAGACCATTATTATTTGAAGCTCCACATCGAACTAACTATGGTTTTCGAGAACCTTTGAGTCATTGTTGTTCTATATTTAATGAGGCTTACTATTGTTTAGATATAAGTTTTGAAAGAGATAAGTTTAAAAAATTATTAATATTGTTTTTAACTCATAAATTTTTAAATAACTAGTATTTAAGATTTTTTTTTCTAGTATAGCTTGTAAGATAATAATCTGTAGATCACGTATCGTAGATGAATAAATAAATAAATTGCGTAAAAAATTGCGTATAACACAATATTCTGTTACTAGTATTTCAATTATTTCTGGCAATCGAATGATTCACGGGTATCAACTCTTCTGGACTCTAGACTTTGCGTATGGTCGAAGGGGTCATGTTCGTTTTTTTTTTTCAAGATTTTCAAGGTTTTTTATTGAACTTTATTATATACAATTGTAAAACTTAAACTTAAGGATAATATGAATAAAATAAACATTTGCTCGCACATAGGGGGCCTAACTTATAAAATGACCTATAAATTAAAAAAAATTATAACAATTATAATGTACATGGTAAAGTATTTAAAATTAAGATAAATTCGCTTGGTTTTTCTCTCGGGTTGTTCCGTCCCAGTTGTCCAGTTGGTGGGCTTATTGGTGGTTGGTTGGTAGGTGTTTTCAGCCACGGTGGTACGCTGTCGTTTCTAACATATCCAAAGCACTAAGGTATCTAGGCTCTGGATTTCGTTCCTGGGTGGTCATTCTTCTCATCAGCAGGTTTGGGTGGTTGGCGGTGTTACGAATAAGCTTCCTTGCCAATTGCACAAGAAACTGGTCAACAACTGCAATTGTTGTCGCTATCGATGAGGCGTATGTCAGTGAGTCGTCAGTAAAAAGCAGGTTCTCGCAATCAGTTGGCACGGGTTGATCAGACGTCATCAGGCTATATAGGAAGGGACCCAGCTTCGTTCCTTGTGTGACTCCGGCTTTGATGGATTTGATTGAAGACTTGCAGCTGTCCAGTTGAACGAAGAATTTTCTGAAAGAGAGAGAAGAAAATAATATTTTTATTAGTGGCGAAGGTAATCCAAGTACTCGAAGCTTATGGATTAGGACTTTATCTATACGCTGTCGAATGCTTTCTCGACATCCAGAAAGCATCCTACGGTGGCACGATAGCTGTTGAGTGCTGAGGAGACGTCAGACTGGAACTTTAGTAACGGTCTGACGTCTCCTCAGCACTCAAAATTTTGATTTTCGTTCATCCAAGAAGGTACTCATGTTACATTTTCAGTAACGACTGAATGTAAACTGTATAAGTATGAACGAAAATTAACAATATCGTAGATTTTCCTGTGACATGTGTCCATTATGCATGCGTGAATTAAAACAATAAAGTGGAGTAGCATGGAACGCTTCATTAGAACTGTCGGATGGGACATCTTCCTCTGAATGCTACAAGTTTTCAATTTATGGTTATATTTTCGAATGGGCTGTAAGGCTTCGGTAATATCTCAAATCAATGATTCCACAATTCACGTATATGAGTAAATTTGTCTAATAAACACCATTTACTTCGAGTTCCTCTGTTATCGATCTTATTTTTGGAAAGTCTTCATTGACTAAGTTCCTGCAAATATTGGCCTCCCTTTGTGAGAGTTTCATAAACTTTCAGAGGTTTCGTTATTTGATCGAAAAACACCAGCCAATTAAATAAGTCTAATAAATGCAACCACAATACAGTGCTATAAATATCAGTCCATTCTTTATTATAGCCTATATTCTATATAGCACGTTCTAAAGGAGGTTGAAATTCTTGATGACGAATAACGTGCCAATCCTGGCATAAAGTTTATAATATTTTCCCTCGAGGTTCTTCCGGTACTGATTTTGAGAGGATTTTATTGGCAAGCGGCTATCAGTGGCATTTTGTTAATTGTCACGAAGTCAAAACAGGTATTAAGATTGATCAGCGAAACAAATTCAGTCACCCTTCGATGTGTCCCGGGACACCGTGACATTTATGGAAATGAAATGGCTGATGATTTGGCCAAAAACGCTTCATTACTAGTCAAATTGCACCCTGACCACTTATGCCAATGGAGTAGGCAAAGCATAGAATTCACAAAAGTTTCCTCAAGACCGCAATTAACAGATGGTCAACAATTGACACCTGTCGGGTTTTAACAAAAATATTTGGCCAGATATTCCAAAGAGTAAGAGAGTATCTAATGAAGCTTAGGAGACTTCAATTGTCTCTCTTCGTTGGAATCCTTAGGGGTCACAACTCAATGGGAACCCACATGAGCGGAATGGGCATCAGCACCGCTGATTTATGCAATGTCAGGACAAAGGGATGAAGAGGGATCATCTCACTTCCTTTGTGAATGCCCCATCATAGCCAGAACTAGAAAAGGTGCCCTAGGAAAATACTTTTTCGATGAACTGGGCGACGCACGTCTCGTTTTTGCCCCTAAGAAGCATCCTTAACTGAATTCAAAAATCAGTATGAATCAGGGAGGCACCTTTCACCTTAGACTTCCATTAAATCCTTCCCGTTACACATCCCATAGATAACGGGTCAAAACTGACCCGAGGACCCCATAAGGGTTGATTTCATGTATGTATTTTCAGAAATTGTATACTATCGCTCCTCTTATCGTAATATTAAGTGTGTTAGTATGTCACGCCTCTCTCGGTTCTCGAATTGGAATCCAAGGTCAATCGTACTATAAAACAATATTTTTTCAGGGGTACAGTCTCTTGCGGGGAAGTGAGAATTCTTCCATAAGTAAAGATTCTGCAGAATCAGGGAGAAGATCCTGACAAACCTGATGACAAATTTTCCTGAGGAAAGAAAATACTCACCTAGCTACCATACAAGAACCATGGATAAATGGTCTCAGATGGAGAGACCAGTAATATGACCTAATTTATAAAACCATAAGCCCAGACTAAGGTAAGGCTAAAACTTATATCTTAGCTATAAGAAACATTTAGCACCCCTGATCTGACAGCTGTCAGATCTGCGAACCCTTTAACAAAAGAAGCCAATTCCAAGAGGAATAACTGTTTAATTGCAAATAATGCTAATGCAAGGCATACTCTCTGGGGTAGTTCAGAGATCGAGGTGAGTCCCTTTTCGCTTTTTTTAATTGAAACTTCCACTGTTAGTTTGCCCAGCTTGGCAAACTATGAAGGATGGGGGAGTATCCCCTCTGAAATCTTTTTTGGACCACAGATGGATTCTCTTCAACAAAAATTTCGAAGCCGAAACTACTTAACCTTTTAGAAATCACAAAAGAATTGACTAGAAGAAGTCCAGTCAGATAGTTAATTCTAAACTGCGAAATATACCAAATCTGAGAATAGATTCAACTATAGACCAATGTAGAGTCAAAATCGAAACCCTTTGAAGAGCCAATGAATATTGCTTTAAAGGTCTCTTGTCCAATCAAATATAGGCGGAAATTACTCCCACTTTGGTGAAATGAAGTTCTGTCTATCATAAGGAAAATTACAAGAACAATTTTCAATATCTGCCATAAACATACGTTTTATCAACCTTATATAAAGATTGTCTCAGAATTTACAAGCGATCTCTTACAAGCAACAAGGTACAAGGTTGGAGAGAATTCTGTCTGACAAAAAGCTTGGCAAACTTCTATTGAGAGAACATTGCAATCCGTCATTCTTGAAATGCCTGATGGACCTTGGACAATTACTCCGGCTGAGTCCTTGGAACTACTAATAGCGACACAATTTCCGGGCTGTGAGAATAGCAGCCCCGAAATGCTAAAATCCATTTACACGTGTATGGCTCGTGCAGGGCACATCAACACCGTTATAACAAAGGAGACAATTTCCTGGGCAATTAATACTTTCGTTCCATATAAGTCCCTGGATCTGGATAGAATACTGCCAGTTATGCTACACAAAATGCAATCTCTTGTATATATGCACCCGAGTCCTGGATACAAGTAAGAGTGGTTTTTATCGGGAAAGTCGGTAGAAGGGGCCATGAATTCGCAAAGAATTTCTGGCTTCTTTTGTGATTATAAATTTGAAGCGCATTCTCGACTTCCAAATAAGACATATTTTTAACGGAAGTCCTCTTTGAAAACTCTCAATATGCAGACATTAAGGGTAATTCCACTAAAAACGGCCCCTTCATGATGTAGCGTTTGCAATTGAGAAAACTACTAAATTTAAAAAACCTGGGCATCAAGGTTATGTTCTCACCAAGAAAGAACTAGGATGATCATGTCATGACGACAGACTTGGACACAACTGTATTTACTGATGACCCGATGACTCAAAGATGGATTCCAGACTATCTGGCTTTGCTAGTGTTTTTCGAGCTGAATTACTGGCTATCAGCGAAGCATGCAAGCTACTCATATTATCACAGACAGTGAGGCGATTGTTAAAGCCATTGATTCTAGTACATCATCCTCCAAATTAATCCAGTAATGCTGGCATGAACTTGCTGGCCTCAAAATTACCACAATGCCGATGTCTGTTCTCGGTTATTGTGTATCGCAGAAATGAACGGGCGGAAGAGCTGGCCAGGCGAGGAATAGCCCTTCATAACTCAATTGCGTAAATAGGCAATATTCTCCCAATTTGTAGAAAGATCTGGCTCACCTATAATATATCCCGAACACTTGATATGATATGCAAATCCAGGCAAGACATAGCGAGGATCTAGCAGACACATGGCCATAGTGTAGATGGCGTTGCGACGGTTGAGTGAGTGATCCAATTTCCGGATGATTGTGAAAGAGCAAACACATGATAAGAGACATGAAAGCTTACTAGATCGTTTCTTCTTTTTGAACTCAATACAAACTGGATGACTTCGTGAGAATGTCCACAACTCCCCATATCAATTCCATCCACAGATTCATATGAGTATGAGTTATGGTATTAAAACGGCGTACTTCAGAACTAATTCGGTCACAGGTTTAGACAGCCAGTGGTCGCCATTCCTTCCTACATACCAATCGCTTCTCATGAAAAAGTGCCTCTGATCTAATTCATTCTGGCAATTAAAAAAAAATTAATTACACATTTCTGAAAATGTTTCTCTTATAAGATCCTAATTAATTTTTTGCAAAAAACATTTTCAAAATTCCTAACAAAGCTGTTCTCCATCAACTCAATGCTATATTCCATTTTTATACAAACTCAAAATTATTCAATAATTCGAGTATCTATACAAACTATGGCAACTCCAAAGGAATGGCTTATCTATTATAATGGATAAGAAATTGTTTCTTTGTGTAAATTTTATTTGAACAGTAAACTTAAATTGGGCGAACAAACACAACCAGCAGACAAACGGACAAAGACATCACATCTTCTTTAGCAACATTTCAAATACAATTTACTTCCTGGAAAGTTTTTATCTCAACAAAACATAAAACAGCCTCAAGTTATAAGATACAATAGTTACGCTACTTGCTACTGCTGCTGCTACTCTGTGACTATGTTTCATTACATTTAAGGTAGTTAGTTACTCTCCGTTTTACTTTGGGATATCAAACGAATATAACATTTCTAACTATTTGCAATTTACTTACAAAGGCTTTTGCAATTATTTTACGCCTTGGGGTATTTATAATTATAATCCACATTATGTGAGCTCTTCTTTCATTAGTTAAGTGTACCACCGCATTTCCATTTGGCAAAAGGACCATCCCCGACAAAGTCAAAATGGGGTCCGAAATAAAATTTTAAAATAAAATGAAATGGCCCCGAGAAAGAGATGAAAAGAGTTATTTCAAAATGGTGAATGTGAGTTTCGTGTTTCCTTTTAGGGTTTTATAAAGAAAAGTCATCTTTGGCTTTTTTACTTTAATTTATTTAAAAAATATTTAAATAGAGGCTATAACAGCAAAAAGTGCTACGAATTTAATATTTTGTTTTTGAATATTTTCTTATGTTTATGGGCTATGAAAAAGTTTGTTTGACGTGTACACCCAACTAAACAGGACAAGCCAGCTGTTATGGCACAAGATGAAATACAAGTTGCTGCGAATACAGATCTTTCAGAATTTCAAATGCCTGGCCTACTCGAATACCTGATGTTGCTGGTCAAAACGCCCACACTCTCGACTTGTTCGTTACTCCTCACACTGAGAGGTATATCATTTGGGAAACCTCTTCATTCCTTATCAATGTCCCAGGAGAAGTAAAAATGTCTGATCATTTGTTAAGAACGTACAAAATGTAACTTAATCTTAGGTTCCAACGCTCCAATAACCCGATAACAAGCTCTTCAGATAAGGCAAATGTACTCGCAGCTCATTTTACTGCAATCTCTACGTTTTCTGACAGCAAAATTGCCTCTCCTGCATTTGAAAACGTAGGTCATTCATTCAGATTGGTACACTTTCGCATTCACAGTTGAAGGGTCCTTCGAAATCTTGATATATACAAATCAGCTGGTCCTGATGGTATATCCCCCATTCTTCTGAAAAGGTATTCTCAATCGCTGGCAAAACCACTGAGTAATCTATTCCATCGCTCCTACTGTTCTGGTATATTCCCTAGAAGATTGAAAACATCATATGTCCATCCTGTTCTTAAAAAAAAACGACCCACCCTCCCCTTCCTGCTACAGGCCAATTGCGGTTACTTCCCTTTTTTCCAAGGTCTTGAAATCGCTGATCAATCATCAGCTCAAGAAATATCTTGAAGATTGAAATACGGCTTTCGCAGCAATCGTTCCACTGGTGATCTGATGGCATATTTCACCGAAGAGTGGAACAGATCTATACATTGTTTCAGAGAAAGTAAGATTATTGCGCTTGATATTTCTAAGGCCTTTGAAAGAGTTTAGCACCAGACTCTCATATCGAAAATGCGAGCGTTTGGTATCATATTTATCCTTTGGATTAGAAATTACCTCCTAGATCGTTCAATATATGTATTGGACAGTTTCAAGTCTGATCTTCACAGAATAAATGCTGGTGTTCCCCAGGGCTCTGTTTTGTCTCCGACTATCTTCCTCATTTTTATGATTGATCTCTTGCCTGAAACTTCTAATCTACTTCATTGTTTTGCTAACGACTCTACCCTCAGCTTCTCACACTCGTTCGTGGCCATTGCGCGATGTTTGTGTGCTTGTCTGTCAACCTCAAAGTTACAAGTTCTATCCCGGCTGTTGTCTATGTCCGTCTTAATTCCATTAATTCATTAACTTCACGCACGCGCTGTGTTGAAACATTTAAAGGGTAATCATAATCCCTTGAGCGCGTGTAGATTATAAAAAAAAAGAAAAAAAATTCATGTCCATCTCCTTCGGAAGTTGCAACGGTATTGTATAATTAGCTCATTAAACTCTGATTTCAGCCACCAAAACTGCTGCTGAATACTAAGGATTTCAATATCGATATAAGAAATTTTTCACCTCTCTGATACAAAACTTGAGTATTAATCACGTCTTTGGTCAGGTAGAGCCCAAAATTCTTTTCACTAGTTCAATAATATCCACAAGAGGGCGTTAAAACTGATAGGAAACACAGATATCATGGAATCATTCCCATCTCTTGGACACCGTGTCGCGTCGTCGGAATGTATCTTGTCTTTCTTTAGTTTATCGCTTCTTTCAAGAGCAATACTCACTCGAAATAGGCAGTTGCATTCCTCCCCTCCATCGAGTTCACCCGTGATACCCGTTTCGCAAGGAATATTCATCAGTTCACCCCTGAGCCGAATTTTGGACGTACCGTCAAATACAGGGATTCGTTTTTAAGTCATACAACATTATTATGAAAGAATTTACCAGTTACGGGTTTCCCTTGTCATTGCATTTTGCAAACATTCAAGTCCGATGTTCAACAATAGATCCGTGCCCCCCCCCCCTAATTTCCACATCACTCGTTCTAAGCTTAACATTATAAGGGTCTCTTAATAAACCCTTGAGAGCGTTTGAATTATAAAAAAAGACGCTCTGCTCCTCTGCACGAGGTCGTTTCAAATATATAGAAGCCGCCTACCCACAGTTCGCGACTGACATGGTAGATTAACGGAGCCATTATTCTCCCCTGGACTAGCCTTCTTAACCGCTTAGATGCACTATCTGGTAGTACTCTCCTTGAGGGGAGTAAGTCCCAATAAATTAAGCTGTTGATCGAAGACATCGCTTTTACAATGTGGCCCCGAAAGAGCATTATCAAAAAAATTAACAATTCTGTTAAAGTTTGCTCCGTTGTATGGAACCTGGTTGTAATAATAATGTACTCCGACTCTGGTGTTCTGTGTAATCCAAGGCAACGTCTAAAACACTTCCTCTCATACACCCGAATCTTTTCCATTTGAGATGGGGTAACTTTGAACCACACCGGGCACCTATAGACCAGATGAGGGCCATGTTGTAAATTACCCTGCTGTCAAGGCGGCTGCTATAAAACAACCGTTTCCTCAAGGTAAAGGCTCCCTAGCCCTGCTCGGTACGAAATTTCTAGTTCAAAATATCTACAATTATTGATCCAACTAGATTCCAAAGCAATTTACTCCACCATTTTTCGCTCGTTTCTCTACGATCACTAGCTTGCGCCAGTTGCTTCTAGAATCCCTTCAATCTCCAGGCAACGGAGTCATAATAAGAATAGTTTATGTTGTTCTGAAATTTATTTCCAATTTTCAGCCATCGCAGTATCACTAAATCTTGTCCAAGTCACGCTACAAAGAATTCTGATGGCCTCAAATTTTGGAGCTGTTCTGTACACTATTAGATCATCGGCAAACGCTATCGCCTTTGTTAGACTACTTCAAAGATCACTCGTGTAAGAGCTGAATAGAATCAGTGGGCTTACCGCTCAGTATACTGATGAAGACAATTTTTAATATCTTTAATTGCAGTAGAAGTTATATTTACTACTTTCGAAATAAAAGATCTGCTTCGCGAAAAAAGAACTGTTCGGAAAAGATGGCATCAATCCTGAGCACCTCAGGACAAAACCATCCTAAGCCGCCACTCGAATGAACTCAAATATGCTATCCGCGACTCAAAAAATCGGAAGATTTCTACCTATCTTGAAGGTCTGACTGCAGATAAAAATACGAACTATTCATTACGTGGAAAGCTATAAAAGATGTTAAAAAGCAAATACATTCAGCACCAATCAGACAAAATAATGGTGGAAAAAAACCGATTTATTTGCTGAACATCTAGAGGAAACTTTTAAACCTTTTGACGGTCAGACGTTGATAAATGAACATGGTGATATCCAATGGCCATCTGAAAACTTTCTTATTCAGAATATTACGTTATCAGAACTTTTTCAAGCTATTAAAAATCTTGAAAATAATAAAGCTCCTGGGTACGACCTAATAAATGCTCGCGTGCTTAAAGAGCTACCTAAAAAAGCAGCACGCCAATGCAAAGTCGCAGAAGTCTTAATGGTTCCAAAGTCGTGAAAGTCTCCGAACGAAAAGACATCTTATACACCGATTTCCCTCTTGCCAGTGATCTATAAGGTATTTGAGAAAATCTTATTAAAGCGACTGTTTCCTATTATTGAAGAAAGGCGGCTTATTCCTGACCATCAATTTGGTTTTCGGAAAAGCCACTCAACAATTGATCAAGTGTAAAGAATAACCAATGAAATTGAGAAATCACTAGAGGGAAGAAATGCATGTTCAAGCGTATTTCTAGACGTCTCTCAAGCCTTCAACAAGGTCTAGCACGATGGCCTTAATTTTAAACTACTACAGGTCTTTCCGGAATCCGGATCATATATATTACATCCTTGAGTCCTACCTCGAAAAAAGGCTACTTCGAGTTAAGCAAGGGAGAGAATATTCGGATTTTAAGGAAATTAATGCTGGTGTTCCCCAGGGAAGTGTTCTGGGTCCGATTCTGTTCGTACTATACACTAGCGATATTCCTCAAGAAGAAGATACCATAATAGGTACTTTTGCAGACGATATGGCTATACTTGCAATATCCGATTCAGTTGATTTTGCAACCAAGAAGCTCCAACGAGCTCTAGATAAATTTTCGGTATGGACTAAGAAATGGCGAATTGTTCTTAATGAGTCCAAATCAACACATATTAATTTTACTTAGAAAAAAAGTTACCAATCTGCCCACCTACATTAATTCGGTGCAAATACCATATGCTAATGAAGCAAAGTACCTAGGAATGACACTAGACGCTAAGCTTAAATGGAAAACTCACGTTAAAAAGAAACAAGATCAACTTGAAAATAAATTACGTGAAATGAATTGGCTTATTGGAAGATATTCCAAACTCAGCATCTACAATAAATTGCTTATCTATAAGCAAGTCATAAAACCAGTATGGACGTACGGTATCCAACTTTGGGGTTGTACTAAACCAAGCAATAGACAAATACTACAATCTTTTCAGAGCAAAGTTCTCAGGGAAATCGTTAATGCTCCGTGGTACATTAGAAACACTGATTTACACAGAGACTTACGATTACCAGCTGTTGAAGATGAAATAGCAGTTTTTGCTGGGAAGCTACGAACTCACTTAAATGACCATATTAATAGAATTATTCGACAAACAATTGATGACACAAACCTTGTGCGCCGACTTCAAATAACGGGACCGTTCGACATAGTGCCATAAGGAGTATCTGCTTTTAAATGCGCTATCCGCAAGTCCTTTCAGTGGGGAGCTACCTGCCAAACGTGATTATATTATGAAATTAATACTACTTGATAAGGTAACTTAGTTGTAGTCGCACGAACAAAAGGGAGGTGTTTTTTTAGTGAGTAAGAATCTTCACCTACCCACGAAAAAAAAAAACAAACGACAACTGTCTACCATGTTAGAGAGTATTTAAAGAAGTGGTTTACCTATGTCCAGTCTGATGGTCAGTTTTAGATAGAGACCCTGATTTCTTAAAGGTCTTCTCTACACACGGACAAGAACACTAGTAGGCTAGGCGAGCACATTCAATTTTTAGTTTCGCAACTGTTTAGTTGCTTAATTGAAACATATGGGATTATATGGGACACCGCGCACTTAGAGCAACTCGATTCCAGCAACTGTATGTTGACACAAACTGAACGATTGCCTTCGCAACAGTTGAGATGTTTTCTATAAGCGCAAGAGAGAAAAGAGTGTGAGCGTGAGTAAAGGGTTGCCAGTGCGCGGTTCTCTTTCAACTGGTGATTAAACTATTTGATTTCGATCACAGTACACAGTTGCCAGTACGCGACCAGCCGTACACTGCTTTTTAGATTTGTTCCATTATACATATATCAGAGACCAGTTTAGACGCGGCATGAATTGCGTCATGTCCCGCTTTAAAACCGAATGAGTATCCAGTGACATATTGTTATCCCCTGTCTATTTGGACAGATCTCTATTAATAACTTTTTCAAATACCTTGCTGATACTCGGAAGAAGACTGATTGACCGGAAATTAACCGGATTGGAGTTGTCCTTTCTCATTTTCGGGAGAGTATATACCACGGATGTCTTCCACGGCACTGGATAATGTGCATTTTTCAATGCCTTATTGAACATTGTGGTATAAATGTCCACTGCTTCCGAAGGTAGCTGTCAATAGTACAACGTTGGATATACCATCGACTACTGCTAACCTCCTTTTCTTTGATGAAACACGGAATGAGACTCGTTTCGCTCGGTGATGATGACGTTTGCCAAATGATCTTCATTTATTAGAGTTATAAAGTACGGATAAAAGTCTTGTAGCAATTTACCTTAACCTAGCTGCGAGCGCCGGCTACTATAAAACAATCGTTTCATCATCCTAACGTAGTCCTGGATAGAGCAGAATTTCTTATGTCTGCCGAAATACAAATACTGATCCAATCATATGCCAAGGTAGCTTAGTTAATTTTTACTCGCTAGTAGATGTCCATCTAGTCGTACGTTCTTTAGCTTTCGCGTCAGTGCTTCCCGGGTAGAAAATTATCTAGGAAACACTATTCAATAGCGTGGCCCTAGCTATATTGGCCATTATATAGTTCATCCTATGCTGGGCCTAGACAGATGCAAGCCTGGCGGATCTTGACTAATTTATGCTTATCCTGGCTTTATATTGAACCTGGCTAGAACTGCCTATTTATTGGATTTTCCAGGAGTATCTTAGACTGGGCCTAGATATTTTTAAATTGATGTAGCCTAGATATGAAACTTTTTCTTGGCGATATCTTGGCTGTAGATAGTATCGCCTATTTATTGGCATTGTAATAAATAAACTACAAGGGACCTGGATAGTTTTTACTTGGTGTAGCCTGGATAAGGAATTGTATCTGGGCGTTATATTGGCCTTAGCTAGTCTCGCCTCTTTATAAGCGTTCTCAGATTTTATTTATACTGGGGGTAGATAGTTTTTACTTGATGTATCCTAGATGTGCCTATACATATGTCTCTATAAAAGGCTATCCATTATCCTTCTAAAAACATAACTTTTTTGTTTTGGTCCTAAATCAGTATTTTTCAGCTTAATACGTATTTAAGTCTTCTTAAACAGTATAATTAAAAGAGAGTTATTTGAGTAGCAGTTTGAGACACGATGTTTTATATATCACAACAAGCACGGCAAGCGAGAGGACTCGGGTTCGAATCTCAGTGGAGGTAAATTAAAAAAAAAAAAAAATTCTTTCATTCCAGCAAAAAATCACATAAAGAGTCGAATATATGGAGGCAAAGAAAAAATGAAAATATTCAACAATAATAAAAAATAAAAAACTTTATTTTTATTGTTTCTAATAATTTTTTTAAGAATTGCCGTAGCTCTTGTGCTACTTGTGAAGACCCATCTAGGGCCCATATAGGAACATTATATACAGAGCATTAACAAATTAGCGAGGGACAAGCTAGATACTGCTCGGTAGGGTCATGACTGAAACTAAGAAAAACTAGCTGGGGCCTTGGCATTATCGAGTCGAAAATTCTACCCGGGTTACTCATATCCTTTGAGGTTCCATACAATGAAGCCCTCAACAGAATATTTTCTGATTTGTGAATATTAATGTTCAACTTGTCTTGTATACGCTATTCGATTGTTTGCATTGCATTAGAACGGCTAAAGGACGAATCACTGTACTTCACAGTACGACCGATGTTAGGCTCAAGGGTAAACTGATGGGAATTCCTAGAAGTTCCTTCCCAAAATCAGCCAGATAGCCACCAGTTGGAATTCTTCTATTCGAAATCAGAGACCAACTTCGACGCAACATAAGCTGTTATGTTAAAACCAAACGGATTATCCGGTATAATATTGTTTTCGTTCGTCCACTTGGACAAAGCTCTCTTATAACCAAGATACATATGATGAGAACTTCCGAGCTAAAGTAGTCAATGGGAACATGCAATAGGTATTTTGTGATTAATTTGTTTGTTACACTTGAAGTGCACAGCTAAAGAATACCTCCCCGCCAAAGTCATAAGATTCATCTTACTCCTACGACAGCTGTTAACCTATTTAATGTGACTTCTTACACCAGTTCGTCGCATATTGACGTCAAATCATTAAGTTTGAAGAATAACAAATTAGTTTGCAACTCTATCAAGAGTGTACTTAATGTCACCACGCGAAGCAAAGCGTTTTGGCTGCTGAAAAATATTCATGAACTCGCGGGGGTACGGCGACGAAACGAAACGTAGTATACGACATTCCAAACGCAAACGCCAAACGGTCTCTATCGGATCGTGACCGGAATGAAAGGATTTCGACTTCTTTGCGACGCCAAAGTAGGGTGGGGATATCGGGAATAAGATTCAATTTGCATTCGTTATGTCTGTGTGCCACTCAGAGAAGTGTCCTTCTTTTTTTTTGCTGGTCGAAAATAAATGTAGAATTCTTATAGCTGTGACCTTCGCCATTGAGGAAGAAAAAAAAAAAAAAAAAAAGTTCGACAATGTGACATGTCACTTGATGTTTGTGGCAAAATTGGTTGGTTACAGAAGCAATCATATCCCGCGTTAAGATAGATAAATGGCAGCACCCACCACATCCCGAAACCCTGTGCACATACTTGGGATTCGTAAAACGCTTCTATTTTAAGATAATTGATATTCACCACCACTTTGAAACGAAAAGGGTGAGCCCTGAGCCAGCGCCAAGCTGCTTGATTGTCATGCCAATGACAAGGACGACTTCCACTTCGAGGCTACCAACGAAGAAGACAAGCAGCGACAAATTAACATTTTGTGGCGACTTAAGCTCACGCCAACAAAAGGATCACAGAGATATTTAGGGTAAGAAGTTATAGGACCCGACAAAAAGATGCTGCTTTTGACTTAACCCCAAATGCCTGCGGCACGGAGCAATGGGGTTTATTCTATTAAAGTCATTCTCTGTTTGTAGGTAATATGGTTGTCGCTTTGTGGAGAACAGTCAAATTCTGAATATACAAGTACATAAATCTAGTATTTGTTGCAGGATTACCAAATTGAATGCCAAGAGTTAGATGATTTTTAGAGAGACAAGAGTTTGAGATTATAGTATTTGCTGTTATGAGGGCTTCTGGTTTTGTAGACTTTGGGATATGACGAACCTTTTATACATAAGATTATTATTATTTTTTTTTTTTTGAGATAAAAAAATAAAAGATGTTTACTTCATAGATTTTTTCAATGGAAATAATTTTTTACTTTAGCTGAATTTAGAGGAAATTAGACAACACAACTTTGGATTTTTGGAATGTCAGAATCCGACGTAAAGTCAAATTCTAAAACAATACCACCAGAAGTTCAATTTTCAAAACAATGCAAGATTTATTACAATGAGGGGATAATTCACTCAATTGGATATTAAGATTACAAGTTATGATTTTAAGAATTTAATTGCTGTACAATGCTTTGACAATTAGTATTCTAGAAAGAGAAAAAAAATCAGAAAAAGAAATATGTATGTATATACACAAAATGAGTTTCGTCAAATTACACTGAAAGAAATTATAGTCAAACGCATTATTCAACATCTTCCACACCATACAAGATAAAGCTTTACAATTCCAAGCGAATAAGGGTAGATGCAATGGACATCTAGGCATTGTTCCATTGGCTAACTAGCTCTAGCTCCAACTGTTAATTTCCAGAAAATCTTTGGCACGCGTGGATTATGACATGGTTTGTCTGTTTTAATATTGAGTATTGGTGAAGGAAACGAAGTTGTTGAAGATTTGAAGATACTCAAAAGTCTCCAACGTTTCTCAAAAAAAAAAATTAAGTATTTATCCTCGAGTTCCATAATCCATATTCCATATTCGACACAAAGTCTTTCATTAGGTGGTTTCCAGTTCACCGTGTCAGAGGACCTATGTTCTCAGGATCATCTGAAATTATGTCAAAGGTCTAACACTTATCCTGTCCACGTCAATGAGAAGTGTTAAAAGTTCTTTAATGTTCAGCACTTCTCACCAAATTGGCAGCTTAAGCACAACAGACAAACCCAGTCCCATCAAGCTGACCAAGCTGTTCTTTCGACGATGAACTTCCATCGAAAGCAGGGAGTATTCAGTCATCAGCTCCAAATGGACTGCTGAATGGTAGCATAAGTAAGGGTTGGGCTAACTTAAAACTATGATTGGATTGTGTTTCGGAGGAGGTGTTTTAGGCAGGGTCAAAGTCGAAATCGTTTTCATTCGAATTAACCCTCCGCAGCATACGCGTAATAGGTTCGTTGGAGCCATAGGAGGTACGGCGGGTAGGGAGATAGAAGAGGCGAGGATTTCTAAGGTTACGAGGGTTTGCGCTGAAAAGGATAGAGTTGTAAAGAGTTTGACAGTCAACGGAGCCTGAGAGAAGCCGATGAATGAAGAGAATCTCTGCTATATCTCTCCGTTCTTGCAGTGTATTTAGGTTAATTAGTTGAAGGCGGTTTTGGTAGGGGGGCAGGATCATGGGATTATGCCAAGACAGACCGCAAAGGGCAAATCTTAGGAAGCGACGTTGAATGCTCTCGATTCTAGAGATGTGGATTTGTTGATATGGGGACCAAACTTGACTGGCATACTCAAGTAGAGGATGAACAAACGTTATGTAAAGGGATCGGGTGACGTAGGGGTCGGAGAATTCTTTGGACCACCGTTTAACAAAACCAAGTGATGAGTTGGCTTTTAAAATTATATTATCGATGTGTGCCAAGAAGTTGAGCTCTCGTTCGCATAATATTCCTAGGTCGCGGATCGATTCAACAGTTGAAATGGGTTGGTTATGTAGAAGGTAAAGACGTGGAGGGGATTTTATGTGTTTACGTGAAAAAGTGATTGATTGGCATTTCGCAATATTTAGCTCTAAGCAATTTTTAAGGCACCAGACTGAGAAACTGTCGAGATCTTGTTGGATAAGGGAAGAGTCATGTTTTGAAGAAATTATTTTGAAGATCTTAGTATCGTCAGCGTAGAGTGAGATATGGGAATGTTTGATGACGTTTTCAATATCTTTAATGGTAAGAATGAAAAGGAGAGGACCTAAGTGGCTGCCTTGTGGGACTCCGGAGGCAGCTAAGAAAGGACTAGAGAGGGCAGATCTGAAACGAACACAGTAATAACGGTTTTCTAGATAAGAAAAAATCCATTTCAAGAAATTAGGTTCAAAGCCAAAAGCGGATAATTTGAAAAGTATTAGTTTATGCAAAATTTTGTCAAAAGCTTTGCTAAAGTCAGTAAATATAGCGTCAACTTCCTTTCCGTTGTCTAAGGCAGATAGGGAATACGATACAAATTCGACAAGGTTAGTGGTTGTAGACCTACATTTAAGAAAGCCGTGTTGTCTTGGAGAGATCAGATACTTACAGCGGAAACTTAAAATTTCGTACAAGATACTTTCAAATATTTTAGGGATATGCGAAAGTTTGGCAATGGGACGATAGTTTTTAACATCACTCTTAGGACCCTTTTTGTGTATTGGGGTTATGAAAGAGGTTTTCCATACCTGAGGAGAATCTCCTTGAGATAGCGATAAGCTGAAAATTTTAGAGAGGGGTAGAGAGAGGGCTGAAGAGCATTTTTTTAGGAATATTGCAGGGAGGCCATCAGGACCAGGAAGAAATTCCTCATCAAGTTGATTTAGCTTATTTTCGATTAGACATGGGTCAACGGTAAGTGGAAGAGATGGGCCTAGGGAGAAATTTGGCAAATAATCGAAATAACCAGAATCAGGTACAAAGGAGTCGTCAGTGAAAGATTGCTTGAAAAAGGTGGCAAAAAAGTTGGCAATACCGTGCGAATTATTTGAAGTTTCGGTGTTGAAGGAAAGAGAGGTAGGGTAACCATCGGATTTTCTTTTGAAATTGACGAACTGAAAGAACGATTAGGATTATTTATAAGGTTGGTTTGTGTTTCTATTAAGTAGTGCCGGTAAAGGGAGTTGTATAGCTCGGTAAAGTGAAGATAGGAACCAAGGTAGTTAGAATAGTTAGTGGGAGAGTTAGTGCGAAGGAAAATTGCCCACAACTTGTTTCTCTTATAATATAAAGCGAAGCTTGCGGTTATACCAAGGTGGTGAAGCGAACGATGATTTATGGCGACAAAAGGGTACATGGAGTGAAATAGAATTGAATATTTCTGTGTAAAATATTTCTGCGGCATCTTTCACAATAAGGTTATCAAAATTGAAGGAAACTCTGTTCAGATATTCGTTAATATGAGGGAAGTTTGCTTTGTGAAAATCATAAGAGTACTAATTTGCTATCATTAATATATCTCCATATGTAACTTAGTCATTCCTAGAATCTTTTTTTGACACATTCAATATTGACGAAGTTTTTGACACTTGTATGAACTTGGATCACTTCTACTTTAAAAAAAAAATTATACACTATGGAACAGAAATGAACGAGCTTTTATAGGAAAATATCTGTATTAATAAAAATAACAATGCCACAATTAGTCACTTTCATCGCCCTCTTCGATTGGTAGCACATCCTCCTCATTTTCTGCCGCATTCTCCTGTCCCAAAGTGTGTAACTGCCTGAGGTAATAAACTTCACCTCTTTGTACGAGGGGAGTTGGAAGAGTACGTTGCAAGTCAAATGTGATCAAACAAGAGGAGCCATCACTTAATCCTTTGTCTTTGCATGAATTCATCAATGATCAATGAGCCTTCTCAGCCAAAGCATGATGTTCCCTTTGCTTTGCTTGGATCTGCATACTTTTTTCAATGTCATGCTCATTTTGAATTATTTCTATTCGAAATAAATCACATGTTTTACATGTTTCCTTCTTTGGAATGTAGAAATGCAAATTGTAGGTGCTGAAAATGGTTCTGTAGTATTTTTTTTTTTCACGGGAACTTTATCAGCTGTTTTTTTTTTATTTTTGTTATTTTTCAACATAAGATAAGTAAAGTTTTTGCAAATTTAAATTTGGTTCCAGATATTGGCGATTAGAAGACCTTTCTCCATAGTGACTGACATAACGAGGAATACTCTCAATGTAGCGCTTTACAAAATCTTTGTCTTCATCTTTGGTTTTATTCCCAGACACTTGCTAACCTCTCTGATCTGGTATGGGCATTTTTGTTTTTTTATTTTATATTTCAAGAACTTTAAGAGTGTGTTGCTTATGACTAGGTCCTACACGGATGTTTTTTCTTCGTCTTTTAAGCAAACTTACTTTCACTGTACAACATAGACATGTAGTTTGTCCATTCCAGTCCATATTATAGAATTTTGGAATAAATACTCTCTTGCAATCCTGTTGGAACATTTTCACTGCATTTCCTTTAGCAAGAACTTGAAATAGGAGTAAACGTTTTTGAAGGTATTGTTTTTTCCAGCATAGTTAACATACTTTTCACCTCGGTTTCGCTTCCACAACTTCTCATTTCGGTGTTTCTTTTTAACTACTTCTTCAGACTGTCCCATATTTTGTGAACTTGATGAAGTTGCTTCTCTTGCATCGGGTCTGGATACATTTTCAATATTTTCATCTTCAGATTTACTACTGTATTCTGATTTCGATGATTCTGGTGTTCGATATGATCCACTTTTGTCACTGAAAGGTTCTGATTCTTTTTGCGAAAATTGGTGTTCAAATGTTGCATTTTCAATATGAAGGTGCTGCTATTGGGTGCTGCTAAAAAATATTAAACACTATTAACACTTCCTAGTCAATGAGGCAAAACTGCAATGGAAACAATTTTTTCATTGTTGAAACTAACATACCTTGGATTTCAGGAGCATTATTGGAATGTTCCGAATCCAAAATTTTGAGTTTGAAGCACTGCATACCTTGAACAACTTGGAGTCTCAAGTCCAACAACATCATTACTTGAACTTCCAAAAAAAATAAACAACTATCACAAAAGTCCGCAAGAGAAAAACAAAACACTATTGTTCTTAAAACTAAACTCACTGGTTATTGGGCCATTATTCGCTAAAACATTTTCACAATACACCCCAATTGACACTGAAAGATCCTGTAACAATCAATCATGTAGCGGTAAAATTAAAACCACACCGTATAGGATTGCTATACACACTTTAAACAAAACTGAATAGAATATTGATCTAAGTGACTTGTGTAGCTTTAGATTACCTTAGCAAGCAGTAACTTTTTCTTAAGTAAAAAATGATCCAAGTGACAACAACCGACTTGTATTAGTTCTGAACTTACTTATAATCAACAGTAAAATGATCCAAGTATCATTCAAGTAACTTAGATCATATCTGCACTAATAATTTTATATTTAACGCAATACAGAAATGTCAGAAAGTAGAGTTTAATAGAAGAAATGTTCGATAGCACTTGGATCTCTTTTACATTAACTGAATTAATGTTTTAGGAGCCCAATAACATACTTAACTCAGTTATTAAAAAATTTTACTTGGATCACTTCTGTTCTTAACTAGCCATTTGTTCTCTCGGGACAAAGTGTTAACGGTCCATATTTTTCTTAGTTCACATCTAGATAAAGTCTGGCATCTTGCTCTTTTATCGAAAATGCGTGCTTTCGGCATCGACGAATCCCTACTTCTTTGGATTAGAAATTTTCTTTCGAACCGTTCAATACAAGTTGTACTAGACGGATTCAAGTCTGAAACCCACAATATAAATGCTGGTGTGCCCCAGCGCTTCGTTTTGTCCCCAACCCTCTTCCTCATTTTTATTAATGATCTCCTGTCTGTAACTTCTAATCCAATTAATTGTTTCGCTGACGATAGTACTCTTAGCTATTCATATTCGTTTTCAGACTCACATCCCTCCTCTTCGGATGTGGAACTGCAAGGACAAAATATGATAAGTTCATTAAATCACGAACTAAACAGCATTGTACAATGGGGAATAAGAAACCGCGTCGAATTTAATGCTTCGAAAACTCTTGTATCGTTAAAGCGTGGTATACCCCCTTGCCACTATCTATGAGTGGCACTTGCATCAACGAAACTGAACATCTCGATATTCTCGGTATTTGCATCACGGGTTGCTTTTGTGGAACGATCACATACGTGATGTTGCCAAAAATGCCGCAAGATGTTTGGGTTTTCTGAGACTGTGCACGAAATTCTTTTCTCCTTCTGATCTGGCTACAATCTATAAAACCTATATACTTCCAAAACTTGAGTATAACTCCGATCTATGGGCTGGTGCTCCAGTAACTTATTTAAGTCTCTTGGACAGTATTCAAAGAAGAGCTTTTAAAATGATTGGTGACAATAACATCATTGGCTCATTTACGTTACTCCAACATCGTCGTAATGTTTCTTGCCTCACCCTTTTTTACCGTTATTTTAACGGACTTTGCTCTAGTGAAATAACCAGTTGCATTCCCCCCCTTAAACAATTCAACGGTAATACTCGCACTTCTAGGAATGCCCATCAATTTACCCTCGAGCCCAACTTCGGTCGTACTGTGTAGAACAGAGATTCGTTTTTTAGCCGTACTACGCGAATGTGGAATTCCTTAATACGCTCTGTCTTTCCCAGTCATTGCAATGTTCAAGAATTCAAAACCAATGTACACCGACACCTCCTTTCTAACCCCTCCCTTTTTTCCTAATGCTCACGCTGTATCTCTGACACATTAAGGGTATACAAAAAACCTTTGAGTGTGTGCTAATTATATAAAAAAAATCTTTCGTTCACAAAAATTCACTAAAAGATCTTGGGTTTTACTCCTATATCTACTTGTAAAGTCTCTCAAGCAAAAGTAAAGCCATTAAAATTCTTCTTTTAAAACTTGTAAAGTCATATTTAATTAAAAATTTCGTTGTCGCGTCGTTGCTTTCCGCTCCAAAAGGTTTGTGATTTCCTTCAAAACAAAATCACTGGGGCCCATTTTATTTCAGGTACACCCTATTCTATATCTATCAATTTTTTTTTGTAGTTTTGATTATTTCTCTATTAATTTTATTGATCGAGACATAATCAGGTTTTGGACGGACGTATGCCTTAAAGATTGTGGCCAGATCGGAACGAGAAAAGAATGTCGAATGTATGATCATTCCATCGTCCCATATACACGCAAATTATGATTGTTAACACTGCCATTCATTGACATTCATGAAAATGCGCCTCGTTGCCGAGGCGATGTTCTCGGCCAATCTGATGTTCCATTGACGTACGAATGTTGCCTGATTAATTACCAAACCGATCGTATTATATTCGGCCATCAGACATTGAAAAGTCGACTGTGAAGAGCCAGCAGCACCACGTCTACCGTAAAATGGACGCAACACACGCAACATTTGCACCTACGAACACTTATTTGAATGATAAAAATTTTTGCATTTGAGCGTCCTATGCAATCGTATTACTTTCCACGGTGATTTGGCATCAGAAACTAAATGATAAACAACAGATTTGACAATACAACATGCCCGCTAAAATGCCTCCGCGCCTACTCAAACACCCTTTACATCAAATACAGGGATTTCCACCAAATCTGTGAACTTTAATATGCTTGGAACTCAAAACTTAAAGCTTGGACAAATATGTACTTTGCTTTGACCAAACCAAACACCATGCAATTGCTACATACATACATACATATGTACATATGTATATGGACTTTTATTAACTATTAAAAAATAGTTATTATTCATGGGCAAAACATTGAAAAATATTTAAGTTGAGTTAATATCCTTTCAAATCTTCTTACTTCTTCTGTAACGTTAGCAACATGAACGTCACATACAATATCTACTATATGAGCAATTTCGGAAGAATATTTTAAAGTTTTTGTGATGTGAGCCGATCTACTTAAGAAGGTCGTGGCGTCTCTCAATGGGGACTCTACATTCAAGAGCCATCTATCCAATGCATCGTTTGTCGTCCTCGACATCGCATCGACAGCGTCCTTGTTGTCGTCATCATCGTCCTCGTCGTTGTCGTCTTCCTTGTCGGTTAGGACGTCTTCTTGAGGTAAATTTACTTAGATGCTGCTGCTATCAGATAATTTTATTTGTCAATATCGGGCCATTTGCCAAGTAATGAAAAGTGAATTTTCTTCCTCTGGTGAACTCTCAGAGTGTTTTTCTTATTTATTTTTTTTTATTCTCTCCATATTTTTCTCCTGTGTCACATCATCAATGAAACTGAATTCAGGATCTAGGTGTCCTGTGTGGTGTATGTAGTATGTATGTGTATACAGTATATTGTGTATGCGTGTTATGTTGTTTAACTAAAGAGATATAAGGTATCTTCGAAGGTGACATTTTTTCTTCCGAACTCTATTCAAGTTTAACAAAAAAAAAAAAAGGATCCAAAAGGGTTGCAATGTTACTGGGGAATAATTTTCGATTATTGCTTTGCTGGATTTCTTTTTTTGGAATGGGATTTATTGGAGGAGTTTTCTTCGATGTTTCTTTTTTCTTCTTTGCTTTGTTACAATCACCTTTTTGTTTGCCTTGAAGGGGCTTTTGGCAAAGGAACTAATCAAATGACAAAGAAGGTGTTCCTTAAATGTGCGATATGTCAGTTAACCTGATATAAGCTTATCTTCTTTGCGACGACGAGGAATAGAATTCGAATGTGCTAAAGGTGCTAGTTTGGGGTTTGAAAGGGACAATTTTCTGAGTATGGAATGAAATTGAGTTTAGTGAATTACGACAAAAGGTATCTAATCTATAGCTGGGAAAAGGTAATTTATATATAATGAGAAACAGGTATATGGTCTTATCAGTAGTGGAATCTTTTAGTTTGTTCGGAATACGAGTTAATGGTGAGGTTTGAAGTCCCAATGTGATTTACCTAACTGCACAACTTTAATATTTTGATCTGATTTACCAGATGAAAGTAGTTGCCTTACTCAATATTAAAGTTGAAAGCAAAAGCTATTTGAGGATGTGTAAGTGTGGGCAAATCTTCCGATTTCTAAAGGACCTCCTCATACGCAACGGAAAAGTCACAAAAAGTCAGTAGATCTTTCACTTAGCGGTAGCCTAGCACCTTTATACCAACCTTTATGAACTCGATCATTGAGTTTCTATTTCAATTTCAATCATTTCAATGAGTCTGGATTTTCGATATCGGTTAACTCGGTTAACCACGATTTACTCGATTTCATTTATTCCGATTCAATCAATGTGGATTATGAAAGCCAATGGACGGTGGACTGGAATGTCTAGGTTGAACTCGGCATTGAAGAACATGATTGATTGAGTTGGTTGTTGATGGTGTGGGCCGCACAAACAATTGTTGGATTGAACTGGCGTTATCTGAGGTATCATATTCCGGTATTTTTACTGTGGAAGTTGAACCCAACATGTACCTAGCTTGTTGAGTATTCACTTGTTATGGGAACTATCGAATAAAAACTATAGACTTACATAACAGATAGTAGCTAAGAGTTAATTTATTCGATAGTACCCAATTATTCAGTATCTAACTATTTTCAGTAACTATTGGTAGTAAAATTGCTCTTTCCCGGAGCAAAAAATAAAATCTCTGTTTTTTTTTGCATTTTTGGAAGTTTCTTAATCCATCAACATCGTAGCTATCCTTTAACGGAATTTGCTAGTTTATGACTTGACAAATAGAGGACGAATTCAGTTATGACGCACATAGAGTATTTTGTTTCAAATGACAGTTAAAAGCGGTAAAATTGTTCTTTTTCGGATCAATAAATAAACTCTCATTTTCTTGAATTTTTGATGCTTTTTAATCTATGCACATAGTAGCCATCATTCGATTTCATTTGGCAATTTATGGTTTACAATATTTAGTATTTTGTGACAACTATCATAAGTCAAACAATGTCAGATTGTATAAGATCAAGCCCATTTAAATTTTTACAAACATTTTGGTTACAGCAAACATGAGTAGATAGAACTGGATATTTATTAGGTGAGGTGATCATTACTTGGAAGCTAAAGTAATAGGTTGATTAAATAATACCAAATAAAATATATTTTAGAACAAATAAGAAAGGTAGGGTTAGTGACAAAATTTCATCTTAGCCATCATATGACCCATTAGTATTATTCAAAAATAAGCATTGAGTTACAAATTCTACTTGAACTGAACGAATGAATGAATGAATTCGTTCAATAGTTCAAATCCATTAGTTACTAACTACTATCCACAGTTCAAATCATTAACATTCACTCGGACTTGTTGAGACCTCAAGTGTCGTTGAAGGTTACATTTTGCACTTCCGCTCAAAACTAAAACATAACTCTGCCATTTTACAAACAAAAATTTATTAAATTTTGACATTCTTTGTTAGATTATTAATATTTTTCGTCGAAGAAAATGGTTGGTCTCATGTTTCATTCGTATTTTTGTCAGTTTTCGCTTTTATTTTATGACGAAACGAAATTATTTTTTTTAAATTTGGATCAAATTGATTCAATCAAATTCGGCACATTAAGTCTGTTTCGTTGAGCGCTCTAATGTTCACATTAAGAACTGTCCAATAAAACGATCTAGCGTTCGAATAAAAACCTAATCTCTATATTTAACGGTATGACCAAAATTTGGCTTCAGAGTGAACTGATTAGCATTTTTAGCAAAACGGGTATAACGGGTAAAGTGACAAAGGGGAGAATACAAAGAAATATATGTAACATTCCGAAGGTGTTCAAGTGATGGGAATGAATCCATGATAGCTCGGTTTCCTATCAGTTTCAACGCTCTATTCTGAATTCTATCGAATAAGTGGAAAGAAGTTTGTATTGCACCTGCCCAAAGATATCTCGAGTCTTGGACGTATGAAAGACTTATAAATGGTCCCAGGTCAGAAGGGGTGAAAAAATTCTTACATCGATATAGAAATCTTAAACATTTTTGGCGGTCTCGAGAATGTGATCATTCCAACGAAGATTCCCGTTGACATGCATACCGTGTACTAGGTATGAGTTTTTCGATTTCTTCAATGCAAGTGTCATTCAAGGACAATGGCAACATTGAGTTTTCGAAGCTTTAAACTTCACACGATTGGTTAGACCATTTAAAAATGCTGTAAAGATCGGAGTTTAGTGAGCTACTCATACGATACCGTTTCAATTGCACTTCTGAAGGAGATGGATGTGAATTTGAGAACGAATATGAGAAGCTGAAGGTAGAGTCGTCTAGTTTCAGACAAGCGATAATTCATAAAAATAAGGAAGAGAGTCGAAGATAAAACGGAGCCTTGGGGAACAGCAGCATTAATTTTGTGAAGATCAGACTTGAAACCGTCCAATACATGAACGATCGAGAAGGTAATTTCTAATCCAAAGAACAAGGGTTTCATTGATACCTAACGCAAGCATTTTCGATAAGAGAGCCTGGTGCCAAACTCTAACAAATGCCTTAGCAATATAATCTTACTTTTTCTAAAATAATGTAAAGATCTGTTCGACACTTTGGTGAGACATGCCATCAGATCACCAGTAGAACGATTGACGTTCATTCTGAAGCTTTCGATCATCTACACCCAAAGAAAAACCTGTGTAAAATTAACCTAAATCGGGGTATAAACTAAGTTACTCCTAGGGCAGTTTTGAACTTGGTAAGTTCTAAGATAACATTCCTTAAATTGCTAAGGCAAAACAAATTTGTTAGGAACTGTCTAAAGAAGGAAAATTTATGCAAGTTTATCTTGACAACTAGGTAAATTTAACATAGTTCTTTGGCTAAATGAAGCTTTCAGATAAGGTAAATCTAGCAGGAATAAGATAATTTTTACCTTGTTTCTCTTCCAATGAGAGGTGATAAAAAGAGAACAGAATATTTGAAAGCTTAATAAAGAAAGAAACAAAATACTTTTTAAGTTTGTGTGTATACATGATTTGCTATATGCTAAAAACTCATAGGCTGATAGTATTTATTTTGTAAGTCTATCAATTATTTTATTATAATGGCGATGCATTATATGTATTTATTATTTTGCACATATGGGAACCGAAATATAAATGCGGTTGAAATTGTATCTACTAATTCTAACATTTTACGTCGAAAAAACACAAAGCGCCTTCAAAATAATCAATATTTAAATTATTTTATTTATAACTTTTATCGGAAAAAGGGTTACCATATATTTTTTTCGTAAGCAAATAAAATCCAAATTAACTTTTAAATCTGTTTTGTTTTTATTTATGTCATGGGTCATTTGCGTGTGAGAGTTGATAGGAAACCGGAAAGGTCAAATTTAATACAAAATATTCCAAATTACACACTGAGAGTCTTATGCTGCTTTTACAATAGTAATAAAATCTCATCTTTTCTGTAATTTTCTACTATTACTCTTGTCACAAAAAAATTACTACTCGTGTAATACAACATAAGAAATACATTTTTTTGTCAAATGTGAACGAAAGGGTAGTAAGTAGCAATAAAGTCTCCAAGATGTTAATGTATTTAGTATAAATTGAAAAAAAGTTACTTACACAATATATTTTATAATAAAATACTTTCTATGCAATCACCACAATGCGAAACGAAAACTTGAACATACCACCTAATACATTTTAAGTCAGTCAAGTGCTACAGCCAAGTTATTTTATCGAAATCATATTTTTTTAAGATATGGTAACCCTCAAATACTTAGCTTGTTTATATAAATATGGCTGCCGCTGACGAGACACTTCCACTTCTAGTAACATCTTTATTTTTTTGAGTGCGAGTGAGAAGAGAACGTTGACATCAGAAAAGTAGGTAATTTTACCTGTTCGTGAGGTAAATCTGCCTTAAATATAACTTGATTAAACCGCACATTTTCTAGATCTGTGGAACTTTAGATTAGCCCTAAGGCAATTCTGCCCTTAGGATAAGGTAATTTTTATTACCTTAGTCCCAGATAAAATTATCTAAGTCCTAAGTAAAAGTTTAACATAAATTGCCTTAGTCCTAGGCAAAGTTATGCTAGAAAAAATTTTGCACATAAATTACCTTAATTCCAGCTAAATTTTTAACATTATTTGCCTTATTCCTAAGCAAAGTTATTCTAGGAAACTAACATCCATACAAAAAAATTTAACCTATTTTTTTAAGGCACGGTAGCCTATTCTAGGTTAATTTACCTTAGGATTTTCGAGCATAAATTGCCTTAGATCTAAGGCAAGTTATTGTCGAAAAATAACTTCCATACAAAAAAGTTTGCCTAAGGCGTTTAATGCAATTTTACACAGATTTTTTCTCTGGGTGTAGATATTTCTTGAGCTGATAATTTATCAGTGATTCCATGGCCTTAGAAAGAAGGGGCGTAAGTGCAATTGGTCGATAGGAGGAGGCGGAGGAAGGGTCAGCCTTTTTTAGGAACAGGTGGACAAATGCTGTTTTCCATCTTCTAGGAAAGATTCCATAACAGTAAAAGCGATCGTTAGTCTTACGTAATGGTCTTGCAAGCGATGAAGAACAGCCCTTCAGAAGAATGTGGGGTATACCATCAGGACCAGCAGATTTGTTTATATAAAGATCTAGAAGGGCTCTTGCAACTGTAAGATTGAGGAAATATACCTGTCCCATTGAATGATTCACGTTATCAAGTACAGGAGGGGCGATGGTGCTATCAGGCAACGTGGAGCTAGCAGCAAAAGTAAAGTTTTGCGCTAATTTCTAGTCATGTAATTTAGTTCTTTTAATAATATCGTTGCAATGACTGATTGTTTGCGCTTTTTCCATTTTTGTCAGTTGGGTTGGATTCTAAGGAGCAACTGTGGATTCTGTTCAATGGAAGATTCGACCTCAAAACTATTTTTTTACAGAAAAAGTATCCCCGAAAGAAGTTCAGTCAAATCAATAAAACTAAACCGCGCAATATACCGTTTTTGCGTCAAGAGTCGGTTGTTAACCTAGAGTCAAAGTTGGACAGCACTATGGCATCTATGAACAGTTCTTGTTCAGTAAACTACTCGTATCTCATAATCTACAAGCGAGCTATCGCAAGCCAAGCAAATTCTGTAAATCTATTGGAAATATTAAGTCGCTAGGCAAGTGCATGAATTGCCGAAATATTTCTGAACGTTTAATCCGACTTTTTTCTTCAATAAAACTATCAAACCCATTTAAGACAACCGTATGAGATGAATCCTATGAATGTCATCTTGAAGCCTCTCAGCACGCTTATATTAAATATCTTAAAGAGCATTTGACAGAGCTTGTAAAAAGATGATTATTAAAATTGGAGTCTTTTAATTGATTAAAAATATAAACTTTTGTTTCTTTATAAATATAATTATTTGTTTATCAATATTAAACAATTTTCCCATTGTGTTTATTTTATTATTTCCGGTTAAATTTTTGTTCAAATATTTGTATCTCAATCTCATACCTTCTACTCGTACATAAGCCTGGAGTTGGTACCTACCCATCATACTTGATGCATGAACCCCCATCGCAAAGAAAGATTAATTCATTTGTGTTTGAACTTGGGTTAGGTAAATTTACCTACCTAGACAAACTGTTGAAATAAGAATATTTATTTAGAAGTGTTTATTCTAGCCAACAAAACAAAAATATATTTTCTTGTTTCCAAAAGCATTTGTATTCCAGACTATGGTATTTTAGTTTAAACACAAGTGGTGGAGAGAGTAATTTGCCAAATTGAATACAAGAGCGCTTTGCACCAATTAGACCACAGTGGCCAACAAGACTTGGTCGTCGCCGAAGTTGCCGACAACCATAGGAAGTAGTTACAATGGCGACGACCAAAACTACCACAACTATTAGCACACACAGTAACACACACTATACGCAAGCAGGAGGACATTAAGTCGTCAGTGACGGGAATAAAGAAACAGCCAAACAAAATTTCCTGACAACAAGAATCAACATACAAACAGAGGATACAGCGCAATGATGTACTTACAGTTTTATCCTTGCTATCTTCATGACATGAGAGACCATTTAGTTAAACAAGAATGGCTTTCGTCGAAAATATGAATATGAAAATATGAACACACTCGTAACTTTACCTAACTTTTACCTAGTACAAAGTCTATATTCACTTAGCCAAATGTAACTACTGTGAATTTAAATTGAGTAAAACAGGGACAACTAATGCGTTTGTTAAATAAGAAATAAACCTAAACCAACATTTTAGAGAAGAAAGTAGTTTTCATGGAATTGTAAAAACTGCAAGATTTCAAATTAATTGCAACATAATCAGATGCAATTCTAAACCACAAATTTCGAAGTGCAAACCATGTATTTCAAAACATTGTTTCTACTTCAGCGCCCAGTATCTTAAAACCTACCTTCATGTTTAAGAGACTTTTAAGAATGTTAAAAATGTTTCATATAAAAATATGGATGTTAATAAATACAACATTTGAGCCTGAGAAGCCATTGAAGTTTCGATAGGAATCGAATGCTATTTTAAGCTTTTTAAATTTTTAGAAGCTTTTGTACAAGGAGCCGCAAAATTAATCAACCTATCAGAACATGTTATAAATTTTGCAAATGGCGTCGTACGTTAATCATATTTGGCATTTGTGAAGTTGACAGCTGCAGTATACAAACAGACAAACAATGGAACGCTATACTCCGCAAGAGCGTGGAATAATTGTGTCGATTTTTTTGACAAATAATAATCGTCGATTTCCTAATCATGTCGCGCTAGTTGGGCAAACATTCTTAGAGCTAGCTAAGCTCGACTCGTACAGACTGGAACCACAGGAGACCATGCAGGGCTGAGACTGCTGATGTCGCTGAGATTGACGAACGAGGAAGGGCCATGCAATTGGACATCATCAGACGGAGTATATACAGCAACTTTTAAGGCTTAGACATATTCCCGTACAAAAACTGCAAACAGTGCATCAGTTAATGTCTGCTGACCGTCCGTCGCGATTGAAATCAAGCCATTCTGAATCTGAAGAATGAAGATGGTGCGGTGTGCACGCGGGAGAAGTGATTGGGCCGTATTTTTTCGAGGACGCCATTAATACATGTCACTGGCAATCGCTAAAGAGCCATAATAAAGAACTTCTTACTGACGGAATCGGATGAGCTGGTGAACTGGTGGTTTCAACAAGACGGTGCAACCGCACTAGCGTTGCCAGACGTCCCAGTTTTCCCAGGAAGTCCCGGATTTCAGACAGACATTCATCTGAACCGCGGGACAGCTTTTTTCCCGGGTTGGGACTCAAACTCACAAAATAACTGCCTATTGTACCTAAATATCTTTCAGTGATAAGGAACAATCGCTGAATTGTGATTTAATCTTAAGAAACTAATTTTAAACTTTCAATCAAACAAACCTAACTCAACGAAAAATGTGTTTTTGCAAACTGATATCTGTCATTAAAATTGACAAAAAAAAATATTTGCAAATGACAAATAACCAAAAAGTCATTTAATCAGTTATTAAGAAAAGAATTTATTTATTTCGATCTACACGCATTATATGATTTTTTTGTTTTGTCCCGGAAAATTTGTTGAAATCCCGCGATTTTTCATTATTTAAGCCACTTGTCCCGCCCGAGGTGTAAGAAAAATCTGGCAACCCTAAACAGCACACACAGAACGAACCACAATGTATGTATATAGTGAAGTGTAAGCTCTCATTTTGGCGATTTGGTTTAGGCAGCAAGATCGCCCAACTAACATTCTTTCCAGTGCTACGCTTTTGAAATCTGAAAAGAACTCCCATACAACTCTTTTTTATCCCATTGCTATACTTAAGTATTAATAGGCGTGTTTTTTTGCAAGTCCATATAGAATTGTAAAAAAAAAACGACATCGGGACTAAGCGCTTTACATGCAAATGCAACAACTACTACAGAGTTAGCTAAGACCAGATAATTTTCGAGAGTTAATCTAAAACCCGATAAATGTTGATGCCAAAATAGTATTATCTATATGTTATCGATAATTTGCTTAGAGACGTCAAAAGTGACGTTCTTGGATGCTGTTGATGATAGTCGTCAATACAGCTGACAAATGTCATAGCGTAAACAATGCTTCCAGCTATGTTGAAAAAAGCTCCTAAATCCCGATGTCGTTTTTTTTTACAATTCTATATGGACTTGCAAAAAAAACACACCTAATATCTTGTTATGAAACTCAACTGGATTTCATAACAGGGCGATTCCGCTATAGACGATTTTTGAAACCAATTATTGAATTACAATATTTTTTACTTTTTTTGATAAATATTCAAAGTAGAAATACTATATTTAATAATAAAAACAAAAACTGAGACCTCACTTATAGAGAACATTTTTGTTTGCTCTTGGCAACATTATCATACGAACACTCAAAAAATTTCGTGTGTAAATATTACTAATTCATGCGTGCATTCTACGAATTTTATTCGTGGTTTTCAGCCACGAATAGTATTCGTAGAATGGACGTTTATTAGTACATTTTACGAATATTTTATTAGTATTCGTAGAAAAACAAACGTATATTGTACGAATATTATTGGTACAATGTACGAATATTATTGTAATATTTACCAATGACATTCGTGGATTGTATGAATATCATTGTAATATTTACTAATGCACTTGTAATTTATTCGTAAATTATACAGCTCCATTCGTATATTGTATACGAATATTATTGTAGAACTTACTACCATAAATATGTTCTCTGAAATTTCCTTAAATATCCATTCTAAGAAATAATAACAAAAGGTAATGTATTTTTTAAGTTAAAAATAGTTTTTTAGTTCATTTTATTGTCATATACGTATTATGAATAAAGTTAAAAAAAAAATTAAAAGTATCTTAAAATTAATTAATTTATTATAAATATAATTAAAAATGAAAGTAATATTTCCAAACTCCTTTTTTTTAAACGCCAACTGAAAATAAATTTAACATTTGATATCCAAAATCTTCCGAAAAAAATTTTTACTTACATTAAAATTCCTTTAGTAAAAAATTCCCACACATGTTTGTTCTGCTGCTTCTGGATGCTGTATGTTAAATATAAAATAAGCTTTAAGGCATATGTATGTCTAACTACTCACCTCGTCTTTTCGATGTTGATCTGGTCCTCAAGATTTGTATCTTATACATACACCGTATGAATTTACAAAATTATTAATGAATTCAGACTCACTGCAGCAAGAAACACGTTTCAACGTGTTGAATGGAATACATTTAATTTTTAGAGCTGAACATATATTATTTTTTACTCATGATTAGTAAATAATACTAATGTACTTGATAAAAATACGAAGTTATTAGTACATTCTACGCATAATGCGTACGGTCTACCTACGAATGAATTCTGTCTACTAATATTAGTTTTACTTAGTAAATAGTACGAATTTATTAGTAAATACTACGAATGCAAAAGATTAAAGTACGAAGTCATTCGTACGAGAAATTAACGAATGTTATTAGTTATATGTACACAATAATTCGTACAATGTACTAAAGTAAATTGTTTACTTCTTGTTTACGAATGAAATTAGTGTATTAAACGAATAGATTCGTGGATAATACGGCAGTTATTAGTAAAATTTTACGAATGCATTCGTAGATATACGACTGTACAAATACTTCGTACATCTTACGAATATTCGTACAATGCACGAATATTTTCTTTACGAATATCATTCGTAGCCATTTTACTAATAAATTTTTTGAGTGAAGAGTCGGTACGAACTGCAATTATTATAACTTGGTAACATAAGCTCAAAATAGCTATTTCCGACAGTTTTAAGTTATGCTTTACTCAATAGACGTATGAAGCAATAAGCTATTTAATCGTTTGTTTAAAAACATGTTCGAATTTATTATTATATTTTTAGCATTATTGATTGCAAATAGCCATTGTAAGTTTGTTGCACCCGCGACATAAAAGATATAAAAGTTTACTTTTTTGGCAGAAATAAAGTGCTAGCGTTTTGAAACTTTCAAAAAGTAAGAAGAAAACAAAACTAAAATTAAATCAGTCGTTATTAGGAATATATTGTACGTTGAACGACAGAAAACGTTGATTTAAATTGGTTGCACCCGCGATGGCAATATTGAGATAGCGAGTGCAACTTATTGACTACTAACATTATAACGCCATTTATTATATTTCATTAACAAAATATGCTTTGAATAGTTATTTCTACTGTTGAAGTTATTTTTTTAATTATGTAATATAATAAAATTTGTTCTTTTTATATAAAAATATATGGTTAAATGGAAATGAAACAAGGAAAAGAGACTGCTTTACAGAAAATTGACAAAAACTTAACAAAAACAAACAAACAGATGCAAATTTTGAAATTCTGACCAGAAAGGCAGGCACTCATTACATCAGTCCCTGTAGACTGAAAAAGTCGCACAAGTGAATCGCCCAAGGAGTTCCACTAACGTAGTTGAAGAGGTCAAAAATGTATCTAAAAAAAAAACTGATTCCACCAAAGCAATGCCTAAAAAACTGAAGGATGGCAGGTGATTTCTATAAAAGGGATAATATTAGCAGACAAGGGCCGGGTATAAAAGATGTGAAATCGATTAAGTCGGAAGTTAAGAATCGAGAAGAGTACAATGACCATGATGAGCATTCATGAAGTTAAGTTTTCGATGTTTTTATTGAGTCAGAATCAGAAGACGAAGCATTAAATTCTAAATCTCCAATAGGGTCTTTTGAACTCCCTATATTACCAGTAGATCCATGCTCTAAAATACTGTTCTGTTTTTACCGCAGCAGTATTGCCAAAAGTTATTTCCGCAGGTTTGTACGTTCTTGTACAGGTAGGCTGCAATATCACAATATCATTATGTGGGGTTATCCTTAACCGATATCGATAAAGATGGAGTACTTCTAAAATAGATATATATATATGTATATACTCGAAAAAATATTGATGTATTTGAAAAAAAAAAACAAAATTATAATTAATAGAGGAGGGTAGATACTGACTTGTTACATATGTGCCTTATTTTATATTTTTTTTCAGTTTTTTAAATCGGTTTACTAATTTTAGTTAGACGTGTTGCACCCGCGATAATTTGATGTTGCACCCGCGATTGATTTAAAAGTTAATATTTCGTTGCTTACTTTTGTTTTCTATCTTTATTTTTATTTATTTAGTTAATTGAATCAACGTCGTTCAATATATTTAAGAATAGCATGATAAATGTTTCACAATTAACAGAATTTGTGTTTTTTGTACAATGATCTAGAAAAGTCGGGCCAATTCTATTGCACCCGCGATCGCACTTTGAAACCATTCTTCTGCCAAATTATTTATTATATGTATTTTAGAATTCTAAATGGATTAAAAATAAATAGGTGAATATGTATCCCTCCAAGTAATAATGTCAATAAATATTTTGCTTCTTTTATTATTAAATGTACTTCAAATGAGTCTAAATGTTGTACCCGTAATATAATGGAATCACCCAACACTTTTATTTTAGGAGTTAAACACTTTTCCATCTCAAAAGTACTTAAATCTTATAACAAAACTAAATTCTCTTCTTGCAATTAGATTATAAAAACTTATAGTCTCATAAGATTCCTATTCTGAAAACTTAGCTCTAAATATGTCCATATAATCCCATAACAAGTCATATTTCTATATCAAGAAACTTTCTGGAATTTAAAGAATAGGAGCTTTTCACTAAAATCCTGATAAGATCCTTAATGCAGCATCCTGATGTCAACGTTCTTTTTTCATTCGCACGAAATGGCCAGTTGAATACATTTAATTAGCCGTTTATGTTCCGCCTACATTTCTGTGAACATAAGTCCTTAAAAAAGCATTTGTGATCCCACAAGAAGATTTTTGTTTTCATGACTAAACTTTTTTTCGTGGCTCCTAAGGAGAGCCATATTTTCTATACACAAAAAATGGCTATCTGTATGTTTTGAGGGTTACCATAACTTAAAAAAATATGATCTCGATAAAATAACATAGCAGTAGCACTGACTTAAAATTTACAAGGTGGCATGTTTAAGTTTTCATTTCGCATTGTAGCGATTGTATTGAAAGTATTTTAAAATACAAAATATTGTTTAGCTTTTCTTAATTAAAACTAAATACATTAATATCTAGGAGACTTTAATGTTACTACTATCTTTTCATGCGAAATTACCAAGAAAATTGTATTTCTAATGTTGTTTTACACGAGTAGTAATTTTTTTTTTGTTAAAAATAATAGTAGAAAATTACAGACAAAATGACATTTTATTACTCTTGTTGATGCAGCATAAGCCTCTCAGTGTGTAGTTTGAAAATTTGACCTTCCATTTATTTTTGCACGTTTCCGGTTTTCTATCAACTCTCACAAGCAAATGATTTATAACCTAAATAAAAACAAAATAGATTTAGAAGTGAATTTTGATTTTATTAGGTTACGAAAAAAATAATATGGTAACCCTTTTTCTGATAAAAGTTACAAATAAAATAATTTAAATATGCATTATTTTGGAGGCGCTTTGTTTTTTTTTCGACGTAAAATGTTAGAAGCAGAACATACAAATTTAACCGCACTTGCATTTCGGTTCCCAGCGACCCACCAATTTAAAGAAATTACAACTAATCAATACTTATTTGATACTGAGTTGGAATTAATGCGCCGCGCCGTGAAAAAAATCGTTTGTAGAAAACAGCTCAATTTTTTAACTGCAACTGCGAATTGACACGTGTATATAGAAAGTACAAAAACGAGTACAAGAACGTCATTCAAAATAAGAAATACGAATTCAACCAGCGGAAACTGAATCGAGTGCAAGGAAACAACAAAGCTACCTGGAAAGTGTTAAATTCAATTCTGAATAAAGAAGATACCGATATGGCACAAATAAAGTTCAACAATGTTGAAATCGAGAATGACTTAGAAATCACGAATCAGTTCAACATCACTGAAAATAAAATCTAGGTATATATGATAAAAATCTAGGTTGATTTAACAAAAATTTTGTCAATATACGTCCAACAAAAAGTTTTGTCAAATTGACAAAAATTATAGAATTTTATTGAGGTAACAAAAAATATTTTGTTGTATCCACAAAATTATTTTGTTATGCTAACAAATAAATTTGTTGAAATAACAAAAATATTTTGTCAATATGACAAAATTTCGTAGAATTTACAAAATTAATTTGTCATATTAACAATTCTTTTGTTGTAATAACAATTTTTTTGTTAGTGTTATTGTTTTTTTATTATTATCGGATTAACAAATTTTTTTTTGTTAAATTAACAAAATCGTTTTGTTAAATTAACAAAATTGTTTTGTTAAATTAACAAAATTGTTTTGTTGAATCAACAAAATTGTTTTGTTACATTAACAAAATATTTTGTTAAATTAACAAAAATTTCTTGTTACATTTTGTTAAATTAACAAAATATTTTGTCAATTCAACAAAATATTTTGTCAATCTTACAAATTTCTTTTGTTGAATCCACAAAAAAACAAAATCAATTTTGTCAAAATATTTTTTTTTTTGGGATTTAAGTCCACAAAAATTGGCGTTTCGTCCCTACGATCTCACATGCAACCATCTGTGAGGGCTTATGGACAATACGCAATTTTTGTTAAGTTCAGTTAATCTTACATCGATTTTTTAACAAAAACCAAGTGTGAGCTATACCATACACAAAAGAATTTTTTTGGTTTCCTTACAAAATAGTTTTATCTATCTGATAATATTATTTTATCAATATTACAAAATAATTCAACCCCAAAACAAAATATTTGTCATTTTAACAAAAATGTTTTCATTTTTTGTTAAATTGACAAAAACAAATTAACAAAAACTTTGTGATATTGACAAACATTTACAAAACAGATTTTTTGTAGATACAACAAACATTTTGTTAACATCACAAAAAAGTTTGTCGATGTGATAAAAATCTCTGTTTTATTTTGTTATATTAACAAAACTTGGTTTGTTAAACTAACAATATTATTTGTAGTGCATATTTTGTTAAACTGACAAAAAATCATGCTGGATTATAAAAATTTTGTGAAATCAACAAAATCATTCCTTCGTATTGACAAAAATTTTATCAGAACGATAAAATTGTTTTGTTAAAGGTCAACAAAACGTTTTTGTCAATATTACCTAGGAATTTATTTTCAGTGCAGCTTTTTCGTTAACAGCAAAAAATTCAGTTTGAAGATGACATACCTAGTGATAAATCAAAACCTACACTTAGAGGCCTTTCGATTGCTGAAATCAAATCCTGTGTAAGAGAGCTCAAACACAACACTGACGAGTTCTTTATTAATCCAAAAGTTCTTCTTGATGTAATATTTGTAATTGGCCAACAACTTGTCAGCATCATAAACCAATCATTTGAAACTGGTATCTTCTCTAATATATTAAAAAAAATCAGTTGTTGTTGTTGTGCCAATTCAAAAGAAACCAGGATCCATTCTATGACTATAGCCCAATCAATATGCTACCATCACAGATAATTATATATATTATATATATATATATATAATTAAACTTAATAAATTGTTATTTTTCTTCGATTTTACTTTTTTAATTTGGAATTTTGTAACTAACGAAAAATAACAATTTATTAAGCTTAATTACTCAAAAACGGCTTGTCTGACGAAAATTTTCAATTAGACCTTTTTTGTAGGGAATTTAATTTTATATAAAAGTAAGTCAAAATGAATTTTTTTTACTTCAATGTTTTGTCAGTTCTGACGCAAAACATGAAATTATGACTAAAAATCAAAATTAGCGATGATAGCCCTCTTAAAATTGATATTAAGGGCTCAAACTTTTACGAAAATTTTTTTTTGTCATTCTGAATGATATTCTCGATATATCTTTCAAAAAAAAAATAGTCAATTTTTTTGGCCCAGTCTAATGTATATATACGAGTAGCTTATTAACAGCATACAAATTCACAAATGTACAGATTTGCTGATCATAGAGCACTTTTGTACGATTGTTTTGAATTTTTAATATTCAGTGATTGAGTCTATTTACAAAGCACATCTTTTAAAAAATCGAATAAAACATCAGTAAACATTTTTACTTCGATTTGCTTTGGTATGAAATGATTATTGTCAATATGGATAAAGTAAACTTTTAGAAGATAAAGTAGCTATTTGCTACTGTTAAAGTTAGACGAGCTCTTAAACGTTAAAGTATAGTTTATGTCCTTTAAAATTGACAAAAAGTCAGTTCTCAAAATTGATTTAGAGCAGGTTTTAAATGTTTAAAATTTTCGCCTTTCTTTTATTTGTCTTACCAGTATTAGAAAAAAGACCCTGGCTATTTTCAAAATACATAAAGGTGTCTTTTTTTATTTCAGCAAAAATGAATTTGTAATAATATTATTGGCTTTAAGATAGATTTTATAAAAAAAATTAAAGACTTGACTGTGGAATTACACTTTAGGAAGTTTAATAAAAATGTTCTCTACAAAAACTGAAATTCATCCACCCGTATGCGGTGTGGACTCTGTATTGTCAAACTTATAGAAAATCATATGCACATAGCACATTCTTCATAGAATACCGACCTTCATGCGGCTACTCCATGGATGTACAGGTACACACACAAATAAAAAATATCAACATGACGAACGTATTTAAAAAAAAAGGTTATAAATTAATATAATAGATACAAATGATGGAGATATTAATAGAATATGTTCTATTTACCTAATGCCTTACATTTTGCCTTTTTTCTAAACAAAAATAGGATACGCCAATAAGAAATTGTATTTTTTGGTAGATATGTATGTACATACATACATACATTCCACATGAATAAAGGTAGCCGCATTGTCTGCCTGTGTTATCTTTCTCGCGCATAATAAAAAAAAAATCCTTAAACAGAAGAGAAAATTTTATATTGTTCTCTTTTTTATTCAGAAAAGCTTTCTTACGGCGACTAAAGGATTCTCTTCTTCTTATAAAACTTCTTAAGAAAGGTTTTGTCTGCTGGAGATTGTCTGCTGGAGAAAATTTTCGATGACAGAATTTTGTATGGAGGTGAGACATCTGTATATAATTATTTGTGCTACCCCTACCATGCTGTGGACGTCTCATCGAATCGCTAGCTTACAATCAATTCGTAAGCTACATCGAATCAAACAATATTATCAACTGCAATCAATCTGGATTTCGCTCGCATCATGAGTGGAAAGTAGCTCAAAACGATTCAAAAATAGTGATTGCCGTATTTTTGGATTTTCAGCGTGCCTTTGAGACCATAAATTCAAACATCTTATTACGCAAGTTACCTAATTACGGAGTTCGTGGTACATCTTTAAATTAGTTCAGCAGCTATCTGACTAATCGTAAGCGAGTTCTCAAATTAGGTGAGATAGTTTCAAATGAGTTATATAATAGACTAGGAGTTCCTCAGGATTCCATTCTGGGCCCATTATTATTTATTTTATACATTAATGATACATATATCAAAATGCATGACTCATTGTTAGGTTACAAAATTTGAGGATGACACTCTTATTTATAATGTTTCTGGCTCTATTGAAGAAGCAACATCCAAATTGAATTTTGATCTTGACACAAGTTTCTAAAATACTTTGCCAAAACAAACTGAAACTAAATGTTAATAAAACTAAAGTCATGGCAATAACAAACAAAAACATTGATAAAAATAATTTAAACCTATAAATATTAATGGAAGGAAAATAAAAACTAAATGTGATATAAAATATCTTGGCATAATTCTCGACTGAAAAGGTAAAGTATCTTAAGTCGACTTAAGATATTTCGCTTTTTTTTGTTGAACCTCATTGCCATTCTAAAGGGCTACAGTTCTGTCTTATCGGCATCCTTCTTTTTTTTTTTTTGTATAATCGGCGCACACTCAAGGGGGGAGACACAGTGTGGGCATTAAGAAAAAAGGGAAGGGTTAGAAAGGAGGTGTCGGTGTACATTGGTTTTGAATTCTTGAACATTGCAATGACTGGGAAAGAAAGAGCGTGGCAAAGAATTCCACATTCACGTAGTACGGCTGAAGAACGAATTTATATACTAAACATTACGGCCGAAGTTGGGCTCAAGGGTAAACTGATGGGCATTCCTAGAAGTGCGAGTATTACGGTTAAATTGTTTAAGGGGAGGAATGCAGCTGGCTATATTTCACTAGAGCATAATCCGTTAAAATAACGGTAAAAAAAGGGTGAGGCAAGAAACATTACGACGATGTTCGAGTAACGTAAATGAGTCAATGATGTTATTTTCACCAATCATTTTAAAAGCTCTTCCTTGAATACTGTCCAAGAGACTTAAGTAAGTAACTGGAGCACCAGTCCATAGATGGGAGTTATACCAGTTTTGGACGTATATAGGTTTTATAGATTGTAGCCAGATCAGAAGGAGAGAAAAATTTCTTGCACCGTCTCAGAAAACCCAAACATCTTGCGGCATTTTTGGCAACATCGCGTATGTGATCGTTCCATAAGAGGTGGTTCGTAATGCACATACCGAGAACATCGAGATGTTCAGTTTCACTGATGCAAGTGTCACTCATAGATAGTGGCAAGGGGGGTATATCTCGCTTCAACGATATAAGACAGCATTGGGTTTTCGAAGCATTAAATTCTTCACGGTTTAGGTCGTAATTTAATGAGCTTATCATATTTTGTCGTTGCAGTTCCACATCCGAAGAGGAGGGATGTGAGTTTGAAAACGAATATGAAAAGCTGAGAGTACTATCGTCAGCGAAACAATTAATTGGATTAGAAGTTGTAGACAGGAGATCATTAATAAAAATGAGAAAGAGGATCGGTGACAAACCGGAGCCCTGGGGCACACCAGCATTTATATTGTGGGTTTAGGACTTGAATCCGTCTAATTTCTAATCCAAAGAAGTAGGGATTCGTCGATGCCGAAAGCACGCATTTTCGATAAAAGAGCAAGATGCCAGACTTTATCAAATGCCTTTGAAATATCAAGTGCAATAATCTTACTTTCTCCGAAACAATGTAAAGATTTGTTCCACTTTTCGGTTAGATAAACCATCAAATCACCTGTGGACCTATTGCTACGAAAGCCATACTACCGGTCATTAAGAAGCTTTCGTTCTTCAAGATATTTCTTGAGCTGATAATTAATCAGCGTTTCCATGACCTTGGAAAGAAGGGACGTTATTGCGATCGGTCGATAATTAGAGGGAGAAGAAGATTCGCCTTTTTTGGGAATTGGCTGAACAAATGCAGTTTTCCAACCACTCGGAACGAGCCCTGAAGAATAGGACAGATGGCAAAGCTTACGCAGGGGTTTTGCTAGCGTGGAAGAACACCTCTTCAGAATAATAACGGGGATACCATCTGGACCAGCGGATTTATGAATGTTGAGATCTTTCAGGACTCTTGCCACGGTACGAGTGCGAAAAAAGATTTGTCTCACTAACGCGCTCAAGAATTGGGGGAGTCATGACACTATCCGGCAAGGTGGAATTTGCGGCGAACTGCCTTACAAACAAGTTAGCTTTATCAATAGAGCTAACGAAAGGAGTATCATTGAAAACAAGGGTAGGAACCGAGGAAGAGGAAGAATTCCTTATATTTTTTACAAATGACCAAAAATTCTTACTGCCTTTGGGACATTGTAGTATTTTTTGCCTTGTTTTTTGATCATGTAAAAATTTGGTCCGTCGAATATGGACGTTGCAGGCCTTCCTTGGTTGGCTTGCTTGAAATTTTTCCGGTTTTCCTCAGTTGGGTTGGCTCTAAAACACCGGAAGCTTATCTCTTTTTCCTTGATAACCTCTTTACAGCTCAAATCAAACCATGAATTATCCTTGGGTCTGATACTTTTAACCCTATTCGGGATAAAATGTTTCATTTCCAAAAGAATAATGTTAGTTATCATATCTGCGCTGGAGTCTACGTCACTATCGAGGAAGCATAGTGACCAGTTAAAGATCCTGAAAAAGTTATTCAAACCGTTCCAGTTGGCTTTCTCGTACTGCCATACGGTTCTTCTAGGAGCTCTTTCTCTAACTGGGATTGTTTGACACGAGAAATTTGCAGATCAGATGTGCCTAGAGATGTCAATACACTTATTGTGTATTTATCAGGGTCAGAGGCTTGATACGTTTTCCAGAATGCCAAGAGGAAAAGACGAATAGATCTGTAGATCGTCAGCATAGGGGTGGTATCTGCTGTATTTAATAGTACTAACAACATCATTAATAAACATGCTAAAAGGTAGAGGTCCCAACAAAGATCCCTGAGGAACACTCACTTTCAGATCTACCAAGTCAGAAACCAAGTTTCCAATGAAAATGGTTTGTCTACGGGTTGTTAGATAACTTTGAATAAATTTAAGGGCATTGAATTGATGTTTTGATTTATGAAGTAAAATCGAGTGGTTAACTGATCCAAAAGCATTAGAAAAATCAAGTAAGCTTAATATCGATACTTTGTCAGCATTCAATGCAACCCGAATGCCATCCTGTACTTTTGAAACAGCAGAAATACAACTGTGTCTCTTCCGAAAACTCGATTGAATAGGTGACAGGAGATTCTGAGACTCAATGAAATCTAAGAGCTGACTGAAAACATAAGTGAAAGCACAACGCTAACTTATGCGTCACTCATGAGTGGAATCTGTAAAATTTGTTTAAATCAAAAGTTAATGAGTCATCCATATAATAGCTTGCATTAAACGTTTCAAATTTTTGACTTTCATATTAAAAACTCAACCAGTTTTAACAATTTTCGTTTACATTGAACGTTAAAGATAGCTTAAGTACAGTTGGAAAGCAGATTTAAAAAAAATTTATATTTCGATTTTGGATAAGTACATAATACTTTAAGGAAAACTGGATATTTTTTTTCAAAAGAAATCAATACGCAGTAGTTAACAGCATCGAAGACCGAAGGGCTTCGCTTGTATTTGTTTATTTTTTTTCTGTGTGTTTTATGGAAAACGGACTAACGGCCTTTTTGTCTGCTCGCCTGAACTTTTCCGTAAAAATTTAACGAATTTCGTTTTTGGTTTGATTTTTTGAATTTATTTACTCGGGAATAAATTTTAAAAGGATAACATCGAAGGAAGCGATGCATGAGCATCGGGTCTTACCGGTATTTTCGATACGGATTCTCTGGCCACATCGCCACAAACACTGGCATTCTACGAGCAAGGAATACAAATAATGCTGACTTTAGCAACTTTTTTTCTGTGGCTATTTTTTTCGAATACACGTTTGAGTCTTTTTTTGGTGTTGTTGTTGTTGTTCGTTTTTTTTTTTTTTTTGTGAACAGACAACAAATTTGGGGTAAAAATCCTTCGACCGGAAATATGGCCGATGATTCATATCCGCAATGAAATGGAAATTGTCCGACCAAACAGGATATGCACATGTGAGCTGAGCAATCATCGTCCATCCATATACTATAGGCATGAGTAGAATCAGGGATACCAGAAACGAATTCATCTCGTGTCGGAGGTATTGAATGTATCGTAGCTTTGGATTTGTGATCCTTTTCTATAGAGAGTGTTCCTTTCGGGTGTGGGTTGAGTATCGCTACAGTGAGTTTGACTTCTGACTTGAATCTCCACTTTCTATTTGCGATGAACCAGTTAGAATTGGTTGACCATACAGTGGGATTGGAACGTTTTGAAAATTTTCAAAGCAACAGTCAAGTTTTGAAGTATTGAATTAGTTTTTGAAATCAAATATTTTACTTAAAGAAAAAAAAAAAGGATAATGTACTAATTTTACACAGTTCATCAAGTATTTGTTGTAGATGAAAAAAAGAATACCAAAATCTCTTTGCATCTTTATTTTAAAAATCAAATTAAAGTAACAAATTTCTGTACACCTTGTGTAAATTCTTGTTTAATAATTAACATCTCACTATCTACTAAATTTAAATAACAATAGTTTGGTTGACTTAGAACAAAGAGTTATAGGTTTAAAAGCCCCTCAGATTTTTATATTCCCAGAAACTTTTCGACAAATTTGTTTTATAAATTGAATTAATTTATCTTAACCTGACTGTAAATGTTGCTAAATAGAGAACATCAACATTTTAGTGTATTTGTCTGCTGGCGGTTTTAAAATTACGACTCGTATGCACTTTCTTCAAAGGTGAGCTAGACCGATGAATTCATCGAAAAACATCCCACATCCTATATTTTGTGTTTGACATCAGGATGGTGCTTAAAGGATGATGATTGAATGGCTGTAGCAAAGAGTCCTCAAAGTGAGCTGTAATCATAGAAATATAAATCGTAAGAGAAAATTGAGGACATCATTAGTTAGTAACGGGTGATTTTTTTGAGGTTAGGATTTTCATGCATTAGTATTTGACAGATCACGCGGGATTTCAGACATGGTGTCAAAGAGAAAGATGCTCAGTATGCTTTGACATTTCATCATGAATAGACTTACTAACGAGCAACGCTTGCAAATCATTGAATTTTATTACCAAAAAGTTGGCAGAAAATCCGCTTTTTTATCGACAAATTTTGTTCAGCGATGAGGCTCATTTCTGGTTGAATGGCTACGTAAATAAGCAAAATTGCCGCATTTGGAGTGAAGAGCAACCAGAAGCCGTTCAAGAACTGCCCATGCATCCCGAAAAATGCACTGTTTGGTGTGGTTTGTACGCTGGTGGAATCATTGGATCGTATTTTTTCAAAGATGCTGTTGGACGCAACGTTACGGTGAATGGCGATCGCTATCGTTCAATGCTAACAAACTTTTTGTTGCCAAAAATGGAAGAACTGAACTTGGTTGACATGTGGTTTCAACAAGATGGCGCTACATGCCACACAGCTCGCGATTCTATGGCCATTTTGAGGGAAAACTTCGGAGAACAATTCATCTCAAGGAATGGACCGGTAAGTTGGCCACCAAGATCATGCGATTTGACGCCTTTAGACTATTTTTTGTGGGGCTACGTCAAGTCTAAAGTCTACACAAATAAGCCAGCAACTATTCCAGCTTTGGAAGACAACATTTCCGAAGAAATTCGGGCTATTCCGGCCGAAATGCTCGAAAAAGTTACCCAAAATTGGACTTTCCGAATGGACCACCTAACACGCAGCCGCGGTCAACATTTAAATGAAATTATCTTCAAAAAGTAAATGTCATGGACCAATCTAACGTTTCAAATAAAGAATCGATGAGATTTTGCAAATTTTTTTTTTTTTTTAAAAGTTCTCAAGCTCTTAAAAAATCACCCATTATTTTGTTCGTGGTAAATGAGTCCTTGTGTAATTGTACCTGATACATACATACTTACTGGATGCTTTTTGTCTAAATTGTATCTTTAAAACCATCTTAAATTTATTCAAAAAGAATTTCAGTAACCATTTACAACTAAGGAACTTGGGTAATAGAAAGGTTCACATTATTAAATAGATAGAAAAGGATTTTCTTTTCGACTTTTGTCGAGGGATATATTGAAATTATTACACAAGGAGAGATTCTAATGATTCTAGTATAGTTCTATCAGCTATTCTTTTTAAAGCTCTTTTTTTAAAATTCTATCCAATAGACTCAAGCACCTGAGAATGGGAATTTTCCTCAAGCGTTGGAAGAATATAGGCCAAATTGGTGACAATTTTTTTTGTATCGGCGGAGAAAACCTAAATTTAGCAGCGTTTTCAACGATGTCAAATATGTGATCCACAAAAGATGGTCTGTGATGCACATACCTAGAATTGAAAGCTGTTCAGTCTCCTCGATGCAAGTGCCACTCATAGAAAGTGGCATTGGGGGAGGGTTAAGCTTAAGCGACACGATTTTTGATTCCCCGTTGGACAATGCTGTCAAGATCAGAATTTAATGAGTTTATCATACGTTGCCGTTGGATGTGAACATCCAAAGGACAAGGATGTGAATCTAAATGAATATGAAAAGCTGAGTGTACTGTCGTCAGCGAGACAATTTAGTGAATTAGAAGTTTCAGACAAAAGATCATTTATGAATACAAGGAAGAGTGTCGGAGATAAAACGGGGCCCTGGGGCACACCAGAGTTTATTTTGTGGATATCAGATTTAAACCATCCAATACTACTTGTAGTGAACAGCCCGAAATGTAGTTTCTAACTCAACGAAGAAGAGATTCTGCGATACCAAATGCACGCATTTTCGATAAGAGAGCTTGATACCAAATTCCATCAAATGCCTTTGAAATATCAAGTGCAATAATTTTACTTTTTCCAAAAGAATGTAAAGATTTGTTTCACTTTTTGTTAAAATATACCATCATGCGAAAGCCATAATGACGGTCATTGAGAAGCTTCCGTTCTTGAAGATATTTCTTAAGCTGATAATTTATCAGCATTTCCATGACTTTAAGAAATAGGGATAGGTGCAATTGGGCCATAGTTATAGGGGAAACAATATTCGGCTATTACAGGGACAGGCTGGACAAATTCTCTTTTAATTTACTCGGAAAGAAACCAGTAAGTAGAGTAGAGCAGATGGAAAAGCTTACGCAATGGTTTTTTCAGGGTAGAAGAACATCACTTCAGACAAATTGGGGGATACTATCCGGATCTGCCGATATGTGTATATCGAGATCTTTCAGTAGGTATACTCTTGCAACTTTACGAGTGCGAAAGAAAATTTGTCCCATAAAATCATTATTGCTTTAGATTACAGGAGGAATCATGACACTATCTGACAGCGTTAAATTCAACTGACAGGAAGCGGATTCGCTTTTTCTTGTGATGTGATATAAGCTGACATAAATGAGCTTAGAAGACGAAGTAGTATTTCGTACGACCCAACATTTTTACTACCTTTGGGACATTGCAGTATTTTTGGCCGTAATTTTTAGTCATGCATAAACTTGTTCTGAAGAATATATTCATTACAGGTCTTTCTAGCTTGCTTCAACGTATTCCGGTTTTCTTCATTAGGGTTTGTTTTACAACATAAGAAGCTTACTTCGCTAATCCTAGTAACCGTTTTACAGCTCGAATCAAACATTATTCCAAAAATGATTAAATATTTGACCATATCTGCAATGAAGTTCACGTCACTATCGATAAAGCATAGTTCCCAGTTAAAGTTCCTGAAGAAATCGTTGAGACCGTTTCAGTTTACTTACTCGTATTGCCAAACGATTCTCTTAGGAATTATTTCTCCAGTTTGGTTGACATCAGAAATTTGCAGATGTGACACAATGGTCGGATGTGCCTAGCGGAGGTAATACATTTATACTGTATTTTTCGGGACAAAGGTAAGAAACAAGTCTAGAGTGTTGGCGGATTGACCTGCAGTCTGGAATTCGAGTAGGCTCGTGAACGAGTGCAACCACGAAGAATAGTATTCATTGAAATCTCTCGTAAAAACAATTTCCCAGTGTGGAAAAAAAGAAGCAATTCTTTGGTCGGTCAGCGCATCGAATTCGTTAGAAGTGGAGTTACTATCCAAACTGGGGCTGTGATAAATAAAGCATGTATGCATGATGCGCATCTGAATTTAAACCACATCAAATTAAAATTTGTATTTAAACAAGTGCCATATTGTGGTTAAGGCTGACAAGCAACATCCTTACGTTCATATATGGCCAGGTTATGGTGAGGGAATAATAGAGAAACTAATCTATAAGTACTAGATTAAATAGTCTTTATAACTGTCTTTAGATAAAATTAATAAGTTTTTTGAGACCTCAGATATCCAATCTCAAAGTTAGTTAATTTTTTATTACGCACGTAAATTTTTTATTTTGAACAGAACAGACATTAAGTACGAAAAAATAAAATTTTCGTCAGTTTCAGCACATCATGAATAGGTTTTTTAATGAGTTTTCAAAAGAGTTGTAGTTATCTAGACCTTCAGGTTCACTGTTAGCGAGTTCCAAAGAAAAACAGCATGAACATAGAATTGTTGCTTCAAGTTTCTGTATTTAAAGGTAGAGACAATGATAATATTGCTTCTCTGTGATATTTTGAAAAGATAGTTTGGAGTTTTTGAATGCATACGTTTAAAAAGAAATGTAAGTGTTAGGAAATCAAGATATTTGTTTAACGGCATATTAAATACACAACCTGCAAGTACAGAAACATGATCGAAACGACGACGCAAGCCATAAATAAAACGAGTAATGTTGTTAAAAGCTAAGTATTTGAAGTTTTCGTTTACTAACACTATCTAAGCAGCAAATAATCGGGCTTCCATAGAAAAGCGTTGAGAAAATAAGAGTTTTGGCAATAATCATTTTCATTGAGATTGGAAGACAGGGGAGAGTACGATAACTTAGGCGCCAAAAATTGATAACGGATTTTTGTATAAGGGTCAAATACAAGCGTTTTTTACTACGGGAGCGGGGGGTCTATCTCGCCCCGTTTAGGAGGTAGGGGCGATTTTAGAAAAAATGACTTAAATTGAAAAAAAAATATTAAAAAACAACGGCAACACTTACAATAAAATTCTATACCGGTTTTGAAAGCCAGAAGTCTGTTCTATAATCGTAAATTTAAATTAAATTACTTATGTCAATAGTTTTTAAAAAATTTGCATGCAAACTCAAAATTTTGTTAAAAAAATGAAAAAAAAAGTTTAGACCAATTTTTTTTCAAAATTGTAAAATGAAGTGCTTAATTGGATCTTTGTGGTCAATGCTACTATTAATTCTGAATCGAACACAAAAAACCGAATGGTTTTGTCCCTTCTAGTTTTTGAGAAAATTGAAAATTGGTAAAACTACTTTTTATGAAATTTTTGATTTTTGGTATTTAACTACGGTGATTTCATTGTGAGGATTAATGTTAATGTGGTTCATTTGTAGGTAAAGTACAGCAAATCATTTAGGGTTACCAAGAATGCACCAGAGGATGTATAATTGCATGGCATTTCGCGTCTCAGTCAGTCAGTTTGTGAGTAAGTCAGGTGTTACTTCAAAATAGTCAAGCCAATTTTTCAATGTTCAATGTATTAAAACCGTGTTTACAGGCATTTTGATCACAAAAAAAAAAATTATAGCAAGCACCTCCCGAATCTCTAGCCAATATTGAGGCCCATGGAAAAATGTGCCGATAGATGGGTTTATTGCTCTGAGATTAACTTTTATATGGATTGCACCAGAGAAACTTTTAAATCATTAGTTTTAAGCAAAATGTAAGTAACGTTATTTATTAAAATAAAAGATTAACTATGTACATAAATCATTTAAATGTAATTTGAATTTTATATACCCACCTACAAATTTGTAACTATATATTTACTTATGTATCTTAGTCTGTAAAAGTATAATATGCTCTGGTTGATGAATAAATAATAATAATAATATTGTATTCTTACAATTTTTGTCACATTTTTGAGTTGAAGTTGAGGGGAGTTGACGCTTTAGTTGGAATTAGACCAATTTCTTCTAAGAACGCGATGCTTTTGAAATATTTTTTTGAAATATTGAAAAGTTATTTAATTTAGGATGAAGTAGTGGATGCTTAGTCGCCATTCTTTATTCAAAGAAAAAAATACTTCACTCTTACAAAGGTTGAATAACGAATGACATTGGTAAACAATAACCTGTACCACATTAGCATTAAAAATGTTAGACACAAACAATAAACATACATATTAATTAAGGAATTATATAAATTTGCTGCATTCGTACAGTAGTACCTAGGTAATGTGAATTTTTCATAATGTATTAAATTTTCATGTCTGAACATTTTAAATGTGCAACTTTGGACTAAGTACATACATTTATTTAGTAGACATTGGATATAGACCATAGGGTAAATTCAAAGTTTCTTTAAATCCAGATTCTGTAAATGCAAAAGAAACCTTGCATACACCCAACCTCGCACTTACCCCAAATCCTATAGTGTGCCCAGGCAGGGGGGTTGCAGGGGAGCAGCATGCCCCCCCATACATATCTCACTGTTTATACGCCGTAATGCGTAAGCAAGCAAAAAAAGCAAATATCCCATAAAAAAGTAGTTTTAGTTATTTTCAATTTTCTCAAAAACTAGACAACATAAAATCATCTAGTTTTCAGTTTTTGAATAAGGATAAATTAGAGCAACGAATTTTAGGAAAAATAATAATATATAATTTTGCAGTTTTAAAAAATTAAACTTTAAACTTTTTTTTTATGTTTTTTTTCACCAAAATTTGAGTTTAAAACTCGTTTTTTCAAAAACTGTACATAGATTCTACTTGATTTAAAAATTATCTAATAGATCAGAGTATTGGCTTTAAAAAAAGGTATAATACTTAATTGTAAGTATTACCGTTATTTTTTAATATTTTTGTTTCCATTTTAGTACCTTTTTTATAAAATTGCTCCTCCCGCCCAAACGGGGGGAGATAGACCCCCCCTCCCATAGTAAAAAATGCTTGTATTAAACTGTTCTACAAAAAACCGTTATAATTTCTTGGCGCCTAAGTTATCGTACTCTTGCCGGAAGACAATTTTCAGAGAGGTGCAAAACTCGCAGAGCATCATAAATTCTACCAACAGCACTTCTTGTCAGAAATTGAAAGAAATTCTTCAACCTCAGCAACATCATTTACATTAGATACAGAGCTTACAGCGACGAACTGTTTTTTAAACTCATTTACATCGCAATCATCTTCAGCTGTACCTTGTTGCTTCGAGATAACAAGAGATTTGATATTCTTCCACTGAGTTTTGGAAGATGATTTGTGGAATTTTAAAGCAAAAAATCTTCGTTTGGATTTTTTATTTCAATATTGACGGCATTTCTTAGGGTTTTGTACTGCAATAAAAATTGTGGCAGCCTGAACCTTTTCCAACGTAGGTACCTCACCTGGTACAGTTTTAGGCCTTTTCCTATTTCACAAATTAACGCATCGTACGATTTGTTTTCTTGCATCTCTTCTTTTTATTTACTTTCTTCCGCCATAAAATTCTTATTGTTTTTTTTTTTTACTTAACAAGACATTTTTTTTCGGTTGGAATTTAATTTAAAACTCAATCCTAAAATAAGAAGGGAAAGTCCTTTGATCCTGGCAGCAATGGTCCCTCGCTGTTTCACCCGATAAGTATAAACTCCAACTATTTGCTTTTAAGCAACAGAGACAGAATAAAAACGACAAATACGGATGAATAATAATACAAAACAAAATAAGTAAAATCGTTATAACAAACAAAAAAACAGTTCACAACTAGGTTGTACGTACTTGCTCTCATATATGATTAAAAATAATGGTAGGTAAAACGAACGCTAAATTATTACGTACACTTCATGTTGCAGAAGATGATAAGTAGATTTTGTTTTTTTCAATAGATTTTTAAAAGGGATTTCTGATCTTTTGCAGTATTGCGGCCAATTTGTTGAAGCTGTCAAATTGGCTGTCATTTATTAAATCTGTTTTGTAAAATCAACATGTAGAGTAATAGCGAACAACAACAAATGGAAACTATTAAAATATATATATAAGGTGAGTCTTCTGTTCGATCAACCTTTCGAGCGCTTCACCTGAAAATCATATTCAGCACCGAGGTCCATATCTGGATGAATGGGTTCTCCAACAAGCTAAATTTTCGAATTTGGGAAAATCACAATCTTCACAAGATCAACCGAATTGCAAAGCCTCCAGAATACGTCATTGTTTTGTGTGGATTTTAGACTGGCGGCATCTTTGGTCTATACTTCTTTGAGAACGACGTTGGCCAAGCCATCGCCTTCAACGGCGAGCACTATCGGTTGATGAAAAAACCACCAACGACATTTGGTTTCAAAACGACGAACGGCACTACGTGCCACACAGCTAGTGTCAAAACTGACATTTTTCACGTTTGATTTCCGAACTTGTTTATCTCGTACGATTTGACATTGTTAGACCCCTTCTATGAAGTTTTCTTTAAGTCAGAGGTCTATGCCATTGGATAAATTCAGCCTAATTTATGCGCCAGACTTATGCAAAATTGTACGTTTTGGATAAGCATCACCCAGCGATGTCCGCATCGGACATTTGAGTGCAATACATAACCACATACATAGACCTTCTAATAACACATAAATAAAAAATCAATAATACCTCTCGCACAGTTCGATTTATTCAAATTTTCAACTGATTTGTTCATTTTTGAAAAAGGACTTCCTGCTGCAGATGTTTAAGTGAAATCGAACAGCTCCCATTTTCCAATATAAGGCGTATTTTATTGGTAATGAATACATAGTGCAGCAATGGAAGTCCAAATAAAATGCTTTTTTGACTGGATATACACTTTTACTTTAAATTTTAAAGTTGGTATGCTTTGCATTTATTCCCGTGTCAAAATCAGCTGATTTGGAACAGAAGTAAAATAAATATGTAATTTCTTACAAAAATAATACAAATTGAAACGAAAACCAAAAATGAAACATGTTATACCTACGAATAAACAATCCACTTTTGAATAAACTAAGGGATGCGTTGGAAAAGTATACGTTTTGATGTGGTTTATGCTGAATTAACATCACTGAAAAAATTGTTGTCAAACAAGTGGCAAAATTATTAATAAAATCTAATCTCAATGGCAAATAATTGTTTCCCTAGATCCTCGCACTGAAATCGTTATTACGGGTGATTTCAATGTTCACAATTCTTCTTGGCTTCTTCATTCGGGCCAGACAACACCCGAAGGAATGTGTGTTAAGATTTTTGCTGAGTTTAACCACCTTACTCAGATTGTCAACGAGCCTACTCGAATATCGGACGTTAATGGCCGAGCGGAAAATACTCTTGACTTGTTTCTTAGCTCTGACCCTGATAAATACACAATAAGTGTATTGACGCCTCTAGGCACATCTGACCATAGTGTTATATCTGCAAATTTCTTGTGTCAAACAAATCCAGTTAGAGAAAGAGCTCCTAGAAGAACCGTATGGCAGTACGAGAAAGCCAACTGGAACGGTTTGAACAACTTTTTCAGGATCTTTAACTGGTCACTATGCTTCCTCGATAGTGGACGTAGATTCCAGCGCAGATATGATAACTAACATAATTCTTTTGGGAATGAGAAATTTTATCCCGAATAGGGTTAAAAGTATCAGACCCAAGGATAAATCATGGTTTGATTTGAGCTGTAAAGAGGTTATCAAGGAAACAGAGGTAAGCTTCCGGTGTTTTAGAGCCAACTCAACTGAGGAAAACCGGAAAAAGTTCAAACAAGCCAGGAAGGCCTGCAACGCCCATATTCGACGGACCAAATTTTTACATGATCAAAAATCAAGGCAAAAAATACTGCAATGTCCCAAAGGCAGTAAGAATTTTTGGTCATTTGTAAAAAATATGAGGAATTCTTCCTCTTCCTCGGTTCCTACGCTTGTTTTCAATGACACTCCTTTCGTTAGCTCTATTGATAAAGCTAACTTGTTTGTAAGGCAGTTCGCCGCAAATTCCACCTTGCCGGATAGTGTCATGACGCCCCCAATTCTTGAGCGCGTTAGTGATTCTATTGGACAAATCTTTTTTCGCACTCGTAACGTGGCAAGAGTCCTGAAAGATCTCAACATTCATAAATCCGCTGGTCCAGATGGTATCCCCGTTATTATTCTGAAGAGGTGTTCTTCCACGCTAGCAAAACCCCTGCGTAAGCTTTGCCATCTGTCCTATTCTTCAGGGCTCGTTCCGAGTGGTTGGAAAACTGCATTTGTTCAGCCAATTCCCAAAAAAGGCGAATCTTCTTCTCCCTCTAATTATCGACCGATCGCAATAACGTCCCTTCTTTCCAAGGTCATGGAAACGCTGATTAATTATCAGCTCAAGAAATATCTTGAAGAACGAAAGCTTCTTAATGACCGGCAGTATGGCTTTCGTAGCAATAGGTCCACTGGTGATTTGATGGTTTATCTAACCGAAAAGTGGAACAAATCTTTACATTGTTTCGGAGAAAGTAAGATTATTGCACTCGATATTTCAAAGGCATTTGATAAAGTCTGGCATCTTGCTCTTTTATCGAAAATGCGTGCTTTCGGCATCGACGAATCCCTACTTCTTTGGATTAGAAATTTTCTTTCGAACCGTTCAATACAAGTTGTACTTGACGGATTCAAGTCTGAAACCCACAATATAAATGCTGGTGTGCCCCAGGGCTCCATTTTGTCCCCAACCCTCTTCCTCATTTTTATTAATGATTTCCTGTCTGTAACTTCTAATCCAATTAACTGTTTCGCTGACGATAGTACTCTTAGCTTTTCATATTCGTTTTCAGACTTACATCCCTCCTCTTCGGATGTGGAACTGCAACGACAAAATATGATAAGCTCATTAAATCACGACCTAAACAGCATTGTACAATGGGGAATAAGAAACCGCGTCGAATTTAATGCTTCGAAAACTCAATGCTGTCTTGTATCGTTAAAGCGTGATATACCCCCCTTGCCACTATCTATGAGTGGCACTTGCATCAACGAAACTGAACATCTCGATATTCTCGGTATGTGCATCACGAACCACCTTTTGTGGAACGATCACATACGCGATGTTGCCAAGAATGCCGCAAGATGTTTGGGTTTTCTGAGATGGTGCAAGAAATTCTTCTCTCCTTCTGATCTGGCTACAATCTATAAAACCTACATACGTCCAAAACTTGAGTATAACTCCCATCTATGAGCTGGTGCTCCAGTAACTTACTTAAGTTTCTTGGACAGTATTTAAAGAAGAGCTTTGAAAATGATTGGTGACAACAACATAATTGGCTCATTTACGTCACTCCAACATCGTCGTAATGTTTCTTACCTCACCCTTTTTTACCGTTATTTTAAAGGACTTTGCTCAAGTGAAATAGCCAGTTGCATTCCTCCCCTTAAACAATTCAACCGTAATACTCGCACTTCTAGGAATGCCCATCAATTTACCCTCGAGCCCAACTTCGGTCGTACTGTAAAGTACAGAGATTCGTTTTTTAGCCGTACTACGCGAATGTGGAATTCCTTACCACGCTCTGTCTTTCCCAGTCATTGCAATGTTCAAGAATTTAAAACCAATGTACACCGACACCTCCTTTCTAACCCCTCACTTTTTTCCTAATGCTCACGCTGTGTCTCTGACATATTAACGGTATATACAAAAAACCTTTGAGCGTGTGCTAATTATAAAAAAAAAAAAAAAAAAAAATGTATGTACACAAAGTCAAATTAAGGGCTCGGTGTCAGAAAAAAATCATTTTCGTGTCCTTTTTTCGTTTGGCATCGCAGCCATCCTTCGATGATTTTGATACTCTCACGTGACAGATAGGGAACATGCACACGCATCAAGAGGCAAAATTTTGACCATTGACTATTAACGTTTACCGTTTAATCGTAAATTAATATTTCAAACCACATAATTTTGCTGTTGTGAAAATTTACCATAAAATGAACAAATATCACCGAACACATTCTCGAATAATCAAAATCTGTCAACCTCACGAAAAATAAAACTTTTGCAACCAATTTGAGTATCACTGTAATCCAGATGCTTCAAAACTTTATCAGCACTATTATTTGCACTCTTATTACTGCCTAATTTATACGCACTATTCCTTTGTTGTTGTTTACTGTGTAAAATTTTACTGCGCTGCCTATACAATTCCCAATAAAAAACGACTATAGTAGATTTTGTCAGTGTCATATTCCTCAGATCTGGGCATAAGCTCAACTAATAACTCTGTTTGGCTTTATCAACAAATCAGCCTAAAAATGCAAAAAAAAAATCCTTTTCCGGTGAGTCTTTCGAGGACACCTGTATCACATCCAAATTCCCTCGACTTTTTGGAGCCGTTTCGTACAGATGCAGTCATGTTTTCTAGGATTTTCCTATAGACTCTTATAAATTTCGTTGACATACAAATTACTGAGAGTTTATAAAGCAGGGAACAGCGTTACCACTTCCGGAAAAAAAGTCGAAGTAGATTTGAAGAAAAAAGTGAAGTAAATTGAGAAAAATCGAAGTAGATTTTAAACTGACTTTTTACTTGCTTTTTGAAAAATTAGAACTCGAGATTTTCATCAATTGACATTACAACACAAAAAAGTAGGGATTCCGTCTGTCTACAGGTCTGTATACTGTACCTCAACCTGCAGCCGAAATGAGAAATTGAAATGTTTTTTTTTTCTTAGCTCGGTTTCTTCCATACAGCCATTATGAAATATCTTATTTATTTCGAAGACGGCTCTAATGGTTTTTTATAAAAAAAAATTTCTTAAGACCATACCAACAATGCAGTCCACATTTTAGTAAAAAAATGTTATTAACAGTACCTGTCATAGATCCTTTTTTTGATTTTCTACTTTCTCATTTCTGACTCTACCGATTTCGATCAAAATTTTCATATAGGAGCTTCTTTGATTTTGAAATAATTGTATACAAAACATTTTTTCCTTAAATGTACATATATTATTAAATATTTAAAATTGTCAATACATTTCTTTTAATTTTAGAGAAATTTGTATAGTCATAAAGAATTAATTTACTAATAAAACACACGCAAGCGAAATTTTCATGAAATTCGTGTTTCTATGCTTTTAAAATTACTCATTTATGTATTTTTATTGTGTTGACATAATTTTTTTTTGTAATTCTCTTGCTACATACTACCTACAGTGATGTAGAGAAAAAGAAGTAGATTTAGACTTTTTTTTTGTAAAATTGAAGTAGATTGAAACAGAGATTCTTAAAATGAAGTAGATTTCAGTATTTTGCTGATGGTGCGAAGTAGGAAGTAGATTTTAAAATATTTGGAAAAAAGAAGTAGATCTACTTCAATTGAAGTAAAGTGGTTCCACTGGCAGGGAACTTCTGTTGATCGTATCGCTTGGAAGCAGGTAATGATATTATTTTGTTCGACCTAGCTTATTACTCTTCAATTGTTTGTTTAAAATCTTTTCTTAAACAGTTTAAGACTGCAATACCCGTATAGTTTTCTGAAAGATTGCGCATTGCGGTTACCTTTCTCTAAAACTGCTGAAATTCTGGACAAATGAAAATTTTCGAGAATTATCTCTTCACTGAATATTCGATTTAAAAAATCTAAGATGTAGATACTCTAAAAACTCAGGGGTGGCTTGTTTATTAAACTGTATTGGGATTCTATCAGAGCCCGATGATTTTTTATTCTTCATTTTTCTCAGTGATGCCGTAAGTTCTATAATTGTGATTTTGGAGTCCAAATCGGGGATTATAACATAAGGAAAAGCGAAGCTTTACTTTACAAAAGTAAAGTTGTGTATTGCTTCAAAGACTCCAGCATCGAAATTACCATTCTGACAACTACTCAAAGCTGTAAAGGCTTTTTGGAAATGGTAGTTTTTTTTTTTCTGAAATGGCTAATGACTTTGTTTTTGTTTTTTAAAAAGAAAAGATGGCAAACCATAAAGTTGAGGCCAATATCTTTTATTTTTTGACTTTGTGTTTCCATCAAATTCAAGATTTTTCAATTTTAACAGTCATTAATTATTTATTCTTAGATACCTTTGCCAATACTATACAATTCCAGTTTAATGTATTGATTTGATAAATCATTCGTGTGTCAGTTTCTTCAAACTTATTTATTTACTTAAGTCCTCGGGCCTATTACATATATGTGAGATTTTCTCTGTGATGCATAGGATATCTATTGATCTTACCCGCCATCATGTACGGTTTCTGAATATGTATCGAAGATGTATCTCAGATTTTTTCCAACTCTTTCCCAGTTTCGCTGATTCCTTTCTGACCGTTTATCGACAAGTTCTTCTCGGTTGCCCAACTCCTTTTCTTGTCTGTTTGAGTAATTTCCATTGCATCGCTTAGCTCCCAGGGCACTAGTTACATTTTCAAAGCATATAACCAATCCACTACTACTTTCTTCTATGTATAAAAGAGTCAATGAGTTCCTGACTCGTTCTGGAATGAAGTTCATCATTGGAAATACGATTGGGCCAGAAAATCCTTAATATGTTTTCCAAACCTTTATTCATGAATGTTTGACGCTTTCTGGTGACAGCTATTTTTAATTTCGAAGTGGTAAATCCAAAATACACATGGAAGCATTGATTGAACTTTTCAGCGAAATAGCCCCAGCCTTTGCTTTCCCAATTCGATTATCTCTACATTGATTCCACTATTGGTATTTACATTGAATTTCTGATTCTCTCTCCAACCTTGTTCTAATTTTTTGTAGATCCATGATCCTATAAGAAAGCAAGAATAATTTATCGGCTTACTCCAGTTTTTGGAGGTATGATTGCAGATTGCACTGCATTCTTCCACTCCCAGTCTACAAAGCTGCGTGCTGTACATCACTGATCACCAGCAGGAACATTATTGGTGTAAGTATAAAGCTTTGCCTAACCCCACTTGGGATTTCAAACTCCTCTGAAAACTTTCCTTTATGCAGAAAGTAACATTAATTTGCAATAATCGCGTGTAGCCTGAATAATGCCTATGAATTTATCTGAGAAACCTATCCTGCGCAAAGCAAGCTAGATAAATTCTTCTTATTGACACTGTTGAAAATTTTTTCGATATCGATGAAGAAGAGGTAAAGGTGTAATCGGTATTCACCGCACTATTCGATGATGAGGTGTTGAATTGGTCCACACAGGAAGATCCAGTACGTAATCCTGAGGTGGTCTTTTATATACTCCAGGACGATTCTTGCTATGACCTTAGCGACTGGAGGAACCACGCAAATTCCTCTCCAGTTTTCGCAATGCGTTTAGTTAATAATTTTTTTCAAATTTTCATGAAATCTTCTTGGTTTCCAAGCTTTTTCAATGAGTGGGCTGCTGGAAATGATCTTCAAAAATAGTCCAAATTTGTTGTTTGTCAGTGCTTAAATTGCGGTAGTAACTTGATACTTGGGAACTTGATACTTCGGACGCAATTGGGCATTGTATTCATCTAAATGCTTCCACCTTTTGAGCTAGTTATCATGCGAAAGTTGCACTGATCTGCTTGTGTCTCTTACCAGATATTTTGGACAACCGTAAACTCATTGGTAATTCTGTTGACGCCCTTCTGTTACACTAACTTTCGGCCTCTTCTGCTTCTGTAGCCAACGCATTGATATACACTCATCACGCTGCTGTGAACTTCTCTGATTTTCATGCAATACGAAGACTCCTGCTCTGTTCTCCCAGCTGCTGAAGAAGCTGCGATGTGAGAATTCATCTGTTTTATTTCTTCGATCCTTGTCCAAGCTTCTTCGGAAAGCCACGCACCGAATAGGAACACATTTTTCACATCACACCACTGGTTTTCGTTGGTAGTGGATTCCGTGCTGCTGAGGAATGCCTTCAATCTTTGTGAAAGGTGGTCCCTTAGTTGTTGGGGGACTGCGGTATCCTTTAGTCTATCGGGATTAAACTTGGGTATTTGGATGTTTACTTGTGATCTCTGACCTGCAGTTTTAGATAATCTAACGGTCGATTAGATAATAATTCAATTCAGTATGCCCTTTTATTTCTACACTAGGTTTTTCCATACAATATGCAATGCCTTAGCCCATAGTTGCCACTGCCAACCTGGGCATTACAGTCTCCCATTACAATTTTAATGCCTCCACGTATTATACTACAATAAACAGCCCTCAGCCGGTTATCAAAGCCCCGTCAGAAGAGAGCTCTGTTGGGGCGTTGTTGGGGCGATCTGGTCTCGTCCAAAACCTGACTTTCAGGATCATGTTACCTAAAGAATCCCAGGAAATTTAGTTTTGAAGGGATGTTTTAGAAGCCGATTCACGAGAGTTTTCAGGAGAGTTTCCAGACAGTGTTACGAGTTACGAGTTGATGACTTATACTTGCCTGAGCCCAACCATCGAAATTCACCTACCATAAGATATCCAAATTGTATTGCATGGACTCCTCCCTGAATTGAAGAAATGTGGCACTCTGAGGATCTTCACTTCCACCTTCGAGAAGCAACCTCACATTCCACAAAACAATCTTTGTCTCGGTAAATTAGCTAAACGTCTTCAACACATACATATGTGTTGAACAGTGACACAGATCTTTACATAGTTTTGGAATATGTATTGTAGTTCAATAAGTTTTGTCGTTCGATAAGAAAAACACAACTTTATGGTTCAAAATACACTTTATTATTCAGTATAATCTCCTTGAACATTAATACACTTGCTCCAACGATCCTCCAATCGGTGGATCCCATCCCTGAAGTGAGAATCCGGAAGGTCTGCAAAATATGCTTCAACAGCCGTTATGACATCTTCATTTGATGAAAAACGCTTGCCACGCATAAATTTTTTGAGTTCTGGAAACAAATGGAAGTCGCTGGGGTGCATTGTCCTGATGAAAAAGGATTTTTTTCTTCTGCAAACCGGGTCTTTTTTCACGAATATTTTCCTTCAACTGGTCCAAAAGGTTGCAATAATATTCAGAATTAATTGTTTTACCAGTTTGCAAGTAATCCACAAACAAAATTCCTTTCGCATCCCAAAAAACTGATGCCATAACCTTTTTGGCCGATTTCCGGACACGAACTCGTTTCGAAGCCGAACAACCAGGTTCACACCACTCTTTAGCCTCTTGTTTTGATTCGGGATCATGGTGATAGACCCAAGTCTCATCCATAGTGATGAATCGACGCACAAAATCCACTTTATCCTTTTTAAAACGCTCCAAATGTTGCTGAGAAAGTCGCATTCGAATGTGTTTTTGTTCCATCGTTAGCGAATGCGGCACCCATTGTGCACACAGCTTTCTAAAGCCCAAAATTTCACTTAAAATATGGCTCACACTGCCTAATGAGATGTGTAGAGCCTCTACTAAATCTCTCTCAGTCAATCGACGATCTTCTAAAACCATATCCTGTATTTTGGCTATGATTTCTGGTGTTGATGCGCTTTTTGGACGTCTTTCACGTGGATCGTCTTCAAAGCTTGTACGACCACGTTTAAATTCAGCAACCCATCTTTCTACTGTTCTCATTGAAGGTGAACAATCATTATACACTTTCAACATTCGTTCGTGAATTTCTTTTGGTGCTACACCTTCCAAAAATAAGAATTTTATCACTGCACGATATTCAATTTTTTCCATCGTAAACAAATACTTTGACACGGCGACACTAAATGGCTTCTAAACAAAGAATGAATTGACAGATTGAAATGAAACTTCACATACGTTAATATGAAGAGTGTACCAACAAAACAAAAAAAAAATTGGGCTAGTAGCAACGCCTTCTCTTATCGAACGACAAAACTTATTGAACAACCGGTACTTGGTATTTCAAAAGCTTTTGATAGAGTTTGGCATGAAGTTAATCAATCTCTTCTTCGTTGGATTAGAAACTAGCTTTTGAACTGCTCGATACAAGTTATATTGGACGGTTTTAAGTCTGTAATTCATAAAATAATTGTTGTTACGCCACAGGGCTCCGTTTTGGCTTCGATTGTCTTTCTCATATTCATCTATAATCTTTTGTCTGAAGCTAAACTTCTAATAGTCGCTGCTAATTGTTTAGATGCTGTAATAAACCTCTTGGGGATAGGTGCGATAGAAGTATAAAAGAAACATTGGGATCTCTCGAACACAGCCTTAAGGTTTCTTATTTTACCGTTACCTTATATTAGCCGTTAGACTCGCGCTTCAGGGAGTGCCATCAGGTTACCTTGAGGTGGGTACTGTTCAATTAGGAGATTTTTTTTAAGCCGCATCACACAAATGTGGAATGGTTTAACCGGCTCAATAATGTAAGCCTAGTGACTTAAAACTCTTACTCACTACTGCCCCTGCCCAAATGGAAGATACCTACAATTTAATTATCTGCCGAATGCAAAAGACTAAGGTTTTGAAAGTTTTCAAAGTTTCCGTTGGAAAAATCTTATTAAAATCGCTTATTCCGAAAATGAGAGATTGAAAATCAGATCAGAATAAAATGGCAATACATAAAAACTTAACTTAAAATCCAATGATCTTATGTGGATGGTTTTTTTTTTAATACTGAAATGTCGGAATATCGTAAGGTCTTATTTTAAGTTTATCCGAACCCCTATTATGTATTTTTGATTGCAAAATTGAATTTCAATTTTAATATGAAACCAATACTTTCCATGGCAAGAAAGTACAAAAATATACATATATAAAGTATATATTCTGAATGGTGGAACTCTGTTTTGTGCAGTGATTATGTCCTTTTTTTCTGTCTGACTCAAATTAAATCCACGAAAAAAAAAAATACAAGAAAAAAACTTTGGCTTACGTTACCGCCAACGACTGATCCCGTCTCCCTTTCAGAGTTCGGTTCTGATGACAATGTGGAACTGGAAGGAGACACGACCAAAAAACAAAACACAACATTGGAAAAGAATTTTTTGAAAATTGTATCATCTCAAAAGTAGACTCCCTCTCGATTCAATAAAGAAAAGGATGCGCCTCGTGCGAAACAACAACTACAACACGACAAACTCTTACAAAGAAAAATGCTAAGAAACAGAAAAGAAATAATTGTATATAAAGAATAGAAAGAAACGTAGGTACCTGTTCCATTGCGGACAAATCTGCTTTCGCTTTGCCTCGTTCCAAAGCAAAAAAGATGTCTTCATTTACAATTTAATTGAATTTTCTTCATCCCCTTTGGTATTCAATTTTGGATTTTGTACTTACCTCAATGTCCCGATTCCACACTCTTTATCTATGTCCTTCTATTTTCTTTTTACACGCACACCTATTAAATGTGGTTCGTCAAGCTATAGTTACCCGGCAGGTGGATTTCACCTGCATAATGGAATTCACCTTTCACCATTTTAGATAAAATGAAATGGTGTGGCTTATTAGGGACCAATATGAAAGCAACCAAAAACCGCAGAAGGGACGAACATTGACATTTCGTTCACATATATAAAAAGCTGAGGGTAGAGTCATCTGCAAAACAACGAAGTGAATCAGTAGTTTCAGGCAAGAGATCATTTATAAAAACGTGGAAAAGAATCGGAGACAAAACGGAGCCTTGGGGAACACCAGTATTTATTTGGTGAAGATAAGATCTAATACAGTAAGTATTCAACGATCAAGAATGTAATTTTTGATCAAAAGAATAAGGGTTTCATTGATACCAAATGCACGTATTTTGAGTACCTGATGCCAATCTCTATCATATGCCTTAAAAATATCAAGCACAATAATCTTTCTATCAAGCGCAATAATCTTGGAATGATTGCTGCGAAAGCCGTATTGACGCTCATTCAGAAGCTTTCGATCTTCGAGATATTTCTTGAGCACATTTAAGCGTATGATTGATCAGCGATTCCATGCCCTTCGAAAGAAGGGGCGAAAATGCAATTGATCGATAGGATAAAGGGGGGAAGGGTCACCTTTTTTACGAGCACGCTGGACAATTTTGTTTTCCATCCCTTAGAGTAGATTTCAGAACAGTAGGAGCGATGGAAAAGTTTCGCAATACTTTTCCAGCAAGGAAGAACACCAAAAGAATGGGGGGTAAAAAAAATGGATATGCTTAAATCAAGATCCCAAAGGGCTTTTCTAACTGTACGAGTGCGGAAACTTACCTGTCCCATTGAATGATTTACGACCTTAAGTACAGGAGGGGCAATGTTGCTATTAGGCAACTTAGAGCTAGCTGCAAAATGAGCTGCAAGTACATTTGCCTTGTCTGAAGAGCTAGACATCGGGTTATCGTTATAAATGAGTGTTTGAAACGAAGAGGAAGTTGTATTTTTTACATTCTTGTCAAATGACTAGAAATTTTTACTACCTTTGGGACATTGAAGGGTTGTTTGCCCTAATTTCTGGTCATGTAAGATTTTGGTTTTATATTTTCCGATTTTTCTCAGTTGGGTTGGCTTTGTTAGAGTTTAAACTTACTTCTCTAAGCCTTGATAGCTTCTTGACAGCTTGTATCAAATCAAGACTTGTTGCGGTAAATTTTACCATAACAAGTTTCAATTACCTATTCGTTTCTTCCTTTTTCTTTAGGGCAAGTTCTGCATTTGGAAAAAAAATTGAACTCGAGATTTTGATCAAAGTTGACATTACGATGATAGCGAAGACGAAAAAAGTGGGTCCGACAATTCCGTCTGTCTGTCTGTATGTCTGTATGGCTGTATGTCTGTATGTCTGTATGTCTGTATGTCTGTATGTCTGTACCTCGAACTACAGCCTAAACTACCGGAGGTATTTTCTTCAAACTCGGTAGTTAAGGGTCTTCGGTGATTCCCTAGAGGAAAAATTGAAATTTTTTTTTTAGCTCCAAAACTAACGGTACCCCCCATACACCCGTAATGCAAAATCTTATTTATCTAAAACGGCTCTAACGATTTTGATAAAAAAAATTAGGTGTGATATTATGAACATGGACTATATTTTGGTGAAAACAAAATTTGGGGGGAAATGTTATTAGGGGTACCTGTCATAGAACGGTTTTTTTGATATTCGAATTTCTCACCAACGGCTCTAACGATTTTAAACAAAATTTTTATGCAGGAGCTGCTTTGCATTTGAAAAAATATATACTAAAAATTTTTTCGAAAAAATAGTTTTTGGATTTTTAAAAAAATAATACAATTTTTTTTTTGAAAATTCAATATCTTGAAAACCGATACACGATTAAATTTTTAAATTACGTTTTAAAATGTATTTTATTAAATACTAATAATTTGCATATCAATTTTTTTTATAAAAATTTTAAATAAAATTTAGTACACAAAACACATGTTTCGGTGTGTCTGTATGTCTGTACCGCTCACAACAGCCTAAACCACTGGACCTATTTCTTTCAATCTCGGTAGTTAATAGTCTTCGGTGTTTCCCTAGAGGAAAAATTGAAATTTTTTTTTTAGCTCCAAAACTAAGGGTACCCCCCATACACCCGTAATGCAAAATCTTATCTTATTTATCTCTAAAACGGCTCTAACGATTTTGATAAAAAAAATTAGGTGTGATATTATGGACATGGACTACATTTTGGTAAAAAAAAATTTTGGGGCAAAATGTTATTAGGGGTAATTTTCGACTTTCTCATTAACGGCTCTAAGGATTTTATCCCAAAATCTTTAGCAGGAGTCCCCTTAAGTTTAAAATAATATTGTATATAAAAATATTCGAAAAAATATTTATTGTTTTTAAAAAAAAAAAAAAAAAAAATTAAATCAATATCTTCAAATCCTATGAACGATTATTTTTTGAAATTATTTCCTAAACCCAATATTATTAAATAATTAAAATCCGCATCCCACATTTTTTTCTTGAAAAATTTTAGAGAAATTTCTTATATAAAAAATTTATTTAATAATAAAACGATTTTTTAAGGTTTATTTGCATAAATTCATACTTTTCCGGAAACCAGAAGGCAATTTTATGCAGTTGAACATTATTATCTCATTAAATCCATGTTTTATATTTTTTTCCAAAGTACTTTTACATAAGAGCAAGTTCGTGCGATCCAGTCGTGCATTTTATTTAACCCTCCTTTTCGCTGCAGCCCCAAAATTCTTGAAATATTAAGTAGAAACCTAGTATCCATCAACCAGAGTCCTGCTCTTAAAGTATTTTGGAAAAGCAATAACAAAAATACAGGTGTTCGAGCTATGTCATAAATCAAGTGGAACAGGTGGTTCCAATATTCTTTTAACTATGAAGACGGGCGGTCTCATGCTCATACTGATGAACCAGCGAATGAGCTGATGAAGTAATCGAGTAAGGCGGACTCTTACTTAAATTAAATATCCTAACGTGTAAATGTAACTTTTTATTGTAAGCAAACTGGGTAGTTAATAATCTTTGATTCTTAAAATCTTCATCCCTCTTAAAATACAAGGCAAAGCAATCTATCGGAACGAAAAAGAAAATAATAATATTTCGTGATCTTATCGATATGCCTTCTTCTATCGTCTCAAAAAGAAAATGATTATTTCACGCTTCGAATCAATCGCGATTGTTTTAATAGTAACTAGGAAAATGCCTAGCGAAAACTTTTTCTCGACTCTATTTCCTTAAGTTTTTTTCTCGAGAAAATTAGTTTGGGATGGGTCTAAACTCGGCCATTAAGATTCACCAAGTTTTGGAAATTCATACAACAACTTGCTGAATCCTTGTCTGTGAGAGTGAATGTAAAGTTTCGTGAGATTCGTCAATGGGTGTTTTCGAGGAGAGCACATAGCTTTCCAGAAAGCCGTGGTCCCGTGACTGATGATAACGAAAACGATTGGCTGATCGAATGAATGTGTGAGAGAATGAATGGCCGTGCCAGAGATTGGAATTATTAGCTTGAAAAGCTCACTCTATCTTTGAGAGCGATGAAAGCAAGAAGTGTTGAAAAAGTCGAGAAAAATCTAGAAAAGAAAAAGTGTGGAGAAAGTTTTGTTATTAAAAAAAATTCGAAGAAAAAGTTTTGTTTTTGGAAAAAAAAAAAAAGGATATTCGAGGTGTTGAAGTGTCGAGGAAATAATTGGGGAAAAAAAAGTGGAAAAAATCGAGGTGATAGAGGAGGAAGCGTATAGGAAATTCTGGGAAAGATAAGTAGAGTGCCTTTTTTTCTTCTTGAATAATTCTTTTTTTTTCGGTTTCTCGTGGTGCCGATAAATAGTTTTTCGCTTGTTAATTTCGACTCAGATATTGTTTAAATTTATTCATTTGTAATTAAATCGTTCAGTTTTTTTTTTTTTTGTTCTTGGCTTAACGGGTCCCCGTAAGCGTACGGAACTATATTAATTATCGTTATTTTGTTCAAAAACATTTTGAGTTTTAATCATGAGCTTCGGCTTTAAGGTTTTCCTAATAAAATAAATTTTTAAAGCCATACAGTGGTTAAAAAAATAATCTGTTTCTTTTTTTTATCTCTACCGCGGTATAGTTTTGGAATTTTACTATATATCCAACAAAAATTCCTGGCGCCCATTTTCGGTGAGAGTACACCCTGTACTTACACTTGCAATTTTTCTTAGAGATTCGTTCGTTTCATTTAACTAATCAATTCGATTAATTAAATCACTGAACCCACCCGATCGCTGAGCTAGTGGGTGGCAGTACACTTAATACTGCTTATTGCAATATCATCAAACGTAGGAAACACGCCAACTTTTAGGAGACCAGGGAACAGAAGCACTATCCCAGACGTCACTTTCGCGACGGAATCTATATCTGCAATGATAAAAAACTAGCGAGTCATCGAGGACTACACGGGCAGCGACCACCAGTACATTTTCTTTGATATAGAAGGAAATCAACGAGCTACTAACGGGAGTCAAACACGAGTATCAGGGTGGAACATAAACAGGCTCAACGAAAACCTTCTGTGATTGAAGAAGGAGAAAGAAAGTTGCAGCCACGGTGCAACTAATTCGGCTCGCTTGCGATTCTTCAATGCCTCGAAAAAGAAATACCAATAGAAAGAGAGATCCAGTGTAATGGTGGAGATAGCTGAGCTTCGCAATAAATGTCTACAACTCCGGCATATAGTAACCAGGCGAAGAAGACGACATACTGAACCAAAAGAAGACGCCCTTGTGGAGTTCAAAACCAAAAGATCCGAGCACAAGAGGGCCATTAATTTGAGCAAGAAACAGAAATGGAAGGATCTCCGTCGTGAAGTCAACAACGATCCCTGGAGACTAGGCTATAAGATTGTAACCCGAAAACTCAGCAAAGGCAAAGGAGACCCGGATTCCCTATCGGCATACAGGCCTCTGTGCATGCTAGACACAGCGGGTAAGCTTTTGGAAAAGCTACTTAAACCACGTCTGATAGCGGCGCTACAAATGTCAGGTGATTTGTCAGAGAGGCAGTACGGTTTCAGGAGAGGCCGCTCTACGATCGGAGCCATTAAAGAAGTAGTGAATGCCGTTCAAATCGACCAACAGGGAAGCCACTACTCTAAGAAGATCGTTCTGCTGGCAACCTTGGACGTACGGAATGCTTTCAACTCGGCTAAGTGAACCGACATACTAGACGCACTCTAAAGGAGATTCCACATTCCAGTATATCTCCTGTGGATGGTGAAGGACTATCTCAGGGATCGAGAGTTGATTTACGAAGCCTCAAAAGGCCCACGAAGAAAGAAAATAACATCAGGAGCAGCGCAGGGATCAATCTTAGGACCAGACCTCTGGAACATCTCCTATGATGACATTCTCCGCATGGAGATGCCTGAAGACACCTTCCTGGTAGGATACGCAGACGATATCGCCGCGGTGATCACGGCAAAAGACACCGAAAACGCGCAAAGAAAACTGAACCAGGTCATACGACGAGCAAACTCATGGCCTCAGCCCCACTCAAAACGATTTCCAAATCGGGAACGAAGTGATAACAAGCAGCGCCGCAGTGAAGTATTTGGAACTGAGGCTGGACACAAATACGGGCAGCAGCAGAAAGAGCGTCAAAAACAACAGCATCACTGAGCAGATTAATGACAAATGTAGGTCGACCAACGGCCAGTAAGCGCAGACTACTAATGTCGATGACGCACGCTATCCTTTTATACGGAAGCGAAATCTGGGCGGACGCTTTTTAACAACAGAAGTACGGCAAACTTATGGCGGCAGTACAAAGACAAGGAGCTCTACGCGTAGCCAGCTCCTACCGAACGGTGTCAGAACCAGCCGTCATTGTAGTCGCAGGAGTGACACCCATCGATCTCTTAGCGGCAGAAAGGAAGAACGTCTACGAAAAAAAGCCAGAAATTGGATTGGAAGCGGCATCCGAAAGGGCCAAGCAACTTACAATTTAGAAGTACCAAGAGCGGTGGAGCTCAGAAAGCAGAGGAAGATGGACAGCGAGGCTGATCAGGAACGTGACTGAGTGGAACGACCGGAAACACGGTGAGGTTAACTAATACGTCACACAATTACTCACCGCACACGGTTATTTCAACGCTTTCCTCTGCAAGATCGGAAAAACTAACAGTCCAGCCTGCCAGTACGGGGATTCGCAAGAAGACGATGCAAACCATACCTTCTTCGCGTGTAAAAGATGGGAGTCCCTCTGTCAAGACTTGAAAAGAAGTACTGGCGCCATCAGCCCAGATAACATAGTCCAGAGTACATTCTCAGAAAAAAAAAAATGAGAAGAAGAAAATGATCGGGAAACAGTTGAGCTCGCTAGTTGATCCCGCTAGGGAAACATGACAACCCCCATGAAGTAATGCAAAGAGCGGTCCCGGAGGGTAGGTCAGACGCCAGCCAATAAGGGTTTTAGAGGAGTTTTAGTCGGTATGTAACGAGTCCGACACACGAGGATGGTCAACGGGTCAACGCCAAGACATCCTCACGGTGCATCAAGCATTTCTTCTCGCTTTCCCTTAAGGTTTAACAAAAAAAAAAAAATATCATCAAACGCACCCATTGCGTTTGACATAAGTTCGTTTATCTCTTCTCTTATGTCATCTTCCAATTTGTTGTTGTCGCGGCGCGCGTCGGTGCCGTAAATTAATTCTTGGATATTTTTTTAAAGATTTATTTCGCTTTGTTTTTTTATTTATTGAATTTGCAAAATAAAAATGTCTGCCAACATAAAATTAAATTTTTCGAATAGATAATAAAGTATAAATCGCGTTTGATATTTTTGCAACAGACTGTTCTATAGGTCTAATACTCTTAATTCTGTAAGTAATAAAGGACGTATCCCAAGAGAAATCACTTTTGTCATCATAATCGGCTTTGGTATCAACGTCACTATCGAGGAAACATAGTGAGCAGTTAAAGATTCGAAAAAATGTATACAGACCGTCCCAGTTGGCTTTCTCGTATTGCCAAACGGTTATAGTCGGATGTTTCCCTTTAAATAGATTAACGGAACACTCGAAATTCTCTGATATTACAAAATCGGATTCCTGTCAAAATTTGGACTCCTTTAAATGAAAGAATAATGGCTGATGGGCTTGCGGACACTAAATTTGAGCCACATGAAGCTTAAGTTCGTATTAGAACAATTTCCGTTGTTAGGAAGGCTCTGGCAAGCATCACCATACCTAACATAAATTATAAAGCAGTGCAGGCGAAAGATTAACGGCATTAAGTTATAGCCAGGCATGTGAAGTTCTGAAAGATCAGTATTCGTTCCAACCTGTGTTTCAGTTTTTGCCTTTTCTTGTGAGGAACGTCTAAATTTAACGGATGATCTCCGTTTGGCTGTTCTCCTCTATAAGTGACAACGATCTTGGATATATTCCTTTCCTGGGTCTACGTACGAGTATCATGTTAAATGTTGGTAATAATATTAAAGATGCCCTAAATTTTACTGGATAGGTATAATGCAGTTAGTTGTCTGTTACAGCTTAGCTTAGGGCAGTTCATGATGCTAAACTTATGCACAATTTGTTATTAATTAATTTGCGTTTGTTACGGAATTGACCAGTGGCGAACATCAGGGGTTTTGCTTCTTTGTTTCAATTGAGAATGAGAAATACGTCATTAAAAAGTTTATTAAATAATTTGCAAGATATCGAGTTGGTGTGGTGTGATAGGTGAGGGGGTTGGTTCAATTTTTTTTTTGATAATTTGATATTTCAAAAACTTGTTGAGGATTTATAAATTTTTAAATTTATTTTCATTTGCACAATAATAGAAACTTAATATTGACTTGCCAATTTTTTTTTTTAAATGTATTAAGAATTTAATTTATTCACGTTTTCGTAAGGACCGCTCCTGAAAATGTAAGTCTCCCAAACACAAGAGCAACATCTAGTAGAATAAAATGCACGACTGGATCGCATGGATTTAATGAGATAATAATGTTCAAATGCATAAAATTGCCGTCTGGTTTCCGGAAAAGTATGAATTTATGCAAATAAACCTTAAAAAATCGTTTTATTATTAAATAAATTTTTTATATAAGAAATTTCTCTAAGATTTTTCAAGAAAAAAATGTGGGATGCGAATTTTAAGTATTTAATAATATTGGTTTTAGGAAATAATTTCAAAAAATAAATCGTTCATAGGTTTTGAAGATATTGATTTAATTTTTTTTTTTTTTTTTTTTTTTTAAAACCCAATAAATATTTTTTCGAATATTTTTATATACAATATTATTTTAAACTTAAGGGGACTCCTGCTAAAAATGTTGGGTTAAAATTCTTAGAGCCGTTAATGAGAAAGTCGAAAATCAAAAACACGGGTCTATGGCAGGTACCCCTAATAACATTTTGCCCCAAAATTTTGTTTGACCAAAATGTAGTCCATGTCCATAATATCACTCTTAATTTTTTTTATCAAAATCGTTAGAGCCGTTTTCGAGATAAATAAGATTTTGCATTACGGTTGTATGGGGGGTACCCTTAGTTTTGGAACTAAAAAAAAAATTTCAATTTCTCCTCTAGGGAATCACCGAAGACTCTTAACTACCGAGATTGAAAGAAATAGGTCCATTGGTTTAGGCTGTAGTGAGAGGTACAGACATACAGACACACTGAAACATGTTTTTTGTGTACTAAATTTTCCTTAAAATTTTTATAAAAAAAATTGATATGCATATTGTTAGTATTTAATAAAATACATTTTAAAACGTAATTTAAAAATTTAATCGTGTATTGGTTTTCAAGATATTGAATTTTCAAAAAAAAAGTTGTATTATTTTTTTAAAAATCCAAAAACAATTTTTTCGAAAAAATTTTTAGTTTATATTTTTTCAAATGCAAAGCAGCTCCTGCATAAAAATTTTGGTTAAAATCGTTAGAGCCGTTGGTGAGAAATTCGAAAATCAAAAAAACCGTTCTATGACAGGTACCCCTAATAACATTTCCCTCCAAATTTTTTTTCACCAAAATATAGTCCATGTCCATAATATCACATTTAATTTTTTTTATCAAAATCGTTAGAGCCATTTTCGAGATAAATAAGATTTTGCATTACGGGTGTATGGGGGGTACCCTTAGTTTTGGAGCTAAAAAAAAATTTCAATTTTTCCTCTAGGGAATCACCGAAGACCCTTAACAACCAAGTTTGAAGAAAATACCTCCGGTAGTTTATGCTGTAGTTCGAGGTACAGACATACAGACATACAGACATACAGACATACAGACATACAGACAGACAGACGGAATTGTCGGACCCACTTTTTTCGTCTTCGCTATCATCGTAATGTCAACTTTGATCAAAATCTCGAGTTCGATTTTTTTTCCAAATGCAGAACTTGCCCTATAGTATCTACCTATATCGCAAGTAAAAAGGGTGTATTGTTGGCAACACTTTTGCGATCAAAGCTACCTACAATATTTTTTTTTTAAATATCCCGACTTTTCTGCAAATTTTACAAAGAAAAATATTCAAGAAAATCTTTTCAATGCGATTCTTGTGAAATTCCCTTCACTTCCTTGACAGCCACCCACCATTTGCTACACCTTTTTCTAGAAATCTAGACAGAGAAACATTCACCTTCTGTACAAAGCTAAGGGAAAAAAATAATTCAAATATTAAAAAAAAAACTCGTCGAAGAGTTTTTATGTGGGCCAAGAATAGAAAATAGAAAAAAGGAACTTTCCTTATTATGCACGGGAGGAGCTTACAGCTTAGTTAAAATTGAATAAGTTTCAAAGTGATGACGCTTTTATTTCACATTTCACTTCCCTGCGTTGTCGTCGTCATCGTCATTGCTTGGGAATCTTCTTCTTCTTGTGTGTCGATGTCGCCTTGTTCCATTTCTGCGCTAAAGGTTTATATTGAATAGAGTATAGTGACTCCAAGAAATGCATTGACACCATCGGAAAGCACCCATGGAGACATAGACTCAGGACAACGACGATGACTATGACGATGACAAGTTGTTTGTACATCCAGCTGCAAACTGCAATCCTGAATTCAATAGAATGTCGGATAGATTGATTATATAAGGACACACGGTGCTAGTGCACTTACCTTGGCATCGACGTTTTACCAAAATGTGCTTGTTGATTCTTTTGAAAAGCGATCGTGCAAAATGTATGTTGTTGGTCTTTGAGGCGAATCATTCGGAGTGTAACGGATTCCCTCATCGGTGAAAAGATACATTTTTTCCAATTGGTTGATTTCATAAAGGAATACTTCTTAGAGGTATGAATTATATTGTGAATAATATAAAGGAAAGATTGTCATGTTTAAAAATCTGTTTTCATCGAGGACTTGATTGAATTTGAGATTACGGTTCTATTGGAATTCGGGATGGTATTGAAGTTAGTGTATTTTTTCGTGAGTGGGTGAACAATTTTCATACGAGTAATAGAAACTTTGAGCCCGCTGGTTTAGTAAGGAACTCACTTTAAGGTCTAGTTCCTTGAAGTCGCAGTCAGTGACTTTATCGGATTGCATTTGGTGCTGGTATATTTCGACATTCGAAATTATGTACCAAAGCAAAGCAAGGGCCATGTCGCCCGTATCTAGGGGTTTTTTTGTCATCGATTAACTTCCCTTTCCTCAAATTACAACAAGACACGGAACTTCAAAGGGTATCAACCCAAGAGTATTTTTGTATTTGGAACACTTCACACCCAAGTTGCTACTCAAAACCTTGAGTCTCCCTCAACGCTGTATAAGGAAACTTTTTTCACAATCTATGGTATGATGAAAAGAAATAATTTGCGTTACCTATTTAATACAGCTGTCAAAAAAGAAGAAAATTGTTAACTTCAAACTAATAAGTGATGTGGTAAAGTCGAAAAGGTAGTCATTTTTAGCGGATTATTTGATAAGCAAAGTCTATACGAAATGACAACAAATAATGGCTTCCGACTAATAGACTATGTACTCGTACCACTTATATGGTAGTAAATAATAGGTTGTCAAGACAGCAGAGCAACTTAGAGCTCTACAGACGGTCAAAGCATGAACCAAATCGATCATGCACTAATCGATGCAAGTTACGTATCCGACATCTTTGACGTGCGTACTTTTCAGGGTTAGATCATCGACTCATACCAAAATAAACTGCGAACCGTCCAGAAGAAGAAATTCAACTTTTAATGCCTTAGCACACCTGGAGTGGCAAGAGAGCTGGAAGCTCTACGCCCCCGATTCACACATTAAAGGCACCAACAATCAGTGTTCACGATATCAAAGAGCTACCAAAAACTACCACAGACTACTATTCACCCTCGAAAATGAACACGTGGTATATTGAACGCGTTAAACTCTAAGTCACAGAAAATTCAGATGCGATGAGAGAAGAAGAAAAGAGAGAAAAGAATACCACGACGTTTGCATGATCCTAGCTGAAGGCTATCGAAACAGAACTCGGAGATTTTATAAAAATCTTTAGAACGCCGACGATAAGGCGAAGGTTGGCTAGTTGCCGAACAACAGAGAATTGTGGACGTTTTCATGCAGCAACAACAAGATAACTCACTTCTAGTCAAAGAAGAAGATGTTCCAATTCGTAGTGTGGAAGAGGTAGGTTTAATAAGAACAAATTGCAGGGTCTTATGGATTACAAACAGAAGTCTTCAAATATGGAGGTGATATTTTTGCAGGGTTCAAACATCAAATTAACATGCACGAAATGGGCTATCAGCACTAAATTCCCCATCTACCAAAACGCAAACCTATGACCTGATAGAAATATTGAGGAATCTTCTCCGAGCTGTTCCATAGTTTTGGCAATATTGTGGGATCGGTTCACAGGACATGCGTTATCACCTAGGGCAATATTTAGAAAAAATCTATCCAGCTAAAAGGGTAAGTGAACGATTTCTACATTATCGCTTTTTCGTTATTATAGTCCCTTATCGCCATTGAAGAGCAGGCGAAACTTGTTGGTCTTGAAGTTAACGCAAACAATATCAAATACTTGCTATCTACTAATCCACTTGGACAAATCGGAACGTCACTAACTGGTTCCAAGTATAGTTCAAGAGTTGTTCTACCTCGGAATAAATATTATTTCCATCAAAGGGCAGATCCGAACCCAAGGAAACCACTTTTACTTTAGTTTGACAAAATAGAAGGGTTCAAAGCTCCTTACAAGGAAGACGAAGTGCAAGCTCTACGAAACTCTTCTAAGTTTGCAGTGTCCAGTTAGGATACCTGTTATTATTCTTAGGGTTTTTCTTACTAAAGTTAATCCAGTTTTGGAAACGTTGCTGTTTGTAATTGTCCAGTAGTAGTTTCACCTACCTCAGCTTTGGGAGTTCTTTTCAACTTCTTGCCTCCTTTTCATATTTAATTTTGTTTTTGATGACATTTTCTTCTATTTTGACATTTCCGCAACAGGGCTCAGGCCCTATAAAAGAGATTGATGCGCCTATTTTTGCTAAGGAGCCTGCCTCTTCGTTTCCACGAACACCCACGTGATCAGGGACCCAGTGAAGTGTGACCATGTTCGTTTGCCAAGTTCATTAAGCCACCCGCACTAATTTAGAACTGATAGTATATGAGCTTAGTACCTTTATTGCCATTATTTTTATGAATATTAGGAGTCCCCCTAAGTTTAAAATAATATTGTATATAAAAATATTCGAAAAATTATTTGTTGGGTTTTTTTTTTTAAATTTTTTTTTTGAAAAATCAATACCTTCAAAACCTATGAACGATTATTTTTTGAAATTATTTCCTAAAATCAATATTATTAAATACTTAAAATTCGCATCCCACATTTTTTTCTTGAAAAATTTTAAAGAAATTTCTTATATAAAAAAATTATTTATTTAATAATAAAACGATTTTTTAAAGTTTGTTTGCATAAATTCATACTTTTCTAGAAATCAGACGGCAATTTAATTTTAAATTCATGTTTTATAATTATAAAATGTATCTTAAATTCCAAAGTACTTTTACATAAGAGCAAGTTCGTGCGATCCAGTCGTGCATTTTATTTTTAATTATTTTTGCTCTTAAAAAAAACCAAAGAAAGAAAAATTGGCCGAGCACAGGGTGTTGTCAAACATACAGAAAGTTATCGTAAAATCAAATTTAATCAAAATCTATAGTAGATAACTTGCCGTTTGGAGCATATATAAATATCACAATAAATAATTTAGTGAAGGTATGAACAACATTTTCCTAAACAGCTATTTAATCAAATTTTTATTTTTTTTTAATTAATAAAAGTTTTTTTCTTTAAATAATAATACGATGATTGCATTTTCAAAATTGAAAAAAAATATGTAAAATTTTACAAGAATTTTCAATATTTCGAATTGTGTTTTTTATTGTTTATTAAAGTTTCTATGTTAATCTTAAGTGTTAGTCTTTTTAACTAACACTTAAAATTAAAAATTAGCTAAGAAATTTTTGTTTTGTTTTTAATTTGTTAAGGCTCTTGCACAAATTTAGTTTGTAAGAAAACCACTCCAACAATTTTTTAAATTAATTTGCATAAATTTATATTTACTCCAGAAACTAGACGTCATTTTGTTTTTTTATTTTTAGTTAAAAATTATTTAAGGACTTTTTTGTAATTAAAAGATAGAATTTCATGATTTTTCATATTTTTTGTGATTGCCACCCTATTTGATTAGTAAGATCTTTTAAATTCAAAGCAATTTGAACTACCAGAGCTAGTTCGTGCTACCCAGTCGTGCATTTAATTTTTTGACGTGCTGTAAGCTTCTTTATTATATTATGTGTAGTAAAATCACCCTCTCTTGACATCACTGTTAACAGATATCTTTCCTGCTAAATGGAAACTTTTCTTTTTTGCTTCACAAAAAAATATCTACATATATAATATTAAATATGTACCCCATCTATGAAAATATACATTAAGACTCATTCCAAAGACATCGATTAGGATAGAAGTTTAATACACTCGGCCGGATGTTACATCAGGATAAATTATAATTCTCACATCCGAAGTTTGCCCCATTTCTCATGTGATGTAGCAATTCATGCATGCAAGAGCACGAAGAAAAGGAAATTGTAGAATGTGAGAATCGGGAGTCCAAGGGGATGTTATCTAGCGATATGGGCAGGGGGATGGGGGGATTAAGGCCAATAACATTGTTGGCAGTTTGGCAGCGATGAATTGAACTCCCAACGGAGAGGAAGTGAAGTGAAATGCATCAATCGAAGTCGTTAATCAACGATGCCTGTCATTTAAAGTGCACTATCACTAAAGGCGCATTGTCATTTCACTAATTTATCAATAATTTTTCGAAAGGAAGAAGCAACAAAAAAAAAAACTTTTAAAATAAAATAAGAGATAAAATCATGCGAGGATGGCGAGAAGTAGGTGAACAATAAACGACACAGTGAATAAGCACGACACCGGTTGAATCGCAGTTATGACTTACCGAAATACGAGCACTGTGACAGGAGGCAGGATCATGATTTCTAAAAGAAATAATGATTTTATACTCGTATGTGGAAAAATTCAAAGTGTTGGTTATGCAGCGGTTGAAGATTTGGTAAAATGCACGCACTTATTTAGGTACTACGAAATTCGGGCGGATGATAGTATATGCCGATGAATGGAAACTCGATGGCGTACACGAGTCTTCATTAAGAAAGAAGATGCTCTCTGAACTTCGATGAATGGGCTTCCTAAATATCATCACAATTAAGGCAAGATATATATTAACAATGTACCGATAAAATATCCGCACTCCAGATTTTGGACCCCCTCCCCCCCGTTGATTTATTAAGTATAAGCAAGCATATTGTTGGCGGAACTACAATCCGCAAACTCAAATCCCTTCAATAAAAAAATAAAATGAGTTATTAAAAAAAAAAAAAATACATGAAAACCGGCGCGCGTGTGAAACGAAATTTAAAGATAAGAAAATGACGAGCTATCAAACGATGGGTGCGCGTAATAACTTGGGCAACTGACAAAACAAACAAAGTAGGTATAGTTCAGCACTGAGGTAGGCTCAGCCAACCGGTGGGATGCTATTCATCGAATTCGATTAATTAAATTCTGCGAGTACAGGGTGTACTGAACTGAACTGACTTGTACTGAAAGTGTGGGCTCCAGGAATTTTTGCTCGACAAATAGTAAAATTCTATAAGTATTGTAATTAAAACGTTGAATGATAAGACAGTAAACTGGATGAAATAAAGGGTAGTTAAATTTTAAGGGCCAATGTTGAATGTGAACCACACCTAAACGTCAAGTTGTTTTCTGCATTCCATTTGACATTTCTCAATTTCAGACCAACCCAATTTGAATCATGGAAAGATACACAATCGAGCAACGCGCTCAAGTTATTCTGGCTTATTATGAAAATGGGTGTTCAAATCAAAATGCATATCGTGCACTTCGTGATTTTTTCGGTCAATTTAATCGTCCAAATGTGCGTACAATCAGAAAAATCGTGCAAAAATTTGAGCAAACCGGGTCTGTAGGAGACGTGAAAACACCAGTGCATGCTCATACAGCTCGTACTGCAGAAAATATTGCTGCTGTTCGCGATAGTGTGGCTGAAGAGCCGTCCACCTCAACTCGTCGTCGTGCCCAACAATTGAACCTCTCACGCTCGTCGTTGATAAACATTATGCATAAAGACTTGCATTTACACGCTTACAAGGTGCAATTGACTCAAGAACTAAAGCCCCTTGACCATTTCAAGCGTCGTCAATGGTCAGAATGGGGACAAGAAATGGCAACAGTGGATAATCAATTTTCGAAGAAAATCAACTTCAGTGATGAGGCACATTTTCACCTCAGTGGATTCGTCAACAAGCAGAATTGCCGCATTTGGGCGAATGATAATCCACAAAAAGTGACTGTTTGGTGCGGTTTATGGGCTGGCGGCATCATCGGGTCGTATTTTTTCCAAAATGACGCCGGTCAGGCAGTTACTGTGAATGGTGTTCGCTATCGTGAGATGATAACGAACTTTTTATGGGCCAAATTGAAAAATATGCATGTGGACGATATGTGGTTTCAACAGGACGGTGCCACTTGCCGCACAGCTAACGAAACAATGGCTCTTTTGCGCGACAAATTCAATGGCCGTATTATCTCACGTGGTGGCGATGTCAATTGGCCGCCAAGATCATGTGATTTGACACCGTTGGACTTCTTTCTTTGGGGTTATTTGAAAGAAAAGGTGTACGTCGATAAGCCAGCAACAATTCAAGGGCCAAAGGATGAGATAATTAGGCACATTAACGGCATAGAACCTCAATTTTGCCTCAGCGTCATCGGAAATTTGGACATTCGATCGGATGGAGATGTGCCGCCGAGGTCGCGGCGGCCATTTGACCGATATTTTGTTCCATACAAAGTTGAACCATACCAATATTATCATAATAAAAAGAAATGACAATAATTTCCAAAATAATTTGTGTTTTATTCGAAACCAACATTGGCCCTTAAAATTTAACCATCCTTTATGTAGGTACTCTATGGCAAGTTATAAATTCGTTAAAAAAAATAGAACTCGAGATTTTCATCACGATGATAGCGAAGACGAAAAAAGTGGGTCTCACAATAATGTCAGTATTTTCGATTTTTTTTTTTTTGAAATTTTATAAATATATTTTTACTTGCGACTTATAGGTACTATAAGGCAAGTTATGCATTCGTAAAAAAAATCGAACTGGAGATTTTGATCAAAGTTGACATTACGATGATAGCGAAGACGAAAAAAGTGAGTCTGGCAATTCTGTCTGTCTGTCTATCTGTCTGTCTGTCTGTTCGATTACAGCTAAATGGCTTGGCCGATTTTCTTCAAACTTGGTAGATATGGGTTTTAATTTTTTACCCCCGGATGTTTTTTGATTTGATTTTTTCAGACCAAAAATAACGGTACCTGCCATACGATTTTTTTTTCGAAATTTTATAAATATTTTTTTTTCTCAAAAACTGTTCCAACGATTTAAAAAAAAAATTCAAAAAATTTAATTTAGTTAAAAATTTTTTCCAAAAAATGAGTAGTTTTGGTACACCCCGTGGGACCATTATTTTTGTTTTTGATTTTCTCAAAAACGGTACCACCGATTTTGATAATTTTTTGTATGCTAAAGCGTCCCAGCAGTTTGATTATTATTGTGTATTCAAATTTTCCAAAAAGTTTTTTTTGGATTTTTAAGAAAACTTTAATTTTTTTTTTTGAAAACACAACATGCTCGATTTTTTCAAAACTTGATAAATAAAAGTTTGGAAAAATAATCTACAAGATACGAGAAAAATAAATTCAGTTTACCTAAAAATAACGGTACCCTCCATATAAATGTTAAAAAATAGTTTTCAAAAATCGTATTTTTCTCGAAAACGGTTCCGAGAATTTTGCTTAAATTTTTTTGCTTCCTATTATTTCTTAATATATGTAATTTAATAAAAAAAAATTTTGAAAACAAGATATTACTGACTGTATCTACCATAGAGCGATTTTTTAAAATTTTGAATTTCTCATTATGAGCACAACGGATTTTAACGAAATTTCGTAGAGAGAAGCTTCTAAAATGTGTAAGAAACATTGCATTTGAAAATTTTAAGAAAAATATTTTTTTGAATTTTGAAAAAAAAATCAATTTTTTGTTTTTTGAAAATTCTATATCTATATCTCAAAAACGGCTCAATACTTTTTTTTGTAAATTTAATTTTTATTCATACAACAATTAAAACTTCAAATTGGCATACCAACATTTTTTCTTAAAAATGTTTTAAAATTTTCTTATTTAAAACCTTATTTTTTAAAAAACCACTACAAAGACTTATAATTTTTGTTCTTGCATAAATAATAAATCTATATTTGCTTGAATCACATGGCATCCTATTCTTACCTTTTACTACATTTAAGTGTTTATTTTGCGGTTGAGATTAAAAACAAATATAAGTGTTTCTTTATTTTATTCTTTTTATTTAAATATGTTTTTTTTTATTATTTTATTTGACTTTATTATTATTTTTCTTTTTATCTCAAAGTTATTACATGTTTCATTTAATTATTTATTTTTTATTTATTTATTATTTATTATTTATTTCTAAAAGGAGGCCGCTGTCTTCAGCTAGGCTGCACCTCGCAGTTAGATTGATGCATTAAGACTAACTTTAAAATAATAATATTTTTATGAACTCTTCAACGGTAGCGCGAAGTGCTTCCCGTGGGAAAGGAATGCACTTGTTTTTGGAATATTCATATTTCATTTGAATAAAATGAAATATGAGCATTTAGTTTTCTGTTTGTTGACTGCAGGGAAAAGGGGTATATCCGTTTCGGATTGATTTTGCTGTATAGACAAAAATGGTGGGAAACTGTTAATGCAATACCGTTAGACAAAGGGGTGTGTCCGGGGTAACGGGACTTGGGGTTCATGTAGAGTCAGAGACGTAACTCTACTAAAGAAGTTTTTTTTAGTCATTTAAAAAATGAACAGTTTCTCTAATAACATTCATTTTTGAAATTCTTAGTCTTTTACATAGGAGCAAGTTCGTGCGACCCAGTCGTGCATTTTATTTTTACTTGCGACTTATAGGTACTATAAGGCAAGTTATGCATTCGTAAAAAAAATCGAACTCGAGATTTTGATCAAAGTTGACATTACGATGATAGCAAAGACCAAAAAAGTGGGTCTCGCAATTCTGTCTGTCTGTCTGTCTGTCTGTCTGTCTGTCTGTCTGTCTGTCTGTCTGTCTGTCGGTTCGACTACAGCCTAAACGGCTCGGCCGATTTTCTTCAAACTTGGTAGATATGGGTTTTAATTTTTTACCCCCGGACGTTTTTTTTTTTTTTTTTTTAAGACCAAAAATAACGGTACCTGCCATACGATTTTTTTTCGAAATTTTATAAATATTTTTTTTTCTCAAAAACTGTCCCACAGAATTTTTTAAAAAAAATTTGAAAAATTTCATTTGGTTAAAACTAGCTAATGGTTGAAAAAATTTTTACAAAAAATTGTTATTTTTGGTAGACCCCCTGGGTCCATTTTTTTTGTTTTTGATTTTCTCGAAAATGGTAGAACAGATTTAAATAATTTTTTTTATGCCAAAGCTTCTCCAAAGTTTGAATATTATTGCATATTCAAATTTTCAATTTTTATTTTTTTGGATTTTTAAAAAAAAAATCAAAATTTTTTTTTGGAAACTCAATATTTCCAAAACCCCATGCTCAATTTTTTTCAAACTTGACAAAAAAAAGTTTTTTATTATAATCTACAAGATTTGAGAAAAAAAATTTTGTTTCATCTAAAACTAACGGTACCTTCCATACAAATTTTAAAAAATGGTTTTCGAAAATCGTATTTTTCTCGAAAACGGTTCCGAGAATTTTGATAAAATTTTTTTTCTTTTGATTAATCTTCACGGTCTATAATTTAATAAAAAAAAATTTTAAATCTAGATATTACTGACTGTACCTACCATAGAACGATTTTTTCGAATTTTGAATTTCTCATTATCCACACAACGAATTTTAATGAAATTTTTTATAAAAAAGCTCCAAAAAAGTTTAAAAAACATTGCATTTAAAAACTTAAGAAAAAATATTTTTTCAATTTTTAGAAAAAAAAGTCGTTTTTTTTTTTTGAAAAATTCGATATCTCAAGAACGGCTTATTATTTTTTTTTGGAAATTAGACCTTTATTCGTACAATAATTAAAGCTTAAGGTTGGCGTACCAAAATTTTTTCTTAAAAATGTTTTAAAAATTTTTTACATAAAAGCTTATTTTTTTAAGAAACCACTACAACGACTTATAATTTTTGTTCTTGAATAAATTCATATTTGCATAGCATTCTATTTTTATCTCTTACTACTAAAAGAATTTAAAAAATTAATTTTATCCTTATGGACAGTTTTCTTTAAAAACATTCGTTTTTAAAATTGCTAGTCTATTACATAGGAGCAAGTTCGTGCGACCCAGTCGTGCATTTTATTTTTTTTCAAAAACTGTTCCACAGATTTAGTTTTTTAAAAATTCACAAAATTTCAATTACTTAGTGCCCTATTACACGATATCTCATGAGACGAGGCTCGCGTAAGTGCGAAAAAGAAAGCAGATATGAGGAAAGAAGATGCAAAAAAATATTTCCGGTGAGTACCGGGCTGATTTTTAGTAGTCTCATTTTGGCGTTTCTTTTTCTCATATTCGTTTTATGTTGTGTTGTGCATTAAAAAATACGAACAACAGTCAAATTTGAGACATGAGTCTCATGAGACATGAGTCAACGTGTAATAGCTTTTGCCTCTCGGGATACAAATTTAAAAGGAACGTCAAAAATGAGACATGTCTCATGAGGCAACGTGTAATAGGGGACTTAGAGTTATGTGATATTGGGAAAGTTCCGAAAAATTGTTATTAGTTTTAACCCCCTTAGAACCACTTTTTTTAATTTTGACTTTCGCAAAAACTGTGAAACTGATTTTGATCAATTTTTTTACTAAGACTCCCCAAAAGTTTAAATAGTAGATAATGTCTAATGTGTGTTAAAATTTTCTAAACATTTTTTTTGTATTTTTTAAAAAATTTCTAAATTTCTTGTTTTCAAAACTTAATATTTCTTAGCACTTCACTTGGCCGTTAAGGGTTTTCAGATACAATTTGCAAGATGTGAGAAATATTTTATTATTTTATCTAAAAATAACAGTACCCACCATACAAATGCTTAAAAATAGTGTTTGAAAATCGTATTTTTCTCGAAAAATCACATTCTGTTTTTATCAGAGTTCTAAAATGTAAGTATCTTATGCTTTTTTATGTTTTTTTATGTTTTTTCTTTAAATGAAACTTCATTCTCTGGCTTGGCCATTCCATTCATTCAACCAGCCAATAGTTTTCGTGATCATCAATCACGGGACCACGGCTTAATCGAAAGCTACTTGCTGTGCTTGAAAAACTGGGTTTTCAAATCTGAACGAAACCCTACACCCACTTTCGCAGACAAGGATTCAGCAAGTTGTGGGATAACTTCCTAAAATTTGGCGAATTCAAAATGGAAAACGAAGGCGAGTTCAAAGTTGAAGCGGACCAGATCGATAGCATTTTGGATTTGGATGCGACTACAATGACTGGCTCAGCTTAAGGGGTGGATTTGACCATTGAATTTAATTGATCCTAATAATGATTTATCGATCGATTCGATTATGATATTTAAATACCTGGTTGCCATAGGGGCATAGTTCCTGAAAGACAAATAAATGGCGCCAGCAATTTTTTTTTTGATAAAGGAAATAACAAACCTTTTGAAACGGAAGCCACGATGAAAGAAATTTTCGAGCGAAAAGAAACAAAATGTATTATTCCGAATGGAAAGGTAAAATTATTTATTGTCGATTGGGAAACGTTTATACAGGGTGGGCAATCTAGTTGTTTCTTTTCAAATCATAGGTTATTTTGACACTGACAGATATTTCCCGCTATAAATCTTGACAGACAGTCAGTATCATAGAAATGAGTCGTTTTACGCTTGAACAAAGTTGGGAAATATTGAAAACTTATTCCCAAAGCGAGTGCTTTGTAGGCCAAGAAATTTTGACCGAAGTGAAGCACCCACCGTGCCTGCTGTACGCAAGTTTGTGCAAAAACTTCATGTAACTGGTATTCTAGTGGACAACACTCATGGCCGCCGTCGTCGTACGGTGCACACAGACGAGAATGTGGTTGCTTTAGCCAAGAGTGTGAGACTCAACTCGCCATCGATCTCAACAGCTCAACATTTTACGCACTAGCCTGAGGAGAATTTTGCACAAAGATCTAGCATTTTTGACTTACTAGGTCCAATTGACTCAGCAATGGAATCCGCACGGCCATTCGCTGAGTTATAACTTCGAAGTTTGGGCCTAAAAGAAGCTTGAATTGGACAACCATTTTAGGCGAAAAATAATCTTTTTTCATCTCGGTGGCTATGTTCCGAGTAACAAACAAAATTGCCGCACCTGGGGCTCGGAAACCACGCACGTTATTATCCAGAAGCCAATGCATCCACAGAGAGTGGAGAGACAGTTTGGTGCGGATTGTGAAGTGGTGACCAGATTAGACCTTTTCTTTTTTTGTTCGAAAATGAGTCTGGGAACAAGATTTCGGTCAAATGTGGGCGTTACAGAGCAAGTTAATCGACTTTTTGTTTCTAAAATTGAAGGCATGGATCTGGACGACCTCTAGTTCATGTAGAATGACACGCCATGCCACACAGCCCATGCCAAAATCGATCTTTTGTGCATCAAATTCCCAAATCGTATTATCATCCGTTTTGCCGATGTGAATTGGCCGCCTCCGAGCTGTAATTTCGAAGCTCAATCTTTCGTAAGCCCCATGCTAAATTTGTTTTGAACTTGATAAATAAAAGTTCATTAATATAATGGTACGACCTTTTCGATAACATTTTTTTTCTTTAGTTAAATTTTTACGATCTATAATTTAATAAAAATAAAATGCCCGACTGGGTCGCACGAACTTGCTCCTGTGTATCAGATTAGGAATTTTAAAAACGAATGTTATTAGAGAAAACTGTTCATAAGGATAAAATTAATTTTTTAAAATCTTTTAGTAGTAAGAGACAAAAACCGAATGCTATGCAAATATCAATTTATGCAAGAACAAAAACTATAAGTCGTTGTAGTGGTTTCTTAAAAAAAAGCTTTTATATACAAACTTTTTAGAAGATTCTTAAGAAAAAATTTTGCTACGCCAATTTAAAGTTTTTATTGTTGTTCGAATAAAAATTAAATTTACAAAAAAAATATTGAGCCCTTTCTGAGATATCGAATTTTCAAAAAAAGAAAAATTAATTTTTTTTTTCAAAAATTCAAAAAATATTCATTTTAAAGTTTTGAAATACAATGTGTTTTAGACTTTTTAGAAGCTTCTCTATGAAAATTTTCTTTAAGATCCGTTATGTGGATAATGAGAAATTCAAAATTCGAAAAAAATGGTTCTATGGTAGGTACAAGCTGTAACATCTTAATTACAAAATTTGTTTTAATAAATTAAAGATCATAAAAATTAATTGAAAGAAAAAAAATTTATCAAAATTCTAGGTGCAGTTTTCGAGAAAAATACGATTTTTGAAAACCATTTGTATGGTGGGTACCTTTATTTTAAGATGAAATGGAATTTTTTTTTCTCACATCTTGTAGATTATAGTTATTAAGAAACTTTTATTTTTTTAAGTTTAAAAAAAATGTAGCATAGAGTTTTTGAAATATTGAGTTTTGAAAAAAAAATTTTGAAGTTTGTTTTAAAAATCGAAAAAAATTTTGTTGGAAAATTTGAGTACACAATTCTGTTTATGTTTTTGGGAAGCTTTAGCAAAAAAAAAATAATTATCAAAATCTGTTGTACCGTTTTTGAGAAAATCAAAAACAAAAAAAAAAATGGTTCCATGGGGGTTCCCTCAATAACCATTTTTCGGAATTTTTTTTTTTTTACCATTACCTAGTTTGGTAGGTTGGTAAATTTAAAAAAAGAATTTGAAATCAAAATGTATCCAGCTGTTTGAGTTGGATTACTATGGACGCTTAGTATAAACTTCGCATAGTGTACCAAACCAAATGCCTTCAACCTCAGATCATACACATCGATGTTCAGTGGACGCTTTTGTCAAACGTTGCACCTTAACCGATATGTATGTCTGCCATTACTTTATGATTATTATCTAATACTATAAGCCACAATCATACCGACCGCCTGACTGCGGGCGCTTTTGTCAAACGCCGCACAGACAGTCGACAGTACGACCGTGGTTTGTTTGTTTCTAATCAAGCACCCATTAGTGGACGCTTTTGTCAAACGTCGCACTACTACGTACCAGATCAGAATGAATATTCTCGTTTGTGCAACTTCTTTTATACTAAATTTGAACTCACTGCACAAACACGTTGAGTTTTACATTTGAGTGATATTTTCTGCACAGATGCATAAGGCTTTACAGATTGAGTGTTTTTTTATTTTGAGCATAATTTATATTTAAGTGTTGCCATTGTATATTTTGTAATATTGTGAAAATGAAATGAAAATGAATGATAAAAATAATTAAAATAAATGTTGATTGAAGTATGGGTTGTACAGATCGTTGTTACAATTTTTTTTTGTACAAAAACGGAAATTTTGTTTTTATTCATATAGTGATAAAAGCTTTAAGTTAGTTTACCAAAATTTTTCCTTAAAATGTTTTAAAAGTTCTGTATATAAAAGCTAATTTTGTAAGAAACCACTAGAAGAACTTATAATTTTTGTTCTTGCATAAACAAATATTTGCTTGAATCAAATGGCATCCTGTTTTTAGCTCCAACTACTAAAGGAGTTGTTTTACTAATATATAAAATGAATGTTATCCTTATGAACAGTTTTTCTCTAATACCATTAATTTTTTGAAATTCTTAGTCTTTTACATAAGAGCAAGTTTGTGCGACCAAGTTGTGGATTTTATTTTTTCTTAATCATAAATTTTATCATAAAGACCTCTTACCCGCGAAAATATCAAATGGTTGTAAATCTTTGGTCTTCTTACCCATAATCCACTAGATTAACATCCATTCAGTCTTAAGGGTATCAAATGCAGATCAAGCAATTGTTCTTGGTTACAAAGTACAAACATATATCGCAAGTGACCTACTTTACAAATTGAAAAAAAAAACAGGTGAGATTTGTTTCCGCTGCAAAGTTTCACTTCTATCCTGTATCCAGTTGCAGTTCCATCAATGATTATCTATTCCTTCCCGTAGATAGTTTTTTTCTTGCAGTCCATGATGAATGAGCTTAAGTCAAAAGCTAACGAACGTAATTCTTCCTCCCTATTGAATGAGGTCAAAAAGTTGAAAAGTTGAATGACAATCATTGGTTTTAGTATTCTACTATGTATATTCCGTTTGTACATATTCCTTCCGCCTTCCGGTCTGGCTTATAATACTTCAGCCCTAGTCTATGTATATCCCTTGCTTTTTAACATCTTCTTCAATGATGTGCAGAGAAAACACAGAAATTCCTGCATATTGAATTTAAATATTTCTCTTGTCCCACGGTCACGTTGCCACGGTTAATGCTGCCATATCCTTGCCTCCACCAACCCACTTTTACACCCGAATAATGTGGCAAATATTGGCAGGCAATATAGGGGGATTGGGATTGGAAACATTGTTGTGAGGGTCTGAGAAGATGGACGAAGCTTTTATTTGAAGAAGGATTATGGTTCTGGCCACTTTATAGAATCCAATGGATTTGTCCTTGGTAAACATTCCCAAGGCATACTCTGCGAAGTTGGCCTTTTGTAAATTCTTTCCTAATGGTTTTGAGGATGATAATATAAGGACTTTCAAATTTCAGATACTTTCTCGTTGGGTGTGCAAAACTGTTTTAACTTAATTTACAGGACTCTCTTTGAAAACCTCCATTTATTGGTGGTAGTTGCTCAGGCTCACACGACTTTTGATGTCTTTATGCTCCTGACCTTAGGCAAGCGATTACAAAACTAAGAGAAAGTATGAGTACAATTTTACTCATTGCCGAATTCCGAAGATGATTGCTTAAAATTTGAGATAAAATTTTATGAATTCCGATTATGACTTAAATTGAGAAGGGGGGCATAGCTGTATTATTTTGAGAAAAGGGACGAAGAAGGATCTTGACTCGACGAGAAAGCAAATACTAGAACAATGGGCTCTTAAGAAATTATTTGTAATTATTTTGTAGCGATTGAATAAAGTTCCTATTTTTGTTACGGTATGCTGCTTATGGACTTTGGCAAATATTTGTTGATGGTAAATTACTTAAGATCCAGCTCAACTTTTGGCCTTAGGACGACCCCTTGTTCATGTTGGAAGCGGTAAGCTGAAAGTTAATCTTATATTGATTGAGATTCAGCAATTCCTAGTTCCCAAAACTACAAAGGAATACAAATATTTCTGAAGATTAGTTTTTATTTTATTTAATGGAATGGAATTATAGTTTTCTGGAGAGGAAGGAATGTAAGTATTGGAAAGATTTGTATTCTATTTACATTGAGGGCAGAGCCCTGCAAGGAGTCGGACATTATAGGCTTTTGACAGTCCGCAAAAGTGTGTACTTTGAAATATTTTCCTTACTGATAGATTTGTTGTGTTACTGGTCCTTGTATGTCTTCGGCTCCGCTATTCATCTTTAACAAAGGGATTACTGAACAACTCTTGTCAATAGCTGCTTCTTTGGATTCAGGAGGCAATAATAAAATAAATTGAAAGCACAATGGCCAGTAGACATATTGAATCTAGTGACTTACAACTCTTAACCATTCCTTTTGCCGAATTACCAGGAATGGTGAGAAGGTTGGATAGTACTTTTAGGAGCGTGTCGACAAATTTAATTCAATTTAAAAAGCTAGTCAAATGTATGTTTAAAATACTTCACTTTATTCAATCTTTAAATTTTATGATATTTATTGTAAAGGAAAGAACTTGACTGGCTGAAGGCAAAAAGACGAATAGGAATATATAAACCAAAATATGTAAAATGATAGGTTGATTGTAGATGGGTTAGTGTCGCACTCTTGCGGTTGGTCTGTGATACTCGGGATTATTTATTTGGATTTCAAATTTGAATATTTCAGATAACAGGCGGTTGGATTGTAGACTCCTACAGCACTCCCCTTCCAGTGACTTTTGTTCATAATCATCATCGGCTCGGCAACCGGGTTCCGGTCCTGGCCTCTTTCAACAAGTCTCTCCACCTATCCTGGTCTCTAGCCGACGCCATCCAGTTGCGCACCCCAAGGCTTCGGGCGTCCTGGTCTACGCCATCTCTCCAGCACAAGCATGGTCTACCACGCTGTCGTCTACCATAGAATGTACCACAAAGAACTTTTCGAGCAGGTTCCTCTTCGCTCATGCGGGCTCGGTGCCCTGCCCACCGGAGTCTGCCGAGCTTAATTTTTGTCACGATATCTGATTCAAGGTAGATTGCGAACAATTCATAATTGTACTGTCTCCGGAATCGTCCTTCCTCACATATGGGGCCAACAATTCTCCTTAAGACTTTTCTCTCGAACGCAGCTAAGAGGTCGGAGTGCCTTTTGCTAAGCACCCAAATTTCGGATCCAAATGTGAGTACTGGCAGGACCATGGTCCTGTACAGCAGCAGTTTTGAAGTTATGGTGAGATTTCTGGATTTGAAGAGCTTTGACAGACTATAGTAGGCTCTGTTGGATTTGAGAAGCCACCCGCGTATTTTTTCTTCTATATTGTTATCGGCTGCTACTATTGACCCAAGGTATTTAAAGGATTGCACCACTTCAAATTCGTGCTCCGCTACCTTGATTGTTTGACCAACTGTTCCTCTCGCATTCGACGCCACCATGTACTTTGTTTTACCATCACTAATGTGCAGCCCCAAATTTTGTGCCGCCTGCTCGATCTGGATGAAGGAATCGTGTACAGCTTGTTCGGTTCTTCCGATGATGTCAATGTCGTCTGCGTAAGCCAGTAACTGACTATACCTGTTGATGATGGTCCCTCTTGTTGCCGTGCCAGAGTCACGGATTGCTTTCTCCAACGCCAGGTTGAAGAGGAGGCAGGCCAGACCGTCCCCTTGTCGGATTCCATTAAAGATGTTGATTGGTCTGGATAGCAATCCGGCTATTTTTATTGGCTTGTTACGTTGGTCATGGTCAACCTACATAGTCGTGTCAATTTATTTGGGATGCCGAATTCTCTCATGACTTTGTAAAGTTCTACCCTGGCTATGCTATCATAGGCGGCCTTCTTCTTCTTCCTTTGATTCGGCGCTGTTATGATCTCGATGTCGAGGGGATCATAATTCTCCCACGTATCTGCTTCACACTAGTGATCCGCCTGTGGGGTTCGCCGGGTTGACCTCAGAAATCGGCGGCAAGCCTCCCGATTTTGTATTGTTCCATTTCTGAGGCCAACTGAATGCTGGTGTTTTTGCATTTGTTTCTACCAGGAGTGTTTAGGCCTACCTTTCTTTTTATTCCGAATTGGAACGTTGTATGATATTGCCTTTTTGACGGGGTTATCAGGATCTCTCCTTTGAACATGGCAATACCAAATGAGTCGGTCGTGTTCAATTTTTTGGGAAATGGTATTCTTAACATGAAGGCTTCCTCGGATCTTCGTACTTCTAATTCGATCAAGCTTTGTAACTCCTGCTGTCATACGAAGCATCTTCATCTCAGCTGCCGTTAGTTTACTCTCATAATTTTTGTACATTGTCCAACATTGTGAACCGTATGTGAGTGCTGGACGCACAACTGAAGTGTAGAGCTTTCCTTTCAGCTTAGGGGTCATTTTTCGGTCACAGAAGATAGCAGAATTTTCCCGCCACTTCATCCACCCTACGCTTACGCGATTATTGATATCGTCATCACAAGTAGCTGCTATCATAGGCGGCCTTAAAGTCTATAAACAGATGGTATGTTGGGATGTTAAATTCTAGACATTTTTCCATCGCCTGCCTAAGGGTAAAGATCTGATCAGTTGTTGATTTGCCTGGAATGAAACCACACTGATATTGTCCGATGACGGTTTTAGCGTATGTGGTTATCCGGTCTTGTAGGATAGAGGAGAGTATCTTAAAGGCGGTACTTAACAACGTGATACCTCTATGATTGCTGCACGTTGTGACATCTACCTTCTTAATGTATGGGGCATATTAAACTTTTTCGCCAGTCTTCTGGCATTTCTTCCTGCTCCCATACCTGTACTATAATATCATGAATTGCTTGACGTAAGGCCGGCCCACCGTGATGGAATAATTCGGCTGGTATGCCATCGGCTCCCGGGGCTTTGTTCTGTTTAAGCCGGCCTATAGCCTTCTCAACCTCTTCTATGCTTGGTGGCGGCAACATAGAGTATTCTTCTTGAAGTAGTGGAGCCTCCACTTCTGCAGTGCGCTGACCATTTAGCAATTCATTAAAGTACACTTCCCATCGCTCCAGTATGCTTTCAGGATCGGTGATCAGATTTCCCTCTCCGTCCTTGCAGTATGTGCAGCGTGGTGTGTACTGCGTCATGTTTCGGACGGATTGGTAGAACTTCCGCACCTGGTGCGGACCTCGCTCTCGGCTATTTTCTATTTCACAGATTAGGTTCTTCTCCCAGGCTGATTTTTTTGTCTGTGTAGCCGTTTTTCTATTCTTCTGAGCTCTTTATATTCCTCTTCGCGTGCCCGCGTTCTATGAGATTGTTGCATTGCTCGGTACGCAACGTTCGACGTTCAGTCGCTAGCTTGCATTCATCAAACCAGTCGTTCCGATTTTTACGACTGCTGCCTAAGATGGAGTTGGCAGTACTAATGACAATATTCTTGAGGCTTGTCCACTTCTCATTTACGCCCAGCATACTTGCTCCAGGACTTACTCTCCCTAAATCAAGTGATTCTAGTGCGAGTCCTAACGCATTACCAAAGGTGTTACTGGTGTTTTCATTGCGCAGGGCAGCCGTGTTGTTTCGAACCTGATCGGCGGATGCAATGCGTCTTCGCAAGGCAATCCGCCCTCGGAAAACCATACCAACAAGATAGTGATCCGAGTCGATATTGGCACCTCGGTACGTTCGTACCGTCATCAAGTTCGAGTAGTGGCGACGGTCTATCAACACGTGGTCTATTTGGTTACGAGTGACTCCATCAGGTGATACCCAGGTGGCTTTGTAGATATCTTTACGCGGGAACCTGCTACTCGCAACGACCATGTTTTTCGATGCTGCCAATTCTAAGACTCGAAGTCCATTGTCATTAGCGTTCTCATGCAAACTATGGGTGCCTGCGTAATGCCTGAATACCGGCTCCCGACCTATTTTTGCGTTCAAATCCCCAAGGATGATTTTAACATCATACCTTGGACAGGCATTGAGGGCCCTCTCGAATTGTTCGTAGTAAGTCTCTTTTTCTTCGTCTGATGACTCCACCGTAGGTCCGTGAACGTTAATGAGGCTGATGTTCGTAAATTTGCCTCGCACGCGAAGGGTGCATAGCCTTTCGCTTATAGCGTTAAAGCCGATGATGGTAGACTTCATTTTTTCGCTGACTAGGAAGCCTACCCCGAGCACATGGTGTTTTGTATGACAGCTATAGTATATGTCATATTCCTTCTTCTGTAGAACACCATTCCCTGTCCATCTGATTTCTTGAAGAGCTGTTATGTCAGCTTTATATTTTGACAGGGCATCGGCTAGCTGCTGAGCAGCTCGAGCTCTATAGAGCGATCGTACGTTCCATAAGAAAATTCGTAAATCGTTTTTCAGTTTTCGTTGCGTTGGTTGTCGTCGTGTGATCAGTCCGTTTCCGAGGCTTGTTGTCGGTCTCGTAATTTTTTTAGTTTTACGGGACAGGGAATTAACCTGTCGCCAACCTGAGGAACCAGCCTGATCATATTAGCCAAACCTTTTTAAAGGCTTGTTTCTAGCGGCCGCCACGGAGAGGCTATGATCAGACTTCCACCAGTCCCGAATAGTTACGGCACGTGCATGTTTTCGTATGCTACATGTTCTTCACCCTATTTGTCTGATGGCTGACCGCCAGTGACTTTTGTTACGATGGGATAAAAGTTATTCCTTATGCATCCCAAGTCTCTCTGGAATTCTGTGGAAAGACGGGCAAAGATGATGTTTGATCTGAGATGGGATTAGGTATTGTTTTCGTCTTTGGCTGAAAGTAGAAAAGCGGGTTTTAAACGATCGATTGAAAGTGTTACTTCTTTTCTTCGAATCTTCAGAACAAAGAATTTATGTGATCTCTTCACTACGGAAAATGAACCTTCATACGTTTGTTGTAGTCCGGTTCTGACTGCATATCTTCTGATGAAAACGTGGGATGCGGTAGATAATTCTTTGAACAGAAAGATTCCTCTTGAGCCATGACGAGAAGCTGGAACTGGTGTTAGATGAAGTCGGAGTTGATTTGCAAAGGTAGTCGGATCACTAATGGTATCCCTTCATGGTAACGATAATTCACCGGGAAGTCTGATGGACTCACCATACAACATTTCGGCTACTGTAGCTTGTAGGTCTTACTTGTATGTTGCTTTGAGTCCAAGGAGTACAACAGGAAGTTCATCAGCCAATGCTGGTGATTCATGGCACTCTATAGCAGCTTTCAGTTGACGATGGAACCTTTCGACCATGCCATTCGCTCTGGGGTGGTAAGCAGTTGTCGTCAGATGATTGATGCTATACAATTTTGTCAAAAAAAGATCGGACAAAAATTGTCTGCCACAATCAGGTATTACCTTGAGTGGAACTCCAAAATATGCTATCCAATTAGCGAAGAGAGTTCTTGGAAGTATCTCAGCGGTGGAATCTTCTAAAGGGTAAGCTTCAGGCCAGCGGGAATACCTGTCGACAACAGTGAGGCAAAATCTAAGCCCTCGTGGGTATGAAAGTAGTCCCACGAAGTCCACATGTATATGCTCAACCTGATGATGGTTGTTCGAAGTTTCCAATGGGAGATGACGTATGACGAGTTATCTTCGATCGTTGGCACAGAATGCATGACCTTGCCCATGCTCCGCAGTCTTTGCTGATTGAAGGCCAGACAAATTTTGATGAAACCAGTTGAACTGAAGCGTTCGTTCCAGGATGGTTTAAGCTATGCAGAGATTTGAATACTTGATGTCGGAAAGGTTTTGTTACAAATGGTCTAGCAACGCCGTTTGACACATAACAAAATATTTGCAATTGAGAGCTTGGAAGCGGAACTCTTACAACCTGTAATGCAGAAGCAGATTTAATAATGTTTTGAAGTTCTTTATCACCTGTTTGAGACACTGCGAGTTCTTCGAATTTAACTGACAGAGCGACGATCATGTACTGTACAACTGCTTTAAGCATGTTTCTTCACCTTTTACCAAACAATTCTCCGTCTGGTTGATGTTTCTTCGTTATTAGCGACATAAGCAGTTATAGCCGCGATATTCTCGGCCGAACGTACAATTCGGTGGTGGCCGCGTTCTGCACAAATTATTGGTCAAAAAACTAGACACAATTATTCCACGCTCTTGCGGAGTTCACAACGACATACGACACTATTTTCTAATATGGAGTCTCCAGATAGGGTGATTAATTTCCCGCCACCTTGTGTAAATACCCTTTGAGAAATAGAATAGTCAGTAAACTATTCGACGAACATTTGATTTAAGATAAAGATAGGTAGTTCGTGTTGAAACACTTCAGTTCTAACGCTCGTTTATAATAACACTCCAGTGACTAGCTCCAGGGGCGAACGCAGGTAGGGGTTTTAGGGGTTAACCCCCCGAAACAACCAAAAAATAAAAGTTCATTTTGTTAAAGAAAAAAGAGAAAAAGTGCTATTTTCGTGCCATATTAATATTAATGTAAATTCAATTGATTATTATCAGTTTTGTGTTTCCCTTTATCGGTTCTCTGCGTTTTTCTTACGACTTATAGATAGGTACTATAGGGCAATTAATGCATTCGTAAAATAAATCGAACTCAAGATTTTTATCAAAGTTGACATTACGATGATAGCGAAGAAAAAGTGGGTCTCGAAATTCTATCTGTTGGTCTCTTCACTCTTCGACTACGGCTACGGCCTAAGAGCATGGGCTGATTTTCGTTAAATTTTCCTTTTTACTTGCGATATAGGTACTATATAGGGCAAGTTCTGCATTTGGAAAAAAAATCGAACTCGAGATTTTGATCAAAGTTGACATTACGATGATAGCGAAGACGAATAAAGTGGGTCCGGCAATTCCGTCTGTCTGTCTGTCTGTCTGTATGTCTGTCTTTCTGTATGTCTGTATGTCTGTACCTCGATCTAGAGCCTAAGCCACTGGACCTATTTTCTTCAAACTTGGTAGTTAAGGGTCTTCGGTGATTCCCTAGAGGGGAAATTGAAATTTTTTTTTTAGCTCTAAAAATAACGGTACCCCCCATACACCCGTAATGCAAAATCTTATTTATCTCGAAAACGGCTCTAACGATTTTGATAAAAAAAAAAATAGGTGTGATATTATGGACATGGACTACGTTTTGGTAAAAAAAAAAATTTGGGGCAAAATGTTATTAACGGTACCTGTCATAGAACCGTTTTTTTGATTTTCGACTTTCTCATTAACGGCTCTAACGATTTTAACCAAAAATTTTCAGCAGGAGTACCCCTAAGTTTAAAATAATATTGTATATAAAAATATTCGAAAAATTATTTGTTGGGTTTTTTTGAAAAAAATTTTTTTTTTGAAAAATCAAAACCTATGAACGATTATTTTTTGAAATTATTTCCTAAAATCATTATTATTAAATGCTTAAAATTCGCATCCCACATTTTTTTCTTGAAAAAATTTAAAGAAATTTCTTATATAAAAAATATATTTAATAATAAAATGATTTTTTAAAGTTTGTTTGCATAAATTTATACTTTTCTAGAAATCAGACGGCAATTTCATTTTAAATTCATGTTTTATATTTATAAAATGTATCTTAAATTCCAAAGTACTTTTACATAAGAGCAAGTTCGTGCGATCCAGTCGTGCATTTTATTTTAAAAGCAATAATAACGGTTTGGAAGCCCTCTTGGAACCATTTTATTTTGTTTGTTTTTGATTTTCTCGAAAACAGTACAACCGATTTTAATCATTATGAAGCTCCTCCAAATTTTAAATATTGAGCGTTTTTCTTTTTTAGTTCAGAGTAATACCTGAACTGTCAAACAACATAATTATCGTGTTCTTTTTTAGCTCAGAGTGTATAACAGTTCAAAGATTGTGTTTCTTTTTTCGTTGAGAGCGTGTTCAGAGATTGTTCAGAGCGCACTCTATGAGCTCGGTATAAAAAAATATTTTTTTTTGAAACTCAATATTCCAAAAACCCCTGCTCGATTTTTTAAACTTGAATAAATAAAAGTTTATTAATATAATCTACAAGATCTGAGGGAAAAAAATTGTTTTAACTAAAAATTAAGGTACCCACCATGCAAGTGTTAAAAAATCTTTTTCGAAAATCGTATTTTTCTCAAAAATGGCTCCGAGAATTTTGATAAATTTTAATTTTAATTTAATAAAAAAAAAATTAAAATTAGACATTACTGAGTGTACCTACCATAAAACCAGTTTTTCGAATTTTGAACTTGTCATTATAGACAGAACGGATTTCAATGAAATTTTGTATATAGAGAAGCTTCTAGTTAAAATTGGCGTATCAAATTTTTTTCTTAAATACTCGTACCTATGTTTTAAAAATCTTTTGTAAAACATATTATATGTTTAGCTCTAACTACTAAACTACTATTTATAAAATAAAAACTTAAGGAGTTGTTTTAGTCATGTAAAAAATGAATTTTTTGCTTATGAACATTTTTCTCTAGAAATAGTAATTTTTGAACTTTTTACATAAAAGCAAGTTCATGCGACCCAGTCGTGCATTTTATTTTATGTTTCTGCGTATTTTAATGAAACTGTCCTATTTTGAATTGATCATTAACCAGTAGACACACGAAGCCAGCAGCAATTGCGTTTTTGATGATTGACATTATGTGTTTAAGTATATGGGCAGTAACGGCGCACGTTTGAGTTTTTGATGGCTCCAACTCCAAGGTCGGAGTGTATTGTATTGCAGCAAAAAAAAAAACTAAACTAAAAAACAAAAACTAGCACATAGCACCTTGTGGAAGCGTTGTGGTTATAATTATGTAGTATAGTAGTTAACGTAGGTACCAGTTGAGTGTCCTGACTACCTCACAAGGAGAGGCAAATTTCCTTGCAGCCTTGTTTTCTGCAAACTCGACGCTGCCGCATAGTGGTATGACTATGACTCCTCCTGTCCTTGAGAGCGTAAATGGTTTCATGGGACGAATCTTTTTTTACAGTCCTAAAGTTGCAAGATTCTTAAAAGATCTTCAAATACACAAATCCGCTGGTTCTGATGGAATATCCCTTATTTTTTTTGAAGAGGTGTTGTTCAACGCTGGTAGATGGAATAACAGCATATGTCCAGCTAGTCCCTAAAAAAGGCAAATCCTCCGCTCCCTCCAGATACCGACCAATTGCACTTATGTCCCTTCTTTCCAAGACCATGGAAATGCTAATCAATTGTCAGCTTACGAAAATATATTGAAGAACGAAAGCTTCTTAATGACCGGCAATATGGCTTTCGTAGCAACAGGTCCTCTGGTGATCTGATGGCATATCTCACCGGAAATGGGAACAAATTGTTGCACCATTTTGGTGAAACCAAGGTTATTGGACTTGATATTTCTAAAGCATTTGATAGAGTTTGGCCTGAAGCTCTTTTACAGAAAATGGTTGCATTTGTATCGATGAATCTCTTCTCCGTTGGATTAAAAATTACCTCTCAGGCCGTTCAATTCGTGTTGTTTTGGACGGTCTTAAGTCTCATTTTAACTACATAAATGCTGGTGTGCCCCAAGGCTCCCTTTTGTCTCCACTATATTGTTTTGCAGATGACAGTACCGTCAGTATTTCAGATTCGTTTCCAGATTCTCATTCTTCTTCTTCGGAAGTGGCGTATGATAAGCTCATTATTCCGATCTTGAAAACATTTAAGAATGGGGTGTTAGAAACCACGTGGAATTTAATGCCTCGGAAACCCATATAAGTCTTCTGTCAATCAAGGGTACTATTCAAACCCTACTTTCATCCATGGATGGCACTTGCATCGAGGAAACCGAAAAGCTTTACGTTCTCGGTATGTGTATTACTGAACATTTTTTGTGGCTTGATCACATATTTGATGTTGCGATAAATGCGGCGAATTGCTTCGGTTTTCTTAGAAAATGTAAGCAGTTTTTTTTACCTTTTGATCTTTCTACAATTTATAAAACACATACGCCTAAGAGTGAGTATAACTCCCATATCAGTTTACCCTTGAGCGTAATTTCGGGTGAACTGTAAAATACAGAGATTCTTTCTTAAGCCGTACTACTCGAATGTGGACAAAATCACGAAATGCATTTTGATTTGAACGCCCATTTTCGTAAAAGGCTTCAACAATCTCAACGCGCTGCTAAATTGTGTACCTCTCTTTGGTGGAATTTGTCAAATACTGAAACAAAGAAATGTCAAAAAAACTTGACGTTCAGGTGTGACTCACAATTATTAACATCGTACATTATGGTTGGACTACCCTTTATTATAAAAATCTTCATAAATATAATTCTCATCTTCAGTGTTTCTTAAAAAAAAAAAAAACTGATAGTTTTTAAGAAAATTTGCAAACAAAAATTTAACCCGGTTCAAATTTAGGGCACTTTTTAGGAGATATTTTTTTGAAGATTGGTCATTTTGTTTGTCTAATTTTCATGGCGAAAAAAAAACACAAAGAAGTAGAAGCTTAGTACTTTTTCACACGACTTTTTCACGCAAATTTGATGGAAATTTTTGTATTAAAGTCTTTCGTAGATTTAACAAGATTTAACCTTTCTACAAACGTTTTTCGCAATAATTTTCTGCTCTAAAAAAAAACTAAATTTGTTTTTCAGCTTATATCATTCGGTGAAAAACTAAAACACATTTTCTAGTAATAAACAATAAAAAAGTTATGAGCGTGTCCGTAATAGGTAACCACGTTAAATTTTATATTCGCAGCTGCATAATGTTTGGTTGTATGCCTTCTTCGAAATACACTTCTTCAATACGGTTTGCTTGGTTGGGTCGTTAGATAAAAATAAAGAAAAACATCTCATGCACATTAACTCCTTGTCTTATGTTATAGGTATACACTATACCTATACAGTCAGACCGGAAGGCATTTATGGCCCCTATATAACTAGAATCTCAAAGTGTTCTACACTTTCATGTCCGCAATTATTGCAATATAGGTATCAATGGCGTTGATACTGAAAAACGTGTCGTCTGAACTCTAAACTAGATCGCAAATAAATCTAATGTTTGTTTACCTAAACATAAAACGATGCACGTAAACACACAAGTATAATTTCTTAGCTTCGGTAAACGGTTAAAACGCACACATGTGTGTATTATATTTTGTATAGATATATACAGTGTGTGTAGGTATAAATGCGACCACCCTGAGTTTATGTTCGAATCCTTGAGAGAAAATTAAGCAATAAAATACACCGGATCCAGGAACCCAAGTAGACATAAGAGAAATCTTCTTCTTAAAATTGTCTAATACTTGCTGCTCCTTGCCACATGTACAGTTGTAGCACTCACTATGTGTTGTACACATTTTTCTCGCTCACATGGCAGGTGACCAGGATCAGATTGTTCGAAGGTCGAAATTAAGCTTAAATGGGCGCTAGAATTTGTTCGCCCTTGTGTGCAATTTAGGCCTGACACAGTAGATTATATGCCATTATTTCACTGGTATACGAATATTCCGTTTCATTAAAATTTTAGCACCTACTTATTCGGATATTCAAAAATGTAATTCAGAAAATGGACGCTAAAAACTGGGCAGTGGACATGTTGTGATCGTGCGAGCTTCTTATTAGACCAGTTTATACCGATCATCAGATTAGAAGACAAAATGGGTATGAGATTCTCTTCTATTGTTTACTTGGCCATTGGAAAATAAATCAAATAACGAGAGCGGAAATTAAAACAAATGGCGCCGCGTCGTTGTCACGCACCCAAATTTTCAGACAGATTTGTAAAATGGCTTTGTTGTGGCAGACATTTTATATACACACCTGCGAGCACTTTCGTTAAAATGGAAAAAAGTGAATTTCCAGTGTTCATTTAGCACAAAAATCTTGGATTATTCACTAACAAGGTCCAATTGACCCAGCAATTGAAGGCGCACAAACATCCGCTCGTGATGGCTTCGTAGTGGGCCGAAAAATCATCTTTTCTGACGAGGCCCATTTTTATCTCGGCGCGGCGGTTACGTCAACAAACAAAACTGCCACATCAGGGGTTCGAAGAATCCGCACGACGCACGTTAATCTGTTAATCTTGCTAATCTTGGAGGGAAATTTGCCTGTCGCTGGTAATGCTATAGATCATCAGCATACGCAATTACCTTGACTCCACTATATAAACGTTGAATGTGTGCTACGAGTAATTATAAAAAAAAAAATATTCTATCCACCGTACCATATGAGCATCTTAAACGTTTCTGCAACACTATGACCGGCACGTACCAGTGTGGCTTCATGCCAGACAGTTCAACGATAGACCAAATATTCAAATTGAGGCAAATCCTGGAAAAGACCAGACCAATGAATTTCATGTCGAGACCCACCATCTTTTCATTGACTCCAAAGCTGCATATGACAGCATAAGTCGCCAAGAGCTTCTATTGGCGATGTCGGAACTCGGGATCCCAGCTATGCCGCATTACGTTACAAAATACGTGGTGCAACATGCAAATGGGTAACGGCTCATTTGAGCTATTCCATCAGACGTGTACGTGGTTCAGACAAGGAGATGCGGTATCACGTGATTTATTCAACCTTCACCTGGAGCAGATAGTGCGCAAGGGTGGTGTTAACCCGGAAGGCACTATCTTGAATAGGTCTTCCCAACTGCTTGGCTTGGCACGACATCGACATCATCGGCCGCTCCAAGCGAGCTGTGCTCGAAGCATTCACAGCTATTGATGAACAGGCGAAGAGCGTTGGTCTTGAAGCGAATGTAGACAAAACAAAGTATATGCTATGAGCAAACAAAGCCTCAGCTGTCAATCGCATAGAACAAAACGTCACTGTTAGTAGCAGTTATTTTGAGGTGGTCAAGAAGTTCACATACCTCAGAACAAACGTAAATTTTACGAACGACACCTTAGTGAAAATCCGACGAACAATTACCCTAGCGAACAGCTGTTACTTTGGTTTGGGCAAACAAATGGGTTCAAAACTTCTTTCTCGAAAGACAAGGTGCACGCTATACAAAACACTATTTTTACCAGTTCTACTCTACGGCGGGCGCCGAGTGCTGGACTATAAGTGAAAAAGGGTAATTGATACTGGGCACTTTCTAGAAATAAATTCTTCGGCGGATATTTGGTCCTATATGTGAAGAGGGCGAATGGAGGAGAAGATTCAATCGTGAATTATAAGAGCTGTACCAAAATTTATGGATGTATTCCAAAGAGCCAAGACACGTCTACTACACTGGTTCGGTCACATCGAACGAATGGACAACAACGCTCCAGCCAAGGAAATCTTCGAATCCCAGCCCCCAGGTTGGAGACAACGAGGAAGACTGAACCTCCGTTACAGGGACCAGGTGGTTATAGACGACTGGAGGGAGCTCGCGAGGGATCGCAATCGATGCAAGATCGCAATATCTCAAACAGAGACCCTCCATGGATCGGGAGCCTGATTAGTAATCAAGTAGAACTGTTAAATAAAAATAAACAGAATGACCTATGTATGTTTGTGAATATTTTCTTACGAAACGCCAAACGTTTAGTTTCGTTTTGTATATTTATTAAATAATACTGTTTGTCTACGGTTTTTCGTTAAACATGAATAAAGTTTCATCAAAATCGTTGTAGCAATTTTCGGGATAATTAGAAAATAATCAAGCCACTGTTAGATGAGAAATTTCTAAATTCTCTTTAGGGAAATATGTACACTTCTGTTGAAAATTTAAAGTAGACGAATCCATTTGTTCAGTCTCTAGCCCAATTTAAAGTGACAGAAATTTTTCCTTGCGTTCTCCAGTATCATTATATTAGTTTTTTATATTAAATCAGAATTTCAATAAAATTAAGACATTTTGTGTCAGTTTTAGAATCGGAAAAAAATTCTATAAAATTTAAACAGAAATTTTTCTCAATTTTATTTTACTTGCTCCTTGCTTCTCCTTTTTTTTAATCAACAAACCCAGCCCCGTCCTTCTTTTTTGAGTATTCAATGTTCAGTGTCCTGCAAGAGGGAAGTAGACATTCTTCGTATACAACATCTTCAAATCCTATCTGAGAATTTATCTGCCATATGGACCAATTGCAGTCGGCTAAATTCTGATGCCACTATCTGTCTAAGGCATTAAGTCAAAATATTGAAAACGTTCCAATTTCTTCTTAATGTTGCTTAGATTTGGAGAGAGAACGAGCCTTTTTAGCAAATGATCATATACATACATAGGTACGTAGTGATGATGATAGCAGAAATCGACCATCGGATGCATATGGTGGAGGCCAATATGGTGTCAATGGCTGGAGATAATTTTCGAAGAAAAACGAAACATAAAACGGTGATAAAGGAAATAAATTAAATAAAAGAATGAAATGTGGACCGAGAAGAAAATCTCAGCTCGAGGAGGCTTTAGACTTTAGGTCACAACAGGAAGGAGTGTCGGGATATTTGCATGAATAAATTGATTTATAGATAATTAAAGCCGAAGTATCCTTGGATTGTCAACAAATTTTTTTTATTGATTTAAGTTTTGTTACAGATACTGACTGTATGCGTTTTTCTTTGAGCCCTATGATCTCCTAGAGTTATTCTTCTTTAAAAAAAAAAAATTGGATAAAACGTTATAAATAGTTACGGTGCCGAACCTAGACTAACCGAAATTAATCTTTCACTGTTATGTATACGAACTATGAATAATAAATCAGTCTATTGTAAGAGCTCACGGAATGCGTTTCATTTGCGAACATAATATTGGCGACGAGAGTAAAAAGAAATGAGCGAAAGTGATAAAAGCGGTACAGAAATTAATAAGAAAGAAATAAAAGAGTGCTTAACGGGAATAAATATGTCGTTTGGCCAAATTGAACAGTTTTTGATTACGGCAGATTTTTCTGAGTGGGAAAGCCGGTTGCAACAGTTTTTTATTGTAAACGACATTGGTGAGGCAAAAAAAGTTGCGTATCTATTGCTCTACATAGGACCTGATGCTTCAAAACAATTACGTAAAATATTGCTTCCCATTAAGCCCGAAACAAAAAAATATTTGGATCTAGTACAAGATCTTAAAGAACTCTTTGATCCTGAATTGAATGAGATAAGTGAATCGTTCAAATTTTGGAAAGCTGAACAGGGGCATTCTTCAATCAAAGAATATATTTTAACCTTGAAGTCACTATCAGAAAATTGTAAATTTGGAGAATTCCAACAAAGAGCTTTGCGCGATAAATTCGTGTGCGGTATTAAAGACAGTGAGTTGCGCCAACAACTTTTGCAAAAGAAAGATCTTACGTTTACAGTTGCTTGTAAAAGTGCCGTAAATTTTGAAATGACGAGAGAAGAAAATAAGCAAATATCAGAAGGCGGGGTTTTCGCACTTAACAGCGAAGCACGTGGGTGGCAAAACAAAAACCACATGCAAAATCTAACAAGGCATAACGAAAAATCTATGTCAAAAAGGAAATGCTATAAATGCAATAAATTCCATGAAATTGATGAGTGTCCAGCTAAGTTCTGGAAGTGCTTCAACTGTGGCAAAATGGGCCACATAGCAAAGGTTTGCCATGCACGCCCAGCAATAAATCGAAGAAAAGGGTATAGAGGAGCGGTGCGAATGTTATCCCAAGCAGTTGAGTCATCAGCTGATGATTCCAGTTCATCTATAAATGGAGTGTTCAACGAAATAAACAAAATATCGGACCACGCTGCTACTGTTCGAGTTTACACGGGCGATCAATTTTTGGATATGGAAATTGATACTGGAGCATGCATTTCAGTGATAACTGAAGATGAGTTTAGAAATAAGTTCAGTAATGTAGAGTTAAAACCTTGTAAAAGAAATTTCTTAACTGTTACAGGCAAAAAAATTGAGTCTATCGGGAAAATTGAATTGCTGGTTGGTCTTTCTGCTGTTGGTGAAAGGTGTGCATTGGAGTTGGTGGTGATAAAGTCGAATAGATTACATAGTCCGCTTTTGGGAAGACCTGGTTTAAATGGACTTTTTCCAAATTGGAAAGATAAACTTTTTCAAAATAATAAGGTGGGTCAGATAAACAAATTATGTAAAAATGAGCAGACAATGGAATTTATAGCAAAAGAGTTTCCAAATTTAATTCAAAGTGAGCCAAACCATTGCATAAAGAATTTTACGGCGGAGGTTGTATTAAGACCTGATACTCCCGCAATATTTCATAAGGCTTATCCAGTTCCATATAAATTAAGGGAATCTGTTGGTATAGAGTTAAAAAGACTATGTAACAAAGGCGTCCTCGAACCAATTGAGTATAGTCAGTTTGCGTCACCAATAGTAGTAGTTTCAAAACCAGGAGGTAAGATAAGAATTTGCATAGACTGTAAAGTAACGCTGAACAGGTACGTAGTGTCAAATTTTTATCCTTTACCTCTAAAAGAGGATATCTTCGCAAGCCTTGCAGGAGGGGTTTGGTTTTGTGTAATCGATTTGTCAGGCGCATATATGCAACTAAAACTGTCGGAAAGTTCTAAATTATATTTCGTAATTAATACGCATTTGGGATTATTCAGGTATACCATGTTACCAAATGGAGTAAAGTCAGCAGCTTCTATTTTCCAAAGCGTTATAGATCGAATTTTGTTAGGCATAGAAAATATTGCTATCTTCATAGATGACATATTAGTTTCCGGAGATTCATGGGAAAATTGTAAGAAGACTCTTTTGGAAGTATTGAAAAGATTGAATGATCACAAGGTTCGAATCAATATGGACAAGAGCAAATTTTTTGAAAAAGAGGTAAAATACCTGGGCCACATCATTTCCGAATCTAAGATTCAACCAGATCCGGCTAAGGCGGATGCTATTCGTATGGCTCCAAGTCCCACAAATTTAACGGAGTTACAATCCTTTTTAGGTTTACTTAACTATTATAGTAGTTTCATCCCAAACTTGTCAACCAGGTTAAGAGACTTGTATGATCTTTTAGGAAAAGGTAATAAGTTTTACTGGTCAAAGGAGGCACACAGATGCTTTGAAAAGGCTAAGGTACTTATTCTGGACTACAATATTTTGGAAATTTATGATCCAAGAAAACCTATTGTTTTGTTTTGCGATGCTAGCCCCAAAGGTGTGGGGGCTTATATAGCTCATATTATAAATAACCAGGAAAAACCAATAAGTTTTGCTTCGAGTACTCTATCGAAATCCGAAAGTAGGTATTCCCAAGTACATCGGGAAGCATTGGCTGTCATTTTTGGGGTACAAAAATTTCATAAATATTTGTATGGTAATAAATTTCAACTATGCAGTGACAACCAGGCACTCAAAGAAATCTTTAATCCCAATAAAGGCACATCTAATATAACAGCTACTAGACTGCAAAGATGGGCAGTTATACTTTCGAGCTATGACTATGAATTCAAATATCGTCCGGCCAAGCAAATGGTTGTGGCTGATATGCTTTCTAGGTTGCCCTTACCAGAGGAAACAAATGTTGAAACAATAATGGCGTTAACTGATGCGATTGAAATGACAGTAACTAAGGAAGAAATAGCGAGCAAAATAAAAGAGGATAAAGTTTTAGTTAAAATTTACAAATTTGTAAAGAATGGCTGGGCAGATAAAGTGAATTTAGAGGCTGAAGACAAAAAATTTTTTTACTTAAGAGCATCATTATCCACCCAAGATAAATGTTTATATTACGGAGATAGGCTGGTCATTCCTGGGTCTTTGACGAAAAAGGTATTAAGCGCCCTACATCAAAACCACAACGGAATAGTAAGAATGAAAATGTTGGCGAGAAGTACAGTTTGGTGGGTTAATATCGATAATGATATTGAATTATATGCAAAATCTTGCAAAATATGCCAAGGTAATCAAAATGTCCCGAAGGAAGTTGTCCATACAAAATGGCCGGAAGTAAAAAGTCACTTTGAAAGAATTCACATAGATTTTTTTCATTGGGAAGGGCTTACATTTTTATTACTGATTGATGCATTTTCGAAATTTATAGATGTTCAACAAATGAACTGCACAGACGCTCAAAATGTTATCAATACGTTAGAAAAAATATTTTCTTATTTTGGAAATCCTTCTGAAATTGTTTCGGACAATGGTCCTCCTTTTAATTCCGGTTTATTTAAAAGTTTTGCAGATCGAAACAAAATTTTATTATTTAAAACACCCCCATACCACCCGCAAAGTAATGGTTTGGCAGAAAGAGCCGTGCAAACGGTTAAGTCTATTTTAAAGAAGTATTTAGTAGAAGGAAAAGTTAATAAAAGAAATATACAAGCAGTTTTAAATAAAATTTTATTGGCATACAGGGAAACACCATCCACAGCAACAGGAAGATCACCAAATGATATGATGTACGCATTCAAACCACGTACAGTTCTTCAATCGTTGTCAAAAAATAAAAAACCTGTAATAGCAAAAAATTTTAAAAACAAAAATTTACAAGTAAATAATAGTATAATAAACAAGCAACCATTTAAAAGTGAATTAAATAAGTTTAAGGTTAACGAAAAAGTAATGTATAGATTACATTTTAAAGACATTGTTAAATGGAAACCAGCAACTATTTTGAAAGTAATTAGCCCACTTACATACCTTATAAATATTGATAATCAAGTCAGATTCGTTCATCAAAATCAATTGCGTTTATCAAACTTAGAAGATAATTTTCACCCGGGAAAAATGGGTTATAAACCAAATGAAATTAAACCAAATGAAATTATAAATGAATATGGCTTTCTGACATCTGAAGCGAAACCAAACATAGATGAACAAAAGCTTGAAACGGATGAAAGAGAAAAGCAAAGACCCATAAGAACAAAGAAAGCACCAAATCGTTGGGGCTATGCAAAATGTTAATAAATTTGAATTGATAGCGATGAATGAATCTGATTTATCAACTTTAATTTCTTTTATATTTCGTAGATTACAAATATTTAACATAACATGAATTCAATGCAAAATGTTAATAAATTTGAGTTGATAGCGATGAATGAATCTGATTTATCAACATTAATTTCTTTTATATTTCGTAGATTAAAAGATTAAAAATATTTAACATAACATGAATTCAATTTTATTAAGCAATTGTATTTATATTAATCAAAAAAAAAAGAAAAAAAAAAAAAAGGATTTATAATTTCAATATCATTCAATATCCTTATCATCGAAAAATAATCAATCTTATGTTAATTTTTTATTATATTAGTCTCTTAATTTAATCGTCATAATTTTCGCTGGTATACCTATATACATCACCTATATACATCAAAACTTAATAATTTGAATAAAAAATATAACTGTACTCATTATTTTTAAAGGGGAAGATTGTTATGTATACGAACTATGAATAATAAATCAGTCTATTGTAAGAGCTCACGGAATGCGTTTCATTTGCGAACATTCTTCGTATACAACATCTTCAAATCCTATCTGAGAATTTATCTGCCATATGGACCAATTGCAGTCGGCTAAATTCTGATGCCACTATCTGTCTAAGGCATTAAGTCAAAATATTGAAAACGTTCCAATTTCTTCTTAATGTTGCTTAGATTTGGAGAGAGAACGAGCCTTTTTAGCAAATGATCATATACATACATAGGTACGTAGTGATGATGATAGCAGAAATCGACCATCGGATGCATATGGTGGAGGCCAATATGGTGTCAATGGCTGGAGATAATTTTCGAAGAAAAACGAAACATAAAACGGTGATAAAGGAAATAAATTAAATAAAAGAATGAAATGTGGACCGAGAAGAAAATCTCAGCTCGAGGAGGCTTTAGACTTTAGGTCACAACAGGAAGGAGTGTCGGGATATTTGCATGAATAAATTGATTTATAGATAATTAAAGCCGAAGTATCCTTGGATTGTCAACAAATTTTTTTTATTGATTTAAGTTTTGTTACAGATACTGACTGTATGCGTTTTTCTTTGAGCCCTATGATCTCCTAGAGTTATTCTTCTTTAAAAAAAAAAAATTGGATAAAACGTTATAAATAGTTACGGTGCCGAACCTAGACTAACCGAAATTAATCTTTCACTTGTTTTAAAGATATTTATTTTTCAAAAAAAAAATTATTTAAAAAAAATTTTAATGTACAAGTCAGAATCGTTAGAGCCGTTTATAAGAAAGTCGAAAAAACGGTTTTATGACAGGTACCGGAAATATAGCCCTGTCTTTTAATTTGTTTTGACCAAAATACAGTGACTATAATAGTATACACCTAATTCGTTTTATCAAAATCGTAAGAGATATTCAATAACGGCTGTATGGCAGGTACCTTAAGTTTTGGGGCCAAAAAAAAAAATCAATTTACCTCTAGGGAATCACCGATGAACATTAAATACGAAGTCAGCGTCAAGTGATCAAAGAAAATTATAGGTTAATTATTTATACTGGAACAATGAAATTCGGACCATTAACTATACCGACCCTAGTATGTTTCGAACTTCCATATCTTAGGTTCCACAGAACAATAGAAAACAGAGACGTACTTCTGATAGAAGGCATAGATCCTAAGGACCCCACGCCGCCGTATTGAACGATGACCTCCTTAAAGTTGAAGATCCGCTGGGGAAAGTGGAGGCTGTTGGGACTACTTTTCAGCAAGTGTACAAAGTGAATGCAAGCATTCACCCCAACAACAACCTGGAAACAGTGTTGTTCCTCTACGTGTCGACTTTGATTGTCTACATTACTGCGTAGAAAATTGTGTCGACAATGTAGACAAAGCATGCCAGCCAATCTGTCATTCTTGATTTCTCTGTCACATTGTTTACTTCGTTTAAGAAAATTTCAGGTGTTAATTTGAGTTTTTATTCAAATATTGGTCGACGAAAAAATAAAGGTTTCGATCACCTAGGTTTTCTTTTAATGGAAAACAATAACAAATTTGTAGCATATTGTACAGTGTGCAACAAAAATCTACAAAATACTGCACAGGTAAATAAAAATTTGTTAAAAAAAGCATATTCATATCCTAATAATAATGCCTTCACATTCATTTACGAAAGCAATGCCTGTAAGCAATCCCAATCACCTGCGACATCTTAATCCGGCGATGTATCTATGATTGTTTTGATTGATGACAATGATTTTGGCTCGAGATCTGGTTTATTAGACGAAACATAATAAGAAAAATTGAATGTCTACGTTGTCTACATTGTTGACATTGGCATGTAGACAATCAGGAATTGTATACGTTGAATTGTCTACACGTAGACAATCGTGTAGTCTACATTTTTTGTCTACATGGAACAACACTGCCTGGAAAACAGAGTCCTACTTCACCACTTCTAGCTTCGTAACGACATAACACAATAGAGATCAAAAATAACCTTGGTTTTTCCATGATTCACTAAGGAAAAAGAAGTCAGCAGGAGTCAATGCTACATACAACATTTTACTACGACATCTACCTCAGGAAGCAGTTGACATTTGTATATGCCACACTGATAAAATTATAAATAGAGCTCTGTCTAAGCGGGCGGAGGACAATAATATCACACTGGATTATCTGTTCGGTTTTAAGGCAGGATATGACAACTACTTGTTTCTGATATCCAGTGGCACTAATTCAAAAGACAGTAAACGGGTGCTTGTTTGGTCGATAGGGAGAATGCCTTCGATAAAGTATGACTAGAAGGTCTTTATATTAAGCTGACCGTGCTAGGCATAGGTAAACGACTTTTGTTTATGGTATATGACATGCTCAGCTCAATGGCAGAAAGTTTTTTGTTAAGAAATTCTATTCAACATTTACACCAGCGATCCAATAGGTATAGTTTAACTCAGGCAATTAAATATGCCGACGGACGATCTAACGTCTCCAAAAGTTGAAGTCATCAGAATTCTATTGCAGGATGACTTAGACAAGATTCAGCGATATTGTGATTACTGGAAATTGAAAATCAACTTTCAGAAATCAGAAAATATTTTTCTTGCGACTCCGTTGGCTAGAGCCCCAAGGGATATGAGATAGAACTGGCGCAAGCTGGTGATTGTAGGGACATATGGATATCCACTGGCAATTAAAAATGTAGTTAAGTGCCCTGGCATCTGGCTGGATCAGTATTTGTATTTCAAAAGACATATGAATTCACCACTAAGCAGGGCCAGCGGAACTTTTAGCCTGACGAAACGGTTTTTGTATATCATCTGGTTTGACACCAGGGTAAAGTTGATTTGTGACATCCCCCTCATCAGGACGATGTTTGCCTATATGGATGCCCGGTATACATCTCAAATGGAAAAGATTCGTCTGCTTGAGAGGCAGTGCTTACGCCGCTGCCTTGGATAACACGGGCCCACTTTTTCGTATTCTCTATCATGGTAATTATCAACACTGATCAAAATGGTAACATGGGGCCAAATGCATCTTTAGGTCGAAAGAAGATCCTGCCATCGCACTATTATATTATAAGTGCAGATTATATGACGGGGGGGACCTCATGAGGTCCAATGACAACTTCTGGTATATCAAAATCTGCTTGAGAATTTTGATAGCAGTGAATTGTGCTAAGAAGACGCTGAAGTTTTTATACATACCGTGGTTATAATTGCCTTCTGCAAAATTGTTTTATAATTACTACTCAAGTCCGGGGTGGACTGACAGTTTCTCAACCCAAGTTGGTTGAGGACCTCTTCCTCTCAGGTGGTCTTCCGTAACTGCGCCGTCCCTCGTAATTGGATTCGAAGATTTTCCGGGCTGGAGCATTTAGGTTCATTCACTCTATATCACCCAGCAATCTCTGACGTTGGACTATTTTGACAAAGTCGGTTTCGATGTACAGTTCTTGGTTATTTCTACTCTCCCACTCTCCATTTATTAACACGGTGTCAAAAACCATTTTCGTCTTATAACATGTTAAGTTGATCTCATTCACTTTTGACAAGGTTCACAAATGTACTAAGGTCCCGGATAATAAACGTATTATAAAGAGACACTTTAGTTGCTAGAGAGAGGACTTTGCTATTACATTTCCTTTTAGTCCAAAGAAGCAGCGATTTGCACTAGTAATTCTCCGTTTGATTTCGGCACTGGTGTCAATGTTTGAATTGATAGATAGGCTTATGTATGGAGACAAAGTCCTTAACTACCTCAAAGATATAAAGGGTTTTCTATTAAGAATTTCTTACTTTAAAATTTAAAACAAACAAACTGTAATTGTAATATCACTGAATTGTTTTATTTGTTGAGAAGGCACACATACATATGCTTTTATGAAATATAATATAAGGCCAAAAACATAAATGTTAAAAAAAGAGCCAAGTTCTTCTATACAAAATCCTTTGTTATCAAGTCAGCCGTGAAAAGTACTGAGATCTAAAAGTACGCCAAGTTCTTACTTCATGAAGGTTTAATACCGAATATTTAAAGTAGAATAATATTGAAACAGCTACAATGTAATAGAGAAATTTTATTATTTAATGATTACTGACTAAAATTTGATGGGTTCACTTGTCAAGTTTTTAAAACCTTTCGAATTTGGGCATAAAAAAAAAACTTGCCAAGTAAGCCCATCAAATTTTAGTCAGTAATCATTAAATAATAAAATTTTTCTATTACATTGTAGCTGTTTCAATATTATTCTACTTTAAATATTCGGTATTAAACCTTCATGAAGTAAGAACTTGGCGTACTTTTAGATCAATTCAATTCAATTTTATTTAATAAGGATTTACAAGTAAGACTTAGTCTTTTATAGTAATTAAAATTTGGATAGTAAGCAACAATTATTCAATTATACTTAATCTAAGAAATAATAACATAATATACATAAATATATAATACATGGCACATAATAATATTACATAGATAAAAATAAAAACCTGTTTAATTTCCTTTGTTAATTACTATATATAAATAATACTGTGAAGAGTTTTAACTAAATTCAGAAGAGATCGCATTTTTGAAGTTTCCAGCATTTATTATTCTTTTAATATGTAAGGGAAGAGAATTCCATAGCTTAGTTGCATACATAATAAAAAGCCGCGAAGAGTTCAAGTAGTTAAAAGTTGGAAGCAAGAGGTTTAAGGTTCTATGGGATTCAGCGAATATTAGTTTTTCAAAAATGTATAAGGGTAATTTATTGTGGATAATTTTGTGCAGAAACGTACAACACCTGACATCAAGATATTGCTGAAGGGAACATCCAAGGACAAGCCGATGATAATGTGATATGTGCTCGTATCTCCGAAGTCCATATACATATCTAACCATGTCATTAAAAGCGACAAGGAGTTTCTGCTGCGAATGGGAATCAGGTTTGCAGTATACGGTATTACCATAGGTTATTAAAGGCAAAAGTAAAGTTTTAACTAGTCTAAGTTTAGTTTCACTGGAGTTATGATAGAAAATAGCCAAAGTTTACGCAACCCAGTGTAAATTCTTCCTACTGTAAAATTTATGTGCTTTTCGGCTGAAAGTGATTTACTTATTTTAATACCCAAACTCGTAACAGTGTCCACAAACAGAAGCTGAGATTGGGAGAGAAAGATTGGGGGAAGAAGTGCGGTATCAACATGATTTTTTGATATAGAAATAAGTTGCGACTTTGTCGGATTGAGGGTAAGACCATTTTGGAGTGACCAATTAAATATTTCTGTAAGATCTTCGTTTAATCTACATACCAAATCTTCTTGCAAGCCTATCGGACGAGATATGTAAATTTGCACATCATCAGCATAAAGATGTAACAGCACGTTGGAGCAAACTTTTGTTATATCATTTATGTAGATACAAAACAATATGGGACCCAAAATAGATCCTTGTGGTACACCCATTTGCAGATTTAAAAACTCAGATTGTAGATGACCAAAATTTAATCTTTGACTACGGTTACAGAGATAATTTTGAACGAGACGGACAGCTCTCTCATGAAACCCAAAGTAGTACTTTAACTTTTGACAAAGTATATCATGGTTTACTCTGTCAAAGGATCTCAGTACTTTTCACGGCTGACTTGTTACACAAAGGTTTTTGTAAAGAAGAACTTGGCTCTTTTTTACCATTTATGTTTTTGGTCTGATCTCACTCCTTTTTGCAAAGATTTTAATATTTTGCCATTTCGAAATCTCGAAAGATACGGAAAGATAGAAGGGTGAACTCTACCTACTACTAAAATCAACTTAGCTTATACTCGTAGCTTCCTATTTCTTTTGGTATATTTTCTTTTTGTTATTAGTTGTTTTGATTTGCGCTTCAATTGTTACTTCTTGTCCTAGCAAGTTACCTAACACTAACAAACCTATCTTAATTATAAATCCTAGTGCCTACATCCGCTCAAAGTCATAAAAAAGCAATAATTGTTGAGGATGCGATGATGTTTTTGTTGCAATTTTAACTCTTTTTTAAACGAAGGTAGCCCACCAATTATTAGCCTAATTAGGACATTAGGACATATAGCTAACATCACAGTTAAGAGTTTTTTTTTATGTAAGCTCATAATTTTTCAGGTATGCAAATGTTTTCTTTTTTCATTCATGTTAACATAAACATAACATAGAATACCAAATCGAGCACTCTAGTTCTAAGAAAAGTCATGAAATTTCAAGATGCATGTTAAGTTTCAAAATGACAATAAAAATACACTTCGAATGAAAAATCTTAGATTTTCTATTTTTCGCTTTGAATGTACATTAAGCTTTACCGCTCCACCGAATTTTTTCATTCTACAGCAATCGGAAGTTCGCCATATAAATTAAACATTTTCTCAGAAAGTGAGCGGATACCACGCCCCCTGAATGGAAAATCTCAAATTGCATGGCAAGACCTACCGTTGTGCAAAATTACAAGATTCTACGATGTCAGGAAGTGCTCCATAACTTTGATTATCCGTCAGTCAGTCAATCAGTCAGTCAGTCAGTTACGGTTTTTGTGATTTTTGAGGCCTTATATCTCAGGAATCGCTTATGCTAGAAAATTTGGTAAGGCGCTTTTGCCTGACTAGCTTAGCAAATATTCGGAATTTTAAGTTTCTGGGATGGGTCAAAAATCGCCTGAGATTGTTTCTGTAAAAAGGGTGTAGTGCCAGAACTTGGCTGGGCACTACCGTGCCCTTTGATTCCAAAAGTGAGAAAACACTGAACTGTCGATAGCACGTACTTGGTCTTGTCTTCATTTACTTTAAAACAAAGAAGTCTCACCATGAAGGACCCTATTACAGAGCGTTGGAAATGTACGACAATGTCAATATCGTAAGCGAAAATAGGAAAGATTTGATGAAAGCAAAGTCGCATTATAGAGTATCTCCTTCCCGAAGCCTTGCCAGGCCACAAAGAACCAAAATATGTTCAACGTTCCAATTAAGGCTTAATTCAACGGGGCACAGTGGCGCATATTGACTTTTTTGCAAAAATCATAGCTCGTAAACAAATAAAGATATCGTGATATTTTTTTTTTTTCAGTTTAAAGGAAATTTCCAAGACTATAAACTTTGTGAATTTCAAGAAAAAAATATGCACAGGGTGTTTTAGAATTGTCTGCTAAAATACGACTTTAGGAAATGGACTTAATGTTTTACCTCAAAAAATGTCAATAGTATATAACTGAAGTAAAAACAGGGTGTCAACATAACAAATTATTTCAATAATATATTTCAAGTTTAACAGTGGAAAATAAATAAATTTATAAGTAAAAAGAAATAAAAAACTAGATTTCTTGAAAACTAATCATTTCTGGTGAGTATAGTACTTTAAGGTCTTTTTTAGTTCTTACTTGCCTTAGCGAAGAAATAAAAGTATTCAATGAGGCTGCAAGCATGATAAATAGGTTTTCATTCTGCCGCATCCTTGAAACCTTGTAGGTATGTTGGTTCCTATATTTTTTGTAGTCTTTATTTTTGGATTCCTGAGCTGACAGTTCTCCGATTGATAACGTCTGATACTCGGTTATACTTTGGCCATGAGCCAAAATTTTATGAAGAGTAGGTGTAGCTCGTTTTCTTAGTAAATGTTTCATTAATAGTCAAAGATTAAATTTCCCTTGAGTTTAGACAAAAGACTCTTAAAGGCAATACCACGCCACGACGTATCACCTCCATGTGTAGAGGATTAACACCTGCCAGCACCTATAGCGCCTGTGTAGAAATAGTCATGAACACTCTAAGTGTACCATGGAGCATAATCCTCGGACAATAATTGAAGATCTTGCTTTTTACTGTTCCAATCTCAATCACATCAACAAAAAAGCTATTGTATACGATGCGTATAATGCAAGCCTAAGCAGGCCCCAGTCGCCTTTTACAACCCTCTTGATTGCTGACACAAGAGAGCTGAACCTTGATCATCAGCATAAGCAATGCATCTGCAGCACGACAGCCAGAAAAAAAGAAAAGATGCTGCAACAGATGATCCATCATAAAGTTCCAAGTGTATGGAACTTTAGAGAAATAGCTCTTCCAGATATCAATCTTGCAACAATCTACCTGAACCAAGATCCGCTCGACATTCGCCCAGTCTAGGTAGTCAAATTCCCCCTTGAAGCCTATAAACAGTGTTCCAAGCACACTGTGTTATGTGGGATCCCGGGTTCGACCAGCGCCATAAACAGCTCCTGCTGATGAATGCTCCCCTTCGGCTTTGAAGTCGATGAATAGATAGTGAGTCTCCACTTGAAATTCGTTGGTGTTTTCCAAGATTTACCTCCATGTGAATGTGAAAAAAAAAAAAAAAATTGGATGGATCCCAAAAACTCTAACGAAGGCAAATTAATATTTCCTGAATTGCAATCCTCATCCATCCCATAAAACAAAACCCTTTCACACAGAAACTCAAACTGAAATGACACACACTTTCTTTGGTACGAGTTTGTATTACAAAACATAAATTTTTCCAATTTTTTAATTACGCCCTTTCGGAGGATCCTTTTTTGGGACACCACTCATCCCGGGTGAGCATATAGTCGCATGTGAATGTTTGCCGAACAGAGGGCTCTTGTCTGTTAAATGGCGTGCAAGGAAATGTGATGCTTTATATGGAAGCAGGGATGACATTGCTTGGGAACCATAAGGTCCCACGAATGTGAAGTATTGTTTTTCTCAAAACAGACTGCGCTCTAAGATCCTTTTTGGTTGTTGTGGTCAAATGAATTGTCCAGAAAGTGCACCGGATGTGCACATAATATCTACATATAAACTTGTACTTTCTGCCTCTTGGACATCTGTTTTGATTGTGTGTAAGGTTAATAGGCGTTAGTGTGTGTGCATATGTTTGTAGTAGATTTTTCGACCATTAATAGGCGCGAGCAAACGGCATCCATTCATCTTGAAAATTAATGTTGCAATTTGTGAAACCATAAAAGCGAATGTGGTGACACTATTCACCTAGCAGCGCTACAAAACAAATTGTGGTTTTCCTATGTCCTCTGGTGGTGGCCAGTATACAATATAGAGCAGCGAATTCGAATACCTACATTTTTCATCTTGGTGCTCCTCTCCGTGTTCCGAAAGGCCATTGGTTTCTTTTTTTTTTTATTTCGATGCTTTTCTGTTGTTTCCGTAAGGATAGGTTAGGTTCGTTTTTTTTTTATTTTTGGGACAATTTAAGGATTTTGGTGAATTTATAGCTTGACAAGGAATTTGAAATGAGACCTGTGGAAAGAGAAGAAGACACAACACAACAAAAACAAAAAAAAAGAAAAACTACACGACCACACTGAATTACGAGGTGGGTATTGTTTTTAATTGCAAAATGCCTGGACAAATTGTTTTGTAAGCTTATTTTAACTTCTTTTCACCGCAGATTACTAAGCCATTTTATCAGAATTTTTTTCGGGCTTATTAAAGTTTTGGTATAGGATTGACGCAATGGTGTGTTATCAGCTTTTTGTTCAACTTGAACAAGTTCACAAATTGAAGGCATTTGTCATGTAGATTAATAAAGAGAGATACAATTTGTTTTGTGTGGCATTTGGGGCTCGGGTGTTTGAAGAAATGGGAAGATCCCATCCCGCATAATTAGGTTCTGAACACCTAAAGAAAATATTTAATTCTGAAGATGACGTTGTTTTAAAAATCCTTGGATACAGTGGACACTGTAGGCAAGTTATAAGGTCACTGACCTAAGTTTTTTTCATATGGGTATAACGTGAGGCTAAAATGTGCCTATTTGATGCTTAAGTTTCGACAAGTAAAGAAAGATATTTATTATGGCTTCATAGAAAGCAAATTGAGTCAGCGACTTTCAATGGTCAAATACCTATATATTTTTTTATGTGCTCGCTTTATGGATTATAATTATTTGGAATGATTGTACTTTGTAGCTCCTGGTAAAATCTTATGTCGTGCTCTATCACTGATAAACTCTATCACACATAAACTGGGCTGACCAATGTGGATTTGGGCTCAACCCTCAAAAGACTGACTTTTTTCACCTTTCTATGAAATACAAAATTCCCCATTTTGATCCTATCTTTCTATCAAAGGGAGATATACCACTTAACTTTTTCAAACGAATCGAATTACTTGGATCTTATTTTAGATAAGAAATAAGAAACTTAATTGAAATGAAAAAGTCAGAAAGTCCATAGTGGCACTTTTATCATGCAAAAAAACCGGCTTGAATAAATGGTGTTTTTAACCCTACGTTATTTATTAGTTACACACTTTGGTAAGCAGATTTATTGTAATAACAGAATGGTAGCTCGCTCTAGATAAACCAACAAACTTTTATGAATTTAAAGATCCAACGCTCACTCTGTGGGTTTTTGGGTGGAGTACTACGCACGACTCCGTCGTACTTGATTTTCTGTTCCATTCAATAACATCTGCAAACACCACCAATTCGTCTTCAGGTTTCTTCGCAGTGGACCAATAACAAAATTGGCCACTCTAACATTCTTAATTCATTGGGATCAATATCAAGCAACATAGATTTCCACAATATACAGTTCAATAAAAACTTTCAGGTTACCATCCATCTAGGAGGACTTGAAGTTCCTGGAAGACGAATTTGTAACGTTAGAAATATTATAGATATAATATTCCTGTGTGCGAGTATGTGAAGGTGTCATGTCATATTCGATACGTAACTAGAGGAGATATTCAAGAGAAATAAACTATGGTTTTTGTGTCTTCATCACAGTCCTTTTCTGTTCATAAGAACAAAACAAAATATCCCCTCTTACAAGAGGAGAAGAAGGAATTTTAGAATTCTAAAGGGGTATACAAAACCCAACTACTCAAACCGAGAAACAATAAAAAAAGTAATCTATAATTTCGAAAAAAAAATTACCAGAAAAAAGATCTTCTTTAACCCCACTCGCATTCATCTATTCTTAGGGCAAGTAGTTACGGATGCACTTGTCCTTCAGACAGATAATAAAAAAGGGGTGTCCACTTTATAGAAATCGGTCTAGGTCTCTGCTTGTCTTCGAACTTTCCAGCTCGCCGGTGGGGTGGGTTTATGATAACTGAAAAAGAACCGCGTTACTACTCGTATATTTCAGACCTATAGTCAGAGGTGTTGTTTAACTGAAAACTATTGCTTTTTGATTCTTGCAAGACCTGAATCTTTGGTTATTTAAAATGTTTTTATAAAAAAATGGCACGTTTGTTGGAGAGCTCCCCGTAGTGTTTTAGAAAAGAAAACCTCTCTAAAAACACTCCTTGACCACTACGACTACTCATTTTCCGTAATGGTCCCCTATTGGAAAAGAGAAGTTAAAATAAAATAAAACTTCCCAGAAATTGATTTATTAAACCATTATATACCTCCTTTTATCCGTCAAGTTCACATCCTTTTATTATTTACTTAGTATGAATCCATAACTCTTCTTAATCAAAACCAAAAATTTAATTCTTGACATATCAGTTATTTTATTTTTCCATTTACCAAACAGTATCTTTTTATTTCGTAAAATTGAAGAAAATGTTTTTAAAGATAGAACATACTTTAACATGAACAAAAAAAAATAAATCTTATATGTAAAAAAAAATGAAAACTATAGATCTCTACCCCTTTCATCGTTTCAAAAAAAAAAAATATTTAATTTACGTAAATCTTCCTGAGTTTTTTTTTTTGTAAATAAAACCCTATTTAGCAAAACTGTATATCACTTTTAATAAATTAAAGAAAAATTGAAAATATATTAAAAATTAAATATCAAAAAAGAATATTTAATGCGGATAGCTGATTTAAGCTGTAGGGTTCAATGAACTTTTTATATTAAAAAAATCTGTTTCTATATCCGTCTCACTCATGTACAGTACATATATGTATATACTGATCTGTACTATAATTGGTTATCTGAACTATGGTTAAAATTTTGTTCAATTTTATTTCAATATAATTTAAATAATGAACTTAGCGATTCTCCGATGAATTGTGCACAGCTCTTCGGTACCGTGGGAAATAAAATTCCTTTAAAGCCAAAGATGATGATGATGAGGACTTTGACACTGAATATGATTGATGACCTAGTAGATTTTAAATTATTTTTTTTTTTTGTTTCCACAGTTAATTCGATTAGCAATTACGTGATATAGGGGTTAAGATTCACAAAATAAAAATTAAAAACAATTATTAGAAGAGTAATTTAATCACGAAAAGAAATTTGGTGAACAAAAATTATAAAAAAAATATTTATACGAAAGAGGCAAAAGGCTTTTAATATTCTCAAACTATTGATTCTTTTTTTTTTCAAATGTTAAATTTTCTATTCCTTTTTTAAATCACACGTTTCTCTCTTTTTTCAAATGTTACTTTTTTTCTTCTTTTTTATATTTTTGAATATTAGGTTAGGTTAGGTTAAAGTGGCTGCTGACCGGAAAAGGACAGCACACTTAGACCAATATTTGGTCCGTTGTGATACCACAAGGATTTCAAAAATCCCCCTTACTCGTTAAACCATTTTGAGCTAATAATGAAGCGTTTGAGACAGTGAATGTCGGAATTATTTAGATCACTAGGATCGTTATAGTAGTAGTCTCCCAAGTGGAGTCTACGTCTTTGCGCTAGGGCAGGACAAGAGCATAGAAGGTGGGGAATTGACTCCTCTTCTTCTTCATCCATGCAGCTTCTGCAAAAGTCATTTGCAGGAACTCCAAGACGAGAAGCATGCCTTCCTATTAGGCAGTGCCCAGTAAGGACACCTATAATGGAGCTAATATGCAATCTACCAATAGAAATTAGTTGTTTTGAGCGTTTAGCATCAAACAATGGCCAAATCAGTTTAGTAGACCGGCAAGTTGGGGTGCTGGTCCACCTGTGGTTGGCTTTCTTTATGGTATCTTGCTTTAGCATAAGTTTACAAGTAGCTAGGGGTATACCGATGTTAGATTTGCTATCCAACAAAGGTAATATTGTTCCGTTTTTTGCAAGTTCGTCAGCTTTACAATTTCCTGGAATGTCTCTATGCCCCGGCACCCATGTAAGGTGAATGTTAAACTGTTTTGACATCTCCACCAGAGATGATCGACAATTTTGGGCTGTTTGTGAGTTAATGGAGACAGAGTCCAGTGACTTTAAGGCAGCTTGACTGTCTGAGAAGATACGTATATCGGTTGTCGATATAACGTTTTCTTTTAGCCAAGAGAGGACTTCTTTTATTGCTAAAAGCTCTGCCTGGAACACGCTACAGTGATTGGGAAGACGAAAAGATAGACAAAGATTTAATTTTTCGGAGTATACGCCTCCACCGACCCCGTCATCGGTTTTAGATCCATCTGTATAGAAATGAATTGCTTCGTCTATCAAAAACGACTCATTTTCCCATGAAGACCTGGAAGGGATGGATACTTGAAAATTTTTATCAAATTTTGGATGAGGGGTGGTGTAATCGACGTTACTAGGTAGACTACTGAACGAGTTCAGTATAGTAGAGTGACCAATATCATTATTGATCCACTGCGAGGAGGCTTTAAGTCGAATGGCTGTGTTAGCGGCCGATTGTTTGCTAAAAATATCTAGCGGTATGAGATGAAAAAGAACATCAAGTGCAGCAGAAGGAGTTGAGCGGAGAGTTCCACCCATGATTAAACAGGCTGTTCGTTGGACTTTGCTGAGCTTATCGCGGTTAGTTGCTGTTTCCAGCGCAGTCCACCATACTGTCACTCCATATGTAAGTATCGGTCTAATGACTGAGATGTATAGCCAGTGTGTTATATGAGTTTGTAGACCCCATTTATTACCTACGGCTTTTTTGCAAGAGAAAAGAGCTATGTTGGCTTTGTTGACTCTCTCTTGGATATTGGGCTTCCAGCTTAATTTCTTGTCCAAAATAAGACCCAGATATTTTGCTTTGTCTGAGAATTTAAGCGGTATACCTTTGATGAGGGGAGGGTCTATGTGTGGGATTTTATATTTCCTGGTAAATAGGACAAGTTCAGTTTTGTGGGGGTTGACACCGAGTCCACATTGATCTGCCCAGTTAGTAAGCTTGTTTAGAGCATTTTGTAGGAGTTCCTTCAGAGTATTAGGATGCTTACCAGATATCGCTATCGCAACATCGTCCGCATAGGCAATCACCCTGTGCCCCTCCCCTTCAAGAATCACTAGTAGTTCATTTACGACTAGGTTCCAAAGGAGAGGAGAGAGGACGCCGCCTTGCGGCGTACCCCTACTGACAGTCCTTCGAGTAGTAAAATCGCCCAGTTTTGAATTAATAATCCTGCTTATCAGCATATGATTTATCAAATTACTGATTGACTTATCCACCTTTAGAGATGACAGCGCAGATGTGATTGCGGATGCGTCGACATTGTTAAAAGCTCCTTCTATATCCAGGAAAGCAACTAAGGTGAACTCCTTATGATGAAGGGAGTGTTCGATAGTACGAACCAGCGTATGTAGAGCGGTTTCTACAGATTTCCCTTTGTTATAAGCATGTTGAGCATTGGATAGTAAGGACTTATCAATGTTTGCCCTCAAATGGATTTCAATCAGACGTTCAAATGTTTTAAGTAGGAATGATGAAAGGCTAATAGGTCTTAGATCTTTAGGATTAACATGGCTAGGTTTGCCAGCTTTGGGGATGAAAATAACATTTACTTCTCTCCATGACAAAGGAATGTGAGCCAGAGCGATACAACCATTTAAGATGTTTACCAGAATGGGTATCAGAATATCGGAATTTTCCTGTAATTCCGCTGGAATTATTCCATCTGGCCCAGGAGATTTGTATGGATTGAAGCTGTTTATTGCCCATTTTAATTTTTCCTCTGTAATCAGACCTTGTGGAGGAGTTATGCTACTGAGTATGTTGTTAGGATCAGGATCAGTGCTATTAACGTAAGGAGAGCTGTCTGGAAAATGTACATCCAGGAGCAGATTGAGCGATTCTTCGCTTGAGTTTGTCCAGGAACCGTCATTGTTTTTTAGGCAACTTGGCATTACTGGATTTTTGGAGAGGATTTTTCTTAACCTTGATGCCTCTGAGTTGCCTTCTATATTGTTACAGAAAGTTCTCCAGGACATACGCTTGGTTTTCCTCAGTTCTTTTTATATAACTTGAGGGAGTCTTTATATGAATCCCAATCAGAAGCTTCTCTGGAGGTTTTCGCTCTATTAAAGAGTTTCCTGCATTCTTTTCTTAGTGGATCCAGCCCCGAGTACCACCAGTGTGGTTTCTTTTTACCTCTTATTTGTATAAGAGGGCAGGCAGTTTCCAGAGATTTGTTGAGGGCTGCTGTGAGGTCATTGACTTTAATATCAAGATCCTCAGTGTTGTAGGGTATGCTGTATAACTCAGGCCTGATTGACCTTAATAGAGTTGCCCTATATAGAAGCCAATCTGTTTTCCGATGGTTACGGAAGGAAGGTTGGCTAGGAGGTTCGTCCATTATTTCGAATTGTATGTATCTATGATCAGAGAGAGAATGATCATTTGATACTTTCCAATTCGAGATAGTATGATAAATTTTATCTGAGACAAGAGTTATGTCAAGTACTTCCTGTCTGTTTTTAGTAACAAATGTGGGTTCATTTCCAACGTTACATATTGTTAGGTTAGTGTTCAAAATATAATCGAAAAGAGACTCACCTCTGTCGTTTATATTCGTGCTACCCCACACTGTATGATGGGCGTTAGCATCACTTCCAATAATGAGGTCAGTCTTCTGCTCTTCTGAATATTGCTCTCTTCTTTTTTTTTCTATTTCAAACTAACCATGTTCTCTTCAATTTTTTCATATTTTCTCTTGCGAAAATTTCAATATTTTATGTTGTTTTTTTCTACTTACTCACTTTCTATTTCAATTTTTTTACTTGCGACTTATAGGTAGATAATATAAGGCAAGTTATGCATTCGGAAAAAAAATCGAACTCGAGATTTTGATCAAAGTTGACATTACGATAATAGTGGAGACCAAAAAAGTGGGTCTGGCAATTCTGTCTGTCTGTCTGTCTGTTCGACTATAGCTGAACGGCTAGGCCGATTTTCTTTAAACTTGGTAGATATGGGTTTTATTTTTTCCCCCGGATGTTTTTTTATTTGATTTCTTAAGACGAAAAATAACGGTACCTGCCATACGATTTTTTTTGGTTAAACCTAGGTAATGAGTAAAAAAAAAAAATTCCAAAAAATTATTATTTTTGGTAGTTACCTCCCTTGGAACCATTTTTTTCGTTTTTGATATTCTCAAAAATGTTAAAACCGACTTTGATCATTTTTTTTATGTTAATGCTCCCCAGCAGTTTCAATATTATTGCGTATTCAAATTTTCAAAAATTTTTTTTTTGGATTTTTAAAAAAAATTTCAAAATTTTTTTTTGAAACTCAATATTTCGGAAACCCCAAACTCGATTTTCTTAAAACTTAATAAATAAAAGTTTGTTAAAATGATCTAACAGATAAGAGAAAAAAAAATTATTTTACCTATAAATAACGGTACTCTCCATACAAATGTTAAAAAATGGTTTTCGAAAATCGTATTTTTCTCGAAAACGGTTCCGAGAATTTTGCTTAAATTTTTAGTCTTTCGATTAATTTTTAAGATCTATAATTTAACATAAAAAATTTTGAAAACAAGACATTACTGACGGTATCTATCATAGAACGATTTTTTTTAAATTTTGAATTTCTCATTATCGACATAACGGATTTTAATGAAATTTCTTAAAAAGATGCTTCTAAAATCTTTAAGAAATATTGCATTTCAAAACTTTTAAAAAAAAATATTTTTTGAATTTTTGAAAAAAAAAAAAAATCATTTTTGTTTTGGAAAATTCGATATCTCAAAAATGGGTCAATATTCTTTTTTGGAAATTTAATTTTCATTTGTACAATAATAAAAACTTAAAGTTGACGTACCAATTTTTTGTTTAAATATTTTAAAAATTTTATATATAAACCCTTATTTTATTATGAAACCACTACAATGTTCTTGCATAAATTCATATTTGCATAGCATTCTGTTTTTGTCTCTTACTACTAAAAGAATTTTATCCTTATGAACAGTTTTTCCTAATACATAACATTCGTTTTTAAAATAAAATTCCTAGTCTATTATATAGGACCAAGTTCGTGCGACCAGTCGTGCATTTTATTTTTGTAGGTATTCTTTCTACGCATTTTACACTAAAGAACATTCATAAATGACTACCGCACGTTCCTGCTAGATAAACCCCAACAAATCTTACTAGGACTAGTTGATGGCTTCTCCAATTATGTTATATAATAGTACTGCGAGAGTTGAAGAAAGTGGGGAAACTGTATTGTTAGCTTATAAATCGACAATCTCTCAAAAAGATCATGCAAACTTTAGATTTTATGATATATAGCTTTGAAGGGGGAAACGTGTCTTTCCCTTTTTAACCACTTTTCGTTCAGATTCCCTTGCTCAGATTTTCTTGTCGTTTCTGGATTTGTAGGTACTTTCGCCCTATCTCTATGATTCCCCAGACAGCCTCTTTGCCTCAGTTTTTGAGGACCGATTTTTCTGACTCCTAGGAGGGATTAAGCAAAAAAAAGAAACCAAACTCACCGATGATTTTCTATAAATTCCTTTTAATCTTTTTTTTTTGGCTGGTTAAAGGAAAAATGAGGATCTTTTCTCGTGTGTACTCGGTGAACAGCTAAAGATTAATTAATTGTTCGTTTTGAGCTTTTGAGCACACGACAAATAAAAAACACTCACCGCTTATATTTTAGTTTGTCTGTTTATTTTTTTTTTGTAACTTTCTAAAGGCGTACGAAAGTAAAATTTAGGTCTTTATGGACCAAACAAGAAAAAAATTTCTAGAATGTTACGTATACGCCACGCTGCACAAAATATAAAATAAAATTATAAATTCATTATATGAATTTTCGAGGCCAATAAATCTATACAAATCTTACGTTTCAGTGCGTGAGAGATGCTTAAAAATTTTTTAAATTCCTTTTGTGGCTTAAGACGTGAGCAGGTACAAGACAGTAATGGAGAAGAGAAGACTGCACGGTCTGACAATTGATTCCAGAAAGGAAGTTTCATATCATGTCGATTAGTCACGAAGCTTATCGGGTAGGTATTTTTCAATATCCGCACAGATGAGATCTTCGAAATTGAATCAGATGAGCTGACGAAAATCGATTTTTTCGATTTCTTGTTCGAATTCCGGATTAAGGGCTACAACACAATGGTTGGATATTTTTTAAGTTTATTTTGTTGATGTTGGGAATTTATTATTAGTTATTTTTAACTATATTTTACTAAAAATATAAGCATATATTGATGTATATTAAAGCAAGAATATTATTATTTTAAGTGTCGTAAGTATGTGAATTTAATAGATGTACAGACTGGTAAGGTTATTTGAAAGTCAGTGTATTATGGGATCTCATAGATGACATTGATTTTCTATCCGTTTAATGTCTTTTTTTTATATCCAATTTTCACTTGGTTGGTAGAGGTTTCCTACAAATTGATCCATTTTTATACTGGTGGACCAAAAACTAATAATAGGGTTCGTGCAGTTATGTACTCAGATAAACTAAACTTCTTTCGTCTTCCTTATCACCGTAGCGTGTTCCTGGTGGAACTTTTGGCGAAAAAAAAATTCCTGTGTTGGTTCAAAGAAAACGTGATATTAAATTGGGGTGTCTGCATCTTCTCAGATAGCCCAGCTGCTTTTAAATTTCTGGATTCTGTGTTCACAATATCTATAACAGCCCTTTAGTGTCGATCATCTCTCACAGATACGACATATTATCAGCTTAACATTCACATATGTTGGGTGCCGGGCCATAGCGAAATTCTAGAAAATTTCAAAGCAAATGAGCTCGTCAATGTGAACTAAGGGACAACACTACCTATTTTGCCATATAGAGCAAATGTAGGTATACCCTAGCCTTATTCATGCAGAATGTCAATCGTGGGGTCCGCTGTGTGACACGTAGAGCCATCGTGCTTGAACCACATCTCATCTAGGTCCACATGGTTAAATTTGGGCCCTTAGAAATTGAATATTATGGTTCCATAGCGCTCGTCATTGACGGTGACTAAAATCTTGATCAAACGGGAACTTTTTGAGGATGCATTGTCATCTGGCGAACTTCTTGCGAGTTGATGTCGTCTCATATATGGCTTTTTTTTCGGCCTAAACTGGGTTCCTCTTTCAAAAGGTCCGAAGTCCAGTCAGCGAACAAACGGCTTTGTGTATTAAAGGGTTGTTTTGTATGTTTACATACATGCAGTAAGGCTGCAAAGCTTTCGTACCAACATAATGAATATTCAAGGTTTGAATATTACAACTTTGTCTATATTTTCATAAGCTTTGAGTTCCTGGGTCATTTGGAATTTGTCCCGACGCAAATTGAAGTCTGCGTAAGGCCAAGTTCTTGTGCATGGCGACTCATTTTGAAAATGAAGTCCCATGGTGATTTGGCATTAGTAAATGAATAATACACAACAGATTTGACAAATGTCATCAAAACAACATGGACGCCACTAGCTGCAAAATCCACCCTTGCCAATTAAATAAAACGCACAACTGGGTCGCACGAACTTGCTCATATGTAATAGAATATGAATTTTAAAAACAAATGTTTTTAAAGAAAACTGTTCATAAGGATAAAATTAATTTCTTAAAATCTTTTAGTAGGTAGTAAGAGATAAATACAGAATGCTATTCAAATATGAATTTATGCAAGAACAAAAACTATAAGTCGTTGTAGTGGTTTCAACAAAATAAGGTTTTACATACAAAATTTTAAAAACATTTTTAAGAAAAAAACTATGTAGCCCAAATTAAAGTTTTTATTACTGTACGAATAAAAATTAAATGATATTAAAATAATAAAATTAAAAATATTGAGCCGTTTTTGAGATATCGTATTTTCCAAAAAAAGTTGTTTTTTTTTTAAAAACTTAAAAATATTTGTTTTTAAATTTCGAAATGCAATATTTTTCGAACTTTTAAGAAACTTCTCTATACAAAATTTCATTAAAATCCGTTATGTCGATAATGAGAAATTCAAAATTTAAAAAATGGTTCTATAATAGGTAAAGACAGTAATATCGAAAGAAAAAAATGTTATCAAAATTCCAGGCGCGCGGTTTTCGAGAAAAATACGATTTTCCAAAACCATTTTTTAACATTTGTACGGTGGGTACCGTTATTTTTAGGAAAAATATTTTTTTTCTTACATCTTGTAGATTATATTGAGAAATTTTTATTTATCAAGATTAAAAAAACTAGCTCGTGGTTTTCGAGGTGAGTTTTTTGAAATAAAAACTTGTAACTTTTTTAAAAATCCAAAAAAAATTTTTTTTTGAAAATTTGAATACACAATTTTATTCAAATTCTTGGGAAGCCTAACCATACAAAAATGATCAACATTCGTTGTACCGTTCCAGGAGGGGTACATTAATAACCACTTTTCTGAAAAAAAACTTTCAACCATTATCTACCTTTAACTAAATGAAATTTTTGTGTATCTTTTTTTCTTAAATCTGTCGAACAGTTCTTAAAAAAAAAAATCTTAATAAAATTTCGAAAAAATTTGTATGGCAGGTACCGCTATTTTTGGTCTTGAAAAAAATAAATACACGTATGGGGGGGGGGGGAATTAAAAATACTATCTACCAAATTTAAAGAAAATCGGCTGAGCCATTTAGGTTGTAGTCAAAAGGCAGGCAGACAGAATTGCGAGATCCACTTTGTTGGTCTTCGCTATCATCGTAATGTCAACTTTGATCTAAATCTCCAGTTCGATTTTTTTTACGAATGCATAACTTGCAAGAAAAAACCCTTTACATAAGTATATTAATGATGAAACTAGTTTCGAACGGGGAACATTTTTCGCGCCCGAGGGATATTCAACCACCTACTGGCCTTGATGTTATATCATCTTTTATTCGAATGAAGTATTCTTCCACGTTGGCAAAACCTTTTCACGACAGCTTACTTTCCGAATAAATGAAAAGGAGTATTTTCTTCACCCTCTTATTATTGGCCAATAGCACTAACATTTATTCTTACCAAGGGCTATCAATGAAAATTTACACATGCCTAATAGTTTTGAAATACTAGATACACTTAGAGTAAGACATGAAATATTATTTTATAAAAAATATCTTCTCCACAATTTTAAATTAGAAGAATTTAAGATTTTTAAAATAAAAAATAAATATTAGAGACTAGCTATTATCCCCAAAAAAAAATTTCAAATTCACTCTTATATGAAACATTCCCCATGAAAGCACTTTTGTAGAGAACTTCATATTTAGATAAAAACTTCTAGCTTTTCGAAGGTAATTATTTTCTCCTATTTTGGCATAAGACACACGTTAAAAGCATCTGCGACAAAAATACTAAGCTTATAAAACTGCAATAAGGTATTAAAAGGACTTTCAAGAAATATGCATGCTGCAGCAGTGATAAAAATATGTTCTGACTCACTCATCTCCTCTCAGAAAGTCTATTAACTAAATCTTAACGGACGTTATCCTTTCTTAAATTAATTCACATGCAAAATCACTTTTGCAAGAATTTCCTAAGTTTTTGTTTCATGTGTATTTGTGTGTGTTTTGCTTTTCAATTTTTTGGCTTGAATAGATAGTGTGAGAGAGGAGGGAGAGTGAGAAGGAGGGAGAGTTTACTTGAGTTGAAAGTTTGAATTTTCTAACTTGATATCCCAAACAGCTTCCCATTGGCACCACCGTGCGTCACTTCTTCCGCTGGAACAATATACACCTATACATATACGTAAATGCAATAGAGGAAAATTTCTTGCATACTAATTCAGTTTGACTTGTGGGAGCTATCCGATTTGAAGGGTCTCCTTGAAGATGACATCATCGAGGATAGACAGGAGGGTAATCTAAGATAAAAAAGCATAGTCACCATCAGATAAAAATTGGTGGTTTTTTAATGTTTAGTTGCCTGTCTAGATGCAGTATTGTTTAAATAAGTGCGGAAGAGTACCTATGTGCAGTTGTTTATTAGAATTGACAATATCTAGTTTATCATTTATCTCAATGCAAGACACATGATGACCAAAATTCTACCGCTCAGAGTACAGCATTTATGAACTGTCTCAAGGATTTTTAGGTAGACTCGAAAAATTTTAAGCAAGCGAAATCACTCTTGTCGTTAAGTAAAAAATGTTATAATATATTATAAACTTAAGAAACAACAATATTTTTCTGACCTAAAAATTAAACTACCTATTGTTAATTTTTTCTTTCACCCTAATAACAATAATCCACATGAATTAGGTTGAAAAACTGATTCACCTTGTATAATGGAAAAGAACACCTTCGCCCCTCCTTCCTTCCTACACATTTCCCGCGCTTTATCACTGGGATAGTTTTACTTCCAGCAAGTTTGAGCAAAACCGGACAGAATAATTTTTACGAGTTTTTGACGATAGACGAGTGAAATCTTCGCTCAACATTTGTGGCTGGTTTTGAATATCAAAATTCTTAAGTAATCATTAGAGACGTTTCCGAGAAACTAACATACATATATGAAAATTTGCCTGGCGGTGGGCAAGTAATACTGAAACCCTACTCTCTTAAGAGTACAGACGGCGCAGTGGAAGGGTAAGGTTTCCAAAGCTAACGATCCACGAAGCAACCTTATGCTCTTCAGACGGTCGAAGCATCATCCATATTGACCCATGCAACAAGTCACGTATGCAACAACTTAAACGTACGAATATTTTGTGGGACAAACGAAGACTATGAAAATCCAAAATTATTCCAAAATTCTCTGTTTCAAAATTTCGTTCATGATTAATTGAATTTTAATTTGCTGCTTGTTTTAATCAAACTTGGCATTACGATGATAGAGAGCACAAGAAATTGGGTCTCTCAAATTGGGTATAGAGATTTTCTTTAAACTTAGTACTAAAGGGTCTGCGGCAACTTTAAATAACAATAATAGAGAATTCAAAAAAAGTGTGAATCCCACAATTCTGTCTGTCTGTCTCTTCTACTATAGCCTAAGCGGCTCGGCTAGTCTTGTTTAAACTTGTAAGATATAATTTACTATCCCAATAACTACTTTATTTTTTTTTCGAAATTTTAGAAAATATTTTTGGAAATTTTAAGCAATATTTTTTTTTTCAAAAACTTTTCCTTGTATTTAAAAACACATTCAAAATTCATCTACATTGTAAAGGTTCACTGAAAACAAGTTTCGAAAAATGGCTATTAATGGTACCTTGCTTAGAATTACTATATTTGGGCATGTTACAGAAATATTGGAATGTTTCGAGCACTGCCGCAATGTTTCTTGTCTTTCATTATCTTACCGTTGTTTTTGTGAACTGTGTCTTAGCGAAAATAAAATATCCAGATGCATTCCTCCCCTTAAGCGCTTCAACCGTAATACTCATGCTTCCGGAAATTCCCATCAGTTAACCCTTGAGCCCAACCTTGGACGAAGTGTTAAATTCAGAGATTTTTTCTTTAGCCGCACTACAAGAATGTGGTTGTGAAATTTTATGGGTTTACTGGTCAAGTTTTTAAAACCTTTCGCAGTGGGCATAAAAAAAACTTGCCAAGTAAGCCCATCAAATTTTAGTCAGTAATTATTAAATAATAAAATTTCTCTATTACATTGTAGCTGTTTCAATATTATTCTACTTTAAATATTCGGTATTAAACCTTCATGAAGTGAGAACTTGGCGTGCTTTTAGATCTCAGTACTTTTCACGGCTGACTTGTTACACAAAGGTTTTTGTATAGAAGAATTTGGCTCTTTTTTAACATTTATGTTTTTAGTCTGATCCTTATTTACGTTAAAATACTGCAGTACCGGAACCTCTGTTAACATATGCCTGATTTCATTAAATGAATGCTTTTCTTCTGATGTCCATATTTTTTTTTTTCATTTTCTCGACATATTTTTCTTAATGGAGCTGAAATTTTGGACAAGTTATGTAGAAATCTAAACAAATACGTACACCAAGAAATCGTTGATGAAGTAAACGCTCTGAATTCCAAATTACAAAAAAGAACTTTACTTAACTAATAATTCATTATTTGACATTTAAAACAGGGATGATATTAATTATACAATTCGGTACAGTTGTACTAGAAATTACAAGGCTTGGTAATGGATATGTTACATCATCTCCACGGACGTTAATAGGTTCCACCTCTCTAGGGTTGAAATCGTTCAGGTTTCTTCCTAATCCGGTTTGATCTTCTTGTGTCGAATTCGGATGATGGTTGAATACCTTGTCTTGACGAACACGGCTGGCTTATAGTATCTGCATCTTGAATCGCTTCATTTTCAGAGAAAGACATATCCGCAGCGTTCGTGGTAATGATGCAATCATTTTCGCCAACCTGTTTATAAAGATCGAAGTTTTTATTAGTATTGGAATCGAAATTACCTTCACTCAAATTTCTATCTCCAGTGTCCGCAGACACCGATGGCCCTATTAGGGTTGTATTAGTATCCAACTGATATCTCAAAGGACGAATCTGGTTCTGGTGGCGTCTTAAATAACTACGTTCTGTTTGAACTCCATACATCTTGTTTCCAAAAACATCTTTGATGACGCCTTCTGACCACTTCTTTGATTGCAGATACTCGCGGACCAAAACCTCTTGTGAGCGCTGAAATTTGGTAGATGTGTAATCCGGCTTTCCTTTTTTCACCTCAGGAACAAAACGTGACAACAAGTTTCGGTATTTTCGGCCATCAAGTAACTCTGCTGGCCACTTGAGTGTAACTCCACCAGGTGTTGATCGATATGTAGAATGGAATGAATAAAGAGCTGTATCAGGGTCCTTCTTCTCCGCCATGTTCTTCTTGAACGACTCCTTGAATGTTCTGACAAACCTCTCTGCTTGCCCGTTTGATGCTGGATGAAAAGGAGCTGTTCTAAAGTGTAGAACTGAGTGAAACTCGCAAAACTCCTTGAAAAGTTGGGCCGTGAACTGAGTTCCGTTGTCCGTAACAATCACTTTTGAAAGTCCTTCAATCGCAAAAATTGATTGGATGGCCTTGATTGTAGCTTCGGCGGTTATAGACATCATCGACACAACAAATGGGAATTTTGAAAACGAGTCTACACAGATGAGCCACATTTTATTAAAAAATGGACCGGTGAAGTCTAAGTGTATTCTCTCCCAAGCCTCATGCGCAGGACGCCATTTGCTGTATTCTCGCTTTGGATCGCATGCAGTTTGTTGATAAATAGTGCATCCCGCTACCAATTATCAATTTGTCTGTCTAAGCCTGGGAACCAGACATATTGGAGCGCTAGTCGCTTCATTCTAGAAACGCCCCAGTGGCCTTCATGGACGTATCTCAGTACTCTAGCCTGCATCACCTCCGGAGTTACGACCCGTTCACAATCTGCACTAAGGAGAATTATATTATTCTGAATTCTCAAAGCCAACTTACGCTCAAAATATGGTTTGATATCTGTCTCGTCATTTGCCAGCCAAGCCGGCCATCCATTCTTTATGTAAGCGGCAACTTTCTTTAATACTTTATCTTTTAAAGTAAACTTACTAATAAGTTCAGCATTTATCGGACCGGTACCAAAATCTTCCAGAACCGAATTTACTTCATGACCTTCGCCCTCAGACTGATCGAATTCTATATCTGGGCCCACTGGAAGGCGAGATAACGCATCTGCATTTCCATGCTTGGACGTAGATCGGTACTTGATTTCGTAATTATAGGCCATGAGCGTCAGAGCCCAGTTCCGGAGCCGCCGCATTGTCATTTCTGGAATCGATCTACCCGGACTAAATATGGCTGTCAACGGTTTATGGTCGGTCTGCAACTCAAACGGGCGACCATACAAATAGCAGTGAAACTTCTTCACACCATACACAATGGACAATGCTTCCTTTTCCACCTGGCTATATAATTTTTGATGCTTGTCGAGAGTTTTGGAGGCGAAGGCAATAGGTATCTCCTTCCCATCTGGATAACGGTGTGATATAACCGCTCCAATTCCGTAGCTGGAGGCATCTGTTGCCAATATCAGGGGTAGTGTATCATCAAAGTGAGCTAATCGCGCAGCGTCCAGAATACTGTGTTTAAGCGATTCCATCGCATTCTGTTGGCTAGTGGACCACACAAACTTGGCATTTTTTGCACGCAGAGCATTAAGAAGTCCAGCTACCTGCGAGAAATTCGGTATAAATTGATTATAATAGTTCAATTTACCTATTAAGGCTTCCAACTCCTTAAGGTTCGAGGGCTTTGGTATGTTTCTTAGAGCTTCCAAATGCTTTTCTGAAGGACGGATCCCAGCGACAGTGTATGGCCCAAGTACTCTAATTGTTCCTTAACAAAAGTACATTTTTTCTTATTGCACCGAAATCCATTGCTTTGAAGACGACTAAACACTTTTTCCAACGTCTGCAAGTGTTCTAAATTATCTTTACCCGAAACAACGATGTCGTCAAGATACACAGCTACTGGTAGGTCGGCAAACAGCTGCTCCATTATGTTCTGGAATTCCCCCGCGGCGCTGCTTATACCAAACGGAAGACGCTGATATTGGTACAGTCCAAAAGGTATGTTGATCACCGTCATCTCCTTCGAAGCGTCATCCAACTCGATCTGGAGATAAGCATCCGAGAGGTCAATTTTCGTGAAACGTTTCCCTCCACGAAGTGTGTGAAAAATGTCCCGAATACGAGGTATTGGGTGTCGATTAGCGATCAGCTGCGGGTTAACACTGGACTTGAAATCCCCACAGATTCGTACGCCACCATTGGCCTTCTGCACTATTACCACGGGAGCTGCCCACTGTGTACGGTGTACTTGTTTTAGAATCTGAGCTTCAATCAGGCGGTTTACTTCTTTCTTGGTCTCTTCAAGCAAAGCATATGGGATTGGTCGATGTCGAACGAACTTTGGAACAGCCCCATCTTTCAGGGCAAGATGTGCTTTATACATCTTGCACTTACCTAATCCCCACGAAAACAACTCTGAATGTGACGTACACAGTGCCTAAATGCTGTTTAGCAATGAGCTGCTTGAATCAATTTGCAAAATCGAATGTTGCACATTAAGACTAAAGGTCTTAAACCAGTCTCTTCCCAGAATATTGGATCCATTGGAGTTCACAACCAGCAACTTAACATTATGTGTTGCTTCTTTAAAAACAACCTCGACTTGCAACTCTCCTCTAATAGAAATTGGTGTTCCACCGTACGCTTTCAAAGACTTACCAGTTGTAGACAATTTCGGATGACCCAATTGTTTATAGCCCTCGGAACCCACCAAAGAACACGATGCTCCTGTGTCAACTTGAAATGTCATATTCCTACCATTAACAGCTAGTTCTATCATTATGCCTGAGCTTGAGCCCACCAGCATTTCATCATGTGATTGTACCACTTCGGTTAAATGGATCTTCTCAACCGAATTAACTGTTTGCTTATTTTGTGATGCCGTTTTTTGGTGTCGTTGAGAGCTCTTACGGTAACGATTTCGATTATTTTTGTTTTTACTGCTAGTGCTAGCTGTCGCATTTGCTCCATCAAATGCTGTTCTCTCTCCTACCATACACACCGCCTCTATGTGTCCTACTTTCTTGCATCTGCGACAGACCGATTTGTAGTGCCGACACTCATTCCTACTGTGGTTGATAAAACATTTTGGACAAGATTTATAGCGGGATTGCGACGAAGTACGGTTATTGTGATGATTAGAAACTGGCAGCTGATTTACTTCTACTGTATGATCGTCTGTAATTGCAGAAAAAGTTTGTTGTGCAGTTTCATAGGCTCTTGCAATATTGTTAAAACGTCTTCGAGTGAGGGGTCTGCTTTCTGGAGTGCTTGCGTACGGACGCTGTTATGAGGTGTGTATAGCACAAGAATATCTCGTATCATGTTGTCCACATAAGAGGCGGCACAGCCTTCACCAGAGCACGTGAACAAGCAATTACGAGTAACTCCTCTGAGATCTGCAAACCATGATGAATAAGACTGTCCAGGCTTCATCACCGTCTTTTGAAATTGGTAGCGCGCTGCAAGAACATGAACTGTAGAAGTGAAGTGTTCACTTAGCTTACCAGTGAGATCTTTGAAAGTCTTCGTTGTCACATCTTCTACGCCATAGAGCTTTTGTAGGATCTCGAAGTTGTCTGTTCCAACCCAAGACAAAAAACATGCACGTTTTTGATTATCGTCAGTGACTCGGCATGCTTCAAAGTGCTGTTCCATTTGCTTGAGATATGTTTTCCAATTATCCTCCTTCTTATAAGCTGGAAATGGTTGGATAACCGAAGCACTTGTCAATGATGTTGGCGGCGTGATTCAAGAAAACCATGTCTTTTGATCCGCCAATATCTCAGCCATCAAATCACGGTGTGATTTTAAAACTTTTTCCATAAATTCTTTATCCATTTAAGGATAGTTTAGTGAAATTCTGAAAAGAATTCAAGGCTCGCAAGATCAAAAAAAAATTAGAATAAAAATTCCTCGTCGCCACTGAAGTAAACGCTTTGAATTCCAAATTACAAAAAAGAACTTTACTTAACTAATAATTCATTATTTGACATTTAAAACAGGGATGATATTAATTATACAATTCGGTACAGTTGTACTAGAAATTACAAAGCTTGGTAATGGATATGTTACATCAGTTGAGTACTTGAAACATCTGTTGGTGGTGGCATGTTGCGTATTGCACTTACTTTTAGTAATGTTACACGAGGCATCTGTATCAATAACACAATTAATTGTATGGATATTGTCTTTGGTGGATACAAAGTCCATTCAGATCAGATTTTTCTTAAAAGCTTTCAATGCAAGTAACAAAGAAAATAATATCTTCATCTGTTTCTTCTTCATTGCTTGCACTATCGCGAATTTTATTTATCCTGTTTTGACCTGTGGGTCAATTCTCTATCTGTGAAGTGATAAGTTTTTTCACAACTTCACACACTATCCGATTCGCAATTTATGAAAAAAATTAATAAAATGTCAAAATATTTCCAAATATTAAATTTGTTTTCAAACTCAAACGATTTTGTGAAAAGCCCTGGTCAAATATGAAAATTACAAAAACAAAATTATACTCAAAAATGAGTATCGTGTCGTGTATACAAAATGAGAGCGTTTCTCATTTTAGTACTGTTTAGTACATGTTTTGACAAAATTTTATCAGAATGAGTTCCGGATCGCATTATGTGAGTTCATGAAATGTAAAATCAAAAATGGCTGTGAAAACTGAAATGATAACTTTTGTATCACTTCATAGTTTCACAGATAGAGAATTGACCCCCTAAACTGCTATCGACCTATTTGTCGCTTCAAACAAAAATGAAGTTTCTTTTTTCAATCAAACACATGCGAGTTGCGGATCATGATTTGATGTTCTTAATTTATGATGTTGAGGTTGAAAATTTTGATCGGTGTATCTGATTTTTTATCGTGATTGGAAGTCTCTCTCATTGATTGGCATATTTAAAGGTTTTCTGCTATTGATTTTAAGGTTGATTTCTTAAAAAATTTTTTTAAAATATTTGTATGATAAATATGTTCCTATTAAGATGAAAATCTCTTTCAATAACTGCTCCTGGTTTACAAAGGCCATTAATAATTTAATAAATTGAACGAAACTTCTTCAAGGTCGAGAACTGATTGGAAACGTTATGGGGCCTTTAGGAATAGAGTAGTTAAAGCTATTAAGGATTCAAAGAAAACATTTTACTTTAACAAATTAGACACTACAAGAAATTCTACCAAAGTTGCTAACACTTAACCTCAAGTAAATATGTCCTCTCCTTTGATTATTCCTGATGGATCATTTTCATTTAATAATGTGTCTATTGAAGAATGCTTTGCTTCTATTAATTCAATTAAGTCAAATGCAATTGACCTTGATGAAGTTTCTCCCATATTCATTCGATTGCTGCTCCCTGCGGTCATTCCAAAAGTTTCAATATTTACAATTATTGTTTGACTAAGTCAAATGTTGCAAAAGTCATTAATCTTCAGAAAAAAACAGGATGTAATGATTTGTCGAATTAAGGACCTATAAGTATTCCTCCTCTTCTTTCTAAGGGCTTGAAAAAATTGATGTTCAATCACCTCTTCGATTTTATTGAGTCTCAGAATCTCCTGTCGCTGTCACCTCTTAAATCGGATTTTTGGAAGAGACACAGTTGTATTTCTGCTGTTTTAAAAGTAAAGGATGACATTTGGGTTGCATTGAATGCTAACGAAGTATCGATATTATGCTTACTTGATTTTGATAATGCTTTTGAGTCAGTTAACCACTCGATTTTACTTCATAAATTAAAACATCAATTCGATTGCCCTTAAATTAATTAAAAGTTATCAAACAACCCATAGACAAGCCGTTTGCGTTGGAGCTTTGGTTTCTGAATTGGTAGATCTGAAAGTGGGTGTCCATCAGGGATCTTTGTTGGGACCTGTACATTTTAGAATGCTTTGTGTAACAAGTCAGCCGCAGCCGTGAAAAGTACTGAGATCTAAAAGTACGTCAAGTTCTTACGTCATGAAGGTTCAATACCGAATATTTAAAGTAGAATAATATTGAAACAGCTACAATGTAATAGAGAAATTTTATTATTTAATGATTACTCACTAAAATTTGATGGGTTCACTGGTCAAGTTTTTAAAACCTTTTGAATTGGGCATAAGTAAAAACTTGCCAAGTAAGCCCATTGTAGCTGTTTCAAAATTATTCTACTTTAAATATTCGGTATTGAACCTTCATGAAGTAAGAACTTGGCGTACTTTTAGATCTCAATACTTTTCACGGCTGACTTGTTAGACAAAGGTTTTTGTATAGAAGAACTTGGCTCTTTTTTTAACATTTATGTTTTTGGTCTGATATAATTTACATCAGTTCTGAAGAATCGGGCGGATACCACGCCCCTAAATGGAAAACCTCAAATTTTATATTTTTTTCTTTGTATGCAATTTAAGCCTTGCTACTTTACCAAATTTCATCGTTTTACAGCAGTCGGAAGTGCTCCATTCAACCAACACCAATTCTCAGAAAGTGGGCAGATACCACGCCCCCTGAATGGAAATTTTCAAATTTTCGATTTTTTCCTCTGCTTGCGTGACAAGACCTACCGTTGTGCAAAATTACAAGATTCTACGATGTCGGGAAGTGCTCCATAATTTTGATGATCTGTCAGTCAGTCAGTTACGGTTTTTGTGATTTTTGAGGCCTTATATCTCAGGAACCGCTTAAGCTAGAAATTTGGTGAGGCGCCTGTGCCAGACTAGCTTAGCAAATGTTCGGAATTTTAAGTTTCTGACTTTATTGGTACTGAAGATAGAGAGGGGTCAAAAATCGCCTGAGTTTTTTCCTGTAAAAAGGGTGTAGTGCCAGAACTTGGCTGGGCACTACCGTGCCCTTTGATAATGATTTAAACAATATACATTAATTATGCGCGTGGCTCTGCAATTATAGTTTTTAGGTTCACAGGATATTTTTCATTAGATCCGGAATTTTTTTCACAATATATATTGCATCATTACCTAAAAATCGGTTTTTTCTGGGTTACGAGGTATTCGATATACAGCGACGATATATTATGTATTTAGACATTCAAAACCAATGTGCATCGGCATCTCCTTTTAAATCATCTTCAAATTTCCTAAACGCTCGCACTCTGCTCAAACATTTTTATGGTAGTCAAAATCCCTTTAGTGCGCGTAAAATATACAAAAAAAATCAGACTTTCAGCACTCCAAAAGTATCACATTTATTACTGTAGGTATTATAAAATTTTGAAAAATAAATTAATTAATTGTAATTAGAATTTTGGAAATCCAATATCATGGCTTATATAGAGTTGTAAGGAGTTTTGGAATCCACATAAGTTACGAGTACCTTGTCTTTCTCGTTTTAAATGTTTTTGATTAAAACAGAAATTGCGTCTTCCACATGAAGAATTCTTGTATTTATGAGTGTGCAATGCGCTCTGCACATCTACAGAATTTCAAACCATGATCCTTCTCTCAATTCCTGCAATATAAAAACAAATAATTCCCATTCCACTTCATCATCATCGTCGTAGTTCTGTTGGCAAAATTATACATCACGTTTGCATTTAATACTAAAAATTCACATATTAAAAACCTTCCGATTCCTGACTGGTTTTATATCGCGATCATAAAATCCACCGCCTAGGGAGTTCGTTTAAGCACTTTTCTATTTTCTAGCCACCTGAAGTTATGGCTTGTCCTGCATTTATGTATCTTCTGTGCGTCACAACATTCCCGTGCACAAAAAGACAACAAAAACCGGGCCAAGGTGAAATTCTTAAGGATATGCTCGATGGTACGAGTATATGGCATCAGGGATAAAAACTCCAAGAGGATAAACCCAGAAGAACAGGAGTGGATAGCGGTGCAAGTGTAAGTTAATTTCCGACTAAATCACATACGTTGGGCACTTTCACGTAGCCAAATGGATTCGCTGCCTTTGTTTTTGGGGTTTCATAAGCAATAACGGGAGCTGAAACAGAACCCAGAAGCAGCAATAGCAGAATGTTGATTGCTTCCACTCATCCTGGAGTTTTATAAGACTCGTAGTACTCGTACTTTGGTCTTTTACGATCACACCAAATGGTCGCACATGGAACAATATAAAGAACTGAAGGACAATGAACAGCAGGGACGTCTAGCAAACGAAGCAACAGAACCACTCCAGGATTGAAAGGATAGAAGACATTTGCGAAAGCAATAACTTTCGAGTCGTCTTTAAATCTATTTTATTCTGCATGCATGCGAAAGAAGGGAAGCATAGTACAGCGACGTGTTTTAAAGTTCATCTAGTGTTAGGGTTCTAGATGTGGAAAGTTTAGAATTGAAATGTGCTTTAATATTTATAGTTTTGGTCTATCGAAACCAGAACTGTTATGGTTAACCTCGTATGTGTCAATGAACTGGCCGTTTAAAGATCCCCAGGCGATTGTTCTTATGTGAATGATTGAGTCTTCTGGAACCTGTGTTGTTTGAGTGGAAACATAAATGATAGGAGGAAATAGAATGCATGTTTTATGAACATCGGCGGCTTATTTATGATCACCTAAGCAAATAATATTATTTATATTTGGCCCCTTATGTTTGAAAACTCCCCAGATAGGCCAGGAGCGTATTGGTATGGATTTAACGAATATAAGATGAGTTTTATATAAAGCATATTAATTGGAGCTGATTTTACAAAAATACTTATCTTTCTAACTACCTATCATACGAGTATAAAATTATCATTTTCTGTAAAATTTAGCTCACTCTAAAAACGTTTGAGCACAGTACGAGGTGTTTTAAGAAAGTTGGAGAGAAATTCAAAGAAGATACCCAAGCATATTGGTTTTGAATATCTGAACATTGTTATATATACATATATGTGAATATATATGATTATATGTATATGTATTTATAGTATTTCATATTGGTGTGCACTCTCTCTATTCTCCTAGTTTAAACGCACTGCCTTCTGCAGTCAGTCTAAGCTTAATTGTCTTCTTGTAAGCAACGTAACCAATAAAGACCATATTTCATAAACCAGTGTGTCTATTAAATACTTCATGGCGCAGTCGGTATACAAGAACTGATATTATGTAATAATAAAAAATTAGTAAAAGCTCGCAAGTTAATAAAAAAAAAAAAAAAAAAAAAAAAAAAAACAAGACTTGAACAAGAGAACAAAATAGATTGTTGCAGAGAGCAAGAAGCAAGAAGTAAAATTGATGTAAGGCCACGGATGAATTATGGATTTCTTGAAACCAGAACTTCTTAACTTGGATGGAAATTTACAAGAGAACTGGAAGAGGTTCAAAACGCACTTCGATATCTATTCTACGGCAACGAAAACAGACCAGGAGACAGAAGAGATTCAGGTAGCTAGGTTCCTGAGTTGTGCGGGATCGGAGGCAATCGAACTTTTCCACACGTTTGGGCTAACCGAGTTGGAAAAGAAGACGTTTAGAGTTGTTAAAGAGAAATTCGAACAGTATTGCAATCCTCCAACCAACGTGGTCTATGAGCGATATCGTTTCTACATGCGAAGCCAAAAAGAAGGTGAACCTTTCCATCACTTTTTGAAAGAAATTTCAACTTTGGTGGAGAGCTGCAGTTTTGGTGACGAGAAAAAAGCAATGCTTAGAGACCGCATAGTTATCGGAATTGCTGACCAAAACCTACAAGCGCAGCTACTGAAAACCAATGATCTGGACCTGGACAAGGCGGTGGAGACGTGTCGTATAGCGGAGATGACGAAAGTACAAAGCAAGGTCATGCAAGGAGAAGGGTATCCAGCGAAATCATCTTCGTCTGTAGATGCACTGAAGAAAAGCGGGGGAAGTAAAACTGGGGGGTTTTATGATGGGAAATGTATTAAAACAAATTCTAGTTTTAATTGCAGTTGTAAAGATAGTGCACATCCATTGGAAAGAAATAAAAAATGTAAATTTTGTAACTACTTGCATGCAAAAGGAAAATGTCCAGCGTATGGGAAAAAATGTGCTTTATGTGGGAAGACTAACAATTTTGCTTCAGTCTGTCAAAAACGGAGACAGGTAAGTGATGTTGCTGTCAAACAAGATAATTATTGTGATAGTGAGGATGAGATTGACGAGACATTATATATAGATTCGGTTGATGTGCATGAAACTAATGCAAAAAACACGTGTTCTTCTTCTTGGATTGAGAAATTGCGTGTGGAAAATAGTTTAATTGATTTTAAACTCGATAGTGGGGCTCAGGTGATCATAATGCCAAAAAGCATTTTTGATAACCTCAAACCCCGACCTCTCTTGAGGGCTGACTCAGTTAAGTTAGAAGCATATGGAGGGTTCAATCTATCAGTTGTAGGGTCAACAGTATGCGCAGTGAGGCATAGGAAAAAACTTTACAATTTGAGATTCGTGGTAACTGACAGAGGCTGTCAACCGTTACTCGGGTTAGATTCGTGTATTTAGTTAGGTTTAGTGAAACGGGTAGATTCTTTAGAGACTCAAAGCGAGGCAGAGTTTATTGAGCAGAATAGAGATATTTTTGAAGGCTATGGTTTTTTCCCCGACAAATGAAATTTGAAAATTCGAGAAGGGGTGTGTCCAGTGAATAAGCCTCCGAGGCGCATACCTTTGGCGTTGCGGGATAGGGTAAGTAGTACTCTGGGAAAGATGGTAAAAAGGGGAATTATTTCAAAAGTAGAAGGTCCAAGTGATTGGTGTAACAATATGGTAGTAGTCGAGAAAAAGGATAAATCCCTGCGAATATGCCTTGATCCTAAGGAGCTCAACTCAGCCTTAGAAGAGGTGCATTGTGTGATACCAACTTTCGAAGATTTTCGACACGAAATGAGGGATTATAAATTTTTCACGGTGCTAGATTTAAAAGAAGGCTTTTGGCAACTGAAGTTAGATAAAGAATCTAAAATGTGTACAGTGTTTAGTATACCCAATGATGGGTGGTATATGTTTAACGTTCTTCCCTTAGGAGTTAAAGTTGCGCCAGAGAAATTCCAAAAGGTTAATAACAAGCATTTTGGGCGGCTTGAAGGAACTTTTATATATATCGATGATTTAATTGTAGGTGGTAGATCGATAGAAGAGCATGACAAGAATTTGAAGCGAGTTATAGAAAAAGCAGGGGAGCTCAAGATAAAATTTAACGCAGCCAAAGCTCTGTTCAGGGTGGAGAAGGTTAAATATCTGGGTCATATTTTTTCTGCCACTGGTGTGACGCCTGACCCTGAGAGAGTTGAAGCTATTAAAGGCATTCTCGATCCAACAAATCAAAAGGAGTTGCAACGAATTTTAAGGACTGTTAACTATTTACGCCCATTTATACCGTACCTTGCTGACCTAATTGCATCGTTTCACGAGCTGCTAAAGAAAGATGTTTTGTTTGTTTGGAATGATTATTATTCGAAAGTACTAAATGAGGTAAAACAGGCAATTGTAAAGGCAACAACTCTGCATTTATTTGATCCAAACCTTCCTACAGTTATTCAAGCCGATGCATCCAAAGATGGATTGGGATGTTGCTTGATGCAGAATGGTAGACCTGTTTGCTTTGCATCAAAAAGTTTGACGGAAACAGAAACACGGTATGCACAAATAGAGAAGGAGTTACTGGCGATAGTCTTTGCATGCAAAAAGTTTCATGAATATATTTATGGTCGACCAGTTATCATTCACACTGATCATAAGCCACTGATATCCTTAGCCAAGAAACCTTTAGGAAATAATTATTCGGTTAGACTTCAGAGAATGAAAATCAAGCTCATTATGTATGATTTGGATATTCGGTATATACCTGGCAAGGACTTGCATATTGCAGACCTTTTGTCACGCTGTGTAGGAACTGACACAGAGGTTAAGTTAGATGAAATTTTCACCGAATATGTTCACTCCATAAGCCTAGGAGAAAAAACTAGAAGTATTTATGTCCAGGAAACTTTAAAAGATGAAGTATTAAGTTGCCTTAAGAAGTATTATAGAGACGGGTGGCCAACGGCAAGAACTAAAGTCCCAGATCATCTTAAGTTTTTTTATTGCATTAAAGATAGAATTTACGAGGATGGTAGTTTATTGTTTTATGAGGACAGAGTTTTTGTCCCGAATTCACTCATTTCTCAGGCATTAAATGATTTACACGAACACCATTTTGGAATAACAAAGACGATTGAACGCGCGAAAAATCTATATTACTGGCCTTATATGAGCAGAGACATTGAGAACCTGATCAATAAATGTCCAGTTTGTGAAAAATTTAGATCTGCCAAACGACCTCATAAATTACAACCACATAGTGTTCCAGAATTTCCTTACCAGAAGGTTGGTTGTGACATTTTGGAGTTCAAAGGAAAGAGCTTTCTGGTGATCGTAGACTATTTTTCTAAGTGGTTTGATTTGAAAGAGTTATCAAGAAAGTCAGCGCATTGTGTAGTGGTTGTCATGAAAGAAGTTATCTCCACTCACGGAATACCAGAGGAGGTTATTTGTGACAATCAGCCATTTAATTCATTTGAATGGATTAGGTTTGCTAAGAACTGGAATTTTTTTATTATTTTCTCCAGTCCATACTATCCCAAGTCAAATGGCATGGCGGAGAAAACTGTTCACATTGCCAAGTCAATTTTGAGAAAAGCGGAGCTCAGTGGAACTGATCTAAGTTTAACTCTCTTAGAATATCGCAGTACTCAACTTGCACACTTAAAGTATACACCTTCCCAATTGCTAATGAATAGAATCTTACGAACAAAACTGCCTATTGATAAAACTAAGTTACATTATAATCATATAGATGAAGATTATTTAGATAAGATGAAGCAAATAAAAGAAAAACAGAAATTTTATTATGACAGAGGAGCTTACTCAAAAGAGCTAGATCTCAACCCAGGAGATAATGTTGTTTTCAAAAAGGGTTTAACATGGGAGCCTGCTAGAGTAGAAGCTAAAAGTGAGACGCCAAGATCCTACATCCTACGCACAACGCAACAAGAAGAAACATTGCACAAAACACCAGTTTCAGAACAAACCTCCTATCGGACAGCAAGGTCACTACCGAACTCGTTACGGCAGAGAGGTTATAAAACCGAATTTTTATAAAGGCTTAGCCTAAAACTTTACAATTTAAACTATTTGTTTTGTATTTAATTTTCTTCCTATCATGAATTACATTTTCTTCTATAATTAAACATAAGCACATATTAGTAAAGAGAAAAAAAAATGAAAAATGAATTTAATTATATTCTGTTTAAGGAAAGGGAGAGATGTTATATATATATGTGAATATATATGATTATATATGTATTTATAGTATTTCATATTGGTGTGCACTCTCTCTATTCTCCTAGTTTAAACGCACTGCCTTCTGCAGTCAGTCATAATTGTCTTCTTGTAAGCAACGTAACCAATAAAGACCATATTTCATAAACCAGTGTGTCTATTAAATACTACAAATACTACTTAGAACATTACACATTCGTTTAGTGAGGGTTAAGAAAGAATCTCTGAATTTAACAGTACATCCGAATTGAGACTCAAGGATTAACTGATGGACGTAACCTGAAGCGCGAGTATTGTGGTTGTCTAATAACACTGTTTATAAAACAACGGTAAAATATTGAAAGAAAAGAAACTTTCATGTTCATTTGTTATACTTCTTTCACATTATTCTTAAAACTCGCTTTTGAATTCTATCCAAGAGATTCACGTGGGTTATTGGAGGACCTGTCCAAATATTCGAGTAGTACTCGAGCTTTGGACAAATATTAACTTTATAGATTACAGCCAAATCAGAAGGGATGACAAATTTCCTGCAATTTCGAAGGAAACCTGAACATTTAGTAGAGTTTTGTCGACGTAGAATATATGGCTATTACACACAAGCTGGTCTGTAAGGCACATTCTGAGAACTGAAAAATGTTCCGTTTCCTTATTGTAAGTTCCGCTCTTGGATAGCGGCATGCGGGTTTGGTTTCACTTTAACGAAAGAAGACAGCATTGAGTTTTTGAAGCATTAAATTCTACGTGATTTATAGTTCCGCTTTTAACAATGCTATTATTCTTAATCCACATCTAAAGAACAAGGGCATTCATCTGGTGATAGAAAAATCGGACAGTCCACGGGCTTCTCCTATTGTCATGATAAAGAAGAAAGATATACAAAGTTACGGTTACGGCTAGGGACACTACCCCGTTCCGTATATTACGGTCATCTTAGAAAATTTAAATACTTAATGCTAGATTTTTGAGCTCACTGGATATAAAGTGTATAGATATTGGTAGATTCCAGTTGAGAAAGATTCTCGAAAGTATACTGCACTGCACAGTTCAAGGTAGAGGTTTGTTTCAATTTTTGAGATTGCCGTTTGGGTTGCACAATGTACCTGCAACTTGGAAAAGATTTATAGATCCTGTTTTAGCAGCAGCGTTAGAGCCATCAACGATGATGACTTCATCATCGTGACAGACACTTTCAAGAAGCATATGGAAGTTTTAAATGAGTTTTTTAAGAGATTAATTGGGGCAGGTTTCAAAGTTAGTAGGGAAAAATGCCATTTCGTTAGGCCATCGTTGAAATATATTAGGGATTGCATCGCCAAAGAACGTTAAACAAGTTAGGAGTTTTATCGGTACGGTATCCTGGTATAGGTATAGGTTATTTATACTAAACTTTGCGAGTTTGCTGAAACCGTTGACCGATCTTTTAAAGAAGGATAGAAAGTTTATTTTGAGCAGGGAATGTGAAGATAGCTTTAGAAAAGCTAAAGAATGTTTAGTTGCCGCACCCATCCTGACATGTCCGGATTTGTCGAAGCCATTTGTCGTTCAGACGGATGCTTCTGATTTCGTGATTGGGGCAGTCTTAACTCAGGATTTTGAGGAGCGGGAGAAAATGGGTCACTCAATAGAAACGAAAGAAACTATTCGACCACAGTAAAAGTGCGCTTAGCTGTTCTGTGGGCAATAGCGAAATTGCGACCATATCTGGAGGGGGTGAGATATAAGGTGATTAGCGATCACCACTCTTATATAAGTTGAAGGACCCAGCGGGAAGGCTTGCTTGAAAGACTGTACGTATGCAGCAGTTCGAGTTCGAAATTGTTCGTCGCAAAAGTGAGGATCATGTGCTTTCAAGGCCAAAAATGAGGTCAGATATTATTAGGTACGTTAGGAATATGAAGGTTTGTCAAAGCGTGAAACCGATTAATGAAAAACCGGCTGGGTTGATGACTGAAAGGAAATGGGTTACTAATCCGTGGAAGATGTTGTGTGTAGACTTGGTGGATCCACTTCCAAAAATCGAATAGGGATTATAGGTATCTACATTTTGACTCTCGTCTATTATTTCACAAAGTTCCCTTTGTTGTTCCCTTTGAGGTCTGCAAACGTTCAAATTTTATTATTCTCAGCTTGGGCTCGTAATTCGCGTACCAGTTGATCAATTTAATAATAACTAACTAATTCGTTTGGTCTTTTCTTTTATTTATAATTGGATTCGTATAATCCAAAGTCGCGGTTTGCTAAGTAATCGTCATCTTACTTACTTACTTTACTTAACCGGCTCCCGATCCATGGAGGGTCTCTGCCTGAGTTATTGCGGTCTTCCATCGGTTGCGATCCCTCGCGAGCTCCCTCCAGTCGTCGGGACCAAGCGCTCTTGCGTCTATAACCGCCTGGTCCCTGTTGCGGAGGTTCAGTCTTCCTCGTCGTCTCGAACCTGAGGGCTGGGATTCGAAGATTGTCTTGGCTGGAGCGTTGTTTTCCATTCGCTCGATGTGACCGAGCCAGTGTAGTCGACGTGTTTTGGCTTTTTGGACTACATCCACATCTTGGTACAGCTCGTATAATTCACGATTGAATCTTCTCCTCCATTCGCCCTCTTCGCATATAGGACCAAATATCCGCCGAAGAATTTTTCTCTCGAAAGTTCCCAGTACCAATTCCCCTTTTTTACTTATCGTCCAGCACTCGGCGCCGTAGAGTAGAACTGCCCGGGTAGAATTTTCGACTCGATAATGCCAAGGCCCCAGCTAGTTTTTCTTAGTTTCAATCATGGCCCTACCGAGCAGTATCTAGCTTGTCCCTCGCTAATTTGTTAATGCTCTGCATATAATGGGCCTTGCTAGATGTTCCTATATGGGCCCTAGATGAGTCTTCACAAGTAGCACAAGAGCTACGGCAATTCTTAAAAAATTATTAGAAAAAAAAAAAAATTTTTTTTTTATTATTGTTGATTATTTTCATTTTTTCTTTGCCTCCCTATATTCGACTCTTTAAGTGATTTTTTGCTGGAATGAAAGAATTTTTTTTTTTTTTTTTTTTAATTTACCTCCAATGAGATTCGAACCCGAGTCCTCTCGCTTGCCGTGCTTGTGCGCTACCTATTGCGCCACTGTAATATATAAAATATCGTGTCTCAAAGTGCTACTCAAATAACTCTCTTTTAATTATACTGTTTAAAAGACTTAAATACGTATTAAAGAATCTGAAAATACCGATTTAGGTCCAAAACAAAAAAGTTAGAAGGATAATGGATAGCCTTTTATAGAGACATATGTATAGGCACATCTAGGATACATCAAGTAAAAACTATATAGCCCCAGTATAAGTAACATCTGAGAATGCCTATAAAGAGCCGACACTAGCTAAGGCCAATATAACGCCCAGATACAATTCCTTACAGGCGACACTAACTAAGGCCAATATAACGCCCAGATACAATTCCTTATCCAGGCTACACCAAGTAAAAACTATCCAGGTCCCTTGAAGTTTATATGTTACAATGCCAATAAAGAGGCGATACTATCTACGGCCAATATATCGCCAAGGAAAAGTTTCAAATCTAGGATATATCAAGTAAAAACTATCTACCCCCAGTATAAGTAAAATCTGAGAACGCCTATTAAGAGGCGACACTAGCTAAGGCCAATATAACGCCCAGATACAATTCCTTATCCAGGCTACACCAAGTAAAAACTATCCAGGTCCCTTGTAGTTTATTTGTTACAATGCCAATAAAGAGGCGATACTATCTATAGCCAAGATATCGCCAAGAAAAAGTTTCATATCTAGGCTACATCAAGTTAAAAATATCTAGGCCCAGTCTAAGATACTCCTGGAAAAGCCAATAAATAGGCAGTTTTAGCCAGGTTCAATATAAAGCCAGGATAAGCATAAATTAGTAAAGATCCGCCAGGCTTGCATCTGTCTAGGCCCAGCACAGGATTTACTATATAATGGCCAATCTAGCTAGGGCCACGCTATTCGATAGTGTTTCCTAGATAATTTTCTACCCGGGTGGTAAAATTAGCGTTTTGTATAGCGTGCACTTTGTCTTTCGAGAAAGGAGTTTTGAACCCATTTGTTTGGCCAAACCGAAGTAGCAGCCGTTTGCTAGGGTAATTCTTCGCCGAATGTCCACTAAGGTGTCATTCGTGGGATTGATGTTCGTTCCGAGGTAGGTGAACTCCTTGACTACCTCAAAATTACTGCTACCAACAGTGACGTTTTGTCCTAGGCGATGGACAGATGCGGCTTTGTTTGTTGATAGCATATATACTTTGTTTTGTCCTCATTAACTTCAAGACCAACGCGTTTCGCCTGTTCATCAATAGCTGTGAACGCTTCTAGTACAGCTCGCTTGGAGCGGCCGATGATATTGATGTCGTCCGCATATCCAAGCAGTTGGGAAGACCTGTTGAAAATAGTGCCTTCCCGGTTAACACCACTCTTGCGCACTATCTGCTCCAGGACTAGGTTGAAGAAATCACATGATAGCGCATCGTCTGGAATAGCTCGGATGAGCTGTTACCCATTTGCACGTTGCACCGCGTATTTTGTACCGTCATGCGGCATAGCTGGATCAGTTTTTTTTGGGATCCCGAGTTCCGACATTGCCAATAGAAGCTCTTGGCGACTTATGCTATCATATGCGGCTTTAAAGTCGATGAAAAGATGGTGGGTCTCGACTTGAAATTCGTTGGTCTTTTCCAGGATTTGACTCAATGTGAAGATTTGGTCGATCGTTGATCTGCCTGGCTTGAAGCCACACTGGTACGTATTGCAGAAAAGTTTTAGACGCTCACATAGTACGGTGGATAGGATCTTGTAGGCAACATTAAGCAGGGATATGCCCCTGTAGGATCATAGGATCGCTTTTTTGTCGATTGAGCATATGGTTTTCTCCTGAGTGTCGTGGGGTGCGTTACTCTTTTGATAACTTTAAATCGCCAAAATGAGTTGTTCTTTGTGTTCCGAAAAAATAAAAAGGAATTTTAATCAAAAAGTTAATTGTGTTGATTGTAATGCTGTATTTCATTACAACTGTGTTAACATCTCTGAAGCTGATGCGGACCTTATGAAATCTAGTGGAAAATCCTATCAATGTGATAAATGTTCTACATTCAGTCGTCGATCACTTCATATAGCGGCACCGACAGGTCAGAGTACAACTAAGCAGAGAGAAGATTATCCAGATTCTGCGAAAAGCAACAATATTGCACGCTCATCAATGGCAAAAAACTACGTTAATAATGTTGGGCAAGAGGAAGAATCAACCTTATTGAAGATTTATAACAAAATCACAAGCTTAGAAGATAAAATAACAAGGTTAGAAGTTACAAATAAAGAATTTCTTAATTCCATAAAGGAATTGAAGGAAGAGAACGCTGAGTTGAAATCAAAAGTACACTCATTAGAAAGTAGACTCAATTGGCAACAACAAAGCTCTCTGAGAAATTGCATTGAAATTGCTGGATTAACTGATGTCGATGAATCAAACTCTTTTTGTATTGCACAGAAAATCTTTCGTGATGCATTGGGTGTGGAAGTTAGAAGAGAAGAAGTAGATAATTGCTATGTTAAAAAAATTAAACAAAGTAAACACAATTATGACACTGATCGTTCCCACTCAGTTTCCAATAACAAAACCATCATCTGTGTAAGGTTTACTGATTTTGCGCTCAAGCAGAAAATTATGTCAGAGAAATTAAAAAAAAAACACAACATGAACACTAATATATTGGATGACAGCGGTACGAGAAAAAAGTTGGACATTTACATCAATGATGCTCTTACCAAGTACACACAGGCGTTGTTTATACAAGCGAAGGAGATGAAGAAGATGAAGGGCTTTAAATATCTTTGGTTTAAAAACAATAGAGTTTTACTGAGAAAAGCTGAAGGTGGAAATGTCATTGCCATAAGATCTTTCAATGATCTTTCAAAAATATAGTGCTTTTTATGCACTTGCTTTTTGTAAGTAAATAATTACTTTTTTTTTTTATTATTATTAATGAATTTTGAAGATCTTATCGATGATGATATTTCCATCTCAAATCCAATCTCAAATGTTGAAAATGTATTTCTGAATAAATCTTTTTGTAATGAGAAACTTTTTTGTATTCATCAAAATGTAAGAAGTTTGAGAGAAAATTATGCGACTTTTGTATCTCACCTCGAAGCTTTTGCTTCTAAACCTGATCTAATTTTTGTAACGGAAATTTGGATTTATGATTTTGAAAAAGATGATTATCATTTGCCAGGTTTTAATTTTTTCATAAATTCAAATGAAAACTATGCTGCAGGAGGTGTTGGTTGTTTTGTAAAAGAAGATTATAATTGTTCTGCCACTAAATTGGACTTTTTGAGTGCTGATGTTTTAAAGATGTCCTTGAAATTGAAAAATGAAAAATTTGTTATTTTGTGTGTTTATAGATTACATAAGTTCAGTTTGTTGATGTTTATGGAAGAATTTTCTACTCTGCTTGATTTTGAAAAAACTAAAAACCTAATTATACTTGGAGATTTTAATATTAATATCCTAGATAATAATCCCATTGCTTGCAAATACTTGGATTTATTATCTTCACATGGGTTAGTTTCTTTTATAAATGAACCCACCAGAATCGATTCTGGTACATGCCTAGACCACATTCATGGTCGTTTTACTAACATTTCTGAGGAACAATGTGATAAATGTGTTTTTGATCTCAGAATAACTGATCATTCTATGACAGGTTTGCTAGTCAACGTACCTAAATTTAATAAAACCACAGTCAATAAACCAAGCAATTTAAAAACCAAAATTGACTTAGTTAAACTCAAGTCACTTCTTTGTTTCGAGTCCTGGAATGCGGTATACTCAGAAATAGAACCCTCAAAATCTTATGATTCTTTCATGGTTATCTTAAATAAATATGTTCAACAAAGTACATATACAGTACAACTAAGAAACTCATATATTAAACTTAAGCCCTGGATAACAGATTCATTAGATATTACGGAAAATTAGAAGCAAAAATAAACTCAGAATTCAATCTTCTAAGCATCCACAAAATATACATCTCAAAAATAAATATAAAGCTTTGTGCTCTCATATTAAGAAAGAAATTCCCTTATGTAGAAATAAGTACTATAAAAATCTATTTCAATTATCGAAAGGTAATATCAAGCAAGAATGGCGGATAGTCAATAATATTTTAAGAAAGTCTCCAATTTCCAAAAAACATATTAAACTTATGGATAATGATTTGATTTTATCTGATAAACTCAGTGTAGCTGATAAATTTAATTCTTATTTCGCTACAATAGCAGATACACTCAAACCTCAATTAAATCATGCAGTAGGACCTCTTTGTAATGGTATAGGTAATGAAAATGATAATGTTGAACCCTTTCAAAGTAATAGTTTTGTATATGAAGAAATAACAGCTTTGGAACTTTTAAAAGTTATTGGGTCCCTAAAAAATTCAAATTCTTGCGGTTTTGATGGGGTTTCAAATAAATTGCTCAAAAATATATCTTGCTTTATTATAGATGTTCTTGCTTTTATTTTTAATATGAGCATTTACTCTGGATGTTTTCCAGACGGTCTTAAATGTGCTGATGTGATACCTCTTTTTAAGAAAGGTGAACCGGATTGTGTTCAAAACTATAGACCTATTTCGCTTCTGCCTTCGGTGAGTAAAGTTTTCGAAAAAGTAATTAAAAACAGGATCATGAAGTTTTTGAATAAAATAAATTTTTTTAGCTCGGTACAGTTTGGTTTTCAGAAAGATAAATCCTCTGAAGATGCTTTATTAGATTTCTGTTCACAATTATACAATAATTTAGACAACAAATTAATTACAGCTGCTCTCTTTGTTGACATAACCAAGGCATTCGATATGGTTAACCATGATATTTTGCTAAAAAAACTGTATAAGGCTGGTTTTCGGGGGTTCATTTTAAAATGGTTTAAATCTTACTTGACTTATAGGACTCAAAGAGTAAAAATAGATGAAATTAGAAGTGGTGTAAGACTTATGGGCATAGGTGTGCCACAGGGCTCTGTGTTAGGGCCTATACTATTTCTTATCTATATAAATTCTCTTTTTAGTCTTAGTTTTAAAGGTGTACTTAAAGCTTTCGCTGACGATATAGGTTGTGTATACGGCCAAGTTAGTTTTTTAGATCTAGTTTCGGATATCAATTGGGATCTTAGTTTATTAAGAGTATGGTTCGCTGAACATAAATTAGTTATTAGCTCAAAGACAAAAATAATGTTTCTTAGTTTGTCTTGCCAAAACAACTTAGATGTGGATATTAGCTATCATGCACCAGAATGTAAAAGATTCAAATTAACTAACTGTGCTTGTAACTCTTCGCCTAGTTTTTCGGAAAGTGTTGTTTGTTCCAAAAATTGCTTTTCACTTGAACAAGTTAATGAGTTCAAGTACTTGGGATTAATTATTGATTCTAATTTGTCATTTTCTAACCACTCTGTTGCACTAAGAAAATATTTTCGCTATACACTAAGACATTTTTTTTATTTGAAAAAAGTGTGTTCTTCTAAATTATTAACTACAATATATTACGGAGTTTTTCATTCAAAGCTGCAGTATGGTATCTGCTGCTGGGGTGGTACATACTATAACAAGATTCAACCGCTTTTAATTCTCCAAAAATATATAGTAAGAAATATCTGCAATAAAAATCGTCTCCATCAAAGTTTTCTTCTGTTTCGAGATTTGAATATTCTTCCAATTCGTCATCTTTACTGTTTCAAAGTTCTCAAGGCTTTTTTTATGAGATCCGGTAATATAAACTTTAGGATTCTGGACAATCATAATCTTCGCGGTAATTCCTTAAATTTAGTTACTGTACCAATCTTTCGTACTACTGCTTTTAGAAATTTTTACTCTGTTTCATCGTGTCGCTTATTTAATAAACTTCCTTTTTCTGTGAGAAATCTTAGATCAGCTAGTATATTCTTGAAACAACTTAAGACCTGGTTATTTAATTTTGAATTCAATAGTATAGAAAATTTCCTTAATGTTCAAGAGTAGATTCTACATATTATCAACTTTCTGCATGCTCTCAAACTTCAAAAATTATCCAGTTTACTTTTTCTTGTTTTTGTTGCTTCTCTAGGATAATTAAAATATATTTTACTTTTTTTTTTTCTTAGTTTTTTTATAATTTGGAAATCTTAAAAGGGTCACCCCACCCATAATTTTGTTTATGTTTTGAATTATTTATATGGAAAATGGGCATTTAACACTATTTTATTTTAAAATATAAAATGTCACTTATGTTTCTCTTTAAAACTAAAATCGAAGTATAATTGATATTGTATTTTATAACCTGTGTCTTGAGAAATAAACTTACATATATACATATATACATATGGAGCTATTTGACCAGTCGTTGGGCATACTTTCCTCCTCCCACAATTGGTTGATGAGCTGATGCATGCACCCTATCAGGACATCTCCTCCATACTTAAAGAGTTCCGCAGGTAGGCCATCCGAGCCTGCGGATTTGTTATTCTTAAGCTTGCGTATGGCTTTCTTAACCTCTTCAGTACTGGGTAGTGGGACTGGATCTTCATTGACTGGTCTTATGCTTCTTTGCTCCCCTGTGTTTTCGTCTAAATAATGCCCATTAAGCAGCTGCTGGAAATGCTGTTTAAACACGTCTACAATTCCCTGTGCTTCGGTGACTAGGTTCCCTTTGCTGTTTCGAAGAGCTTGCGTGCCAGTTGTTTGGCTGTTTTATAGAACCGGCGGATGTTTGTGGTGGTGCTAGACTCCTCGAGATATCTGAGCTGAGAAGCTGCGGCTGCTCTTTTCTTTCTGCGCAGGGTTTTTTTTTTCTTTCCTTCTCTTTTCACGGTACTCCTCTTTTGCTGCTCTTGTTTTCCGTTGCAGCATTTGCATTCGTGCATTTTCCGTCTCCTGCTTCAATACCGCGCATTCATTATCATGCCACGGGTTCTTTTTCCTAGGTTTTTGATAGCCTATTGTGGTCTCGGCTACCTTCTTGTTGCTGGGGGTATGGCAGAGAGTTTCCCGGTCAATTACTCACTGTCTCTGGCTTTCTCAAGTGTGCAATATTGAATTTCTTTCTTTGGGCGGTCGTCGCTGTTTTTTCATTGGACAGTCGGGTTCTGAACTTTGTCACAACAAAAAAGTGGCCAGAGTCCACGTTTGCACCTCGGAAAGTTCGCACGCCCAAGATGTTCGACGCGTGCCTTGCGCCACTTAGCACGTGGTCGATTTGGTTGGCGGTTTGACCATCTGGAGATCGCCAGGTTGCTGTGTGTATCATTCGCCTGGGGAACCTTGTGCTACTTATCACCGTATTCCGAGCTGCAGCAATGTCGATTACTCGGAAGCCGTTATCTGTTGTCATTTCGTGGAGGCTGTGCTTTCCAACTAATTCGCCAAAGATGTTTTCCTTCCCGACTTTAGCATTGAAATCTCCGAGCACGACTTTGACATCGTACTCCGTACAGGCTCCGTAGGCTCCGTCAAGGAAGTCGTAAAACTCCTCCTTGTTAGATTCCTCAGCTTCATCGGTAGGGGCGTGTGCACATATTACTAATCACTAATCGGCTTAAAATCGATGACTTTTGATCTGAGTCGATTTCCCATGACGAATCCGCATCCTAACATGTGCATTCTTTGATGACAGCTGTAATAAATGTCACAATCTTTTCTTTTCGCTTTTCCTGATCCTATCCATCGTATCTCCTGGATCGCGGTAATGTCTGCCTTGTACCGCGAGAGGACAGATTCAAGTTTTTGAGTAGCACCTGGTGTGTAGATTGTCCTTACATTCCAGGTGCATACTCGCTAATCGTAGTCCATTTTCGTTCCGGGTCTGGTTGCCATTCGAGGGGGGTCGTTATCTTATCCGAGGCTTCTCGCGTCTCTCTCATAACAATTGGTGTTTTTTACTGTGGCCGGGTCGTTAGCCCGACGCAATAACCTCCAATCTGTAGGGCCATGGGTTTAGTGTTGCAATTGTTTCCTTGGTCAACACTCGCACTTACAAGTTTAGCAAGTCATGACATAAAGCCAAGACCAGTATCCGGCGGTTACCAACGAGGAGGTATTGTAAGCACTTGATGTGTAGGAAAAGATACAGCTCGAAGCCCCCAGTTCCTACAGCATCCAACCACCAAAAAATCGTCATCTTAATCGTCTTAATATTTCATCCTAAATTCGGTAAAAATATTGCAACAACTATTCGGTTAGATAAATCATCAGATCGCTACTTCACCTTTTCCTACGAAAGCCATACTGCCGGTCATTGAGAAGCTTTCGTTTTTCAAGATGGTTCTTGATCTGATCATTTAAAATCGTTTCCATGACCTTGGTAAGAAGGGCTTTAAGTCCAATTGCAGGATATTTAGAGGGTGAAGAAAATTCACCTTTTAAGGGACACGCTGGCCAAATGCTGTTTTCCATCTACTCGGAAACAGTCCAGTAGAATCGGAAAGATCGATAACCATTTTTTCCAGCGTTGAAGAACACGTTTTCAGAGTAATGGGAGGGATTTGTCTGTACTGAGATCTTTCAGTGCGAAAGATGATTTTTCCCATGAAATCGTTTGATATCACAAATCTACGAATTAACAGTAAACTGGAGTCAAATTAGCTTTTTTTTTAGTGAACTGATAAAAGGTGTAGAATTCAAGACGACCAATGGAACCGAAGACGAAGTAGTATTCCATTAATTTATTTCAAATCACCAAACATTTGTATTACCTTTGCGACATTGCGACATTTTGTTTGTCAAATAAGATCTTTATAGGTATTTCTAACTTACTTGAATTTTTTCCTGTCTTCCTCAGTAGTGAGGGCCTTACAACAGCGGAATTACAGCTTTGATTCTACTAACCTCTTTACAGCTCGAATCAAACTATTAATTCATCTTTGCTTGATAGATGTTTCCGTATTCGGGATTTACCTTCCCATTCCGAAAAGAATAAAATAAGAAAAAATATTCACACTGGAGTCCACGTCACTATGGAGAAAGAATAGCGACCAATGGAAGTTCATTAAGATATCATTGAAACGTTCCACTTGGCTTTCTCGTATTGCCTAAATGTTCTCTTAGGAATTATTTCTCTAACTGGACTTAGTTGAAACGAGAAATTTTCTGATGGGTCTATACTCTGTCCAACAAAAATTGTCAATACAGGCCTTATGGGAGAGCTTTTTCTAAAGCAGTGGCGCCCGATGCACCCTCACTACAATGCGTTAGGAAAAATGCCACTAAAAAAAGAGCAAGCCACTGACTTTTCTCAAGGAATTGTTGTTGTAATTCTTTGCAAAAAGTTGTACACCCCAACATGACCGTCGCGTCGTATCCCACTGCTGAGATGAAATACTGTTAAGAGTGTCAAGTGTCACTCAATACGATCGTGCGCTCTTTATCTACATCAAAACAGAGTTACCATTATCATTCTCAATTTCAAGCAAGGAGCTTTTTCAGTGGTTTTTATTAAGGAGCTTTTGGGATTTGAAGCTTTTGAGAACACATTTTAAGAAGATGAGTATGTTGAGTGTTGTCGTATTGCTTTTCAACTTAAAAAAAAAAACGCGCATATTATCTTAGCGCTTGGCGTTGTAGGAAAAGGTAAATTGAATATTGTTTTCAGTCGTTTTGAATCGGCAGACGGTAGCTCTACGCGTTTTTTACTCTCATTTGCGGCGATTTATAATATAAACTACGGAATCCCTGTGAGAGCTTTAAAAGGCGACACACTTATGCATGGCAATGCAACCAAAATAAGAGACAAACGTCCTATCTTCCCTGTACTGACAATTTTTGTTGGACAGAGTATACGAGTAGAAGTGATAATAAAATCATAGTGTATTTGTTAGGGTTAGAGGCAAGAAAGAATCAGAAAACATTTCCGCATACCTTCCTTCAAACGATACTCGTATCCGACCAGAATATTGCAGCTAAAAAGAATGGTGTAAAATTGAAACCGCCCGTTACAAGGATTTTCGCGGATAATGTATCCCTTGAAAGAGTCAGACAGTGCATCGAAGTCGAGTTGTTATTCAAACTTGGGCTGACATAAATAAAGCATTTATGAATGATGCGCTTATATGGACTGTGAATTAAAACCACATGAAATTGCAGTTTGTTTCTAAAGAAAGAAATGCCATATTGTGGTTGAAGCTGGTAAGCAACATCATTGCGTTTACATATTATGGCGAGGCCATGATGGGGGAAGAATAGGGACGCTAAGCTATAATCGGGCAGGCTGAATTCCGTATGGTCAGAATTTTCACCCACCTGGGTTTCGCCAAGTGCCAAAACTGCTGGCTTGTTTTTCGCATTTTGGACATATACAGAACAGAAGTTCTTCCTTAGGGCCCTAATGTTGTTTTAATCGACCATTTATTCACTCACCTTTATGAAAAACAAGACATGAAAAAACAAATCAGACTATGCTGATATCATTTTCAAATCAAAAATCCTAAGTTAAGAGATTTTGCCTTCTCTCTACCTGTTCTTGGTATAATGATGCGAAATGGAAGCATTCAGAAACGCATTTCTGCGTTGCGTCCTAATGAAAATTTAAAAGTAAAAATATTGTACACAATTATGATTTCTAATAAAATTGGTTAGTTTTTTAAATTTTTCCTTGAAATTCTTTTTTATTCATTTTTTCACTTTCAACTTGAAACTAGTACAATTTTAAATGTTGAAAGAATAAATTTGTGCCGATAAGTTAAAAGGCCTTAAGTCGACATAAGCGAAAAGGGTGTTTTTAGTTACTCATGTTTTTCATTTCGTTTTTTTATCATTTATTCTGGGTCCCGTTACTCTACGACGAAAAAATAGCCGTTAAACTTAAAAAAATCAAAGGAGCTTATGTTAAAATGGGCAAAAAATGCTTAGTTTTATAAAACAGATTAAGTTATTTTAGTACTTTAAATCGCTACAAAACTCATATCTTAAGACGATCTAAGCTATTTTTACGCGAGTTTAACGAATGTCCTTAGCGCGAATTAAGTGATTTTGCAATAGAATCATTTGTAAGAAGTTCGTTGAAAGATAAGCTGCTCTTTTTAAAAATTTTCCCAAGACAATATTTTATTTTTTAATTCTTTGTTCGATTTCTGCTAACTTTCTTCGTATATGTACTTCATATTGTTTTATGTGGGATGAATCCATTGAAAACCGTGGAGGTAATGAGATAGCTTCATGTGTGTTTCAGCACCTAAAAACAATCCCAAATAGCATTAAACACCTGATATTCTATAGTGATTGCTGTTCGGGTCGAAACAAAATTGGTTACGAAATTCTTAGCACGAACTCAAACAAACATTGATGTAACTGAGTGTGATGTTGACCACGCTGCCATTGAGAGAAAGAAAAAATTACCTTCAGTGAAAATCCATCATCCAAGGGATTGATATCAGTTAGTATAAGATCGAGTCTTACAGAATCTTTATGGAGACACAGTGGCTAAGATATGGAATGGTGAAGAGCTATCGGGAGGATTTACAACGCAATCGGGAGTCAGGCAGGTTGAGCCCAAGCATGTTTGCTTTACCATTGATAATATCGAAGACCTTTTACCGTGTGGCATTGAATACCACACGGACGACATTCTATACGTTTGGCAGCCTCACCCCAACCTTTGCAGCTAATGATAAATCGCCTCTTTCAATACTGTCAGCTTTGGAGTCTGATAAGTTACCTGGATAAATTTAAAATTTTGATTTACAAACATGGGGGAAGCCGCAACTGTGCAAACGAAAAATTGCACTATAATGGTGAGGCAATCGAAGTTGTCACGGAATTCAAATACATAGGAGTTAACTTTACGAGAAATTTGGGTATGGAAAGTCAGCTAAGAGAGAAATCGAAGAAGGAAAAAAGCGCAATTAGCGCAACCTGGAATAGATGTTTTCCCATAGCAGCAAGTTCAAGATATTTGAAGCGGTATCAGAATCAGTCCTTTTTTACGGAGCTCAGAATATGCTTCTGCAAACGAATTAATGAACTGCCATTTACTACACCCAAGTACGTATTCATGGTGGAAACAGGGTTATCGCCTCTGATCATACGATTTAGCGAGAGAATTTGGAATAGATTTAAACCTAAATAATTTCGGTAATGCAGAGTGGAAAGCTTCTCTGTCCCAGCTCATTTCTGCAGTAGACTTAAAACAGCGAGAGAAATACTTGAATAACGCAACAGGATCTGTCTACAGGCAGCTCTTCAGTCAACTAAACCAGAACTTGGAAGAGAGGAAGTATTTCAGAGATGATAACAGCATTGCCGAAATATCAATGATACGAGTAGTAAAGCTTCGGGGAGAACTTTTGCAGCTGAATTTTATACTACATAGAGATGATTTACCGATTATATGCACTTTGTGCAACTAAGATGAAAGAGAAGATATTTTCCACTTTATCGGAAGATGCCCGATTCTTAAAGAAATAAGAAGGGAAGCTTTTGGAAGCGACACTAATCCAAATTATACTGCTTAAAACTTGAATTGAAAAAAAATTTGTCATTTCCGGTAATTAGTCTTCAGGATATTGAACTTAAGACTAGAAGCAAAGGGGGTTGCTATTAGAGTGTATTACTGATTTTAAGACTGGTGAAAATGTGGTCGATGCAAGTACTTGAAGAATCTGTTACGCGGGTTGGGTCACTTATATTTCATTTAAGATTTTAGATTTTAAAATGATTTTATTTAATATAAATTTCAATAAGTCGTTATCATTTATTTCTTTAACATGGCCTACACCGCCGTCTGTCAGTTGGCAAGTATTAATACATTTTTTATTTTTTAATATACAAAATTGGAATATTAATTGAAAAAGTTTATCTAATATTCGTTTTCTGTAGTTAAGTGCAATCTTGGCATAATTGTAAAATGCTTTTCAGACCATACCTCCGTCTAAAACAACTATGATTTCATCTTGATTAAGGTAGTTTTTTCCATGTGTACTCCTTCTTGTTTCGACTAAAACAGGACACTTTCCCAAGAAATAGAAGACATTTTGACGTTCTCTGAGGTTGCATAATCCATACATATCTTCCAAACCACAACTGTGAGGAATATAGTTCAGAGAAAGTATCTCCTCTCTTGCTTTTAAGACTAGTCACAAGAGATCGGTTGGATACTCCGCTCAGAAATAATTTATTTGCTACCAGGTTATAGTTAAGTCTTGCATCTACGTCCCTATAAAGTGAATTTCTGGCTTTCAGAATGTATTTTTCTCTCATTCTTTCTTCAACTTGAGCTATGAGGCTATAGAGATCGCTTTTTAAATCTCTCCACAACTCAAGCCATGATACTCGTACTATATCTACTCTGTCCAACAAAAATTGTCAGTACCTACAGGGAAGATAGGACGTTTGTCTCTTATTTTTGTTGCATTTAAAGCTCTCACAAGGATTCCGTAGTTTACATTATAAATCGCCGCAAATGATAGTAAAAAACGCGTAGGGCTACCGTCTGCCGAAGCAAAACGACTGAAAACAATATTCAATTTACCTTTTCCCACAACACCCAGCGGTAAGATAATACGCGCGTTTTTTTTTAAGTTGAAAAGCAATACGACAACACTCAAAATACTCATCTTCTTAAAATGTTTTCTCAAAAGCTTCAAATCCCAAAATCTCCTTAATAAAAACCACTGAAAAAGCTCCTTGCTTGCAATTGAGAATGATAATGGTATTGGTAACTCTGTTTTGATGTAGATAAAGAGCGCACGATCGTATTGAGTGAGTCTTGACAGTATCCCATCAGCAGTGGAATACGACAACGACGGTCGTGTCGGGGTGTACAACTTTTTGCAAAGAATTACAACAACAATTCCTTAAGAAAAGTCAGTGGCTTGCTCTTTTTTTAGTGGCATTTTTCCTAACGCATTGTAGTGAGGGTGCATCAGGTGCCACTGCTTTAGAAAAAGCTCTCCCATAAGGCCTGTACTGACAATTTTTGTTGGACAGAGTATAATACTTGTTTTGAATCACAAGCATATTAATTTTCTTTGGTAGTCTCCTATCATCCATTGCAATCGTCCTTAGAACGTAGTCTATTTGAAGTTTCAAAGTTGCAATAAACAAAGTAGGAAGACCAGTTTCAAGCATTAGTATATGATTCGCAGTATAATTGGGTAGCTTCAAGCTTCTTTTAAAGAAATAACGTGAAAGCTGCTCAGCTTCTTCAAACTCTTTTTTTTTACTTGTCTAGGTTCACCTGGAGCCTCCACTTGTTGCAGTACTCAAGCAATCTATTGATCATCAACTGCAGACTTCCAGGCGACTCTGCTATCACCACAATATCACTAGCGAATATAAGTACTTTGATTAAAATTTACGGCAATTATTTACGCTGTCCGTTTTCTTTTTCGAGTTCATTTTACCCTATTTTAAGGAGTGGGAGTGCTACCTTGACTGTCAAGTTAGCATTACCAAGGGTTATTTTTTTCGTTTCACGATAAGTTCACGACAATTAATCCAATTATTAGATTTTTAAAATTTTGAAGTGCTAACTTGACGGACATAGTTAAAATAAATTACAAGTTTTGCCTTTACAAAGAATCTTACAGAGTTCCTCAATGAACAAAAATTTGCTAAACGCTTGTAATTTATACATTTATTTACGTATTACACTATTTCGTAGATAAATCTACGAATAAGAGACACTTATACAATATAACAGAGAGAGACACACATAAAGAAAGAAAGAAAGAACAATAGAAGAAACACATGTCAACAGCACACGTTTAGTATTTGAACGATCCCCCATGCAAGTACTAACCAGGCACAGTGATGCTTGATTTCGCTGGTCCATGGGAAGCGATGCTTTCATCAAAGCCAAGGCCGTTGACCTGTCAAATTTAAAAATACTATATTGTATAATTTTTCTTTTGGTAAAAAACGACAATTTTACAACATCCGCTCTAACATATATTGATCTTAGAGAAATGATGAACAAAACTTTCATTAATGCGTAAACTCCAATAAAACCAATAAGATTTATTGCAACAACTAAATAGCGCATATCCCAGTATATTGTAAATACTCATTTCACTATCATAAAGTATGCTTGAAATACGCTTGCCTATACTTGGAATGGGTAGGCGTAGGTACTTTATCCACTGGAAAAATCTCGAGTGAGTAGAACCATCCCCTTTTCCCATATTATCTGCCGGCCTTAGCCATCTGTAAATAACTTACACAAAATATTGGCGATGCACGAGATTGATTTAGTTCCACTAATTTTGGCACTCATGCTTGGACTTATCGTAATAGCTTTTGAAATTTTTTCTCAATCAAAAGAAGTGATAATTTTTGTATAAAAAAAAGAAAATTTTAATCTTAGGATAAGAAAGAAAATTCTAATTAAAAACCTAATTTTTTTAAATTTTTATTTTAACTTTATTTTAAATAAATTAACATGGAATTCATCAGTCATAAATAAAAAAAAAAAAACTTTATTTTAATTTATAGACATGACAAACTACTAGCCTTTCATTTCTGTCTGCATACACTATCTCTTGGACCATAATATGAGATTCTATCGTCTTCAATGAATGAAATTCATTATCCTTGAAATTAAAAATTCCTTTTTTGTCATGAAGTTTCTGTGTGTCATCACATCAAATATTATATAAGAGAAGAAAAGTCCAACACAAAACGAATGGCAAAACATATGGCTAAGTTTATTATATGATTTGACTCTCACAATCAGCCCAAATGACGCCTATTTTATCTAAGCACACAACCTCCATACCCTCGCGTGTGATGATAGCCCCATACTACACACGGAATACTAAATTGGATAAGAAGCAGTTTCAAGGCAAAAAATGAACAAAAAAAGAAAAAAAAAACAAAAGAATGAGGGATGGCAAAAAGTGGAGACTTCATTCCGTTTTTTTGCCATTTTTGTTTTCTTAAATTCATTATGGAAACTATATTATAGTCCATGCCTAAAGATCTTACAGAAATATTCGGATTGCAAAATACCCTTTTACGCTTGTGTTCACAAGGGACATTCCTCGAAGAAGATTGCTGTCATCAGCCTTTCTTTGAAGAGACAAAGCAACACATTGATATTGCAAACATCCCCATTGTACCACTCCATGGTTTTACCACCTCAAGCGAAAACGCTTACGCAGATGATTTAAGCAGGTCACTCTCTCCGGCTGGTGGAGATATACGCGATGGTCCATTTTGTTTCGGCAAACGAAAGCAATTTAATGAGATCTTCATTATATAATGAATCCCGATTAACATTTCAAAGGACCTGTCAAACATGTGCACAAGGATGAACCGGGAATATACATATGTATGAACACAAAGAGAGACTGACAGCAGGAAGGAAGTAGTGCTCTCACGGGCGACGAAGACAGGACTTGCGGATGCTAACAAGGACGGAAACATAATTTAATTTCTTTTAACTCAAATAGATACCAAACGGATATACGAGACGTGTGCATTACACATACAAACGCTACGTAAAAATGTCCACCAATAGATGGTAGGCCTGAGCGATTTGATATCACAAGTTGAAATCAGATTTAACGTCGTTACATCACAGTATCATCGCAAATGACTGCAGGCATATCAAATATTAAGGAGCCCTGCCTAGGATGATGATGATGATGGCGAGATGGAGCTGGGGGCCACGTTCTATGCTCGCGATTGGGTTAAGTGAGACCCAAGAGAAAACAGCTCAGCTTCACTCTCTACCACCTAAGTTACCATTTGATGTTACGAATAGCCAGCGCCAGTACAGCATTGCCAGGTGAACAAAATTTGCTTATAAGATATTGATGTTTTTATTTTTTGTTTAAATCGAATTCAATATATGTAGAATATTGTTAGGACTTTAAAGAAACGCCTGTATTAAAAATAGAGTCTTTTTTCACCAGAAATGGATTTAATAACTGCTCAGTTTTTGGAAAAAAAGGCTACAGTCATCTTTAAAAAACTCCAATTTATAATAAACGCATGCCTTAAGCTTAGATGTGTGCCATATCATTGTACGATGCCAGAAGTTATTGGTATCTATACCTAAGGAAGGTAAGGCTTAGCAAAATAATGGAAGAAAGAAGACTTATCCCGAACCATCAGTTTGAATTCGGAAGTGAACAGTCCACAATAGACCAAGTGCATGAAATTATGGATGTGTAGAAAAAGCACTTGAAGCAAAACAAGTAAGTTCAGCTCTATTCTTAGATGTTGCACAGGACTTTGATAAGTTTTGGCATCTGGTAGTTGAATACAAACTCCATAGGGACCTTCCCAGGCAGTACTACAATAAACTGAAATACGTTACGAACCGACTCTTAAAAAGTACGACCAAAATTACTCGGAACTAAAGAAAATTGAACCAATTGTACCCTGAAGAAGTGTCTTAGGACCAACCCTGCATTTGTTGTATACTAGGGATATTCCAGTGGAAATCAACGTTATCATGGGTGACGAGTAAGTGATTTTTGTGTTGTGTTTTCAAATATTCGTGGGCTTTGAAGGATTTCTTTGACAATTATACGCTTATTCTGTTAGGTACAGACCAGCTATTTTAGTACTAAGTGAAACACAGGTTGGTGCGAATACTGATCTTTCAGAATTTTGCCCGCCTGGCTATAACCTAATGATATTACTCTTTCGCCATGACGGCATTTTAGTCTACGTTTGATATGATGTTGCTTGCCAGATCCTGCCTCAATGCGGACATTGTTCAAATATGAACGTACCCTTCATGTGGCTCAAATTTAGTGTCCGCAAGCACATCAGCCATTATTCTTTCATTTATAGGAGTCCAAATATTGACAGCAATTCAACTCTTAGTTACGAGTAGTTTGATGCGCTGTCTGATTCCATTTTCCGAATTGTTTCCTTGTACGCTCACACTGAATTCGATATTGCGGGCGACTTCAATGTACACAATTCAAATTTGCTCCGGTATTCAGGACACACAATACCCGGAGGAAGATATGTTGAGATCTTTGCTGAGATGCACTATCTTATTCAGCTGGTAGATGAGACTACTTGAATACCAGATTATGCTGGGCAAAACGCTTTGTTTCTTATACTCTAACCCTGATAAGTATACCATAACGGTATACTGTCCATTCGGCACTTCGAACCATTATGTAATATCAGCCAATTTCTCGTGTCCCATTCATCGAGTTAAAGGGAAACATCTGACAAGGACCGTTTGGAAATACGAGAAAGCCAACTGGGACGGTCTGAATAACTTTTTTCGGATTTTTAACTGGTCACTATATGTTTCCTCGATAGTGACGTTGATGCCAGTGGTGATATGATCAAGGAAGTGATTTTTCTTGAGATGCGTACTTTTATTCCTTACAGAATAAAGAGTATAAAATCCAAGGAAAAGTCTTGTTTTGATACAAGTTGCAAAGAAGATATCAGGTTGAGAGAAGTAAGTTTCCGCTCTTACAAAGCCAATACAACAGGTAGTTTTGCTACGTTGCCTGTTAGCAACATTGCCCCTCCTGTACATGATAACGTAACTCATTCAATTGGACAGGTATATTTCCGCACTCGTACAGTTGCAAGAGCATTTCGAGACTTGATATAAACAAATCCGGTGGTCCTCATGGTATGTCCCCCATTCTTCTGAAGAAGTGTTCTTCATCGCTGGCAAAACCATTGCGTAAGCTTTACCATCGCTCCTTCTGTTCTGGAATCTTTCCAGGATGGAAAACAGCATTTGTCCAGCCTGTTCCTAAAAAAGTGACCCTTCCTCCCCCTTCTCCTGTCTACCGATTGCAGTTACGTCCCTCCTTTCCAAGGTCATGAAATCGCTGATCAATCATCAGTTCAAGAAATATCTCGAAGATCGAAAGCTTCTGAATGATCGTCAATACGGCTTTCGCAGCAATCAATCGTTCAACTGGTGATCTAAATTCATGTCTCACAGACCCGCTCCCTCCTCACTTTGATGCCTTCCGATTGAATTCAGCGAACCCCAACTATGATAAACCACTCCTAATTCGCTTATCCTCTCCTGCTGAAAAAAGAAATCTTATTTCTGCATTTCGCTCAATAAATGGCTTAACACGATCTCAGCTATTCAATGACTGTGAGGAAGCCACCTACTCGCAACCCGGCACCCTTGACCGTCGCATCTATATAAATGAAAGTTTAACACCGTCGAACAGTTCATTGCTACGACATGCGATCCAACTCCGTAAAGAGGGTATTTTGTTTTCAGCGAGAACGATAAATGGATTTGTTTTTGTTAAGAAAACCAGTGATGATAAAGAAATGAAGATTGACTCGAGTACCTTTTCTACACTTTCCACTACTTTGACACTTAATTAACCGGAGCAGATCATGAATTATGAGTATTATTTTTTTTTTTTATTATATTTAATCTGATTTAATGAATTTAGCCTAAATTATTTTTACATATAATTTCATTATCACTAATTTTAATTTAATTTTCGCATTACATCAATTCTTTTGTTTTTGTAATTCCTTTTGCTGTTTCTGAGTTCTTATTTACTATTACATATATTCGGCATAGTACGAGTATTTCTAATTATAGGCCCTTATTGTTTGTTTTATCATGTCTGGTGGCTTACTTTCTTCTGGTGGCAATGATATTTGTACTAAGTCTATGATAAAAATTCTTTCCAATGCTCGTGAGGGGTTCAGAGTTTGTTGTTTGAATGCGCGTAGTTTAAATTTTGACAAGCTAGATTTTGTGAAGTATATTTTTGATTCATCGGGTGTTGATGTTATTTGTATAACTGAGACGTGGTTAAAGCCTGAAACTTCTAGTACCGTTTACGAGTTGCCTAACTACAAATTGATTCGCAACGACAGAGTAACTGATACTTTTGGAGGCGGGGTAGCAGTGTATTGTCATACAGCACTTCAAAGCAAAATTATTTATAAATCAGAAGATTCGGGAATTGAGTTTCTTATCTTGGAAATATCTGATGGCAATATTAAAAGCTTGTAAGGAGTTGCTTACAATCCCAATAGGAGCTTTTCACCTGAACCTCTCTTTTCAGTTATTAGGGAATTGTCTGCAAATTATGAAAATATCATTCTTTGTGGTGACTTTAATGCCGACCTCTTTCTCAATGATACTAGAGCCAACCAACTCACTGATGAGATTGCAGCTACAGGCCTTGCCGTCACAAACTCTCATGCTACTCGTTTTGGTCCTAACTCTGCTCCAAGTCTCCTTGACTTAATGATCGTATCTGATCTGTCTAATGTTTTTCTAATGGATCAACTTTGTATTGAAGGTGTATCTGATCATGATTTGTTATTCTGCACCTACAACCTTGACTTTTCGCGAGTTGCAATTCCGTCTACGTTCCAATTCCGCGATTTTAAATCTCTGAACGTCGATGCCTTACAATCTGATGCTTGTAATTTTCCGTGGGATTTATGTTACAGTTTATACAATGTCAACGATAAAGTCAACTTTTTTCAATACTTACTGCTGGAACTGTATGAAAAACATGTTCCCTTGAAGACAGTTTCAGTTCGCAACAAGAATTGTCCGTGGTTCACATCTGAGGTACATAATTCTATTAAAAATCGACGTAAATTGTATTCAAAATGGAAGCACTATCCCACTAATTTAAACTGGGAGTTGTTCTGTCATGCTCTTAATCATTCGTCTTTTGTTACTCGAAGAGCTAAAAAAAGGTTTTTTATGTCTAAACTAAGCATCCACCAGACCTCTCGTAAGCTTTGGAGTGGTTTGCGCTCTATTGGTGTTGGTAGAAAGGAGATTGTTAACAATAATTTTCCTGACCCAAATGATCTCAACAAAAATTTTACATCAAGTAATGTACAGGTTTCAAACTTTGCACCTAATGCTAGCATTTTATATGGGGATTCAAGTGAGTTTGATTTTGAAATCATCTCTGAGTTTGATTTGATAATGAACATTAATTCCCTTAAGTCTATTTATTTATTTATTTATTTATTTATATTATTCTATAGGTGCGGATGGTGTTCCAATTAAGTTTATTAAAACTATACTACCTCAAATCCTATCCATTTTCACACACATAATTAATTTTTGTATAACCAGCTCATCGTTCCCTGATTGCTGGAAACTAGGCAAAGTAATTCCTGTACCCAAAAAAACCCATCCTTTATCTTGTGCTGACTTCCGACCCATAAGCATTCTACCCTGCCTGTCTAAGGTCTTTGAAAAAATTTTGTCGAAGCAGATCTCTAACCACATTAGCCGCCATAATTTATTCTCTTCGGTGCAAACGGGTTTTCGCCTTAATCATAGCTGTTCTACGGCAATGGTAAAGATACTTGACGACATTAGAATTCAATATGATATGGATAAATTGACTATTTTATGTTTGCTTGATTTTTCCAAGGCCTTTGACCGAGTTAACCACGAGATCTTATGTAAAAAACTGGATTTGTACTTTGGCTTCAGTAGAAGATCGGTATGCTTAATTAAAAACTACTTGGAACACCGAAGTCAGAGAGTAAAAGTTGGTGACACTTTTTCGGATTCAATGAATCTACTTTCTGGTGTTCCACAAGGTTCAATTTTGGGTCCTTTGCTATTTTGCATGTTCATTAATGACCTCCCCCTAGTGTGCAAAAATGTCATGTTGCATCTTTATGCTGATGATGTCCAATTATACCTTTCCGCTCCATTTAACTTGTTGGAAGACCTTATCTACAGAGTAAATGAAGATCTTTTAGAGATCTACAATTGGTCATTGTGCAACGGGTTAACTCTTAATCCTGCTAAATCGCAGATCATTGCTATTTCTAAAAAGAAATTTGATGTGACAAATCTTCCACCTGTCTTTATTTCTTGTTTTCAACTTAAATTTGTTGAATCTGTCACTAATTTAGGCTTTTAAATAAATCGCACCCTCTCAGTAACTGATCATGTCAATTTCACCATCAGCCGAATTTATGGTGGTCTCCGAAAATTAAATCTTTTCTCCACCTTGACACCTTTAGACACTAAGCTAAGGCTCATTAAATCTCTGTTGCTACCTATCATTGATTATGCTGCAGTGGTTTACTGTCGGCCTGATTCACACTCCATGCAGAAATTGCTTGTTGCTTTTAATGACATGGTCAGGTACGCTTATGGTTTGCGAAGATTTGACCACGTTTCCCAATATCATCAACTTGTCCTAGGATGTACGTTCAAGCAATTTCTTGATTCAAGATGTTGCTTGTTTTTACATAAGATTATTTATAGTAAGACACCACCTTATCTGTTTGATAAACTCCGCTTTGCGCGTTCTGCTCGAACCTTGAACCTCATAACTCACTCCTCTAATTATTTGAATTCGTCTAGACTTTTCTTTGTTTATGCTATCAGACTATGGAACTCCCTGCCTATAATGGTAAGGCAAATTATAGGAACTATAAAGTTTAAAAAAGCATTATTTTTGAATTTTCGATAAGAATCTCAAACAGAATACTCAAACAGCAATTTGAAATAATCATTATCTGATAAAAAAAAAAAAAAATCTTACTCTAATTTTTCTTAAATTAATTACTTGAAATTATTTTTAATTTTTAATTTGTAATTTGTTTATATTTTTATAATTTTCCTTTATCCGCACTATTTTTGTAATAACTCAGGTACTATAAAAGACAATGTCTTATTTGTACACCACTTTTAATAAATTGAATTGAATTGAATTGAAATTGAGAGATGAACAGATCTTTACATTGTCTTGAAGAAAGTAAGATTATTGTAGCGCTATGTCAATCGCGATTGATTCGGTCACACTAGACCACATCCATCAATCCCTTGCAACTGAAACCAATGAATATAAAGTGAACGAAACGCACAAAAAAGTTATGTTTCGTTCATTAAACTTATTCTCAATAATTTCACAATAAAAAATAGGAATGGAAATAAAACTGAATGTATATTCTTCAGTTTATAAACTATGGAAGATGGCGCAAACGGAGTCGAAAAAAAACACACACTTTCGTTTATTTTCAGATTGTTTCGTTCTCGGTCAAAACGAAACGATTGGAAAAAAATAGTTGAATGGACGATTGATTGAAAGATCGAATCCCTGAACCAATCAATCAATGATTGAATCGATCTTTCAAAATGAACGGTTGGCACAGATCTAGATTATTGCACTTGATATTACTAAGGCATTTGATTTGGCACCAGGCTCTCTTATCGGATCGTATTGGACGGTTTCTAGTCTGATCTGCACAAAATAAAGGCTGGTGTTCCACAGGACTCCGTTTTGTCTCCGAAACTGTTCTTCATTTTTATAAATTAAATTTCTTATGCACTTCTTAAACTCGTTCTCAAATTTAAATCCATCTCCTTTGGAAGTGCAAAGGCAAAGGTATCGTATGATAAGCTCATTTTACTCCGATCTTTTAAGCATTGTTAAGTGAGTTATAAGAAATCGTGGACATTTTAATGCTTCGAAAACTCAATGCTGTCTTATGTCATTGCAGCAAAATGTAACCCTTATGCCAACTGTTATTTAATGGCTTGCATCGAAGAATCCAAAAAGCTCTCAGTACTCGATATGTGTGCCAACAACGATCTTTGTTAGAATGGCCATGGTCCACGAGACCTTCCAAAAATGCTGCTAAGCGCTTAGGATTTCTATATCGATGGAAGAAATTTTTCACCCTCTCTGATCTGGCTTCAATTTATAAGGCATTTATACATTCAATACTCGAGTATACCTCACATCTTTGGGCAGACGCAACACAAACTTCTCTCTATTTATTGGAAACAATTTAGAACAGAGCGTTAAAACTGATAGGAAACAGAGCTATCATGGAATCATTCCCATCTCTTGAACACCGTCGCAATGTTTCATGTATTTCCTTGTTTTATCACTCATTTCTTTTATCAAACAGTTCACCAGTTATACCTGTTTCGCTAGAAATACTAATAAGTTCACCCTAAAAATTTTATGAAATCGTTTTCTGAAATTTTTTTTCTTACAGATACATATGTATGTGGCAGCACATGAACTAATAATCTGACATCTAGTGTCAGTTCCGCTGACATTTGGTCCGGTTTTCAACTTTACATGCAAGTTGACGATGTGAATATAAATTCGAGAAGGTGAATTTTAGTTGTTTCGATTTATTTTCCAATATTGTGTTGTTTGCTCGGCAGCCTCATTTCAAAAAAGATTTCTGACAACTATTTGTCTATTGAAATCAGAAATAAAAATGTCTCCAATCGTTGCATTGGTGAAATAGACATACATACGAGTACATAGATATAAAAATTGCTTGTGGAGTCGCAGGGTAAAGTTAAGAATCCTGGAAATCGTAAAGCTCAATTTAGACTTTTGAAGGTTGAAAATCCCAGCCCGACTAGTTTTCCTCCCTTGAATAGGTATCTAGCGAAAAAAATGTATTTAAAAAAATAAGAAACATTTTGTATGGTAACGCTCTGCCAATGGCTTTCACCATTCCACCGCAGTCTTGGGGTGAAAGTATTTTTTTTTTGTCATTCGGAACAGCCAAAGATCATGCCATTTTATTTTTATTTTATTGAATGTCCTTTACGGTACGGCCGGCAGCGTGTATACTTTTTATTTATATATGTATGTTCCTAGATTTTTTTTACTCTGCTGTCCTATATTAACTGTGCGACTATAATAAAGCCCTTCTTCAGTCTTAGCTGAGAGAAAAAAAAATAAGGAGACATGTTGAAATTGTAATTCAGTCGAAATGATTCGCTTTTATTGGTAGGAGAATCCATAAGTAATGAACAAGGAGGTGATATGCTTCCTATTTTCGGCTCTATGTGCCCTTAGATTTTTATTGGTCACATGTGACATGAGCAACATAAACTTTTCTAGCTGCAGATGGCTTGGCGTGCTCGTATATTGTCTTTACAGAGTTCTAGTATAAATCTTTGTTAAATATGTCTTCTATTTGTTGTTTCTGATGAGGAATGGTGAGCCCCTCACATATAGGACTAAGGCCATATAAGGGAAGGAGGGAGTGCCGCGGCGTGGCTGGCTGTATTTGTGCAGATTGAAGTCATTAAAAGAATCGTTTTTATGGCTTGAAAGGTTTTGACCTCCTTAGGGATAATATTTTCCTACAACAAGAGGCTGCAAATTTGAAGAAGAAACTCATTAAGTGAAAACAGTAAAGTTTGCAATGAGATTGATAAAACATACAGATTCTCAGGTTAATAGGGTACTTAAAAAGTTATTTCCTAGACAAATGGATATTTCATTTGAACAAAGAACACACGCATTTCAATTTCAAGCGTTACGTTCTTGAGAATGAAATTAATTGAACGTCAAATTATATGACATTTTAATTTAAAGTACCTATTTAATTTTGAATGAAAATAGCTAATTGAAAAAAAAAACAATTGGAATGAAGTTTTTTTTAAAGCAGGTTCAGGATAGGGAGAATCCTACAGATTATACATTATGTAAGATTTTTAGCAATTTTTTTTTCAATGGAATGGATGCATCATTATCAGGGCAAGGATTTTTATGTTCAAACATATTTTTTTTGTTAAACATAGAAGAAAACAAATAAGCTTTTTCACTCGATATTAGCTTCGAGCGTTTTCGGTATCCTTTTTTTGTTCAATTACTTTTTTTTAACTGATAGTAAGCTAAGTACAAAATATTATAAATTATACGATGTGTTAAAAATTAAGTTAAAAATGAAAAGAAGAAAAACAAAGAACAAAGAAGATAAATCTCAAAAAGAAAATGAATGGTCTTTGGTAAATTCTAATTATTAGAGGTAAAATATTACATTGGTAGCAAAGAAAAATGATATTTAAGTTTGTTTTAAAATATTTTAACATTCTTCTTCTTATATCGCTTGCCAAAGAATTCTATAGGCGAATGGCGTTTGCAAAGAATTTCCTCTACGATGTAAGGAAAGTACGAGTATATACAGGGGATACAGGGGATGTTAAAAGTATTTAACCTATTTGGTGTAGAAAACTGTAATATATAGTATATCATTATTTTACCGTTATTTTCATGAACAGTGCTCTAGTGAAATAGCCAGTTGCATTCCTTCCCTGAAAAAATATAACCGTAATACCCGTACTTCTAGGAATGCCCTTCAGTTTACCCTTGAGCCCAACTTCGAACGTACTGTCAAATACGAGATTCTTTTTTTAGTCGCACTACACGAATGTGGAATGCTTTACCTGGCTCAGTATTTCACATTCATTTCAATGTGCAGAGATTCAAAACCAATGTGCATCGGTATCTGCTTTCTAATCCTATTCTAATTTCCTAATTGCTTGCACTGTGTATTTAACATTATAAGGGTATTCATAACCCCTTGAGTGTGCGTATAATATAAAAAAAAGGTACTGAGGTTGATTCGTCTGTTTTATACTGAAGTGAAAAAGAAGTGTACGATACGGTCAAAGGTGCTTAAAATACATGTTGTTTAAGCAGCAAAGCCAGGGACGTGGTCATGCCATTGAAGATCATAAATTTATCTTATAGTGTTGCTGAATGCAGCAATTAGTTTTCGTCTACTCTCAGAGTCACAATTGCAGCAAATTTCACATCCATTGATGTAAGAAGAGGAATAGCCAGAGTTTTAGCTGAAATCTTTCGAATTTCTATTGGAGTTAAGTATTTATATTCCCAAATAAATCTAAGGGCCCCGTATACTCTACCAACAAAATAATTAATGTGATTCTCCCAAGTTGGTGACCTATTTATTAAAAACGATCCCAAGAATATTAGTTGTTTCCACAAAATCAATAGCGATATTATCAATCTTTAAATGAGAAATTGAAATAACCAAACATTTCGTTTTCGAAGGGCCTAAAAATAGGTCATTTTGTTGGGACCAAATATAGATACTTTATATTTGAACACAGTTTTCAATAAGACCAAGTGGATTACTCGAATAAAGTTGCACATCTTATGCGTACATCTTTCGAAGTGAGTATCTTAATATGGATGGATACTTGCGGAACACCTTTCAAAACTGGCAAAAATGAAGATAGTGTATTGTGAAGATATAGTGTAAAGTAGAAAACTGCAGAAAATGAAAAATTTGCTTGGTGTAGAAGCTTACGTATTAGAATCGAGTGGTCAATTGTATCGAAAGCTTTCGAAAAATCCAGCAAAACTAAAAAAAACTGCCTCAAATCTTCAGTCACGTTAATTAGTTATGTCGTGCAGCTATACTTTATCCGGAAACCAGATTGGAAAGCTGACAGAATATCGGCTCTGCTTGACTCTGATATGAATACAAGAACCAAGAAGTACACTTGCAGTAATTGATAGAAATGTCTTATGCATCATGTAGAAACTGCGTCCACTGACAGTCTAGCCCTGTGGACCGATTACCTATGGATGGAATTGATATGGAACATATTGTAGACATTCTCACGGAGCCATGCAGTATGGATTAAATCCAAAACTATGAAAGGATTCAATAGGTTTTGTCTCTTATTGTGTGTCTGCTTTTGTAGAATCATTTGGAAATTGAATCACTCACTTACCACACACCACATTCATTCGACACCATCTAAACTGTGCTAACATAGGCAGTTTATTGACGGGTGCTGAAACAGTACATAATTAGATTGAGTGATCATTTGGACCCACGCCCCGTAAACCTTCGTCAATGCCCTCAGTCCGGTAGCTGGAGATCTAAGGAGTCATAGGCAGGGGCACAGAAGTAACCGAAGTTCGTCCGGGGGGCATTTCATTGTGTTGAGAAAAGAAATCAAGTCTTTGGTTTTCATTTTGGACAGAGCAGGGCATTTGCAGAGGAAATGATGGTCTGTTTCCTTTAACCGCTGGTCCGCATAGATATGACAGGGAGTCGTGTGAGCAATGCCTAGATTCGCTGCATGCTCTCCTATTGGCCGGCCCCGGCGTCTACAACAAGTAGCTATGATCCTGGCTATGTCTTGCCTGGGTCTGTATATTAAACCAAGTGATCAGGATTTATTATAGGTGACTCTGACTCTTTCCTTGAGTGAGTTTTGAAGGGCTGATCCTTGCCTGACCAGCTCATCCGCCCGCTCATTTCCATAGCTGCCACAATGACCTGGAATCCAGATACGATTGACATTGAGGTTAATATTGAGCAAGTTCATTCCGGCATTACTAGACCAGCTTGGAGGATGATGTACTAGAATTAATGGCTTTATCAGCCACCCGACTTTCTGTGATAAGAGCTGAATTGGTTAAGAGCTTGTTTAAGTTCCTTTCGTGCTGCCTTGATAGCCAGTACTTCATCTTGAAATACACTAACAAGGTCGGGTAGCCTAAAAGACCAATAGATACATACGTATATTGAGAATCTCAGAAAATATTCCTGAACCATTGCCACACTCCATCTTTAATCATCAACAAAGATAGTTGTTTCAGAGAATTTAGTCATTATCCCATATTAATGGGAAACTAACCTTAAGGGTAGGTGTCCCTCGAAAAAAAAAGAAGTAAGAACTTTGCGCAAAACTTCACTAATGAACATTTTAGGAGTGCATTGGTGAGTGAGAGTCGAAAAAATTTCTTTTGGAATCATAACGTTTTACAATCCAACAGTTCGATTCGTTTAGTCTTAATGCACTGCAAGATACTCAAGATACTACATATAGGAGCGCAATGGGTAAAAGGTACATAAAAAAGCTTAATGCATCAGTTGGGCAAGACCCTAGAGCCCCTGTAGTGCCAACGTTAACAGTTCTTTTTACAAAAGGTTTTACTACAGGAGCACAGTGGTTCCGGTTTGTATGGAAGAATGGTCAAAACCCTATAAGATATAAAATACTGAACGGATTTGAAATGTTAAAATTAGCTTTTTACATATTTGGTGAATATTTGCTTTGAGAATTATATAAAAATAATTATAAAAATATTATTAGAAAAAAGCAAAAAATCTACGCGCAGCATTTCTATCATTTGAATTTCCACCACCTTGTTTTGACTTATCAACTATCAGTCCAAGTTTTTTAAATTCTTCTTGAATTCTTTTCTTTTGTGCTGCAAGAAGAGGTTTCTCACTATTTCCAGTGATCCATTTTTGGAAATCTAGTCGGTATGCTAAATGAATAAAGATTAGAAAAACCTTATCCATCGCATGTAGCACACCTATTACAGAGCAGTTTATGTCAAAGCGTTGCACACCTATCCGTCAACCATTGTTAACTTGAGGACATGTTGAATGTTTATATGTAGTATGGTCAGTTATTTTAGCTAAAGTTTCAGATAAATCATTAATCTGGTTCTCATTGTTGCTCTGCGCTGCTTTATTCAACTCTGCCGTTTAATTTTTGAATTGAAAACGTATTGGGCAACAGTATCGAATCGATCCTGATTTTGCTATAAAATTTGTTTTTCAGAATCAATCTCCAAATTTTTAAAAACTTCTGTTCTATCAATCTTCTACAATTCTTTGGGCTGTAAAGACTTTGGTTTTTTCGTTTACCAAGTTCCTGATGACTTAGTACTGGTGTTTTGTTAACTTTGCCTCAACCAAAATTTTCAAAGCAACATTTGAATTCAATTGGTTTGCTTTAAAATTGTCTGTTGACTGGCTATGCTTCAAACCACAAGCAGTGTTTTCATCTATTGCAGCAATGCTAGCAATTTTTCTCTGCTTACTTCGAGAAGAGATTTTGGAAAATTACTTCTACGACCTACCTAGATTATCTGGTGAATTAATTGTTTCTTCTTCTTCGGCTTCTTCTTCTTGGTTCTGTAAAGACCAGAAGTCTTCGACGCCGACGCAATCAAGCCAAGCACTATATGTAGATAAAAAAGGCATCATCTCTTCGCCAACATTTTTTAAATATGATGGGTTCACTTGTCAAGTTTTTAAAACCTTTCGAATTGGGCATAAAAAAAACTTGCCAAGTGAGCCCATCGAATTTTAGTCAGTAATCATTAAATAATAAAATTTCTCTATTACATTGTAGCTGTTTCAATATTATTCTACTTTAAATATTCGGTATTAAACTTTCATGAAGTAAGAACTTGGCATACTTTTAGATCTCAGTACTTTTCACGGCTGACATGTAACACAAAGGTTTTTGTATAGAAGAACTTGGCTCTTTTTTTAACATATATGTTTTTGGTCTGATCTCACTCCTTTTTGCAAAGATTTTAATATTTTGCCATGTCAAAATCTCGAAAGATACGGAAAGATAGTAGGGTGGGCTCTACCTAGTAAAATCAACTTAGTTTGTAGCTTCCTATTTCTTTTGGTATATTTTCTTTTTCTTATTGGTTGTTTTGATTTGCGCTTCAATTATTTCTTCTTATCCTGGCAAGATACCTAACACTAACATACCTACCTTAATTACAGCAATCGGAAGTGCTCCATATAAATTGAACATTTTCTCAGAAAGTGGGCGGATACCACGCCCTCTGAATGGAAAACCTAAATTTTTATTTTTGGTCCTTTATATGCAATTTGAGCTCTACCGTTCTACCAAATTTTATTGTTCTACTGCAATCGGAAGTGCGCCACATATAATTTACATCAGTTCTGAGGAAGTGGGCGGATACCACGCCCCTAAATGCAAAACCGCTAATTTTATATTTTTTTCCTTGCATGCAATTTAAGCCCTACCACTTTACCAAATTTCATCGTTTTACAGCACTCGGAAGTGCTCTATTCAACCAACACCAATTCGGAGAAAGTGGGCGGATACCACGCCCCCTAAATGGAAATTTTCAAATGTTCGATTTTTTCCTCTGCTTGCATGACAAGACCTACCGTTGTGCAAAATTACAAGATTCTACGATGTCGGGAAGTGCTCCATAATTTTGATGATCTGTCAGTCAGTCAGTTACGGTTTTTGTGATTTTTGAGGCCTTATGTCTCAGGAACCGCTTATGGTAGAAAATTGAAATTCAATGAGGCGACTGTGCCTGACTAGCTTAGCATATGTTCGAAATTTTAAGTTTCTGACTTCATTGGTACTGAAGATAGGGAGGGGGGGGGTCAAAAATCGCCTGAGTTTGTTCCTGTAAAAATTTCTAACTTGTATCGTACTAAAGCAATTTTCTTAATAAATTGCTTCTGGACACTCTCAAAACAATGACAGTTCGTGCAAAAAACTGAGTAAACAGACTTTTTGTGGCAATTCTAAATACCACAATACTAAAATAAAATGCATGACTAGATCGCACGAACTTGCTCTTATATGTAAAAGAACTTTGGAATTTAAAATACATTTTATAAAGATAAAACATGGATGTAATGAGATACAAATGTTCAAATGCATGGAATTGCCTGATTTACGGAAAAGTATGAATTTACGCAAATAACGTTTAAAAATTGTTTTATTAAAGTAATTTTTTATGTAACAAATTTCTTTTAAATTTTTCTAGAACGATATTTGGGACGCCAATTTTAAGTGCTGAGTAATATAGATTTTAGAAAATAATTTCAAAAAATAATAGTTCACACATTTTCAAGATATTGATTTTTCAAAAAATAATTTGGATTTTTTTTCTCCAAAAACAAAAAAATATTTTTTTTTTCAAATATTTTTATATACAATATTATTTTAAACTTAAGAGGGCTCCTGGGGAAAATTTTTGGTTAAAATCGTTAGAGCCGTTAATGAGAAAGTCGAAAATCAAAAAAGCCGTTCTATGACAGGCACATTTTTCCCCAAATTTTTTTTTTTACAAAAATGTAGTCCATATCCATAATATCACACCTAATTTTATTGATCAAAATCGTTTAAGCCGTTTTCGATGATTTGATTAAAATTTGCAAACTCGTTGTTTTAACCTAGTTTCATACTAAAGCAGCTCTAACAGCGTACTAATTCAACTAAAGTTTTACGCCAATAGCTTCAACAGCCACCCAACTGTCTATGATAAAAGCCGAATCCCGGTTTTGGTTTAAATATTGTTTGAGCTCCTTGCGTGCTTCTTCGATAGCCAGTACTTTATCTTGAAATACACTAACAAGGTCGGTAGCCTATAAAAGACCTAGATATATTGAGAGTCGTAGTAATCTTAACCCTGTCTTCAATATTTTTTTTCCAGTTCAACTTGGGGTCTAGAATAACTCCTAGGTATTTTGTACTGGAAAGGAGCAAAAGTATTTGGCCGTTGAGTCGAGGTAGAGCGAAGGGCTATATCTTAGTTTTGTTAGTAAATAGCATCAGTTCAGTTTTGCTTTGGTCAACACCTAGTCCACAACTCATGGTTAAGTTACTAACTTTATTTAAAGCCATTTCTGTGATTTCTCTTTACACAGGTGTAAAATTTCCTGACACAAGTAGTACCTTGGGGTGTTCCTCTATTAACGTTCTTGGTCAAGTTTATATAACCTTACGTACCTAGCATCCTTCTGTCGCTGAGCATGGATATTATCCACTCCCTGATGTAGTCTTCAACGCCAAACTCGATGAGTGATTCCAGGATGGACTTAGTAAGGACGTTGTTGAAAGCCCTTTCTAAGAACATAGCGAGTGTAATTTAGAAGTTTTCTCAATTGTACACATTTCCTTATGAAGAGCTTTTTTTTTTTGTGGACTTACCCTTAAGCTATGCATGTTCAGATTTTTCAAGAGAACATGAATTAAGAAGCTCTCTAATATTAATTTGGTGAATGCGTTTTAAAGTTTTAAGTACAAAAGAAGTCAGACTAATTGGCCGGTCATCCTTCACGGATTCATATAGACTTTCTGGATAAAAACTGCTCTTACATGTCTCCATGACTCTGGTACAGAGATATACATCCCTTGAAAAATTGGGTATCTGAAGACTCAAAGAAGATTTACATACCTAACTATATTTAAACGCAGTAACAAAAAGGCTAGTGTATGTCCTAAATAGAATGTCTTTCATATGTATTAACCGAGCAGCTTTCGTTAACAAGGGCAGGGTTCCCCAAAGTAAACCTTTTCTTAAATCCCCTATTAATGATCTCAAAATTGAAGAAAGACCCTTACCCTAGCATGATTTTTTTTCAGAATTCAACCCGGTAATCCTATAAAATTTAAATTTGTGTTCGATAGATCCTTAGATTCCATTGTTTGTGAAATATATTCATAGTTGAAATCCAGTCTCCGCATCTCTGTGAGTTTAAAGAACAGCAATTCTAAAATTAGCCTACACAAAATACAGATACAACATTCCACCTCCAATTTTGTGGATAAAGGTATACAAGTAAGCTCACCAACACGGATATGACAAATTTGTCCAATATTCTTTTTCACTTCTATTTAATTTTATAAAGCACTGCACCTAAACTCTGTTATCAATTGCAACAAGCTCCACTATACTACCATAATGCTGCAGCTGCAACCTGCAGGTCATGCCAGGACATACCAGGAACTGTATTGCATTACTTTTTCCATTGGCCACATTAATCACGCAGAACTCTGCATCAATTTTCAAAGCTAGTCTCCATGCCAACAGCACACACCGTTCGTGTGGCTAAAATCCTTAAAGCCACTTAATTAAATAAGCAGCGAGCTTTGTTATACAAAAATAGCGCGTTATAAGAGCCAGATAAATCTATATTGAATCGAATATGGAAGCGAGCATAATCACTCGATTTCTGTTGCTACAATCCGCTTATGAAGTAACGCACATTGCTATCTACGAATTTCTATATTCTTACTCGCAGTTCCATAGCTGTTGTACAATGTACCTACATCTATCCCGAAAATGATTAATGGCGTGTGGTCGTCGGCGTCGGTTATATGCTCGTACTGGTCACAGAGATTCTGCAACAATAGACATACCGATACCAAAATGGTAACAGGGTGTTCCCGAAATTACAGCAATTTAATTTTCCATTATAAATAAGATAGATAAAGCAGTAGTGATTCCAAAAAAATCCTCAGTTCTTGTCAGATCTCGGATCTCCGTTTCTCCGTAGAGACAAGACCTCAAGAAGAGATAGGAACTTTGTTTCAGTTGTGTTATGGGGTGATTGTTGGTTGGGCGACTGGCTTGTTGAACGAAGAGCTGGTGGGAGCTTTGTATATACACTAGGGTGTGTCACTTTTGTATGGCCGCAAAAAAGTACTCTTATTTTCAAATGTAATAGTGCTCAAAAGTTGTATTAGGGTCTGAGGTTTAAGAACATGTACAAAAAAAATAAGATATCGTTCGTCTTTGGCTCGCTCAAATCGGTTGAAGTTGAAAAAAAAAATTTAATTTATACTAATTTTTACTTGCGATATAGGTACTATAGGGCAAGTTCTGCATTTGGAAAAAAAATCGAACTCGAGATTTTGATCAAAGTTGACATTACGATGATAGCGAAGGCGAAAAAAGTGGGTCTGACAATTCCGTCTGTCTGTCTGTATGTCTGTATGTCTGTATATGTCTGTATGTCTGTATGTCTGTATGTCTGTACCTCGAACTACAGCCTAAACTACCGGAGGTATTTTCTTCAAGCTCGGTACTTAAGGGTCTTCGGTGATTCCCTAGAGGAGAAATTGAAATTTTTTTTTTAGCTCCATAACTAACGGTACCCCCATACACCCGTAATGCAAAATCTTATTTATCTCGAAAACGGCTCTTTTATATTTATTTGCGATAGCTTAAAAAATGAGACGAACGCACTTTGGCTGTTTTACTTCGACTAACTTTATTGGTATATATATTATTCTTAACAACTAGGTAATAAGCTTATATGCTAGTTAAGTATACACTGGGGTGCAAAACAATTCATACATTACATCCCCCCAAACTTAATAGAAAATATACTTAAAATATTAAAGTAACCTATTTCTAAAACTACCCAACACCAATATATATTTTTCAAATAAAGATCAAATAAAAATAAATTAGATATAATTTCAAAATATAATAAATAAAGGTAATTCTAATAATTTCAGTTTACACTTTTTTTTTTCAAAATTTATATCTGGGTTTATATACTTGAAGTTGTAATCTTTTAGATTGTCGTTTTGATGAATTCTGATCATTTTCAGCTTCTTTATTTTTTCGAAAAGTTCGAATTGGCGAAAATTTTAAAGTTTTTACGTTTGATTTTCTTAGCTGATTTTGATGTGCTTTACGATGTATACCGTTTAAGCTAATTAAATAAAGGACATTTCCTAACTTCTTCATAATAGTTGCTGGTGACCAAATAATACTTGTTTTACCTTCAGCTCGGTACAAAACATTTTCTCCGATTTCAAAATTTATAGATTTAAATACTTTATTACTTTTTTCACTTATAGAAACCTTGGTACTTGCATCCCTGTTTTCCTTGTTCTTTTCCGTTTTTAAAAGATCCATTAATGTCTTAGGTCTATTTTTGAATATCATGTTAAAAGGGCTTTCGTTAGTTGCTGTGGATGGTGTTGATCGATATTTCAAAAGGAAATTTTCAATTTTATGCTTAATAGGTACTGTTCTATTATTGGAATCTAGCAAAAATTTTCTTAAACTCGTTTTTATCGTTTGTACACCCCTTTCAGCTAACCCATTAGACTCTGGATGGTATGGAGGGCTCTTTAACAATATAATTCCATTATTTGCACAAAAACTTGAAAATGCAATGGACCCAAATGGTGGCCCATTATCTGACACTATTGTATCTGGCAGCCCAAAATATGAAAAAATTGTTCGTAACTTATCTATTAATACTTCGGCTGTAGTTGTTCTCATTAATTTAATATCCATCCAACGACTAAAACTATCCATAAGGATAAGGAACGTATTTTGGTTGAAATGAAAAAAATCAATATGAATTCTACCAAAAAATCTCTTTGAATGTGGCCAGTTACTAGTTTCATTTGTACATGACCTTTTTGAAGTTATTTCACAACTATTACACTGCTGTACATATCTCTCTATGTCCTCGTCTATTCCTAACCACCACACATAAGTTCGAGCTAGTGATTTCATTCTTACTATCCCAACGTGAGTATCATGCAACAACTTTAATGTCTCTTCCCTCATATTTGTAGGAATAAGTGTTCGGTTCCCATACAAAATACAATCATTATAAACCGATAAACTTTTCTGTTTCTGAAAATATTTTCCAAACCCTTGTGGAACTGGTTTCGGGAACCCATTTTTTAAATATGAGTGAAGAAGCTTTAATTCTTCTTCTTCCTGGGTAGCCACTCCGATTTCACTAAATAGTAAAGGTAAATTATCACCTAAGTTTAGAGAATTTATTTGAATGTCCTCAACGTCAGTTTTATGTTCGAGAGGTAAACGAGACAATCCATCAGCATGTTGCATTTTTGTTGCTGATTTATGAACCAGCGTATAGTCGTACATACTCAGAAAAATGGCCCAACGGTGAATACGCGCTGCGGCTACAGGTGGAGTACCCTTTTTGGGATTTAAAATTTCGCGTAATGGGAGACTATCACTATGGATTACAAACTTTTTCCCATATATATATTTGTGGAACCTTTTCACCGCAAATACAATTGCTAGCGCTTCGCGGTGAAGCTGAGAGTAATTCTGTTCTGATGGACTAAGCGTGCTTGACGTAAATAGGACCGGTCGCTCTTCACCATTTACCACATGCGACAAAATACCTGCAACCCCGTAAGGACTTGCATCACAACTAACTATAATTTCCTTGTCAGGGTCGTAATGAACTAAAATTGCACTATTTAAAAGTAAGCTTTTGCTCTTTTGAAAAGAGTCTTCGCATTCTTGCGACCAATCAAACTTTGCATCCAGTTTCGTTAAATTATATAAAGGTTTAAGCTCAGCTGAAAAATTGTTAACAAATCGAGAATAATAATTAATCAACCCAAGGTATGATTTAAGCTGCTGTAAGTTTCGTGGCGTTGGAGCCTTCTTTACTGCTTCGAGTTTTTCACAATTTGGTCTAATACCTTCCCCAGATATGCAATGCCCTAGATACTTTACTTCGCGACAAAAAAATTTACATTTCAACAAATTAGCTTTTACATTGTAACTTTCTAATCTATCTAGTACCTTCAAAAGAATCTCTTCACACTCAGCCTCATCTTTTCCACCAATTAAAATATCATCTATAAAACATTTTACCTTTTCGATTCCCACCAATATTTGATCCATCGTTGCTTGAAAAATTGCTGGAGCACATTTAACTCCATAAACTAAACGTCTGTATCTAAACAACCCTCGGTGAGTATTAATCGTTAAGTACTGTTGGGAATTTTCAGTAACTTCTAACTGGGCATACGCCCCCTCTAAATCAATGGTACAAAATACCTGGCATCCCACAAAGCTCACAATTATGTCATCAAATCTCGGAAGTGGATAATGATTAGTTTCGACATACTTGTTTATTGTAACCTTACAATCCACGCATAGTCTCACAGACCCATTTGCTTTTTGTACAACCACGATTGGAGATGCCCAGGAACTATACCTAACTGGAAAAATAATATTTTCTGCACACAATCTGTCTAGTTCTTTATTAACTAACTCACGCAATCCGAAAGGCACCGTGTATGGTTTAAAAAAAATTGGAGTGCTATTTTGGCACATTACAAATTCGGCTTTGAAGCTTTTAATAGGACTCTTATTTGTTTTCGAGAAAACCGATGGAAACTTTTCAATAATATGACCAGCATTTTGGTCCACTTGGCTTTTTATCTGATTAATTTTAAATGCCAATCTCCAATCTTTAAATAAACAGTCCATCCAAGAACGTCCTAAAAGCGGTGTGAACTTCCTACTTGTATTAACCAAATAGAGTTTAAGATTATACTTTTCCCTTTTGCCAGAAACTACCACCTCCGCAAAACCAACGATCTTAACTTTATCTCCCGATATGACGTGAACATTTGTATCGCAAGTTAAAATTTTAGCTTCAGGAAAAAAATATTTAAATTCATCATAATGGATAACAGAAATGCATGCACCAGAATCTAATTCCATTTTAATTATCTTATTATTACAAACTATATCTAGATATAATGCATTATCTATTTTATTTATGAACTTAATATCACTAAATTCGACACAATTGATATAATTTAAATTTTTATTATCTACGCTATCATAATCATCTGTTGTCTCATGCAGATCGTGGATATTTCCCTTGCTTCCTCGTTTTTGTATACGCTTTGGAGATGAGTTTGCAAAGTAACAGTCTCTCGATACATGTCCCCATTTATGACAACGAAAACACTGTATGTTTTGCCTCAACCGGTTTCTTCCTCGGTTATTATTTTTACTGTTGTTAAACGGAGAAGAAGAACGATCATTCATTCTTCGTGATGAATGTGAAAAGGAAGGCGAATTTGACTTTCGATTAAAGATTTTACAACGGGAATTTCCATAGCTCCCACGGTTATAAGCTTGAACCTGATTCACACTGCCGGGCTTTACGCTTATTGCTTCCATTTCATTAATTAAAAGTTCTGTTGCTAGGGCCTTTTCTAGCATATTTTCTAATGATTTAGTTACCGTATCTTCGTCTATTAACTTCGCTTGTACTTTTTTATTATTAAGCCCCATTACAAATTTGTCTTTTAATGCTGTTTCTAGAAACGACCCAAAATTACAGCTATCGGCTAAAATCTTAATCGACACTTCATATTCCGAAATTGTCTCATTGCCCTTTTGAGCACGTGACCAAAACTTGAAATGCTCCGCGGTTATGTTCTTTTTCGGTTCGAAGTGTTTTAATAGTTTCGCTATTATTTCCGTATAGGTAAAATTTTCAGGTTTACTTGGGGCTACTAAAGTTTTCATGATTTTATAAAGTTCTATGCCTCCAAACCCAATTATAAATGACACTTTATCTTTTTCATCTGTGATTTTGTTTAACCGTAACAAATGATCCATACGCTCACTATACGAACTAAAATCATCACCAATATTATAGTATTCAATATTTCCAACAAAATTTGTAGCCATTTTTATTTTTTCATTAATTTTCCCGTCTACTTTAACTTTTTCTATTTTAATGTTCTCTTTTAATCCCGTTTCATCTGCCATCAGGCAATAAAATTATCACTATAACATAAATTTAGTCGCAATTTCGTTTTTTTTTTTCATATACTTTGATCTAAATTATGTAGTTTTACTTTTAAATGTTAATACTTTTTATATTTTTCGCTTTAATTTATAAAATTTTAACTATTTTGAATCCTCGTCGCCATTTTTATATTTATTTGCGATAGCTTAAAAAATGAGACGAACGCACTTTGGCTGTTTTACTTCGACTAACTTTATTGGTATATATATTATTCTTAACAACTAGGTAATAAGCTTATATGCTAGTTAAGTATACACTGGGGTGCAAAACAATTCATACATTACAGGCTCTAACGATTTTGATAACAAAAATTAAGTGTGAAATTGTGGACATGGACTATATTTTGGTGAAAAAAAAAATTTGGGGGGAAATGTTATTAGGGGTACCTGTCATAGAACTGTTTTTTTGATTTTCGAATTTCTCACCAACGGCTCTAACGATTTTTACCGAAATTTTTATGCAGGAGCTGCTTTGCATTTGAAAAAATATAAACTAAAAATTTTTTCGAAAAAATAGTTTTTGGATTTTTAAAAAAATAATAAATTTTTTTTTTTGAAAATTCAATTTCTTGAAAACCGATACACGATTAAATTTTTAAATTACGTTTTAAAATGTATTTTATTAAATTCTAACAATTTGCATACCAATTTTTTTAATAAAAATTTTAAGGAAAATTTAGTACACAAAAAACATGTTTCAGTGTGTCTGTATGTCTGTACCTCGAACTACAGCCTAAACTATCGGAGGTATTTTCTTCAAAATTGGTAGTTAAGGGTCTTCGGTGATTCCCTAGAGGAAAAATTTAAATTTTTTTTTTAGCTCCAAAACTAAGGGTACCCCCCATACACCCGTAATGCATAGTCTTATTTATCTCGAAAACGGCTCTAACGATTTCGATAAAAAAAATTAAGTGTGATATAATGGACATGGACTATATTTTGGTCAAAAAAAATTTTGGGGGGAAATGTTATTAGGGGTACCTGTCATATAACGGTTTTTTTGATTTTCGAATTTCTCACCAACGGCTCTAACGATTTTAACCAAAATTTTTATGCAGGAGCTGCTTTGCATTTGAAAAAATATGAACTAAAATTCTTTTCGAAAAAATAGTTTTTGGATTTTTAAAAAAATAATACAATTTTTTTTTTGAAAATTCAATATCTTGAAAACCGATACACGATTAAATTTTTAAATTACGTTTTAAAATGTATTTTATTAAATTCTAACAATTTGCATACCAATTTTTTTAATAAAAATTTTAAGGAAAATTTAGTACACAAAAAACATGTTTCAGTGTGTCTGTATGTCTGTACCTCTCACTACAGCCTAAACCACAGGACCTATTTCTTTCAATCTCGGTAGTTAAGAGTCTTCGGTGATTCCCTACAGGAGGAATTGAAATTTTTTTTTTAGCTCCAAAACTAAGGGTACCGCCCATACACCCGTAATGCAAAATCTTATTTATCTCGAAAACGGCTCTAACGATTTTGATAAAAAAAAATAAGTGTGAAATTATGGACATGGACTATATTTTGGTCAAAAAAAAATTTGGGGGGAAATGTTATTAGGGCTACCTGCCATAGACCCGTTTTTTTTTTTTATTTTCGACTTTCTCATTAACGGATCTAAGGATTTTAACCCAAAATTTTCAGCAGGAGTCCCCTTAAGTTGAAAATAATATTGTATATAAAAATATTCGAAAAAATATTTGTTGGGTTTTTTTGAATTTTTTTTTTTTTAATCAATATCTTCAAAACCTATGAACGATTATTTTTTGAAATTATTTCCTAAAATCAATATTATTTAATACTTAAAATTCGCATCCCACATTTTTTTCGTGAAAAATTTTAGAGGAATTTCTTATATACAAAATTTATTTAATAATAAAACGTTTTTTTTAAGTTTATTTGCATAAATTCATACTTTTCCGGAAACCAGACGGCAATTTTATGCATTTGAACCTTCTTATCTCATTAAATCCATGTTTTATATTTATAAAATGTATCTTAAATTCCAAAGTACTTTTACATAAGAGCAAGTTCGTGCGATCCAGTCGTGCATTTTATTTTTTTTTCTGCGTGGGCTTCGTCATTCTCCAATAATCTCGTTGTTGAAAGATCAAGTGTCAAGTTCAGTGAAAAAAGTTCGATTTTTTTATAAAATTATTAATATAAACAGGTAAGTTCGACAGATAGCGATTGTTCCGATGACGAACCCAAATCAAATCTACCGAAGACAAAAAAAAAATCAAAGAAAAATCTAGGCCTGAAATACCTACCACTAAGAATTATTTAAAATAAATTGGAATTATAATTTTCATGTATTCAAACGGCCTGTATCGCAGCTCTATTAGAAAAGACCTAAGAACAATCACATACAAACATAAGAAACTTTCACATGCAACATATTGAGAGCCATAAACTCTATGTCAAATCATGGCATGATAAGCTTTTTAAAACACGACACCAGTTTTGACAGCATCACGAAGCAACTTTTTCTCGTGTCAAAAGATGATTTTCTTAGCAGTTTATCAGCAAATAGTTACAACTCCAATTTGAAGTGGCCTAAAACAATACAATCCCTCAAAATCTCATAAATGGAGATACAAAAATTAAGTCTTGACTGGGGTATCTGCATTAAGTCATGATTTGGACATATTTGCAAGTGATCAAAGTAACACTCGTCCTGAGGGCGCTTCTGATTTGAGTGTTGGTGGAAATGGGGTTACTCATTTCACAGCAACTGTACTCAAACATGTCAACCATAAAATCTTCTCTGACAATTGGTCCAACAGTCCGAGACTCCAGGTACATCTTACCTTAAATGGTCTTTAGGGCATAATAAACCATGTATGGGCTGTTAGCTTGCAATTGAAAATTGACTTGGTGCATTTTAACCCATTTATGACTATTTATATGTAACCCCGAATAAAGCTTGAAAAATTTTAATTTAATTTTCATTTTTATCTCTTTCATAATTCTTGCAGTACTTTAGTACTTTTACGTTTTTATATTGTTGATAGTAATTATTTATGGCTTGAAAATTTCTAAACACTGAAAATCGCCTTCAACCACAGTAAAAAAATGGGAACACAAAAATGGTCTCAGTCGAACTCATATACTAGATTTGCAAGGAGCCACATGCTCCAACGGGCCTGGTGGTGGGATTATACCTCAGGGGGGGGGGATAAAGAAAAGGACCACGCCCTAAGAATCTCTCCTTAACCAGGTGATTATATGGTGCCATGAAATAAAGTCCTATGTAATAAAGTCCAAAACAAAATTTTGAAGAGTGCAAAAACTCAATTTTTTTTTAAAGTTTTTACAAAAAAAAAAAATTGTTTTATACAAAAAAAACAAAATCTATTATTTTGTAATAACAAATTGTTTTGAAAAAGAGTAACACTAAACTAACAATAAAACATAAACTAGGAACAAAAAAAAAAAACAGGAATTTTCTTAAATGGTAAATATACCATAATTATTATTAACCTTTTCCACTACTGCTACAGGTTCGAAAAATTCAGTTGGCTTCAATTTCTTAAAGAGAGTTGATTAATACATTGGTGCAAATTAATTATGCCTTCCAGTTGCTTTTCTAAGCAAACTTCAATAAATCTTCCTTTAAGCATCTAGACTGTTTTGTTGGTTCATACATCTGAATGGCGCCTTTCATCTTTTGAGATTTTGCACACTCTTAATCTAATAGGATGTCCAAAATTTTGAAAAAGTTTCCTTTTTTCGGAAGTTTTGAGCACAAATAGCTATATGATACCGTTCAATCGAGCTGGTCGTTCTGAAGTTTTCATTATTTTTTAATGAAAGAGTTTCTATTCCAACCTTTAATATAAAATTTTCTATTTTCATTTCTTCTGTTATTCTCTTTGGACTTTATTTCATTTCAGTTTTGTACTTTATTGCACACTTGGAAGTGCAATAAAGTCCAAAGTTAACATAAAGATACAACTAAGATCGTGTCAAAAATTTGTAAATAAATTATTTTTAATTCTTAAACCAAATGAAGTCAATTTAAATATAGCATTCTTAATTTCAATTCAGGGTTGAAAGTTCAAAACAAGGTATAACTTCCCTACCTTGTAAAAGTCATCAGAAAAAATAATCATTTAATATTTGGTTGGTGTAAGAAACAAACTACTTCGGGACGTTTGAAAATAGCCAAAACAAGTGATTATAAAAAGAGCAAACACAGAACGCATAGAGTTCTAGACCAAAGTGATATAGGTAGGTACCTAACATATTTCGACATAACAACATTGAAATCATAATACACACATTATATAGACAATTTATTCACAACAAACATTATGTCAAAGTATCTCATTCCAAATTTATCAAATCGTTATTTAAAAATAAAAAAAATTGACAATTTTAAAAATAGTATATACATACATATATACCTACCTACGATGCTTCAAGAAAATCGCCCGAGCTGCTTAGGCTGTAGTCGAACAGACAGACAGAATTAGAAGACCCACTTTTTTCGTCTTTGCTATCATCGTAATACCTATCAACTTTGATCAAAATCCTAGTTCGATTTTTTACGAATGTGTAACTTACTTTATACATAGTTCCCATAAGTTGCAAGTAAAAGTCGTAATGTTAAGACTGATTAAAATATCGACTTCGATTTGTTTACAAATCCATAAAATGCCATATTGTACCTACCTACTTATGTCACACGTAAAAATGTACATTCAGAGGCCAACAAGTCTACCATTTCACCACAAAAATTATAAAAATACCTTCAGCCTTAAATGAAAACAGAGAAATCCTTCAAACAAAACTCTTATTTGAAACCTTGCTTGATATATATATTTTTCTGATCTACAAAAATTCTCAGATAACTAAAAAAAAAACCTTGCCAATAATGATCGAGAACGCGATGAATGAAAAAAAAAATAGATAACCCCATCCTCCAAGTAAATACCTACATACGCACGCGTACAAAGCAAAAAAAAAAGGCGTTTTTCTTTTTTAGTTCAGTATAGAGCTCCGAACAGAGTCCGAGCATGTCGAGCATGTTCCGAACATCCTCTGAACCAAACGTGCTCTGAGCGTTCTGAGTATTTTTTGAAACACACCTGAACACTTAGCTGTCGCCATTTTTTTTACATTTCCATCTGTCAAATGCCTGTGTTAAGCATTGTACTCTGTCTGCTCAGTTATTTTATTCTGAGCTTATAGAGCGCACTCTGAACACGCTCAGAACATGCTCAGAACGAAAAAAGAAACACATTTACGAAGCTCTGAACGCTCTGAACTAAAAAAGAAACACAATTTATTTTTTGACAACTCAGGCTCTGTTCTGAACTAAAAAAGAAAAACGCCTAAATAGTGTCAAGTGTTACTCAATACGATCGTGCTCTTTATCTACATCAAAACAGAGTTACCATTATCATTCTCAATTGCAAGGAGCTTTTTCAGTGGTTTTTATTAAGGAGCTTTTGAGATTTGAAGCTTTTGAGAACACATTTTAAGAAGATGAGTATGTTGAGTGTTGTCGTATTGCTTTTCAACTTAAAAAAAAACGCGCGTATTATCTTACCGCTTGGTGTTGTGGGAAAAGGTAAATTGAATATTGTTTTCAGTCGTTTTGAATCGGCAGACGGTAGCCCTACGCGTTTTTTACTTTCATTATACTTTCATTATAATGTAAACTACGGAATCGGTGTGAGAGCTTTAAAAGGCGACACACTTATGCATGGCAATGCAACCAGAATATGAGACAAACGTCCTATCTTCCCTGTACTGACAATTTTTGTTGGACAGAGTATAATAAAATACTGAAAGCTAAAATAAGATTTTCTTCAAAACCGAAAAAAATAATCAAACACCAGCTACCAACGACAAAACAACAAAAACATACACAGAGCAAAAGGTAGGTCAAGAACTTCAACAAAAAATCTTCATAACCAAATTTACAAAAACAAATACAAAGCAATCTCTCGCCCCTCACGTCTCACGTTTTACCAGACCACGTATTGAATATATATCTATGCACAAAGGTATAGAAAGATAAACAAAAATCATCCACACAAGAAAAAGTCCTTTATTTTATAACCGCCATTTATTTAAAATTTTGAATAGTTTTGCACTCTGAAATAGTATTCATGCCGACGATAGATGTCCTTTTAAATTAAGGTTTCATGAGAATACTATAGAGTGTATTATACAAAGCTCTTATTCAGTTGTGTTATGGGGTGATTGCTGGTTGGGCGACTGGCTTGTTGAACGAAGATCTGGTGGGAGTTTATCAAACGTTCTTAAGAGGCCTCCGTCCAAAATGTCGAACTCAGATTCGAAGATTGGAACTTCGAATTAAAATAATCACTCCGCATTTGTACATTCAACATGTTTGATCTTCGAAAGTTGCATTTGGGTTGCATAGAAGTTACAGCCTACAGACAACCTTCTTTCATTTGCTTGTTTTATTTTTGTGTCCTCTGCTCTGTTTGATCTGTTTGTAGAAAAGGGTAGTGTAAAGATGTATAGAGGGGTAAGTGTAGGTTCAACCTTTCCGTTGTGTGAAGTATTAGGCGATGGAACATTTGAGCAAGAAAAAAATATTATTTGTGTCTACCTAGAAGCTCCAATATGTCTAGTAAAATGAAGTTACATACATATCTGTGCACGTATGTATGTAGATATAGACCTATATCATAAAATGGAAAATTGGTGATGTTGACCTTGAATTTGAAATAATTCAGAGTTATTATGTAAGATTTTGTACCTATATTACAGATGTATTTTTTCGACCTACCTATACGTTGTCATGTACATTATTTATTTGTAATTGCAGGTTTCGATAAAATGAAAAAGAAAGACTTGCATGAATTAGAAAGGTTTTTTTATTTTAAATTCTGAATACGAATTTTGCTCTCTTAAAAATAATTTTGATGGTGATAGAGTTTTTGCTAAATTTACATTTATATTTATTCTTAGTAGGTACCTAGTTACCAATTTGATAAAAAAAAGTAAAAAGGGATTAAGAAAAGGCTAAACAACCAAAAAAGGGAAAATTAATAATTATGTGAGTATTTAGCTATGTATTTACATATGTACATGTTCATGCAAAATTTTTTTGTTCACTTTTAACTACAAAGCTATTTTTAATTGTGACTTATAGGTACTATAAGGCCAGTTATGCATTCGTTAAAAAAAAATCTAACTCGAAATTTTGATCAAAGTTGACATTACAATGATAGCGAAGACGAAAAAGGTGAGTCTCGAAATTCTGTCTGTTCGACTTCAGCCTAAACGACTCGCCCAATTTTCGTTAAACTTGGTACATGTACAGTATATGAGGCTGTCAGTGCAATAGTGGCGTAACCCATAAAATTCACTTTAGAGCTACGAGAGATTAAAGAAACAGGTTTTCTTTAAACATTTTTTGTATTTTTCCTTTGACATTTTTGATTTATCTAAAAACGTGGAATAGTTTGAAAAAAGGCATATTTTGTAGGGCAAGCTTTTTTTTTTAAATTCAACTTTATTTTGGAAAAAAAAGTTGGTTACGCCACTATTGAATTCATGGTTTTCTGTAAAAAAAAAAGAAATGCTACGCTAAACCTATTATTGATTTTACTCCTCGTCTGATAAATCGTCAAATATTTCGATTGGAACACTTGTTGACGTTTTTAAATTATTATAAAAAAAGTGATGGATTGGTGGTATAAATTGAAGCAGTTCAATTAAGTCTTTCTTTTTTTTTATCGTTTAGTTGCTTGAACAACAAGCTGGTTGAGTTTTTAATATTAACTTATTGTCTCTTTTTTGCATTTACCTCTTCGAGTAAAACATCAATTTCATTAGAATATTTATAAAAAAATGAAATTGGTTTACTTTTTTCGAAATGTAACCACTGAATTTTAAGCCATTCAACCTTGGAATTTGAAATGGGCAGTTTTCTATTTGCGATATTTTCTTCAAGAGATTTTGTGGAAAAAAAAATCAGATGAAGTCATTTTCACAATTCCAAATGAGTTTCTCTTTCTGACCGAGGAAATGACGTTAACCCAATCATCTGGGACGAAGATATCCTTATAAATTTTTTATTTTTTCTAATATACCAAAATCTCGGTCACGCGGCAAATAGGAATGGCCACTAACTAAAAATTTATTGTCGATTTCTTCAACCATAACCATAAAATCGGAATGGGATACCAAAAATTAGCACAACAGTGAAAGTTTTATATTTCTATATTGGCCCCCACATTGGTCAGAATACATAATAATTATCTTAGACTGCCCTACGTTCTTAAAATAATGCATAAGACAAGATCCAATTTCTTGAGGCCCTGTTGACGCTGTGGACTCATTCCAAACATTCATGTGAACTTTTTCAGTACCCTTATTATTTATGCCGAAGCAAAAGGTCCAAAGTTGTCTTTTGTAATATACAACCAATGTTATTAGTGCCCACTCTAGGACAAACATCATTTTTATGAATAAGAAAGGATAATTTAATATTTTATTTCCTGAGAATATTGTATTCTGCTTAAAAAAAGTCATTTTACTAAAAAGGGGTTGGGTAATGTCCTAAAAACTCTAATATCTCTTCTCAAAATTGCAAAAACTAATACCTGCCTTGAAATGAAAAAGTTGAAAATTTTAGCTCAAAAATGAAAAATTTCAAGACTTTTCAATTCCCTCAAAATCCAATATTTGTCCAAATTATTAAAAAACTAATACCTATTCGAAAAAAGAATATTCACCTCGTCGTTCATCGCAATACAAAATAAGATACAAACCGATTTCTTATCATAACAAACATACCGAGCTTCATAATACGAGAACGAGTAATACATTCAATACTTTTCGCATACCAACCAATGTACATATGTAGTTACTTTTCTTCCTAATAACACACAAAACAATCCAACAAGTTAAATCTACTCCTTTGCTTCATTTTACATTCACACCATACTCATCGCTTACCAATCCCTATACCACCATAGCCCTCAAATAATTATCATCCACCGTCACCGTGGTTCTGCTCACATCCATTTCTTCCCCTTCTACACCACCACTTTACTGAACTTCTCCTATACCCAAAAGCCTACTCGCCTTTCATGTTCGTCATACTTCTTTTTGCTTCAGTTCCAACAAAAACTAGCTATCTTCGAAAAAAACCACGTTTTGGCAAATAGATGAACTAAAAACAGCCAGTAAACAAAAGTAACGACTTTTGTGCAAAAAAAAGACTTTTGTAAAATTAGTTATTTTGCAATAAAAAGTTACTTTTTGATTACTTTTTTTTAATATAATCAATTTTAGAAAGCATGATGTCATTTTGCGTAAGTTATGATGATCTTTTCACATAACTACACATTAAAAAATGCATTGGAAAATGAGCAATTTTAATGTTTTTCAAAAGATGATTATTCAAAAATAGAGCCCAAAATTAAAAATCCGCTCCGACGCTCTTCTAAGTCTATTCATTACCTTTAAAATGACGTAAAAATATTATAAGTTTTCCACTTCATTTTCTCACAAACCTTGCACAACTTTTGCAGTTTTGTGGAATTTAACGAAAGAAGCAACCGGAATATTAAAACTAAATAAGAAAAATATAAAAAAATTAAAAAAGTGGCTCGACGCTTTTCAAGATAAAATGTAATTCTTTCATATGCAATTTATTTTATTTGAATACGTCTTGCATTGACTTCACAAACCTTGCACGAATTTGCCCAATTTCACGTTTTTCTCAATATTTTGGGCGGAGGCCTCTTAACGTTAATTAGAAAAAAGTCTTTTAAGTGTTTTTTTATTTATTATTTCTTATTTTTACAGTCGCGATCGCGACAAAGGGTGACATTTGATATTGTATATCAACAAACATAAAGTCCCTTTTGCATTGGGGAATTGATATCAAAAATGATGAATAGTATGAATGGCGCATTGGGTGGTCATTATATATGTAGGTTATATAGGAATATAGGTAATTTTATACTATCGCGGTCCCCTCGTTTTTTGGCTGTAGAAAATCGAAAAATCAACTTTTTTGAGTGTTTTTTTTTTAATCTTCATTTTTACAGCGGATTGACGAAAAAAATGACAAGGATGAAAAAAATTTAAACTTATATTAGTTTCAGGGCTTCAAATGTTCATGTAAACGCACTTATTCACGTATAATTGTTGATAACTTTTTTACAAGCAATCGAATGAAGTTTTTTTATTTTTTAAATAATCTTTACAAAAACAAAAAAGCAAATAATTCAAAATAATAACAATTTCTCTCAAAATTGACCCCTTTTCTCACATATTATCTTATAAAAGGAAGTTTCTGAACCCACAGTACTTTTAAGTTAAAACACTGTTGACATAGGCGCCTGCCTGGCGACTTTACATGCCCTAAGCGGAGCAATGGAGTTGCGTGAGCGGGTGTGAGCCCCAAAAAGGGATTTAAAGTCCTGAGAACCCGCGAAGCGGCCCGCCCAAGGTACTATTGCCCAAGAGAACTGCTGCCAGAGGCGCCTGCCTGGCGACTAAACATACCCTAAGTAATTACTAACATAATAAAGCTTAAAAAACTTTTAAAGCTAGAAAAAATAAAAATTCACAATCTAAAACATTTCTTAGGCTTAATAAATGAAAACCCAGATCATATTAGGGATTACCAAAAAGCTTTAAACGCATTTTAAGCTCTGAGCAACTAAAATTCGCTCTAAACATTAACTGAAACTGAAAAAAAAAAATACTTAAGCCCTTAAATAAATGCATTTATCTGTGCATTGTTTTGTTCATTGTTTATAAATTTATCTGTTATTTATTTATTTAAGTCTCTATTTATGTTTTTATTTATCTCTTCATGTATTTATTTATTTATTTTTGTTCATTTATTAATGTTCTTATTTATTTTCTTTCCTAGCTTTTATTTATTTATTTGACTATTATTTTCAATGTTTATTTATTTGTTTATTTTGCAATTAATTATATAAACTTACAGCCCGATTCTGTATTTAGCTGATAAATTATCAGCTAATGATAAATTATCAGCTTTCTTGTCAGCTGACAAATTATTAGGTATTCTACAAAACACCTGATAGAATAAAAGCTATAAACAGCTTTTAAATTCACCTCTCTTGGTGGTGAATTTGAAGTGTCAAAATAAAGAGAAAAAAAAACATAAACAATGGAGGAACCAGCAGCAAAGTAAGTGAAATTTATATATTTTATTAATATTTTAGTTTTTTTACAAATATATATGTTTTTTTTTAAATTGGAAAAATATTTGTGTTTTGTTGAGGGCAAAAAATATGTTGTATGTAATGTTTTTGCTGTGAATTTGTGTATTCTATAGTGCGCGAAAATTTCTGCTGTTTCTGTTGTTTGTTTATGATTATTTTTTTTTGTTTTAGAAAAACAAGAGGTGAAAGAGCAACGCAGGAGCAGCTACAATGTTATGTCCAGTTTTGTCGGGAACATCCAGAGTTGCAGACCGGCAAAAATAATCCAAATAACCCGCAATTAATGAGTAATTTATGGAGCCAAGTTGCTGAAAAATTGAATGCGCAAAGGGGTCCAAGTCGGACAGCAGGAAAATGGAAAGAGGTGATGCTACTTATTGACATAAACTACAAATAGTTATTTGATTTTTTTTTGTCTTATTTACAATTTCAGAGTTTGGGTTTGTGGAAGTACCAGCTGCGGACGCGTGCAAGAAAACTGAAAATGGAACAACGACTTACTGGTGGTGGCCCTTGCGGTAAGTCGTTGTCCGAATTCGAAGAATTAGCGCTTGCGACTTTTGGTGCACCTGCAGTTGACGGTGTGGCAGAAATATCCGATTTGGGTGTTGTGCACGCGCATAGTAGGGCTTTGTCATTGCCACCCAGCCCAGGCGCGATTTCTCTGCCACCCAGCCCCGCAGCTGTATCACTTCCGCCCAACTCGCAGAGTACATCGATGCCACCTAGCCCCGGCGCTTCGTCTCTTCCTCCGAGCACCGCTGCTGCACCTATTCCTAAATAACCTTATTCGGGAAATTCTGGAGAGCATGAGACGCCGGGATGAAAGGGACAGAACTCGTGATGAACGAGACGCGCAAATCTTGGAGGTGTTAAAAAGCATTTCAAATTCCTTAAATAATAAATAATATATAAATAATATAAAAATTGCAGTTGTGGTTTCATTATTACTTTTTTTTTATTATTTTTTCAAATTGTTTTTACATTTTTAAATAAGGGAATCTATATATCGCGACGAATCGACATTTCACGGTCTTCAGCAACACTCTCAGAAACAGACGCAATATTCTCTTCTGTACGCACTGTACGCATTCGTGTGGTTGGTTTAATGTCCAATAAAGTAAACTGAGTGCGAAACTTGGTCACAATCGCATTAATTGTTTGCTCACTTGGTCGATTATGTAGACCATAAATCGGACGTAAAGCGCGAAACACATTTCGAACCGAACACTGATTTTGGTAATAAAATTCAATGATTTGCAAGCGTTGCTCGTTAGTAAGTCTATTCATGATGAAATGTCAAAGCATACTGAGCATCTTTCTCTTTGACACCATGTCTGAAATCCCGCGTGATCTGTCAAATACTAATGCATGAAAATCCTAACCTCAAAAAAATCACCCGTTATATTCTGCACATCTCCGTAACTGTGGCTTTCCAACCATATACAATTTATCGAAATCGGTTAAATACTTTTGGAGAAAAGTGTACCACAAAAAACATGTTTGCCGTTTTATTATATGATTTATTATTATTTTATGTTTTGTATATATTCTACGCGTTCAAAATATAAACAAATACAATTGTCAGTACCTTTTACACAGCTGATAAATTTGTCAGTAAAAGAGCTTTTTTTTAAGGCATAGAATACGAAAAGCTGATAGTTATAAGGAACTTGGTAATTTATCAGCTATGTTGAATTTATCAGCACGACAGAATCGGGCTGTTATTCACTTCAAATAAAATATTTACTATTAAATAATAAAAATTAATTAATTGCCGAATTCCGTTATTTTTCTACATACCTAGTTAACAGACTTCTAAAAAGAAGTCCATGTCATAAATTTAAAATAATCAAATGAAGGTTTTTTACGTAGTTTTTATTCAAAAATAAATTCCATTTTCGTTTTGTAAATCCTTATCATCATTTTGAATTTATTTTTCAGTTATAAGATAGGTATCCTTAGTATCCCTGTGCATGCTGTGTATGCACAAAATCATTGTAAATTGTAAAGCCTTTATTCTACGATAGTTAATATATATCTATCTATTAAACCCTTAAAATGTATTGCAATCCTTGAAGAAAATTTCTCTATAACAATATTGCAAGCGATCGCCACAACCACCATCATCGTCGCTCGTCGCACTTCATCTACCAACCACACCATCCATCAACCATCCCGTGCATCAATTACCATGTCCACCACGTCAGTCAACCCACCAACGTCACCGTCGCGTCCAACAACCATGTACTCGGAACCAAGCATCCCAAACCTCTAGCAAGACATCTCTCATCTCTCAATGTCTTTCTTCTATGCAGGTCTAAGTTCTAAGAAGAACTGAAGAAGTGAAGATTTTTTTTTCTAAATCTCTCCTGCCTTTTATTGTGCAACTTACTTCGTCCTGCTTCCTCCGTGATCTCTCATGTTAGTGTGAACGTTTGAGGTATATTGCAATCGTTCTCATTCTCATTGGTCAGTTCACCAAATGATGATTAATACAGCGCTGTCGCTTTGTATCGAGAAAGGTAGGAATCGGCGGGCAAACGTTACACGGAAAACTGTATTTCGGGATATCGTTTTACGGGAAAACGAGTTACGGGAAAATGATTTTCGAGCAAACGTTACGCGGCAAAACGTCACGCTGGAAATCGTTTTGCGGGAAAACGTAGCCAACCCCTTTCATTCTGCAATTATTCTTACCAACAAGAGTGCCTTAATATTTTGGGCTTACCTAATGTCTAACACCTTCTGACCTTTAGAATACAAGTCTATTCATATGTAAATACTAATACCAGTCTACTCGTTGCGCCAGTTTTTTCTCTTATCCCTTGGTGCTCCATGCAAAAGGAACAGTTTGTGATAGTCGATTTTCAACTTCCAGTAATAGCAACATCACTGAATCTTGTCGAAGTCACACTGCAAATGGATTCCTATGACCTGGTTGTTCTGTGCGTTGTAAGATCGTCGGCAAACGCAGTTGCTTGAGTTAGAATACTAATCACATAGCTGGTGTGAATGCTGATTAGAATCCTCGATATGGCCGCCACTGCTGGGGCCACTTTTGACATAGAAGCTTCTACCATTGAGTTTGTCATAAGGTATAAATAATAGTGTCAAACCATACGGTGTAGAAAACTTTCTTTAAATCAATCAGACCAGAGAATCTAAGATTTATTCGATTGGATATGTAAATGTGAACAGTTTAGACGTGGTCGATGAATTGTGTCATATTGTGACTTAAAACCGGACTGAGTATTCGATATGATATTATTATCTCCAGACCATTTGGACTCTATCAATAACTTTTTCCCACCATACTGATACTATTAAGAAGACTTATCGAGTGGAGATTTGCTGGATTGGCGTCATTCTTCCCTTTTTTTGGGAGATGATCTACTGGAGCTATCTTTCACCGCACAGGATAATATTCATTATTCAGTGTTTTGTTAAACCGTGTGAAATAAATGTCAACTGCTTCTGAAGGTAGCAATCCTATTAGAACGTTAGATATACCATTAACTTATGCGATATTCTTTTTCTTTAATGAGTAGAAGATGAGCTGGAGCGCTCCACGTTCGAAACTAACAGAGAACTAAGCCTGTTTCACTCGGCATTAATAGAGTTTGCCAAATGATCTTCATTGAACCTGATGAAAACCCGCTTCTGCGATCGCCATTCATGTCGTTTCATGTCAGCACCCCACAGTCTCCAGTTTCTCCTGAGGATCTTTGATAGTTAAGAGTTCGTCGCCTGCTAGCAGTACATATGACTCTGTTTTCTGACGTTTTCTGAGGCAAAAGATGCGAAGATCATTTTGATCATTATTACTGAGACTTCTCGTCAAGAGTGGTAAGGGGCCTTAGTTCTAAGTTAAACGTCCTAATTTAATTGTCACCAGGGGCTTTAGTACCTGCTGATCTACCAGAGTGTTTTAGTGCCACCAGGGGCGGGACGTATTACCATTCGATCCTGTCATAAGCCTGGATCAAAACCAGTTTTTAAAGCCGAATCACCAGAAGCCAGATTACCCGAAATTGAGTACCGGAATATAAAACCGAAATCCGAAGCAGCGATTTATGTATATCAGGCCGATCTCTTCTTACGATATTGCAATTATTGTGCCCAGTGTATGTTTCTGGTTCAACTAAGATTGGCTGGTCATAAACAAATCTGGAATTTGTTATATCAATTGCTTACATTCACAGCATGGATAATGAAGGGCCTCATAGGCAGCTATAACCTGGGCAAAACAGAGTACAGATGGTCTATCCTATTCCCCTGTTCCTGTATTTGGTTTTCAAGGCATCATAACTGGCTTTGAATGGCCAGTGACATGCCGCCTACGGCGCACCTGGAGCCTTCGGGATTAGGGCCTTTGGAGTTCACTTTTATTCAAACCGTGCAGTAATCCCATTTCCTGCTGTTATTTGCGCGTAGGAGGTTTTGGGGTTGATGGTTGTTATTGTGGAGGGTGGGGGTTGTTTCTTTTCTACTTCTGTCTTGATAGCTTTGCATTTTATGTGCCTAGAAATTTATCTTGAACTCAATGTTAAAAAGAGTGAAACAATCAGATTTTCGAATGATTCTCTCTATATAATTTGGGAGTTACATTTTTTAAGGAATTAAGTTTAAGACCTCACATTGATACGTTCACCTAAGGGAGCCTACTTTGTATTCGGCTTTTTGAAACGTAGATTAGCAATTCTTCAAAACCTATGGCAGTAAATCAGTATATATTATATACCTACCTATAATAAATCCTGAAAGTTTGATCTGATATGCAGAATCAGGGAAGACATAGTCAGGATCGTGGCTATCTGTAGCGGACACTGGCAAATAGGAGAGCATGCAGCAAAGCTAAGCGTTCCTCACAACAATCACTGTCATAGCTGTCGGGACCAGTGGCAGAAGGAAACACTCCTTCAGTTCCTCTGTAAATGCCCTGCTCTGGTCAAAATTAGACCAAGCGAGGGCATTTTTTGACGACATTGACGAACTTTTGAAAATGCAGATCAAAGACTTGATCTTTTTTTTCAATGTTTTGAAATGGCTCTAGCAAGCACTTCGGTAACTTCTGTGCGGTCCCCTGCGTTTGAATCCTTAGATCCCTAGCCGCCGGACTGAGAGCTTTCATGGTGGTTTACGGTGCGTGGTGCCAGATGTTCATTCAATCGGATTGGCTACAGTCAACAAGCTGCCTAGCTTGGCACAGTGCAAATGGTGTCGGATGAGTCTGGTGGTCTGGCTGAGTAAATGATCCTGGATGATTGTAAACACACAAAAAGAGACATCAAAACCTACTTAATGCTTTCATATTTCTGAACTTAATGCAAACTGGATGACTCCGTGAGAATGTCCACTAATTGGCGCTAATTGGGTCACAGGGCTAGAATGCCAGTGGTTGCCATTTCTATTTACCAAACTCCCTCAAACTCCTAGCTTAGATAATCTTTCCTTTCAGTGGCTGCTGAAAGAAATTGGATCTGATATTTCAGTAGGGTCTTCTTCAAACTGAAAACCTTATGGAAAGCAGCGAAGCGGATTCTATGCAGTTCTGTTTTTTTTTTTTTTGGCTTTCGCTATATAATGATTGACACTTTGGATACATAAGAACTTCCTGTTAAAAAAAATCCAAAAAACCCTTGATCTTTCGTCCGGCTTGTATAAATTCAGCTTAAGCTTGAAATAGTAAGAATAAATAAACGAAAGTTAAATAAAAACAAATCTTAAGATTTATTTTTTTAACTTAATTTAGACTAAGAATTTCAAAAATGAATTTTTTTAGAGAAAAACTGTTCATAAGCATAAAATTCATTTTTTAAATGACTAAATCCTTTAGCAGTTGGAGCTAAAAACAGGATGCCATGTGATTCAAGCAAAAATAAGCTTATGCAAGAACAAAGATTTTATAAGTCGTTGTAGTTGTGATTGTAATGCTTTTTCTTCGTGGCTGAAGGAAACTCGTCGGTGTCCAGGGTTCTTCCCAAAGAAGCAACAAACTTGGGTTTGGAGGGTCTAAGGCTCCGAATGAAATAACGTATTTGAATACTGCTAAACTCTTAATCAATTTATTTCGTAGTTTTGAATTTCTAACACGGTATTTCATATAATGTTATTGTTCTTAATTATCAGCCTTATTGTGAGTTTCACCCGAACAACATTCCACCCGGAAAATATGACATTTCACTTTTCGCCTATTGTGAGTTTCACCCGAAAAATTATTCATGTTCGAAAAATTCCGCTTATTGTGAACAATCATTTCGGGCGGAATGATATGCCACTGACAGCCATAATTTTCACATATTTTTATCAGGCAAACGAGAGCACAATAACGCGGAAATTGTAAGTTGTTTGTTTACTTTTTTAAGATAAGAAAATTTAAAATTCATGCAGGAGCAAAACAATAAAAAAAGACCAAAGCGATATGCTGCTTAGTAAAATGCAGAAGAATCCTGAAATTGCCAAGGGCTTTACTTAAAGCAAATCGGGAGAAAGTGGGCGAATTTTGGAAGAAATGAAGAGGGAGGTTGAGTGGAAAAAAAAAATAAGGAAAAAAGAATAAGGCTAAAAGAGGATTGTGCCAACATCGTGGTTTTTGCCAACTCCTTTTTGGTACCCACCCACTGCCTGTAGTACTGATGAAATCGGGGAAAAAAATAAGGATTAATTCCTTTTCGCATTCACGAGTCTCCAAAGATTAGAGTGATCCCTCGAATTCCTTCGAAGTACTCGCTCCTCAAACATTTGTTCTTCCTCAGACAAGATATGTAGCGCTATGCTACGCTATATTTATGATAATTATCCTTTCTTTATTATAAAATAACAATTTAATTTTATATCCTGAAATTTTTATTTAACAAATTGTCAAAACAAACATATATGTATGTTTGTTCAAACTTACAAGAAGGTCTGTTCATTTTTGGAACGCGATAAGTCCGTTGTTTAAAAATAGGTGTGCAAATTATTCGTTTCAGATAATCCAATTAAAAATTGGGAGCCACAATTAGTGCCACAATTTTATCACTATTGCAAGTAATCTCGACAAATAACAGAGAATTTGGAAGGTCTAAAAACCTAGCGGTGGAAAATCAGCAAAAATGAAAAAAAAACACCAAAATTTGTGGCTTTTTTGTTGCTAATTAGTTGATGGAATACCGATTTTGTTGCTCGAACCGATCGCGGGAAATCGTCAACATTTCTAGATTTATGTTAAGATAGCGTGGGAATTAATAAATTATGGAATAACCGATCACACAGATGAGAGTAAATTTGTTGCTAATTTGTTGCTGTAAGATGTTCCACGAAAAAGTTAAAAAAAAAATATTTATTCACAGTTAATTTAACTAAATCAAATTTGTTGTCGTCCACGCTAGATTAATTCTCGATTTTTCCATGGAAAAATCCAATTAATAATTTGTTGCTGAGCACAGTAGGCCTTGTCTGAGTGCAAAGAGTCAGCAACAAAAAGAAACCGGAAGTCGGTAGTGTTTGGAGACCCGTAAGCAAACGAACCGGCCTTGCTAGATTACTCTGTTGAAAAAATGTCTGTTATTAGGCGGTCTTTTTTTGAATACAGATAATTCCTATAAGCGACTTATTAAAAAACTTTATATTTCTTCTGTCTAAATGTAAATCTAATTTTTTTTAACTATATACGCATGTAAAATTTAGATCCTCATCCGTTAAACATTTACGAATTTTTCTCATGATTTACGCATTATTTTGAACTATATACTTCTTCGGAGTTACTTACGATATGTTTTAAGCTCTCTGTAGCTGGTTTTATATAATGACTTTTTTTGAACGTGAATGTCGGATTCTTCACCTGAAAAGTTCAACAAATATCGCAACGTGGAACAGCTACTTTTTGAGCGCGGAGAGCTCATAATAACGAAGAAATTACGAGCTCAAAAATGTTGTATTGAGTGAATTTTGAGTGCAAAAGCATAAAATTAGCGGAAAGTTACAGGAATGGCCTTTAGAGTTTTCCAAGTTTTTTTTTTTTTATGAAATATTAAATTTTTAACTTATAGAAACCATGAATCGGTCGAGTTTGAAATTTCTTATCTAGGCAGGAAATAGCACAAAAGAAATAGTACCACAATCTCATTACTGAGCAGCGGGCAGTTTAACATTTAATTGTTCTTTATTTTTCCATTACTAAAAAATATTCGTTTTTTATAACTAAAGAATTATGTCATGTGATTTTGACATACATTAAAATTCTAGGCTTAATAGCGTATGTATTTTTTCTGAACATTTCTTTTTCACAACGATCGTCGTATTCTGTCCACTGAGTTCCTCGTAAGAACACGGCCCTGAAGTGTCCTATATTTAAATCTGAATATGTTCTTCGAGTATTCGCAGGGGGCGTAAAGTCTATAGCTCCAACAAGTCTATTTATTTCTCTGCTATTTAAAGGATTCGTTAAACCTCGTGGAAGAGCACCCAATTTAATTTTCTGGTTCGTTCCGTCGTCAAAGACTTCAAAAATAATGACATCTCCTGTTGAACATGAATTAAAATTAGTTTTTGAAAATCTAGTTTTTAACTTACATGTTTTTTTTTGTGTAAACGACACTTATGTTAAACATTGAGGAATGAACATTACGATTTGTTTATTTCCTACTACTTTTTCTATTAGTACATAATTATTAGAATGTCACGACATAAAAATAAATTTCATATTATTCTATAGACAATTGAATAGTGAGTAATTCGATAATGGTTAAAAATCGTTCAATAAATCTTTCTATTTTTCGTACAAAAAATATGACTAAAATTCAGTTAATTAAGTTGGCATCACCGACCGGCATTGTCATCAATATCTCAAAAACTATTCAAGCAACAAAATTCTCATTAGAGCAACTAATTAGCTATGAAAAAAGCGCCATTCAGCCACGCCGAATATAAAATAAATAATATTTGAATATTTTTACTATTTATAAACCCTTGAAACAAATTTAAGAAATTTTAAAAATTATACAAATAATAGCTTGAATTCAAGCTAATCGTGTGAAGTTTAATGTAAATGCATCTATTTTGATATATGTATATCTAACTTTTAACAGGTTATAAGAATATAATTGACTAAATATATTTTTTTTGGACAATGATAGAATATTTAAACACCCACAATTCCTGATTTAATCAGCCGATTATGTTTATTTTTGAACTTGTTCTTAGTATTGATTTATAGAACAAGTCTAAAACATTATACAAAAATTGGTAAGGAGCTGTGGACGCAATCGTGCGGACATGACATGTTGTTCTTTATTTTTAATATTTTTACAAATTTATAAACCCCTTTTTCTAAATACATATCCTTATCGTTTTGTTTTTAGATACCTCTAAGAACGTTGTTCAGGATCAACGAGAATAAAGCTACAAGAGATGAAGAGTAACAAAATATGATTTGGATTTTTCCATGGAAAAATCGAGAGTTAAGCTAGCGTGGATGACATCAAATTTGAGTTAGTTAAATTAACTGTGAATATATATTTTTTTTTTTTCAACTTTTTCTTGGAACATCTTACAGCAACAAATTCTCGCGATCGGTTCGAGCAACAAAATCGGTATTCCAGCAACTAATTAGCAACAAAAAAGCCACAAATTTTGGTGTTTTTTTTTTCATTTTCGCTGATTTTCCACCGCTAGGTTTTTAGAGCTGAATTTGGAGGTGGCATTTCATTCTCCGTTTCCATCACAGTGGAGTAAGAATTTATTGCGAGGCTCATTTTTCTGAACGTGCCTATTTTTCGAACTGTCACTCGTAATTCGAAGTGAAATTTTCATTCGGATGAAACTCATAATAGCTTTTAAAATTTCGGGGGAACAAACATTTTTCGGGGGAAATGTTTTCCGTGCGAAACTCACAATAAGGCTGAATATTACTTCTTTTCTTAAAATAAATAGCACAGTATTTCATATATTACAATACTGAAAAGCCTAAAAATTAACACGGTATTTCATATAAGTGTCCCTACCCTAGCACGCAATCTAGGGAAATAAACGGGTGGAACTCTAAAAAGAGAACCTATATAATGAGCTACCTTGGAAGAGGAGATCAAAAGATCAGAGGAAAAAAACGGGTTGAATTGGTAAATAACTAATAATACTCTTACAATAATAAAGCTTGCCCCACTCTAGCTAATACTCCTAATAATAGTAAAGCTTGCTCTACTATAGCTAATATCTTACTATTTTATAAAAAAATTAGATCAGCTTCACCATTACATCAATGGCTCTCTGTCACCGAATAGCCTTATAAAAGGTTTTTGTTTGTGGCCCGATCTTAAACTCTCTTAACACTAAAAGACAATTTTTTCGTTTTCCCACCCTCCACTTGTTGAATCTACGGCTAAGAGTTAGTGTGAATTGAAACAAATAAACGACAAATTGTATGTGAATCAAGACAAAATTATGGTACCCCACCTCCAAGTTTTTATTATTGTACGAATAAAAATTAAATTCCCAAAAAAAGAAATATTGAGCTGTTTTTGAGGTATTGAATTTAAAAAAAAAAATATTATAATATTTTTCAAACTTTTAAGAAGCTTCTCTATAAAAAAATTTCAATAAAATCCGTTATGCCGATAGTAAAAAATTAAAAATTAAAAAAAATAGTTCTATGGTAGGTACAGTCAGTAACATCTTAATTTCATTTTTTTTTTCATTAAATTATAGATCGTAAAAATTAATTGAAAGAAAAAAAAATTTAGCAAAATTCTATGCCCCGTTTTCGAGAAAAATACGATTTTTGAAAACCATTTTTTTTAATTTTTTAGCATTTGTATGGTAGGTACCTTTATTTTTAGGTAAAATTATTTTTTTTTCCAACATCTTGTACCTAGATTATATTGAGAAACTTTTATTTATCAAGTTTAAAAAAAAATCTAGCAAGGGGTTTTCGAAATATTGAGTTTTTAAAAAAAAAATTTGAAGTTTTTTTTAAAAATCCAAAAAATTTTTTTTTGAAAATTTGAGTACACAATTCTATTCAGGTTTTCGGGGAGCCTTAGCAAAACAAAAAAATGATCAAAATCGGCTGTACCGTTTTTGAGAAAATCAAAAACAAAAAAAATGGTTCCATGGGGGGTACCCTCAATAACCATTTTTCTGAAATTTTTTTTCAACAAATACCTAGCTTTAATTAAATGATTTTTTTTTTGTATTTTTATTTTTAAAATCTGTCGAACAGTTTTTGAGAAAAAAAAAATGTTTATAAAATTTCGAAAAAAATTCGTATGGCAGCTACCGTTATCTTTGGTCTTAAAAAATCAAATCAAAAAACATCCGGGGGGAAAAAATTAAAACCCAAATCTACCAAGTTTGAAGAAAATCGGCCGAGCCGTTTAGCTGCAATCGAACGGATAGACAGACAGACAGACAGACAGACAGACAGAATTGCGAGACCCACTTTTTTAGTCTTCGCTATCATCGTAATGTCAACTTTGATCAAAATCTCGAGTACGGTTTTTTATACGAATGCATAACTTGACTTATATTACCTATAAGTCGCAAGTAAAAAGGACTTTATATGTATTTTTGCAATCAGTTAAAGCCGTACATTCTTAAAAACCTTACTAATACTTACTAATTTTTCAATAATTTAAAAAACAAAAAAAACGTATACAAATGGTAACACCCTGTTTATTTTTTCGATGTCATTTATTAGTTGGGAGCGAGCAGCTATGCAAAAGGCTTGATCTCCACCCTTAACTCTGTTGTTATATGTATATGTAGGTATATATTGGAAGGCATTTTCCCCACCAACAACTTTTGGCGGTGCCTTTGAAATTTGTTGTCCGCCATCCAAAGTAAATAATAGTCAGGAATGTCCCGCCAGGCAGGATAAAAGGGAGGCATCCATAAAATTGCTGGGTTGATGTTTTGGTACAGTGGTTCCTAGTGGACATGCTGAGAACAAAAGGATAAAAATGCCAAAAAAAAAAAGGAAACGAAATAACAAGAGAGAGAGATAGAGAGGGCCTACAATGGCCCAGCTCGTATAGCTAGTAGGTACTATGGGTGATGGTCCGCCGCACTGCACAAATATGGTATTAGCGTGTGTAAGTATTTTGGGTGCATAATCTCTTTTTTGGCGCACATGGCGAAATATTGTTGGCATAAATTATAAAATTAATGTCTGCTAAGCTTGAGTCAACTCTTACTCGTTTATATAAAATATACACACACACAAATTTATACTCACGCTCTTTTCGGAAACTGGCTAACTCACTCTGGAACCTTCACAGTCGGTTTTTGTGGATTTCTGCTGCATGACCACATACTATATGTCCCAGACTCCTAGTGCTTGGTGCTTGCAGTTAGCTCAGTTTGGGCAAGATTAACAAAAAAAAAAAAAAAACTAAAAACCGAATCAACTTAGCATGGAGTCTGAATTACAGCGTTGGCCATGTGGAAAGTGGTTACTTGCGGTCGGTTTCATATAGTGGACCATGAAGTTTAATCGGGAAACCTCTATTGAAGCATGTGATGGAAAAGAGAACAAAGTTTTTGTTTTATATATGTAAAAACAAAGCTTAACGCCTATTTTGCGCATTTCTTATTTGTATGGTATAAAGGCTTCTTCAATAAGGACTGGTAGATGTTGAAATTGAATAAAACAAGCTGCGTGTGAGGTCTTAACAAAATTATTCCTTTATCGAAAGGGCCCATTTATGCAAATATATATGTTTGGAATATGACATCGTTTAAATGCCCGCCTCAGATTCTGACTGTGGTACGAATCCGAGTGGTCCAATTTTCAATGACTCTTCGGAATCTGAATTTGAGCAATTGCCTGTGTTATGTTCATCTTAGGGCATCGGTCGATTGTAGTTTATTCAAATGGAATTGCGACTTCAGGAAACTTCACAAGAAAAATTGTAGCGGGGTCAAATCCCATGATCTTTGTGACCAATTCACGTCACCTCTGCGAGAAATACTTGTTACCTTACCCTCAAATCGTTCATGCACAGCGTCCGCTGTGTGGCACGTAGCACCCTTCTGCTGGAACCAGATGTCGTCTAGGTCAATATGTTTTCTGGGCCTATAACAAATTGTTTACCATCGTTCTGTAGCACTCACCTTTGACGGTGACCTCCTCACCCCTTTTCGAAAAAAGGCCCTATATACACACCAAATGGTAGCTCTTTGAGAATGCATTGTCACTTAGCGAACCTCGTGTTTTAGTATAAAATTTCTAATTTAAAACGATTTTTACACTCAGCACTGTAAAATCGTTGAATGCTAGTCCAGCCAGGGGTGTCGCTACCGCGGTATCAGCCGTGTATCAATGATAGAAAATTTGTATGGCGATGAATAGGAAATACAATGAATCACACTTGTGAAAGTGAAAGTGAAAGTGTCTTATTGCTTCTCAAATCAAACAAATTTTTGGACAAGATCGACAAAATAAGAAAAGAAATAGATCTCCGAATAATTGCTGATTTAAAAAATCATGTTCCTAGTTTTTGGAAAGTTAGTTTTTGCTTGGCTTTTGGAGTCAATGGGTTACTTCATTACTGGATTATCAATTTTTTTTCTGAAGTGCTGGTGTGCCTCAAGGCTCCGTACTATTTCCAACAATATTTTATGTTTCCTGTCTAAAACTGCTAGTAGACTTAGCTGCTTTGCTGATGATAGCACTGAGTTGTAGCGACAGACATAATAAAACTCAGATTTGACAGTATGTTGGGCATTAATAATCGTAACGTGTGGAATTTAATGATTCCACAGCAAAAAGCTGTCTTCAGTCGTTAAAGCGGAATATAATCTGCATTTGCCATTATTCATGAATGCAGGTAACTTTTGGAGAAGGGCCACATAAAGGTTTTCTCAAATGATATAAGAAAATGCTCTTCAAATCTGGGAACTATTTACAAAACATATATATGTCCAAAACAAGAATACAACTCTTATATTTGGTGAGTCGTATCCTAAACATCACTGCACATAATGGATAGGATCCAGAACACAACCTTGGAACTGATAGGCGATAGATGGATTGGGGAAACAATGGTTTTGTTGGAACACCGCCACCTTCGCAATGTCTCTTGCTTATCACTGTCTTATTGATCTGTTGAAATATCCAGTTGTAATCCTCCCCTTAAATAATTTCCGCGTAAGATCTCACATATATCCGCTCCGGACTGCTCATCAGTATACCCTCAAGCCTAACTTCGGAAAGCCCGTCAAGTATACAGATTCTGTTTCAATCCGTACACCACGAACGTGGAATTCCTTACCCAACTCTGTTCTTCCTTCCGATTTCAATATGCAGGCTTTTAGATAAGTGCACATTGTTATCCCCCTCTCTTTAAATGGTCATTGAATCGCTGATAGATCAACAGCTCAAGAAATATCCCAATGTTCGCAAGCTTCTTAATGACCAGCAATACGTATTTTCCAGCAATCGTTCCACTGGTGATCTGATGCCATATCTCACCGATGAGTGGAACAGATCTTGACATTGTTTAGGAGAATGTAAGAAATTTTTCACCACTTCTCTGATCTGGCTTCAATTTATAAGGCGTTTATACGTCCAAACTTACTTATTTCATTAGGTGCTCAAACCTTTTATGTCCGTGGGGGACCCCTAGTCGGGCATAAAGCATCCACAACGCCAGCTCGCTATTCCACTGCATTACATGCACCGCAATACAGTTGTCAACTCTTCGAAGCGTGTGTCCACTGCCACTTTCGACGTCGTATATTAGAGTCAATAGGTTCCTGACCCGTTTTGCTGAGAAGCTCCTCTTTGATATTGGCCACAAATTCCTCAGGATGTTTCGTAGACATCTATTATTGAACTTTTTCAGCTTCTTAATGACACCTACTGTTTCTTTCCAAGTGCTGCAATCGTTAAGTAAAACCGATTCGACGTTAGATGGAAACAGCCGTAGCTTATTTCTTAAGCTTAGAGAGTTATTCCACTATATATTTCTAAGCATACCGAAAGCAGCATTTGCCTTCCCGATTCGGCTGCTGATGTTCTGATCGGTGCCACCCTCGGTAGAGATGATACTTCCAAGGTATTGGAAGCTCTCTACTTTCTCCCTCCCTTCGTGCAAAACGTGATATTTGGATCCGTCATAAGTTGCCTTAATAATAGCTTTTTATTTATCCTGGATACCCCTCCTGCGTAAAGCAAGCCAAATAAATTCTCTATTGACGCTATCGAAAGCCTTCTCAAAGTCAGTGAATAGTAGGTGAAGCGGTGATCAATTTTCGCTCAATTATGATCCTTAAAGTAATGATATGATCAATGCGTGAGGATCTAGCGTGGAAAGCTGCTTGGTCGGCATCGAGCGTAGCTTCTAGATGTTCCCAGATGCATTCCAGTAATATTTTCCGGTAATATTTTGGAAAAGGCAGGCAGGACGCAAATCTCCCTCCAGTTTTCGCACTGTATTAGGTCTCCTTTTTTTAGGAAATCTTTCGGAAACCCGAGCTTTGTTTATGAGTTTATGAGTAGGAGTATATGTAGGAGTTCGCTCAATGTCGTTGGCGACGTTTGTAAAAGCTCTGCAGGAATGCCATGAAGTCCTACTGCTTTCCTGGTCTTCAGTGCTTTGATTGCGTTGCAGATCTCATCTTTACTGGGCAGTGCAGTGCGGATTCGGCAATTTGTTGTTCCATGTCAGCTCAGCAGGTATCAGTTGCGCATTGATGTCGGTAACTCGGCTTAATATCGAGGCCAAATGGTCCTTCCATCTTCTCAGCTGATCTTTAACCGAACTAAGCAGCGAGCCGTCTGAGTCTTTTACGAGGTGTAAGTAATTCTGTACATGGTTCTATTATCGAATCTGTTAGCAGCACACTCTGCTGGTTGGGCCAAAGCGTTGATGTGGTTACGCTTGTCACGTTTTACACTGCGGTGAACCTATCTCTTTCTCGTGCGGCACAGGGATTCCAGCTCTCTTTTTTCTACTCCAGTTGCAGCTACAATACGGGCCTTGAGTTTTTGCCGTTCGTCAATCCGTATCCAGTTTTCTTCAGAAAGCCAAGCGTTATTGTTTCCGCTCGCTCGGCCGTATATTCTTTCAGCACCTGATATAAGAACTCCAGTGGTGGTTTTCGATGGATTCAGGTTCCGTGCTGCTGATTGTCATCATTCCGTGTGAAAGGTAGTCCCTCAATTATTGGCATGTTGAGGGATCCTTTAGCCTGTCGACGTTGAACCTGGGTAAGCGGGTTATGCCATTAGATCTCCAAGGGGGTGGCCGTGGCACGATGGTTGTGTGCTCGCCTGTCAACCTCATAATCACAGGTTCGATCCCTGCCGTCGTCTATGTCGTTTTAATTCCATTAAAACCTTCTAAAAATTGTCATTTATGGGTTGCTGGTTTACTCATTACATGTTGTTCAGGCATAACACTAACAACATGTAATTGAGTTAAACTAGTACGCCCAACAAAGATGAACACGAATAAAATAATGTGAATTTTAAGCAACAGAAAAAACGACACGGCATTTCTCCGCTTTAGTTCAGCCGCCATCCCTGGAGATAAAAATATCTGAGACAACCACCAACAGTCTCAGAACATCGTGCCACACATCTTTCCTATCCTTCTTTCTCTTCATTAACTTCACGCCCGCGCTGTGTTGAAACATTTAAAGGGTAATCATAATCCCTTGAGCGCGGGTAGATTATAAAAAAAAAAAAAAAAAAAAAAAGATCTCCAAGCTACAGCTGTACGAAGTCTTACAGTAGCTACCATACGTCCAAAGCTCGAGCACAACTCACAGCTTTGGGCAGCTGCAGCTTCAACAAAAACTTCTCTCCATTTAACAAATAGAATTCAGAACAGAGCGTAGAGACTGATAGGAAGCAGAGCTATCATAGAATCATTTTCATCTCTTGAACTTCGTCGGAATATTTCATGTATTTCCTTGTTTTGTCGCTTCTTTTACAATGATGCCATGTTAACTCGAAGTAGGCAGTTGCATTACACCGTTCACACGTGATACCCGTTTCCCTAGAAATGCTGATCACTTCAAAATTTGGTCGTACAGTCAAATAAAGAGATTCGTGTTTTAGTCGCACATCACGATTGTGAAATAACTTACCCGGTACGGGTTTTCCTCGCCATTTAAATTTGCCAACATTCAAGACCAATGTTCATCGACACCTCCTTTCTACCTCCCCCTAAATTCCCCATGATCCGTGCTAGGTTTTCTCAAAAAAACCTTTGAGCGCGTGTGAATTATAAAAAAAGCGCATAACACATAATGAAGGGCACGGGTAGTCATAATCATAACTCCCTGAGTGCGCGTCAATTATTTCATGACATTGCACATGGTTTGTCCTGTTTTCCTTTGAATTGTTTTCGATGAAAAGCCCTTTAAACAATTCATCAACAAAATTGGTTTTATCAAGATATTTTAAAAGTAGAAAATCGAATTAACTAGTTCTTGCTAGTTCAGGGGGGAAGACAACATTTGGGTTTGAAAATTGGGCCCTGGCTCCTAATGTTCCGTAGAAAAGCCATCGTCGAAAACCTTGACAGTATACCACGTAATTTTTGTCTGGGACATGTTAAACACATAATTCAAAACTGTATCATTTGCTGAAAATTAAATATAATGTCCTTTTGTCGTCTAACGTGTCATTTGATCATTTCTCCTTCAGCGAAAGAGGTCGTTACAATCCAATCAAGTAGCTAAATCTACAATTAAAACATTTTTTATAACTTCATTCATAGTGATGAGTATGAATGCTAAATTATACCAAGGAAAGTCTGAATTGGGTGATTATTTGTCAGCCATGTTCTTTTATACACGCTATTAAACACACACCCTGTTGAGTACCGTACACAATGTACGAGTGTAATGTCTTTTCATTTGAAAGTGCGCATATAAAACAAACACACCACCAACTTGGTTTGAATATTCTTGCGGGCACACATACTCGTACTCGTACCTGCTAATAATATTTATAATTGAAAATGTAAGCAGCGAATAAAACAAGGAAAAGCAAAGTCCTTTTATATGTAATTATTTAAATTAAAAACAAAAAAAACCCTCACAGCAATATCAAAGGTTCTAATTGAAAGTTATTTGTTGTTCTTTTGGTTTTTTTTTTTGTTGAAATTACGTAATGAATAAGTTTTGTAATTTGTGCCAACTTTTTCCTACACAGGTACTCGTGCATATATAAGCAAAATAAAACCCCAGCTCTTATTGTTTATGGAAAATAATAAACGGTACCTTTTCTGCCGCAAGCCATCTCGGTTGTTGATTGCCTTTACGAATTAATTACCATGAAATCGAAAGGAAACGAAAATATTTTATTTTGTGTTTATAAAGTCTGCAAGGTATATAAGCTGCAAAGTTACGTATCTATAGTAATATTTACATGAAAGCCTAACGAATATATTCCTATGCCAAACAATAATACAAATGAGAATCAGGTACTTCAAAGTTCTACCTTAGGCCATCTAACTAAGTTCACTTAATAATTCTAGCCTGTAAGGCCTTATTTAAAAGCAAACTCATTTAAGGTTGATCGAACAGCCGCAAAACATCATAATCTAAATGGAAAAGCAATTACATGATCTCTGTGTTTGAAAACTGTTTTCATATTTTAATGAACATTTGTAATGTATGTGCATTTTATAAAGAAAGATTTATTTATTATTTATTATTTCCAGGAACTCTTGGCGAAAAAGAGAGCGATTTTAGATCGGTGCTCTGTAGGTTTGTATAATGAAAAATGCACGTTTTTTTATTTATTTGTAAATTTGTATATCAGAAACAGTGATGAGATTAAGTTCAGATTCTCTGGGCACCAATTTATGTATTTATAAACAGGCGATTCTAGCAATCTTCAGGCGAAGTCCAGTCTGCAATTCTGTTTGCATTCCGAGTGAACCTTCTCAAAGCCAATGCTTTTTGTTTGAGCCTATAACTAGGTTAGAAATTCCTAAAATAATAGGCACTTTAAGAAAATTCCTCTGGTTCTGATGGTATTTCTAATCTGTGTTTGAAGAATATACGAGTAACATGTTTTGTAATTGAACAGCTGAACCAACGAACTTCATACCGCCTAACAGTCAAAGAATGTTGTAGAGAATGCTTACAAATAAGTTATTTATGTTATGAATAAATAAAAAAAAAAGTAAATACATACATCAAGAAAACTAAGTTCAGTCACTTAGGCGTATACGTGTTATTTTTATATAATTGATTAAATGGAAATTAGAATGATTAGAAACTAAAATTTGGCTTTGACGATCACCATAAACGCCCCATAAAATTTTCATCTGCCAACACTAGCTCTAGTAAAAGAGATGTATATCTATACTACCATTAGTTTTTTTTTATATAATATTTGGTTTGTACGGCCTAATAAAATTACGTAACAAAAGGAAGCAAGAATACTGCAGTGGGATTATTGAAACCGGAATGCCGCAGTGCGGGTGGCTTGTTTCAATTTTTGTGGTTTTTCTTGCAAGATATTCCAATAAACGAAGAAGAAAGTAAAATAGGAAGCTTAGGTAATTAGGCAGTCCATGATCAAAAGTCAAGTTGTGCGTATTGGCGACGAAATTAAATGCCAACTAGTTATACAGAAAAAAAGAAAGAATTAAAGTCATTTTTGCGCCAAAAATATAAAATAAAAAGTTTAAACAAAAAAATTATTTACAAAAAATATGAAAACTAAAAAAAGCTTACATAAAAATTACTGTTAAAAATATAAAGAAAATTAAGGAAAAAAAATATTTCCAGAAATTAAAAAAAAATAGTAAGTCTTTTCCTGTGTTAAAATAAAATAAAATTCACGACTGGGTCGCACGAACTTGCTCCTATGTAATAGACTAGGAATTTTAAATACGAATGTTATTAGAGAAAACTGTTCATAAGGAGAAAATTAATTTTTTAAATTCTTTTCTTTATATGAATTTAGGCAAGGACAAAAATTATAAGTCGTTGTAGTGGTTTCTTAAAAAATAAAGCTTCTATATACAAAATTTTTAAAACATTTTTAAGAAAAAAATTTGGTGTGCCAACTTTAAGTTTTTATTACTGTACGGATGAAAATTAAATTTCCAAAAAGAATATTGAGCCGTTTTTGAGATATCGAATTTTCCAAAAAAAAAACTATTTATTTTTTTTTTCAAAAATTCAAAAAATAATTTTTTTAAAGTTTTGAAATTCAATAGTTTTAAGACTTTTTAGAAGCATCTCTGCAAAAAATTTCATTAAAATCCGTTATGTCGGTAATGAGTAATTCAAAATTAAAAAAAATGGTTCTGTGGTAGGTACAAGGTGTAATATCTTAATTTCAATTTTTTTTTATTAAATTAAAGATCGTTAAAATTAATTGAAAGAAAAAAATTTTTATCAAAATTCTAGGCACCGTCTTCGAGAAAAATACGATTTTTGACATTAACATTTTAACATTTGTATGGTGGGTACCTTTAGTTTTAGGTAAAATAAAACTTTTTTTCATATGTACATCTTGTAGATTATATTGAAAAACTAGCATAAGGTTTTTGATATATTGAGTTTTGAAAAAAAAAATTTTGAAATTTTTTTTAAAAATCCAAAAGAAACTTTTTTGAAAATTTGAATACACAATTCTATTTATGTTTTTGAGGAGCTTAAGCAAAAAAAAAAATGATCAAAATCGGTACTACCGTCTTCGAGAAAATCAAAAACAAAAAAAATGGTTCCTTGGGGGGTACCCTCAATAACCATTTTTCGGAGAAATTTTTTCAACCAGTACCTACCTTTAACTAAACGAAAATTTTTTGTATCTTTTTTTTTAAATCTGTCCAACAGTTTTTGAGAAAAAAAAATATTTACAAAATTTAGAAAAAAATTCGTATGGCAGGTACCGTTATTTTTGGTCTTAAAAAAAAAGAAAAAAACGTGTGGGGGGAAAAAATAAAAGTGATACCTACCAAGTTTAAAGAAAATCGGCCGAGTCGTTTAGGCTGTAAGGTAGGTGCGGGTAATAAGGCCTAGCTAAGGGAGACTTGAAATTAAACAAAAACTATTTATCAGAACGGACACATTTTATTGTTAATTAATGTTTTAGATATATTACTATAAAAAAAGAACAAAACATGGCAAATTCTGCCTTAAACAAAAACAATATTCAACATTTTTCAAAACCTTGTCAATAGGCTTTATTAAACTATAGTCGGGTAATAAGGCCTAAGTTTTTGAAATTACCCAATAAACCAAAGTTGAGATAAAAAAAATATAAATTAATTAATATTGCTTTAAGCTTTAAATACAAGACATTATTTCTTTGTCTAACAGCCATCAGGACAGTCAAAATTGTCTTTATCATCCGCTGATAAGACAACGCACTCTTCGTGATACCACCTAGCGAATATATGTATGCATAACACTGCCTCATATCCGCAATTTGGTCTACCTCACAGCCGTGACAGTACCAACTCATCTGGATTCTTTTACCACTACTCTTAACTTTGGGGGTTACCGTAGATATATTTTATTGCATTCTTTACTTTGTCAAATAGATCTTTGGGGACTGGAGTTCCTCTGTAATTCTGATTATTGTGGAAAAGGAGGATAATAAGGCCTACCGTCAAATTTGATAGGCCTTAATAACCCCATACACTATTTGTAATAGAAAATTAAAAAAATAAATATTAAAATTATAATACATTTTTAAAACGTACAAAATAAACAAAATATTTAATAATGGAAAACATAAGCTCAAATTTATAAACATTAGTGTAATTTTAGAAAAATTACTTACGATTCAATAATTGGATTTCTTATTATTTGGACCGTAAAATCGCCTCTGGTAATAAATGACACAACAAAGACGACGATTACCGAGCGAACAGGTAGCGGCAATTCTGATGAGTAATTTACGGCTGTAAGCTACATATTAGGCTGACCGTTAGTGCCTACTACTGCTATAACTTACTTTTTTTAAATTTAGGCCTTATTAACCGACAGGCCTTATTACCCGCACCTACCTTAGTCGAACCGACAGATAGACCGACAGACAGACAGAATTGCGAGACCCACTTTTTTAGTCTTCGCTATGATCGTAATGTCAACTTTGATCAAAATCTCGAGTTCGATTTTTTTACGAATGCATAACTTGCCTTATAGTACCTATAAGTCGCAAGTAAAAAAGAATTTAGTGGTTGACTGGTGTCTGTATTTTTTAGAAGAAGCGGAGGAAAGATCTCGCTGAAATAAATACGTTTTTTTTTGAAGAATTACTACCGAACAAAGTCATAAACCCTTAGGCAGGCGATGGAAAAATGTCTAGAATTTAACATCCCAACATACCATCTGTTTATAGACTTTAAGGCCGCCTATGATAGCATAGCCAGGGTAGAACTTTACAAAGCCATGAGAGAATTCGGCATCCCAAATAAATTGACACGACTATGTAGGTTGACCATGACCAACGTAACAAGGCAAGTAAAAATAGCCGGTTTGCTATCCAGACCAATCAGCATCTTTAATGAACCCACACAAGGGGACGATTTGGCCTGCCTAATCTTCAACCTGGCGTTGCAGAAAGCAATCCGTTACATCCGTTACATTGTCAACAGGTCCAGCCAGTTACTAGCTCACGCAGACGACATTGACATCATCGGAAGAACCGAACAAGCTGTACATGATTCCTTCATCCAGATTGAGCAGGCGGCACAAAATCTGGGGCTGCACATTAGTGAATGTAAAACAAAGTACATGGTGGCGTCGAATGCGAGAGGAACAGTTGGTCAAACAATCCAGGTAGCGGAGCACGAATTTGAAGTGGTGCAATCTTTTAAATACCATGGGTCAATAGTAGCAGCCGATAACAATATAGAAGAAGAAATACGCGGGCGGCTTCTCAAATCCAACAGAGCCAACTATAGTCTGTCAAAGCTTTTCAAATCCAGAAATCTCACCATAACTTCAAAACTGCTGCTGTACAGGAACATGGTCCTGCCAGTACTCACTCCGACATCTTAGCTGCGTTCGAGAGAAAACTCTTAAGGAGAATAATTGTTGGCCCCATATGTGAGGAAGGACGATTCCGGAGACGGTACAATCACGAACTGTACGCAATCTACCTTGAAGCAGATATCGTGACAAAAATTAAGCTCGGTAGACTTCGGTGGGCAGGGCACCGAGCCCGCATGAGCGAAGAGGAACCTGCTCGGAAAGTTCTTTATGGTACATTCTATGGTAGACGACAGCGTGGCAGACCATGCTTCCGCTTGAGAGATGGCGTAGACCAGGACGCCCGAAGAATTGGGGTGCGTAACTGGATGGCGTCAGCTCGAGACCGGGATAGGTGGAGAGACTTGTTGAAAGAGGCCAGGACCGGAACCCGGTTGTCGAGCCGATGATGGTGATGATGAAAGTCATAAAAAAATCATCAAGTACATAGAATTACTTAAGATGTAAAAAGTAACTTAAGGTCTGGTAAAAGTACAGGTATGGTACTTTTAGATGTCAAAAAAGCATTTGACACGGTTTGGCATAATGCGCTTTTACACAAGTTGTAAATACTCAACTTTCCAATCTACTTAATAAAAATCATTCAATCATTTTTACTCGAAAGGAAATTTAAGGTTTCAATCAATAACTGGTTCTCTGAAGCATATAATATAACGGCGGGTGTTCCACAAAGATCAGTTTTAGGTCCTATTCTATTCACAATATTTACTTACGATTTTCCATTACTTCCTTATTGTGAAACAGCAATTTTCGCTGATGATACTTGTATCTTCTTTTCGGATTCCGTTGGTTTCACAATCGAAACTAATCTGCAACCTGCACTGAATGTTGCACAAAGCTACCTTCATGATTGGAAAATAAGAATCAATGCTTCAAAAACGCAGGCAATCTTTTTCACTCGAAGAAGAAAACCTTGCTTTTTACCAAACAATAATCTTCTTATTGATGGCACAAGGATAGAATGGAGATCTGAAGTGAAATATCTTGGAGTGCATTTAGATAAAACATTAACATTTGGCTTACATATACAAAACACGATTTAGAAAATAAATTCTACAATTAAAATTCTTTATCCTTTCATCAACCGCAAGTCAAAACTAAGTACCGAAAATAAGCTTCTGATTTATAAAGTTGTGTTTCAAGCTATCATGTATTATGGTTCACCAGCATGGAATAATTGTGCAATCAGTAATATACGACGACTACAGATAGCTCAAAACAAGGTTTTGAAAATGATTCTGAAGCTTGCGTGGTCATTTTCAACAAATGAACTTCATTCCTTTTTAGCTATGGATATGGTATCAGAAGGAATTGCCAAACTTAATGAGCGATACCTTACATCATGTACTATGTCTGATAATACCTTGATTTTAAACCTAGCTTTACTATAACATTTTATTACCTTTATTTATTTATCTATTTACTTATTTATTTATCTATTTGTTTATTTATTTATTTATTTATTTATTTATATATTTTTTAATTTATTTATTTATTTATTTATTTATTTATTTATTTATCTATTTATTTATTTATTTATTTTTTTATTTATTTATTTATTTATTTATTTATTTATTTATTTATTTGTTTGTCTATTTATTTATTAATTTATTTATTTTTGTTTATTAATTTATTTATTTATTTGTTAATTTATTTATTTTTACTTGTTTATTTATTTATTCATTTTTTGTTATTTATATATTTTGTTATTCTTTCCACATATTTATGTAGTTTTGTTTTAATAATTATATATTTTACCTTCTTGTTGTAAGACTCAAAGCTTGGTTTGAATCTCTTTTTCACCGCCCTTCTTTCTTTCATTCTCTTCCTAAGTTTTTAATGAAGGTTTTTATGTAGCTTTTCGTTCAACATTATTTTTTTGTATTTGTGTTTGATTAATTGTAATAAATATATTATTGACAGTAGTAAGGTACCTTTATACCACATCTCTGTAAATTATGCAATTTAGTTTAGGAAAAAAATGTTACAAAATTGATGCTACAATAAAGATATTCTATCTATCTATCAATGTCGTGTTACAGATTAGCTGTACTTAGTTTATGATTTTATGAAAGTAATAGAATGAAATTAATTGAAAGCTCAAGTGACCTCAACTCCAAAGTGCGTTTCGCCCAGGTACGACAGTGGGCTCATCAGTTAGATGATGTCCTACCTAGTTATTAATATCGAATAAACTCCAGCTTGTGTTCTACACGCTTTTATCTGATGAATTCAATAAAGCGTCATAATTTTCGCTTTCATCACCTACGTTCAACATATTTCTCAAAATACGTTACGCTTCCAAATGAAATTTAGTTTGGTTCAACCTAATGAAAGGTAAGCGCTCTGTTTCGATTTTGATGACGACGCAATATTGTTAAAACAATCGACGAAATCGCAACAAATAGTTGTCAGCATTTTGACGCATCATCAAACGATATGCGTAATAATTTATCGTACTAACCTTCTTGTTAGTTTCCTCACCTAAAATAAATACAGTAATGTTAGTATTTTAGAAGAAAACCTCACTTTTATATTCCTTGAATTGGTAGACAGAATTTGACCACTGAATCCCGGAAGTCACTTAAGTATTCTATGGTATAGATACTCACCATTTAATGGATTAATAATCTTGATATTGAAATGATATCCATCGTATCCTTGTCAAAACATCAGCGGGTAGGTATTGTAACGTATCATTTTTTGTAAGCACAATATCGCGTATTTCCTAGTTTTCACCAACAATCAGGATTGCAACTTCATCTTTTGTTAGAGCGTTAAATGTGCATTCGTGAAGTCTAATGAAGTCTTGAACAGACTGACCAATGTCAATTGTGTAATCGTATAGACGCTGCATGATTCAAATTAACACCTGAAGCATTTCTTCTTGCACTTCGAAGACTATCTCGTTGTTGATCTGTGCGATTAGCTCTAAGATTTTTTGTTTCTAATTTTAAGTCAATTTTCCAATGTTTTTAATAGTTATTCTGCTATTCGGGACAAAGACAAATACAACAAATCAAGAACCATGAAAATCGGTCCAGCCGTTCTCAAGTTATAAGTGTTCGAACAAACCCGACTTTGTTTTATATATTAAGATGTATTGGCTCTTATCCTTAACAAAAGTATCTTTTCTGGATTATTTCCCGATGCACTTAAATCTGCTACCATTTTACCTCTATTTAGGAAAGGCGGTGCTATTGAATTAGGTACCTATAGACCAATTTCACTTTTATCTTTAATAAGTAAGATCTTTGAAAAAGCTATAAAAAATAGAATGGTATCTAGAACGAGGCTTTTCAGTGAAGTTCAGTTTGGGTTTCAATCTAACAAATCAACAAAAGATGCCTTGTTACATTTCTGTTCTGAAATATTTGATAACCTTGATAAATAAAATGCACGACAAGCAACTGTTAGATTATGCAAGAACAAAAGTCGTTGTAGTGGTTTCTTAAAAAACTAAGCTTTTATAAAAGAAATTTTTAAAACATTTTTAAGAAAAAAATTTAGTACGCCAATTTTAAGTTTTTATTATTGTTCGAAAAAAAAAATTAAAAACAAAATTTGAGCCGCTTTTGAGATATCGAATTTTCCAAAAACAAAATAGATACTTTTTTTTTTTCAAGAATTCAGAAAATATTTTTTTTTTAAGTTTCGAAGCGCAATGTTTTTTAAACTTTTTAGAAGCTTTTCTATAAAAATATTTATTAAAATCGGTTATGCCGAAAATGAGAAATTCAAAATTCGAAAAAATGGTTATAACTTATAAATTATATTATTCTTATTAAATTATAGATCGTGAAAATTAATCAAGAGGACAAAAATTTTAGCAAAATTCTCGAAATCGTTTTCGAGAAAAATACGATTTTTGAAAACCATTTTTTAACATATTTTACATTTTTACTTGCGATATAGGTACTATAGGGCAAGTTCTGCATTTGGAAAAAAAAATCGAACTCGAGATTTTGATCAAAGTTGACATTACGATGATAGCGAAGACGAAAAAAGTGGGTCCGACAATTCCGTCTGTCTGTCTGTATGTCTGTATGTCTGTACCTCGAACTACAGCCTAAACTACCGGAGGTATTTTCTTCAAACTTGGTAGTTAAGGGTCTTCGGTGATTCCCTAGAGGAAAAATTGAAATTTTTTTTTTAGCTCAAAAACTAACGGTACCCCCCATACACCCGTAATGCAAAATCTTATTTATCTCGAAAACGGCTCTAACGATTTTGATAAAAAAAAATTAGGTGTGATATTATGAACATAGGCTACATTTTGGTCGAACAAATTTTGCGGCAAAATGTTATTAGGGGTACCTGCCATAGACCCGTGTTTTTATTTTCGACTTTCTCATTAACGGCTCTTAGGATTTTAAAACAAAATTTTCAGCAGGAGTCCACTTAAATTTAAAATAATATTGTATATAAAAATATTCGAAAAAATATTTGTTGGGTTTTTTGAAAAAAAAAAAATTTTTTTAATCAAAACCTATGAACGATTATTTTTGAAATTATTTTCTAAAATCAATATTATTTAATACTTAAAACTCGCATCCTACATTTTTTTCTTGAAAAATTTTAGAGAAATTTCTTATATAAAAAATTTATTTAATAATAAAACGATTTTTTAAAGTTTATTTGAATAAATTCATACTTCTTCGGAAACCAGACGGCAATTTTATGCATTTGAACATTATTACCTCATTAAATCCATGTTTTATATTTATAAAATGTATCTTAAATTCCAAAGTACTTTTACATAAGAGCAAGTTCGTGCGATCCAGTCGTGCATTTTATTTTATTAAATCTTGTATTGAGAAACTTTTATTTATCAAGTTTGAAAAAAATCGAGCATGGGGTTTTCTAAACATTGAGTTTCCAAAAAAAATTTTAATTTTTTTTTAAATCAAAAAAAACAAAAAATTGAAAATTTGAATATGTAATAATATTCAAACTTTGGAGGGCCTTTAGCAAAAAAAAATTATCGAAATCGGTGGTACCGTTTTTGAGAAAATCAAAAACAAAAAAAATTGGTTCCAAAAATAACCATTTTTTGGAAAATGTTTTTCAACAATTACCTAGCTTTAACTAAATAAAATTTTTGAAATGTTTTTTTAAAAAATTCTGTGGGACCGTTTTTGAGAAAAAAAAATATTTATAAAATTTCGAAAAAAATCTTATGGCAGGTACCGTTGGTTTGTTGGTCTTTGGTCGAGATTTTGATCAAAGTTGACATTACGATGATAGCGAAGACGAAAAAAGGTGGTCCGGGTAATCCGTCTGTCTCTCTGTATGTCTGTACCTCGAACTACAGCCTAAGCTACTGGAGGTATTTTTTTCCAACTTGGTAGTTAATGGTCTTCGGTGATTCCCTAGAGGTGAAATTGAAATTTTTGTTTTAGCTCAAAAACTAACGGTACCCCCCATACACACGTAACGCAAAATCTTGTTTATCTCGAAAACGGCTCTTACGATTTTGGTAAAAAAATTAGGTGTGATACTCGTATTATAGACATGGACTACATTTTGGTCCAAAAAAAAATGGGGGAAAAATGTTATTAACGGTACCTGTCATATAACCGTTTTTTTGATTTTCGACTTTCTCATTAACGGCTCTAACGATTTTAACCAAACATTTTCACCAGGAGCCCCCTTAAGTTTAAAATAATATTGTGTATAAAAATATTCGAAAAATTATTTGTTGGTTTTTTTTGAAAAAAAAAATTTTTTTTTTGAAAAATCAATGTCTTCAAAACCTATGAACGATTATTTTTTGAAATTATTTCCCAAAATCAATATTTGAATAATTTCTTATAAATTTATATTGTAAATTTAATACTTAATAAATAACGTAAAAGGAATTTTGATTGCTTTTTAATTTTTTAAATAAACGTGTTTTTGTTAGGGACAGAACTTATGGCAGGACTACGTATATAGACATTTGTTATCTCTCTGGTTTCATAAGAAGCTCCAAATGGTTCAATGAGTAGGGCGAAATTCTCTAGACTCATGGGTTATCATAATGGTCTAAGTGTGTCAGCTGCGACACTGACAGCCTCTTCAACCTAACCTTACATCTAGACACCATGACCCTCAGTGAAAAACTGAGGCAAATTGCTCAATATCTTAAAAATGTTTGCTTTCAGAAACAATCTCGTTCAGCTCAAACTTTTAGGTAGTGTGATTTTTTCTAATTTAGGCATTAATCAGTTCTTTGAACCGCAAATAATTTCAAGATTGTGTCGTCTAAAATACAGAGTCTCTTTAGTGCTTGCGGGTTGGCCTAAGAATATGTTACTCAACTTTCCTTTTAGCTCGATGAAACAACAGCCATGAACGAGTGAGTGATTCTTCGTAAGATTTCATGAGTGGTGTTATTGTTATTAGCCAGGGTACGAGTAGCAAAGTTCTTTGGCACCTTGACGTTGAAGCTGCCTAGAAAAACATTATTCGTGTTCTTTTTTTATAATTTAGCGCGCACTAAGGGAATTACAACTGCCCTTCAAATGTTAGAGCACAGTGCGAGCGTTTTAAGAAAGTTTGAGAGGATTTAAAAAGAGATACCGGTGCACATTGGTTTTGAATGCCTGAATATTAAAATAGGAAGGAAATATAGAGTCGTGTAAAGCATTCCACATTCGTATAGTACGGCTAAGAAAGAATCTCTGAATTCAACTGTACGTCCAAAGATAGGCTCAAGGTTAAACTGATGGGCTCTCCCTGAAGCGCGAGTGTTACGATTAAATTGACGTTCTTTTGAACATTTAATTCTCTATCATCAATATAAGTATATTTGAAGTACTGAGATTCTTAGTTTAGCCGGACTACACGAATGTCGAATACTCTACCCAGCTCTATTTTTCCTTCTCATTTTAATATTCAGAAATTTAAAAGTAATGTGCAACAGTTTCTTGTTTTCCTAATGCTCGTACTGTGATAATCAATTTAAGAGTAGTTATAACCACTAGAGTGCCCGCTAATTAAAAAAAAATGTATAACACATTTTTAAAATTGTATGTACCTTGAACATAAGAGGAAGTTCCTGCGACCCAGTGGTGAATGTTTTGTTTCCCAAATGAATGGTCTTAGAAGACTTATTTTTGATTGTCTCATCTCTGGATCGTTCCGTACGTCCATCTGAGAACAGAATACAAATCTAAAATTAATAATTAAAAAAATCCACAAGAAGAGGTAGCAAAACAATAATTTATTTATGGGAACATTTTATATAAGATTTCTTAAAATCGCAGAACAAGTTTTAATCAATTTGATGATTATTTTACTTTTCTTAAGTTCACCTGTCAGTTGTGAAAAGTGTCTAAAGATTGTTATCAAAATCTGCGTAGTGGTTCATTTGTGCATTAAAAAAATTTACCAAATCCACGATACTATAATTCCAACCAAAAAAAACCGACGAGCTTGGAAAATATAGAATTCAAAACCCTGGGGATTTGTTTTCAGAGCTATTCCGAACAATTCCCATCTACGATTGAAATTATATCGTCAAAATAATACATAAGCAAAATGATAGCACGTAATTAGCTATTCCCGTTGCTCGTATTAATATTTATATCAACAACACAACATCCCTTCCTAATTGGCCCTTTTCCTAATGCACCCTTCGTTTATAAAAGTATTTACTCTTAAGATAGATTAACTTCAGCCCCAGTCCTACATTCCCATGCTTTAGTATTATTATTTAAAATAATTTCTGCAGATCCGTTCCACCGTACAGTAATTAGCCTGGACCGGATAATGAGGACATGCAGTACTTATACTTATGCTAGTAATAGAGGATCAGCAAGCATTAATGCTGCCGTTTACGATGGTGGTGGGGGAAGCTTTAAAAATAACGTGTAAATGTAAGGGTCGGTTTCGAATGGACATGCAAAGTAAAAATAAATTAGAAGGTATACTGAATCTATGGACGAGAGTACAATTTTTAATTATGTATTGTTTTTTATGATACAAATTTCACTACTTCACTTGTATAAAGTATAAACATCCGCATTGTCTGTTTTGGTATTTTCAGACTGACAAGCGAATCTGGATGCCATAGATATGGAGAAGTTATGTATGTCGATTGGGTAGAAAAACTTCAGAAAAGAAATTTTATTAATTAAGGGCAATTTTGTATCTACAATGAGACTTTGGAGCCCTTTTGAAAATGTAATGGGCCATTGGTAAACGGAGATATCTATCATAACCATGTGTGTTGAATTCTGTTTTGGACATTTAAAGAAATTTGGTATTATTACCGATGTAGTAAAAGTTCTGTGGCTTATTTCAAACTAAGAAGGGTTAATGTTTGGTTTTATTCCAAAGAACATTGGATTAAAATTTAAAAAAAGCCCAAAGAGGAGTCATGGTTTCATAAAGTTGACAATTTACAAATTTTGAACTGTTTCAAAATTATAATTTCTTCTTAATTTTAAATACATAAACCCATATGGGGTCCATTTGGAGCCCACAATAATTCTGTGAAATTGTTTTGATATCTTTTGTTAATGAGCGAACTGAAATTCCTGATGGTACAGGTCAAACCGCTCTAGACTTGTTCCTTACTTTTTACCCTGATAAATACACCATCACTGTATCATCGTCTCTAGGCACATCAGACCACTGTGTCATATCTGCAAATTTCTCGAGTAAAAAAACCTGAGTAAAAGGTGTACCCCAGGGCTCCATTTTATCTCCGACTCTCTTCCTCTTGTCTATCAACTTTTTCCGGTCTGAAACATCTAATCGATTAAATTGTTTTGCTGATGATGGTATAGCTTGAACCAATTCAGTTGGCCAACGGTCGGTTGCGCAGAGAGAGGATTTAAGAGGATTTAAGAGAACAAAAATGGTGCGCAAGATATTTAATGAGTAAAGATTTTTCCTTAAATCTTACAGTGCCTAACTCAACTTTGCTTTGACAAATAGTTAAGGGATTATTGTTTATTTCTATGTTTTATGATTTGTGGCTTAGCAACAGAAAGGTTCCGGGGGCGTTATGTTTATATTTATTTTATGGTGTTAGTGTTCATTTGATATATGTATTTACTATTGTTTGACCTGTGGGGTTTTGGGATTAATTGTAGATTAGTGTTAATTAGTTAGATTAGTGTTTACGAGTTTGAATAATTTTTACCTACGATAAATAATAAATTCTTAAAATTTATTTTACCTTAAAATAATTATTATAAATTTGTACTTCAGAAATAAATATAAAACATAATAATAAAATAAAAAAAATATAAATAAGAATAATATAATTTAAATAATAAATGTTCATTTACATACACTTAGTTTTAAGAACTAATGTCGCTTTCATAGTCGGTTGAAGAATCGTCACCTGGATTATTTATAATTGAATCCGAAATTGTGTCCCACGTCAGGTCGTGAGAAAAGTATTCGTCCTCAGTTCTTATGACTTTTTCACACACTTTTCGCCAGTCTTCAGCCGTTATTTTTGAAAATTCTTCCTCTGCTAATTTTTGAACATCCAATAAATTGAATGTTGTGTTTCGTGAACCTACTCTTGCCTTGACAGTTGCCTAAAAATATACAGTTCAAGTTTCAACATCTGTATAGTATACGGAATATTGTTTTCGGTTAGCCATTGTATCATCTCGGATTTCTTGCTAGCAGAAGTAATTTGTTTTTCTTCTAATTTATTGTGGTACGAGGTGTTATCCATTACAATAACTGAAGGTTCCTCCAAGTTATTCAAAACTTGTTCTTGGATCCATTTGCAGAAATTTTTGAAGTTCATATCGTCGTGATAGTCTGCCGTCTTCGTTCCAGATTTGAATAAAAGTAAGGAGTTTTTCACGAAACCTTTTTCATAACCTGCATGCGCCTCTTTCCCTTTGAAATTGCTATTGTCATCAGTCCAAGCCCGTGGCCTTGTATGTGAGCTATGAATATAGCTTTAGTCCAAATAAATGATATCAAATCCTTTTGTTCTGTATTCCCGGATTTTTCTCAGATACTTCACTCGCATGAGTTTAATATCATTTCTTTTTTTCTTTTACAGAGAAGTTTCCGGTTGTTTTGAGTTTTTTGTAGCTAAATCCGTTTCTTCTTTTTTTTTATAATTCACTCGCGCTCAAGGGTATGTTACGAGACCCTTATAATGTTTTAAACACAGCACGGGCGAGGGAGAAATTAGCAGGCGAGAGAAAGAAGGTGTCGATGAACATTGGTTTTAAATGTTTTCAAATTGAAATGGCAAGGGGAAACTGTGCCGGGTAAGTTATTCTATAATCGTGTTGTGCGACTAAAAAACGAATCTCTATATGTGACGGTACAACGTAATACTTAAGTTAAACTCCAGATCTTCCTGAACTCGTTGTCTCAACATTTTTAAGGATATCATCATTTTTTCCTCCTGGTGGAAGTTGTGCATTATACGCCGAATAGCTGCGATGTCAAATTCGTCTAGTCCAGTTTTCCACTGACTGCACAACTCCTGTCTCTTCGTATTCCTTAATAATCCTTCTGATTGAACGTTCAGAAATTCCAGTAGTTTTCACTGTTTGCGTTGTTGCGTAACTCACAGGATTTTCAAGAAACGAATTCTTTGCTTCTTCCAGTTGGTCATTATATATCTTAACAACTATCTTACGCGCCTGGCTTCCAATAGGTTTTCCTTTTCTAAACGGATCCATTAAAATTTCTTTTAAATGTATTTCAATATAATTATTCTTGGTTGTTTTTTTTAAACTGAATTGCAAAGCAAAGCAAATATCATTTAAATACCTTAATTCCCTCTGATGCAAAAATTCATTCTTAAAAACTCGTAGTTAAAAATTGTTCAAACTCGTAAACACTAATCTAACTAATTAACACTAATCTACAATTAATCCCAACCCCACAGGTCAAAAAAAAATATATCAAATATACACTAACGCCAAAAAATAAGTATAAACACAACGCCCCCGGAACCTTTCTGTTACTAAGCCACAAATCATAAAACATAGAAATAAACAATAATCCCTAAACTTTTTGTCATTAATCCTATGTCGCAGCTTGCAGGTAGTTTTTCTTGCCTAACCCAATTGCATTTTGCAATAGACTTATTTTTTTGTTATAGGTGCTCTGAAATTTGTCCCACTAATAAAAACAAAAATTATTAATTTTATTTTTTCGAAGTAAAGTTTACACCTAAAAATCTTTTCCTTTTATCTCACCAGAGATGAAATAGTTTTTTAGACATCAAGCTATGAAAGAAAAGTAAACCATGATCATATCTTATTCACAGAAAGTCCATCACTGGAAATTCATTTCTATTTTACTGAGAGCGAAGCTATAAACAAAACTCACCCTCCTAAGTGCTTCAGTATGATCGCAGGCTGCGTTGTGCTAAAGTGCCCAATTGGGCCATTTGGCCCCAAGATTCATATTTTGGCCCGGTGCCCCGGGCTATCATGAAATGGCCCCAAAATTGTAAAATTTGCACAATAAAGCAACCCATTTTGCACAGCATTAAAAAACAAAATTTTATTTTAGAAATCCATAATATCCAAGTAGTCGATATTTACTCTCATCTTGATCTTAATGCTAATTTGGCTGAACGCATTCATTGAAAAATTCAACACATCACATCGACTGACAGTAGCACATACCGGCTGTCTCATATTTAAGTTCTTCACTTTTTCAGAATCAAATTCGTTACAGCCTGTGCACAACGTGTTTTTTAAGCTCTTAATAATAGGTGTGTTTTATTCATTGCTGCATAGCCAGCGCAGCATTCAAGTGCGAATAAAACGATCAAACTCACTCCATATGTCAATTTCAATTTATATTTGAATGTTGCCCATTATTATAGAAAATATCAAAATCTGATATCAAAACATGTATGTACAATACATAATTACTTATGTTTAATTCTAAAATGTAATGCATAGCGCCATATTCATTTCAATAATTTAAAGTTCTATCACCAGCACAACTGTCACTTTTTTTACTGGCTTCTCTTTCGCCAGTAATCAAATTGTTGTTGTTTTTCGAAGGAGATTTTGCTGCGCTAGCTATGCAGCAGTGAATAAAACACACCTAATATTAAAACCGAAAATCGCAATAGACTTAGCTATGGAGTTATAAATTCGCTTATGAGCTTTAAGGGGTTTCTGAAAAATAATACTTGTGGTAATTTTATTCCGCCTCCAGAATTAATAAAAAAATGTCTAACATAGATTTTAAGTTATTTGAAAAAATGGAATAAAATGCAAAAATACAAATAAAATAATATCTTCTGTTTTATTATTTAATTATTTTATCGAATATGGAAAAACGAGGTGGCCCCAAAAAAGTTGAAATGGCCCCAAAAATGGCCCCAACATTTTGCTTCCCAGGAACAACGCTGATCGCAGCAGCGTCATTGACAACAACGCTTGCATGTACATCTTTTTTTCTTTTTTTCAGTGATTTTTCTGTCTCTTTAAGAATTAAAGAGTAGAGCAAAGAAATTTAAAGAGACCTGCGCAGTAGAATTGCCAACTGAATTGGTTCAAGCTATACCCTCAGCTTTTCATATTCGTTTCAAGATTCATTTCCTTGTTCTTCGAAAGTGGAACTTGAAGAGGAGCGTATGATAAGCTCACTTAATTCTGAACTTGACAGCATTATCCCATTAGGGAATAGGAAACCTTGTAGAATTTAATGATTCAAAAAACAAATGTGGTCTTCTATCGTTAAATCGAAATCCAAGAGTGGCACTTGCATTGAGGAAACCGAACAGCATTCAGAATTATATGCATCACAGCCCAAACTTGTATGAAATGATCACATATTCGACATCGCCAAAAAAACCTGCTAAGTGTTAAGGTTTTCTCCAACGATGCAAGAAACGTTTCACCCCTTCTGATATAATCTGGATATAATCTATAAGACAATTCCCACACTTGAGTTTCTTGGATAAAATTAATAAAAGACCTAAAAAAATGATATCAAAATAAATAAATTTGGTGGTGTAACAGCTCGAAGTGAACCAGGACCTAGTGACTTACAACTCACAACCATTCCTGTAGGCGTGTTAAAAGGAACGGGAAGGACCTATACAATTTTCTGCCGATTCCGAACGGCTATAATGAACAGCAGTTTTCATGGACAAGATATACTCTTAGTGGATTTGTCAATTCCTCGCTAGAGGCAGTACACCCCTGAAAAAAACTTTTTTGCAGCGGCTGAGAATCGAACCCAAGACCTTCTGCATGTCAGTCCAACGCACTAACCATTAGGTTAGAATAGGTGATAGAAATATAACGGAAATATTTTCATTTCACCGCAATACTCCTTCCCATTGAAATATTCAGAAACGTAAAACCAATGTACATCGGTATATCTTCTTAAACCCTTCCTTGTTTTCCTGACGCACGAAATGTGATAATCATTTTAAGGGTAGTATTAGCCCCTTGAATGCGCAGTTATTATATAAAAAATGTATATGATATACTCGTATTATTCAAGTACACTGGAAGTTTTGACAAAAGTGCAGGACTTGGTCATGGTTTTCATATTGTGATGTCGGTGATGCCATCATATTTCAACGTTGGACTCGACCTTACTCTTGATAAATTCTTCACATCCGTGATGTTGCTCAATGAAAAAACACCATCATTAGTTAAATCCGCGAAAAACAAAAGAGATGTGCCAAAACTTTTTGTACTGACGGAGTTTCTTGAAGACATAATGCGCCCGTTAAAGTCAATATCAGATAGCAGTATCGGCCAGTGCACTGATCCATCTATGGATTTTTTGAAAAAAATGGTGTTTTTCAATATCGGCATGACGGATTTTAATAAGAAAATTTATAGGGAAGCTTATAAAAAGTTTGAAATACATTGCATTTTAAAACTCAAAAAAATATTTTTTTTTTTAATTTTTGAAAAAAAAAAGGAAAATTAATTTTCTCTAGTAACATTCATTCTCAAAATTTGTAGTCTTTTACATAAGAGCAAGTTCGTGAGATCTACTGACTTAAGCAATTCTCATAGTAGTTTGAGCTGAAAAAAGAATGCCAAGGAAGTATAACTGTCTTGTTTGAGTTTACACACATTTTTACTTGTGAATTATAAGTACTAAAAGGTAAGTTATGCATTAGGGAAAAAAATCGAACTCGATTTTGATCAAAGTTGACTTTACGATAATTGAGAATACGAAAAAAGTGCACCCGCAATTCTGTGTGTATGTTCGACTACAGCCTAAGCGGCTTCGCCGATATCATTTTAAATTTTTTCACCCACACGCTTTTTTTCTTTTTTTTAAGACGAAAAATAACGGTACCTGTCATACGTTTTTTTTTTCGAAATTTTATAAATATTTTTCTCAAAAATTGTTCAATAAATTTTTTTTTAAAGAAAATTATAAAAATATCATTAAGCTCTTTAGCTGGATAATGGTTGAAATTTTTTTCCGAAAAATGGTTATTAATGATACCCCCCATTAATAATTATTTGATTTGTTCAAAAACGGTTTCACCACTTTCGATCATTTTTTTAATGCTAAAGCTCCCCAAAAATTTGAATAGTATTGCATATTCAAATTTAAACATTTTTTTTTTGATTTTTAAAAAAAGTTTTAATTTTTTTTTTAAAAACTCAATATTTTGAAAAGCACATGCTCTTTTTACTTGCGACTTATAGGTACTATAAGGCAAGTTATGGATTCGTAAAAAAAATTGAATTCGAGATTTTGATCAAAGTTGACATTACGATGATAGCGAAGACTAAAAAAGTGGGTCTGGCAATTCTGTCTGTCTGTCTGTCTGTAGCTTCGACTACAGCCTAAACGGCTCGGCCGATTTTCTTTAAACTTGGTAGATATGGGTTTTGATTTTTTACCCCCACACGTTTTTTTCTTTTTTTTTGTAAGACCAAAAATAACGGTACCTGCCATACGAATTTTTTTCGAAATTTTATAAATATTTTTTTTCTCAAAAACTGCTAGACAGATTTAAAAATTAAAAACACAAAAAAATTTCATTTAGTTAAATCTAGGTAATGCTTGAAAAAATTTTTTCCGAAAAATGGTTATTAAGGGTACCCCCCATGGAACCATTTTTTTTGTTTTTGATTTTCTCAAAAATAGTACCACCGATTTTGATCATTTTTTTTTGCAAAGGCTCTTCAAAACTTTAAATAGAATTGTTTATTCAAATTTTCAAAAAAAATTTTTTTGGATTTTTAAAAAAAACTTCAAATTTTTTTTTTCAAAACACAATATTTCGAAAATCCCATGCTAGATTTTTTTTAAACTTGATAAATAAAAGTTTCTTCATATAATCTACAAGATGTGAGAAAAAAAAATTTCATTTTACCTTAAAATAAAGGTACCCACCATACAAATGTTAAAAAATTTAAAAAAATGGTTTTCAAAAATCGTATTTTTCTCGAAAACGGCACCTAGAATTTTGATAAAATTTTTTTTCTTTCAATTAATTTTTATGTTCTTTAATTTAATAAAACAAATATTGAAATTAAGATATTACAGCTTGTACCTACCATAGAACCATTTTTTCGAATTTTGAATTTCTCATTACCCACATAACGGTTCTTAATGAAATTTTTTATAGAGAAGCTTCTAAAAAGTCTAAAACACTTTGCATTTCAAAACTTTAAAATAAATATTTTTTGAACTTTTGAAAAAAAAAAATCTATTTTTTTTTTTGAAAATTCGATATCTCAGAAACTCAATATTTTTGTTTTTAATTTAATTTTTATTCGAACAATAATAAAAACTTTAAGTTGGCGTACAAAATTTTTTTCTTAAAAATATTTTTAAAATTTTGTATAAAGTATATTTTTTTAAGAAACCGCTACAACGACTTATAATTTTTGTTCTTGCATACATTCATATATTTGCCTAAGAAATCATTATGGCATTCCGTTTTTATCTCTCACTACTAAAAGAGTCTAAAAAATTAATTTTATGCTTATGAACAGAATTCTCTAATAACATTTGTTTTGGAAATTCTTAGCCTTTTACACAAGAGCAAGTTCGTGCGACCCAGTCGTGCATTTTATTTCTTATGTTTCGAATAATTTTCAAGTTGAAATTGACTTCTAAATCTAAACTATGTCCAAATTTTGCGTCGGGACTCTGGTCTACACCCTTACAAGATCCAACTGACCCAGGAGCTCAAAGTTAATGACCACATACAACGCCGTTTGTTCGCTGACTGGGATTCAGAGCATTTGGTAGAGGACCAGGGTTCGGACTTTACTTCGATCGAAGTAGATCTACTTCGATTTTTAGAAAAAAATGTAATCTACTTCCCTACTTCTCTTTTTTATGATCTACTTCTCTTTGAAATACTAAGTCAACATATTTAAAGTACAGCGCTGATCACATAAAAAGAAGTATTAAGTACATAAAAAACGAGTTTAGGAATTATTAAAACGTAAGTACCGTATAAATTTAATGTTTTTAAGATCACTTATAGAAAAACGTAAAGATATTTATGAGCCACCTATTGAATTGATAAAATTCGTACAAGTTCGTTGATGGAAAATTTACTTTAAAATAGTTATATTTAATTAAAATTTTTTTGAAAGTCTGAATTCAGAATTTACTTATATACATATGTATGTTATGTTTATATAATTTAATTTCCTAAAACTACTTCGAAAATTTTATATCTACTTCAGTTTTTTTTCCGTATCTACTTCGAAAATATAAAACCTAAGTCCGAACCCTGTAGAGGACCCTAATTTTGGCCGAAAAATCATTTTTAGCGATAAGTTAACATTTTGGGATGAATGGCTGTTAACAAGCAAAATTGCCGTATATCGGCGACAGCAACCCAAACGAAGTTCACCAAGTGACAAAAGCGGTGTTTTTTTTTGGAAAAAGTTATCCGTAGTACAGTAGGATTTTACATGAATAACAAATACAACATCCGCAGTAGGATAAAAAGCAGAAGTGAAATCCTGCTGCGGATAGAGATTTGACGTTTATTCGAGTATCAGCAGTGATCCTACTGCGAATGTTGTATTTGTTATTCACATAAAATTCTACTGTACTACGGATAACTTTACCAAAAAAACACGGCTAATATATCCTCAGAAGGTTACCGCTTGGTGTTGATTTTTGGCCTACGGCCGCGTCATTGGTCTGTACTTTTTTGAAAACGACGTTTGTTAGCGCTATAGAACGATGGTAACCTATTTCTTATGGCCCAAATTGAATTAAGTATATATGACATGTTGTTCCACTAGGACGGTGGCGCTACGCCACGGTTGCCATTCTGCATCAACGATTTGAGTGTATGTTTATCTCTTGCATAGTTGACGTGAACTATCCTATTATCCACAAAGAACATGCGATTTAAATCAGCTAGTCGTCTTGTTTTTGTGGGGTTTCCGTAAGTCGCAGGTCTATGCGAATAAATCACAATCGACAGCCCTTAGGGTAAAAATAAGCCATTGCTTAAGTTCAGGATCTATGCGGAAAAGTCATTGAAAATTGGACCACTCAGATCCATACCACCGTCAGAAGCCGAGGCGGACATTTGAACTATGTTATATTCTATATACATAATGGCATATATATGGGCCTTTCAAATATAAAAAGAATTTTGTTAAAACCTCAACAAAGCTTTTTTTATTCTATTTCAACATCTACCCGCTCTTTTTTGTAACCTTTTCGGGATACTTAAATTATTTCATTCTAAACTAGACAAAGTTATAACCGCCATTTTTTAGGTTTAACAACAAAGTACAGTAAATTTATTTCAGTGCCATGACTCATGACACGTGATGGACAATTAGCCGCCATTTAAAAGTGATAACGAAAATTTGCTTAATTTATAGAAATTTATATAATTTAAAGCTTATTAAAAAAGACTCTTAAGGCAAACCAAAAATCCGATGCTTGCATCTTATGCACAGACACAAAAGCAAAACTTACACTCAAAAAATTTCGTGTGTAAATATTACTAATTCATGCGTACATTCTACGAATTTTATTCGTGGTTTTCAGCCACGAATAGTATTCGTAGAATAGACGCTTATTAGTACATTTTACGAATATTCGTAGAAAAACAAACGTACCATATATTGTACGAATACCATTGGTACAATGTACGAATATTATTGTAATATTTACCAATGACATTCGTATATTGTACGAATATCATTGTAATATTTACTAATGCCCTCGTATTTCATTCGCAAATTATACAGCTCCATTCGTATATTGTACGAATATTATTGTAGAACTTACTACCATTTATGTTCCCTGAAATTTCCTTAAATACCTATTGTAAGAAATAATAACAAAAGGTATTTATGTTGTAGGTTAAAAATAGATTTTTAATTCATTTTATTGTCATATATATGAATAAAGTTTAAAATTAATTAGTTCATTATAAATATAATTAACAATCAAAGTAATATTTAAAAACTCCTCATTTTATGTATTTAGGGCCACTGAAAATAAATTTAACATTTAAAATTGAAAACTTCCGAAAAAAAAATTGTAGGTACTTACATTGAAATTCTTTTAGGAAAAAAATTCCCACATATGTATGCTCTGCTACTTCTGGATGCTGTATTTTAAATATAAAATAAGCTTTAAAGCATATTATATATGTTATGTAGGTACATATGTCTAGGTACTTACCTCATCTTTTCGAAAAAAGCAGATGTTAGTCTGATCCACCACTGCAGCATTTTATAAATAATATCACGTTTGAACGTGTTGATAGTAAATAATACTAATGCACTTCATGAAAATACGAAGTTATTACTAGTAGTACATTCTACGCATAATGCGTACGGTCAACCTACGAATGAATTCTGTCTACTAATATTAGTTTTACTTAGTAAATAGTACGAATTTATTAGTAAATACTACGAATGCAAAAGATTAAAGTACGAAGTCATTCGTACGAGAAATTAACGAATGTTATTAGTTATATGTACACAATAATTCGTACAATGTACTCAAACAAATTGTTTACTTCTTGTTTACGAATGAAATTAGTGCATTAAACGAATAGATTCGTAGATAGTACGACAGTTACTAGTAAAATTTTACGAATGCATTCGTAGATATACCACTGTACAAATACTTCGTACATCTTACGAATATTCGTACAATGCACGAATATTTTCTTTACGAATATCATTCGTAGCCATTTTACTAATACATTTTTTGAGTGTACTATTCAAATTGAATTTATCTTTTAATCAAACAAATCATTAGCACCAACAACTAAAGTAAACATAAAATACATACAAATAAAATTCTTGGAACATCATTTTGGTCTAGTCTATATAGTCCAACTTTAATGAACGGAATTTATTTATTGATACACATTTCAAACTCGGTATTGAAAACCCAAAATTGAATTTAATAATAAAACTTATATAACTAACTATACAGGACAGGTATTGAAATGCAACCATTTTACATTATTCTAAAATCTAAAACTAATAAATTAGAATAATAAATGTGGTGGAAATATGCAAACAGCAGATAATCAAGGCCAAAAGGTAAATATAATATCTATAGACACAATAGCTACCTAATTAAAAATTGTATAAATAACATTTTATAGTTTTAAGGGACGAATTCACGTTTAAAAAAGGCGTATTTAAATTTATTAAAAAATACTCGTAGCTATTTGTAATTTAATATTTTCAAATTTCAGTCTAAGCAAAAATACCCACATTAGATATAACAATGGTGATATTAAATTTATTAAAAAAAAGGTCTCTCCTTTCCTCTGACCAGGGTGACCAGCAAGGCATTTAATAAACCGTTTTTGTGTCGTCTATGTTTTGTTTGGGATCAAGCTATGAAACCACTACCACAGCCGTCACCATATTGCGAGCAAATACAGGTGTACACAATTAAAAAATACCCAAAAAATACACATACACATACCCACATTCATATCCAACGGTGAATTGGAATTTTGATCTGAAATATTGCCACAATAAAGGAAGGCTGTTGGGAGGGATTCTATTGAACATTATGCTCAAAATGATTTATTAAAATTGCAAAAATTCCCCACAAGCCAAACAGAATCTGGATTTGATCAAACACTCATCGGCAAAGTTTGCATTTTATCGAACTGAAATTTGTATGGGCAGATAAGTATGTGTGTTGGGAAGTTTTGGTCGCGGTTCTTTGCAAAAATATTAAGTTCTGGTTGCGCACAAAGCATAATATCGGCGGCTTTTGGCCACATAGCGACATGTTAATAATAAATTAATGCGAGCCTAGTAAATTATAAAAAATAAAGCAAAATCAATGGCAACAGCCAAGGTCCTATTTGAATTAAATTGGCAGTTTGATGCTTGATGATGATTTTCGCCAGCTTATGTACTACCTTTGTATATAAAACTTATAGTACTCTTATGAAGACGAACGATTGGGGCGACATCTTAAGCATAGCGAAAGTATTAGATTTGTCTCTGCTAAATTTAATAATAAAATATTCTCTTTTACTACTTATCTTGTATCTTATCCCACTCTCCTCCGTAAAATCGTGTGCTAATTTCAGCGCCACCACCAGTATATAACTATAAGTTATATATAATGGGTGATTTTTTTGATAATTTCTTTTTGGCAACACTGGTTTTGACAGCTCACGCACGTTTCGTGTGTTGTGTCACTGTCAAACATCTTCATCGGTACAGGCAAGGGAAGTCTAGTATTAGAAATGTAAAAGGTGGTTAAATTTTAAGGGCCGATTTTGAATGTGAACCACACCTAAACGTCAAGTTTTTTTTCTGCATTTCATTTGACATTTCTCAATTTCAGACTAATTTAATTTGAACTATGGAAAGATACACAATCGAGCAACGCATTAAAGTTGTTCAGGCTTATGATGAAAATGGGCGTTCAAATCGAAATGAATATCGTGCAGTTCGTGATTTTTTGGGTCAATTTAATCGTCCAAATGTGCGTACAATCGGAAAAATCGTGCAAAAATTTGAGCAAACTGGGTCTTTAGGAGACGTGAAAACACCAGTGCATGCTCGTACAGCTCGTACTGCAGAAATCAACTATCAATGGCTAGATCTTCGGCTGAATTCTGGAAGATAATGAATCAAATTAATGGATCGAAGCTTGCAATTGCCTGTGATCTCAAGGCGTCTCATTTAAAAGAATATTTTTGGTCGTTGTTAAATACGGAATGTAAGGCTGCAAGGTTTCACTATGCGATTCCACTCATTGAAGACGATTTTTTGGATTCTACCTTTGTTGAAGAAGAACTGAATGCAGCGTTGGATAGAGCTAAGAATAACAAGGCTGCTGGAACTGACAGAATTCCAATTGAATTCTTTAAGTATGCTACACCGGATTTTATATCTGTTCTTTTGAAATGTTGTAATGACATTTTTGAGTCAAGAAATATTCCTTCTTCGATTATTTTTCCACTATTTAAAAAAGGAGACTCATCTTTTGCAGAGAATTATCGTGAGATTTCGTTCTTAAATGCATCTATGAAGCTGTTTGCAAGTATGATTTTCAGCAGACTTACAACTTGGGTGGATGAGAACTCAAAGCTAAGTGAACTTCAAGCAGGATTTCGACCAGGTTACTCAAGGACGGATCAAATATTTCTACTTACAAATATTGCTGAAGTGTACGTCAACCGTGGAAAAAAACTATATGCGTTTTTTATAGATTTTTAGGCAGAATTTGACAGTATTGATAGAGAGGCACTATTTTTTAAGCTGTCAAATATCGGAATATCTTCAAAACTGATTAGTATTCTAAGATCTCTCTACGCAGAAGATTTTATATCTGTTTGGGATGGAGAATTTCTTTCTGAAGATTTCGGCTCTTCAATGGGTCTTAAGCATGTGCATTAAGCACGCCTTTATTTACCCTTTTTATAGAGGATTTAGTGGAGCACGTAGGAGGTGGGGTGACAATTGCTGACGAAAGCATTCCTAACTTATTGTATGCTGAAGACATCGCTCTGCTATCGGAATCTCACGATCATCTTCAAAACATGATTGACAATTTAGAAAAATGTTGTGACACCAGGAATTTAACAGTCAACCTAAACAAGTCAAGCATCATGATATTTAGAAAATGACATGGAAGATACGCCACCTATGAAAAATGGAAGTACAAGGGGCAGGAAATAAAAGTGGTTAAGGAATTCAAGTACCTCGGTGTCATAATAACAAGTAACCTCTGTATGAAAAAACACAACAAGTCAAAACTGCAGGAAGCCAAAGCTGCCCTTTGTGTTTCATGGAAAAACTGCATTGCAAAAAAATCTATTAATCATTCATTGAAATACAAACTATTTTTAGCAGTTGCAAAATCCATCATGTTATACTGCACACAAGTGTGGGGATACAAAGAATATGAGGATGTTGAAAAATTACTTCGTTTCTTTATGAAACGAGTTTTTGCTCTTCCTTCCACAACACCTAATTATATGCTTCATATTGAAACAGGAGTATCACCGATGTTCGTCGACTCGCTTAAGATTCATTTCGATTACATGATCAAAATTCTGCAAATGGATTCCACCCGACTGGTTAACAGAGTTTTAAAATTTATCATCTCAAATCGACTTAATTTCGTGCAATCTTGGATCAGTATGCCTAATTCGCTTGAGGAATCTATCGCTTTTGATATGGATCGACCGACTGATTTAAAAAGAAATCTTTACAACCTTGTTTCCAAATTGGACGAAAAATACCGACAGACATATATCAACCAAGCGAAATCATCGCAATACAGAGAATTTAGAGTTTAATCTTGGAGAGTTAAATTATTTTAATGATAGTAATTCCACAAACATGATATCTTCAATTCTACGAGCCAGAGGGGAAATACTTGCTTTGAACTTCATACCTCACAGACCGGAACTACCTATCAAATGTGAAATCTGCGCAATACCCTTTTAGGAATATGTCCAATTATTCAAGAAACCAGACGAGATATTTTTGGAAAGAACAGATTTGATGCTAAAGAAGTAACTGAAATTCTTAATGGGGCGAAAGACTGGCACAAGCTTTACACGTTTATTCAAACTGCAATGGCTTACAGAAATAGAATTATTACAGAATGCTTTTAATTTTTGAAGGGGTTTTTGTATGGTTACATACATGCAGTGTACCTGCGAAGCTTCATATATTTATGAATTTTTGAATATTACAACAACAACTTGAATGAACTACCACCAAGTGGGTTCTTATTTGGCTGGAGTTATAGCTATTTCACGGTTGCCAAGCCGATCATCAGACTCCTTTATTAGTGGTGCTTAGCCTTTATACTATCAAGTTTAATCGAAAAACTTTTTGCCTTGACTGAGATTTGAACCCAGACCTAGCGTCGTCAGAAGCCAATGCCCTACGCATCACGCTACCGAGACCACATGATCAGGTCCATCCCAATTTAGGTTTTATCGTTTATCAATTATCACTTGAGGACTAGCGTTTTTATTAGTCATTCAAGTTTTGTTGTTGTAAATTCGGTTTCTTTCTATTTCTCCGAACTCTGTTTATAAGCCAACAATTCGTTGTACATTATAAGGAGGGAGATTTTAATGAAAGATTTGACTCTGGTCAAGTTTTAAATCTATTGAAGGGGTTTTTGTATGGTTACATACATGCAGTGTACCTGCGAAGCTTCATATATTTATGAATTTTTGAATATTACAACAACAACTTGAATGAACTACCACCAAGTGGGTTCTTATTTGGCAATTTGGCAAGGCAAAAAGTTTTTCGATTAAACTTGATAGTATAAAGGCTAAGCACCACTAATAAAGGAGTCTGATGATCGGCTTGGCAACCGTGAAATAGCTATAACTCCAGCCAAATAAGAACCCACTTGGTGGTAGTTCATTCAAGTTGTTGTTGTAATATTCAAAAATTCATAAACTTTTAATTTTTATTTCACTATCAGCTTAAATTTAATTTCATTTAAATACTTTTGCAATGATATATTATCTATTTAACTTAAATTCACTTTTAGTTTTTGTTTTCAATTGAATGTATTTTGTCAATCTGACCGACGGTTTTTATACCAGGTCATATAAGACCTGTAATCATATTATTGTATAAATGAATTTTGTAAAATAAAGTCTATTCTATTCTATTCTACTGCAGAAAATATTGCTGCTGTTCGCGATAGTGTAGCTGAAGAGCCGTTCACTTCAAATCGACAACAATTGCACCTTTCACGCTCGTCGTTGATGAACATTATGCATAAAGACTTGCATTTACACGCTTACAAGTTGCAATGGACTCAAGAACTAAAGCCTCTTGATCATTTCAAGCGTCGTCAATGTTCAGAATGCTGGCAAGAAATGGCAACACTGGATGATCAATTTTCGAAGAAAATCATCTTCAGTGATGTGGCACATTTTCACCTCAGTGGATTCGTCAATAAGCAGAATTGCCGCATTTAGCCAAATGATAATCCAAGAGTGATAGTCGAAAAACAAATGCACCCACAAAGAGTGACTGCGGTTGGTGCGGTTCATGGGCTGGCCGTATTTTTTTCTAAAATGAGGCCGGTCAGGCATTTACTGTGAATGGTGTTCGCTATCGTGAGATGATAACGAACTTTTTATGGCCCGAATTGGAGGATATGGATGTGGACGATATGTGGTAGGACGGTGCCACTTGCCACACAGCTAACGAAACAATGGCTCCTTTGCGCGACAAATTCAATGGCCGTGTTTTCTCACGTGGTGGCGATGTCAATTGGCCGCCAAGATCATGTGATTTGACACCGTTGGACTTCTTTCTTGGGAGTTATTTGAAAGAAAAGGTATATACGTCGATAAGCCAGCAACAATTTAAGAGCTAAAGGATGAGATAATTCGGCACATAAACGGCATAGAACCTCAATTATGCCTCAGCGTCATCGAAAATTTGGACCATCATCGGAGGGAGGTGTGCCGCCGAGGTCGCGGCAGCCATTTGGCCGATATTTTGTTACATACATAATTGAACCATACCAATATCTATTATCATAATAAAAAGAAATGACAATAATTTTCTAAATAATTTGTGTTGTATTCAAAATCAACATTGGCCCTTAAAATTTAACCACCCTTTATATCTGCTTGAGTGGACTTGTAGCAGAAACTTTGACTAGGGTAGATCTTGTTACTGTCACACTCAATGTAGATCTGTTGTGATACCGTAGTGGTTGTATTGAAATTTGAAACCTATGATAATCCTATGTCAATCAAGTCCGTTAAGGGTGTTGATGAGCTACAGCAAGTTATAGCCTGAAATGTCAGAGGGTACTTCTAAATCACTGAAGAAATTTCTGTCGTCACACAATAACCTGGCTAAGGACAGATAGAAGACTTCTAAGGGCGTATTCATTTCCTTTACCCCACTTGAGAAATCATCCTTCCCACCAGGCTCGTAGGAGCATGTGGCTCCTTGCAACGTCTGGAAGATAAGTTTGATAAGTCAGTGCTTGGTGTATATGTTCGTTTGTTTTGTCAACAATCGCTTATTAAGTCGAGGATTTTATATCACTCTTAGATAGCGGTGGCCCCATTAACCCACTGATGCTCGTGTTTAACGTAGGAGTGGCAATCGCAGGTGTATCGGTTAGGTGCCTATTCTCCGTTGGTGCTCTGCTCCTACAAGAAACACGTGTATTGTTAAGTCGTGTTCGTTCGTATTACACTATCGTACTGTAGTTAAAGGCGATTTTCAGAGTTTAGGAATTCTCAAGCCATTTGATATCCTTCACGAATTTTGTTGAAGAAGTGTCTCCTTAGGTGTCTGTTTTTCAGATGATAAAGCGCAGGGCAGTGACACAAAGGTAGTAAGGAAGTGTCCTCAAGAATCTCCTCGTCAGCGCATCCTCTGCATAAGTCGTCCATACTGAGTTTCATCATTTTCTTGTGGTAACCGAGTTGGTTGTGACCGGTGATGATGCTCATAAGAAGGAAAAGAGATTTTTAATTCCGTTGGATGATAACGTTGGTCTTTTGTTTGCTGAAACTAGACCATAGTTTTCTGACTATAAGACAGGAATCGAGAGAGTTCCATCTCTTGTTTGTTATAGCTTGAACTTTGCTCTCGATTACCTGTTTAAGATTACAGGGAGGGACTTGAATTGTTGTGTCAGCTTAATTAGGATTAAGTATTGATCCTATTCTTGCCAGCTTTTCAGCGCTTTCATTACCTGGGACACCACTGTGACCAGGAAGAAAGATAAAGCCTAATGTTGTGCTTCGTACCAAGAACCCTTAGTTCTTCGCGGCAGCAAGTTGCAAGCTTCGATTTGATTTCAATCGCAGAAATCGCTTTTATTGCCGCTTGGCTATCAGTAAAAAAGTTGATATCAGCTGGTGGTATTGCCATCATTGAGACTTGTCTAGCAGCTTTCGTCACTGCCAGGACCTCAGCTTGAAAGACACTGCTGTAATCAGGAAGTCAGAATGAGCTGGATAGTCCAAAGGTTTCTGAAAAGAATCACCCACCAACACCAGTTGCCATCTTGGAACCGTCGGTATTATATTGATATCATCGATTCGCAGGTAGATGGCTCGTTGATTTGCCAGTCCTCTCTGCTAGGAAAGGCGGTCTTCAACGGCTTGCAAGAATCTAAGCGGGGTGTTATGTAGTCAGTACATACCTACGCTATATCCCGTGTATTTCTGTAGAATCTGCGCATGACCCTACGCACTATAGTCGAAGAGCGCTATTGGATGCAGATTCTTGTATAAATAGATCTAGGGGTTCTAAGTTGAGTATAAGCTTCCAGACCCGCTGTGAGAGTTATTGCCCCAGTGATTTCAATACATGCTATTCTTTGAACCTTGGTCATGATTTAAAGGTTGGTAACTTTGTCTAATGCAGTCCCGTCCGCAAGACTACGTTAACGTATGTCAGTACAGGTCTGACTATGGCCGTGTACATCCACTTGATAATTTTTGGACTTGGTCCCCAAAAATGTACTGACAGAACATTGATATATTAAATTAAGCCTGAATGTATTTGAGATGTTTCCCAACTAGAAATTTTGTGTATTCAAGATATTGGGCAATCGGGTTTCTCAATTGAGCTCCGATATTTTGTGTTGATCTCTGTAAAATCTACCAAATTTGTAATAGAAGCTTTGACGTTTTTGATATTGGGAGTGTTGACACATATCTACATACTTTCAGATAATGTTTGCATAAGTCTCTGAGGGGCATAGGTAATATATTTCTTAAACTTTGTCCTACTCTGAGAATAATCTAAACGAGTTAGGTTTACATTACCTATATTTATAGAATTCACACAAGGATTCAAGGACACGCGTCCCTCCATAAATAATTTGCATAAAATATATGAGAACAATCACTATTTTATTGTTCAGATAACTCATTCCACTTTCGCAGATTCCAGTCTTCTCCAGTGGTGCTGCTGCTGGTTAGTGGATTATTCAAGCCTTCGACCCTCCTCAGCCTTTCCGGTTTAACAGATATTTTATGTCTGGCACCCTTTTATTCTGCAAGGCGGTCACATTATAAATATTCAATGTTCATGTATATATATGTATGTATGTATATGTTATGTACTTTTCCCGGACTACAAAAGCGTCTATGGTGGTGGCTAAATGATGCGATTGGATTATTTGTGTAAACCTTCTTCGCAAGGGCAATATTCCAGGACACAAAGATTCGATACTAAAAAAAGGGTCTCCTTGGCTCTGTGTGCTGCTGTCCGTCTAGTTTCCATGTGGGTCTCTGACTATCTGTCCGGCAACATTTGACTGACTTTTTTGTGTGTGTATTTGTGCAGCACCTATTTATCGTTTTCTACATAGCTTTCAGCCCCATTCACACATCCTGAAAGTTTGCGTTTTCTCGTTTCCTGATCGTTTATTTGAAATTTTTATGGGATAGAAGGCCGGTTAAGGCCTTTAAAATAGAAACTTACGGGTGCTTTTACATTTCAAGCAGTGACTTATTACTGACGACCGGACTCGGGGATCTGTGTATAACTGCCCTTGTCTCTTCTTTCTGCTCTGTACACCAAACCAAACTCTGGAGGACACTCGAATCCTTATGAAGTGCCAAAAATCCGAATAGCGATTTAAATGGATTCTCAGTTTCTGTGTGTTTTTTGAATTTCCTAAATTTTTTTTTAGTTGGCCCATTCTATGCGAGTATCCACATCCACACAAAGTCGGGACTCGACTCCGCGCGAGACGTCTCCTTTGAATTATGGACTTTTCCTAAAGTTTTTCTGTCCCTCTAGCTGAGTGAGTGCCAAGTTAGGTGGCAGCAGCGGTGGCGGCGACACTGGAGTGTTATAGAATAAGTGAATATGTGTGCTCTTGCTCTGCCTCAACACAGAAGAGAAATGGCAAGGATGTTTCATCCATTTTGCGGGTTATAATTTCTTGTCGCGAGTATTTAATATGTGGAATGGCTTTTGGCATTTTTGGCAAGCGATCAGCATTTGTATCAATTTGGTGGCCATTATTGAAAGGTTAATTTTTGTTCCTTCTAAATATTATAGCTTGTTTTTTTTTTCTTTTCTTTTTGTGGCTTACAAGAATCCGATATATAATCCGCTTATTTTCACTTATCTGAGTAATTTTTGTCTTCAGTTGAGGTACTTTTTGCTTCTTGATGACACTAACTGGAAAATAGAAACACCTCATTGGTGATGGTTATTTTATTATTAAGAAATCGAACGTTTTGGAATCGGGCCAAGTGGTTTAACGTAAAAGTAAAATTTTGTAATTTATGCATTAAAAAGGACTTCGGTAACAAAGACTGAATAAGAAATGGAATAATTAAAAAAAAAAAACAGAAAGATTACTGGGTAACTAAAACTCGATTAATATGAGTGCAGTTTTTAGGACAAAACACAAAATGTCACTAAGTCCGAAGGACAGTAAAAACAATACCAGTCGTGCTTTTTTTTATCGTTTGGGAAGTTTTAAAAACAATTTTCTATCAAACCAATTGGATAAATTCACAAGCTCCTGGACACCATCAGCCAATAATTATAAAAAATATAATAATAATATAGAATAAGCAAACGGTTGCGTAAGAAACTTAGTAGGTATATTTTGCTTATAGATACTTAAGAATAGAGTAGATGTGGTCTTAGAATGATTCCTTGTGACACCACGCCTGAGAGCATGATAATTCCAGCCATCCAGACCAAGTGACTTGGCATCCACGATGAATTGATCGCTTCCAACTTTAGGGCTGTGCTTCGAAGAATTTCTTGGTTAAGGCATTATCATTATTGTCCAATCGAACGATGTGACCAATCCAATGATTTTCCGAAATTCATTCAAACAAATTAATAATTTTTCTTTCGGAAGAGCTCATTATAAGTTTTGTTTTTTTTTCTGATCATCAAACTTTCGATGCCAAAGATTCTTGTAAATCCTATCTTTCTTCTTTCGGATGAAGAGTTTTATGCCAATTTGTAACGGTTCTCCTCATGGGCCATTGTCCCATATGCATTAGTCCATTTTCAGATTCTACAATACTTATGAGGAACCGCCAAGCAACATACTAGGCAAGGCAGATGTGAAGGTCTAATGCATCAAAAAAATAAAATTCACAACTGGGTCGTATGAACTTGCTGTTATGTAATAGAATAAGAATTTAAATAAAATGCACGACTGGATCGCACGAACTTGCTCCTATGTAATAGACTAGGAATTTTAAAAACGGATGTTATTAAAGAAAACTGTTCATAACGATAAAATGAATTTTTTAAATTCTTTTAGTAGTAAGAGATAAAAACAGAATGCTATGCAAATATGAATTTATGCAGGAACAAAAATTATAAGTCATTGTAGTGGTTCCTTAAAAAAATAAGCTTTTATGTACAGAATTTTTAAAACATTTTTAAGAAAAAATTTTGGTACGCCAACCTTAAGTTCTTATTATTGTACGAATATCGAATTTTTCAAAAAAAAAAATTACTTTTTTTTCTAAAAATTGAAAAAAAATATTTTTTCTTAAGTTTTTAAATGCAATGTTTTTTAAACTTTTTAGGAGCTTCTTTATAAAAAAAATTCATTAAAATCCGTCAGTAAAAATATCTAGATTTAAAATTTTTTTTTTTTATTAAATTACACAAGTATACATCAAAAAAGCTGTCTGGATTTTTTCAACTAATTTCTATGTATTTATGTGTTCTGAAAAATAGAAAAATACTAAAAAAATTTCCAGAACGTCAGGTTATTTTACAAAACGCAAAATTTTATTATAAAAAGGTGTTTTTTGGGCTTACTTAGTGAGCTAAATTAACAAACATAAAAATGTTGTAACCTGAACGTGCGCGCTCTGCTAGTGTAGAAAGTGGCGTAGATGGGAAAAACCGGCCGTTGTGTGGAACCTGCGACATTATTCACCACTTCCACCTTTTCTCTTATAAGTAATTTAGTATAGTGGTAGGAAGTTTAAATCGTTTTAAAAATTGAGATTTTGTGTTAACTAGATATGTACATATATGTCTGTTTTTTTCGAAAATCATTTTATTTCATTTCAATTAAAACAATAGTATGTAAGTAACACAACAATTTCATTAGATGATTTTGAAGCTTTCTGAAAAAAGCTTATATACATGTACATGTTTGTATAGTTTATTTGATATGAACATACATATTTTAAGACTTCAAAATTTTTTTATTTAAAAAACCGAAAACATGTTATTGAAAAAAAACGGTTTTTTGTCCGATTAAAAACAGATTAAATCGGTTTGGAAAATAGCCGGAAAAACCGAAAACTAGTGAATTGGGAAAAACCGCTATCCCTATGGCGCAGTACAATTAGGTATTAACTCGTCATTGTTTTATAGATCTTGGTTCAATATAGTGCAATGTCGTCTGTGCGGAATAAACAACAAACAAATCGTTGAAAAAATGTTAAAAGCATTTCAAGCTTTAGGTTGCTTTATGAGTTTAAAAGTACATTTTCTAAATTTCCACCTCGACTACTTTCCAGATAACTTAGGAGATGTGAGTGAAGAGCAAGGTGAACGATTTCACCAAGATATTAAGAAGATGGAAAAAAGATACCAGGGAAGATGGAGCGTCTCAATGATGACAGACTACTGTTGTACGCTTCAGAGAGACATTCCAGATGCTTCCCACAAGCGAAAATGTACCAAAAGGAGTCTCACTAGGAAAAAGATACGTGTTTAGTGTTAGTGCTTACTAATAAATGTATTTTAGATAAAAAAAGTAAGTTTTGTTACGCAATTATAAATTTAAAAAAATATTTTTAGTCTTTTATCTTTTATTTTAAGATGATAAATTATTGTTTAACATAGATACCCATATTGTCAGAAAACGTGACGTTCTGTGCCAAAATGAAAGTCATTTTCGGATTCAGCACACCCAAAATCATAAGAATTACGCAAAAAAATCAAAACAGCTCTCAACTTTTTTTTTTCCAGACTTGTGATCGTAAGGATTGATCAAAAGAAAAAAATTTTTAGCAAAATTCTCGGAACCGTTTTCGAGAAAAATACGATTTTCGAAAACCATTTTTTAAAATTTGGATGGAAGGTACCGTTAGTTTTAGATAAAACAAAATTGTTTTTCACAAATCTTGTAGACTATGTCAAGGAAATTTTATTTGTCAAGTTTGAAAAAAATCGAGCGTGGGGTTTTCGAAATATTGAGTTTCCAAAAAATAATTTAGAATTTTTTTTTTTAAAATCCAAAAAATTAAAAATTGAAAATTTGAATATGTAATAATATTCAAACTTTGGAGGAGCTTTGGCATAAAATAAATAATTTAAATCGGCTGTACCGTTTTCGAAAAAATCGAAAACAAAAAAAAATGAACCCAGGGGGGCTACCAGAAATAACAATTTTTTTTCAACCATTAGCTAGTTTTAACCAAATGAAATTTTTCAAATTTTTTTTTAAAAAATTCTGTGGGACAGTTTTTGAGAAAAAAAATATTTATAAAATTTCGAAAAAAAATCGTATGGCAGGTACCGTTATTTTTGGTCTTAAAAAAAAAACAGAAAAAAAAAATTCGGCAGGAAAAAAAATCGTATGGCAGGTACCGTTATTTTTGGTCTTAAAAAAAAAAACAGAAAAACAAATTCGGTAGGAAAAAATTTAAACCCATATCTACCAAGTTTGAAGAAAATCGGCCGAGCCATTTAGGCTGTAGTCGAACCGACCGACAGACAGACAGGCAGACAGAATTGCGAGACCAACTTTTTTGGTCTTCGCTATCTCCGTAATGTCAACTTTGATCAAAATCTCGAGTTCGATTTTTTTTACGAATGCATAACTTGCCTTATAGTACCTATAAGTCCCAAAAAATAAGTATTTTGGACCCTAACAGGTAGAAGACAGTTACTCATCCTCTCAGAGGAGCAACCAAAAAAGTTAGAAGCCACACTAGTACCTATACGTCGACTTGAGTATTGCAGAACGACTTCATAAGTTCACTGACTCTTAAAATTATCTCGAAAACGGCTCTAACGATTTTGAAAAAAAAAATCCAATTTATTTTTTGAAAAATCAATATCTTGAAAACGTGTGAACGATTATTTTTTGAAATTATTTCCTAAAATCTATGTTACTAAGCACTTAATTGGCATCCCAAATTTTGTTCTAGAAAAATTTTAAAGAAATTTGTTATATAAAAAATTACTTTAATAAAACGATTTTTAAACTTTATTTGTGTAAATTCATACTTTTCCGGAAATCAGGCGATTCCATGCATTTGAATATTTTTATCTCATTAAATCCATGTTTTACATTTAAAATGAATTTAAAATTGCAGAGAACTTTTACATAAGAGCAAAGTTCGTGCGATACAGTCGTGCATTTTATTTAAAAGATAAGCTTATCTCGTAAATAACGGAGGTTATAACTAATTCGTAACTTCTTTTTTTTCGCTTTTATTCCGGGACGTGACTATACGAGTATAAATGTAAGTTAACACTTTTGTATTGAAGAACCTGCATTCCGGTTATTAAACTAGCAGCCAGTAGTTTGGCTTTTTTTAAAAAAATTCCGGATGTTATTTTTATTGGGACATTCTTTGAGCGAGTGGTTTTTCGGAACCGCTGAATTTTAATTGATATCATTTCTGGAGAACTTGCATACTTTTTCAGGCTTAATGAGCTCAGGGTTTTGTCTATGTGACCGCTGCCAAGATGGTCATCTTTGAAATATACTGTTTTCTAGATTTTTTGAGGTGGTTGAACTGATGTGTTGACAAAAACGCAGGAGTCAGCAAAAAAAATGAGTTCATAAAATTTCAATTGTTCATTATTTAACTTTTTTTTTTTGATTTTTTAGGAGTTTTGGGATGATTTGGGCCAGTTTCACAAGAAACTTGTCCAGTGGCTTGATCTTGGCTATTTCGTATATTCTCTTGCTGTAGTGATTACATGTTGTTGATTGAAGATAAGGCCGGTGCAAATCCTCAGAACTTCCTTTCAAAAAGTTAGAGCTTCCGCAAAGCTGTCTTTGAGATGGTGTACCAAACAATAAAACTATAGCTGATGTGTTCGTTGCGGTTGACTTAATCAGGTTCTTTTTTAAAGTATTAGGGTTGCAAAGTTGGTCTTCTTAAGCACCGGGCCTGAGTGTTGGTTGAATTTAAACAGCTCGTTGAAATTGGCGCAAAATTTTAAACATTTAAAACCCACTCTAAATCAATTTTAGAATGGGAGTCGACTCTAAATATTAAGTATAAAACGAGAACTGACTTTTTGTTAATTTTAAAGGACATAAACTATACTTTAACGTTAAAGAGCTCGTCTTACTTTAACAGCCACAAGTAGCTAGTTTATCTTTTAAAAGTATACTTTATCCATATTGACAATGTACATTTATTACCAAAGCAAATGGAAGGAAAAATGTTTACTGATGTTTTATTAGATTTTTTAAAGATGTTCTTTGTAAATAGACTGAATCACTGAATATTATAAATTCAAAACAATCGTACGAAAGTGCTCTACAATTAAAAAATCTGTAGATACAAATGTACATATCTTATGTATGCACGCGCGCCGCCGAGACGAGTATATAGCTAAATGAATCTGCACCTTACAACACCAAATTGAGTTTTTATGCTGTGAATTTGCGATTTATACTTTATTTTCATTTAAAATAATGTAAATAACTTATAAACAATCAAAATCTGTACCGATGTAGTATATTAAATGAACTTTTTTCGGCGAAAAATTATTTGGTTTGAAGTTGTCTGTTCTTTTTACTTTTTTTTTTGTGTTTTTGTAGTTGTGTGAGTTATGCATCTGTCAAATTAAGGGTTGTTCAACGCAAATTTGCTTAGGTTCTGTTGTAAAACCCACATTAGTTAGAAGAGTTGTCTAACGTGATTAAAATTATGAAAAACTTAGACAAAGTCTCTAAGCTAAACGACTGCGTTAAGTAGAGCCGGTTTAATTGCTTAAACGAGAACTCTTTAAAATTTTGCGCCATTGACTCTAAGGAACTTGAGGTTATATTTGGCGGCTTTGGCCGATCCGTCTGGAAGCTTAAGGATTTCAACAGGTTGCTTCAGAACGACAACGGATGGCATTGGTTGCAGTCTCCTAAAGCATATAAGTTCTGATTCGGTTGAAACCCACGTCTGGTGATGTGGGTTTCTTCATTTAGGGATGCTATGATTGGCTCAATCAATGAGGCGTAGTTTAGAGAATCGTCTGCATAAATCTATTCTGCACAGGTTGATCAGATGTCATCAGACTATGGAGGAAAGGTCCCCGATTTAAATATTTGGTGATTCCAAGTTTTATGGATAATGCTTGAAGAATAACAGTGTTATCCAGTTGGAAAAAATATGTTCAGAAAGTAAAAAAAGAAAATAAGATATTAGCAAATCAGGTATTCTAAATAATCCATACACTGTCAAATGATTTCTCGACATCTAGAACGCACTCAACGAACGGTGACATGATAGAGTGTCATATAAACGTCATATTGGAATTCAAGCAACGGAGTCAGTGTTAAGTGAAAGCCAAATTGCATGTCTGGGATGATAATGATCAATATTTTTTGAGGTTGTAGGTAGGAATGGCGTTTAGTCGCGATGGTAGCCTGGCCTTATGTCTGCGTAGAATGATCTGCTTCCTCCTTGTCCATGATTATGTTGTCATCCAGAGTGTCCATTACACTGAGGTACCTCGGCTCAGGATGTTGTTGTTCAGTGGTCATATTTCTCATAAGCTGATGGTGTTCCGCACTAGTTTTTTTGTTGGAAATACTAGGATGTCCAATGGGGTTAAATTCGCTTCTCTGAAGAGATGCTCGTTCCTGCTCTGTTTCTGTGTTTGCCGGTCGAATCCGATCCTCAGTAGCTCCCTTTCGAATAATTGGAGTTCCTTCATAGCCGATGATTTCTGAAACCTCCTCTGATTGCATAAATAATGTGGACTATCGATGAGATCATTTGCTGGATTGATTTTATCCGGGTTTGGCTTCAGGGTTTTTTGAACTGTTGCCTCAACTTCCGGTAAGAACGTTGGGTCAGTAGGTAGATGGGTTCGGTGTGAAGTTTCCTTCGGAGTAGTTGGCAAATGCTTCCACATTATTATGGTTGTTGATGATGGTTTCCGGTAATTGTAGCTGTTTTTTAATGGCCTTATTGATATTTTCAGGTCCCGGTTTGATTACTTGCAATCTTTTCTGCGTGTTGGATATTATTGTGGTGTTGAATGGAGTTGCGGAACATTCTGTAGCAAATTCCAAACTGTGTTTAACTTCAAATTGCTTGTACGCCTTATTTTTTATGGTAAAGTAGTGGATGTGGATTATTTTTTTTTTTTTTTTCAAATCTCAATAATTTGAAAACTGTTGAAATTGAATGTAAGAGTATAAAACACTTTGTTTATACTTTGCTATAATATTTCATATTGATATTCTTATCAATTGTTATCAAATGTTTTTAATAAATTATTATTCTGTTTTCTATTCTTATTGAAATGGTCGTGTATCTTCTTAAGGTTGTTTCTGGAAACTTACAGATTTCAATAAAAACCCCATGCTCGATTTTTTTCAAACTTCATAAATAAAAGTTTTTCAATATAATCTATGGTACAATATGTCAAGAAAACGAAATTATTTTACCTTTAAATAACGATACCTACCATACAAATGTTAAAAAATGGTTTTCGAAAATTGTATTTTTCTCGAAAATGGTTCCGGGAAATTTGAAATTTTTTTTCTCTCGATTAAGTTCTATGATCTATTTAATACCTACCATAGAACTATTTTTTTCAAATTTTGAATTACTCATTATCTACATAACGGATTTTTTTTTCATAGAGATGCTTTTAAAAAGCTCAAGAAACATTGCATTTCAAAACTTTAAAAAAAAATATTTTTTGAATTTAAAAAAACATCATTTTTTTTATTATTTGAAAATTCGATATCTCTAAAACGGCTCAATATTTTTTTTTGAAATTTAATTCTTTCGTACAGTAGTAAAAACTTAAGGTTAAATTTTTTTCTTAAAAATGTTTTAAAAATTTTTTATATAAAAGCTTATTTTTTTAAGAAACCACTACAACCACTTATAATTTTTGTTCTTGCATAAAGTCATGCTTTTGCATATCATTCTGTTTTTATCTCTTACTACTAAAATAATTAAAAAAAAAAAAAATTTTATCCTTATGATCAGTTTTCTCTAATAACATTCGTTTTTAAAATTCCTAGTCTATTATCTACATAGGAGCAAGTTCGTGCGACCTAGTCGTGCATTCTATTTAATTTTGTCTTCTTGATATGGTTAAGCATAGTTAAACTGCGACTGAAATTAAATTTTAATGTAACTTCAGAAGGCCCAGAAAGAGGATATACCATTTTTTTTTAATAATAGTCAATCAAACCTTACAGTGAAGTTACGTAAGCACAAGTTGAATGAAAAATAAAAAAATTTGATTAAGTTAATAAACATTTATCCTTAATCGCGTTGTACCTTTTCATGTTATTAAATTCAAAAATAATTTAATTTTTTTAGTGTCCTCGTAAAGATAGACCTACTTCGCGATTTTATTTGCCTGACAATGTGCATAATACAAAATATGTCAAACTCAGAATAATGGGGTTGTCAGTCTTGTAATTAAATTCTCTGAATTCCCCCATTCAAATGTATGACTTCAAAGGATATGACAAGCTGATGTACGGACACGCTTCTGCTGGGGCAAACCCCCGCTACACACGTACAAAACTACACACAACATTCATACAAATACAGCTGAAGCCAAATAACAACATAATTAATGCGAAACCAATTTTACAAAAAGATTTTTAAAACAAAAATTAAAATAAAGACATTTTTAATTTGTCCACGACAGAGTTATTCTGTTCTTTTTAAAAAATCGCGTGCATGGACACGGGTTTCAAACACTATACAATAAGCATCAGGAGCAGGAGCAGAAGCAGGACTCTGGCACTCTAGTACTTCTCTTCTTTGTCCTTGCTCGTCGCATCATAGTAGTCGTCAAAAAAAAGGAAGTAATTAAAAACGTGTTACTTGTCGGACAGAATGTTGGTGGGCAGCTTTGGCGGTCGGTGGTGTCTGTGCGACACGGGTGGCGCGCGGCCAGTGATGTAGTGGCAGTGCAGCGAGACGACATCACGACGATGAATTAAACCGCACATACGGATGAAATTATTAATCGGGACCAGCGTTGCCGCCAAAAAAATAATTTTCGTGCCACACTCTTTGAAAAAACGTGTCATTTGTGACATTTTCGTGCCATATGAAAAAAAAAATCAAGTTATTCTTTAAAAATAAAATAAAAATCTTAATTAAATACTATTACAAACAAATAACAAAGAAAAAAATCACTTCCTCTATTCGTGTATACATAGGTATTTTCCAAAAACAGTAGTTTTTGGCAAGTTCATAATAATAATAAGTAATAAAGCTTTGTTATAATAAGTCAAATAAATAAATTAGCTGGAGGTTTAAAATTTTGACAATTATTAGGCTTAATAATTTCATTGACATTAGCATTAATTGTTTTGTATGACAGTCAGTTTTTGTTGTTTGTTTTAATATTATTTAGCCTTGAAAACACTCGCTCTACTGATACACTTCCGTGGGGCAAACTAAGAAGAATCAACATAAATTTTGAAATGTTAATGAACATTCCTTCGTCAATATTGTTTTTTAATTTGTACAACTTAACCTAGAACGTTTTGGAATCTTCAAGAAAAATACTTTCGGCTAGTCCAATCTCAAAAAAATTTTTGTTTCGTCAAAAAGAACATCTTTCTCGCACTCTAATAGATGAGAAAATTCTGATACTAAAATATTGAAGTGTTTGGATTATTTTTTAAAAAGGTCGGGTCAATTATCTTAAACGGGTTTAGGTAAAATAAAAACGTGCCATATTGAGACTTTTCGTGCCACCGTACCACGAGAAAATTTAGGTGTCAAAATGGCACGATCGTGCCACATCGGCAACGCTGATCGGGACTGGAGCTGGAGCTTTGTGCTGTTCCTGTCGCATATCTATCTATTGGAGTCTGTTTTTTTTGCTGCACGATCGCCCGACAGAGGGGTGTAGAAATAGACAACGTGACAGCGACTCTGATGCTGGGTATAGTAATGGTGACGGTGACGGTGCGGTGATGGAAATGCGAAGGACCCGCGGTATTTGGTGTATCATGTTTTGCTGCAGGTTCCAGACTGCAGGCCCACGATGCAGGCGGAATCATTTAATGTATATCTGTGGAATTTTAAATTAAGTCATAAATTACATGGAGGCCTATGTAATTGCATCATGTTTGCATTGCAAGAGGTGAGTATTTTGCTTCTTTTTGATTTGCAATGCAGATGCAATAAGCACTTCTTTCACTCGCATATTATAGATTTTATCTACTGGTAGCTTCACATATGTATATGTTCCTACTCGAATACGGGTCAGAAGTGAATTGGACTTTTTGGGTCATTGCTTGAATTAAGGGCACTCACGTCATGTAAATTGGGTACTTATATACACATTCTGATGTGAATGCGATAATTATATTAAAAGACTTATGTTTACTTTGATTTTATATTAATGAAATTTAAATAAAGATGCAGCTATGCAGGGTGACGAATACAAATTTAAGGGCGAATCAAAAAGGCTATTGATGGCACTGAACGTTATATCTATTCCTCAAAGGATCTTCGGAATTTTAACAAAACCCCCTCTTAAAGGTTACATATTGACTGGATCTAAATTGATAAAAACAGAAAATGAATTAATATTGTATTAAGGAACTGGTTATTTCCCAAAATCATTAGGTTTTAAAACTCAATTTAGGAACAAAAAAAAGTTTTCGCTTAAAAAAATTGCTCAGAGTTCGTTAACATGATCCCCTATAAGGCCATACCTTTCACGTAAAAAAAAGGTTTGAATCTGATTTTTAAAGAAATTACTTTTTTGTTTGAGGACATAAAGTTTTGATCTAGGGGATGTTTGATACAAGAAAACGAAAATTGAGAAAAACCGAACACACATACCATTTAAACTAGGTTCTAGGCGCCCTAAGCCGCCAACATTTCTCAAAAATAATATAAAATAAAATGCACGACTGCGTCCCACGAACTTTCTCCTATTTAATAGACTAGGAATTTTAAAAACGAATGTTATTAATTTTTTAAATTCTCTTAGTAGTACTTAAGACATAAAAACAGAATCCTATGCAAATCATGCTACAACAAAAATTATAAGTTGTTGTAGTAGTTTTTTTTTTCTTTATAGGTATACAAAATTTTTAAGATATTTTTAAGAAAAAAAGTTGGCTTACTTATTATACGAATGAAAATTAAATTTCCAAAAAAAATATTGAGTCGTTTTTGAGATATCGATTTTTTTAAAAAAAAGATATTTTTTTTTAAGTTTTGAAATGCAAAGTTTTTTAAACTTTTTAGAAGCATCTCATTTCACATGATTACATTTTTTTAAATTAAGAGAGAAAAAATAACCGTAAGCTTGAGAGCCATACTTTGCTTTGCCATTAAGTGTATAATATATAATGATAGCCTAAAGACAAAATCTCTTTAACCAGAGCAAATAAGATTAAATTGATAAAAGGAGAATCCCCCACCCCCTCCCTCTTTCTTTCATGTCAATATATGGACTGTTTCATAGTTTTAGATTTCCAATTTTTTGAAAATATGACTCCAAATAAGTGCACAATTCATTTTAAGACTACCCAAAAACCGAGCATTTTTGAGCATTTTTTTAAAATCATCTTCAAACCCGAAATTAGGATTTTTTAAAAATACTCACAAAAACAGTTTTTTTTAAAGGCTAAAACAATTTTGTTTCAAGGATTTTTTTAATTGTTAAGCTTAAATGAACCAATTGCATGCCTACAAAATTTATTTCGAAAAAAAAACATAAAAAGGCTCGAAGAAAAACAAATTACAAAAATGCGTTAAAATTCCATTTTTTGTTTGGATTTAAAAATACTGCATCTTTGAGTCCTTTTTATTTGAATATTAAAGAGTGTACATAAGAAAACGGTTTTATATGTAAAAGAGGTGACAATTTTCTATGCATATTAAAAAAAAAAATATTTCCAATAATGAAAACAAAAAATCACCCAATGTCTGGAATTCTGTACTAGACGTTCCACTATGCGCCGTTTTCGAGAAAAATATGATTTTTGAAAACCATATTTTAACATTTGAATGTACCTTTATTTTTAGGAAAAACAATTGTTTTTTTTTCTTACAAATTGTAGATTATATTGATAAACTTTTATTTGACAAGTTTAAAATAAATCTAGCATTAGGCTTTCGAAATAGTGAGTTTTGAAAAAAAATTTTTGAATCTTTTCTTAAAAATTAAAAACAATAATTTTTGAAAATTTGAATACACAAATATGTTCAAATTGCCGAAGAGATTTAGTAAAAAAAAAAAATTATCAAAATCGGTGGTACCGTTTTTGAGAAAATCAGAAACATAAAAATGGTTCCATGGGGGGTACCCTCAATAACCATTTTTCCGATTTTTTTTAACCATTATCTACCTTTAACTAAATGAAATTTTGTTGTATTTTTATTTTTACTTGCGACTTATAGGTACTATAAGGCAAGTTATGCATTCGTAAAAAAATCGAACTTGAGATTTTGATGAAGGTGGGTCTCACAATTCTGTCTGTCTGTCTGTCTGGCGGTTCGACTACAGCCTAAACGGCTCGTTCGATTTTTTTCAATCTTGGTAGATATATGTTTTGATTTTTTCCCCCCACGTTTTTTCTTTTTTTTTTTTTAAGACCAAAAATAACGGTACCTGTCATACGAATTTTTTTTCGAAATTTTATAAATATTTTTTTTTTCTCAAAAGTTGTCCCACAGATTTTTTTAAGAAAAATTCAAAAAATTTTATTTAGTTAAACCCAGTCAATGGTTGAAGAAAATTTTCCAAAAATGGTTATTTTTGTTACCCCCCTGGAACCATTTTTTTGTTTTTGATTTTCTCAAAAACGGTACGATCGATTTTCATCATTTTATTCTTATGATAAGGCTCCCCAGCAGTTTCAATACTATTGTGTATTCAACTTTTCAAAAAAAAACAATTTTGGATTTTTAAAATAATTTTTTTTTGAAAACTCAATATTTTGAAAACCCCATTCTCAATTTTTTTTAAAACTTGATAAATAAAAGTTTTTTAATATAAGTTATAAGATGTAAGAAAAAAATTTTTTTTTCTAAAAATAACGGTACCTTCCATACAAATGTTAAAAAATGGTTTTCGAAAATTGTATTTTTCTCGAAAACAGTTCCGAGAATTTTGCTAAGATTTTTTTCCTTTTGATTAAGTTTTACGATCTATAATCAAATAAAAAAAAATTTGAAATCAAGATATTACTGACTGTACCTACAATAGAACCATTTTTTTTTTAATTTAGAATTTCTCATTATCTACAAAACGGATTTTAACGAATTTTTTTTATATTAAAGCTTCTAAAAAGTTTAAAAAACATTGCATGTCAAAACTTAAAAAAAAAATTTTTTGAGTTTTTGAATAAAAAAATCTATTTTTTTTTGGAAAATTCGATATCTCAGAAACGGCTCAATATTTTTTTTGTTGATTCAATTTTTATTCGAACAATATCTAATAAAAACTTTAAATTGGCGTACCAAAATTTTTTCTTAAAAACGTTTTAAAAATTTTGTATATAAGAACTTATTTGTTTAAGAAACCAGTACAGACATAAAACTTTTGTTCTTGCATAAGCTAATATTTTTGCTTGACACAGATGGCTTCCTGTTTTTAGCTCCAACTCCTAAGGGAGTTGTTTTAGTCTATTAAAAAATGAATTTTATGCTTATGAACAGTTTTTCTCTAATAACATTCATGTTTGGAATTCTTAGTCGTTTACATAGGGACAAGTTCGTGCGACCCAGTCGTGCATTTTATTAAAATCTGTCGAACAGTTTTTGAGAAAAAAAAAATATTTATAAAATTCGTTTGGCAGGTATCGTTGTTTTTGGTCATGAAAAAAAGAAAAAAACGTGTGGGGGGAAAAAATTTAAAGTTATATCTACCAAGTTTAAAGAAAATCGGCCGAGGCTGTAGTCAAACAGACAGACAGAATTACGAGATCCCCTTTTTTATTTTAATTATCGAATTAAATATTTTATATTACTATATCAAAATATAGATAGTTCTCCATCTGTCAAGCCATAAACTGGATAATGTTTACGACTTCAATGGATTCAAAAATTAAGGTTTTCTCACTTATATTTATTAAATCCACGACTGACACCTTATTGTATATCTCACGAATCTGCTGATACTTCGGTTTGACGAAACAAATGGGTTCGAATTTCAAAAGTATGCACGAGTAAGACGATGATGTTCACACTGAGGTGTTTCTTAAGGTGATTCTGACACATATGACACATGTGAGGATTTTAAGATATTAACTAAGAATGGCATGCCATTTTTCTTAGAAGCCCCATCTAAAGATTTATTCCAGTACCTACCTTGTCACGCATGTAATACAAAACAAAATTATGCTAAAATCAACCGATATATTGAAAACTGAAAAAAAATTAAGGTAAAAGGCTTTTTTTGACAGATTAATCATCAATTTTTATCATAATTTTCGCTTTGAAACCGCCCGCCAAATTAAGTATTTTTGACTTCTGGTTTCCTTCCTCATTACAACATCCACCTCAAATTTACTTTTTTTTCCAATTCATTCCCTCAAATTCCCCTACACACTTCTACGTTTTTGACATTACAATTAAAGTCTGCAACCTTAGGCGAAATTGTAAGAAAGTTAAAAGTCAACTTATTAATTGCCTCAAAGCAGAAAGCAAACTACAAAATTCCATTCGTTTTCTGCGAGTATATTTTCGCCTTGCATTTTCGTCTTTCTATTTTTTTTTATAAAAAAATATATATATATTCTTTTGTGAGTTTTATTATCCTCCTCTATCGTTGGTCTCCTTTAGCCTTTCTAATTTCATTTGGGAAATTCTGTAAAACGTTTCACAAAGTAAAAGTTTGCCAGGAAATGAAATGACAATGAATTTTTACCCTAACTTAAAATGTCTAGCCGCTGGCGTTGCGCTCTGGCTTGAAAACTTATTCTCCCGAATAAAGTTTTAGAAAATTATCTTTTGGCCAATTTTCTAGGTCAATTGAGTGGAATTTGAGTGAAGTAGGCTTTTATTAGATGGTTGAAGAAAATTTATCAAAATGCAGAATTGGAAATAATGTAATTTAAATTATTACCAATGCCTTGGATAAATTATTAAAAAAATTAGGGTAACGATTTAAAGCGATTTCAGGAAAATTTACAGAAAGACCGAACGTGAAAAGGATTTAAAAGTATCTACATAATTACGAAATCAAATCTCTGGAAGGTAAGCAACTGAGAACTGCATTTAATTTTCATTTGAACTTTGTACTAGATAGTTGACTACCGAGGGTGAGAATGGGGTCTGAAATACCCCAGATAATAGGTATTATTTCATTTTCAGAAGGCATTTAGAATATTTTACGGTACCGAACGTCAAATAATTATGAAAAAGAAAAAAATAACTGGCTGAAATCCATTTTTTTCCAAAACAACCATACGAGTATATTCTTCCGAATACTACATTGATGTAATTATTCATCTTTATGCCCAATACCAAAATATTTCACAGAAGAAAGGTAAAAACCAGGGTTCGGACTATGGTTTTAAATTTTCGAAGTAAATACTGAAAAAATCTGAAGTAGATCAAAAATTTTCGAAGTAGTAGTAAAAAAAAAAACAAATTTTTCGAAACAAAATTCTTGACAAAAGTTTATTAAGTATTATTTGATTATTTTTCATTCAAAAATAAAAAATTAATTGCCTACAAGTAACAATAAGGTACAAGAAATTCATACTTAAAATAAAATAAAAATAACTATAACACTGGAATAGAAACAAATTAACTATACCTATAAAAGTAAATTCAGACTATAGGCTTATGAAATAAAATGCACGACTGGATCGCACGAACTTGCTCTAATGTAAAAAGACTTTGGAATTTTGAATACATTTTATATAATATAAAATATAGATTTAATGAGATAAAAATGTTCCAATGCATGGAATTGCCGTCTGATTTCCGGAAAAATATGAATTTATGCAAACAAAGTTTTAAAGTCGGTTTATTAGAGTAATTTTTTATAGTATAACAAATTTCTTAAAAATTTTTTTTGAACACAATTTGGGATGCCAATTTTAAGTGCTTAGTAATATATATTTTAGGCAATAATTTCAAAAATAATCGTTCACACGTTTTCAAGATATTCATTTTTCAAAAAATAAATTGCATTTTTTTTTCAAAAAACAAAAAAAAATATTTTTTCGAATATTTGTATATACAATATTATTTTAAACTTAAGCGTGCTCCTGGTGAAAATTTTTGGTTAAAATCCTTAGAGCCGTTAATAAGAAAGTCGAAAATCAAAAAGAAAGGTTCTATGACAGGTATCTACCATTAATAACATTTTGTCCGGAAAATTTTGTTTACCAACATGTAGTCCATTTCCATAATATCTAACTCAAATTTGTTTATCAAAATCGTTAAAGCCGTTTTCGAATTAAATAAGATTTTGCAATACGGATGTATGGGGGTACCGTTAATTTTGGAGCTAAAAAAACTTTCAATTTTTCCTCTAGGGAATGACCGAAGACCCTTTACTACCGGGATTGAAGAACATAGGTCTAGTGGTTTAGGCTGTAGGGAGAGGTACAAACATACAGACACACTGAAACATGTTTTTTGTGTACTAAATTTTCCTTAAAATTTTTATAAAAAAAATTGATATGCAAATTGTTAGTATTCAATAAAATACATTTTAAAACGTAATTTAAAAATGTATTCGTGTATCCGTTTTCAAGATAATTGTATTACATTTTTTCTTAAAATCCAAAAACTATTTTTTTCGAATAAATTCTTAGATTATATTTTTTAAAATGCAAAGTAGCTCCTGCATAAAAATTTTAGTTAAAATCTTTAGTGCCGTTGATGAGAAATTCGAAAATCAAAAAAACCATTCTATGACAGGTACCGTTAATAACGTTTCTTTCCAAATTTTTTTTTACCAAAATGTAGTCTAGGTATGTCAATAATATCGCACCTAATTTTATTGAGCTAAAAAAAAAATTTCAATTTCCCCTCTAGGGAATCACCGAAGACCTTTAAGTACCGAGTTTGAAGAAAATAGGTCCAGTAGCTTAGGCTCTAGATTGAGGTACAGACATACAGACGTACAGACAGACAGAATTGTCGGACCCACTATATTCGTCTTCGGTGTCATCATAATGTGAACTTTGATCAAAATCAAAAAACACTTAGGGATAAACATTTTTGATCAAAATCTCGAGTTCGATTTTTTTCCAAATGCAGAACTTGCCCTATAGTACCTATATCGCAAGTAAAAAGTGAAAAGAGTGATGGAAATTTTTATTTGGACCTTTACAATTTCTTCTGTTAAGTGGAAAAGATGGTATCCGTCAAGTGGCTGCTACTAGTGTTGATACCTTCTATCGCATTTACCATGACTTTACGCAAGATTTCTTGTAATAACTGTTCGTATTGCTGTCGAAAAATTCTCCTTAAGGGCTGAGATTGTCCCAAGATTATTGGCATAAGCCCGCGATTTTAAGTAGCCCCAAAGAAATAACTCTGCGATGGTTAAATCGGGTGATCTTGATGGCTATGCCAAATAGCCAAAAAGTGATATTATGCGACCAGGAAACGCTTCCTTCACAAAATCAATGGTAGCTCGTGCTGTTTGTGCGATTACACCGTCTTGCTGAAACCAAATGTTAACTAAGCCCCGCTTACTTGATTCCGTCAGTAAGAAGTCGTTTATCATGGCCCTGTAGTGTCGCCAGTAACAGTGATCATATTGCCGATTGCGTCCTCAAAAAAATACGGTCCTACCTCTCCTCCTGTGTAAGCACCGCACCACACAGTGATTTTGAGTGATTGTAATGGCTCTTCGTACATGACACGCAGATTTTCAGTGCTCCAGAAGAAGAAAATTATAACATCTTCCGATATGGTTATTCATTTTGCACCACCTTGTATATGTTAAAATTAACTAATTAATTTCTTCACCATTAAAATTATAAATTAATCGACTATTAAATCACTCTCTTTTTGGTTTACTTTGATAACCTTTGACGAATATCCTTACTTAAGCACTTTAGAGACCAAAGGTAAGAGTATGTATGCTTGACGAGGCTAGACTTAGACTGTATAATAAAATCACTTGTTCCGTTTTAGCTCTCCTCCTTATCATTTCATGCCATTGAAAATATACTCGATGTGCAGTGTACACATATACGAGCATATACATGTATAAATTATAAGTGTTTATGCTTTCATTGCTTTTGTGTGCTAAGTTTTATTATGTGAACAAATACTGACACCCTCATAAAGTACATTACCCACTAGAATCGAGTGCCTTTGTAAGTGTTGTATCGGTTCATCCTCAAGTATTGTGTAATTGAATACTTCAATGGATTTTAACTAACAATGCTACAAAAACTGAAATGTGTGTTAAGCCTGGGTGTTGCCTGATGCAAATATATTTTAAAATGCGATAAACAAAATGTCATTGGTGCATACTTTTTCGAAACCGAAGTCGGTGAGCCGGTTATCGTCAATGGCCCAAATTGAACCATATGGACCTAGGTGATATGTGGTTCCAGCAGAACGGTGACGATTTGAGGCTAAGGTTATCTCTCGCAGAGGTGACTTATTTGCCACCAAGATCATGCAATTTGATTACACTAAACTTTTTTGTGGGGTTTCCTTAAGTCAGAGGTCCATACGAATAAACCAAAATCGACCGATGTCTTTAATTTGAACATAACACAGGTCATCGCTTTAATTCAGCCGGATATTTGCGGAAGAGTCAATGAAAATTGAACAACTGGTATTTGCGCTATTATAAGAAGCAGAGGTGAACATTTGGATATTTGGGCGTTTTTTTAATACCTCGCACACAGCTTGTTTTATTTCATTTCAAAATCTACGAACCCTTATTGAAAAACCCTGCATATTAATGTTTGTTTAATCTAATTCATGATTTTCCATTGAATTTCAGTTTGTTGGAAAAGTTGATACCCAACTACTTCATTGATGATTTGCCGGTTACTTCTATGTGGTCTGCAAAATAGAGTGATGGCATCACAACGTATTACAAACGTTTGTTGTGACATTCACTTGTATTCGGAAGCAGATGAGTTCGGTCGCTGTTGCACTTGCACTTTCCTGGCAGAAATTTCCGGTGAAAAAGTGGTGGTGGTCATGGGCAAGTCAAAATAAAGCTTCGTTTTTGTACCTGTGTTGATAGGTTGATTGGCAGTATAAGAGTTGAAAAGCAGCGGTCCAAGTTTTGATCCTTGAGGCACTCCAGCACTGATTCCTTTAAATTTCAGATATTGGTACCTGTACATAAAAAAGCTCTAGGTTAGTAGATTTTTGATTTTTTTTTTTTTTTTTATATTATACGCGCACTCAAGGGGTTATGACTACCCTTATAATGTTAAATACACAGTGCGAGCAATTAGAAAATTAGGATAGGATTAGAAAGGAGATACCGATGCACATTGGTTTTGAATGTCTGCACATTGAAATGACTGGGAAATACTGAGCCAGGTAAAGCATTCCACATTCGTGTAGTGCGACTAAAAAAAGAATCTCTGTATTTGACAGTACGTCCGAAGTTGGGCTCAAGGGTAAACTGATGGGCATTCCTAGAAGTTCGGGTATTACGGTTGAATTGTTTAAGGGGAGGAATGCATCTGGCTATTTCACTAGAGGCGGTGCTCGAGAGATACAAGTGTTTCAGTAAGACAACGGTCGCCTATCATTTTTATAGCTCTCTTTTGAATTCTGTCCAAGAGACTCAAGTGGGTTTTAGGAGCACCTGCCCATATATGGGAATTGTACTCGAGCTTCGGAAGAATAAAGGCCTTATATATAACAACCAGATCAGAAGGGGTAAAATACTTCTTGCATCGACGGAGAAAACCTAAACACTTAGCAGCGTTTTTGGCAACGTCAAATATGTGATCACTCCACAGAAGATGGTCTGTGATGTACATACCTAGAACTGAAAGCTGATCAGTCTCCTCGATGCAAGTGCTGTTCATAGAAAGTGGCATTGGGGGAGGGTTGCGCTTTAACGACAGTAAACAGCATTGAGTTTTTGAAGCATTAAATTCGTATCAAGTGATTAAGAAGTCTAGTTTCGAGGACTTGTATAGCAGTCATTTTTTCAAAATTCTGTCGAATGCTTTTCCAATGTTCAGCAAGCCCGCTAAAGTCATTTCTCTTTTATCAAGACTAAGTGTAATGTCAATTTGAAGTCCCAGCAGTGGATTCATGGTAGAGTGTTTATATCGAAAACCGTACTGGAATTCCGATGACATTAAAAAAAAAAAATAATGGTTCCAAATGGGGTAGCATTAATAACTATTTTTTTTTTTTGGAAAATTTGTTTCAACTAATAGCTTTAACTAAATGAAATTTTTTGATCGTAATGTCTGATTAAAATCTCTAGTTCGATTTTTCTACGAATGCAAACTTGCCTTACAGTACCAATGGAACCATTTCTTTCAAATTTTGATTTCTTATTATAACGGACATAACAGATTTTAATGGAACATTTTATGGAGAAGCTTCTAAAAAGTTTGAAAAATTTTAAATTTTAAAACTTAAAAAAAATATTTTTCGAATTTTTGGAAAAAAAAATTTTTTTTTTTGAAATTTCGATATCTCATAAACGGTTCCAAATTTTGTTAATTTAATTTTTATTAATACAATAATAAGAATTTTAAGTTGGCGTACCAAATTTTTTTCTTAAGAATGTTTTAAAAATTTTTATATAAAAGCTTTTTTTTTAAGAAACCATTACAACGACATAAAATTTTTGTTCTTGCGTAAATTCGTATTTACATAGCATTCTGTTTTTTATCTCTTAATATGTATTAAAAGATTATAAAAAATGAATTTTATCCTTATGAAAAGTTCTCTCTAATGAAATTCCCTTTTAAAATTCCTAGTCTATTACATAGGAGCAAGTTCGTGCTACCCAGCCTTGAAATGCAATGTTTTTTTAAACTTTGTAGAAGCTTCTGTTCGAAAAAATGGTTCTATGGTAGGTACAATCAGTAATATCTTAATTTCAATTTTTTTTTATTAAATTATAGATCGTAAAAATTAATCGAATACTGCACCAAAATTCAGGGCCCCGTTTTCGAGAAAAATACGATTTTCGAAAACCATTTCTTAACATTTGTGTAAAATATTCTTTTTTATTATTATATTTGACAAAATTTTATTTATCAAGATTAAAAATCTAGCATGGGGTTTTCGAAATATTGAGTTTGGAAAAAAAAATGTTGAAACTTTCTTAAAAATCCAAAAAAAAAAATTTTTTTTTAATTTTAATACATAATTCTATTCAAAGTCTTGGGGCAGCCTTAGGATAAAAAAAAAACTATCAAAATCGGTTGTACCGTTTTTGAGAAAATCAAAAACAAAAACAAAAATTGGAGTAGTCATAAAGAGAGACAGACAAAATTGCAAGACCCACTTTTTTGGCCTTCGCTATCATGGTAATGTCAACTTTGATACAAATTTCGAGTTCAATTTTTTTACGAATGCATAACTTGCCTTATAGTAAATACCTATAAGTCGCAAGTAAATAACTGTACGAAGAGCTTCTAAACCTTGAAGAGAGCAACAATAAAAACACTGAAATATCGAAAATAAAAGTAGTGGAAAATTTAAGTGATTTGTTTGATATCGCTCACGCATCTGCATTGGATATGATGAAAGTTGAAGAGGATGAACAAACGATCGAGAAAAGAAACCTAAGCAACGAGTTGAAGATCAAAGTTTTTTTAATAATGATGAATGTAGGGATAGTGTTTTTCTTATATTTTTTTGCTAGTGAAACTTTGTAATACGTTTTCATCCCAGGAAGAGGAGGTTGAAGTTGAAAATCTTCGATCTGAGTCCCCAGTGCTAGGTCCCTCAGTTGCTCTATAAGACTCTCCCGTCAATATTTTCTTTAGCAAAAAGCTATAGTACTCGTAAGTAAAACTAGATTTATCAACTTAATTTTAAATTTTGCTGTGATACATTGGCACTCGAAACTTCCAGATGTAACTGGCCAAGCTTAAGTTGACAGAATTTCAACTAGTTATATCAACTGCTCCAAAAATTGAACAGCTATTTGGAGTAAAAGATCTTTCAGCTGAAACGGGGATTAAAGTATGGTCTGCAGTTTATAATATACTAGCCGACCCGTACTCGCGTTGCTTCGCAAATCGTAACTACGAATATTTTCTTAATATTAATATTAGCATATTAAAACATTTCTCAATGGGACTGAGCATATTTGCTACAATAATATTAATTTTAGTTTATATGTATAACATACCGTATCGAATTAGATTCTCTTTCACACTTGAAAAAAAAGAACTTGTTCATGTTTGTGCATATTATAAATATCACAATATAGAAAATAATAAAAATTATTTCAAATAAACGGGTTGACTACTTTCTGAAATCATTCAACCCAAACTTTAAAATGGTTTCGCTTTTAAAGAATAGTTCATGTGCACGGCACTGTAGTCAATTGAATGTCCATTTTTGTCACCCAAAATGCTATTGAGTGTATTCAAGTAACTTAAAAAATAAAATGCACGACTGGATCGCACAAACTTGCTCTTATGTAAAAGTACTTTGGAATTTAAAATACATTTTATAAATATATAACATAGATTTAATGAGATAAAAATGTTCAAATGTATGGAATTGCCGTCTGATTAATCTTTTTAATATTTAAGTAATTTTTCATATGACAAATTTCCTTAAAATTTTTCTGGAACTAAATTTGGGATGCCAAATTTTAAGTATTAGGTAGTATAAATTTTAGAAATAGTTTTTTTTTCCGAATATTTTTATATACAATATTATTTTAAACTTAAGGGGGCTCCTGCTGAAAATTTTTGGTTAAAATCGTTAGAGCTGTTGATGAGAAAGTCAAAAAATCAAAAAACCGTTCTATGACAGATACCGTTATTAACATTTTGCCCAAAATTTTTGTTGACCAAAATGTAATCCATGTCCAATGTCCATGATATCACACCTAATTTTTTTTTATCAAAATTGTTAGAACCGTTTCGAGATAAATAAGATTATGCATTACGGGTGTATGGGGGGTACCGTTAGTTTTGAAGCTAAAACAAATTTCAAGTTCTCCTCTAGGGAATCACTGAAGTCCCTTAACTACCGAGATTGAAGAACATATGTCTAGTGGGTAAGGCTGTAGAGAGAGGTACAGACATACAGACGCACTGATAAATGTTTTTTGTGTACTAAATCGTCCTGAAAATTTGTATAAACAAAAATGATATGCAAGTTATTAGTATTCAATAAAATACATTTTATAACGTAATTTAAAAATTTATTCGTGTATTCGTTTTCTAGATATTGAATTTTCAAAAAAAAATTATATTAGTTTTATAAAAATCAAAAAACTATTTTTTCGAAAAAAATTTTAGATTATCTTTTTTCGAGTGTACAGAAGCTCACGCATAAAAACCTTGGTTAAAATCGTTAGAGCTGTTGATGAGAAATTCGTAAATCAAAAAAAAACGTTCTATATGACAGGTACCGTTAATAACATTTCCCCCAAACATTTTTTTACCAAAATGTAGTCCGTGTCCATAACATCACACCTATTTTTTTTTATCAAAATCGTTAGAGCCATTTTCGACATAAGTAAGATTATGCATTACGGGTGTATGGGATGGTACTGTTAGTTTTAGAGCTAAAAAAAAAATTTCAATTTCTCCTCTAGGGAATCACCGAAGACCCTTAAGTACCGAGTTTAAAGAAAATAGCTCCAGTGGCTTAGGCTCTAGATCGAGGTACAGACATACAGACATACGGACATACAGGCATATAGACAAACAGACGGAATCGTCGCACCCACTTTATTCGTCTTCGCTATCATCGTAATGTCAACTTTGATCAAAATCTCGAGTTCGATTTTTTTTCCAAATGCAGAACTTGCTCTATAGTTAGTACCTATTACCTACTTATATCGCAAGTAAAAAGAGCCCACCCCCACATTGCTCAGCGATGTGACGATAGAATTAGAGAAACAAAAAAAATGTGTGTGTGTGTCGATTAATTAGATAAACTATACAATACAGAAAAATTGAATATATGTACATAGGTAGGTCTAGGTAGGTAAGAGAAAAAACGTAACTATTGAATGGAACAGATATTAAGAGAGTGAGAGAGTGTATGGGACATGGGAACGGGAAGAAAAGAAAATTAAAATTGTTGGAATGATAATGAAATGAAACAAAGCAGCGACCTCACGATTGTGATGAAATCTAATTCCTGGATAAAATAAATTCAAAAAGTTTATAATTTTATAATTTGTTTTTATTTATTTCTCAGGTTGTATGTTTAACTAAGAAGTGATTTTGGGCTTAAAATTTGCGCAACAATATTGACTTTATGAAGCAATGCTAATCTTTGTTGATTATTGTATAGGTTTTAAGATATGAGTGGTTGTATAAGTCAACTAATGAAAAAAAATGGACAAAAAATGTAAAATTAATAATATTTAAGTTTGACAAATTATTAATGAAAAAACATTATAGCCATAAACACTCTTATAACAATATAGAAAATAATAAAATTTATTTCAAATAAATCGGTTGACTACTTTCTGAGATCGTGCGTATCAAGGTTTAAAATGGTTTCGCTTTTATATAATAGTATAGATTGGATTAGTCATTGATTGATAAAGTCCAAGCTTTTGTTTTCGACATAACTGCATCTAACACCGGCCGTTTAAATGGAGCTTGTGTTCTGCTAGAAAATAAAAATGGTCAAAATTATTTTGTCGACATCCTGGGCACTACGATGTTTGGCCACACTTGCTCAACAACACGACATGCTGACACTGTTCCTGGAGCAGCAGTTCTACTGAGATTATCGCAGCATTTGCTGGTATCCATCACACGGTACGTGCTACTGAATTGGGCATCAATGGATATTTACAGACAATTTTGATGAAAGACCTTGCAAAGTGCGGACAGTGCATCAGCTGTTAGGTATTCACCGTCAAGCAAGGATGTTGAATCTACAACTATTCACAGAAAATCATCATTTCTACCTCTTTTGATATGTGATATATTCATAAGCAAATTTATCGCTCTTGGGGCAGCAGAAATCTGCCTTTAACTCACCAAGAACCATTATCATAAATTCTAGCGGGAATTTAGTCTTATCATTTTCTCGGCTTAATAGAAACATAAAGTAAGACATAAAATAGAGAACCAATAAACAGTTCCAAAGGCTTTCATTCATACGAAAACTTAAAGCCAAGGAACATCGTGTGAAAACTTTTGACCCACTTTGTAAAAATGTTAAGACGATCAGACGTTTTTTCAAATTTCTAAAGGATTTTGAAATTAAGTTAACCGGTTCCCGATTCATGAAGGGTCTCTGCCTGAGATACTGCAACGTTCCAATCTCTGCGATCCCGAGCACACTGCTTCCAGTAATTAAAGCCACCAAGAGGTCTGGCATCCACGATGGCTTCGTCCTTAAGCCGGAGGTTCGGTCTTCCTTGGACCTGGGGGCTGGGATTCGAAGACTCACTTAGCTGCAGCTTTGTTGTCCATTTGTTCAATGTAGCCGATCCAATGTAGTCGACGTGTTTTGGCCTTCTGGACTATGTACATACATTGACATCTTGGTACAGCTGACAGAGCTTGCGGTTATATCTTCTTCTCCATTCGCTCTTCTCGCTTACACGAACAAATATCCGTCGAAGAATTTTTCTTTCGAAAGAGCACAGTATCATTTCTCCCATTCTGTTTAAAGTTCAACACTCGCCGCAGTAAAGCAGGACTGGAGGATCTCCACTAAGGATTCGTTTGTCGAGTTAATATTATTATTATTATCAATAGTGACGATTTGCCCTAATTGGTGCGGTGGACAGGTGTTTTTTTGTCTGTTGAAAGCATATATATACTTGGCCTTGTCCTCTTTTACTTCAAGACCAACAAGTTTCGCCTGATCTTCAACAGCCGTAAAGGATTCTATTACAGAGCATCGTCGGCAGCGTTGGGAACGGCCGATTGTGTCGATATCGTCCGCATACACCCACAGTTGGACAGATTTGTTGAATATTATACGCTCCGTGCTTAAGCATGCCCTGTGCACGGTTCAGGCGGCTCTAGAACGTGATTGAAGACATTGTATGATAGAACTGTCTTTACGGCTTTACGTGAGCACCTGCCTATTATGGCTTCATCCTACGGAGAGCCTCCTCTCATAGGAGTCAGATTGACTCCTGACCATTAACCCCGAAGCCGATGCAATAGCAAAGTTGTGACATGTTACAGGCATGAACACACCTCTTGCTTGGAGGCGAAGTCTATCTAACACCTCTTGAATCCAGGCACGCCTGGAAACCATGTGTCTCCGCATTCCGAATAAACCAAGCCACCACGATACTCCCACTAGGGGGCCTACCTCATAGATAGTTGGAAGAAAGAGTGCACGTACACGACAGCTGCAATTCAGCATCCGAAGATAGAATAAGAGAGCCAGAAGACGTACGCTATAGCCCTCAGACTTCAGGGCACTATATCGCATGGTACCAGAATATAACTTCCGGTCGAGCTTCGCCACCATAAAGTCACTTACAGATGAGTTCCTGCAAAACTCAGGGCCAGTCAGCCCCAGATATACACACACCCAGTTTTAGTCGAGGTAGAAACCAGCAACCAAGAATGTGCACTCCTCTTGTGAGTTGTTACACACTCCTTAGCGGATTCCTACTTCAAGGATACCGCCCAGATTGTTTCCATCTACTTGGTTCAGTTACATACGTAACCTATCCACAGGCACATGAGGAGGTCGATGGGAACCTGGAGTGTAGAATTGTCAAATAGTAGCAATACCGGCCCACCGAAGTGGGCGAGCTCATCGAAAGTCAAGACCATGAACCATGCATTTACCACCTCACCACCATCCAACTACGAAGGCCTTAGGCTAGCCGCCACACATTATGATCGTGGAGTTACGCATGCTGTACGCGGAGTGGCATGCCACCACACCGTGCTTGGACTTACGTGCGCTGCCATGGTCCGGTGTATGGTTCAGTAGCAACACAAGTCCATTGGTCAAGTCTCTCAGAGCTCCGGACATGCCTTAAACTACTACCGACTCTACACTCCCACCTGCACATTGTATGATAGATCATCTCCATGCCGAAATCCTGTGTTTGTTTTGGAATAGTTCAGAGGAGTTGGTCCCTACTTGCACATTGCACCGCATATTTTCCGCCACGCGACACAATTGGATCAGTTTCAGTTCGGCCATCGCGGCTCTGAAGTCGATAAATAAATGGTGAGTCTCGACTTGAAATTCGTTGGCCTTTTCCAGGATTTGCCTCAATGTGAATATTGAGTCTATGGTCGATCTGCCATCTGCGACTTTAGCAACCTTTTTGGTGAAAAGAGATACACAATATTGGTTCTATAAAATTCGCCGGAAGGTATGTAGGAACTATGACAGGTAGGTGGGTGATTTCTGGTCCTAAAAATATTCGAAGAAAAAACCCCCAGTGCGTATTACTTTAGGAATTCCAATTTGAGAATCAATTTTGCAATCAAAAAGTAATATTTTTATTATTATTTTTCACGTGTATTTAAGAACGGGTTTTATTTTTCATTTTACATTTTCACTTAGGCAAAGTCGGCTGAACGTGAATATTATGTGCAGTTTTTTTTTTCTTTGGTGTGACTAATTATGCACATTCGGTTATATGGAAAAGGCTTTTTATGTCGTTTGTGATGTAGATTTTGGTAGTGGAAATGGCAATAATGCATGCGGAACTTTTTACATGATGTTAAAATATACCTATACCCAGGTTCTTCGGCCCATCTTGCATAATAAATCACTGCCATACCCAATTCCCAGTCACCAAATGGTATAGGCCTTCATTCGTATACATTGCACTGGACTATCCTGTTTAGCATTGCCGATGGTGGTTTTAGTAGATGCAGTGCGCTCTAACTGGTAATCAGATTAAGGTACCAATTTGCCAAACGTGCAGTAAAGGCAGAGTCGTTAAATTTATGCAGAAGCATCCTAACGGTATACATATATACCTAGTGCTTAGCGTCGCCGTCCGAACAAATTTAGTTCAGATATAGTGCCAGTAGAAATATAAATGCATAAATGACGCTCGCGAAAATGGAATGTAGCACAAATTTATTTCGTCTGTCGGAACACTTATTATGTGTGTATATAACGATAGTACTTGGGCACCTGATTTGAAGCTTAAATAGAATTTATTTAAATTTGTTAGGAATGAAAAAAAACAAGAAAATTTATAAAATATTTTTTTTTTTAATTTGCAAACATAAAAATAAAAGTCTTGTCGAAATTAACTTCAATTTAGTTTATCTGTGATTTTTTGTTGGAATTCAAATTCATATATGAAAATATTTAAAATTCCACCAATTTTTAAGACTAATTTAATTAAATATTCCTTCTATGTATAAATAATATTTTTTGATTATCAATTTACTGTTGTGGGATCATGAAACAAGGCCACAGGTAGCAAGCGTCTCTGCATGTATTTTTTAATTTTATCTGATGTTGTATGGAATATTTTATGTAATTAAATTTACAAAACTATTTGATTGGAAAAATGTTAGCTTATGTTTGTCTCGATTCGAAAATCTATTTTTTTTTTATTCTTTTATTCTACCTTATTTATTTTCTTTTTGTTTCAGTTTGATTGACATTTTGTTAAAATATTGCTTATTGATTATTTATGAATTAGAATATTTATTTATTTATTTATTTGTTTTATTTTATTCTGTTTCTCATAGTTTTAGATTTTATATCTTCTAATTTCTCAAAAATAATTTTATTAAAAAAATTACTGAAAAGTATTCCTTTAAGACCCTTTTAATGCTTGTTTAAACACAAATTCAATTGCTGACTTTCTCAATGATATTCAATGGGGTCCCTAATTTTCAGTGGTTGTGTAAACAGTTTTCATAATCCGTTCCGAATAAATGTAAGACTGGGAGAAATAAACAGTCAATAATGTGCTCCGTCCGTCATATTTTTCGCCTTACCCCCGGATATCGGCTTTGCCGGTGCTGACATTTTCTATCTGCCATACTCGTCGGATCTATATTTTTTAATTCCGACTTAAAAGTACTATAAGTCAAGTTATGCATTCGTAAAAAAAATCGAACTCAAGATTTTAATCAAAGTTGACATAACGATGATAGCGAAGACCAAAAAAGTGGGTCTCGCAATTCTGTCTGTCTGTTTGTTGGTTCGACTACAGCCTAAACGGCTCTGCCGATTTTCTTCAAACTTGGTAGATATGGGTTTTGATTTTTCCTCCCACACGTTTTTTTTTTAAGACCAAAAATAACGGTAGCTGCCATACGAATTTTTTTCGAACTTTTATAAATATTTTTTTTTTTCAAAAACTGTCCCAAAGATTTTTTTTAAAAAATTCCAAAAATTTCATTTTGTTAAAGCTAAGTAAGTAATGGCTGAAAAAATTTTTCCAAAAAATGGTTATTTTTGGTACTTCTTTTTGAAAATTTTTTGTTGTTTTTGATTTTCTCAAAAGCGGTACCACCGATTTTGATCATTTTTTTTATGTTAAGGCTCCCCAGCACTTTCAATGTTATTGTGTATGGAAATTTTCGAATTTTTTTTTTTGAATTTTTAAAAAAAATTTCAAATTTTTTTTTTGAAAACTCAATATTTCGAAAACCCCAAGCTCGATTTTCTTAAAACTTGATAAATAAAAGTTTTTTAATAAGATTATAAGATATAAAAAAATAAAATGCACGAATGGGTCGCACGAACTTGCTCCTATGTAAAAGACTAAGAATTTCAAAAATGAATTTTATTAGAGAAATGTTCATAAGCATAAAATTCAATTTTTAAATGACTAAAAAAAACTTCTTTAGTAGTTAAAGGTAAGAATAGGATGCCATGTGATTCAAGCAAATATAGATTTATGCAGGAACAAAAATTATAAGTAGTGGTTTCTCAAAATATAAGGTTTTAAATAAGAAAATTTTAAAACATTTTTAAGAAAAAATGTTGGTACGCCAATTTGAATCTAAAAAAATCTAAAGCCGTCGAAAGACCCAACTTTAAAGTGGATTTTGGCATAAGAAAGATTCTGTAGTCAGGAAGAAGACCCTTATAAAGATGATAACAACGTTGAGGTCGACGAGGTTACTGGCGATGTCGAGGTTTGAGTGATCCAGATTAATCCGAAGTACTCAAAATGTATGCTTCCGATAATCGTGGAAAATGGTCTCAGAGTCAAGTACCTCCAAGGTCACCAATATGACCTGATTTATAAAACCACAAACCAAGACAAATGTAAGCCTAGAACTTGTATTTTAGCTAAGAAAAACTTAAAAACTTTTTTGTGTCCAAATCTGCGTAATCCCTATTTGACAGTCGTCAGGCTGGTGGACAAATATGCAAAATGCTTATTGCTACCCTTAGCGTACTCGGCCCATGACCAACAGTCATCGCGAGAATAGCTGCGAACCGCATCAAAAGAAGCCAATTCCAAGGGGACTAACTTTGTTATTGCAAATGATGCTAATGCATGGCATACTCTCTGGGGTAGTTCAGAGATAAATGAACTAGATGAACCCCTTTTCGATTTTATAATTGAAACTCCTACTTTTGTTTTTCCCAGCTCGGAAAATTATGAGGGATGTGAGAATATACTTGATGTTACGATAGTTAATAACAGCCTTAATCCAATGGTAAACAATTGGAGAGTATCCCTTCTGAAATCTTTTTCCGAACACAGATGGATTCTCTTCAAGATCAGTTTCAAAGCCGAATCTCTACTATTTTTTAGAAATCCCAAAGGAATTGACTCGAAGAAGTTTAGTCCGATAGTAAATTTTAAACTCCGTAATATACCGAATCTAAATATAGATTTAATCATAAACCCAGAGCCAAAAGCGAAATTTATTGAGGCGTCCATGAATAATGCTTTTAAGGTCTCTTGCACAATCAAATATAGCCGGAAATCACACCCAACCTGGTGGATTGAAGTTCTGTCTATCCTGAGGAAAATGACTAGAATAATCTTCAATATCTGCCATAAACATAAGATTTATCAACATTACAAGGATTGTCTCAGAATTTACAAGCGAGCTCTCACATCAGAATATTAAAAAATATATACCATTCTTACGTTTTTAAGATGTATAAGGGGCTTCTAACAACGTCCTTTCCAAGTCTATTCTGGAATCGTTCGGAATCGAGTTTGGTGTAGAAGAATACATCAGGGAGTAGATTAAATCCATGCTCAGAGACGTTAGGTAATATAAACTTGACAAAGTACGTTAGTAGAGGAATACCCCAGGGCGTATAGATCTGTCTCCCCTTCTTTGGCTTCTAGTCATGAATAAAGTTCTCATTAAGTTGGAAATATTTGGAGTAAAGGCGGTTGCTTGTGCAGATGACTTGGTACTACTAATGTCAGCAAAGTTCGACCCTGTGTCTTGTGAAATCACAGAAATGGCTTTAATGAAAGTTAGTAACTGGGCCAAGAGTTGTGGACTATTCGTTAACCAAAGCAAAACTGAACTGATGCTACTTACTACCAAAACTAAGATACAGCCCTCCGCTCTACCCCGACGCAACAGCTAAACACTTTTGCTCGCTTCCAGTGCAAAATATATATGTGTTATTCTAGACCGTAAGTTGAACTGGAAACTGAATATTAAAGGAAGGTTAAGAAGGTTCCTACGCCCGTAGTAAAGAATTGGTAAAAAGTGGGGTCTTAATCTAAGATGAATTTGTGGACATGCACAGCCGTCGTGCAAGCGATGGTCCCGCATGGTTCGCTTGTATGGTGGCCCGCTTTTACCAAAGCATATAACATCGATAAACTAAAGAAGGTACAAGAAATGCACAGGGGATCTACGATCCTACCAAGCTCATAGCTTAAGCGTTTTTCTGTACCTTTTACCACTTGATTTACACATTAAGTATTTAGCATCTTGCAGTGCATTAAGACTAAAGGAATCCAATTCTTGGATTGCCAAACCTTATGGCCACAGCAGTATTAAGAACTTGATTCCAATAGAGATCATTTTAACTCCCATGGACTACTGCACCCTTAAATTCTTCATCAGTAAAAATCTTAAGGTTATGTTCTCATCAAGAAAGGACTGAGATGATGAAGTCGCGACGAAAGACTTCGACAAAACTACCTTTAATGATGGCTCTAAGATGGAGTGTGGTGTTGGTTCAGTAATCTTCTCTGTGACTTAAGATATATCTAGGTCGTTTAGAGTACCCGACTTTGCTAGTGTTTTCAAGCTGAATTACTGGCGAAAAGAGAACCGGAATACGGCTATTATCACTGATAGTCAGGCGGCTGTTAAGTCCATGAATACTAGTACATCATCCTCCAAAACTGGTCCGGCAATGCCGGGATGAACTTCCTAACCGCAAAATCACTGTAACCTGAGTTCCGGGTCATTGAGGCATTGCCAGACAAGGATAACATTCTCTCAATTTTTCTTAGCGAATCAAACCTTAGGTGGAGTAACTGCATTATGTCTAGAAATATTTGGAAAGATTTGATATCGGAGCTGCCTGTAGCGGACATTGGCCAAAAGGACAGGATGTGGCGAAGCTCACTCACTGCCATAGCTGTAGGGATCAGCGAGAAAAGGAAACAGTCCTCCATTTACTCTGCAAATAACCTGCTCTGGCCAAATTTACAGCATAAGGAAGGTCATTTTTTGACGAAATTGACGAACTTTCGGAAATTAATATCAAAGACTTTATCTCTTTTCTCAGAGGCTCTGGGATGAACTTCTGTTACTTTGCCTTGTCCTTCATTTGACTCCTTAGATCCCGAATTAGCGGACTGAGAACTTTGAAAGAGACCTACGGTACGGGGGCCGGATAGTTACTCAATCGGATTGGCTACTTTTTTAGTAGCAGTCAACAAGCTGACTAGCTTGGTACAGTGAAGATGGTGTCGGCTGAGTGTGCTGAACCAGCTGATGGATACAATTTCGGGATGATTGTGCAAAAGCAAACACACAAACAGAGACATCAAAACTTACATTCTCGAGACTGAGAATGCTGCTAAATGCTTAGACTTCCATATTAGTGTTGGACATTTTTCACCCCTTCTGATCTCGCTACAATTTTTAAAGCGTCCAAAACCCGAGTATAACTCACATCTTCGGACAGGTGCAGTACAAACTTCTCTCCATTGATTGTATAGAATTCAGAAAAGAGCGGTAAAAAAGGAATGAAATAGAGCTATCATGGAATCAGTCCCATCTCTAAAACATTCATCCACATTGTGGAATGTTTTCTGTATTTCCTTGTTTTATAGCTTCTTTTACAAGCAATGTAGCCAGTTGCATTCTTCCGACAATCAGTTTACATTTGATACCCGTTTCGCTAGGAAAGCTCAGCAGCTCACCCCCGAGTCCTTTTTAAATTGTATTATTTTTATGAATACATAAACGCCCTTGACAGTGGTTCAGAGGGTGGGGGACAAAATAAAAATAAATGCCTCACCAGAGTAATGGGCTTAAGAGTTTGATCCCTGACAAATTCTTTCAAATAAATATTCCAAATATTTTAAGAACGAAAAAGGAAATCCGGGTTAACCGAACATCCAAGAAGCCATTTATCAATTTTCATTTCCCACTTTCCTCAAAAAACACCACAAGAACAAGGCAATCTCCATCGCCAGGAAAATAAAAATAGTAATCATTATTATGTTGTTGGTATATGTATTTGTAGTTGTTTGTTTTTAGGTCGAAAACGTTTACTCTATCTCTATGGGAAAGGATTTCACTGATGGTGGCTTTTACCTATATGATGATGAAAAATTACATTGCATTGTTGGGAGAGATTTTCCATTGTGATATTTCCTATTTTTTCCAGGAAAAAAAGCTGTTGATGGTCCGTCCGGCCAAACAACCAAATCATTATGTTTGCAAGAGGGTTGGTGTCTAGACTAGAGGGCATGCGATGGGATTCTCGGGAACATGTTAACTCACACACACTCGCGCACCTCTTGTGTTGAGCTATTAATGTTTATTGCTATGAAGGATAAATCATTTTTTAATTAACTTTTTTAGGAGATGAGGAGAGAGTCACATTTTATCTTAACAATTTGTTTTATTCGTGTGGAGGGCTATTTAGAAGATGAGGTCAAGTTACTTGTAGAGTTAAGGCATGTAGGAGTATGGTGATGATATAAATGTTAGGCCTCTAACCTACCTACATAAATTATACACCCGCCTTGCTTAAGACAATTGGAGCACTAAGGAACACATTTTTGATTCCTTTATTTTTAAGTTAAGAGAACGGGCATATGTATGGATAAGGTCTAATAGTCTATAGGAGAAACGCACTTTGGAGTTGAGGTCACTTGAACTTTTAATTGAATTAAATTCAATCACTTCAATTGAACCGAAGTTATTTTCTTCATTGACTAATAGGTTGAGTTAGCTTAGAAGGGGTGATGATACGGAAAAGCCGTACCATCAGGGTTCCCAAGAAAGTAGATAAGTAGATTTGTGGAAGAGGAAGGATTGGAGTGAAGAGAGGTAAGGTATTCGATTCTTCCTTGAGCAATTCTGAATGAATTTTAGGATGTTCTTTAGTGGCAAAGTAGAGATGTTGCCCAATACGTAGATAAAATACTCTCCGAGGGCTGCTTTTCTGGTCCTGGCTAGGCTGCGGCATTCACAAAGAAAGTGAGATGAGAGTCGGATACTATGATCAGATCCAAGAGACTTGGCGTGCAATTAGGCGCAAAGCGTGTTGGATAAGTGGTGTTCACTATAATTATTCATTCCAACTGATGACACACATTTTTCATCTGGAAGACGCACGTACCTTGTTTGAGCAGGTCAACATTGAAATAGCCACAAATAATCATATGCTCATGAGAAATGCAGAATTTGGTAAATATTGGAGTGGTAAAGATTGGAGCTTCGCTTGTTGTTATAAACACATGAGATCAAGCATTTAGTAAAAGAATGACTGCCTTCAATAATAGTGAATTCAATGCCAGTGCCGCATTCAAACATTGGCCTGGATAGACGACCTACAATAAAAAGCTACTTTACGTCCAATCGTGTCAGAGATTCTAAATAATTTGAAATAACGAATGTCAAAAGCTTGATCACATACAGCTATCTGGCTTAAACCAGGTTTCACTTACGCAACTAACATCAGCACAAGAACAAGCAAATAAATATTTAAGATAGTCCAGTTTGCAATAATTAAGGCTAGGCTCCGTGCATTTAAATAAGCAATCCTTTAACCATGGCCACGCTTAGAAATAATATTTATCAAAGTGAACGTTAATTTTCCATACGTACTGTTCAGTTCATTTACAAAAGAATTAAGAGTGTCCATATTTAAATTACAAAAATAGAAAAAGAAATAAAGAATAAAATGGGTGATTTTTTTGCTATTTTCTTTTTGGCAACACTGGTTTTGACAGCTCACGCACGTTTCGTGTTTTGTGTCACTGTCAAACTTCTTCAATTTGATCTTATTTAACCAAGAATCGTCTTACAAACGAACAACGCTTGCAACTTATTGAATTTTATTATCAAAATGCGTTCTGTGTTGATAAAGTTCATTGCGCGCTTCTTCCATTTTATGGTCAGTTTAATCGAACTACTAAGGCGGCTATTCGGGCTATTGTGACTAAATTTCGCACCAAATTTTCTTTGTTTGGCATTAAACCACCTACACGCTTACGTAGAGTGCGAACTGAGCGAAATATCGCAGCTGTATCGGCCAGCGTTAGTGATGACCGTGAATTTTATCGATTCGACAAAGTTCGCGTGCAATTAAGCCTTTGTTAATCCACTACGTGGACAATTTTGCGGAAGGATTTAGGTGTGAAGCCTTTCAAAATACAGCTGGCGCAAGAATTGAAGCCGAACGACCTACCACAACGCCGAATTTTTGGTGAATGGGCTCTTGAAAAGTTGGCCGAAGATCTACTTTTTTAGCGAAAAATTGTGTTCAGCGACGACGAAGCTCATATCTAGTTGAATGGATACGTGAACAAGAAAAACTGCCGTATTTGGACTTTGGAGTGAAGAGCAGCCAGAAGCATTGCAAGAGTTACAAATGCATCCAGAAAAAATCACTGTTTGGTGCGGATTATGGGCTGGCGGAATCATTGGGCCATATTTCTACAAAGATGATGCGAATCGCAATCTTACTGTGAATGATGAGCGCTACCGTACGATGATAACAAACTTTTTTTACGCAAAATGGAAGAGCTTGACTTGCATGACATGTAGTTTCAACAAGACGGTGAACAGTTTATTTCAAGTTTGGCGTCGGTTAAACCATTAGTAACCATTTTTCTGAAATTTTTTTTCAACCGTTATCTAGTTTTACCTGAAATATATTTTTGAAGTAAAACTTCTTTTCCGGCGTTGGGGGTAAAAAAATTTCTATGCAGCTGTCAGTGACATGTCAAACCGTCACGCCATCCGTCAAAGACAGCGACATGTTTTTAGAATACAGTGTAATTATAACATGAAGTTGGATACGATTTAGAATTTACATATTTCAAATGGCTGCATTCAAAGATACACATAAAACTATAGGTTCAGACGCGCAATGGCTATGCAACACGAATAATTATTGACAAGCATATTGCAATCCAAATAAATTTTACCAACACCTAACCCTCGCATACAAAGTACTGGCCAAAAAGTTGGGTATATCCACTACCATTTGTATTCTTGCTGTCATAGACGGCATGCCATATGACCATCAGGTTGCCTGAAAGTTTTGAAATTATACTTTTTAATAATATTTATTCGCTTAATCGCACACGCCACCGACATTTGTTTTGGTATTTATAAATTTGAACGTCACCCGACTAATCAATCAAATACTTTAATAATTAATTTTACAAGAGTGTCGCTGTCAGTGTACTTGATGCTTTCCAAGTTGCCTGGATACTGAATTAATGCCAGGTGACTACTAAGTTGCTCGGGTTTGTACGGGTTAATAAGAAATGCTTTTGTACATTACAAGATTACAACATGCTTGCCAATACTTGCACGTGCAGCCCTAGGGTAATACAAACAAAGCGAGGCAACTTGCTTGTCAAGTGGCATGGCAGTTTTGTACTTTTCTTCTCGATTTCATTTAAGGCTAGGCGCGCACATTCAATTTTTTGAAGTAAAACTTCTTTTCCGGCGTTGGTGGTAAGAAATTCTCTATGCAGCTGTCAGTGACATGTCAAACCGTCACGTTATCAGTCAAAGACAGCGACATGTTTTAAAAATACAAAATGTTTGTGAATTATGTGGTCGACCAATTTAACAAGCAGAAACCACTATCCTTTAAAAAAAAAAAAAAAAACAAACAAACATATCTTTTTGATGTTTCTTTGAAGTAAAACTTCTTTTCCTGCGCGGCGTTGGGGGTAAAAAAATTTGTATGCAGCTGTCAGTGACATGTCAAAACGTCACGTTATCCGTCAGAGACAGCGACATGTTTTTAGAATACAAAATGTTTGTTCGTAGGTTATAATCTTACAGAAGCTTTGCTTGAGGAAAAAGAAGTTTTACTTCAACCGCGCGTACGTCAGTACACACAATCTTTTTTTTGTATCTTTTGGTTCTTAAATCTGTGAAACAGTTTTTGAGAAAAAAAAAATATTTATAAATTTTCGAAAAAAATTCGTATGACAGGTACCGTTATTTTTGGTCTTAAAAAAAAAGAAAAAAACGTGTGGGGAAAAAATTAAAAATACTATCTACCGAGTTTAAAAAAAATCGGCCGAGCCGTTTAGGCTGTAGTCGAAAAGACAGACAGACAGAATTGCGAGACCTACTTTTTTGGTCATCGCTATCATCGTATCGTAATGTCAACTTTGATCAAAATCTGGAGTTCAATTTTTTATTAACGAATGCATAACTTGCCTTATAGTACCTATAAGTCGCAATTAAAGAGTAAAGGTCAACCGGTAAATTGTTCCAAGACCCTTTAAAATATTTTATCTTAAATTTCTATTAAACATTCAACTAAATAATAATGGCGCAAAATTTTAATTGAATTAGTACGATGCTAAAGCTGTTTTAGTATGATACTAGGTTAAAACAACGAATTGGCAAATTTAAATCGAATATAGCATCATACTTTCTCTACCCTTTTATTAAAGGTAAAATCATCGAATACCTAATTTATTTTTTTAGTAGATATCGTGCTAGATTTATATGACTCTTTGACATTTGCAAATATCAAAAAAGGTTCGTGTATTTACTTTTTAACACGAAATGTCATTGTTTTAGGTGTGTTCAGAAGCAATTTATTAAGAAAATTCTTTTAGTACGATACTAGTTAGAAAATGTTTAAAATTAAGAATGAGTTAGTAAACTACTATAAAGTTAGCAAATTGTTAAGTAGTATCATACTAATACCTTAATAATAGGCTGTTTAAAATTTTGCGCCAATAACTTTAATTTTATCTAAATATTTACTCTCCCCCTACACATGTACTCTCAAAAAATTAAAAAAAATGTAATTAGACATAATTTATTTAAATTTATTCTAATTGAAAGCAAAAATTGAATTGTACAAAAACTCTTTAAAGTGATATATGTATATATGAGGAAATCCAGCGTACTTTAGGATTTTATGTCCCTAGCAGATATAAAAATATAGTTCATTAAAATAGTTGTTATTGGTGTAATTTTTTAAAGAGGACTTAAATAGAGAGATGATCTATGCATATGTATATTTCAATACAAAATGTTTTAATTTTGAATATACAGCTATTTTATTACGTGAAAACAACGAAATTTAATAATTTAATGTGTCCCTTTCAATGTTTTTTTTATTTCAAAACTTTGTAACTTTTTGATGCAATGTTTGATCCACCTGAAAATTGAAATAATTATTGTAGTTACCTGACTAAGTAGGTATAATCTATGTTGATATTTGGGTGTGCCACTAATACCTAATATTGAAATGTTGAACTAAGAAAAACACGTCCCTCGCTCTTTCTAAAAATTAGATCGTTACACTTTTCTTTTCATAACTTTTTGATGCATTTATATATCGTAATAAAAATTTTTGTGCATATTCTATATACAAAAACGAAGAAATTCAGCCCAGAAAAGTTAATGTGCCTCAAAAATTTACGAACTTATCGAGGAATTAAAAAAATCTTCGACAGCGTAACTTTTATTTTAGAGGTAGAAAATTAAAGAGCACACTCAAAAAAAGCTTAGAAATGCCTAGAAACCTGAAGTTATCCAGAGAGTGAGTGCTGAAAAATTAACTGTATTAAGTATCATTTTTTATCCACTAAATAGATTATTTAAAATGAATTTTTATTTTAAACGAAAAATTTTCTCTCGGACTTTTATTTTATTATTTAATATAATTTTAAACACTAAATTGATGTATAAGATATGAAATAACGGCATATAACAAAAAGTAAGTGATACTTTACTCTCTGACATACATGCATGAGGGAAAAAAAAACTGGTCGATGAACTTATCGTAAGCTTTTTACGATTTGAAAAAAACTGGAGGGTGGTGGACCAATTCTAACTTGAAATTCAAATTCAGGGCGTCAAAATACGTAAAGATATGTAGGTTCGGTTTTTGAAATTAACTACGTTTTTATTTTTTTGTGCACCCGTGTAGAAACTCGACATATTTTTATCAATTAATTTTTGATGCATTGATGAATTTTTGTAACGCGACTTGATTTACATTTATGACGTTACTTTGATTATAAAAACATCAACTGTTTTGGTGTGCTAATGATTTGATTTTTTTTTTTTTTAAACGAAAATCTTAAGGTAGGCTGGATTTCCTCATATACGAGTACATCCGATAGCAAGTAAATTGGAAATAAAAACAATAAGGTATAGCCTTCGCAGCCAATAAGTACTGTTGTTTCCGTTCATACAAAAAAAGTTAGTAGATTTCTCGCATGGTAGTTTTGCCTTTTGAATCATAATAGCTTTTTTACATTATATATATATATCACACTACCCCGCCAGGCACTACCATTGTTACACATGGTACTGATCCTGGACCGAGCAGCAATGCTCGGGTCAGAGCTAGACGGATTCCGGGGGCTAGCAAAGTAATGCCGCAGATTATACAAAATCTGAGAGTTGCGAGTTGGAACGTTGGCAGTATGACAGGTCGAAGCTTCGAGTTGGAAGAGATGATGAAAAGAAGGCGAGTGGACATCTTATGTGTTCAAGAAACAAAATGGCGAAACACGGGAAACAGGGCCCGTTTCTTGGATACGAGGACAAAAAACTATAAGATGTTCTACTATGGAACGGAAAAGGGTAAAAACGGAATCGGAATCATCCTTGCAAAACATCTATTAGGCAGCGTATTGACCATTTCGAAATCCAGCGACCGTTTGATGTCCCTTAAATTGGTGATTAAAGGAAAGTTGTGGAATATTGTCACTGCATATGCTCCCCAAATTGGATGTGAGCAGGTGCAAAAAGATGCATTTTAGCTAGACTTTCACAATCTACTTAAGGACATCCCAAAGGAAGAGTTTTTGTTCGTGGGCGGAGATTTGAACGGACATGTCGGGAAGACAAATGAAGACTATGAAGATTGCCATGGAGGCCTCGGATACGGCACCAGGAACCCTCCTGGTGAAGACATCCTGAGCATGTGCAAAACATACGGTCTTATCGTACTAAATACCATGTTCGTCAAACAAAGCCGACACCTGGTCACTTACAGCAGTGGTGGAAATGAAACCCAGATTGATTACCATTTGGTATCTAGTTTCATGAAACCCCGGGTAAAAGATTGCAAAGTGATACTAGGAGAAGCGATCGCCCACCAACACCGTCTCCTACTGACAGAATTTTTTATGGAGACAGTGAACGACAACAAACATACAAAAACTTTTGGGAAGATCAAATGGTATAATCTGGATAAGGAAAAAGGCGAAGCTTTTATTTCGAATATGCAAAACTTTCTGTATAACAACACCGATATAGTTCGAAATGAAGAGAGTACAGCACAAAGAATGTGGGATCTCCTACAGAGAACTTGCAAAGAAAAAGCCAAAACACTGTTAGGGGTTTCAAAAGGACACAACCAACAAGGCAAAGAAACATGGTGGTGGAATGATGAAGCTAAATCAGTTATAAGTAAAAAGAAAATGGCTTTCAAGGCTTGGTCGAAGTGCCCCTCTAATGATACAGAGCAAAAGTCACGCCTCGAAGTGGAATATAGAAACTGCAAGAAAGAAGCGAAGAAGAAGTGCGCCCAAATTCAAGCAAAGAATACAGAAAACCTGTATCGGGAGCTGGATGAAATTTCTACCCCGACAGCTGGTGCTATTCAAGAGCTACGGCAAAACACGAATAAGGGCGCAACTATCTTTAAAATAGCCGCTCAAAGAAGAAGAAATGCCCAGGAGATTTGTTCGCCAAAGTTCATTAACAATGCTCAAGGCCAACTACTTGTGGAAGACAACGAAATTCTTCACAGGTGGCGACAGTATTGTGACGGACTTCTAAACGAACAATTTCCAAGGCTATACTTTCCAATAGCTTCACCTAACTTAAGCGAAGTATCCGACGTCACAGTCGAAGAAGTTAGTGAGGCGGTAAAATACTCCAAAAAGGGAAAAGCTGTTGGCCCAGACGAAATACCCTCAGAGTTTTGGAAAAAGATGGGAGATATCGGGTTTAGATGGCTCATGATTCTTGTCTCCAAACTTATTCGAGGTGATCGCATGCCTAATCAATGGAGGGAAAGTTACCTTCTTCCAATTTATAAAGGAAAGGGTGATACTCGAAGCTGTGATAATTACCGTTCGATTAAGCTGATGTCACACACCATGAAGATCGTTGAGCGAGTCTTGGGTAGCCAACTGCGAAAAATAATTAGGCTATCTGATGACCAGTGCGGGTTTGTCGGGGGTAAGTCAACCACGGATGCAATCCAGAGTATAAGAATAATAATGGAAAAACATCGGGATTCTTTGGAGGATTTGCATGTCGTATTGGTTGATTTTGAAAAAGCATTCGATCGGCAACCACGAGATCTAATATGGGTGGCCCTCAGGCAACGAGGAGTTCCAGAAACCTATGTGCGGATAATTATGGACATGTATGATGGAGCAGTTACTAAAGTAAGATGCGCAGCTGGAGTCACCGAAGAATTCGAAATCACAGTAGGTGTACACCAGGGAAGTGTCTTGAGTCCCCTGCTCTTTATTACAGTTCTTGATTACCTGCTTGAAGGCAAAGTGACGGATCCAAAAGTACATCAGTTATTCTTTGCTGACGATGGAGCCATCATAAGTGAAGACCCGATATCCCTACAACGAGCACTTGACGTATGGGTGGATGTTCTAGAAGGAAGTGGGTACCGCATAAGCGCGAAAAAGACAGAATACCTATGCTGCCCATTTTCTGATCCACACAGGCCTACTCCAGACATTTATTTGAATGGAGTAGTGCTTCCCAAGTGTGAAAAGTTTAAATATCTGGGGTCTATGATAAATAACGAAGCTACTTGTGATGACATTATCAATCATCGCGTAAGCGTAGGGTGGATGAAGTGGCGGGAAAATTCTGCTATCTTCTGTGACCGAAAAATGCCCCCTAAGCTGAAAGGAAAGCTCTACACTTCAGTTGTGCGTCCAGCACTCACATACGGTTCACAATGTTGGACAATGTACAAAAAGTATGAGAGTAAGCTAACGGCAGCTGAGATGAAGATGCTTCGTATGACAGCAGGAGTTACAAAGCTTGATCGAATTAGAAGTACGAAGATCCGAGGAAGCCTTCATGTTAAGAATACCATTTCCCAAAAAATTGAACACGACCGACTCAGTTGGTATTGCCATGTTCAAAGGAGAGATCCTGAGAACCCCGTCAAAAAGGCAATATCATACAACGTTCCAATTCGGAATAAAAAGAAAGGTAGGCCTAAACACTCCTGGTACAAACAAATGCAAAAACACCAGCATTCAGTTGGCCTCAGAAATGGAACAATACAAAACCGGGAGGCTTGCCGCCGATTTCTGAGGTCAACCCGGCGAACCCCACAGGCGGATCACTAGTGTGAAGCAGATACGTGGGAGAGTTATGATCCCCTCGACATCGAGATCATAACAGCGCCGAAGAAAAGGAAGAAGAAGAAGATATATATATCACGTGATAGTTTTAGTCATGATAGTTGTTCCGCATTTTATATGTACGATGATATACACATATACGATAGTTTTCTCACAAAAAATGCTTCTCGGTGATGTTTTTCTTTCCATGGTAGTTCTGTTGCAAGATCCTTTTCACACATGATGGTTTCTCGCTTTATAGTTTTTTTCCGTTATAGTTTTCTCGCATTACAGTTTTTTCGCATGGTAGTTTTTTGCTTCATAGTTTTCTCGCATTATGTGCTCCCATTATAGATTTTTAACATGTTATATTTTTCACATGATAATTAGATCGCATGATAGTTTTCTCGTAAGAAGTTTATTGCATAATCGTTTTGGGACGTAATATAATATTTCTCATGGTATACTTTTTTCGGGTGTACTCGTATGTATGTTTAGTTATATACAATGTATATAAATATAGATGTATGTATATTATACATACATCTATATTTATGGATTATGTGCAAGTAGTATTTCTCTTCGTAACAATGTTAAAGGGTGTTCTTTTAAATACAAAAACGTATCATAGTTTTCTCGCATAATCATTTTCTTCCGTTATGGCTTTGCGTAGGATATATTTCTCGCCTAATAATTATGCATGTGAGTAAATCGCATGAAGTTTCGCATGATAATTTTTACGAATGATAGTTTTTCGGCATGACATATTATTTTGCTTTTAGTTGTATCATGCGATAAAATATGAATGAATGTGTTTTGCAAGGTAGTTTTCTGTCATGATATTTTTCTCTCATGATTGTTTTTTCACATAATGAATTACGCGCATAAAAGTTTTCACGCATGATTAATTCTTGTCACTTAATAGCTTTATCGCCTGACAGTTTTTTCACCTCTTAGTTTTCTTATGTATCTTTCGTATGATATTTTTCTCACATAATATGTAGTTTCTGCACATGATATATTTCTAAAATGTTTATTGTATCGTATGACTTATGTCTTGCATGATAGTTTTGTTTCATGTAATATATTTTTCTTATGATACTTTTCGCTAAGTACGTGTAAGTAGGTATGACTTCACGCGATGATTCTAGCTGGAAAATCTTATGGCCATAATAATATTATGGTGTTGATTCCAGTAGAGATTTTTTCTACTCCTACTGACTACTCCACACTTACAATGGGCGTCATTTTAAGGTTAGTTTCCGATCAAGAAATTACTGGCATAGTGACGTAATTAAAAAACACTTCGACGCAACTATTTTTACTCACGGATATACGGCTAATATCACAGACAGTCAGGTGGATGTAAAAGCCATTAGTTCTAGTACATTATTCTCCAAATTGGTCCAGTTATGCCAAAATGAACTTCCTAGCCTCAATATTAACTTCAATACAACTCTTATCTGGGTCAGGGATGGAAAATTCGGTACAATTGTACCGAATTCGATACAATTGAGTTTGTACAAGTACAAAAGTACAATTTGTCTCAATTCAGTACAATTTCAAAATTTCCAATTTTATGTATTTCACAAAAATAAACAAAAGCACATAAAAGGAAATTGAAAGTTGAATTGAATACATCATTTTGGCCTAAGCGCATTAATTTTCATACAAGAAAAATAACTCTCAGCTGTAAACCATTATAACTCTTAATTACTTTTTTTTCACTTCTTGATCTTTTTCACTTTTCTGGCTCTTTATCGATCAGCTTTTTTTCAGACATCGCATTGTTTTGTTTACTAAACACTAAATTGTAAACTTGTGGATGTGATTGCGGTTTTTCGGCTGTGCATTTTTAAGATATTAATTTGTGAATTTTAGTTTTATATTTCAATTTTTTTGTATAAGCTGGTGCCGAAAAATGCACAAGTAAAAGATTTAGTTTCGTCACTACAATACAATACAATACAATAGTTATGCACTTTTAAAATGAAGATAATGACGCAAAATTTTAAACAGCCTATTATTAAGGTATTAGTATGATACTACTTAACAATTTGCTAACTTTAAAATAGCTTACTAACTCATTCTTAATTATAAATATTTTCTAACTAGTATCGTACTAAAGCAATTTTCTTAATAAATTGCTTCTGAACATACCTAAAACAATGACAGCTCTTTCAAAAAACTAAGTTAACAGACGATTTGTGGCTTTTGCTAATAACATGATACTAAAAAAATAAAATAGGTATTCGGTGGTTTTAACTTTAATAAAAGGGTATAGAAAGTATGACGCTATATTATTAAAATTTGCAAAATCGTCATTTTAACTTAGTTTCATACTAAAACAGCTTTAACATCGTAATAATTCAACTAAAATTTTGCGCCAGTATTTTTTTCTGTGGAGCTATTTATATTCTTTATAAGAAGACAAACTGATCATTTCTGCTTTGATTTTTTTAAATAAAATACTTTGGAAAACTTTTAAATAGTTAAATTATTGATTTTTTATTTCATACAAAATTCGTTTTCGGTACAATTGACATCATTTCAGTACAATTTTATTCCGGATTTCAGTACAATTGAAAAATTTCATTTTCCATCCCTGATCTGGGTTCTGGGTCATTGTGGTATTGGTGAATATGAACGGGCGAACGAGCTGGTTGGGCAAGGATCAGCCTTTCATAACTAACTAGTGGGACTAGTCAATATTCCACTCGGAGTTATGAAGGGCAACATTCTCTCAATTTTTCTTAACGAATCAAACCGTAGGTGGAGCAGTTTAACTTAATATATTATATCTAGAAATATTAGGCCTAAATATTAAAATAAATCCTAAACCCTTGAGCTGATATGCAGAACCAGGCAAGACATAGCCTGGATCGGAGCTACCTGTAGCAGGCACTGGCCAATAGGAGAGCATAAAGCGAAGCTAATAGGCATTCTTCACAACACTAACGTTTATAGCTGTGGAGACCAGCTGGAAAAGGAAAAAAATTAAGACTATTAATTGACCTTGAGCCCACATACGGACACAGATCAAAAGTTTTACACAGGGCTAGATTGCCAGAAGTCACCGTTTTTACATACCATCCTATCATCTTAGTCCGGGTTAATGTCGTATATAAATTCATCATTTCCGGAAAGTATTGTCCCTGTGAAAGAAATAAGTTGCCGATACGATGAGGTTGCGAGCGTGTTGAAAAGGTCTTAATTCGAGCCAAATACCTGAAACTGATAACTGTATTTCTGTTAGTCCTTACTTTTCGTACTTTTTGACTCATGGAAATTTGTTGACAATAGATGGATATTTGATGATATTTTACTATGAATCAAAATGGCGAATAGTAGATGCGAGTTGTTTTTCAGAATATCTACTTTTGTTTCAAAAGGTTTGCCGTGTCCTTCCTATGCTTCCCAAATTTAACTTCTGCCCTATAATTCAAAACATTAAGTATTATTTCGAGCCTATAATTATTTGAGTGGTTACCTCTGATTGTTCAAAAAAATCTCCTTGAAGTGTTACGATTTTTGGTATTAACAAGTCCTTGTTTTGATTCAATGAGAAATAAACTTCACACTTTTGTATAAACGGGTCACTGTGCGCTGGGACGAAATGGCATTTTTTGTGGACTCAAGTTTTATATAATTTCGTTCCGTATGGTTTTTGAAAAACTGAAACATGGAAACCCACTAACCGTTTGTCTTTTTCCTAACCTCATATCACATCACATTATCACATTATATTATGTTTCGAATGTTAAAAAGTAGCTTATGATATACCCTTATTTTTACCCAGTTAACCCTTTTTTGTCAAGAATATACATATTGCCTAAATTTTGTCTATATTCACCTTATCTATTTATCACTGTCATTGAGCAACACTATCCGAACTGAATTCGGAAAGGTTTCATCATCAACTTGTCTTAAGGCTGATTATGAATCACATTAAACGACTACGGCCTTCAACATACAACAACTGATTGAATTCGAAAAACGACACAAATTCTACGAGCAAACCTAAGAGTCCATCAGCTATAGGTATTCCCCAGTGTATAAGCTCTTACTCAAAGTAGGATTTACCTCACCGGCTGGCTGCCTTTTCCTTCCGTTTCTTCAGTCTTCAGATTTCAGAATCCCTTATATGAAAATTTAATATTCCACGGTTGACTCTTAGCTCTGTTGCCATTATTTTTGTTGCTTTGTTTTCTTCAACCGTGTATCTATAGCCATGTAAAGCATTCATCATTAATTCTCGGGTCGAACGAGCTTTATAATTCAATGGAATCAACAAATTTAAGATACGAATTGATATGTTTGGCCAGAGATAAAAATTAAAGGACCCTTGATTCCGTATCAGTTTGCAGGAACTTTCCCTAAGGGTTACCAGATGCCTTAAAATGTTTAGAAATTGTTAAATTTTCCCAAGGCTTGTAAACAATAATTAATTACCCCTTTAGGTATAAAATATGGAATTCTGGCTAAGAGCTCATATTCTTGGGAAGCTGACAGAGTTGCCAGGACACCGACTTGGGAATATAACGAAGAGTAGCAGCAAATTTATCAGAAATCAATTAAAAGTCCTTAAGCGTAAATAAATTCGAAGCTTTTGTGTGATGCATTTATAGAAATATTTTACAACATTTGGTAACACTGGACTTTCTATGTTCCAGCCACCACCGAAAAACAATCCAACCATTCAATTTCAGTATCCTTCTCGAATTCCTACTTGACCTTCTTTCAATCAATTATGAATGAGATACAAGGGGAAACTAACAAAACATTTGGGAGGCCACCTTGTGCCAGCCATAAAAATGAGTTCCGAATTCCTGTACATGCCAAGGAAGGCAACCGAACACCCAGCATCTCAAATCCCGGTGTGCATTGAAGGAAAACGAAAAGTTTATAGCTTTCCTCTTTTGTCATCTAATGGCCTCACAAGCAGAGCAGAATCAGCTAGTCGGTAACAGGAGCTTGAACAACCAATAAAAAATAGACGCACATATATAAACACAATCAGAATTCCGAATGACGACAATGATACACAACATTCTTTGGGGCTTAGGCCTTGCGTCTCGTCATCAATGGTAGGTATCACTTTCAATCACTTTTTAATCAACCATCACCGATATGGATTCGTGAAAGGCTCTGTGGATGATCAGAACTGAATGAATGATTGAGAGTTTTTAGGACACCAGCCCACATCAGGTTGGTGGCAGGGGGGTTGGTTCTCTCGGAGAATTGATTAATAATAATAAAGAACAAAATGCCCTATGATCCCAAATGGATTTGCTATTAGCCAGGACACCTGTTTGGTGGTTGTTGGATGACACAAAACAAATAATCTTAATTGTGTCGTCCTTGAGGGAGAGTTGTCTTCCAGAATAATTTTTAAAGTAGAGCCGGGTGGTTTTTTGGTCTCTGTTTTTTTTTTTTTTTTTTTTTTTGTTTGGGAGCTTTTTGAATATTTGATTAGTTTTGTTTTGTAAAACTTTGTTTGATGGACACATCGCGGGGTTTCGAAACACCAGAATCGATATTTTAATTTTAGGTATGAGTATTTTTCTTTTTTGTGATCTAGATTTATTTATTGGTAGGTTTTTGTGGTGTAATTGCAGATAAGGACCTTCGATTCAATATTCATTTAACACTTTTTAATAAATATAAGCTTTATAAATGAGTGCATTTATATAAATAAAAGTCTTTGCAACATAATTCGCAGACAAACCTAGGTAATGGGGCAGTTTAGGCTAACATCACATAATTGGAAAATATGTACGTGTTTCGCACAAAACAGTTTCCATTCTTTAAAGAAACGTCTGGATCACACAAACTTGTTCTTATATAGGCTCAACATTTCATAAGTTATAGCCATCATTATTTTAAAGTATTATCAGTCAAATTTATTGTGAATTCTTTAGAAGCTTATGAGTTAATAGGTTATAAAGACACGACTAACATCAAATTTTATTTTTAAAATCATTTTTCGGTTCAAGCTTCATAAAACCCATTTTCAGATAAATGGATAAATAAACATGGAAAATTGTCGGATTTGAAATGATACCAATCACTCAAGATATTCCAGCCCAGCACCAAAAACATAGCGAGAAAGTCACTGTTTGCATGTGGCAGAATCCTCTATTGATAAATTCAAAGTCAAAACAATAAACCATCCAGCAAAGGCTATACCTACTTATAAGATGAAGTCATTGAGAAATGGAGCTCCCTATTACCTATTACCAAGCAAAGTCATGGCAGAGATTTGAATAGACGATATATTTGAAACTTTATGTTCTTTCAAATAAAAAACTAAGATTGAATATTTCACTCACAGTCTCATTTTTAGGAATTAGTAAGCCATAGAAAGTCTGTAATCAAGGATTAAATTTTTAATGCGATTGTGACCAAGTTTCGCACTCAGTTTACTTTATTGGACATTAAACCAACCACACGAATGCGTACAGTGCGTACAGAAGAGAATATTGCGTCTGTTTCTGAGAGTGTTGCTGAAGACCGTGAAATGTCGATTCGTCGCCGTTCGCAGCAATTGGGTTTGTGTTATTCGACCACATGGAAGATTTTACGCAAAGATCTTGGTGTAAAACCGTATAAAATACAGCTCGTGCCAGAACTGAAGCCGAACGATCTGCCACAACGTCGAATTTTCAGTGAATGGGCCCTAGAAAAGTTGGCAGAAAATCCGCTTTTTTATCGACAAATTTTGTTCAGCGATGAGGCTCATTTCTGGTTGAATGGCTACGTAAATAAGCAAAATTGCCGCATTTGGAGTGAAGAGCAACCAGAAGCCGTTCAAGAACTGCCCATGCATCCCGAAAAATGCACTGTTTGGTGTGGTTTGTACGCTGGTGGAATCATTGGACCGTATTTTTTCAAAGATGCTGTTGGACGCAACGTTACGGTGAATGGCGATCGCTATCGTTCAATGCTAACAAACTTTTTGTTGCCAAAAATGGAAGAACCGAACTTGGTTGACATGTGGTTTCAACAAGATGGCGCTACATGCCACACAGCTCGCGATTCTATGGCCATTTCGAGGGAAAACTTCGGAGAACAATTCATCTCAAGGAATGGACCGGTAAGTTGGCCACCAAGATCATGCGATTTGACGCCTTTAGACTATTTTTTGTGGGGCTACGTCAAGTCTAAAGTCTACACAAATAAGCCAGCAACTATTCCAGCTTTGGAAGACAACATTTCCGAAGAAATTCGGGCTATTCCGGCCGAAATGCTCGAAAAAGTTACCCAAAATTGGACTTTCCGAATGGACCACCTAAGACGCAGCCGCGGTCAACATTTAAATGAAATTATCTTCAAAAAGTAAATGTCATGGACCAATCTAACGTTTCAAATAAAGAATCGATGAGATTTTGCAAATTTTATGCGTTTTTTTTTTTTTAAAGTTCTCAAGCTCTTAAAAAATCACCGTTTATTTTGCCATCACCAATTACTAACAATTGTTTTGAAAATTCATGGGCAGCTGGATCATTTTGTAGGTGAATACGCATATTAATGTTCAGTGTCAATTTTTGTACATACATATCTCCAAAGAACTGGTGACTTCAAACAGGCATTTATTTCATCAGCAGGAGTTGATCGAGGAATGACAGGCAATGTTTGACGAAAATCCCCTGACAGTATTATCAAAGCACCACCAAAAAGCTATTGATTACCACGTAGATCTTGCATTGTTCGATTAAATGCTTCTAGTGATTTTTTATTCGCCATTGTACACTCATCCCATAAAATAATTGACGTTAATCGCAGAACTTTTGCCATAGCAGAATTTCTCGAAATATTGCAAGTTGTAGTTTCAATCACCTGTACATTCAATGGCAATTTTAATATAGATTGTGCAAAAATTGATTATCAGCGTCGGGGTGAATCTGTAACATGTATGCAATTTTAGGTAGATGTTGGATCGGAATTTTTAAAAATATCGAATACTTTATGATTCAGATTGATATAAACATAGGACAGTCCTGTTGAAGTATTTACCTTAAACGTCGGCATAAAATTATCTCTAATAATTTTAGCAGCACCAAAAGAAGTCATTTGAAATGCCGAATTGTATAGTTCAATATGACTCAAAAAGTGATTCAACGTTTGAGATGTCCCAAAAATAAGTGAATACAATGGTTCGGCTGGAGTTTCTGGCAATCTCACTTTGCCATTAGCACAACACATACCGGGCAGGGTTCAAACCTAAATCTACTCCTACGCTCCGATTTTTCGAAATTTACTCCACTTTTTCCACACAGACAAATTGTCTTATTTATATACAAATATGACATTGTTGAAAAAAACCATTAAACCTTTGTTAAAAATTCTTTCTGAATTTGTAATTTGTTTATTTTTACAAAACAATTTTTGAAAATAATACTTAGTTTTCCAATGAAACCTGTGATTTATTTTTTTTTTTGCTAATACTATTTTTTTATGTTCATACATGTGTATGTTTTAATTTTCCTGAAAAGTAAGGATTTTCTTTTTGTTTCAAATCTACTCCGAAAATCTTGCATTTGCTCGACTTTTTTTTTGCTCCGACGTTTCATGATTCAGGTTCGAAACCTGATGCCGGGCGTTTCACCTGGAAAGTAAGCCGCATAACAATGTGGACATATTGCGTCCATCATTCCAATGTATCCGTACATACTATAATTAATTTGACTGTTGTAATTAAACCAGCACGCATCATTTCAGCCAAAGGAGCACGACGTATTCGTGATCGCCGTGCAAGATTCAGTACAGGTACAGGGTCAACAGATCTATTTCGTTCATTACGTTCACGCTGCGATGCATTAGCATGTGCGCGTTCATCTGCAGTCTGTGATCGTCTTAGTAATGCCACATCATTTGCATTACGCGTTCGCCGACCTATATTTGCTCGCCCGGCTCGTGGCATTATTCCTTCATATAAAAAAGAATAAATCAAATTAAAAACAAATTGCTACATTAATAGTGGTGTATCAGTATCGCTAAAAAACTGAGAAAAGTACACGCACACATATATGTACATAGTACATTTGAACGATTCAATTTGACAGCACAATCCATATATGAAAAAAGTTTCAATTTGACAGCAAAATCTCCACTGACAAAATGATCCGACATTTATTGAATTAATTTGTTACAAAAAATGTGATAAATGAAGAACCGCTCCACCGATTTTGTGCAAACTTCACATAAACCATCTACTACATAGTCCGAACAAAGCCTAAGCATTTGGTTCGGATAGGTAAGCCCGTTCTTGAGTTATAAAAACACAACGAAAAGTGGCATTGATTTTTATATAATATACAGGGTGTCCCACAGTCACCGCCCCAAATGAAAACCATGGATTCCTGAGGTCATTTTAAGTCGAAAAACTTAAGAGGTCATTTTCTCGTTTTTGTCCCGTTTTCGAGTTATAACGGTTTTTATGATTTTTTCATTAACTGGCTTTATCTTTGCCAAACTGCGTCCGATTCGTGAGATTTTTTTTATAACCAATCAAGAATTTATTACAGTTTTAGTTTGTCCAAAGACTTTTTTTTCTGCGGACAACCGTTTCTCCGCAATTTTGCATCAAACCCAATTTTTTCGTTTTTTAAGTAGTTATTTCACTTTGATATCAATTTATTCAAAAAAACACGTTAATGAGTATCAATTTTTTTCACTTATTATTGAAGCCCAGTTCATTTTCTAAAATTAAATATTTTTTTTTCCTTGAAAAGAATACTAAATGTAATTAACAAAAAATAAACAAACTAAGTGAATTTAAAAAAAAATAATTTTTAAATACAAAATTAACTTTTTCTGAGCTATTGTGGTTAAGAAAAGGACAAATAGATAAAGTTAATTAGTAAGACCGTTAACTAATGTAAACAGTAAAGATTTGCATTATGATTTAAAGGTTGTAAATGTCTTTCTCGCGTGAACTAGTGTCCGCGTCGTGTTCTTTCACTTGATACTCCATTTTGGATTTGTTATTCAAGTTGTAGTTTTTTCTCAATTATTTGCGAACAATGGATTACACTAATCAAGAATATCTGGAAATGTTATTAATATACGCTGAAATGGGACAACTTTATCTATTTGTCCTTTTCTTAACCACAATAGCTCAGAAAAAGTTAATTTTGTATTTAAAAATTATTTTTTTTTTTAAATTCACTCAGTTGGTTTATTTGTTGTTAATTACATTTAGTACTCTTTTTAAGGAAAAAAAAATATTTTTTTTTAAGAAAATGAACTGGGCTTTAATAATAAACGAAAAAAATTAATACTCATTAATGTGTTTTTTTGAAAAAAATGCTATCAAAGTGAAATAAACAACTTAAAAAACGAAAAAAATTGGGTTTGATGCAAAATTGCGGAGAAACGGTTACCCGCAGAAAAAAAAGTTCTGAGACAAACTAAAACTGTAATAAATTCTTGATTGGTTATAAAAAAAATCTTACGAATCCGACGTAGTTTGGCAAAGATAAAGCCAGTTAAGGGAAAAGAGAGCAAAAATCATAAAAACCGTTATAACTCGAAAACGGGACGAAAACGAGAAAATGACCTCTTAAGTTTTTCGACTTAAAATGACCTCAGGAATCTATGGTTTTCCTTTGGGGCGGTGACTGTGGGACACCCTGTATATATAATATAGATTGATCTTGGGGAAGATTTTCTTACTTAAACATTTTCTCGAGCAAAACAACACTGAAAATATAAGTTTAAGGCAGCTTAATCTACATATAAGAGAAAAAGAGTTGAAGGAAACATTTCCATATGTTGAAGTTGCTTTAAGAATATACTTGTGACCTGCAGTGACAGATTGTAGTGCAAAAAGATCGTTTTCCGTATTGAAACGAATAAACACCAATTTAAGGTCTCGCATTAGCGCAGAACGCCTTAATAGTTTAGCTTAATTAAATATAGCAGCTGAGCTAACAAAAAATTTAGATAACGAATTGATTGTTAATGAATTTTGTAATCAATATACATAAGCACAGAAAAAAATTTGAAAACATGAAATATTATGCATTTTGTGGTTTTTTATTATTTTATTTTCAATTTTCTAAAGGGCGCCAAAATTTATCAGCCCGTGGCGCCAAATCCTTAAATACGCCTCTGGCAGTAAGACATAAAAACAGAATGCTATGCAAATTATGCTACAGCAAAAATTATAAGTCATTGTAGAAGTTTTTTTTTTTTAAATAAGCTTTTATATACAAAAAATTTTTTAAATATTTTTAAGAAAAAAAAAAACTGGTACGCCAACTTAAAGTTTTTATTATTGTACGAATGAAAATTAAATTTCCAAGGAAAATATTGAGCCGTTTTTTGAGATATCGAATTTTCAAAAAAAAAAAAGACTTTTTTTCAAAAACTCAAAAAATACTTTTATTTTAAAGTTTTAAAATGCCATGCTTCTTTAACTTTTTAGAAGCATCTGTAGAAAAAATTTCATTAAAATCCGTTACGTCGATAGTGATAAATTCAAAATTAAACAAAATAGTTCTATGGTAGGTACAAGCTGTAATATCTTAATTTCAATTTTTTTTATTAAATTAACGATCTGAAAAAATAATTGAAAGAAAAAAAAATTATCAAAATTCTATGCGCCGTTTTCAAGAAAAATACGATTTTTGAAAACCATTTTTTAACATTTGTAAGGTGGTTGCCTTTATTCTTAGGTAAAATAAATTCTTTTTCTCACGTCTTGTAGATTATATTTATCGAGTTTAAAAAAAAATCTAGCATTGGGTTTTCGAAACATTGAGTTTTGAAAAAAAGAATTTAAATTTATCTTAAAAATCAAAAAAATAATTGTTGAAAATTTTAATACATAGATCTGTTCAAATTGCTGGGGACCTTTAGGATAAAAAACCGTACCACCGTTTTTGAGAAAATCAAAAACAAAAAAAAGTTCCATGGTGGTACCCTCAATAACCATTTTTCCGAATTGTCGAATTGTTTTTTTCAACCACTATTTAGCTTTAGTAATGTCAACTTTGAACAAAATCTCGATTTCGATTTTATTTCCAAATGCAAAACTTACCTTAAAGTACCTATAAGTGGCAAGTAAATATTGGGGAGCAAGACTTTGGAAAAATATTGTAGATATACTTAAATTTTCCAAAAAAAATTAAAAAAAACATTGTTCCCTTACCAATATTTCGAAAACCACATGCTTGATTTTCTTAAAAATTGACAGTGAAAAGTTTTTAAATCCAATCTAGAAGATGTAAAAAAATTATATTTTATCTAAAAATATAAGTACAAATATTGAAAAATGGATTTCGAAAATCGTACTTTTCTCAAAAACGGCACTTAGAATTTTGATACCTTTTTTCTTTCGAATAAGTTTTACTACGATGAGTATATTGTGTCAATTATTTGTACTATAAAAGATTACGTCTTATTTGTACTCACCTTTACTTACTTTAGGTTCTCATTTTTAGGTATATTCTAAGAAAAATATCGTTGTACAGTAAAGGCCTATCTCCAATTTTTATATTATACAATTATCGGGTATTTAAGAAAAGCCCTATTTTTGTGTATCCTGACCCATGTAAACAGTAATCGCGCTGTTAGTTCTAATTATATTATATTATATTATTATTATTATTGTTATTATACTAGTTTATTATACATGTTCTTATTTCAATATTATAATATTTTTAGAATTATGTTGAAGTTTTCTAAAATTTTTGAAGAAGAATCAGAAGAATCTTGTGCAAAAAGTATCGTACATGCCCGTCGCAGTGAGTATACCGTGGTCCTAGCGGGCTACATCAAATAAGAAGAATTTGACTAGTACTTGAAGAGCCTTATGCAAATTAATATATTTTTCAATATATAAATTTCAATTCTAGTTTTATAACTATTTTCACAGTTGAATTTGGGAATTTATTCCTCAATTTTGAAATAAATAAAGTTTTCAAGAACTCATTAAATAAATGCGATATGTCGTATACGCTCTTCCATAAGGGCGAGTAAATTTTGAAATGGAGTGTGAGGTATCCAATAAAAATTTTCGTATTTGGTCCATGAATGCCTCGCTTTCGCTTCTAACGGTGGCACGGTTTTTAGTGGTCCAATTTTCAAAGCCTCTTCCGCATAGATCCCCGACTGATTTTGAGCGATGGTTTGTGTTGTTTGTACCTAAAGGGCATCCGTCGATTTTGGTTTATTAGCACAGAACTGCGACTTCAGGAAACCCCACAAGAAAAATTCTAGCGGGGCCTAATCACGTGACCTTGGTGGCCAATTCACGTCACCACTGCATAAAAGAAATTAGTTAATTGTAATAACCACCAACGTTATAACATAATGCGCATATTAACACAACCATTCATCCAAAAATGGGCCTTGTACCTTAAGATAATTTCTCGGATAAAATTTGGGTTCTCTTCAAAATGCTCTGAATTCCAGTGAGCGAACAATAAAAATAAATTTGGTGGTGCAGTAGCTCAAAGTTAACCAGGACCTAGTTCCTAGTAACTTACAACTCTCACCCATTCCTGTGTGCGTGTTACTAGGAACTATTTTCTGCCGATTCCGAATGGCTAATGAGCAGCGTTTTCCATAACAAGAGATATACTCTTAGGGGATTTGTAAATTCCTCGCAAGAGGCAGTATACCCCTAAAAAACTTTTTGCAGCGGCTGAAAATTGAACTCGGGATTTTACTCATGACAGCCCACCGCACTTACCATTATGTCAAAGGGTCAGCGAAGAAACTATTGGTTAATTGATAATCGAACCGGTTGTCCCCAATTTGGCCACCAACTCTTGAAGAGTCCACTCTGAAGAGCCCCCACGTCTACCGTAAAATGGACGTTACGCTTGCAATGGGTGCACTAACAAACACTTATTTTAATATTAAGGTTTCATCATTTTTAATAATAAATTTTTAGCATTTTGACGTGATGTTCAATCGTGAAACTTGCCACGATGATTTGGCATTAGTACGTTAATAATAAACTAAAGGTGTGAGAGATGTCACCAAAACAACATAGCCGCTACAAGCCTCGAAAATCTACCCGCGCCAATTGAAAAACCCTTTACTTAAAGCTTATGTGTGGAAAGAAGATTCTGCAGACTCTACAAGCACCATATTTAAGCGATCAACTTACAAATATTAAAGGGTAAAGTTTGACACATACCTATCTTTTTTTTAAGGCACTTGGGTTCTGAGTGAAAAAGACCCGAATCGGAAAATTCTTTGTAAAGAGTATTTAATTATAAAAGAAGTAGGGACAGACCTTGCTAAAGCTAAAAGAATTGTGTTAAACATAGGAAACCTGTACGGAACTGCATGTTATCGAGTTCTTCTGAATGTATAGAACAAAGTTGTCCAGATCCATAACATTGTTTCAGTACACTTACTGATGCCATGAATATTCAGTGTGACTCAATCAATTTCAACTTGCATTGTTGACACTGTGATAAATCAAATGTACATATACAATGTAGATTAATTTTTTTTTTATCAGAACAAATAAATTTAAACTCTCCACAAGTTGAAATTTGCCTTAAAGTCTTGGAATATTTTACATGATTTACTACCCAAGGGGATGTACGCAAAAATAATTTGTTTTAATTTAAATTTTCTTTCAAAAAAAAAATGCAAACAAATGTCGTCGTACTTCACTTTCCCATAAAATAAGTCATAGGAATTTCCTCTGAAAATTGGATATTATAATAATCCTTGTTTTTTTTTTTTTGTATTTCGACTTCCCTTAACGACAGAAAATCACAGTGAACTTAATGTGAGTTATTGTATTCAAATAACCTTCTAGTGCTTAATGTAGCGCAAAATAAGTTAAATAATTCATGTTGGATAATTTATTACACTCACGCATATAAAAAAGGTTAAAAGCAATGTTGGCCAGCAGTAGTAGCAGCGGTAGTTGCGATACAACACCATACAGGGTGATGCACACAGGGTGAACGTATAAATTCCGCATTATGTGATTATGGCACCCAATTGCCATTCCTGCGCTTGCAAATTTATATGGAAACAGCTAGCAGATAGTGTGATTATTGGAGAGAAAACTACTTGCTTGCTCCATGGGATAGCTGCGCAAAAAAAAAAAAAAGAAATAAGTGGAGCATCGTGAATACATGCATTACATGTTACATCTACTTATGTAGTGCTGATGCCTGAACACACATTTTTGGTATGTTATTAAATCGAAAATCGAATACATTTTTCAATTTAACTCCTTTGATATTTTTTTTTTCGTTTTTTTTTTTTCAACTTGTGTTGCTTTCGAAAAGAATTTGGCATTGGAAAAGTTATTTGCATACAATTACTTTAAATTTCAGGCACAAGATGAATTTTATTTTTTGCAAAATGATTTGTGCGAGGTCAGCAATAAATTAAAAAATAATTTTAAATCCAGAGGAATTGGTTTTGGGAAGATTTTTAGTTGAAATTTTCATCTCAGCAGTACCTTATTGACGTTGGAACTGATATAGTCGAAATAGCACGATCGTAAAAATCTGCAGAAAGAGGTATCTAGAATGCACTGCTATAATAATGAATTTCTCTGGTACACTAATTGGTTTTCCTTGAAAATGTACAACTTTCATGTTTCCATATAAACTTATTTAAAACCAGCCATACCTTTATTATAATGGGTGATTTTTTTGCTATTTTCTTTTTGGCAACACTGGTTTTGACAGCTCACGCACGTTTCGTGTTTTGTGTCACTGTCAAACATCTTCAGTTTGGTCTATCATTTAACCATGAATCGTCTTACAAACGAACAAAGCTTGCAAATTATTGAATTTTATTATGAAAGTGGTTAGTTTAACCGACCTACTAAGGCGGCTTATCGGGCTGTTGTGACTAAATTTTGCTCCAAATTTACATTGTTGGACATTAAACCACCAACACGCTTATGTAGAGTGCGAACTGAGCAAAATATCACAGCTGTATCGGTCAGTGCTAGTGATGATCGTGAATTATCGAGTCGGCACCGTTCGCAGCAATTGTTGTTACTCCACTACGTGGAAAATTTTGCGGAAGGATTTAAGTATGAAGCCTTTCAAAATACAGCTATTGCAAGAATTGAAGCCGAGCGACCTACCACAACGCCGAATTTTTGGTGACTGGGCTCTTGGAAAGTTGGCCGAAGATCCACTTTTATATCGAAAAACTGTGTTCAGCGACGCAGCTCATTTCTGATTCAATAGATACGGGGATACGTGAAGAGCAGCGAGAAGCTGTACGAGTTAGAAATGCATCCAGAAAAAGTCACTGTTTTTACGGTGGTTGGATGCTGTAGGAACTGGGGGCTTCGAGCTGTATCTTTTCCTACACATCAAGTGCTTACAATACCTCCTCGTTGGTAACTGCCGGAAACTGGTCTTGGCTTTATGTTATGACTTGCTAAACTTGTAAGTGCGAGTGTTGACCAAGGAAACAATTGCAACACTAAACCCATGGTCCTACAGACTGGAGGTTATGCGTCGGGCTAACGACCCGGCCACAGTAAAAAACACCAATTGTTATAAGAGAGACGCGAGAAGCCTCGGATAACGACCCCCCTCAAATGGCAACCAGACCAGGAACGAAAATGAAATACGATTTACGAGTATGCACCTGGAATGTAAGGACACTCTAACTCTACACACCAGGTGGTACTCAAAAACTAGAATCTGTCGTCTCGCGGTACAAGGCAGACATTACCGCGATCCAGGAGATACGATGGATAGGATCAGAAATAGCGAAAAGAAAAGATTGCGACATTTATTACAGCTGTCATCAAAGAATGCACATGTTAGGATGCGGATTCGTCTTGGGAAATCGACTCAGATTAATAGTCATCGATTTTAAGCCGATTAGTGATTAGTAATACGCCCCTACCGATAAAGCTGAGGATCCTAGCAAGGAAGAGTTTTACGACCTCCTGGACGGAGCCTACGGAGCCTGTCCGGAGTATGATGTCAAAGTCGTGCTCGGAGATTTCAATGCTAAAGTCGGGAAGGAAAATATCTTTGGCGGATTAGTTGGAAAGCACAGCCTCCACGAAATGACAACAGATAACGGCTTCCGACTAATCGACTTTGCTGCAGCTCGGAATACGGTGATAAGTAGCACTAGGTTCCACAGGCGAACCGCCAACCAAATCGACCACGTGCTAATTGGCGCAAGGCCCGCGAACTTTCCGAGGTGCAAACGTGGACTCTGACCACTTTCTTGTTGTGATAAAGTTCAGAGCCCGACTGTCCAATGAAAAAAAAGCGAGGACCGCCCAAAGAAAGAAATTCAATATTGCATGCCTTAGCACACTTGAGAACGCCAGAGGCTACAGTGAGAAATCGACCGGGAAACTCTCTGCCATATCCGCAGCCAAAAGCGTCTACAACCAGTGGAACCATTATCGCGACATCATTAAGGAGGTAGCCGAGACCACCATATGCTATCAACCACCTAGGAAAAAGAACCCGAGGTATGATAATGAATGCGCGGTATTGAAGCATGCAAATGCTGCAATGGAAAACAAGAGGAGCAAAAGAGGAGTAATGTGAAAAAAGAAGGAAAGAGAAAAAAACCCTGCGCAGAAAGAAATGAGCAGCCGCAGCTTCTCAGCTCAGGTGTCTCGAGGAGTCTAGCACCGCCAACAACAGCCGACGGTTCTACAAAACATACAAGCAACTGGCATTGGGTCATAGGACCGGTACGCAAGCTCCTCGAAACAGCGAAGGGAAGCTAGTCACCGAAGAATAGGGAATTGTAGACTTGTTTAAGCAGCATTTTCAGCAGCTGCATAATGGGCATCATTTAGAGGAAGCCACAGGAGAGCAAAGAAGCATAAGAGCAGTCAATGAAGATCCAGTCCCACTACCCAGTACTGAAGAGGTTAAGAAAGCAATCCACAAGCAAGCTTAAGAACAACAAATCCGCAGGGTCGGAAAGCCTACCTGCGGAACTTTTCAAGTATAGAGGAGATGTTCTGATAGGGTGGATGCATCAGCTCAAGTCTGGGAGAAGGAAAATATGCCCCATGACTTGTCAAATAGCTCCTTATGCCAAATCTACAAAAAAGGCGATCCTATATCCTGCAAAAACTACAGATGCATATCTCTGCTTAATGTTGCCTAAAAGATCCTATCCACCGTATTATGTGAGCGTCTAAATCCTTTTTGCAACACTATGATCGGCACGGACCAGTCTGGCTTCAGACCAGGCAGATCAACAATAGACGAAATCTTCACATAGAGGCAAATCCTGGAAAAGACCAACGATTTTCAAGTCGAGGCCCTTTCATCTACTTCAAAGCCGCACATGATAGCATAAATCGCCAAGAGCTTCTATTGGCGATGTCAGAACTCGGGATTCCGAAAAAACTGATCCAGCTATGCCGCATGACGTTACAAAATACGCGGTGCAACGAGTAGCAGCTCGTCCGAGCTATTCCAGACATGTACAGGGTTCAGACAAGGAGATGCGCTATCATGTTATTTCTTCAACCTAGTCCTGGAGCAGATATTGCGCAAGAGTAATGTTAACCTGGAAGGCACTATCTACAACAGGTCTTCCCAACTGCTTTTCGCTATGTGAACGACATCGACATCATCGGCCGCTCCAAGCGAGCTGTGCTAGAAGCGTTCACAGCTATTGGCGAAACGCGTTGGTCTTGAAGTGAAAAAGACCAAAACAAAGTATATAATGCCATCTACAAACAAAGCCTCAGCTCTCCATCGCCTAGGACAAAGCGTCACTGTTGGTAGCAGTAATTTCGAGGTAGTCAAAGAGTTCACCTACCTCCGAACAAGCATCAATCCCACGAACGACACCTTAGTGGAAATTCGACGAAGAATTACCCTAGCGAACCGCTGCTACTTCGGTTTGGGTTCAAAACTTCTTTCCCGAAAGACTAATTGTACGCTATACAAAACCCTAATCTTACTCTACCTACCTACTCTACGGTGCCGAGTGATGGACGATAAGTAAAAAAGGGGAATTGACACTGGGCACTTTCGAGAGAAATTCTTCGGCGGATATTTGGTCCTATATGTAATTCAATCGTGAATTATACGAACTGTACCAAGATGTGGATGTAGCCCAAGGAGCCAAAAAATGTTAACTATACTGGCTCGGTCACATCGAGCGAATGGACAACAACGCTCCAGCCAAGAAAACGTACGAAAACGTACGACTACTAATCCCAGCTCCCAGGTTCGAGGCGACGAGGAAGACCGAACCTTCGCTACAGGGACAGACGCCAGAGCGCTTGGTCTTGACGACAGGAGGGAGCTCACGAGGGCTTGTAACCGATGGAAGACCGCAATATCTCAGGCAGAGACCCTCCATGGAGCGGAAGCCGGATAAGTAAGTATGTAAGGTTAAATTAGGCAAGCCGAATGATTATAAGGAGTATTATTAATTATTTACTCCCCTGTGCAGGGATGGGCTAGAATATTCCTGCAGCGCCTCTCCGCTTGTCGTAAAAGGTGACTAAAGGAGTAAATACATCTAGGCCACAAACAGCAAGGTGAACCTAGTGACACGTAACACCTATGAACTTTCCCAAAAGTGTGCATGCCAGTCCCTGGGTTGGCACGACTGGAGATCACCGGTGCCGTAAAAGAGAGATCATATACAAAACTGGAGCATGCACACGTCGATACTTACAACCAGGATTTTGTGAATTCAAGCATTATGGAAGTACTCGTTCAATATGACACTACCCCGCCAGGCACTACCATTGTTACACATGGTACTGATCCTGGACCGAGCAGCAATGCTCGGGTCAGAGCTAGACGGATTCCGGGGGCTAGCAAAGTAATGCCGCAGATTATACAAAATCTGAGAGTTGCGAGTTGGAACGTTGGCAGTATGACAGGTCGAAGCTTCGAGCTGGAAGAGATGATGAAAAGAAGGCGAGTGGACATCTTATGTGTTCAAGAAACAAAATGGCGAAACACGGGAAACAGGGCCCGTTTCTTGGATACGAGGACAAAAAACTATGAGATGTTCTACTATGGAATGGAAAAGGGTAAAAACGGAATCGGAATCATCCTTGCAAAACATCTATTAGGCAGCGTATTGACCATTTCGAAATCCAGCGACCGTTTGATTTCCCTTAAATTGGTGATTAAAGGAAAGTTGTGGAATATTGTCACTGCATATGCTCCCCAAATTGGATGTGAGCAGGTGCAAAAAGATGCATTTTGGCTAGACTTTCACAATCTACTTAAGGACATCCCAAAGGAAGAGTTTTTGTTCGTGGGCAGAGATTTGAACGGACATGTCGGGAAGACAAACGAAGACTATGAAGATTGCCATGGAGACCTCGGATACGGCACCAGGAACCCTCCTGGTGAAGACATCCTGAGCATGTGCAAAACATACGGTCTTATCGTACTAAATACCATGTTCGTCAAACAAAGCCGACACCTGGTCACTTACAGCAGTGGTGGAAATAACACCCAGATTGATTACCATTTGGTATCTAATTTCATGAAAACCCGGGTAAAAGATTGCAAAGTGATACTAGGAGAAGCCATCGCCCACCAACACCGTCTCCTACATACAAAAACTTTTGGGAAGATCAAATGGTATAATCTGGATAAGGAAAAAGGCGAAGCTTTTATTTCGAATATGCAAAACGTTCTGTATAACAACACCGATATAGTTCGAAATGAAGAGAGTACAGCACAAAGTATGTGGGATCTCCCACAGAGAACTTGCAAAGAAAAAGCCAAAACACTGTTAGGGGTTTCAAAAGGACACAACCAACAAGGCAAAGAAACATGGTGTGGAATGATGAAGCTAAATCAGTTATAAGTAAAAAGAAAATGGCTTTCAAGGCTTGGTCGAAGTGCCCCTCTAATGATACAGAGCAAAAGTCACGCCTCGAAGTGGAATATAGAAACTGCAAGAAAGAAGCGAAGAAGAAGTGCGCCCAAATTCAAGCAAAGAATACAGAAAACCTGTATCGGGAGCCGGATGAAATTTCTACCCCGACAGCTGGTGCTATTCAAGAGCTACGGCAAAACACGAATAAGGGCGCAACTATCTTCAAAATAGCCGCTCAAAGAAGAAGAAATGCCCAGGAGATTTGTTCGCCAAAGTTCATTAACAATGCTCAAGGCCAACTACTTGTGGAAGACAACGAAATTCTTCACAGGTGGCGACAGTATTGCGACGGACTTCTAAACGAACAATTTCCAAGGCTATACTTTCCAATAGCTTCACCTAACTTAAGCGAAGTATCCGACGTCACAGTCGAAGAAGTTAGTGAGGCGGTAAAATACTCCAAAAAGGGAAAAGCTGTTGGCCCAGACGAAATACCCTCAGAGTTTTGGAAAAAGATGGGAGATATCGGGTTTAGATGGCTCATGATTCTTGTCTCCAAACTTATACGAGGTGATCGCATGCCTAATCAATGGAGGGAAAGTTACCTTCTTCCAATTTATAAAGGAAAGGGTGATACTCGAAGCTGTGATAATTACCGTTCGATTAAGCTGATGTCACACACCATGAAGATCGTTGAGCGAGTCTTGGGTAGCCGACTGCGAAAAATAATTAGGCTATCTGATGACCAGTACGGGTTTGTCGGGGGTAAGTCAACCACGGATGCAATCCAGAGTATAAGAATAATTATGGAAAAGCATCGGGATTCTTTGGAGGATTTGCATGTCGTATTGGTTGATTTTGAAAAAGCATTCGATCGGCAACCACGAGATCTAATATGGGTGGCCCTCAGGCAACGAGGAGTTCCAGAAACCTATGTGCGGATAATTATGGACATGTATGATGGAGCAGTTACTAAAGTAAGATGCGCAGCTGGAGTCACCGAAGAATTCGAAATCACAGTAGGTGTACACCAGGGAAGTGTCTTGAGTCCCCTGCTCTTTATTACAGTTCTTGATTACCTGCTTGAAGGCAAAGTGACGGATCCAAAAGTACATCAGTTATTCTTTGCTGACGATGGAGCCATCATAAGTGAAGACCCGATATCCCTACAACGAGCACTTGACGTATGGGTGGATGTTCTAGAAGGAAGTGGATACCGCATAAGCGCGAAAAAGACAGAATACCTATGCTGCCCATTTTCTGATCCACACAGGCCTATTCCAGACATTTATTTGAATGGAGTAGTGCTTCCCAAGTGTGAAAAGTTTAAATATCTGGGGTCTATGATAAATAACAAAGCTACTTGTGATGACGATATCAATCATCGCGTAAGCGTAGGGTGGATGAAGTGGCGGGAAAATTCTGCTATATTCTGTGACCGAAAAATGCCCCCTAAGCTGAAAGGAAAGCTCCACACTTCAGTTGTGCGTCCAGCACTCACATACGGTTCACAATGTTGGACAATGTACAAAAAGTATGAGAGTAAGCTAACGGCAGCTGAGATGAAGATGCTTCGTATGACAGCAGGAGTTACAAAGCTTGATCGAATTAGAAGTACGAAGATCCGAGGAAGCCTTCATGTTAAGAATACCATTTCCCGAAAAATTGAACACGACCGACTCAGTTGGTATTGCCATGTTCAAAGGAGAGATCCTGAGAACCCCGTCAAAAAGGCAATATCATACAACGTTCCAATTCGGAATAAAAAGAAAGGTAGGCCCAAACACTCCTGGTACAAACAAATGCAAAAACACCAGCATTCAGTTGGCCTCAGAAATGGAACAATACAAAACCGGGAGGCTTGCCGCCGATTTCTGAGGTCAACCCGGCGAACCCCACAGGCGGATCACTAGTGTGAAGCAGATACGTGGGAGAGTTATGATCCCCTCGACATCGAGATCATAACAGCGCCGAAACAAAGGAAGAAGAATTATTAATTATTTACTAATCCGACCGTTTTGTTCCTCTGAGCTCCCCTTCAAGTAGCTCACTGGACAGATTATCCTCCGAGAGTTCCACTGTTTAGTTTTCTTGATTACGTGCTAGGGACATAGGGCTTCCGATGAGGATCCCGCATCCGTTTTGTTCCTCTGATCCTCTCTTCAAGTAGCTCACTACACAGGTTTTTTTTTTTAGAGTTCCCCAGGTTGCGTGCTAGGGAGACATTAATGATATAATATAATGATATAATATTGTATTATACGCAATAACATGTTATTTATCTTAAGAGAAAAGAAATAAAATTGGTGGCAACCCTGGACCTGTCAAAAGCAATTTGTAAACTAGCTCTGCAAAAAATAATTATTTTCTCAATAAATCGTGATAAACTAAAACAAAAAAAACATATTAAACCAGTGAACTAGTTCCTGTGCTCAAACATAAATAAAAAGCAATAACATCAATAATTAATAACAAGGCAAATCCAATTAAACGAACCAAGCCATACTAGCAGTCCCCCAAGTGTGGGCAAAGTCGAACAAAAACCAAACTCCAAAGAAGCTGCAGCTTTCACGACCAATTGTATAAGTTATTTAACAGGTATGTGAATTTCCTGCCGTTAATCGCAACAAAGTTTGAAAAATTTGATGAATATTGTGATATTGGTTGTTTTATTGAAAAGTTTTCATTTCGGTGGATAAACTTTATTAAAAAATTAATAAGTTGGACTTTGACCCCAAAATACTTGCAAGATACCCAGCAAAAATATACAAAAGCACCAAACAATAATAATAAAATTATCTAGCACAGTAACAAACCTTCTGGTTGATGTACGTACTTATTCCTACGATCAGGGGCCAAATTACCGCATCAGTTATCGAGTAATACGTGACTGAATAATGTGAGTTTGGCATTACCGCTTACGTTATCGAGCAATAATTTACTCCAATTTGACATTTTCATTCGATCACTGATGGGACTCACTCACTCGTCACTGAAGCGGTAATTCGGCCCCAGTTTAGTCTGCGACTGTATCTTTCTGTATCAGAGTTGTATTAGCTAAAGGAGGCATACTTTTAGGCAGGTCACATGAATTTCAACAACCTGGAGAAGGAAGGTAGAGCTAAACGAACTAGAGGACATTTCTCCCCAGATTCCTTTCATCCACAAAGCAAAAAAATATCCAACTCTGGGATGTCTGCATATGAGGAGGAAAACCCTTTAAACTCTACAATGGTAGAATCAACAACTTGGAGTGTAATGATGTCTGAGTTTCGAAAAATGCTAAAGGAAGAAATGGCAAGTGTTATATCGAAGGTGGAAACAAACTCAAAAGAAATAGATCTCGTAAAGCAGCAAAATGTAGCACTTAAAGAGGAAATTCAAGCACTGAAAGTTTTTAAGGATGAAGCTGAGAAAAAATCAGAAATTTTCGATAAACACATGAGAAGAAACAACCTTATTTTCCATGGTATCCAAAGGCAAAAAGTCGAGAAACAAGATATTTGGGACCTATGCCAAAATGTACTAGGAATCTCCGATAAAATGGGTATAGTAAAAATTATTCAAATGGGAAAACGACAGCAACCAAGCTACCTTGTTGAATTTCAAAACCAAACTGCAGTTTTCGATATTCTAAGAAAAACTAACAAGCTAGCAAACACAAATTATGGGATCAAAAGAGACTTGACGAAAAAGGAACGTACTCTTCAAAACTTTCTTCTTCGAATACGGAGGGATTTGAAAAAGCTCGATCGAACAAAGGATGTAAAGTTCAAAGGAAACCGGCTTGAAATAGAAGGGAAATCATTTTCGTTGTTTGAAGGTGAACTGAAATCTGGAGAGCGGCCTGCTAAAGAGGTTTTAGAAGAAATCTACACAAAAGATCTCTCAAGTTTAGATTTAAGTTTTACTAACTATTATTAGCAGTTAGAAGTCTGTCGCGACGTTAGATTAAGTAAAATAAAATCAAATGAAGAACTTAATATTAATTCAAAGCTTATAAATATAATTTCTTACAATGTACATGGCTTAGGTAACAAAATTTTATATCCAAACTTTTTTAAATATATATGTGAATACGATATCTTTTTTTTATACGAAACCTTTTTAACTGAGGATTTTGAAAGATATGCCAGATTTTTTAAGGGGTTCAAACTTTTATGGGTACCAGCTGTAAAGAGAGCTAGATTTGGAAGGGCAAGTGGAGGAGCAGTTTACGGCATTAAATCTGATATAAAGCAGGCAAATTTCGTGAAAAAAATGGAACTGGACTTAGTTCGCATAAGCTCGAAAGGATAAGACTTCTATATCATGCCCGTTTACTTAAACTGTAACAGGTGGGAGGAGGACTTCCAAAATTTCAACAACTACTTGCACGAGGAAAATATTGAAAACTTTGTGGCTATCGGAGACTTTAACGCGAGAATAGGAGACAGGCAATACATACCGAATGAAATCACATCTAAAAACTGCCTGATATCAAACAATAGAGTTTGCAAGGACAAGGTATTAAATACGAAAGGGCGAAAGGTGTTAGAAGCGTGTGAAGATAGTGGTATGGTGATTCTTAACGGTCGTACTCCAGAAGATGAGGACGGAAGCTTTACTTTCATTGAATCAACTGGATCATCGACAATAGATTTATGCAGTGTGACATATAACATGCTTAAGAATATAAAAGGCTTTAGAATAGGAGACCAGATTTTTTCTGACCACACGCCCCTGCTGCTATCTCTGGAGTTTGAAAATAACCATCGAGACATTGTTGAAATGAAACTGCTGCCTAAGCTAAAATGGAATGTCAGTCTAGAAAACTCCTACAAGCGAAACCTACATGAACACCTTACAACTTTAGAGAGAGATTAATGGACCTCCGAAAATTTGATTGATGCAATTAAGGCGACTGCTGGGACTCAGGAACATACTAAATGAACTGATGGTAACCAGAAATGGTACGATGAAGCATGTGAACGAGCTAGAAAAAAATCATTTTTCTGGCTTAAAAAAATGCGTAAGAACGATTCACCAACCATAAAAGAAATGTATCTTGGTTGCAATAAATCCTTTAAGAAACTTTGTAAGAACAAGAAAAAAGAGTATTACGAGGCTATTGGTTTAAGGCTTAAAGGGGTTAAAAATACTCAAGAATGGTGGAGCTTGGCCAGAGAACTTAAGTCAGTAAACTTTGTTAAGGGAAATCTCATAACTAGTGATATCTTTAAGAATTATTTTGATGGTCTTCTCAATCCGACAATGTGTGCTGTATCGATTTCAGACTTAGCCCCAGCTACAAGTAACGCTATGCTCGATGGAGACATCACTACCACAGAAATTTTGTCGTTCCTTAACTGTACAAAACAAAATAAGGCACCAGGCTACGACAGAGTTCCCTATGAATTTTTTAAAAATGCACCAGAATCGGCAATTGAAATCATAGGTCGTTTGTTCAACCGGATGCTGACATCAGGGAAAGTTGAGCCCTCTTTTAAGAAATCCCTTATATTTCCTATTTATAAAAAAGGTGATCAAAACATAGTTCAGAACTATAGAGGAATATCTTTCATGGATGCAATTGCCAAGATATTTGCAGGAGTGCTCTTGGCTCGGCTACAGATGTGGGAAAAGGAATACTCCATTCTCAACGAATTCCAAGCTGGTTTTAGGGAAGGCTACAGCACGGCAGATATCCTCTTCAATCTTTTTAGCATTATTAAGCTCAAAATGCAAGAAAATAAAAAAGTGTACTGCTTTTTTATTGATTTCAAAGCGGCATTCGATTACATAGACCGTAAAGCTCTTTTATTCAAGCTGCAGAAAGTAGGAATTTCGGAATAACTTTTAAAAATAATAAAAGACCTTTATGAAAATACAGAGGCAGCTGTTTGGGATGGAGAAAAACTCTCGGATTGGTTCAAAACGTCAATGGGTGTTAAACAAGGATGTTTATTAAGCCCACTTTTCTTTGCTTTGTATATAAATGACATCCATGACTTCATTGGTGGCGGTATACAGTTAAACGGCTTGCAGATAAGAGTTCTTATGTATGCAGACGATATTGTGCTACTTGCTGACAACCCACAAGCCCTTCAGTCAATGATCGATAAAATATCTGAATATACCCGACGATGGAATCTTTTGATTAATCTTGAAAAGTCCAAGGTTCTAGTTTTTAGAAAAGAGGTGGAAGATTAAGTTCACAAGAACGTTGGAAGTTAAATGAACAACCAATTGAAGTCGTCAACAGGTATAAGTACCTAGGAGTATGGCTTACACCTGGCTTATGCTTAACAGAACACTTCAAAGAAAGATCTAAAATGGCTCGACAGAGTCTTAATCTAACGTGGAATAAGTTTATTGCGAATAAAGATGTCAAACTCTCCTCCAAGATAGAAATTTTCAACGCTGTATCGAGGGCTATCTTAGGATACGGTGCTCAAGTATGGGGATACTCAAGGCATGATGAAGTGGAGAAAGTTCAAAGATATTTTTTCAAAAAAGTACTCGGCCTACCAAGCCTAACACCAAATTATGTGCTTACACTTGAATGCCAAATGAAACCTATTTTCGAACACACCATGAGATGCCACATGAACTATATTGGGAAAGTTCTCAACTTTTATGGAAACAATAGGCTACCGAAGTTCCTAGCAAATATAATAATGGAACAGCGGATATTTTGGTTTCAGAGTTGGGAAAGTCACATCAGACAGCCTGGTATTGTTGAAAACCTACCAAATTTTGTTTCAAACAGGAATCTCTTCAATGCTGTTGTTGGTGAAGTATCGGAAAGAATTATCGGAGAAGATAAACATGAAGCATTACAAAGAGCACAGCTGACAAGATCTCATAGCATCTATCATCTACTCAACTTTGACGCAGGCAAGGATTATGTTTGTGATAATAAGAAATTCTCTTCGATCAGGTGGATATTGAAAGCACGAGCAGGCCTCATAAAACTCAATGGTACAATGAGGACAGTACAGGAAAACCCTAATTGCTCGCTCTGTAATATGCTTGAAGAAGAATCTCTCGTTCACTTTATTGCAATTTGTCCGATTTTGAGTAGCATACGACGCATCTGCTTTGGAAGAGTTACAATGGATGAAAGCATGGTTATCAACTTACTGAATGGAGAAATGAACTGGACTCCCCTTGTGAACTACCTACAATCAGCACTTAAATATAGACAGGAGTCAATAAGCGAATTTAATTATTAATAACACAAAAAATATAAAAAATGTATTTAATGAAAAACAGCCACTTAACTTAATTAAAGAGGAATTTGATCGCGACAGACGACATTATGTCATTGTTGTATAAATTTTTTGTTTTAAATATTAATATTAATTCAAATTTATTACATTTTTAAACGTGTGTTACTATTATGGTATATAATATTCAAGTATAAATCTGAAAAATGTATAAATATTGTACCTATTATATAAAATTGGATTCAGAATAAACAATACTACTACTACTACTACTACTACTACTACTACTACTACTACTACTACTACTACTACTTAAGAGAAAAGAAGCTACATTATATGAAATACCGTATTAGAAATGCAAAACTACGAAATAAATTAATTGAGAGTTAAGCAGTAACAAAATAAGCTATGTTATTCGCAGCTTAGACCCTCCAAACTCAAGCTTACCTCAGCCACGAAGAAAAAGCATCACAACATAGATGGCACTACTAATATTTAATGCTTGATATTGTACGCTAAAAACTTTGTTTTCGAAAACATTTTCAAACTTTTATAGTTCCTTGGAATTTTTTTTTTTTTTTTCTCAATGGACATACATAGCTTTTAGATTGACAAGCGGCACTTCTAAGCTCACCTCATTTCAATACTATTGCACCTTATGGAAAACTAAAAATCTAACTAGCTACAAGTTCGTCCCGCATGTTTTAAGGTGAAAAAAAAAACACAAATTTTCATATCCACTTAGCGCACATTAGAAGAGTCGTTAAAATTTTCGAGGTGAAACCATAAAAAGTTATGTTTGAAGGACTTCATTCTGCTTAAGAGATTTTGACTCTATTATGGGCCAAAAAAAAAGAGAAAGGTAGGGTTGAGGTTCGTATACATTTATATAATTATGTATATGAAGCTATAATTACCGCTAACAAAGAGTGTAACACTCCAAGGAAAATGGCATCTCAGTGCAAATAGCAAGCACAACTCAAAAAAGCGTGCTGAAAACATTCAAAACCGTCTATTTGCCATTACTTAATTAAAATTATGATTATTTCCTCATGTATCACTTTTAATTAAAACGTACACACCTTGGCTGTTAGCTGGCCTTAGCTAAAATACTCAGCCTAGTTGCTTTTGCTTTTGCTTTTGCTTTTGCTTTCAACATCAACAAACCCTGGGGTTTGCAGCGACTAACTGTGGGGCAGCGCGTAGATAGCGGATGCGGGCGGGCGGGCGGTGCGGCGGCAGTATTTTGGTGCCCCAGTAAAATTGTGTTTTTATTTCGTTTAGCGTAATTGCGCCCAACAACAGCCACCTTATTCCCATATTCGTTTTGCACCCCAATTCCACCTTAAACCTAAATGCCTTTTGATGGCATGCCATAGCAGCAGTGGCAATAGTATAGAGTCGGTGGGCTGTTTAGGGAGTTAAACCATCCCAACCACACCAAAACAGCTAACTGCTTCTTCGACAAGTTTTAGCGCAAAATTATGAAACTGCCAATCTGCAAGCTACAATGAAGTGTTGTGTGTAACTTTTACACCTTTTCGACCTCGTTTCTTCATTGAAGATGCTATAAAGACACGGGGATGGCACTCAAGAGTGAACCTTGATAGTCAGGTAGCAGGTACTTAGCAATTTCTCTAGAGGAACGTTAATTTTAACGACAACAATGAGGACGGGGTTCAGTCACTTTAGGGAATGCATAAGTATAGCTTGCCATGTTTAAACCTTTTTCCTTAAGCGTAATATATTTTATATATGTAAGTATTTTGAAACAAAAGGGAAGGAATATAATGAATATAGACAATAATAATTTTATAGATGTTTATGTGTAGGTACGCTTTTGCTTGCTCTGTGGGGCAAGTTTTGGGTGTAAGTAAGAAATAAATTGGTGCAATTCGATCGCATAAACTTGATGTTAGGGCTTAAGACTTTAAAGTGGCTTAGCATTGAAGATGTGTTACTGGTCCAGTACAATACAGCGAAAGAGAAAATCTATGTAGAGGAGTCAGAAGTAGGTAATAATAAACAAATTCAGTTTTTAAATAGCTGCTTGAAAATCCGGCGTTACTTAAGTGTGTGTGTACTCAACATAAATAGCAATATTAATCTTCAAAACTAAGAATGAAAAAATATGTGCCTAAAAGTAGGTTTGTTTCGGGTTTTGTAAAAACAAATCAAATCTAAAGAAATTTCTACGGGTGAAATTTTAGGGTTAATAACGGCCATGTTGTTCAAGCTACTTACTTACTTACTTACTTATCCGGCTCCCGATCCATGGAGGGTCTCTGCCTGAGATATTGCGGTCTTCCATCGGTTGCGATCCCTCGCGAGCTCCCTCCAGCCGTCGAGTACAAGCGCTCTTAAGTCTGTTACCGCCTAGTCCCTGTAGCGGAGGTTCGGTCTTCTTTGTCATCTCCAACCTGGGGGCTGAGATTCGAAGATTTTCTTGGCTCGAAGCGTTGTTGTCCATTCGCTCGATGTGACTGAGCCAGTGTAGTCGACGTGTTTTGGCTCTTTAGACTACATGCACATCTTGGTACAGCTCGTATAATTCACTATCGAATGTTCTCCTCCATTCTCCCTCTTCGCGTATAGGACCAAATATCTGCCGAAGAATTTTTTTCTCGAAAGTGCCCAGTATCAATGCCCTTTTTTTAATTATCGTCCAGCACTCGGCGCCGTAGAGTAGAACTGGTAAAATTAGAGTTTTGTAAAGCGTGCACTTTGTCTTTCGACAAACGAGTTTTGAGCTTATTTGCTTGTCTCTAACCGAAGTATCAGCGGCTCCCTAGGGTAATTCTTCGTCGGATTACACGTACACGTCTGGAATAGCTCGGATGAGCTGTTACCCATTTGCACGTTGCACCGCGTATTTTTAAAAATCATGCCGCATATAGCTGCATCAGTTTTTTCGGGATCCCGAGTTCCGACATCGCCAATAGAAGTTCTTGGCGATTTATGCTCTTACATGCGGCTTTGAAGTCAATGAAAAGATGGTGGGTCTCGACGTAAAATTCGTTGGTCTCTTCCAGGATTTGCCTCAAAGTGAAGATTTGGTCTATCGTTGATCTGCCTGGCCTTAAGCCACACTGGTACTTGCCGATTAGATATAGTGTTGCAGAAAGGTTTTAGACGCTCACATAGTACGGTGGATAGGATTTTGTAGGCAACATTAAGCAGGGATATGCCCCTGTAGTCAGGGGGCGTATTTACCCTAGGGCTAAAAGGGCTACAGCCCGGGGCGGCAAGGCTGCTACGGGCGGCGCAAGCAAAAGGGCGCAAGTCAGCCCTTGCAATTGGCCAATTTATAATATTTTTTTGAAGCGATTGAACTTTTAAAACATACAAGCAAAAGAGGGCAATCGGCCCCTAACAATTGTTTAATTTACAATATTTTTGAAGAATAAACAAAAAATACAAAGATTTAAGAAATGCGATTTTTTGAGTTTTTCAAGCATAAACGATTTATAAACGATTTTTTATAATGAAAATTAATAATACAAATATTTACAGACATGAACCTATTCTTTGAAACAAATTCCAATGAAACATTAATAAAAAAAAAACACTTGTTGCCATGTAGCTCTAAAAAAATGGGCTAGAAAAAGTTTGGCTGGACGTATCTTAATTTTTTGTTTCTAAACCATCTACAAAGAGTCCCTTTTTCATTAAACAAAATTATAAAAATCCATAAAACCGGATTCTAGATAAAAGGTAACTACAAAATCAATTAATGATACAAATTCAATTCAAGATAAAAATTTTATTCAAGATACAATATCTGATGTTGCGACTTCCTCAATACTCTCAAGAAATTCAAATACAGCTTCTTTACTTTCTCCTTTTATGACGAGTTTTTTTGAGGTAGAAAACGATCCAGCTCTGTGGTTAGATTTTTTTTTAAATAGATTTTTTCTCAAGAAATGGTTTCAAGCAAAATGTTGAAGACGAAGATTTTTCGAAATCAAAGCGAATTTCTGATGGTCAGTACGCTTTTTAAGCAAACATTTATTTAAAACCGTACTAATAAATGGTGAACATGTTTGTCGAGCTATTTTTTTTTAATTCAAAGTCACTTAAGTCTGTATTTTGTGGACCATGTCGTCTTTTTGATAGCGGAAAAGGTCAGCTTGCTTCTAAAACTTGCAAATAAAACAGTATATACACATGAATCAAGCTTGGGACACAAAAATTGTGTTCTGAAAATGAAAACTCGTCCCAAAGCCGAAAACAGAATTGATTCCAAGTTATTTGAACAGTTAGAAGATGAAAGAAAATACTGGCGTAATGTTATGCTCAGAGTCGTCGTAGCTTTCAAATCCTTGGCAACGCGAGGTCTTTCTTTTCGTGGCGAGATAGATAAAATTGGATCTATACATAACGAGAATTTTATGACGATTTAAGAAGCAATATCCGAATTTGATCCATTTCTTTCAAAACATGTACAAAGTCCAGGAAAAGAAAACACATCAATTATGTCTTTTGCCACCTATGAAAAGATTTTTAAAATTATGTCAGCTAGAGTCACAAAAACGATTATGGAACAGCTTCAAAGGTATAAATACTTCTCGTTGAGCGTTGATTCGACTCCTGACATAAGCAATGTAGACCAACTTTCATTAATTTTAAGGTATGTTCAAGAGAACGCAGAGCCCGTTGAACGGTTTCTCTACTTTCTGCCATATACAGGCCATTAAGGAGAAGACATGTTACAAGCAATTATGGATACTTTTAATTCTTTAAAAATTAACATACAAAATTGCAGAGGTCAATCTTATGATAGTATAATCGTACAAGGCTTACAAGCAAAAATTAAAGAAAAATGTAAGTATGCAACATACGTACCATGCGCCGCACATTCTTTTAATTTGATCGGATCATCGGCTGCTTATTCTTGCCCAGAAGGTGCAAAATTTTTCGGCTTATCACAAAACATATTTTTTTTTTGAGGTATCAACAGAGCGAGCAAAGATTCTTAATTCATTTTTAATGGTTCTGAAAATGTCATATTAAGAAATTTGTCACTTACCCGTTGGTTAGCCCGAGACGTTGCCTGTACGAGCTTAAACCGAGATTGGGATAGAATCCAAAAAAGAGCTTTTAAAATGACAGGTGGTAGAAGTACAACAGAAACATTTGAATCTCTCGAGCACCGTCGCAATGTTTCTTGTCCTTCATTATTTTACCGTTACTTCTATAGACAATGCTCTAGCGAAATAGCCAGTTGCATTCCTCCCCTTAAACAATTTAACCGCAATACTCGCGTTTAGGAATGCTCATCAGTTTACCCTTGAGTCCACCTTCGGACGTACTGTGAAATACAGAGATTCTTTCTTTAGTCGGACTACACGAATGTGGAATGCTCTACCCAGCTCTATTTTTCCATCCTATTGTAATGTTCAAAAATTTAAAACTAATATGCATCGGTATCTCCTTTTAAACCCTTCCTTGTTCTTCTAATGCTCGTACTATGTAAATCATTTTAAGGGTAGTAATAACCCCTTGAGTGCGTGCTAATTATAAAAAAATAATAATAATAATTAATAATATCGGCTCTTTCTCAATGCAATAGCGAAGAACGCCTTAATAGTTTAGCTTTATTAAATATAGAAGCCGAGCTGACAAAAAATTTAGGTAATGAATCTATTGTTAATGAATTTGGTAATCAATATACGCCCAGAAAAAAATTTGAAAGCATGAAATATTATGCATTTTGTGTTTTTTTATGATTATTTTTTATTACTTTATTTTCATTGTTCTAAAGGGCGACAAAATTTATCAGCCCGGGGCGCCAAATCCTTAAATACGCCTCTGCCTGTAGTTTTTGCAGGACATAGGATCGCCTTTTTTGTAGATTGGGCATATGAAGCTATTTGACCAGTCGTCGGGTATACTTTTCTTCTCCCAAACTTGGTTGATGAGCTGACGTATGCATCGTATCAATACATCTCGTCCATACTTTAAGAGTTCCTCAGATAGGCCACCCGAGCCGGCGAATTTGTTGTTCTTAAGCTTGTGGATGGGTTTTTTTTAACCTTTTGAGTACTGGGGACTAAGACTAGATCTTTAATGACTTGTGTCATGCTTCTCTGATCTAGTTTGGCTTCCTCTAAATAATGGTAGTTGCTGGAAATGCTGCTTAAGCACGTCTACAATTCCCTGTGCTTCGGTAACTAGGTTCCCTTCGCTGTTTCGAAGAGCTTGCGTGCCGGTCCTATAACCATGATGACAGTTGCTTAGCTGTTTTGTAGAACTCTGAACTGGTGAGTGTTGATGGCAGTGCTAGACTCCTTGGGATACCTGAGCTGAGAGGGGCTGTGAATGTTCTTTTCTTTTTACGCTGGGTTTTTTTTCTCTTTCCTTCTCCTTAAGTTATTTAAGCTGTCAAATTGCCTGTCGTTTATTATATCTTTTTGGCCAAATCAACGATATAAAATCTATATTCATCCTTCAGCTCCACCAAATAGCAAAGCATCAATAGAAAGTCACTATTTGGGGTTTGGTCTTGGGTTGCAGCATTATCCGTACATAATTTTTTGAAAATAATGTTGGTCATTACCGTAAACAGCGAGCGCTATCGGTATTTTAACCCGAATTGGATGATACAAGGATGATACGAACAATTTCCAAAAACGGAGGCCACCAATGTAACCGGCCACGGAGATCGTGCGGTTTCACCCTAGTTGATTTGTTCTCGGTCTCTGTCAAAAACCCCAACCACCATTACGCTGAAAGTCAATATTCTCGTATTCAATGACATACATAAGTCGAATTCATCCTCATTCATGCGCAAAAGTTATAGAAAATTCAAAGATTCGGAACCCTCCAAACCTTTTGCAAACATTTAAATGATTTTAAATTTCATACATAATGACCTTGAAAAATAAAAAAATTAATGAAAAATTAATAATTTTGTATCTTAATTTAAAGATAAGGAACACTTAATGAAAAACTCTTTAGTTTGAAAAAAAAAAAACGTAATTTTTCATTCCTGAAATTAAAACTTAAGTTCTCACAAAAGTATCTCATTTTGACTATTAATTGAATTTTATTTTAAGTAGTCGGGTTAATTTTTTTAGCTTTAAATTAAAAGTGGACAAATGTTGGTTATTTTTGAGTAAAAACAAACAGTAACGTTGTCGTACTGTTGCTCTTGACCAGACATACCAATAACGCACCGTTAATATCATTGTTTCTTAAAATTATGTCGAATAAAATGTAGACCATGGGTATAATAAAACACATAATATTTGTAATCAAGCCATTTTTGAGATAAATAAACATATCTGGTAGTTAACAAAAAATATACGAAATACTTTTTCTACTTCAATGAAAGTCCATATATCAGCTCTTAGTAAATGTCATGACTCCTTCTGTACTGGAGAGCGTAAATAACTCTTTAGGAATAGTATTCATTGCTACTTTTACAGTTGCAGGTCTCTATGTACACAAATGTGCTCAGCCCAGATACTATCCATCCCATTGTTCTATTCTTCAAGGCCCCTACTCTACTGATCTAATTCTAATTGGATTAAAAACATCATTTGTCCTGCCTGTCCCTTAAAAATGGCGAATATTTTTTCCCCTCTAGCTATCGGCCAATATTGCATTTACATACCTTCTTTCTTTATCAGCCCACGAAAGCTTCTCAATGACCGCAGTACGGCTTTCGCAGCAATAGGTCCCCTAGTGATCAGATAGTTTATCTTACCGAACATTGGCACAAATCTTTATATCATTTTGGAGAACTTAAGAATAATTAAAAATCATTTGATGGAGTTTGGAATCGAAATCGCATGCATTTGGAATTGATGAATCTTTTCTTTGTTTGATTAGAAACTACCTTTCATACCGCTCTATTCAAGTTTTATTGAACTGCTTCAAGTTTGATATTAATAATTTAAATACTAATGTACCACAGGGCTCAATTTTATTTCCAACTCTCTTTCTCATAATCATCAATGAACTTTTGTCCGAAACTTCTATTCGATTTAGTAGTTTTGCTGACGACAGAATTCTCAGTTTCTCATATTCGTTTCCAGTTTGATGTCCTTATGCTTCGGATGTTGACCTAGAATGGCAGCGTATGATAAAGTAGTTAAATTCTGATCAATGCTGTTTCTTGTCATTGAAGCTGAAACCAAACTCATATCACTACCAATCGAGGCATCCAAACAGCCTCCAGTTCGCGGTACGCGCGTGAAATGACCACATACTCGAGTCTGCCAAAAACACTGCTAAGTGTTTTCTTCGACGTTGCAAGAAATTATTCACTCCTTCTAATCTGGCTATAATATATTAAGCCTAAATTCGTCCTAAACTTGGGTATAATTGGCAAGTTTTCTATCACCGTCAAACATCTTCAGGTTGGTCAATAAAATTAACCATGAATCGTCTTACAAACGAAAAACGCTTGCAAATTCTTGAATTTTATTATCAAAATGAGTGCTCTGTTACTGAGGTGGCTATTCGGGCTATTGTGACCAAATTTCACACCAAATTTACATTGTTGGACATTAAACCACCAACACGCTTACGAGAGTGCGAACTGAGGAAAATATCGCAGCTGTATCGGGCAGTGATAGTGATGACCGTGAATTATCGATTCGACGCCGCATCGTTCGCCGCAATCGGGCCTCTGTTACTTCACTACGTGGAAAATTTTGCGGAAGAATTCATATGTGAAGCCTTTCAAAATACAGCTGATGCAAGAATTGAAGTCAAACGACCTACCACAACGCCGAATTTTTGGTGGAAAGTTCTCTCTTGGAAAGTTCTTCGAAGATCTACTTTTTTATCGGAAAATTGTGTTCAGCGACGAAGCTCATTTCTGGTTGAATAGATACGGGGATACGTGAAAAGCAGCCAGAAGCATTGAAAAAGCTACCAATGCATCCAAAAACAGTCACTTTTTGGTGCGGATTATGGGCTGGCAGAATTATTGGGCCGAATTTCTTCGAAGATGATGCGAATCGCAACGTTACTGTGAATGGTGAGCGCTACCGTGCGATGATAATTAACTTGTTTTTGCACAAAATGGAAGAGCTTGCATGATGTGTGGTTTCAACAAGACGGTGCCACATGCCACACAGCACGCGTAACAATGGACCGATTGGGAGTCGAGTTCAGAGAACAGTTTATTTCACGTTTGGGGCCGGTCAATTGGCCGCGTAGATCGTGCGATTTAACGCCTCCAGAACATTTTTTGTCGGACTATGTCAAGGCTCATGTCTATAGCGACAAGCCCGCTTCAAGTGACGCACTGGAACCCAACATTCAGGCATTTATTCGTGAGATACCGGCGGCCGAAATGTTAGAAAGTGTATGTCAAAATTGGTCTAAGCGGATGGACCATTTGAGGGGCAGCCGCGGCCAACATTTGCATAAAATAATCTACAAATATTAAATAATATCGACCGTTCTATCGATTCAAAGAAATATTTCATGCATTTTGCAAAATGTATGCGTTTTTTTTTTTTAATTTCCGATAGCTCTCAAAAAATCACTCGTTATAACAGAAAAATTTGGATCTCCGCGACAATGTTTCCTGTTTTTCGTTATCCTATTAACGTTATTTTTATGAAAGGTGTTCTAATGTTACCGGTAGTCAAAATCCTTTTAGTGCGCGAAAATCATATACATACATATACAAAAAAAGGCATTAGAAACAAAATTGTTTACCGAATCTAGTCAGAGGCACTAGTGAAGGTGACAACTTTACTGCAGACGAGACCTTAGCTTTTAAAGCCCAGAAATATCATGGTAGCAAACATAGTAAGGAGCAGTAACGTTCGATTGCAGCACATATGCCGCCATGTAAAGTCAATGACTGCAAAGAATCGAGGAAACAAAAAGTCGTGACGTTTTTGAAGATTGTTTTTTTTTTTATAAAAAAAAGTCCTGTTTTTGTTGACAAGTGCGCTTCAATTTCACCAAAAAAAAATAATTTCTATGAAGTCTTTTTCCCACCAAACATTCCAGTAGCCTAACAATAGATTTATGTAGGTGTGAAAGGGAATTAAGTGCTTAACTGGCTATTTGGTTGGTTCAGCATTTAAACTGAATTGGATGTATCTGTGGTCAGAGAATGAGTGTTCCTCTGATATTTTCCAATTCGTTATCGTTTTGATAAATAGTGTCAGACACAAGAGTGATGTCTAGCACTTCTTGTAGGTTTCTGGTAGGAAAGGTGGGTTCATTGCAGATATAACTTAGAATAAAATCAAAAAGAGACTCACCTCTATCATTTAAATCTCTACTTCTCCATAATATAGTATGATGGCCCAACTAACATTTCAGCTTCGATTCGGTTTAACTAAATATATTTTCGAAATTCTTTAATACATTTGTAAAGGTTGTTTAAGAACAAAAAGGAGAATATTACACAAGCTTACAAAACCTTTTATGTACTTCTATAAATGATTATGAAAATACTCTTAGAAGTACCATGCACAGATCTTTTGAAAGTGCCAGCTTCGTATATGAACTATTAGAAGTTTAACAGAGTCCTATTCGAAATTGAACTGGAGTTCAAGTTTTGACAGATGGCTTTAATAAAAAGATGGCTACAAGCTTACACTCGAACTTTTACCGAGCCTGAAAAATACGAAAATAAAAGTAAATTTATATTTCTTTGAAGACGTTTTTCCGACATTTAGTCAATTTTAAACCTGAAACTTTGTAGGTATCACATTGGAATTGTTATTAATTATTGTATTTGGAATAATTTTTTTAAATAATATTTTGGACTTACTGTTCGTATGTTCTGATGAGGTTAGTGTAAATGTTTCTGAAGCACCATTCCCTCTATTAAATAATTCGATTCATCATAAACAAATTATGATCGAGATTAAAAGTTATATTTACTCTGAAACGCAATCGTTTTCTGAAAAGTCCTTTAATTTTTTTAAATTCAAACTTTACTGGTCTGAATAATTATATTGGTTCGTTTGACTGGAATCATCAATTTAATGGTCTTAATATTCAAGAGATGTATGTAAAATTTATTGATATACTAAAAAATGGATTTTCATTGTTTATCCCTTTTTCAGTGAAAAGGAATTTGTCTAAGCCCCCATGGTATAACAGGCAGCTATTGGACTTAAGAAATTTGAAAAACAAAGCGCATTCTAAATATAGTAGATGTAGATCAAGAAATATTTCCGATTGCACTTCATTTTGTATATATCGAAAGAACTTTCAAATTCTAAGCAAAAATTATGTCTTAGATATTGAAAGTAAGATTAAAAACGGCTCACGATGCTTCTGGTCTTTTATTAACAAGAAAAAAATATCAAGTGGATGTCCAAAATCAATGTTTTTTTAATAACGCCGAATCTAATGATCTTAAACAAACTGTAGATTTCTTTGCAACGTTTTTTGAGTCTGTGTACTCGCATTCTGATTGTATATATCCTATTGAACATAATTCATATTCTAAAGTCGATAATGGTTCTCTTTATTTAGAATTATATGAAGTTGAAAAAACACTACTAGATCTTAAACCGAATTGCAAACCAGGAACCGACGGGATACCTGCAATCATCTTAATAGAATGTTCCCAATTTCTTTCTTTTCCACTCTTCCTTATTTTAAACGAATCTTTGCTATCTGGAATTTTTCTCGATGATTGGAAATCATCATATCTTATTCCTATCTTTAAATCGGGTTCCAAAAATGTTATTGAAATTTATAGAGGGATTGTAAGCTCTCTTCAATACCGAAAGTTTTCGAAAGTATAGTAAAAACTAAACTTCAATTTCATATTAAGAAACATATTTCTGAATTTCAGCATGGTTTTGTAGTTGGGCGATCGACAACGTCAAACCTTGCACATTTTTCATCATATGTTATAAACGCAATTGAGAAAGGGTTTCAGGTAGACGCAATTTACACTGATTTCAGCAAGGCTTTTGACTCAGTCAACCATAGAGTTCTCATTAAAAAATTAGAAATGTTTGGTTTTCATTCTTCAATGCTTAATTGGATTCTTCATTTTTAGTTGGTAGAACCCAAAGTGTAGTGATTGATAAACAATTTTCAAGGCCTATAAATTGTCCATCGGGTGTCCCACAGGGTAGTCACCTAGGCCCTGTACTATTTATCTTATTTATAGATGATATTGTTTCTGCTTTAAAATTTTGTGAATTATTAATCTTTGCAGATGATTTAAAAGTATTTTTAAAAATACAAAATGTTAATGACTGTATGAATGTTCAATCAGACATCAATCTAATATCCAGATGGTGTACTCAAAATTGCCTTAATTTAAATATCAATAAATGTAGTGTAATTTCATTTTGTAGAGGTTCGTCAAAAATCTCGTATGATTATTACCTTGGTAATAACTTATTAAAAAGAGTTGATAAAATAAAAGATCTCGGTGTAATAATGGACACAAAGTTAACTTATAATTATCACATTGATTATATTGTAGCAAAGGCCAATTCCATGGTTAGTTTTATCAAACGAAATTCAAAAGATTTTACGGATCCTCATACCCTTCTAATGTTATATACTTCTCTAGTAAGGTCCATTCTAGAGTTTTCTGATATTATTTGAAGCCCGTCTTATGAAGTACATTCGGATCGAATTGAAAAAGTTCAAAGGGGTTTTACGAAGTATATTTTTAGGAAAATAAATTGGAACTTTTCACCATCTTACGAAGAAAGATGCCGGCTTCTCGGTATACATTCACTTAAATCTAGAAGATACATACATGAAACTATGTTCATAAGAGATCTGATTTGCAATCACATTAAGAGTCCCTATCTTCTATCTCAAGTTCCTATTTACGCTCCTGTTAGACCACTCAGGGAACGACAATTTCTTTTCCAACCCTTGCACCCCGAACGAATTACGGTCTAAGCGAACCAATTTCTAGATCTATAAAGTCTTTCAATGAAGTTTGTAGCAATTTTGATTTACACATGTCAAGGGTGTGCTTCAAAAATATTTTATTTAATTCTTTATATTAATTAAATTTTTTAAATTAATTGATAAATCACAAACTTTGATAAAATATGAAAATTGTTTGTATTATAAATCTTTTAATTAAATATTATAATCTGTTAAGCTAAGCTTGTAGATGAACAAATAAATAAGTAAATAATTAAATTTTAAAACATGAATGACATTATACCTTATTTGGGGATCGAACTCAGCATCTCTTGTGCAATAGTCCATCTCTCTACGCACTGGGTCATATTGAATATTATTTGGAAGATGCAAAAACTTAATCAGCCTTTTTTCTCAAACTTCAAAATTAACACAAGACTGCGATATACAATTTTGCCAAGGCCACGTTCACACAAGAAAAATAAAACCTAAGCAAATGTCTTAAGTTTCCTTTGTTAGGTTTACCTACAAAATGTTTATTTAATTTTCAGTATTGAGCCCTAATCTTCATACCTAATGGGAGCGCACAAAATATCTTTAAATTGATGACCGTAGTGATTTGTTTTATGTTTTACTTAACTCTTTCTTTGTTTTGATTTGTGTCCTTAAAAACGATTCATTCATTCATATAAAATGTTTGTATTCCGTTTCGTTTGACATTTGTTATATGTTAAGTATACATATGCCTTTCTTTAATATCGTGAATTATTTTCATGTAATATTTATTTTTATTATTTGCAATAAAACCATCAATCATTTTGGTCAGTTTACCCATCTATAGTTGTATGCATTTCCACTTTGAGGGATATATAGAGATAATATGCTGGATTTACATATGCCTCTTCCAAAGAAATTCACATTTATATCTAATATATGGGCACAGAAGATCAAAATGCAGATAATCATCTAAATGCAGCTACATTATAAGTTTGAAAACAAAAAAGTTCTGGGATACTCGGGTTATAACTTCGCACCTGTTTCGAAACGCTCATTTATAATTGCAATTCAACTCGTAAGAGCCGAATGGTTGATCTGAAATTCAGTTGCCTTCTTTCGAAGGTATTTTTTTCTTAAATTTTGGTTATTCGTCACTTCAACTTCATCTTCACTAGACTCTGCTTGGTTCGAGCAACTAAAAAGTTTGTGTTTTGACATAAACGAAACGATTGCCTAAAATGGGTTCGCTATTTTGTGTAACATATAATTATATGCACCTGCGCGGACATTTGTTTTCTATAAGCAACCAAACAGTTGTGCAACTAAAAATTGAATGTGTGCGCCTAGCCTTAAGGTTCACAAGGCAAACAATCAAACTAATTGTCTATGCTATATATCATAGGGATATCGATTTATACTCTTATACTTGCCTAAGTAATATCTAAAAAGTACATAGATGGATTACAATAAATGTGTATAAATAATTAGTTAACATACATCAATTTAATATTCCTAACTTTAATTAAGATTAAATGTATCAGTTTCTGTTAAAGTTTCATTTGCAGAGTTCTTAGAAGTTTGAACATTGACATTTTCTTTAAAGACTTTTTGTTAAAGTCTGCTAGGCTTCTATATAGCTCTTAGGAAATTGTTATAGAAAACTTTTGAAAACTCACTGATGCCAATTTCTATATCATATCACATTGCAATCTTTATACAAATTCTAGCTTCTCTATTTTTATTTATAAAACTATACCCGAAAAATTGGTTCTAGTCTCAGAAAAAATTCTGTGTCTTACTTGCAAAAGGTTTAAAAGAAGATGATATTGAAACCGTGACTTCTATAAGAAAATTATTTTTCAAGAAGGCTCTTTAGAAGCATTGCCTAAATTGAAACTTCCAGCATGTCCATATTTCTAAGCTAATAGAAACTGAAATGTTAGTTGGGGGGCGTTTGCGTCACACCCATTTAGGAGGCTGATTTTCTGCCGTTTTGCCTCAGTGAAAATCCTTTTGAGCCTTTCGCCAGGAGGTCCAGGGTTGTCATGGCCAAAATATGCAAACAGTACGTCCCATTTTTGGTGTGTAGTCTATCGGCGGTAATGTCTCGATCGCTGAAATCAGGGATTAAATATACATTAGAACTACTTTTGACTAATTTGCAGGATCTTGGTTCACTTTTATCCGACGCATACAGCAAGTAGTATCCAGGAGTCCTGAGTCCTTGAATGACACATTTGGTAATCAAAGGTTCCTGGATCAGGACTATTTCTTGTCGGTTTTGGTTGAGTCGGAGAAGAATTCAGGCCGAAGCATTAATGGAGTGTAAGAGATTAATCTGCTGAATTTTGACTACAATACCAGACCGACCCCCAACATGGTTAGATTCAGGTCTTCTGATTTAGAAGATGAATCCAGTAGCTCGGTTCGGAGATAATATTTTCATCTTCGCTAAGAAAAGCCTTTCTCTTGGAGTCTTCAGTTTGCTTTTCGGAGAGACTGTCGACGTTTTTAAAATCCTTCAGACTCAAAAGTGCTAGAAGCATCAATATTCACTGCTGGTTCGATGTCTACAGCAGAATATGCAACTGTTGAGGTACCCAATGGAGGAACGTTGTTATTGTTACCTTCACCTTTTTTGTATATCTGCAAAGTAAAAGAAGATAATTCATACACAGTCACACCTTTAGCCGCTAGTTGAGGAGCCAAGGACTCTTTATTCACTACAATGATTACAGATCCTGAAGCGCTTTTTGATTCATTCTTTTTCGCAACTTTCCAGTTATAAGAGGGCAGGTCTGGATTACTACTCTAAATAATTTGGAGGCTGACGTCTAAGCGATAGAGTTCTTCTGGAATCCAGGCACGTGCCCGAAGCCTGGTAGGGATTAGAACTCTAGCAACGACCACGAGCTTTGCGCCTATCCAAATTTAACCTAACTTGCTAACAGCCAGCTTATGTAGATCGCAGGATCTCTGATCTCCACAAGAGATAAGCTTTACTTGGCCTGGGAGTAATCCTGGATTGTCTTTTATGATGTCCAGGTAGCGTACCACCATCCCAGCGATCTGCTGAGATCCTGCAATGGATATCGTTTCTGTGTATAATAAATGGTTTTTAGCGCATCGGTCTTCTGTTCCCTCAATAGACCGTTGTCGCTTTGACGTCAAGTCGCCGCCGCCGGTCTCAGGATCTTTGTGTTTGGCGACGATGCTTTTGGCCCATGCTAAAGTATTGTTCTGCTTCGAGACACCATTAATCTCTAGTTTATCACCTAGTCTTTTGATGATTCTCCTAGTATTCCGCAAATCGCGAACACGTAAAATTTTGTTGGGCAGACCTTTTTATCAAGGGTGCTTTACCACTGAAGTGGTGTTTATTGGTAGTAGTGGGTTTCTTTGTGATAGATCCAGTAATACCAATGGCGCCTAGTTTACCAGTCTTGCTACAGTTTGTGGACCCTGCAAATTTTATCTTTTTCTGTAACTTTATTAATTTTTTTTTGGGGGGGGGGGGGGGTGGTTTGAATTTCGTTGGTTGTCCCTGGGTAAGAAACAGGACGTTAGCTTTCTAGCTTTCTTACCGCATCGAGGTAAGGAGTGGAAACCAATAGTGACGATTAAGTTGAAGCTGATGCGGATCAAGTGCAGCCGAAACAATCCAAAAGGTTTTTGAAGCCTTTGAAACAATACGTGATACTCTTGTTTTTACTATCTTACTGAACGCCGGATCGTTTTTTTCAATGTCATTTGAAATTTTTGATAGATCAAAGTGCTACGAAAAAAAAACCTCAACGAACTATTTTCTTTTTGTAATATTCCATTTAATTAAATGTAACAGTAATAACATAATTAGAATTTTTGTTCCTTTATGTTGAGAGTTCAAATTATGGAAGTTCAACTTTGCTTAGCAGAACAAAAAAATACTTTAATAAACTGAGCCTATTTAATGAAAATTCTGAATTAATTTTTTTTTTCTACACTCTTGGTTGACGAATTATAAATCCATATTAGCTATGTATACAAAATCCAATTGTTCGTAATTAGAATAATAAAAGGAATATGTCAGTTGCACATGTCATGCATTCTAAATTTTTCCCGCAGCAATTACGACTTGTTACAGTACTCATTAAAATAATTCTTTTTTGTCTCATTATCACCTTCACATAAACTTATAAAGCAATAAAGGAAAGTGAATAAATAATCATTATAATAATTTGGTGATTAATTTCAACATATTTATCAATATAAGAACTTGTATGTAGATTTTTAAGAAATAATTTCGATAATATAAAAAAGTTGCTTTAGAACGTTATTAGTTAGAAAATGTTAAAAATTAAAACTGAGTTAATAAACTACTTTAAAGTTAACAAATCGTTAAATAAAGGGTTTTCCAATAAGAGGTGTTATTTTGATATTCAAAGAAAATGGCATTTTTGGAGATAAATGACCGGATGTTTATTTCATTATAAAGAGGAAGGTATGCGGTTAATAATGGAATACAACATCAGCCAAATGGCCGCCAAGACCACGCTTACAGGACCATATCCTTTTCATGAAATTTTCCATAACCAAATCGCAAAGTGGCTGCGCTATGTCCTCGATAGCCTCACGAATTTCATCTTTGAGGTCTTGAATTGACGCTGGGCTGTTGGCGTAGACCTTATCTTTCACGTGGCCCCAAAGGAAGAAGTCGCAAGGTGTTAAATCACAAGATCTCGGTGGCCAATTGTGATCACCTCTTCGAGAGATAACACGGTCCGGAAACTTTTCCCGTAAAAGATCGATGGTTTCATTGCTTGTGTGGCACGTAGCGCCGTCTTGTTGAAAGTAAACGTTGTCCAGATCAATACCATCCAATTCAGGCCATAAAAAATCATTAATCATCTCTCGATAGCGCAATCCATTGACCGTAACTGTTGCTCCAGCCTCATTTTCGAAAAAGTAAGGTCCAATGACCCCGCGGGACCATAAACCGCACCAAACAGTCACGCGTTGAGGATGGAGAGGCTTTTCAACAATAACTCTTGGGTTTTCCGAGCCCCAGATGCGACAGTTTTGCTTGTTGACGTAGCCTCCGAGGTGGAAATGGGCCTCATCAGTCAAGATGATTTTTCGATGAAATTCCGGTTCATTTTCATGCATTTCAAGGACCCAATTTTAATAATTTCAATGCGTTGTTGAAGCGTGTATCGTTCCATTTTTATTAATAGCGTAGTTTCTACTTGTCAAATGTCAAAAAATGACAGCTTCAAACGTGACAGCTACCGAAATAGCGGGCTATTCAAAATAACACCTCTTATTGAAAAACCCTTTAGTATCATACTAAAACTTTACTAATAGGGTGTTTAAAATTTTCCGCCAGTGATTTAATTTTTCGGGGTTAAGTAGCAATATAAGGTGACTTTTCATAAACAATCTAATTTCGATTCGCACAACTGTATAAATAAGACTTTTTTAGAAAACATACTAAATGATGCTTAATTTTGTCAAGTCTTATTTATATTTACTTTACAACCCAACCTTCAGTTATTAAGCTTACCCATTGTTATACATACATACATATATACAGACATTTTGTTTTGTATCACTGTTTCAAGATAATTTTTCCAACAAAAATAATTTACGACTTCAAACAATTTGAAATTCTATGAACTGTATATTTAAATTTTTTTTTCAAGACTCTAGGTAGGTAGGTAGAGATGGTAGTCGCCAGCCAGCTGGCCCGCGACTCAATTAGCGCTGGGTTGCGCCGTTTTGATACCATTAAACTCGTGTCAACCTAATAAGGATTAAGTACGGAAGAAAATGGCTTTTATATACTTTAGCGGAGCATTACTAAAGCCATTTTGTCGCATTCAGAAAGATAATCAGATCTTTGATTTTCTTCTCCGAAAGTTCGCTGGGGTCATCGAGGAAGGCTTTCCCAAAGGAAGCCATCCTGTAATTTGCTAAGGCGGGGCAATCGCAAAGAAAATGAACCACAGTTTCTTTTTCTTGTGGATCTCCACAACTACGGCAGTGTGGGTTGAAGGGGATGCCTAGCTTTCTTGCATGTTCACCTATGGGCCAGTGCCCGGTGCATATTGCTGTGATCCTGGCTATGTCGCGCCTGGGTCTGCATATTAGATCGTTGGAACGTGAGTTGTTGTAAGTAGGCCATATCTTTCTTGATATGACACAGTTTGTGAGACTGCTCCACCTACGGTTGGATTCATTGAGAAAAATCGAGAAGATTTTTCTCTTCATAGCACCAAGAGGAATATTAACTTTTTCCGCCAGTGAGCTATGTAAGGTCGAGCCTTGCCGAGCTAAAGCGTCAGCCCGTTCATTACCCTCTATGTCACTGTGACCCGGAACCCAGATGAGAGTGACCTGGAGGTCAATGTTCAGACTCGCCAGTTCGTCCCGACATTGCTGGACAAGTACTGAGGTTGATGTAGATGATTTAATGGCCTTAATGGCCGCCTGGCTATCTGAGCAGATAGCTATATTTCTGAATTGGTTTTGGTTAGATTGGAGCAACTTGCATGCCTCCTTGATTGCTAGTATTTCGGCTTGAAATACACTCGCAAAGTCTGGTAGTCTGAGTGACTTGGAGATGTTAAAGGACTCGGAAAAAATTCCTGAACCAACACCGCACTCCATCTTAGATCCATCAGTGTAGATTATCGAATCGAAATCCTTTGTGACAACGTCATTCTTCCAATCCTCTCTGGTGGGAAAAATGGCTTTGAAATCCCCGCTTGGACCAAGAGGAGGTACGCAGTAGTCGGTGTTCGATAAGAAAATATCCGGAGGAATCAATTTTGTTATGTTTCCATGACCATAGGGTTTGGAGAACCAACAGTTAGATTCTTTAAGTCTTACAGCACTGCATGCCGCTAGGTATTTTATATGAAGGTCGAGTGGTAAAAGGTTCAGGATAACGCTCAGGGCATCTGTTGGGCATGATCTGAGAGCCCCCGTAGTGCCGACGCTAGCCGTTCTTTGAACCCTTTTAAGTTTTCCGACGTTATATTGCTTGCTAAGTGCAGGCCACCAAACAATCGATCCGTAAGACAAAATTGGCCGTACCACTGCAGTGTACGTCCACAAAATCATCTTCGACTGAAGGCCCCACTTCTTACCAAAGGTCTTTCTGCAGGCATAGAAAGCTATACAGGCTTTCTTAACCCGTTCTTCAATATTTACCTTCCAATTCAATTTGGGGTCGAGAATAACTCCAAGGTATTTAGCTTTGGAAGATAAAGAAAGAGTTTGACCGTTAAGTCGAGGTAGGGTGAATGTAGGTATTTTAGTCCTGGTAGTAAAGAGCATCAGTTCCGTCTTACTCTGATTAACTCCTAGTCCACTACTAGTGGCCCAGTTGCTAACTCTTTTCAGAGCCAATTCAGTGATTTCACTAATCACAGTGGTAAACTTACCTGATGCCAATAAAACCAGATCGTCAGCATACGCTACAGTTTTTACACCACTACCTCTGAGCTTGACGAGAATTTTGTCCATGACTAAGAGCCATAGAAGAGGGGAGAGAACACCACCCTGGGGAGTTCCCCTACTAACATGCTTAGTAGAAATTGTGTTTCCTAACGTTGCTTGGATCCTTCTGTCACTGAGCATAGATACAATCCATTTGGATATGAAACTTTCTACACCAAAGTGAACAAGTGACTCGCGAATGGATTCAGTTAGGACATTATTAAAAGCACCCTCCACGTCCAGGAAGGTTGCTAGGGTATATTCTTTGTAGTGAATCGTCTTCTCTATTGTACGCACTACTTCATGCAGGGCAGTCTCCGTAGACTTGCCTTTTAGGTATGCATGTTGCGATTCATCAAGAGGACGACCCTCTAGTAAAACTCTGATGTGAGTATCAAGGATGCGCTCTAGTGTCTTTAAAACAAAAGATGTCAAACTAATAGGCCTAAAGTCCTTCGCGGATTCATGACCTCGTTTGCCGACCTTCGGAATAAAGACCACTCTTACATGTCTCCATGACTCGGGTACATGATTGAGATAGAGACAACCTTTGAAGATCATTTCTAGCCATGGTACTGCCAAGTCTTGCAGTTTCTGCAGCATAACTGGGATTATGCCGTCAGGGCCAGGTGATTTGTAGGGGGAGAAAGTATTAATCGCACATGAAATACTATCTCCTGATATAACAGAATTGATTTGCTCCCTATGAGCTATAATGGTATTTGTAGTGCTAAGCGTTTCGGGGTAGCTATTCTCACAACCCGGAAAATGTGTTGTCATAAGCAGTTCCAAGGACTCAGCTTGAGAGGCTGTCCAGATACCGTCACTTTTTCTCAGAAATGAAGGGCTGCAATGTTCCTTTGACAGAACTTTACTTAGTCTAGCAGAATCCTTAATATCTTCTATTGAGTGACAGTATTCTTTCCAGCCAAGCTTCTTAGATGCTGCTATGGCTCGCTTGTACACTTTTAGGCAGTCTTTATATGGTTGATAGAATTTCTCCTTCTGACATATGTTGAAGATCTTTCTGGTCATTTTTCTAAGTGCAGAAAGATCTTCATTCCACCAAGGAGGGAACTTTTTGCGGCTGTATTTAACTGGACAGGAGACCTTAAAGGCAGTGTTAATCGCTGCCTCGAAAGTCTTTACCTTAGATTCAAGAACTTCCACAGATTCTACACTAATTAATGGTAAATTGCCTAGTTTGGATTTTGCGATCTGACTGAATTTCTTCCAGTCAGTTCTCTTGGGATTTCTATATGGAGGGGGGGTTTCTACCTTGAAACCTATGTTGAAGAGGATCCATCTATGATCCGAGAAGGAATTTAAAGAGGAAACTCTCCAGTTTTCCACCACCACATTACAGTTGTTTGCAACAGTGATGTCAAGTACCTCTTCCCACCCGTCGTAGTTTTCCGAGCTTGGAAAAACGAAGGTGGGTGAGTCACCTCTGTTACAAACAATTAGGTTATTTTCAATAATAAAATCAAAAAGAGACTCACCTCGTTCGTTGATTTCAGAGCTGCCCCAGAGAGAGTGCCGTGCATTCGCATCGCATTCAAGACTCTATTCATGGTAATTATATGAGTAAGACAGCACGTTTTACAAAAATACAAAACAAAAAAATATGCTTTTCTACTAGCCTTACCCATTTTTGCGCCTTTTATTCAAACTTGTATTGTATATGCTCATTCTTTTATTTTTTGAATTTTTTGTTATGCATACAATCATAAGCTTCATTTTCCTTTCGTTGAATATAATTTTTTTTTCTGTATGAATTCCCTCGTTATGCCATAGCGGTGAGAACAACAACAAATTAAAAAAAAAAAAAAAACAACACACAAAAATTCAAAAGCAAATATAGAGCTCAGCTATTCAGCATAAATCCTTGAGCCAGGCTGAGTTAAGTTGAGATGCCCTATCTCTTATATCGCTTTGTATATTCTTCGCTTCGTTTTTTTTTTTTTTTGTAGCTGTGCTGCTTGTTTGCTTGTCAGGCCATAGCAATAGGCGAACAAAAAAACGAAAAAAAAAATCATAAAAACAAAACTGAAACCTACAAAAAAAACTGAAAATGAATATCATACTGCCCTGTACATATTTATAACTTTGGACGAGAAATAAAAGACTTCTTCCCTGCTGCCTACTTCCCTTCTGCAAAGTTTTTCTTCGTATTATTTTATTTTTCTTCTCTTCATTTGGGTATTGTGTCAAAAATGAATGCGACTAACTTCGTAATTATGCAAAAGCTTAAAATAGTACCAAATCAAAAATGGTTTCAAAGCAATCAAAAAGTTTTGAATTTTCCAATACTCGTGCACTGTGGCGTATGTGGAATATGTTTTTGTTTTTCTTCTTATGGCTTCGAGTTGTAATATTTGTTGATGGTGGAGGTTTGCAGAAAATATAATTATCAATTTATTTTAGGAAATTTTGTGACAGGAAATAAAGAAAATATACAACTTTCTCATCAAGGAAGGATTTTTCACAATTTATCGGTATTTCGTCCTTGTGGTTCAGCAAATTTCCCCTAATATCAAAATAAACTTCCCATAATACAGGGAAATTTGCCAAGGGGCACCACCAATTGTTTCCCCTTTGGAAAAATATTCCTCTTTCAAGTTGAGTGTTGTTTTGGGAAATTTTTTGAGGGGGATATTTTTTAGTCGGCATCCTTATAGGAAGTTTAAGTAACCTCTACAACAAGCCCCGTGATTTCATTTTCTACAGATTGAACAAAAGTAAATATTGAAGGGAAAACAAAATTTGGTTGTTTTAAATGAAAAAGATTTAAAAGAGTTCCATAGAATTTATAGAATTTCCTTGAAATTGTAAGAGGGAATTTATTTTTCGGAATAAATTCCGAATCCGAAATCGACTCTTCGGGTATAAATAGTTTCAATCAACGAACAACGACGACTTTGGAAAGAATTTTCAGCCCTGCGCATTCGGTACTCATTTTCCGACTTGAACATTCTTAGTTGTGTCTCTTTTGCTATCACCAATACTTAAACTAACCAAAATTCCACAGTTATCCGAGAAAAAGAGACCGAATTTCGGTATAAATTATTAATGAGTGCAAAACTTACACACACTTATGCAACAAAATCGAGTCGAGAGAGCTCCTTTATTCGGTGTGTTCTTGTTTTTTTTTTGTTTGATTTTTGAAAACTCTCAAATACTATGATGGAAGAGCGTTCAAAGAAATTGCATTGCATACTTTTGAATCCAAAACCGTTATACAAGTGTACGGTGTATTAGCATGGCAGGACTTTGAATGAATTTTTGCGACTAAGAAAATCTCTCTCCGAAAAAGTCATCTCTGTGTGTTTTGGTCTACACACTCGCCTGAATGTTTGTAGTATGCTTTATGCCCAAGCACAATTTCTATCATCAACGCCATCTCCAGCGTCGTCGTTGTCGTCGTCGCTGTTGTGGTTGTCACGGCTTTATTCATGTCGTCGTGTATCCTCGTGGGTTTTTAATGTTTTTTCTTTCGTCTTTTTTCTGGTTCTTCTGAAGTCCTTCACACAAAAAAAGTGAAAAACTTCGAAAAAGCTTTAGTTAGAACAGCGTCGCCTTACGGTTTAGTACGTTATATTAAGTAAGGATCCCGTTGTGTTTAACTGTTATTATTGCGATTAATCTTGCATAGTTCCTGTTATACTACATCGGCGTGTTTTTTTTTTTTTTTTGTATACTGTTATCACGCTATCGCCTTTTTTGTCTGCCAGCAAAAATAAAAACCTAAACAGAAAATTTAAAATTTAATTAAATAGATATTTTTGAAGTAGGCCCATAGATGTAAAATTTAATGAAATATGAAACAGTTGATATTTGGGAAAAATGCATCACGATAGGCATTGTCAACACAACAATAGTAAGGCTACACTAGCGCCACCCGTCTACGTCGTGTTAACCTAGGTCCTTTTGTATGAATAACTTTTCAGTGGTTTCAGATTATATCCTGCTTTGATAACAGGAAGTTGTATCCATTGAGAAATCCGGGTTTTGAATTTTGTACATTTTTAAGCGGGGTCTTTTGCGGAAGTTGTACATAACAATCAACGAATGTTTTCTTAAATTTAAAAACCAAATTATTGGTTTTTCGTTGTTTTTAGTATTCATTTGAGTACTCTTCGGTTGAGTGCCGTTTTTAATCGGGTCAACATCTCATACATCAATTCGCACTCGATAAATTTTTATTTTGCGATTTTCATGTGATATTTAATTTAGTTTTTTGCTTTTCTATTCTGGTGTTAAAATATATCAGTTGAATATAAGAATCAATAATTACGTGTTCAAAATAAAAAGTTATAATTAATTATCAACAAAGAAATAATATAATGTTGGCGATGTCAACATTGATGATGCCAGCACCAACAATGGCAATTGGGGCACCACAAATCGCTATGGGCCCACACAAGCCACCTGAAGCCAAGTTGCTGGCTATTCATCCAGCTCACAATCAGGTACAACAGCAACAACAGCAACAACAACAGCAGCAGCAGCAACAGCAAATTCAACATAATGGACAGCATTTGCAGCAACAGCCGCAACATCAACAACAGCAACACCATCAGCAGCAACAGCAACAGCAGCAGATGCAAATTTCGACGAGTATTAAACAAGGTGAGTTTTTCACATTTTTATTGAACTTTTTTGAAAAAAATATGTATATTTATTAATTTTATAAACTTTTTTTTTTTTTAAATAAATGTTTAATTTTGAAAGTAGTTTTTTTTTTAATTTTTTATATGTGAACATTTTGTTTATAATTTTTATTCAGAATGTACATTCTTCAAATTTCAAAATACCAGAATACCGCAAACTTCGAGTGTCTTTGCTGGATTTTATATTTTTGAAAATCTTTTTGGTAAACCTTTGACTAAATGTATTAAGAATATCGAGTAAATTGATTGTTTAAAGAAATTCCCCAGCAGACATGGCACTTTGTCTAAAAACAAGCTTTTTAAAAGAAATGTAAACCTTTCAAAAAAGTGACTTTTTTTTTTTAATTCTGAAGACTTCTTAAATTCTTACTAAGACAGTTTGATAAATATAAGTGCTAAACTCAAAGACTGTCCAAGATTTATGAGGTAAAAAAAGTTTGATATTTTGAAAGTCGTAGGATGAAGTAAATATAATTAAAAACCAAACAATCTTTTCTTTTTTTAAAATCCAACTGTCGTTAACAAAAACTTTTCAAAAAATAAATTCGATATTTCGAGCCGAATAATAAAAAATCTCTTACATTTCTTATGTAAAAATATTTGGTTTCGCTCTTTTGGCTTAACTTGATTAATTTAACAAGAAATAATATCCTTTAAGAAATTTCAATTATTTTGATTTTGGAGGGGTCTTAAATATTAGGTGTCTTTTCTTTGGCAAAAATATCCGTAGTAAAGTATGAATTCCCAAAAAAAACGTATCCGAAGTTGTGCGATTTTTCAACTTTAAATTTGGTACTACTGACTAGTTGTCAAATATTTAATTAAAAAAAAAAAAAAAAAACAACCAAAAACTTTTTGCCAGGATAAGAATAAGAAGTGCCTTCCTTGGTCCATCTAATTTTCTTGTTTCTGCAAAAATATATTGTGTTTTTTATTTATTCATTCGAATTTAAATCAATTTTTGTTTACATTTTCTGTTGGCCAGCCATTCCTAATAATACAGAAGTTGTTTTGTTTGTGCATTTTGTTTTTGACAAATATCAAAACAAAAGTCAAGGGATCTGTTCACAGACTTTAGTGCGTTTTGGATTTCTCAACAGCGTCTTTCAAAAGAAGGCCTTGTGGCATTAGTAACTCTTATAAGTCCCTGTTTAAATAAAGTATAACCAGCTGACAACGACTTTACGCTGCTACAAAAAATGCGTTAGTTATTAAACAGCTGTCTATAAGAAGTCGTTACCAATGAGACGTTTTTCTTGTAAAAACCATGTGGAGAAAGCCTTTAATATAAAAAACACTTTTTTTATCGCGTTAGTGTGGAGGCACTCATGAAACCATGGGTTACTCAAATTAGACAGCTAAGAGACCTTATGTTGCTGTTACAAGAACGCGCTGGCTTAGGAGAGATTGCACAGCTTTCCATGACACCAACACGATACAAAATGCAGAATTTTTCTTATAAAAATGCTGTCGACAGCGTTTTTAATTTTATCGCGTTTTTGTTTCTCTTTAGTTTGGTTGCAAATAAAACATGAAATCTCAAAAAGTGCAGCAAACGGTAAAAGGCGTAAGCTCTCAGTAAAAAATGAAAAATGCTAAACAACAAACTACTTATCGTACGCTGCGAGACACACAAGAGTTTTCAATTGTACTTACATTTATATTCGATGCTCGAGCAAACGTCAAAATTCTATCCGCAGTTGGATCCTACTTCTGCTTTTATCGGCAGTGAAGAGTTTGTATGTATTTGTAATACGTGTAAAATCATACTTCACTACGGATATTTTTGCCAAAAAACACACCTTTGTGATAAAAATTAATCAAAAATGAATTCAAAAAATGTCTTCATCACTTTCTTATTTTCTATATCCGTTTATATCAATAGTGTTGGTATTTTGTATCAATGACAATATTATTAGGTTGAGCTTAGTTCAGTTTATTTATGTCACCAGAACGATAATACATTATAATAAAAATAATAATATTAATATACTTCCTTACGACTGATACATGCAATATACTCAAGCACCATTCAGGTTGCTTATAATACTCGTACTTAACAAATTTTTTTAAATTAAATTCTATTTGATTAGTAAAAAAACATTTACAGAATTCTGTACAGTTCTGTACAGAATTTGCTTCTCCTAAACAACTTTTAAGAGGCTCATGGAATTTATTCTATGGAAAGGTTTATAGAATATATTTCTTATTCTCAAGCCCTTAAAGGAGCCAAAGCTAAAAAAAAGCGGCAATTAATGTGATTATTATTTCATAAGACTCTTACAAATATTAAAGAAAAATATTTACGGCGATTAGCCAGATTTTTTAAGTGAATAAGTTGTCGTCGCTGATCATATGAGGGCATTCGAATATTCCTTTGTAGACCATAAACTACTAGTCTACTAAAATGTTTTTGAATATTTTAATTCTTCTGGAACTATATATTTAAATAGAAAGCTATACTTCAAAACAGATCGAACATAGACAATATAAATAAATTTCAGAGTATAAGGGTCAGTAAAATCTTTCTAAGTCCGTAATATATTTATTTAACGTCTATAAGTTACAAAAAACTTTCTTAGACTACGAAATACTTAAATATAATAATATACAAAAAAAATGAGATAATACATCATTTATTTATGGCTTCAAGAATATAATACTTAAAATTATTTCTGTTTAAATACGGATCGATCATATATGCATAAAGATTGAAATTAACACAACCATTCGTGATATGTTCATTACGACCATAATTTGTTGCATGACGCGCAATAAAGAAAAATTCATCAGATCTAGGTTTGAGAGTTCTTGCACGAGCATAAATCTGTGGCTACAATCAATAACCGCTTAAGTCGACTTAAGACAAAAATAATTTTTTTGCTGCATCATAATCTGCATGTTTCGTTCTGTTATAGAAAAAAATCCAAAAAGAAACAAAACCGCTTAAGTCATTCACATAGGTTACAGGCATTTGCAATACCCGCTTAACTCACATAATTTCAAAATTTCGGTATCAAATAATAGTTTATGTGGATTTAAGATACTTTTAAAAAATAAAAAATTATTCACAAATCAATCAAACATTTTGCACTGAAAACAGCTTAAATCGACTTAAGCGTTTATTGCAAACTCAACAAAGTATTTAAGAGATAGTAAGTTTCTAAAATCATTTAAAATTAGTTACTCCTTAGTAACTTACTAAAATGGCTTTAACGTATTACTAAATCGTTTAAAATTTTGCGTCATTGATTTTGAGTAGTTGAAGCCAATGAGTTACAAAATTTTGTTTACCCTAAAAAAATATTTAATTTTGATTAAAACTTTCTTTCGAATCAAACTTTTATTATTTCACTGTTTGAAATCAATCAATCAATCATTCCACGAACTGAGAGTGTTTGATTCTCTTTCTCTCATACCGCCGCTGCATTTTTAATACCTCGTAACCCAATTCTGCCTGTCTGTCGACTACAGCCTAAACAGCACGGTTAATTTTCGTTAAACTTGTTAAATATCGTTGTCATCCCCCACACGTGTTTTTCTTTTTTTTTTTTAAGACCAGAAATAACGTTACCTGCCATATGAATTGTTTCGAAATTTGATAAATATTTTTTTCTCAAAAACTGTTTGACATCGAAATCATTTAGTTAAAGCTAGGTAATTTTAGTGCTCGACAATATAATGAATATCGTAAAAATCGTTGTGCGACGACAACAGGGTTTCAGGGTTTGATAAAGGTGCTGGGACTTTAATTGCTTTACAGTCTAAATTTATTTCCTGCCAAACAGACTTGATATCTAGTCAATTATCGCATAATTTTGATGTAGACAAATTAATTGCTATACATAGTATCATTTGTGAAAAATGTTAATGTACATTTATGTGTGAGCTATATTCGGCCAGGTAGTTCTATAAAGCTTTATAACTTGCATTTAAATAATTGTAGGTCATTATTTGGATCCTTCTGACCAGGTAATATGTTTGAGTGATAACAATATTGGAAATATTACTTGGAAGTTAGATATTGATGAAAATTTTTTAGTATTATTTATTTTATTGTGTACTATTTAATGTGTCTGCTATTGGGAGCTCAGTTAATCATTTTTACAGTCAGTTTAACCCTACGCAATTGAATTATATCCAAATTTATGTTAGTAAAGAACTTGAAGTATATTTAGATAGAATCATTTTTCCAGTTGTAAATAACACAACGCATCATGTAATGTCTATTTATTAATTATAAGTTATTGGCATGTATCTCAAACTCTCATGATATTATTGAGTTATACTCGTATGATTTCAAACGCGGAAACTTTGATCTTTTTGGATCAAGATTTAACTCAAGAACAAGCCTCTGATATCTATATTTCCCAAAATATTCGTTCAACAAAACTCCAACCTACTTTGGTTTAACAAAATCCTTTCAAATCTTTAAAGTAGAAAAAAAAAGCTTTTAAGAATAATAAAAAGGATAGAACCATTTTGGTCAACCATCATAAGTACTTAATCTTACAGAAAGAGTTTGCTTAATAAGTTTTTGTATAATAATTGTATCTAAGCTCAATCTTGAATCACAAATCAAGGTTGACAGTACTAATTTTTGGGAATTTGTTAACACAAAGAAAAAATCAACTGATGGATTACCGAATTGTATGGAGTTTTCCGCTAGCGCACTTCTAGAGATTTATCAACCATATGCAATTTTTTTTGCTGATTATTTTAAATCAGTATATTCTCTTACATCACCTAGTGTACTTCCTCAGTTTTCACCACCTAATTTCGTTGATGTTGGGAGCATCAATTTAAGTAGAATGGAAGTAACTGAAGCCTTAAGAGGTATAAATGAAAATAAAAGTGCTGGACCGGATGGTATTTCTCCTAAAATCACTAGAAAATGTGCAACATCTTTCGCTGGATTTTTAATATGTCTCTACGAACTGGTCAATTTACATATAGGTGAATGGAAATCATCTTTCATCTATCCAATTTTCGAATCAGGATCATGACAAGAAATATGAAACAATAGACCAATTTGTAAGCTATCTGTTTTCCCAAAAATATTTGAAAAGATTGCTTGTGATGAGCTTTATTTTTTTTTACCAAAAATGTAATTGCTGAATCTAAACACGGTTTTCTGTCAGGCAGATGAACAGCTTCTAATCTCACTGTATTAAAAGGATATGGAAAGGGTTTTCACACAGACATAGTATTCACAAATTTCGCTAAGGCCTCCGATATGGTAAATCATGAAATTCTTAGTTCTTTGTTGGATAAGTGGATAAGCTCATATTTGAGTAATCGAACCCAATTTGTCAAAATAGTTGAACTCAAATCTAAAGCTATCAAAATAACCTCAGGTATTCCACAGGGGAGTCATATTGGACCTTTGGTTTTTAGACATTTTATAAATGATATTCTCGATACTTTTAAATTTTGCAGTTATTCGTTGTATGCTGATGATATTAAAATTTATAAAGCCATAAAATCTGTTGATGATTGTCTATTTTTGCAAGAGGATCTATATAAAGTGGCATAGTGGAGTAATAGAAATTCACTCTTTCTGGATGTCTCAATGTCATAGTTTTACGTGTTATAGGAGAAAGTCACATATTTTGTTTGATTACTAAATTAATGATATAGCTTTGGAAAAAGTTACTCAAAAAAAAAAAAAGACCTACGAGTTATATTAGATCATTAACTTTTTTCACATTAATTTTATAGTAAATAAAGCTTATAAGATGCTTGGTTTTGTACTAAAGAACACAAAAGAATGCCTTTACTCAGCCTTTGTCAGATCTAATCTGGAATATTGAGGTGTTGTTTGGAATCCGTTTTACAACAATCATTCCTTAAGAGCAGAATGCAACAGTCTTTCACTAAATACGCTTTTAATAAGGTTAATTGGAGTATTGATAGACCTCGATGTACCGTAAGTCGCCAGCTCTTTGGTATGCAAACTCTTGAGATAAGAAGAAGATATTTTTCAATAATGATGGTAAAAGATATCTTAAGTAACCACATAAATCATTCTTATTTCCTTGAACGTAATAATTTGTATTTTCCTTGCAGAAGTCTCCGTATGGTTTTCTACCTACGTGAAGAATTTTTTAGAAGTAACTACTATAGAAATGAACCCATATCCCATTGCATCAAAGCGACAATTATTATTGTTTTACTCTCCCTTGATATTTTTCAACTCTGTTCAAGAGATAGTTTAAAAAAAATATCATGCTTATTTTTCTATATAATCGACACATAGTTACTTAAATTCATATTTATTTATTTATTTACTCACACTGATTGTACATATTTATTATATGCTGTTATTTTTATTATTTTTATTATATAAAAGTCGTAATCTATAAGAGACTGTACCATTTCGGAACTTGGAACCATTTTTTTTTCTTTGTTTTTAATTTAAAAGGTTAAGACTGATTTAGGTCATTTTGTAGATACTAGAGCTACCCAAAAGTTTGAGTATTATTATATTTTCAAATTTTTAAAAAAATTGTTTTTGAATTTTTTGAAAAAATTTTCAATCTTTTTCCAAAACTCAATATTTTGGAAACGCCTTGCTCGCTTTTTTTTAAAACTTGAGAAATAATAGTTTCCTAAAATAGTCTACATCTACAAGATGTGAGAAGAAAAAACTTTAGTTACCTAAAAATAATGTTAAAAAAAAGGTTTTTGAAAATCGTATTTTTCTCGAAAACGGCTCCTCGAATTTTCATAACAGTTTTTTTTCTTTCGATTAATTCTTACGATCTATAATTTAATAAAATAAAAATATTAGGTAGATACTGACTGTTCCTACCATAGAACAATTTTTTCAAATTGTAAATTTATCACTACCGGCATAAAGGATTTTAATGAAATTTTTATAGGGAAGCTTCTAAAAATTTGAAAAACATTGTATTTCAAAACTTAACAAACATTTTTTTTTGAATTTTTGAAAAAAAAAAATCAATTTTCGCTTGGAAAATTCGATATCTCACTTATTTTATCTTAAAAATGTTTTAAAAATTTTATATATAAAAAACTACTACAACGACTTATAATTTTTTTTTCCTGCATAAACTAATATTTGCTTGAATCAAATGGCATCCAGTTTTTAGCTCCAAGGGAGTTGTTTTAGTTATTTTAAAAATTTATTTTATGGTCAGGTTTCAACAGTATTTCTCTAATAACATTGGCGCAAAATTTTAAACTTTTTAGTAGATAACTAACTCTTTCTTAATTTTAAACATTTTCTAACTAGTATCGTACTAAATCAATTTTCTTAATAAATTACTTCTGAACACGCCTAAAACAATGACGATTCCTGCAAAAAACTGAGTAAACAGACCTTTTATGGCGTTTGCAAAGAGCAAGATACTAAAAAAATAATATAGGTATTCGATGATTTTAACTTTAAAGTGTGATGCTATAGGTATTCGATTAAAGTTTGCTAAATCGTTCTTTTAACCTGTGTTTCATACTAAAACAGACATCGTACTAATTCAAATAAAATTTTGTGCCAATTTGCTCTTTTATATAAGAGCAAATTCATGCGACCCATTTGTGCATTTTATTTCTATGATTGTTAAAAAAGCGGTTGGGGTCTCAAGACTCGTGCTCTTACAACTACTTTCGTCTAATTGCAGCAAGTAATAATTCTTCAGTCAATGATTCTTCCTCAATTTTATCGCCATTTCCAGTTTCGTCGGATTCCAAAAAATTTTCTAGTGGACCAGTTGTTCATTCCTTGGATACATTCTGGATCAATATCTGAATCGGTTTGACTGCTTTTTCATGGGAGGCAAGGAATGTATGTTTTTGGGTTGCAGGGGTAGATTTAGCATATGTAATTATTTCCATTGACCGTTTTGCAATCGTTTTCTGGTCAGCTTTATAAAACCAGTTTGACAACTTAGAAGGGGTAAACAGAAATCCTTCGATGACAGATCTGCGAGCGCTTAGAGAACTGTGGCAATTTTCATCGATTTTAAAGTCAACAAATTTCTTGATGACCTGATATATGACTTTTCTAGTTAGTTTTCAACTTCACAGTTTTGAAAAGTTTTTGAAAATCATTTATACATAAGTTAGAAAAATTTTAATCAAATCAAACATATTTTATAGAAAAATGAACCATATGTCCGTTTGTACCGACTTTTTCCGCGTTGTAAGGAAGGTTAACAGTTTTTTATTATACTCGTATGTAGACCAACCCGAAAAAAATAATTTCACAAGCAGTTTTGTTTACTGGAGCCACAGTGTGGCATTTGTATTTATTTATCGCAAAGAGTTTAACTGATATTGACAAGATTTCTTACGTAAAAGTTTTTTTTTGCAACGGAAGGTTCCACCCTATAATTTATATTTTGCTGAAAACCTTTTGTTCTACAGATGTTCACAAACAAAAACCGTTTGCCAAGGTTATTATGATTGATTCACGTTTTTGGTGGAAAATTGGGATTTCTAATTACATAATAGCTAAGCTTCAAGTTATCAATGGTAAATCTTTGGAGTATAATTGGATTGATTTTTGTCATCCATAATATCAAAGTATATGAGCTAGTGATTATCTTGTTGTATCAAATTACGCTATAGGAGCTCCAAAAGCGTCATAATCTAATTACATAATCACTCGATACATAAAAAAAAAAAAAAACTATTCTAAATTGCTTGATTGTTCGTTGGAAATACGACCATATCAACCACCAGCTCGAATGTCCCATTATTTTATACAAGCCTCTAAATATAATTAATATGGTTCCCTTACAAAGCTTATAACTTGAATTTTAGTGGTTACATCTCCTTTTGTTACTCATATCGTCTTAATATAAAAAAATCATCTGTCACTGTGCTCATAACACGCTATCTCTGAAACCGCCCAACCAATTTCAATGAAATTTTGCAAATGTGTATGGTTGAATACACCTTGAAAGATAGGAAGACAGATATCTTTCGAGATTATATATTTTTTTTAACTTTATTTCAGATGAAGACTTAAAGCTAACAAGTATTTGCAATTTATAAGCAAAAGCATCTATTTCATTGTAGTTCAAAGAATATAGCAAAAGCTTAATGTTTCTTAGGAATGTTGGTTCGACTCACTCTCTCGCATCCAATATTTTCCGGCATGTTATTGAACAAACGAGGTGTAGTTACCAAATAGAAGTGAAATAAAATGCACGACTGGGTCGCACGAACTTGCTCCTATGTAATAGACTAGGAATTATAAAAACGAAAGTTATTAGAAAAAACTGTTCATAAGGATAAAATTAATTTTTTAAATTCTTTTAGTAGTAAGAGATGAAAGCAGAATGCTATGCAAATATGAATTTATGCAAGAACAAAAATTATCAGTCGTTTTAGTGGTTTCTTAAAAAAAAAAGCTTTTATATACAAAATTTTTAAAATATTTTTAAGAAAAAATGTTGGTACGCTAATTTAAAGTTTTTATTATTGTTCGAATATAAATTAAATTAAAAAAAAAAATATTGGGCCGTTTCTGAGATATTTTCAAAAAAAGAAAAAAATAGATTTTTTTTCAAAAATTCAAAGTTTAAAGTTTTGAAATACAAAGTCTTTTAGACTTTTTAGAAGCTTCTCTATAAGAAATTTCATTAAGATCCGCTATGTGGATAATGAGAAATTCAAAATTCGAAAAAATGGTTCTTTGGTAGGTACAAGCTGTAATATCTTAATTTCAAAATTTGTTTTATTAAATTAAAGATGGTCAAAATTAATTGAAAGACAAATTTTTTTATCAAAATTCTAGGCGCGAAAAATACGATTTTTGAAAACCATTTTTTTAAATTTTTAGGTAAAATGAAATTTTTTTCTCACATCTTGTAGATTATATTAAGAAACTTTTATTTATGAAGTTTAAAAAAAAATCTACCTCGGGGTTTTCAAAATATTGAGTTTTGCAAAAAAAATTTTGAAATTTTTTTAAAAATCCAAAAAGAATTTGTTTGAAAATTTGAATAGACAATTCTATTTAAATTTTTGGAGAGCCTTAGCAAAAAAAAAAAATTGTCAAAATCGGTGGTATCTACCGTTTTTGAGAAAATCAAAGACAAAAAAAAAATGGTTCCATGGGGGGTACCCTAAATAAACATTTTTCGGACATTTTTTTTCAACCATTCCCTAGCTTTAACTAAATTAATTTTTTTTGTGTTTTTATTTCTTAAATCTGTTGAACAGTTTTTGAGAAAAAAATATTTATAAAATTTCGAAAGAAATTCGTATGGCAGGAACCGTTATTTTTGGTCTTAAAAATAAAGAAAAAAAATGTGTGGGGGGGGGGGGGGGGAAATCAAAAACCATATCTACCAAGTTTGAAGAAAATCGGCCAACCGTTTAGGCTGTAGTCGAACCGACAGACAGACAGACAGAATTTCGAGACCCACTTTTTTAGTCTTCGATATCATCGTAATGTCAACTTTGATCAAAGTCTCGAGTTCGTTTTTTTTACGAATGCATAAATTGCCTTATAGTACCTATAAGTCGCAAGTAAAAAGTATGCTTTTAACTTGTGATATAGGTATACTTTAGGGTAAGTTTTGCATTTGGGTAATTAAAGGTCTTCGGTCCTAGATGAGAAATTGAAGTTTTTTTAACTCCAAAACTAACGGTTCTTGCAATACAGTCGCGAAGCAAAACCTTATTTATCTTAAAAACGATTTTGACCAAAAGTTTTACGCAGGAGGTCCTTTTTATTTAAAATAATGTTGTATAACTCGAAAAAATGTTTTTTTGGATTTTTGGAAAAAAAAACTGTTTTGAAGAATAGATATATACTCGTATGTTTGCCATTTCGTATGAAATATAAAATCATTCAATTGCATGCCGTGGGTTCCCTGAGTAGCGCGCATCCTAAAAGTCCAATATTTATTAACTCTAGTGCATGAATCAGGCTGAATTTGACCAATGGCATTGATTATGTTGGCTTTCAGGCTAGTAGTAGTTTATTGATGAACACCTGTGACTTAAAAATCTCAACAAGACGAAATCGAATATAGGTACTTCAGAGCAATTACAACCAGCAATTTCGAAAACTGCATACATTTAAGAAGAAATAATCCAAAAATAACAACAGCTATCCTAAATGGATACTGCAAGCTTAGAAGACCCCTTACTTTACTTGGTATGGTAAGCAGTGCCACATTTAGATACTGCAACATGCATAAGGAACCGGACCACATACTAGGAAGATGCACCACAGGAAAACCATCTGGGTCAATACCGGGTGGAAAAGAGCGACTCATCCTATCTGATGGTGCCCCAAATACTAAGATACTTTAGAGCAATACATTTTGAGGAAGAACTATAAGATGAGCAAGCTTATCCATATTCAAGTGGTGTACAATAGATCTCCAGGTCACAGTGTAATACCCGCAATACATAATTATTCATTCATTCCAATTCAACAATATGCCCACAATCAACCTTTATACATTCCTAAAAAATTCAAACTCGAAATTTTGATCACACTTGACATTACGAATATAGGGAATATGAAAAGAGTGGGTCCAGCAATTCTGTCTGTGAGTCGTTCGACTACGCCCTAAGTGGCTGGGTCCTTTTTGTCTGAACTTGGTTGGTAGCAATTTTGAATTTTTCCCCCCATAAGGTTTTTTTATTTGTTTTAAGACCAACAATAACGTTATCTGCCATTCATTTTTTTCCAAATTTTATAAAATATTTTTCGTCTCAAAAACTATTCCTCTGATTTCAAAAAAAAAAAAATTCATTTATTAAAAGCTCCTGGTTGGAAAAAATATTACGAGTACAAAAAAAGATTAATAATGGAGCCATGTTTTTTTGTTTTCGAATTCATTTTATTTTATGCTAGGGCTTCTTTACGGTTTGAATAGTATTGTATGTATATTCAAATTTTCAAAAACTTTTTTTTTAAATTTTAAAAAATTTACGATTTTTTTTTTTGAGAACTCAATAGCTAGCTATTTAAAAAACATGCTAGAAATTTTTGAAACTTGACAAATGACATTTTTTAATTACTACTTTTAAGATTTAGAAAAAAAAATTTAATTTTATCTAAAAACAACTGTACAAATGTTTAATGTTTTTTTCAAAATCTTACTTTTCGTGAAGATGGCACCTAGAATTTGTATATTTTTTTTTGTTGCGCTTAATTTTTACGATCTATAATTCAATAAAATAAATTGGAACTAACAGTACCCACCATAGAACCATTTTTTTTTTCTCGAATAAATTTCATAGGCTTCTAAAATTTTTTAAATTAAATTATATATGAAAAATTAAATAAATAGATATATTTTGGATTTTGTAAAACAAATTCAATTTTTTTTCTTTGAAATTTGATTACTTCAAAACAGGATCAATATTTTTTTGCAATTAAATTTTTATTTGTGCAATAATTCTATGTTGAAAATTTTCCTAAAAATGTTTTAAAATTTTTATATAAGAAAACTTACTTAAGCTCAACTTTATCTTCGATTGCTATTCATTCGAATGTTTAAAAAAGAGACAAATTCTGGCAAAAGTTGACCGTTTCGTCAAAGATTGCTTTATTTGCAGGTTTACTCAATTTAAAGGGAAAACAGTTGGTAGTTTAAAATGATTTGCTTTTCGGTTAAACCTACTTGCCTTAAGGTTAAACAATTACAAATTTTGAGTCATATGGGATTTGAGCTACATTATGTATTTTATTACGTAATTATTCTTATAACCGAATCATTTCATACAAAAAATCAACTACAATTTGCTTACAATTGCTAACAAGAGGAGGGAAATATTGCTTTGAGGTTAATCAAACAATGCCAAACGCCAAAATCAACTCGCGTAGATACAGGATACACAATACCTACACATCAGCTATGATTTAAACGATTCATGTTTCTGATGCTTCATTGTTATTAATTCGTGAGAATTCCATCGTTTCCGGGTGTTTGTATAGGTGTTGATTATTTTCTGTACATTTGCCTACAGCATTTTGTTGAGGTGCTTGGGGTTATTAAACTTAATTAGTTCGCGAAGCAACTTCAAATGATTACATTATGTAAATACCTACTTGAATTTTTGTTTTGCACAGGATGGCACCTACATATGTAAGGTTATGATTTATTTAATGAACTAGCCGATAATACCCGGCGTTGCCCGGGCCAATGTGGCCACACATTTATAGAATATGCAAATATCGTTGGTATAGAAGCTAAATGCACTAAGTCATATTTTAAGGATTTTTAGATTTAAATGCAGAACGTTTCAGAACGATGATATCTATGTACTGTAATAAAACACTTAGTCATATTAGACACCCTTAATGAATTATTTAAGGTTTCGCATTGCACGAAGTAAAATAAAAAACCCATTTTATACTGGAAGAACGCACTAAGTTGACTTTGTGCTTTTTACCAGTAACACAAGACAAATTAAATTTACAGGAAGAAAGCATTAACAAGACTTAATGCCTTTGCCTGTTATCAAAACGTAAAAAAACATATCGAGAGTTTTCCATCGATTAAAAGTCACTATTGCCGAAAAAATAGTCAAAGAAAATATGTAGATAGTAAGCTTTCAATTAGAAAGATGTATGCATTGTATAAAATACAATATCCTGAAAATTCGGTACCTGAAATCACTTACTGAAGAATATTTTGTAACGATTTTAATTTATCGTTTTTTGTACCGAAAAAAGACCAATGCCTTTTATGCAATAAATACAAAATTTAAGCTCCAGATGCAAAGCTCGATATGAAGGAAGACTATGAGAGTCATATACGTCGCAAGAGAGAGGCATTTGAAGAAAAGCAAACCGATAAAGAAAGATCAAATTTGGACAAAAGCTTTATATCTATATCGATGGATATGCAAAGCGTTCTTCAAATACCATCAACCGATGTTTCCTTAACATACTATAAAAGGAAGCTTATAGTACACAATTTTACAATATATGAATCGGGTTTGCCAAATAATGCTTTTTGTTTTGCTTGGTCAGAGGTTAATGGCAAAGATGGGAGTTGTGAAGTGGGTTCTGGCATTCTGAAGTACATCGAGCAGTTACCTGAAAATGTAAAAGAGCTTACAATGTTTTCGGATACCTGTGCTGGCCAGAATCGGAATGTAAATATAGTGTGGCACATTTTTTAAATATAGTGCAAACATCCAATTTACACGTTGTTGAACAAAAATTTTTGGAAAGCGGTCATTCCTACATGGAAGTTGATTCTATGTACAGTGCCATAGAAAAAAAAAAGTTCATGTCAATTTATTTAATCAATGACTGGCTGAATATATTCCGTGGTGCAAGAGTTCGTGTGCCCAAAAAACTTCCATATGAAGCTCTGGAAATGAAGTTTGAAAATTTTTATAACTTAAAATCACTAGCTGAAAACTTAATAAAAAATAAGACAAAAAATTAAATGTTTTCGATATGAAAAAAATAAACTGGGAATACTTCAATTTAAATATGAATATTCTAACTATTATTATATATATAATTATTATTATATCAACTGTTCACTTTTAATCTGTTTTATTTTTAATTTTAAATTGAGCTAAACAGCGACCGCACCCTCAGATGGTTAAAAGCTGACTGACTCAATTATCCTTCCCCTTTTAACCACACGATCGCTGGCCACTCTCTCTCTCTCCGTTTTGAGAGGGTAGTTTAGTTTCTTCTTCTTTTATGTGAAGTGAGGACCAGCGTTGCCGATGTGGCACGATCGTGCCATTTTGACACGGAAATTTTCTCGTGGCACCGTGGCACGAAAAGTTTCAATATGGCACGTTTTTTTTTTATTATTTTACCTAAATGCGCTTAAGATAATTGACCCAACTTTTTAAAAAATAATAATCCAAACATACAAAGTATTTTGCCACATTTCAATATGTTGGTATCAGAATTTTCTCATCTATTAGATTGCGAGAAAGATGTTCTTTTTGGCGAAATAAGAAAAAAAATTCAGATCGGAGTAGCCGAAAGTATTTTTCTTGAAGATTCCAAAACGTTCTTGGTTAAGTTGTACACATTAAAAAACAATATTGACGAAGGAATGTTCATTAATATTTCAAAATTTATGTTGATTCTTCTTAGTTTGCCTCACGGAAGTGCATCAGCAGAGCGAGTGTTTTCAAGGCTAAATAATATTAAAACAAACAACAAAAACGGACTGTCATATACAAAACAAACAATGCTATAATGTCATATGTACCTATAATGAAATTATTAAGCCTAATAATTGCCAAAATTTCAAACCACCAGCTAATTTATTTATTTAAGTTATTGTAACAAAGCTTTATTATCTACGTCTTTATATTTTTTAATAATAATAATAGGTACTCATCATGTGATGTGAAATAGGTAGTAAATAATATAAACTTATTACTTATTATGAACTTGCTAAAAACTCCCGTTTCTGGAAAATACCTATACACGAATAGAGGAACTGATTTTTTGTTTGTTATTTGCTTGTAATATTATTTAATTAAAATTTATTTTTAAAGAATAACTTGAGTTTTTTTTTCATATGGCACGAAAATGTCACAAATGGCACGTTTCTTCAAAGAATGTGGCACGAAAATTTTTTTTTTGGCGGCAACGCTGGTCAGGACTGAGGAAAGGGATCATTTTTATCCCTCGTGCAATGTCACTCAACAATATGAAGACAATTTTCGCAGCTTAAACGTTGTTAAGAGTTTTAGAAGAGGAAGGAACCCCGTTCCTAATTATCTCACTGTAAAAAAATGGCGAACACTCTATACTGAACCTCTGATAATAAGCGAAGCCAAAAAGACAGACCTTATGGAATGTGCAAAAAAGGAGTGATACCCGAAATTTTTCACTCTTGGTTTTCATCATTACCATCAGAATCTAAAGTAAAAAATTATCTACCAGAACCAGATGTTTTAGTGATATTGAATAATAACTGTTTTTGATATGCAATTATTCTTAAACACTTCTTATATTACTATTTTGGATTCTTTCAAGTTTGTTATTTTGCTAATTATACTTAAAATAAAGCGTGTGCGTTTTTACTTTAATGTTGTTTCCACTTACATATGTGTTACAAAAAAATATTAAATACGAACAAAAATTGGCAAATCATTACAGGCAAAACGCACTAAGTCAGCTCATTTTTTACTTTTGTTCAAATAATTATATTGGTTTGTCTAAAACGAAATAAAAATATTGAAAATAAAGGTCATAGTATCAATTTTGTATTTAATGGGATTCTTTGACAAATAAAGTTAATATTGAAATTTGACAAGAAAACGAATCTTGAATATTGATTTACTCAAAACAATGTTTTTTGACTTAGTAAACCAACGATATATGCTATGGTCTTACTGATTAACACATTTGCGTTAAATAATGTTTCGTAAAAGAAATAACGAAAATTGAGTAGATATTTACTTCGGTATAAATTACAAAATTCATAACGAATTATAAATTTCTAGTGTAAAACACATTAACATTATACTTCAAACGTACCTTTGAAGTCAAATACAAAGCAAATAAATGAACATACCTATTCCCCATATTATACAATAAAGGATAAAATTGTCATCCACATTATAATTAAAGAGGAGAATCGTTTTGAAGTTTCTTTTATTCGTGCACAGCGCCATGATTTCTCGTCATTAAAGGACCGATTTGGATTAGATTTTAGAGAGTTGAACGATTGGCTTAGAGTTGAATTGAAATTAAATGAAGAAGGAATCCGTTTATCGCACGAACATGTGTAAATGCATGAAATCGCCCTCTGATTTCCAGAAAAGTATGAAATTATGCAAATAAAGCTTGAAAATAGTTTTATTATTAAAGTAATTTTTTAAATAAAAAATTTCCTTAAAATTTTTCAAGAACAAAATTTGGGATGCCAATTTTAAGTATTTAGTAATATAGATTTTAGGAAATAATTTCAAAAAATAATCGTTCACACGTATTAGATATTGGTGGAATTTTTTGTATCCAAAAACCCAAAAAATATTTTTGTAAATATATTTTTATATACAATATTATTTTAAGTTACAGCCGTTAATACATTAGTCGGAAATCATACAAATGTTTCTATGACAGGTAACCTTAGTAATATTTGTTCCTAAATTTTTTTTTTGACCAAAATGTAGTCCATCTCCATAATAGCACACTTAATTTTTACTTGTAACTTATATGTAATACAAGACAAGTTATGCATTCGTAAGAAAATCGAACTCGAGATTTTGATCAAAGTTAACATTACGATGATAGTGAAGTACAAAAAAGTGGATCTCGCAATTCTGTCTGTCTGTCTATTTGTTCGACTACAGGCTAAGCGGCTCAGCCGATTTTCTTCAAGCTTGGTAGTTATGGGCTTTGATTTTTTGCCCCCACACGTTGTTTTCTTTTTTTTTAATACCAAAAATAACGGTACCTGCCATACGATTTTTTTTCGAAATATTATAAATATTTTTGTTTTTTTTTTAAATTGACCCACAGATTTTTTTTAAAAAATTAAAAAAATCAAAAAAATTCATTTAGTCAAAGCAAGGTAATGGTTAAAATTTTTTTTCCAAAAAGAATTGCAATTTTGTTTTTGAAAACTCATTATTTCGAAAACCCCATGCTCGATTTTTTTTTAAACTTGATAAATAAAAGTTTTTAATATAAATTATAAGATGTAAGAAAAGAAAATTTATTTTACCTAAAACTAACCCACCATACAAATGTTAAAAAATGGTTTTAGAAAATCGTATTTTTCTCGAAAACGGTTCCAAGAACTTTGCTTAAATTATTTTTATTTGAGTAATTTTTACGATCTATAATCAAATAAAAAAAAATTGAAATCAAGCTATTACTGACTATACCTACCATAGAACCATTTTTTTAAAATTTAGAATTTCTCATTATCGACAAAATGGATTTTAATGAAATTTTGTATTGAAAAGCTTGTAAAAAGTTTAAAAAACGTTGCATTTCAAAACTTAAAAAAAAAACGACTCAATATTTTTTTTTTAAATTTAATTTTCATTCGAACAATAATAAAAACTTACCAAGATGTTTTCTTAAAAATGTTTTAAAAATGTTTTATATAAAAGCTTATTTTTTTAAGAAACCAGTACAGACTAATAATATTAGTTCTTGCATAATCTACTAATATTTGCTTGAATCACATGGCATTCTGTTTAGTGTTTTTAGCTCCAACTACTAAAGGAGTTGTTTTAGTCTATTAAAAAGTGAATCTTATGCTTATGAAAAGTTTTTCTCTAATAACATTAATTTTGGAAATTCTTGGTAGTTTACATAAGAGCAAGTTCGTGCGACCCAGTCGTGCATTTTATTTATTTTTACCATCGATTTTAGTTAAGAAAGGTGAAAAATTGTTGGGTGAATGAAGATATTTAGTTCTAACTTGCAATGGAAAGTACTAAAATTGAGATGTCACTGCTCAAAGTTTCCAATGTAAGCACGATATAGTAAGTACGCAATATTCCCAATGTAAACAGGGTCTTAATGCAATTTTCGGTGAGGTAAGTTGCTACACGGAACGTGTAACAGCAACGAACTACATGGAACCTGTAACCTTAAGGACTCGGAACGCATAAAGTTATAGCCATGTTTTTGGCTTACTCTACCGCCGCACCGGCCGGCGTAAATATTTACACATTAAAAATATTTTAATAATGCAATTTACACATAAAAACTCCATACCCCTTCAGTGTCAGATGAAGAATAAGCCAAAAGTACCTTGAAGTCCATTTGATAAGTAAATATACCTAAATGTATTTTCATTTGTTTAAAATTTGCTCAAATCTTTAAATACATAAATATATTATTAAAATTAAATTAATTAATATTTTTAAATATTGTTTTCACCTAAAGAAATATTAGTACATATGTTTAAAATTGTATATGTATATTTTAAATAAATAGTATTTTTAATGAATTTGACCGATTTGCTGAGACAATAAATTGAAGTTCTACATGAGCACTTATATCCGTTTTACGAGAAGAAAAGAGAAACACTTGGTCATTGAATTTGAAATTCAGCTATAACTAAAACCCCAAAAATGTGCCTTTGAAGAGGGATTTTTAGCTTTAATGGAGCTTTAATGGAGCATTAAAAATACTAGCTCCGCATTACCGTTTAAAATTGATTTGTTTGGGGCCATAGCTATTTCTATGTATAAAGTTGAAAATGAACTATAAACATCATTTTGGTATAATTATCACTACCCCCGTAAAGTTTGGTGTAAAAGTTTTATGCGCAAAATTCGACTTAAACCTAAAAATCACTCTGTCCAGTTTTTGTTCGAGACAATCAATAGATATTCCAATACAAAAATAAAAATTATTTTAGAACGCAAATTGCTCATGGAAATATTTTCAGTTGAAACTGATACTGGCCATACTGTCCAATTAAATTAAAATTAAATAACCTAACTTTTCATACAGATATCCCGAAGTATCAAGTTAAGGTGACAGTTTTTCTTTGATACCCTACATATCGCCTCCACAATTTATTTTTCCAGTTTAATGTTCCCAACCAGAAATATAGTTGAAAGGAATTTGTTATGTACGAGAATGTTTTATTATTTGTTAATTATCTTCAAAGTTTCTGTCGAACAGAATATCATCCAAATTAAAAAAAGAACATAAATAAAAAAAAAAGATACTTTGAACTTTTTAAGAAATATTTTCAAAATTTCCAGAGTAACAAATTGAAAAGCAATTCTATGTTAATTTAAGCGCATAAATCCAACTCGCAGAGAGCTTCGATGCGGAAAATAAGAAATCTGTGACTTCAACTTACTACACTTTCCCCACTCTATTTAGCTCTGGGGGTCGTATCTATAAAGCCATTCACTTATATTTTATACACTTCGAAGTCGTTCTTCTAGCTAATAAGGAAATTATTTGAGAGTATCTTTGCAATAAACTTAGAAAACTTTTCTCATTAACAACAATGTTTTTCACACTATCCGATGTACATATAGAAATGAATGTTTCGTACTGAATTTCTCACAGGGAACCAAATTTCTTACTCAAAAATCAAGAAAATTTATTTGAGTAATCATAAAAGTTGAACAGGATTTTATTTTGGATGAATAAAATTTAAAATTACTTAATTGAAGGAAGCAAATAAAATTTAAGAGAATTCTGTTTGGAGAAGAATTATTGAAATCTATTGCCCTGCAACAATGAAAATGCAAGTTTTCAAAATTCAGTTTTCTTTCGATTTTGCATAATTTTGCTTTTCATACTTCTGGGAATTAATAATTAAATTATTTAGAGAACACCTAGTTAGATAGATATTTTTATGGCAGTTGAATATGCTATTAGAGAAATAATTATTACTTTGTCTTGGGTTCGTTTCACACGCATAATGTTTCATTCCTTTGGGGCTGTATTCAGTGCGTTTTGGGTTTCCTTGAAAACCTCTTCAGTTCTTCAGGCATACGCGCATATTCAGCATTTTCACCACCAGCAGCGATGTGATAGGTAGTCTAACTCAGAGAATTGCGTATACCGAATATCTAATAGCGTATAAAACAGTTCCAGAAGTCGACGTTATTAAAAATCTTTTGCAGCATTAGTTCAACAAGAAAGATTCAGCTGTATTGCGATGACTGAAGTTGGAAATAATCCTTTAGAAATCTGAAACTAAACTGTTTAGGACTACGTTGGCTGGAGCTTCAAAGGTTACAAGAAAGAACAGGCTCCAAGCTAGTGATCGTAGGGTCACATGGACAGCCACTGCCGAGCAAAAGTGATAGTAAAATAATTTGGTATTGGTATCTGGTTGAATCAGTATTTGTATTTTGATAGACATAAAATGCTGCTGTTGCCAAGGCTATAGTGGCGCCTTTGCCCTGCCGAAATGGTTGTTTTACAGTGGCCGGCTTGATAGCATATGTAGGTGATTTGCTACATGGCCCTCATCCAGCCAATGTTTGACTATGGCTTACCGGTGTAGTTTAACGTTGCCCCATCTGAAATGGAAAAGATTCGGTAGTTTGAGAGGCAGTGTCTTAGGGTGCCCTTGGATGACAAATAACACTACAGTCGAAAAGCGCAAACTTAATTTTTTCAACCAGGTTCTGTACAACGGAGCCAAAATAATTAGAACAGATAATTTTTGTTTAAGTATATTCGAGGCCACATTGCAAAAGCGATGTCTTCGGCCAACTGCCCAAATTTTTGGTCTTCCTCGTCGTGCGTCGTCTCGAACCTGGAAGCTGGGATTCAGAGATTTTCTTGGCTGGAGCGTTGTTGTCCATTTGCTCGATATGACCGAGCCACTATAGTCGACGTGTTTTGGCTGTTTGGACTACATCCACATCTTGGTACAGCTCGTATAATTCACTATCGAATCTTGTCCTCCATTCGCCCTCTTCGCGTAAAGGACCAAATATCCGCCCTTTTTACTTATGCATAACTTGCGAGGGAAATCTGATCACCGATCCTGAAAGCATACTGGAGCGATGGGAAGTGTACTTTAATGAATTGCTAAATGGTCAGCTCACTGCAGAAGTGGAGGCTCCACTACTTCAAGAAGAATACCCTATGTTGCCGCCACCAAGCATAGAAGAGGTTGAGAAGGCTATAGGCCGGCTTAAACAGAACAAAGACCCGGGAGTCGATGGCATACCAGGCGAATTATTCCATCACGGCGGGCCAGCCTTACGTCAAGCAATTCACGATATTATAGTACAGGTATGGGAGCAGGAAGAAATGCCAGAAGACTGGCGAAAAGGTTTAATATGCCCCATACATAAGAAGGGAGATGTCACAACGTGCAGCAATTATAGAGGTATCACGTTGTTGAGTACCGCCTATAAGATACTCTCCTCTATCCTACAAGACCGGATAACCCCATACGCTAAAACCGTCATCGGGCAATATCAGTGTGGTTTCATTCCAGGCAAATCAACAACTGATCAGATCTTTACCCTTAGGCAGGCGATGGAAAAATGTCTAGAATTTAACATCCCAACATACCATCTGTTTATAGACTTTAAGGCCGCCTATGATAGCATAGCCAGGGTAGAACTTTACAAAGCCATGAGAGAATTCGGCATCCCAAATAAATTGACATGACTATGTAGGTTGACCATGACCAACGTAACAAGCCAAGTAAAAATAGCCGGATTGCTATCCAGACCAATCAACATCTTTAATGGACTCCGACAAGGGGACGGTTTGGCCTGCCTCCTCTTCAACCTGGCGTTGGAGAAAGCAATCCGTGACTCTGGCACGGCAACACGAGGGACCATCGTCAACAGGTCCAGCCAGTTACTGGCTTACGCAGACGACATCGATATCATCGGAAGAACCGAACAAGCTGTACACGATTCCTTCATCCAGATCGAGCAGGCGGCACAAAATCTGGGGCTGCACATTAGTGAAGGTAAAACAAAGTACATGGTGGCGTCGAATGCGAGAGGAACAGTTGGTCAAACAATCAAGGTAGCGGAGCACGAATTTGAAGTGGTGCAATCCTTTAAATACCTTGGGTCAATAGTAGCAGCCGATAACAACATAGAAGAAGAAATACGCGGGCGGCTTCTCAAATCCAACAGAGCCTACTATAGTCTGTCAAAGCTCTTCAAATCCAGAAATCTCACCATAACTTCAAAACTGCTGCTGTACAGGACCATGGTCCTGCCAGTACTCACATATGGATCCGAGACTTGGGTGCTTAGCAAAAGGCACTCCGACCTCTTAGCTGCGTTCGAGAGAAAAGTCTTAAGGAGAATTGTTGGCCCCATATGTGAGGAAGGACGATTCCGGAGACGGTACAATCATGAATTGTACGCAATCTACCTAGAAGCAGATATCGTGACAAAAATTAAGCTCGGTAGACTCCGGTGGGCAGGGCACCTAGCTCGCATGAGCGAAGAGGAACCTGCTCGGAAAGTTCTTTGTGGTACATTCTATGGTAGACGACAGCGTGGTAGACCATGCTTGCGCTGGAGAGATGGCGTAGACCAGGACGCCCGAAGCCTTGGGGTGCGCAACTGGATGGCGTCGGCTAGAGACCGGGATAGGTGGAGGGACTTGTTGAAAGAGGCCAGGACCGGAACCCGGTTGTCGAGCCGATGATGATGATGATGATAACTTGCCTTATAGGTACTATAAGGCAAGTTATGCATTCGTAAAAAAAATCTAACTCGAGATTTTGATCAAAGTTGACATTACGATGATAGCGAAAACCAAAAAAGTGGGTCTCGCAATTCTGTCTGTCTGTCTGTCGGTTCGACTACAGCCTAAACGGCTCAGCCGATTTTCTTCAAACTTGGTAGATATGGGTTTTAATTTTTTACCCCCGTACGTTTTTTTCTATTTTTTTTAAGACCAAAAATAACGGTACCTGCCATACGATTTTTTTTCGAAATTTTATAAATATTTTTTTTTCTCAAAAACTGTCCCGCAGAATTAAAAAAAAAAATTCGAAAAACTTGATTTGGTTAAAACTATGTAGCTAATGGTTGAAAAAAATTTTTCAAAAAATAGTTATTTTCGGTAGCCCCCCCTGGGTCCATTTTTTTTGTTTTTGATTTTCTTGAAAACGGTACAGCCGATTTTAATAATTTTTTTACGCAAAAGCTCCTCCAAAGTTTGAATATTATTACATATTCAAATTTTCAATTTTTAATTTTTTGGATTTTAAAAAAAAAATTCAAAATTTTTTTTTGGAAACTCAATATTTCGAAAACCCCATGCTCCATTTTTTTCAAACTTGGCAAATAAAAGTTTCTTAATATAATCTACAAGATTTGAGAAAAAAATTTTTGTTTTATCTAAAACTAACGGTACCTTCCATACAAATTTTAAAAAATGATTTTCGAAAATCGCATTTCGCTCGAAAACGGTTCCGAGAATTTTGCTAAAATTTTTTTCTTTTAATTAAGTTTTACGATCTATAATCAAATAAAAAAAAATTTGAAATCAAGATATTACTGACTGTACCTACAATAGAACGATTTTTTCGAATTTTGAATTTCTCATTATCGACTTAACGGATTTTAATGAAATTTTGTATAAAAAAGCTCCTAAAAAGTTTAAAAAACATTGTATTTAAAAACTTAAGAAAAAATATTTTTTCAATTTTTAGAAAAAAAAAGTTTTTTTTTTTTTGAAAAATTCGATATCTCAAGAACGGCTTAGTATTTTTTTTTGGAAATTAGACTTTTATTCGTACAATAATAAAAACTTAAGGTTGGCGTACCAAAATTTTTTCTTAAAAATGTTTTAAAAATTTTGTACATAAAAGCTTATTTTTTTAAGGAACCACTACAACGACTTATAATTTTTGTTCGTGCATAAATTCATATTTGCATATCATTCTGTTTTTATCTGTTACTACTTAAAGAATTTAAAAAAAATCATTTTATCCTTATGAACAGTTTTCTCTAATAACATTCGTTTTTAAAATTCCTAGTCTCTTACATAGGAGCAAGTTCGTGCGACCCAGTCGTGCATTTTATTTTAATTATCGTCCAGCACTCGGCGCCGTAGAGTAGAACTGGTAAAATTAGAGTTTTGTATAGCGTGCACCTTGTTTTTCGATTTATTTGGCCAAACCAAAGCAGCGGTTCGCTAGGGTAATTCTTCGTCGGATTTCCAGTAAGATGTCGTTCGTGGAAATGATGTTTGTCCCGAGGTAGGTGAACTCCTTGACTACCTCGAAATTACTGCTCCCAAACGGTGACGTTTTGTCCTAGGACCTAGGCGATGGAAAGCTGAGGCTTTGTTTCTTGATAGCATAAACTTTGTTTTGTCCCTATTCACTTCAAGACCAACGCGTTTCGCCTGTTCATCAATAGCTGTGAATGCTTCTAGCACAGCTCGCTTGGAGCGGCCGATGATGTCGATGTCGTCTGCATAGCCAAGCAGTTGGGAAGACCTGTTGAAGAAAGTGCCTTACAGCTTAACATCACTCTTGCGAACTACCTGCTTCAGGATTAGGTTGAAGAATTCACATGATAGCGCATCTCCTTTTCTGAACCCTGTTCACGCCTGGAATAGCTCGGATGTGCTCGGATGCTGTGTCATGCGGCATAACTGGATCAGTTTTTTTCGGGATCCCGAGACTTGATCTATCGTTGATCTGCCTGGCCGGAAGGCACACTGGTACGTGCCGATCATAGTGTTGCAGAAAGGTTTTAGACACTCACATAGTACGGTGGATATGATCTTGTAGGCAACATTAAGCAGAGATATGCCTCTGTAGTTTTTGCAGGACATACGATCGCCTTTTTTTATAGATTGGGCATTTGGAGCTATTTGACAAGTCGTCGGGCATATTTTCCTCCGCCCAGACTTGGTTGATGAGCTGATGCATGCACTCTATCAGGACATCTCCTGCATACTTGAAGAGTTCCGCAGGTAGGCTTTCCGACCCTGCGGATTTGTTGTTCTTAAGCTTGTGGATTGCTTTCTTAACCTCTTCAGTACTGGGTAGTGGGACTGGATCTTCATTAACTGCTCTTATGCGTCTTTGCTCTCCTGTGGCTTCCTATAAATGATGCTCATTAAGCAGCTGCTGGAAATGCTGCTTAAACACGTCTACAATTCCCAGTGCTTCGGTGACTAGGTTCCCTTCGCTGTTTCGAAGAGCTTGCGTGCCGGTCCTATGACCTGATGCCAGATTCTTGGTTGTTTTGTAGAACCGGCGTGCTAGACTCCTCGATATACCTGAGTTGAGAAGCTGCGGATGCTCTTTTCTTTCAGCGCAGGGTTTTTTTTCTCTTTACTTCTCTTTTCACGGTACTCCTCTTTTGCTGCTCTTGTTTTCCGTTGCAGCATTTGCATATACAAAGTATACAAACCAAAAATTCTTGCCGTGGCTGTTCTAATCTTATATTACCTTAAGTTGTTTTAATTTCTTTAAGTTTAAATAATATTGGCCGAAATCAATTAGAATTAAGGTATAGTACAACTTAGAGCGCGTGCATAGGACTTGTCGTAAGTAGTATTTCATTGATAACAAGGCTAGTTTTTGCGAATTTTTGCCAAGTTTCAAGAAAATTCTATGAAAATGATAAAGAAAAAAAGGATCTTGTGTTAAATTCTAGCTACCAAAATATATTCCCCAAAAATATAAGATATTAAATAGGAATGATCAAAACTTTCTTCCCTCTTTTAAAGGTTTAGATTTCAGCAGAGAACAAAGATGTATTTACATAATGCATATACTTCTTGCAGTAGAAACTGATCCAGAGGATGTAGTCTTGGTTAACAACGTTCTTCCTACCGAGAATTTTTAGGTAAAATTGGATAGTTCAAAGATATATCCCAGTCAGTTTGTTCAAAGCAAAGGTGCTTATTCACCAAACTATCTTTTTAATGATATTAAAATAAGAAAAATATAATCGAAAAAAGGGTATATTTATGGATTCTTTAAAATAAACCTTCAGTAACTCCATTACGTAGAAAAGACGGTAATCTTCTCTTGATTTAAATAAGACCCCAGTTTACCTCCTGTCGGTGGTCATTAAGGTTTTGAAAGGGGCAGAATTATGTATGCTTTTTCTATCTGGATGTAAAAAGTCGAAAACCTCTTTTATCTCTCATAGGGTAAGAGATTTTAATACCACTCAATCGATTATTATTTATGCACTTACATTAGAGAAACAAAATCCCTCTGGTAGCACGCGTTTCATAATACCTACGCTATTTTTGGTTATTTTTTTTTAAATGGGATGCAAAGATAAATACAAACAAAAACTGTAAAGATCAACGGGCATAAATCGATTTGAATAAAGATTCTGTTGTTCGAAATGCTCGCACGTTTATTGTCTATTTGAAACACCCTGTTCATTCGAATAACTTAATAAGGTTCTGGGTTAAAATTGATGCCAAAACAAAAATTAAGAAAATTTACTGTAAACAAAAACATAGCTTAATTATTTTAAAATGGCCTTACGTAACCAAAAAAGGCATTTGAAAGAATTGAGTAGAGAAACACGTTTTTCATCATAACTTTTGATTTTCATCTAGATTGGGTTATTTTTTTTAAATCAAAATAAAGCTCTCGTATGTAGAAAATTTATGAAATACTTGAGCATGTTCAAACTTTAACAAAAAAAAAATCGCATAACTGGGTCGCACGAACTTGCTCTTATGTAAAAGATTAAGAATTTAAAAAATTAATGTTTTTAGAGAAAACTGTTCATAATCATAAAATTAATTTTTTAAATGACTAAAACAACTCCTATAGTAGTTGGAGCTAAAAACAGGATGCCATGTGATTCAAGCAAATATTAGCTTATGCAAGAACATACTGTTTTTTTTTTTAAGTAAGCAAAAATATGCAAAATTTTTAAAATATTTTTAAAAAAAAATTTTAGCTCGCCAATTTAAAGCTTTTATTATTGTTCGAATAAAAATTAAATTTACAAATAAAAATATTGGGCCGTTTCTGAGATATCGAATTTTCCAAAAAAAAAAATATTTTTTTTCAAAAATTCAAAACAAAATATTTTTTTCTTAAAGTTTTGAAATGCAATGTTTTTCAGATTTTTTAAAAGCTTCTCTATAAAATTTCTTATTAAAATCCGTTATGTTGATAATGAGAAATTCTAAATTTGAAAAATCGTAGATCAGTAATGTCTTGATTTATTTTTTTTTATTAAATTATAGATCGTAAAAATTAATCAAAAAAAAAAAAATTTATCAAAATTCTAGGAACCGTTTTCGAGAAAAATACAATTTTCGAAAACCATTTTTTAACATTTGTACCGTGGGTACCGTTATTTTTAGTTAAAACAAAATTTATTTTCTCAAATCCTGTAGATTATATTGAAAAACTTTTATTTATCAAGTTTAAAAAAATCGATCATGGGGTTTTCGATATACATATTGAGTTTCCAAGAAAAAAGTTTGAATCCAAAAAATAAAAAATTGAAAATTTGTATATTTAATAATATTTAAACTTTGGAGGAACTTTAGTATAAAAAAAAAATTAAATCGGTTGTACCGTTTTCGAGAAAATCAAAAACAAAAAAAAATAATTCCAGGGGGGGCTATTACAAATAACCATTTCTTGGAAAATTTTGTTCAACCATTATTAAGTGGAAACTAAACGAAATCTTATGATTTTTTTTAAATTTGTGCGACAGTTTAAAAAAAATATTTATAAAATTTCGAAAAAAATCGTATGACAGGTCTTAAAAAAAAAGAAAAAAAAGTGCGGGGGGACAAAATTAAAAGTGATATCTACCAAGTTTAAAGAAAATTGGCCGAGCCCTTTAGGCTGTAGTGGAAAAGACAGACACAGAATTGCGAGCTCCACTTTCTTGGTCTTCGTTATCATCGCAATGTCAACTTTGATCAAAATCTCGAGTTCGTTTTTTTTTACCAATGCATAACGTGCCTTATGCTATTTATGACCAAGGTCGATCTTATTTTATTGTCATTTCGCTGGGAATAAATTTTGTCAGTTGGTATTTGACAGTCATAGAGAGTGGTCGAAAACAATTTATTTGGGAAGAACCCAAAGAAGTCGATTCCGCGCCGTTGATAAGATCTCGCACTTTCGCAGACTTCAACTTGACGAATTTTGTGTAGGGACTTATCCACACAGGATCCAGCTGACCCAGAAAACTCAAAGTTTTTTACCATAGACATTTGTTCGCTGATGTTTGGAAGAATACCCAATTTTGACCGAAAATTCATCTTTATAGATGAGCTGCATTTTTTTATGAATGGCTTTGTTAACACGCAAAATGTCCATATATTGGACGTTACCATCACACGAGGTTCATCAGGTGGCAAAGCATCCCTATAAAAGTGACCGGTTGGTTTGGAGTTTGGGCCTGCGGTGTCATAAGTCCGTCTTTTTTCGAAAACGACGTTGGTGAGCCGGTAAGCGTCAATGGCCAGCGCTACAGAACCATCACTTCTAATTTTGTATAGCCCAAATTGAACTACATGAGCCCGGACGACATGTGGTAAGAGCATGCAGAACTACGTGCCACTCAGCAGACACCGTACGATTGACATTCTGCAAGACGATTTAAGAGTGAGGTTATCACTTGCAGAGGTGACGTGAATTGGCCACTACTGTCATGTGGGATTTCCTGTAGTCGCAGGCCTAGGCGAATAAACCACATTGATGCTCTAAACGCGAACGTAACAAAGGCCATCGCTCAAATTCAGCCGGATCTATGTGGAAAAATTCATTGGAAAAGACGATGGGACGATAACCTTTTTTGGAAACATTTTTTAAACCATTAACTGGCTTTTACTAAATAAAATTTTAGAATTTTTTTTTTCAAATCTTTCGAACAGTTTTTGGAAAAAAAAATTCTAAATTCTTTAATTTCGAAAAAAAGTGTATGACATGTTTTGTTATTTTTGCTCCTTAAAAAAATGTTATCTACCAAGTTTTAAGAAAATCGGCCGAATCGTTTAAGCTGTAGTTGAGAGACAGCCTAGCAAAATTATTGTAAGACCCATTTTTTTCGTCGTCTGGCCAAAATCTCGAGTTTGATTTTTTTCACAAATGCATTACTCGTAGTACTTCCCTACGGAATATTGATTTGTTTTCAAAATATGAAAAGTAACCCTAATTAAAGAAACACCAATGTGTGTCTGAGATACCCTTAACTTTCCCTCATAATCATTCGAAGCGCTGTTTTCTTGACTTATCGCTTTCTTCTCATTTTATTATTAACACGCACACTCTGTTAATCTTAATCCAACACACACAACACACATAAATATTATTTGATAAATTCCTCTACTCCGAAGAAAACTTCATCCACAAATTACTTTGATTGACACTAATCGGCTTTCCAATTGAAGGCTTAACAAAGAGCGTGGTTTTCTAAATTTGTTTGACCTTACGTTGATGTCCTTAAATAAGTTAAGAGAACCTTGAAGCTTTGCCAATGGTAACAGCAAAGAGCAAGCAACTTATTGTAGATGTCTGCCGCCGACAGCTGCGTCGCGGCCGCGCCGCCCGCATCATTGAAAATATTTCCAAAATGTATTTCTAATAATTATGGCACGAGCTCATCGTACATTTAATTGGTTTTTTTAAACAATTATAATTAAATTGTTGGCGTCTAATTGGATTTGAAGAGTTTTATCTGGAATTAGATTAAACGGGTAACACTTTTGTTTGTACTGAAGATATCAATCAATTTTGCTAAGAGACTTTGAGGATTTGAAGATATTAATTCTTAATCAATCATAAGAATTTTAATTAAAATCTTTTTAATTTGAAATGTGATGAGCTCCCAGTTTTGAATATTAGATAATATTATTTTTTTTTTGCATGAACCTGGCAAAGTATTGCTTGCAATATTGTTTGCTTTTTTTTTAAATAATAATGAGTAATGTAATGAAATGAAAGCATTTTCAACTTACTTAACTAATTAGTATTTTTCTTTTAACTCAAGATTTAATCAGTTAAAGCTAGAGAAATTAAGGGATCTTCAATTGGCGGGGGTAGATTTTGAAGGCCCCGGCGGCCAAGTTGCTTTGGCGACATCTGTCAAATCTATTGTTTATTATTAATTGATAATGATGTCAAATTACCATGGCAAGTTACACGATTGAACAGCACGACCAAATGATAAAACTTAATTATCAAAATGAGTGTTTGCTTGTGCAAAATTCTCTGGTATTCCTTCTTAAGAACCTAACATATGGTTTACTTGTTTACTACATAGTCATAGTGACAAGTAAAAGAAAACTGACGATGCAATACCACTCATAATTGTTTTTTACTTGCGACTTATAGGTACTATAAGGCAAGTTATGTATTCGTGAAAAAAATCGAACTCGATATTTTGATCAAAATTGACATTACGATGCTAGCGAAGACCAAAAAAGTGGGTCTCGCAATTCTGTCTGTCTGTCTGAAGGTTCTACTACAGCCTAAACGGCTCGGCCGATTTTCTTCAAACTTGGTAGATATGGGTTTGGATTTTTTCCCCCCACACGTTTTTTTAAGACCAAGAAAACGGTAGCAGCCATACGAATTTTTTTTTCGAAATTTTATAAATATTTTTTTTCTCAAAAACTGTCCCACAGATTTTTAAAAAAAAAAAATCAAAAAATTTCATTTTTAAAGGTAATGGTTGAAAAAAAATTTACAAGAAATGGTTATTTTTGGTACTCCCCTTGGAACCATTTTTTTGGGTTTTTAATTTTTTCAAAAACGGTACCACCGATATTGATCATTTTCAATTTTTTTTTTTTTGAAAACTCAATATTTCGAAGATCCCATTCTCGATTTTGTCAAAACTTGATAAATAAAAGTTTTTTAATATAAATTATAAGATGTAAGAAAAAAAAATTAAATTAGCTAAAATTAACGGTACCCTCCATACAAATGTTAAAAAATGGTTTTCGAAAAACGTATTTTTCTCAAAAACTGTTTCGAGAACTTTGGTAATTTTTTTTTTCTTTTGATTTATTTTTACGACCAATAAATAAAATAAAAAAAAAACTGAAATCATGATGTTACTGACTGTACCTACCATAGAACCATTTTTTCAAATTTAGAATTTTTCATTATCGACAAAACGGATTTTAATGAATTTTTTTATAGAGCAGCTTCTTAAAAGTTTGAAAAACATTGTATTTCAAAATAATAATAATTTTTGAGTTTTTGAAAAAAGAATTATATATTTTTTTTTTTTGAAAAATTCGATATCTCAGAAACGGCTCCATATTTTTGTTTGTAAATTTAATTTTTATTTGAAAAATAATAAAAACTTTAAATTGGCGTAGCAAAACTTTTTCTTAAAAATGTTTTAAGAGTTTTGTATATAAAAGCTTGTTTTTTTTAAGAAACCAGTACAGACTAATAATTTTTGTTTTTGCATAAGCTAGTATTTGCTTGAATCACATGGCATCATGGCTCCAACTACTAAAGGAGTTGTTAAAGCCTATTAAATTAAATAAACGACTGGGTCGCACGAACTTGCTCCTAAGAAATAGACTAGGAATTTTAAAAACGAAAGTTAATAAAGAAAACTGTTCATAAGGATAAAATTAATTTTTTTAAATTCTTTTAGTAGTAGGAGATAAAAACAGAATCTGTACACAATTGATGCAGTTTTTTTTTTTTAAATCGATAAATTATAGTGAGAGAAAACAACACTTTGGCAAACTCTGTAACAAGAAACTAATCGGTGATGAGTTTGATTTTTACATAAACTCTCCACGGAGTAGCCTCTTAATTATATGTTTTTTTTATAGTTTCTAATGTAATGACTTACTAATATTGTTGTGTATGAATGAAAATGAACTATAGAACTAAATATTATGACTAAAATTACGCATTACCGAATATAATATTTACATACTTACAGTATAATTAAAATTATATACTTTTTATTAAATTCTATTTCATTTTCTAAAACAAAAACAAACAAAGTGTACATTTTAAAGAAGCGTAAACATTTTGTGTAACTTTCAACATTCACTTGAAAAATTAAGTGAATTTCCAAAATAAGAAAGTTGGAAGGAAGTTGGAATGCTATGCAAATATGAATTTATGCAAGAACAAAAATTATAAGTCGTTGTAATGGTTCCTTTACTGCTAAATACTCATTTTCCAGGCAGCTTACTAATGGTAGGAAATATGATAGAGAGAATACCTCTAAGGCCTAACCGGGAAGTTTGGAAGATAGCTTCGACTATCTGTTCAGGCAATAGGATTGAATGGGCGTTAAGTACCTTTCAACCTTTCAAATCACCGGGCGTAGATGGCATCTTTCCTGCGCTTTGCAGAAAGGTAAAGAGGAAATAATGCCCTATCTTATTAAACTGCTTCGAAGTTGTATTGCACTTGGGTACATACCAAGTCTATGGAGAAGAGCAAAGGTAATTTTCATTCCCAAAGTGAGGAAAAAAGATACCACATATCCTAAGTCATTCAGGCCAATAAGCCTAACATCCTTCTTACTGAAAACTTTGGAAAAGGTAATTGATAACTTCATTAGATCGGAAGTATTAGTAAACATGCCCCTAAATCACCGTCAGCATGCTTACAGAGCGGGTAGGTCCACAGAAACCGCTCTGTATGAACTAACGAATATAATACAGAAAGCTTTAGATATTAAAGAAACGGCATTATGCGCCTTCCTTGATATTGAGGGGGCCTTCGACAACACCTCTCACGAAGCAGTTCATTCGGCTCTAGAAAGGAAGAGTGTTCCTAGCACTATAGTCAGATGGATAAGTAAAATGCTTAGCACAAGAACGGCTGAAGCATACGCAGGACTAAACGTCCAGAAAGTCATCACAACAAGAGGCTGTCCGCAGGGAGGGGTATTATCACCCTTGCTGTGGAGTCTTGTAGTTGATGAATTACTAGAAAGTCTAACCTCCCAAGGGATTCGATTTATTGGCTTTGCTGATGACATCGTTATAACGGCACTGGGGAAATACGAAGAAACTCTCTGTGATATAGTCCAGAGAGGACTGTCTATAACCAAGAAATGGTGTATATCTGTGGGACTTAACATCAATCCTACCAAAACAACGATAGTACCATTTACCAGTAAAAGACTTTTACCTCGCATGAAACCCATTCGGTTGGCGGGAGATGTAATCGACACCCAGAGGGAGGTCAAATATTTAGGAGTTACACTAGATAGCAAACTCCTCTGGAACAAGCATGTCGAAATAACTGTCGGGAAAGCCACAAAGGCCCTCATGATATGCAAGAGACTTGCAGGTAAATCATGGGGCTGCAAACCAAACATCATAAGATGGATGTACACCATGATGGTAAGACCCATCATTACCTATGGGGCAATTGCATGGCATAAAAGAACCGAACTAAACACAACTAGGAAATCACTAGACAAATTGCAAAGGCTTGCGTGTATATGCATAACAGGAGCAATGAGAACATGCCCTACAGCAGCGATGGAAACCATCCTTCATCTGACGCCACTACACGTGGTCATTGAAAATGCTGCTAAGGGAGCCATAATGAGATTTGCCAAGGAGGGTACTGGGATGGGTAAAATTATTGGAAACAGGGAAAAAGATTCGATAATCCGGTCCTCAGTAACAAACCTCATTGACATCCCAAGAGATGGTATGATCAAAAGATATAACTTCGAAAAACATTTCAAAACGGAGTTAAGCTGCAAAAAAGACTGGCTAGGCGAAACAATAAACTATAGTCTTAAAGAAAATACCATCAAATGGTACACAGATGGGTCGAGGACGGCTGAAGGGACTGGTGCTGGAGTTTTTGGGCCTAGAACTAAACTCTCCTTACCGATGGGACAGTCCACTAGCATATTCCAGGCAGAAGTAAATGCCATAGGCATATGCGCTGGAAGAAACCTCGATAGAAAATATAAAAACCAAAACATTGCCATCATGTCAGACAGTCAGGCTGCACTAAAAGCAATAAGCTTCTACACCATCAGCTCCAAACTTGTTTGGGAATGCGTGATTAAGCTTAATAAACTGGGCAAGAATAACACTGTCACGCTTCATTGGGTACCAGGCCACGTTGGTGTCCAGGGCAACGAAGTGGCAGACTCCTTAGCAAAAATAGGTGCATCGACATTCGACACCCCTTACAGGGCCAGAGCCCTACTGCGGAATAGGAGAAAACGTTATCAAAAACAAAATCAAAACAGAAGAGGAGATAAAAAGATCAAAGATCTGGAAAGAACTCCCTAAGCTAAGACAGGCAAAACTCCTACTCGGGGAAGAGACACCTGACCACATACTGGGGAAATGTGATGCACTCGTGAGTCATAGGCACAGGTATCTGGGCAAGCACAACATAAAAGAGAGTGAATTATCATCCCTTAAAATACTCCAAATACTTCGATTCCTCAGAGGAGCAGATTTGGAGGAAGAACTGTAGTAATGAGCCAACCTCATCTAGTTCTAGATGGGCAACACAATAGATGTTTAGGTCGCAGTGTTTTTATATCCCAATTTATTCATTCATTCATTCAATGGTTCCTTAAAAAACAAGCTTTTATGTACAAAATTTTTAAAACATTTTTAAGAAAAAATTTTCGTACGCCAACTTTAAGTTTTTCTTATTTTACGAATAAGAGCTAAATTCCCAAGAAAAATATTAAGCAGTTCTTGAGATATCGAATTTTCCAAAAAAAAAAAAACACTTTTTTTTTTTAAATTGAAAAAATAGTTTTTTTTTTAATTTTGAAATGCAATGCTTCTTTATAAAAAAAATTCATCATAATCCGGTATGCCGATAATGAGAACTTCAAAATGCGAAAAATTCATTCTTAGGTAGGTACAGTCAGTAATATCTAGATTTCAAATTTCTTTTATTAAATTATAGACCGTAAAAATTAATCAAAAGAAAAAAATTTTACCAAATTCTCGGAACCGTTTTCGAGAAAAATACGATTTTCGAACACCATTTTTTAACATTTGTACGCAAGGTACCGTTAGTTTTAGATAAAACAAATTATTTTTTTTTCTCAAATCTTGTAGATTATGTTAAGAAAATTTGAATTTTTTTTTAAATCAAAAAAAATAAAAATTGAAAATTTGAATATGTAGTAATATTTATACTTTAGAGGTGCTTTAGCATGACAAAACTGATTTAAATCGGTTGTACCGTTTTCGAGAAAATCAAAAACTATGCACCCAGGGGGGCTACCAAAAATAACAATAATTTTTTGGAATTTTTTTTCAACCATTGGTTTTAACTAAATGAAATTTAAAAAAAAATTTTTTTTAAATTCTGTGGGACAGTTTTTGGAGAAAAAAATATTTATAAAATTTCGAAAAAACCGTATGGTAGGTACTGTTATTTTTGGTCTCAAAAAAAAAAAAGAAAAAAAAACGTGTGGGGGGAAAAAAATCAAAACCCATATCTACCAAGTTCAAAGAAAATCGGCCGAGCCGATTAGGCTGTAGTCGAACCGACAGACAGACAGACAGAATTGCGTAATGTCAACTTTGATCAAAATCTCGAGTTCGATTCTTTTTTTTTGAATGCATAACTTGCCTTATAAGTATTATCTACCTACAAGTCGCAAGTAAAAATGAATTGTATGCTTATGAACAGTTTTTCTCTAATAACATTCATTTTTGAAATTCTTAGTCGTTTACATAAGAGCAAGCTCGTGCGACCAAGTCGTGCATTATTTTTTTTTTTTTTTTGTAAAAACCGGACGAAACACTTCGAATATCTCAGTTCCAACTCGTATTCATTGACACTCCTGTTGTAAGCTCGATAGATAAAACCAATTTACTTGCAGCACAGTTTGCTGTTATTTTTACGCTACCAGAGAGTGACATGACTCCTCCTGCACTTGAGAGCGTAAACAATTTTATGGGACGAATCTTCTTTCGCACTCGTGCGATTGCTAGAGTACTAAAGGATGTTGACATTCACAAATTCGCTGGCCCGGATATTACCCCTGCTATTGTTCTGAAGTTCTCTTTCCGAGTGGATGGAAAAGAGCATTTGACCAGCCTGTCCCTAACAAAGGGGAATCCTCCTCCCCCTCTTACTATCATCCAATTGCACTCCTTCCTTCCAAGGTCATGGAAACATTGATCAATTTTCAGCTTAAGAAATATCTTGAGGAACGAAAGCTTCTTAATGACCATTAGTATGGCTTTCGTAGCAATAGGTCCACTGCTGATGACATGCTTTATCTCACCGAACAGTGGAACAAATCTTTATATCGTTTTGGAGAAAGTAAGATTATTGCACTTGATATTTCAAAGACATTTGATAGAGTTTGACATCAAGCTACTTTATCGAAATTTCATGCTTTCTAATCCACTAAATTGCTTCGCTGACGACAGTATCTACCCTCAGCTTTTTATATTCGTTTTTAGATTTACATCCTTGTCCTTCGACTGTTGATCTGGAACGGCACCGTATGATAAGCTCATTAAATTCTGATCTTGACAGCATTGTCCAATGGACAGCTATCAGTTCTAGGTATTGTATCACAGACAATCTATTGTGGCGTGACTAGAGGTCGTCAAAAACGCTTCTAAATGTTTAGGTTTTCTCCGCCGCCGAAGCAAGAATTTTTTAAAACCCTTCTGATCTGGCTGTAATACAGTAAAATACCCGGTTGCATTCCTTCCCTCAAACAATAAAACCGTAATACCCCTACTTCTAGGAATGCTCATCAGTTTGAGCCCAATTTCTAACCTACTCTCAAGTACAGAGATTTCTTTTTACCCGCACTACACGAATGTGGAATGCTTTACCCGGATCAATATTTCCCACTCATTGCAATGTGCAGACATTCAAAACAAATGTGCATCGGTATCTCCTTTCTAATCCTATCCTACTTTCCCAATTGCTCGCACTGTGCTTAACATTATAAGGGTATTCACAACCCCTTGAGTGCGCATATAATATGTATAAGAAAACATTCCGTCTCTCGGTTCTTTCCGTTTATCCATCCAAGTGTTAGTCCATTTTTAACTTGTAATATTTTCTTCGATCAAGTCTTAAAATCCAACCCACATGAGTGTAGAGTTTTTAAATTCCCATTCAGTTAGAATGGTTCAAAAAAAAATAGTTCTATACAATAAAACATATAAAAATTCAAAGATAAACATTGCATCACATCGTATAATTAAAGTCGAAGAATTTCATTTTTAACTGTTTTGCAGTAATTTTTGACCGTAACTTAATCAATCAACACCCATCGAAAGAGAAAAACTCATCTCAGCCACCACACCATCATCTTTGGATAGCTATGGCTATGGCGATGGCAATGGCGACACCCGTAACGGCCTTACATACTGCACGAACGGTATTCGTATAGTGTTCCCCCTAATTTATTTGCTCGTAGAACTTTTTAGCTCCCTCGCGTCGTTAATGAGCAAAAACTAATCCAACTAAGCGGCATCGTCTCTCACTCCTACACCATGATGATGTCGATAGTTTATTTTAAGCACTCCGAATTCCCAAAAGAACATAGAAAAGTATTCTCTGTTAGCTGAGCGAGTAGGTAACCATGATGGCCCACGCTCGAGAAAAAACCTATACCCTTTCCAGTACCCAGCGCACTTAATTTATGTCTTTCAATAGAGCTCTTGCAATGTGATGCAATTCACTTCTGTCGAGCAATCCCTCTTACATGATGTTTTCAAAAGTTTATCCTGATAGCTTCCGAACTGTGAGTGGGAGGACGCGGGGTTGGTTGGGAACGCAGGGAAATTTCATTCGGGTGCGCTTTTTACGACGACTTCAGCGTGGATGAAGAAATATTTGTTTGGAAATATGAATTCGTTGGTTTGGAGTTCTTAACTGTTTTTAGTTTTAGTGCTCTATGGATGGGTTAATGGCTGACATCGTGATCGTTAGTTTAGGGTTTTTGTTTTTATTTTGTTACTTTGAGACACAATGTCTTGAGACTTCTTTTTTCATTCATGGAGGCTTCTTAAAGTTCAAGAATAGGATTTCTTTTTAAATTCTCTGTGCAAGGTATTTTGAGATTTTTTTTTATAATTGGCACACACTCAAGGGGTTCTGATTTCTGAATACCCTATTAATGTTTTCACATAAGACGAGTGCTCAGGAAGGGGAGAGAGAATTAAGTACGAAATAACGATGTACATTTTTTTAAAATGTCTGTAAGTATATTAAAATGAAAAGAAAAAAGATACGGTTAAAGAAGAAATTTCTATACTAAACGGAAGGTCTGAAGTTAGGCTCGGGGGTATACTGATGGGCATACCAGACGGAGCGGGTATTATGCTGAAATTGCTTTAGGGTGAGGAATGCAGCTGGCTATTTGATTAGAGTTATGTTTGAAGAAGTAGCGATAAAACAGTGATAAGCCACAGTCATTTCTACAATATATTAATGAAACAACTGTTTCCGAAATTGCTATGTGTCACGTTTCAACTTTAAAGTTCTATTCTGGGTGCTGTATTCTATTTCCAGTAATGGTTTGGATGTATGAAATCTAACATAAAAGTTATACTCTAGTTTTGGGCGTATGTAGGTACATATGCTTTATAAACAGTTGCCATATCAGAAGAGGACGAAAGTTCTTGTAACTTCTTAGCAAACATAGGCGGTACTAGCAATATCTAACACATATGTTGTTATTCCACAAAAGTGGGTCAGTACCGCGCATATCAAGGATCTTAAGTTTTCTTGATAAAAGTTCCATTCATGTATAATGGTAAGAGGGTTTATTCGTAAGCCGCTTTAACGGCAGCTATGCGTTTTGGAAGAATTAAATTCCACATGATTATCAATACTTCTGTCGTAAACTGCGACAAAATCTTTCCACTGAGTATAATATTTTATCTTTTTAATGAAATACAACAGCTGGATCATTTAATGATTAATAGTTTATTTTTATTATCTGAGTATTGTAAGCAAAAAACATAAAAGAATTTACTTTTTAGTGGCCAAGAAGTGTTCCCTTCAGTATTCTCTTCTTTTTATAAATGAATTCATTCCCGCCTGGACAGCTGCCACGCCACTTTTCGTTTTCGTAGTATTTTTGGTGTGTTCGTTTAAAAATTTGATGTCGGAACTTTCTCGCTCTGTTCCACTACATATTCATCCATGACAACTTCATTTAACGATACTGCTAAAATCTGAATGTAATGATATCAGTTTATTTTCCCGTTGCAGTTTCACATAAAAATAACTAGGAGGTGAATATGGAAAAGGGTCTGTAGTTTCAGACAAGAGACCATGTATAAAAATAAGACATAGTGTCGCCGACAAGGCAGAGGATTGGGTCATACACTTGTTCATTTTCAGAACCTCAGATTTATAACGATCCAAAACAGATTGGATTGGACAGTCGGAAAAGTGACTGCTAATCCAGCAAAGGAGTGATACGTTGATACCAAAATAATGCACTTTCAATAACATACCAAATTCTATCCAATGCTTTAAATGTATCAAACAACTTTTCGGTGAGAAAAGCCATTAAATCAACAGTCGATCTACTTTAGCGAAAGTCGTACTGTTGAACATTTAGAAGCTTTTCCTCAAGTTATTGGATAAGGCGTCGATTGATCAGCGTTTCCATCATCAAAGAAGGGATTTTAGAGCGATTGGTCAGTAACTGGAAAGTAAAGATGGATCGTCTTCTTAAGTAATTGCTTACACAAATGGTTTTTTCCATTCAGAGGGAAAATGGCTTGAAGAATAAGGTACACAGCATACGCTTTGTACCCATATTACGATATACCATTGGGACCAGCAGATTTTGTGAAAGTCGATATTTTTGAGTACCCTAGCAACTGTAAGAGTTCGAAAATGTATTGGTCCTTAGAAAAAGTGTACGTTCTCAAGTACAGGTGGGATCCTGTCGAATCATTCTTCAAACTCACTGGCCTTGCTAATAGACTTACCAACAGGTTTATCATTGAAGAAGAGTGTAGGAACCAATGAAGATTTTGAATTGTTGGTCTTAGGTAAAAAAGAAAAGAATGTGTTAGGGATAAATACTTAAAAATTCTATATACCATGTTTTAAAAAAATTGGAAAAACCGTTTAATCTTCAGTTGCACAGACAGACGAAATTGCAATACTCACTTTTTCATTTTCCTATCATCGGGCATATGGGCTACAGGCTACAAATTTCTGCGGAATCCGAAGGACCAAGATGAAATGGACACTTTCTTGCCACTGCCGACCTTGGTACAGTGTAGATGGTATCGGGTAAGTGTGGTGACCCGGTTGAGTGAGTGATTCAAATTCCGGAAGATTGTGCCAAAGCAAACCGAGAAGGGATTACTTCTTCTTCTTGAACTCAATCCAAACTGGATGACTCCTTGAGAATCTTCACAATTCCCCATATAAATTTCATTCACAGGTTCACACGAGTTATGGTATCAAAATGGCCTATTTCAGCGCTAAATGGGCTACAGGACTACACTGCTAGTGGTCGCAATTTCTAACTACCTTTCATACCAAGTTATATTATTGGAGCTTGGAGGATTTGTCCCTTAGTCGTAATGACATAGAGTGAGATTCGAATCCTAGACTTCCGTTGCGTCGCACAGTGGGCAGAAAGCGTAGTTTAAGTGGTCAAAAATCCATAACTTTTGAACCAGTTGAGTTTTTTTTATAATTTTTTTTTTTATTTGTAACTTTATTTAAATACCTTTCAATATACAGTGTTTAATTTATCAAATATATGTTATTTTGATTTTAAAATAAATAATAAAAAAAAGTTGTTTTTCTCCCTGTTGATGTGGGATGACAAATTTTTCAATATTGACTTAAATTGGATACAAAACTTATTTTAAAAGAACTTTCTTGAAGATCCAACAAATAGTGACCAGTAAACTAATTGTTTGAAATTCTTAGGTTTGCCCTTTGGGTCTTCACAAAAACACTCAAAAAGAAATTTGTAGTTCCCATTTTATCCTTTTCAAGCCAACATTTTGTTTAAGAAGAGTTACCAAAACCTTAAATCAATTTTGTCAATTCCATCATCTAATTATTACCTAAATGTAACGGAACAATTAATGAGAACCACATAAATAGAGCATACCATTTTTTTTGGGCACAGAAAATAAGTGCAAGTAAATTTACTAACCGCACTAAATAAAAACAATATGGTATGTTAGGTTAGGTTAGGTTAAAGTGGCTGTCATTAAAGCATCTGACCCACTTAGACCAATAGAGGTCCATAGTGCTACCACGATCTTATATGGAACAAAAAGGTTCCCTACTAGTTAAAACCATTTGGAGCTTCGAATGAAGCGAAGGAGACTTTTAATGGCTATATTTATAAGATCGCTTAGTTCGTTATAGAAATATTCTCCTAGAAGAAGTTTGCGTTTGGGTATGTACAAAGAAGGTGTGGGATTGTTTCCTCTTCCTCCTCGTCCAAGCAACTCCTGCAAAAATCGTTTGATAGTACACCGAGTAGTATCTACCAATACTCGTAAGACAGTGTAAAATTATATGAAGCTGAAGATCGCTGCATCGAAATTTATGTTTTCATTTAGGATAGCAGATCTCGATAAGTATCAAAGATATTGGAATATTTTAAACGCCAAAATGTTGGGCGCAAATTTTCCTAGGGGCGATGTCCGTTACTTTTTTTAAATTGTATCTCGTTATATTTTATTTTAGTGAGTTTTAAAACTTTTAAGACAAAAAAATTTTTAGGAGAGGATATAGACCGCAATAATTTTTTTAGAAATAAAATAAATATGACCCAATGTAGAATATACGTTTCTCTAGGGGCGATGTTTCTCCTTTTTTTTATTTTTTTTTTACTAATCTTATTTAACCATGATTTAACCATGAAATTAACAAAAAAAAAAACAAAAAGTTTGGACCCTTATTTTTTTTTTTTTTTTTTATAATCTACCCGCGCTCAAGGGATTATGATTACCCTTTAAATGTTTCAACACAGCGCGGGCGTGAAGTTAATGAAGAGAAAGAAGGATAGGAAAGATGTGTGGCACGATGTTCTGAGACTGTTGGTGGTTGTCTCAGATATTTTTATCTCCAGGGATGGCGGCTGAGCTAAAGCGGAGAAATGCCGTGTCTTATTTGTATGTCGCTTATAATTCACATTATTTTATTCGTGTTCATCCTTGTTGGGCATACTAGTTTAACTCAATTACATGTTATTAGTGTTATGCCTGAACAACATGTAATGAGTAAACCAGCAACCCATTGATGACAATTTTTAGAAGGTTTTTAATGGAAAAGCGACATAGACGACGGCAGGGATCGAACCTGTCATCATGAGGTTGACAGGCGAGCACACATCCATCGCGCCACGGCCACCCCCTATAACTTTGGATTGACTAATCGTAGGTAAAAAATCGGTACATGGAAAAATTAGAATTTCCAAACTCTAGGGGCGATGTTTTTTTCTTTTTTTTATTTTTTTGTCTATTAAAGTTTTTTAAACATGAAAGTTAAAAAAAAAAAAAAAAAAGTTTAGACCCTTATAACTTTGGATCAACTAACCGTAGGTATAAGAACGGTACATGAAAAAATTAGAATTTCCAAACTCTAGGTGCGATGTTTTTTCTTTTTTTTTTTATTTTTTTGTTTATTAAATTTTTTTAAACATGAAAGTTAAAAAAAAAAGTTTAGACCCTTATAACTTTGGATCAACTAACCGTAGGTATAAGAACGGTACATAAAAAAATTAGAATTTCCAAACTCTAAGGGCGATGTTTTTTCTTTTTGTTTTATTTCATGTTCTTGAGTCATTTGTTGTCTAGCAACAAATTACAACAAAAAGGAAAATAGATATCTACGTTTTGTGTTAGTTAGTTAAGATGTTGGTTATTTGTAATATTTTTATATTTTATTATATTAATAATTGTATATTATCAAAATTATAATATTTACTTCATATTAATTTTTATTTTTTCGTTTCAAGTTTTAATAATTCTGATAATAATTATACAAAATTGGAATTATATAAAGAAAAGATTAATTGTTATACAAACAAAAACAAAATTTCAGCAAAGACAAAGAAAAAGAAAATTCCAGAATGAATATACTTTATAGAATAACTATTATGATAATTAGATAGATATTATGAGATATGTTTAACAAATTTGAATTGAAAAATATTTATTGCTTTTAGTTTAGCTAAACCAAAAAAGGATGGTGTTGAGCTATTAGTTTAGCTAAAACAAAATTATACTAGGTTTAGTTCTAACGATGATTCAAGTTTTATTCCTCTTGTAATGCCAGCCATCTAGAACAACAGTCACAACTGAAGAGAAAATATACAATTTGTAACTCTTCCTCAGTTTTTTTCAAGTAGTTCAGACATCCAAATTCTGCCCACCGTTTACAAGTATGGCACTGGCACCAAGTTTGCTAGAACACAAATGACTCAAGAACATGAAGTAAAAGAAAAGAAAAGACATCGCCCTTAGAGTTTGGAAATTCTAATTTTTTTATGAACCGTTCTTATACCTACGGTAAGTTGATCCAAAGTTATAAGGGTCTAAACTTTTTTTTTTAACTTTCATGTTTAAAAAAATTTAATAAACAAAAAAATAAAAAAAAAAAGGAAAAACATCGCACCTAGAGTTTGGAAATTCTAATTTTTTCATGTACCGTTCTTATACCTACGGTTAGTTGATCCAAAGTTATAAGGGTCTAAACTTTTTTTTTTTTTTTTTTAACTTTCATGTTTAAAAAACTTTAATACACAAAAAAATAAAAAAAAGAAAAAACATCGCCCCTAGAGTTTGGAAATTCTAATTTTTTCATGTACCGATTTTTTACCTACGATTAGTCAATCCAAAGTTATAAGGGTCCAAACTTATTGTTTTTTTTTGTTAATTTCATGGTTAAATCATGGTTAAATAAGATTAGTAAAAAAAAAAATAAAAAAAAGGAGAAACATCGCCCCTAGAGAAACGTATATTCTACATTGGGTCATATTTATTTTATTTCTAAAAAAATTATTGCGGTCTATATCCTCTCCTAAAAATTTTTTTGTCTTAAAAGTTTTAAAACTCACTAAAATAAAATATAACGAGATACAATTTAAAAAAAGTAACGGACATCGCCCCTAGGAAAATTTGCGCCCAACATTTTGGCGTTTAAAATATTCCAATATCTTTGATACTTATCGAGATCTGCTATCCTAAATGAAAACATAAATTTCGATGCAGCGATCTTCAGCTTCATAAAATTATGACACCTATCACGGAGCTGATCTGAGATCTGCTGAGGGACAATAAATACTTTGACCACTTCAAATCCAGTTTGGGCCAGATTTGTTTGGTCGCCAAACATGTGGTAGTGTTAAGCCATCTTGTGTTTAATTGTTCCAGAGCAATTCGCTTCAGCATAAGTTTACTGGTAGCTACAGGCATACCTATGTTTACCCTAACGGGCAAGAAATTCATTTCCGTTCCAATTCTGGCGAGTTCGTTGGCTTTACAATTCCCTGGGATGCCCCTGTGTCCCGGCACCCAGAATAGGTGAATATTAAAATGTTTGGCCATCTCCATTGGAGACGAACGACAGTCTTGGTACATGGTTACAGTACAATATGTAAGATTTTGCATACTGAAGAGTCGCTATTTAAAATGTTTTTTCGCTCTAACTCGTAAATGCGGATACATGCGGATATGAATCTTTCGAGTTTCGATAAAGCACATATTCAATTTTCAATTCGTAAACAAATTAAAGTTGTGAAAAGTTGTGAATTTTTGTATCGCCTTTATAAACTGGAAAATTGGGTAAAATTAAGATGGGTGTTTCAAAATCAAACGGTACTAACTACTTAACGTTTCTTTATATTTTGTTTGCGTATTATAACATAAAAATATGTGAAATAATTAGCTGTAATAAATTCGATTACTTTCCGAAAGGATTTTCAAGAAAATCGGGAAATAAAAATTGTGCCAAAAATGCTTCATACATCGATTTACAAGTTTTTCTCACTTTGGATTTATTTTTCTTTTAACCTCAGCATATTTATTTAAAAAAATGTCATATATTTAACATATAAATATTTCTTTAATTAATTAAAATTAAACTTATGTGATTCGTAAACAAAAAAAAAATATTTTTGACCACTTAAATCGCGATTTATGCCCACTGTGCGTCGTGTCAATCCAAGGCCTTAATCATTATGCCAATCACTACTACTTCTCCTAATTTTTTACTTGCGACTTATAGGTACTATAAGGCTAGTCGCGCACTGGCAACTGTGATCGAAATCAAATAGTTTAATCACCAGTTGAAAGAGAACCGCGCACAGGCAACTCTTTACTCACGGTCATACTCTTTTCTCTCTTGCTCTTATAGAAAACAGCTTAGGCAATCGTTTAGTTTGTATCAAAACACAAACTTTTTAGTTGCTTCGAGTTGCTCTAAGTGCGCGGTGTCCCATATAAGCCCATATGTTTCATTTTAGCAACTAAACAGTTGCGAAACTAAAAATTGAATGTGCGCGCCTGGCCTAAGGCAAGTTATGCATTCGTGAAAAAAAATCGAACTTGAGATTTTGATCAAAGTTGACATTACGATGATAGCGAAGAACAAAAAAGTGGGTCTCGCAATTCTGTCTGTCTGTCTGTCTTCTCCACTACAGCCTTAACGACCCGGCCGATTTTCTTTAAGCTTGGTAGATAGTATTTTTAATTTTTCCCCCACACACATTTTTTTTTTCTTTTTTTTAAGACCAAAAATAACAGTACCTGTCATATGAATTTTTTTCGAAATTTTATAAATATTTTTTTTTTCTCAAAAAATGTTCCATAGTTTAAAAAAAATAAAAAAATTCATTTATTTAAAGCTAAAAAATGGTTGAGCAAAATTTTCCAAAAAAAAGGTTATTTTTGGTACCTCCTTTGGAACCATTTTCTTTGGTTTTTGATTTTCTCAGAAACGGTACAGCTGATTTTGATCAACAATTTGAATAGAATTGTGTATTCAAATTTTCAAACAAATTTTTTTTGGATTTTTAAAAAAAGGATCAATTTTTTTTCAAAACTTTGGAAAACCCCATGGTAGATTTTTTTTTTAATCTTGACAAATAAAAGTTTCCCTATATAAAAAAATTTTTTAGTTTACTTAAAAATAACAGTAGCCACTATGCAAATGTTAAAAAATGATTTTCAAAAATCGTATTTTTCTCGAAAACGGCGCCTAGAATTTTGATAAATTTTTTTCTTTCGATAATTTCTTACGATAAATAAAAAATTTTTGAAATTATGCTGACTGTACCTACCATAGAACCATTTTTCCAAATTTTGAATCTCTCGCCGACATATCGATATTTTTTTATAAAGAAGCTTCTAAAAAGTTAAAAAAATATTGCATTTCAAAACTTTAAAAGAAATATTTTTTGAATTTTTGAAAAACGAAAAAATCATTTTTTGGAAAATTCGATATTTCAAAAACGGCTCAATATTTTTTTTTTGGAAATTTAATTTTCATTCGTACAATAATAATATCGTACCCAAACGTTTTTTTAAAAAATTTTCAATACAATACAATTTTATTTCAATTGAAAATTACAAGATTCAAACTTCATACTTTCCTGGATTCATCTCTACCTAAATAAAAATCAAAAATTCCTCTTAATTTAACGAAGAATTCCTGGAAGATACATATGTCCTAAGTCCGCTAGGGTCGGGATGTGTCGTAGATCGTAGTAGCATTTTGATTTCATTAAGAATAAACTTTGGTGTGGTGTTAAATTAAATCCAAACCAAGGGGAGTTGAGAAAAGGAAAACAGAAAAAATAAGTAGACCTCTAGACGCATTCCCATCAAGTTTATTTATTCTTTTCTCATTTTTGTTTGCTCTCAAACAAGTTGATTATAATTGGAAAAACAGAAGTGGTGTAATATCATAGGCTTCTGTCATCTAGGGTTTATCACCTGCTTCTAGGATACTTCCACTTTCACTACCTCTTCTGCAGAGTCGTAGCATCATCGATACACCAATCGACAATCGATATTTCCTTTTAAAATAGCTCTAGATAGCGTGGTTTTCTTTTTAGTCAAGATTCCTTGCGTGTACATGAATCCCTTTTAAGGATATTATAGGGCTTGCTTAAAGAGGTGATCCGCCCACTTCTGGACCTTCTTCAATTTTTTGCACTCATTTCCAGTCCCCGTCGCAATCTACCTTTGGATTTTATGTGGCGAAAAATCCAAATGAACGAGTGATGTGAAATTCATTGTGTCGTGTGGATGTGGGTAATCGTTTACTGTTGTCTTCCTAATGGGAATTTCCTCTGAAATTGGAATTCTGCGAAGCATAAAATCGAGTTATCTTTAAGTGATGGTGTTTATTTTTTTTATTTTTAGCCCTAAAATAGATCTCTTATTTGTCTTTATTTCATCAGTACCGGTAAAATCAATTTAATTTTGTCGTCATGTTAGAAACCGAAAATAATAAGATGTTTCTTGTTGCATGAAAAAAGAAATAAGTAAATTAACATTTCTACAATTCCCAATGGTATAAGAGCAAAATTTGGTTGAAACAGAATTCTTTTTTGTAACAACAAAAGGCCTTTAAAATGTTCAATATATGAGCACCATTACCTTGTAATTTGATTAAACGGAATCTGTTCACACGCCCACAACTCAAGCTTAGACTTTCTTTGGCATCGGAGTTGCAAGGTGGGGCTGGCCACGAAATCAAACCAGGTGAGGCTAGCATCGAGCTGGTACTATGTTGGTCATATTCTGGCTTTCTTGTTCCCAAAAATTGAAATATGTAGTCTCATATGGGCCTCGTCTGGGTTCGGTCATGGAAGTATCTAGTTCAATGGACTGTTCGACACATATATGTATATGTAGGTAGTATAGGTTTGACCCGCAATCCTATCTGTCTATTTGTATATCTGATCACCTGCCTGTGGCTGACGTAACCCCTAAGATATTAAAGAGATTTTCTTTTAATTTGGTACTTACAGTTTTTAGGCGAAAGACAAACGGGCCGCTTTTTTTTCATTTCCGGATGATATGTTTTCGTCTCTACCGGTTTCGACTAAAACTCTCCTAAGCACTTATATGTGTTTCATTTTATTCTTCTCTTTTGTTTCTTCTGAGAAAATGTATAAAAAAACCATACAGATTTGTTACCAGTTTTGAAAATAATGTAGCAAGTCTCGGCGGTGTAAAGATAGTAGCCTACGCTGACGATCTTGCGTTATTAACTACAGATAAATTCTTACCCACTATCAGCGAACAGATCGAATACGCCCTTTCTAAGGTTAGTAGATGGACTAGAAAGTGCGGCCTGATTGTTAACCCGTCAAAAACAGAATTAGTCCTTTTTACAAATAAAAGGAAAATACCAAGCTTCAAAATACCTTAAATTGAAGGCACCCCGCTGAAGATTTCAGATCATGCAAAGTATCTTGGTGTGATTCTAGATAGGAAATTAAACTGGAGTCTTTACACTAAGGAAAGAGCGAAAAAAGGAATGATTGCATTCTAGTTCTGTAACAGAATCTTTGGGAAATCCTGGCACCTAGCCCAAAAATTATCAGGTGGATGTGTTTGGCGATAATCAGACCAATACTAACCTATGGTAATGTGGTATGGTCGAATGCAACGGAAAAAAGCACGAACCTCAAAACTCTGGCAAAAGTACAGAGACTCGCGTGCATTGGGATTATACGGCTGCCATGAGATCCACACTAACTGCAGGGTTAGAGGCGATACTCAACCTGAAACCCCTAGACCTTTTCGTACAAGAATCCGCAGCATATAGGCTAAGCCAGACTAATACCTGGAAACACAGCGCAATACGACATGCTCAAATTCTTCAGAAATACTTGGGTTATACTGTTATAGTATCATTACAGATTATACAAAACCCGAACTTGACTTTTATAAACCATTCCAAACTGCCTTTCCAAGCAGAGAAGAATGGCTGAACAACCAATCCTACACTAGTGAATCACCAATAGCAATCTATACTGATGGCTCCAAAATGGACACAGGTGTTGGTGCAGGCTTTTTCTCAGAACCTCTTGAGCTAAGCAACTCATTTAGGCTCCCAGATTATAGTAGTGTTTTCCAAGCGGAGGTCGTGGCAGTGACAACAGCTGCTACGCAGGTATCAATGATGGCGATACCACGGGCTGATATTACCTTTTACATTGATAGCCAAGCGGCAATAAAAGCGATTTCTGCCACTGTGATAAAATCGAAGCTTGTCTCTTGCCGCCGCGAAGAGTTTAAGGTTCTTGGCACGCAGCACAATATTAGACTCTGCTCGGTACCGGGACACAGCGGCATACCAGGTAATGAAAATGCCGATGAGTTGGCAAGACAGGGATGAGCGCTTGACGCTAGTCAAGCAGAGATGGTAAGTATCCCACTCTGCAACATTAAACAGAAAATTTCAGATTTAATCCTAAAGAAATCCAATGAAGGGTGGAGTCTACTTGACACCTGTCATTGCCCGTCATTATGCCACCAGAGAAGGAAATGGCTTGGTAGCTACTTCTTTGACAATCTAGAAGATCTTTCTAATATTTCAGGAATTCACATATTGAACTTCGTCAATGCCTCAAAATGGCTTGACTGATTAATAGAATACATATGTTTTATCAGGAAAGAGTGATTGATTACGCTTACGGGTAACACAATGGATCTACATTGATCTAAGTGTGATGATAGCGACATCAATTGTCAGTCCAACAACCTAACCTAACCTAAGTCTTGGCGGAAGAATTCCCATCTCCTGCAAGCAAAGAAGGTATGATAATCATCATCTTCCGGCGAGTTTCCGTAATGGTGGGCTGGACTATTTATTTTCCGGATCTTAAAAAGAAAGGCTTTTGAAGTACCCATGTTCGGTGGATGACATAGTAGTTGACCTTACCGTGGTTCCGATCATCCAATGCTCCTTATAGCTTCAGCGATCTTGACACCTCTGTTCCTTAAGCCTTAAGTTGATATCGTTCGGGCAAAACTTGCCCCGCGAGGTGCTCCGCGTCTTTGTACTGCTGCCATTTGCTTTCTATACTTCTTTTATTGAAATAAGAGTTCCCAAATCTCACACCCATAGAGAAAAATGGTATTTGTTGTTGACATCACTAGTTGTTGGACCAAATACGTTCGAGATAAGCATGTTTAGAGACAAAATTACTTTCGACGCTCCTCGTTCTGCTGCATTCTTTTGAGTTTGGTACTTAGAATCACATGTATGGCATGTGGCGCCGTCTTGTTAAAACCACATATCATGCAAGTCAAGCTCTTCCATTTTGGGCAAAAAAAGTTTGTTAATATCGCACGGTAGCGCTTACCATTCACAGTAACGTTGCGATTCGCATCATCTTTGAAGAAATACGGTCCCATGATTCCGCCAGCCCATAATCCGCACCAAACGCTGACTTTTTCTGGATGCATTGGTAGCTCTTGCAATGCTTCTGGCTGTTACTCCAAATACGGGAGTTTTGCTTGTTCACGTATCCTTTTAACCAGAAATGAGCTTCGTCCAGAACACAATTTTCCGATAAAAAAGTAAATCTTCGGCGAACTTTTCAAGAGACCATTCACCAAAAATTCGGCGTTGTGTTAGGTCGTTCGGCTTCAATTCTTCCACCAGCTATATTTTGAAAGGCTTCACACCTAAATCCTTCCGCAAAATTTTCCACGTAGTGGAGTAACAGAGGCTCGATTGCTGCGAACGGGCCGAATCGATAGTTCACGGTCATCACTATCACTGGCCGATACAGCTGCGATATTTTCCTCAGTTCGCACTCTACATTAGCGTGTTGGTGGTTTAATGACCAACAATGTAAATTTGGTGCGAAATTTAGTCACAATAGCCTGTGTGAAGAGGTTATCAGGCTTAAAAAAGGAAGTTTCCGTAGTAGTTAAGGCTAACCCTAAAATATACTATTATGTCCTAAAGCTAGTAAAAATGTAAAAAAAAACTTACGAAACACTACGAAATTCACAGTTCCAAAGCTCGTCTTCAGTGACATTCCTGTTGTAAGCTCGATAGATAAAGCGATTTTATTGCGGTACAGTTTGCTGTTAATTGGACGCTACCAGAAAGTGTCATGACTCTTGCGCCTTGCGGTTACTTGAGAACGTAAATGATTTTATGGGACGAATCTTCTTTCGTTCTAAAAGATCTTGATATTCACAAATCCGCTGGCCCGGATAGTATCCCCATTGCATTGTTCTGAAGATTTGTTGTACAATGCTGGCAAAACCATTGCGTAAGCTATTCCATCTGTCCTACTCTACAGATTTCTTTCCGAGTGGATGGAAAATGGCATTTGTCCTGCCTGTCCCTAAGAAAGGTGAATCCTCCTCCCACTTAAACTATGTTGCAATTTTGCACTTACGTCCCTTCTTTCCAAGGTAATTGAAACGTTGATCAAATATCTTGAGGAACGAAAGCTTCTTAATGGCCGGCAGTATGGCTTTCGTAGAAATAGGTCTACTGGTGATCTGATGGATTATCTCACCGAACAAATCCTTACATCGTTTTGGAGAAAGTAAGATTATTACACGTGATATTTCAAAGGCATTTGATAGAGTATGGCATAAGGCTCTCTTACCGAAAATTCATGCTTTTTCACTACAAATAGTATTAGAAGGTTTCAAATCTGATATCCACAAAATAAAAGTTGGTGTGCCCCAGGGCTCCGTTTTATCTCCGACACTCTTTTTTATGTGCATATATATGATCTATTGTCTGAAACTTCTAATCCACTAACTTGTTTCGCTGACGACAGTACCCTCAGCTTTTCATACTCGTTTTTAGATTCACATGCTCGTTATTCGGATGTGGATCTGGAACGGCACCGTATGATAAGCTCATTAAATTCTGGTCTAGACAGAACTGTCCATTGTCCCATGGGGAATCAAAATCCCGTGTAGAATTTAATGCTTCGAAAACTCAATGCTGTTTACTGTTACCCTCCCTTACTGACACTTTGTGTGCAAGAAGTTTTTTTTCCCCTCCGCAATGTTGCATTTCTATCATTATTTTAAAGGCTACACTCCTCCCCTCAAAAAAATCAACCGTAATACCCGTACTTCTAAGAATGCTCATTAGTTTACCCAATTCTTTTTTTAGTCGCACTACACGAATGTGAAATGCTTTTCCCTGCTCAATGTTTTCCACTCATTCCAATGTTTATACATTCAAAACCAATGTCTTTAACATTATAAGGGTATTCATTACCCTTAAGTGCGGGTATAATATATAAAAATTATATGTCACAAGACAAAGAATTTTTGAAAAAGAAGCTTTTGACGGTATGAAGGTATGTATATAAATCGTTAACAAATATTTTTTTCCTTAAAACTGTGGGGTACATAAAAAAAGGTAGTAACAAGCTGGTCTTTTTATTTATCGGTTTCTTATGTCTAAATCTTAACCTAAAGCTCAACCTCAGTTGCCAAAATATTTGTTGCTTGCACACTTCTTAATTGAATTAATTGATTCAAAAAAAAAAAGAAATGGGTAAAAAACTGGTTGCCGGGTTCTATAATAAAAGTAAAGTTGGTTAAATTATTATTAAATTAAATTCTCAATATCAAGTATTTTGTAAGCATAAAAAAAAATCCCTTCTCTGAACGTTCTTTTACAAATCCAATTTTCTTTTATTTTCAGGTAAATAGAAAAGCGATTAAACATCTTGAATTTCAAAGTAAGTAGATAGTTGGAAGCAATTGAACTTCTACCATTTGAAGAGTACTTAAACGTTGTTGACTTGTTATCAAATTATCATGCACTTCAATTGCGTTAAGTGGTGTTTTCAACTATGGAAGAAAAAAAAAACAATTTGTCGAATTAGTAAAGCAAATAGTGACTTGGAGCATAGTTTTAATTATTTATTCTTAACATACACATGTTGGCAGGAAAATTACGCACCACCGTTTAACCAATATCGAAATTAGCCAATTAAGTTAATTTGAAGTTTTTGTTCTTCTATCTTGGCACTTGTAATTTTGTATCGTTATTAAAGTTATATTATGTAAGTTTGAATATTTTTATATACATATAGTTGAAACTTTCAATGAGTTTTTGATTTTCGGTAAGAAAAGGAAACCAGAACCCAAGCCACCGCTCTCACTTTTTTAATATTACTCGTATCTTTTCTCACCATCAGTCTACTTGTTTGAGAAAAATAGTCTTATGAATCCCTCGGCCTAAAAAAATACAACAAAATTGAACTTCCCAATCGATTGGATATCCAAACAAGGACCTTAAACAAAAAAAAACTAAAATGCACGACTGGATCGCACGAACCTGCTCTTATGTAAAAGTACTTTGGAATTTAAGATACATTTTATAAATATAAAATATGAATTTAAAATGAAATTGCCGTCTGATTTCTAGAAAAGTATGAATTTATGCAAACAAACTTTAAAAAATCGTTTTATTAGTAAATAAATAAATTTTTTATATAAGAAATTTCTTTAAAATTTTTCAAGAAAAAAATGTGGGATGCGAATTTTAAGTATTTAATAATATTGATTTTAGGAAATAATTTCAAAAAATAATCGTTCATAGGTTTTGAAGATATTGATTTTTCAAAAAAAAATGTTTTCAAAAAAAACCAACAAATAATTTTTCGTATATTTTTATATACAATATTATTTTAAACTTAGGGGGACTCCGCTGAAAATTTTTGGTTAAAATCGTTACAGCCGTTAATGAGAAAGTCGAAAATCAAAAAAACGGTTCCGGACAGGTATACCGTTAATAACATTTTGCCCCAATTTTTTTTTTTACCAAAACGTAGTCCATGTCCATAATATCACACCTAATTATTTTTATTAAAATCGTTAAAGCCGTTTTCCAGATAAATAAGATTAAGGGGGTACCGTTAGTTTTAGTTTTTCCAAATGCCATCGGCCCTTCGAGAGGGGTGTCAAACTGCGTTGTAACTTAAGGCCTGCATAGTTGCCGTGCTTAGCTCGTCGATGAGGGGGAAAGGATCCTGTTACACGCTGAAAGACGGTGTTGCCTTTTTCAGGCCTAAATGTGAGTTATCGTTCGATTGAATGTAAATCATTTATAATTCCATCTTTAAAGAAGTAGGGCCCGAATTTTAATTACCGTTTTACTCTTTTTACTTGCGATATACATGTACGAGTATGTAGGCACTATAGGCCAAGTTCGGCATTTGAAAAAAAAAAATCGAACTCGAGATTTTGATCAAAGTTGACATTACGATGATAGCGAAGACGAAAAAAGTGGGTCCGGCAATTCCGTCTGTCTGTCTGTGTGTCTGGAACTTGATCTACAACCTAAACCACTGGAGCTATTTTCTGCAAACTCGGTACTTAAGGGTCTTTGGTGATTCCCTAGAGGGGAAATCGAATTTTTTTTTAGCTCCAAAACTAACGGTACCCCCATACATCCGTAATGCCAAATCGTATTCATCCTGAAAACGGCTCTAGTGATTTTGTTAAAAAAAATTTACGTGTGCTATTATGGGCATTAACTACATTTTGGTCAAAAACAAATTTAGGAAAAAATATTATTAACGGTACCTGTCATAGAACCGTTTTTTTTTTTATTTTCGACTTTCTTCTTCTCCAAGGGAATAACAATTATTATTACGGAGTGATGGTAGGAATCTAATTCCAGCTTCCAACTCACGAAAGCGAGAGGAGAGTATCAATATCAGCGGGGGCTTGAACTTTAATGATACACGAATGTATTCATAAAAAGAACCTAAGATTATCGTAGATACTGCCATCCGACAGCAGCCGGATACTTGTTCTCTGCTCTTCTAATTTGAGAAAGAGAAGATCTTACAATTCGATAAGCTTTGCATTATACAGATTTCTTACCTCCTCTTTATATATTTCTCGTTATAACCTAGTGTGAACTATAAGACTGTGAAAAATATAAGAATAAACGACGGCTTCGTCGAACTGTGTGATTCATCGGTTGGTGGTATGTTTTGTTGATGTTGATGTAGGGTGCTGGTGATCGGTTTATTTGTCATGACATCGACTACAGCCTAAACGGCTAGGCCGATTTTCTTTAAATTTATTAGATATCATTTTTAATTTTTTCCCCCCACACGTTTTTTTTTCTTTTTTTTTTAAGACCAGAAATAACGGTACCTGCCATATCATCATCATCGGCTCGACAACCGGGTTCTGGTCCTGGCCTCTTTCAACAAGTCTCTCCATCTATCCCGGTCTCTAGCCGACGCCATCCAGTTGCGCACCCCAAGGCTTCGGGCGTCCTGGTCTACGCCATCTCTCCAGCACAAGCATGGTCTACCACGCTGTCGTCTACCATAGAATGTACCACAAAGAACTTTCCAAGCAGGTTCCTCTTCGCTCATGCGAGCCAGGTGCCCTGCCCACCGGAGTCTACCGAGCTTAATTTTTGTCACGATATCTGCTTCAAGGTAAACTGCGTACAGTTCATGATTGTACCGTCTCCGGAATCGTCCTTCCTCACATATGGGGCCAACAATAATTCTCCTTAAAACTTTTCTCTCGAACGCAGCTAAGAGGTCGGAGTGCCTTTTGCTAAGCACCCAAGTCTAGGATCCATAACGTGAGTACTGGCAGGACCATGGTCCTGTACAGCAGCAGTTTTGAAGTTATGGTGAGATTTCTGAATTTGTGTACCTACCATACTCGTAGAACCATTTTTTTCGAATTTTGAATTTCTCATTATCCACATAACGGATCTTAATGAAATTTTTTATAGAGAAGCTTTTAAAAAGTGTAAACCACATTGCATTTCAAAAATTTAAAATAAATATTTTTTTAAATTTTTGAAAAAAAAAATAAATTTTTTTTTTTGAAAATTCGATATCTCAGAAGCGGCTCAATATTTTTTTTTGTAAATTTAAGTTTTATTCGAACAATAAATTGACGTACCAAAATGTTTTCTTAAAAATCTTTTAAAAAGTTTGTATATAAAAGCTTTTTTTTTTTAAGAAACCACTACAACGACATATAATTTTTGTTCTTTCATAAATTCATATTTGCATAGCATTCTGTTTTTGTTCTTACTACTAAAAGAATTTAAAAAACTAATTGTATCCTTATGAGCAGTTTTTTCTAATAACATTCGTTTTTAAAATTCCTAGTCTATTACATAGGAGCAAGCTCGTGCGACCCAGTCTGCATTTTATTTAGAATTCGTAGCTAAAACTTATTGATTTTATGTTGGTTCAGATTCTTTAAATGCTAAAGAAACTTTGCAGCAGGGGTCGTTATAAGAAAAACGAATGGGGATTATAAGAAACAGAGTTATAAAAAACGGGATTATAAAAAGCGGGATTCCATTGCGCTCCCAACCCAAATTTTAAAAATGAAATTTAACAAGTTTAAAGAAAATCGGCCGAGGCGTTTAAGCTGTAGTCGAAAACACAGAGAGAAATGAGATCCATTTTTTTCGTGTTCTATATCATCGTGATGTCAACTTTGATGAAAATCTCGAGTTGTTTTTTTTTTACGAATGCATAACTTGCCTTAAAGTACCTGTAAGTCGCAAGTTAAGTTCAAAAACGTAGAATTTTCCATTCAGGGGGCGTGGAATTACCCTACTTAATCTTATAAATTATATTGAGCAGTTCCAATTATTGTAGAATTGGTAGAACAGTATCGCTTCAAGCTCATACAAAATATGCAAAATTGATAATTTGTGATTTTCCATTCTGGGGGCTTGGATTCCACCCACTTTCTCAAAATTCTTACCAATTATATGGAGAACTTCTGATTGTTGTTGAACGATGAAATATTTAAGCGGAACTTCTGCATTATTCATGGTCTATTCTATAGAAACCGATTGTGAATAGATCTTGAATATACAATTTCGGAAACATAAGTATGATCTTTTCCCTAAAATACTGCTATTAGATACTAAAAACCATCCTCATCTCAAGTAAATTGTGCAGTGTAGTTCAGTTTCTTAAAGATTAAAATTCTCTCCAACAGAAAAATTGTTAAAGAACACAGAAAAAAGATACTCTATTTTGACAAATCACTTAAAAAAGAAAAATCTGCTCAACTTCAATTTCGTTTAAAAAAAATTGTTTGCATTTTGCTGAATGCAGATGCATAGCACGCAATAAATCATTCATTCTACGGGGTTGAATGGTAATATTCCATTCGTCGTCTTTTCATTTTCTTTCCCAACGTTCAAAGTTTTCCTCCTGCATATCCTGCAGAGCCATATTTTTTTTTTTGTATTTTGTTTCTCTAGCCGACTCTGATATCTTGTGCTATTCTTGGAGTATGTCGTTTGTTTGATTGTTTCCTATTAATATTCGCAGTTTGTACACACAAACAGCATTTCGAGCGTTTCCAGAACGAACACTTTGCATATTCATGTGAAATGTGTATATCTTTCTACCTGTTCTAAATAATAGCATATTTAAAAATGTAAGGAAGAGGAAAAGTTGGAAAAACAGGACGATTTGCCATTCTAGAAGCAATAGGGCCCAGATAGAACGAAAAAATGAAAAAAAAAAATGGTAGAAAAAAACACCCAAGATATTGACTTTATGCACCTGACTGGAGCATTTTGCATTGAAAATGCAAAAAATAAAACGAAACGACCTTGGTATCATCTTCGTCATCATCATATTGCACCTCATCGTATTATATCTTTTGCGAATCATCTTTGCTCATATTATTATTCGTGTAGAGGAGGAGTGTGTTGCACGAAAAAATACTCGCTAGCTGTAGCTATAAAAAAAGTATGAAGTATGTGGCAACGAAACTGGTCTAAAAACAATGATGATGACGATGAGTGAAAATCGAAAGATATAAACGCCAAAATAAAGAAAAGTGCTTAGAGCCATACACCATAATGGCCTTAAGCATAATAAACAAACTGCACTCTCTGTAGAAAGTCATGATAGGGTAGGTGTATTAATATTTATTTTTGGATCCCTATTTTGAACGCAAAAGTTTTTTTTTTTTTCTAAATATTGGCATAAATTTTTAAACCTAAAAAAAGGCTTTATTATACCATTTAAAAAAAATATTAATCTTTATAAAATGAAAGAAATCTTTGAAACCAAAAATATTCTTTCATCAGAAAAGTTCGGTTTTAATAAAAATTGTCAAATATGTATTTCGAAAAAGTTTTCTTTTTCTTTATAATTAGCGCGCACTCAAGGGGTTATTACTACCCTTAAAATAATTATCACAGTACGAGCGTTAGGAAAACAAGGAAGGGTTTAAAAGGAGATACCGATGCACATTAGTTTTAAATTCTTGAATAGTACAATGGAAAGGACAAATAGAGCTGGGTAGAGCATTCCACATTCGTGAAGTGCGGATAAAGTAAGAATCTCTGTATTTCACAAAACTTTCGAATTTGGACTCAAGGGTAAACTGATGAGCATTCCTAAAAGAGCGAGCATTACTGTTAAATTGCTTAAGGGGAGGAATGCAGCTGGCTATTTTACTAGAACTAGAAAATAACGGTAAATAAATGATAGACATGAAACATTGCATCGGTGCTCATTTTTAAAGCTCTTTTTCTAATTCTATCCAAGAGACTCAAGTGGGATATTGGAGCACCTGCCCAAATATGGGAATCATACTCGAGCTTTGGCCGAATGTAAACGCCTTATAGAATACAGCCAGATCAGGGTTTTTAGCGACTTCGAATATGTGATCATTCGACTTACCTAAACCCAAGAAATCAGTTCGAATGTTTTTCTTTGACATTAAAAAAGCTTTTGACAGTGTCTAGCTTTTCTGGTCTTATCCATAAGCTTCTAATAAAAAATTTTGCAAAATATATTAAAAGCGAAAGAAAGTTCTTCGTTGAAATAGTTCAAGAAAAATTCTCCTTCAGACACTGTTAAAGAGGGTGTTCTTCAAGGTTTGAAATACTCTGACTTTCCTGCTTTGAATTAGGTATTGCAAAAGATCAATTTTCGCTGATACTCGTACATGTACTTACACAAGGCGGCGCAAAGTTAATCATCTTACTTTGTTCTTAAATAACCTTTTAACTAAATACAAAAAAGTGATTTTGAGTGATGCGAATCTTTATTTGAACCTTTACAATTTTTTCTGGTTTCCGCCAGTGTTGATACACATTTTTGTCCCATTTTTATAGCACTTTCCATGAATGTATGCAAGATTTCCAATGATAACTGTTCGCATTCCTGTCGAATATTCTCCTAAAATGATGTGATTGTCTGAGGCTTTTTGGCATAAGCCTGCTGCTTGAAGGTCAAAGTCGAGCGATCTTGATGGCCATGCCAAATCGCAAAAACGGGAGATTTCGCGACCAGAGAATGATTCCTTTACAATATCCATTGTAGCTCGTGCTGTGTGTGCGGTTGCACCGTCTTGTGGAAATCACATGTTCACCAAGCTCGACTCATCCAATTACGGCAGAACTAAGATAGGTTTTACAGTGAGCACCTGTCAGCTAAGACTTTATCTCACTACTTGGCCTACCAAGCACTATCGGGTTCAATGAACGGATACTGAACAAAGCCCACAGGACATAGTCCCAGTTGCATTTTATCATGTAAGAAAGATTGCAACTCCTTTCCAGCAGGGGCCAAATCTTGATTCCTCGACAAACCAGCTCCACATTACTACCCATCATTATCTCGTACGGTCCGTCTCGGAATTTAAGCCAGCTTGCATACTGTTTCAAATTTGCACTATATGTAGGCAGTACCACCCTTGGTCCGTGTTTTTCCATCTAACTATTGTTGGTAATAATAGCCAACCACGTGACTTGGTTGGTATAGCCACAGCCACCCCCTTTACAGAGGGCCTACCAAATTAATAATGAGACCAAGGTTTTTACACCCTGGGGGCTCTAATTAGCGGGGTAATTCTTCAATCTCATTATTCCTGAGGTATCCAATTTGGGTTATTCTGTTCTGGTCACTTTTGGGTTTTCTTAGTTGTCTTAATCCCCAGCTGGATTGCCGGAGAAATAGACTTAAGCCTCCCCACGACGACAAGGTATATCCCATCGGGAAGAATCCAATTACGGCAGTAAGAAGTCTGTTTTTCATAGCCGTGTAGCATTCGCCAGTAACAGTGACCGTATCACCGATGGTGTCCTCAAAAAAAAGAAATACCGCCCAATAACTCCTGCTGCACCACACAGTTGCTTTGAATTACGAAGATTTTACTTATTGACATAACTACTTAAGTGGAAATGCGCCTACTCGTCACTTATGATGATTTTCGTTTACTGAAGATGACTTCATTTCCGACTTAAACATTAATATCTCCAGATCAACCATATCCTTAATATATTCTTCAGTCCTATTGATAGGAAGTATTTTTTTTAAAGTCACTTTAATACGGTTCATATCCAGGCCATCAGTGATCAATTTTAAGTCTATAACTTTACTTCTTAGCCAATTTCCCTCGGACGGTAATTCTGAGTTCTAACGTGTGCAATCTTCTAACGCAGCTATAATTTAAATTTTTTTATCATGTTATCTATCGTATCGTCTGAAGGTACATACACTCATGTGGCTACCCGTTGATGTTCCTTGTCTTATTGACATTTGAAGGTTATAAATATTCCACGCTTTAAGTGACTCTTTAATAACTAGTAGGCTTTTCGTTTTCGGGACGTTGGATAACAACCATACAACCCTCAAACTCATGGGACCGCGCATTGCTTTAACTAAGGATAGCAGGTCGGATAATTCAATGCTATTTATCTGCTACACGGATATAGAAAAAAGGCTGCCTTCTATACCTGCAGTAGAATTTTTGGTAAGAGATAGGGACTCAGGCCCGAAACTGTTCATTGGATTTATACAGCCATTATAAACTCTATCCAGATGTACGCCTGTTTGGTCTGGTGGCCAGCCTTGGAAAAGGGAACAAAAATTCAGAGACTGCCATGAGAACCTCGCCAACAGCAGCCCTACCTCGATCTATTCACAAAGGAGTTAGCACCCAACAGTGCTCTAAGATTTTATGAGTGTAAAATTTGAAAAAAGGTGCTATTGTGCTCAACTTCAGTGAAATAGACATTCAAACAAACTATATTTCACCGTACATATAGATTTTACCCCAGCCACACTAACAAATATTCCAAAAAAGGGGAGTATGGATGGAAAACCGGATCCTAATGGCAAATCATGTATCGGTCTTTTCGTTTACAGACGGTTCGAAAACGAAAGGGGCAGGCATCTTCACAGACTACCCGACCATAAAAAGATCATTAAAGCTCCTAGGTCTTGCAGTGTTTTCCAACCGGAAGTGCTTACAATTTGGGAAGCCGAAAAATATGTTTCTACATGTGAACTGACCAACAAGAACATTCATTGATATCTTCAGGCAGCAATCAGAGCCATTTTGTCAATGTTAACGAAGTCAAAACTGGTTGCTCATTACCGTAGGAAATTAAGATTACTCGGCGAAAGAAATTCAATCACTCTCTGATTTGTCCCGGGACCCGAAAATGAAATGGCTTGTGAGCTGGGAAAAAACGGTTCATAATTTAAAGCGAGCCAAATTGTACCCTAGGTAAGGTATAGAATTCAACAAAGTTTCCTTAACTTCATTCAGAAATCAGGATGGTTCAGGGGGGCACCCCATACCTAAGGCTTCCACCTAATCGTTTCTCTTATCCATCCCAAGACCTTCATTACACACACCTTAGGGAGCATATCTTTCCGCATCATCACCCCACCTAACCCAACTTAACTACATCGACGTGAGTCCTTGCCCATGAAAGGGTTCATCCACACGTATATTTTTTCTGGCTTGTATCAGAGTTGCTCACTTAAGGTCTTTATCTTTCAGACTCTTGTAGATGACCGATTTGTAGTATTAACTTGCACTTAGTGGAGTTCCTTCTTACATTAAACTAGTGCGGAGTTCAAATTTATTTCGTGGCAATACAAAATCCAATGTTAATTGTTTAACCAGTTAACAAGAACTACAATGAGTCAACTTCATAGTTGGACGAACTAATTGCTTAAATTAAAGCTTCAAACCTTATACAGCTACTTCCATTCTCCCTATTTTTATTTTTTTACAAAAACATGAATAAAACCCTTTTTGCTATACTCTTGGATTTCTTTTAGGTCTAGCGAAGGTTATTGTCTTAAACGAAAATGGAAAAGGCTATGATTATGCAGTATTTTTCATGTGGAAGAAGCATTTTTGAAAATGGACTTCTCGCACTCTCCTACTTCAAAATTCGAAATACTCTACACGATACGAGTGAAATGTCTTTAGTGCATATATTTTGCATGTGCTGTGCTTTTGGTATGTGTGAATAAATATATTTCTTTTCGAGTGGAATCGTGAAGCCCACATCAGCATGGCCCTTCAGAGATGAAAACGACACCCAACAACAACATGAACGAACAGCGACATTTACCCCCGAAGCCAGAAATGGAAAAATAACATTTTTGACATTCGAAAAAGAGCCACAGTCATGCACACATGAAAATATCACACAATTTTTGCAACCGACGACCAACAACAACAACACTACAAGCCGTAGAAGTAGGATACGGATACCACGAGACATGTCCCTTTTGGAAATGTTTTATGCAGAGTGTTTCGGTTTTTTTTTAAATATTTTTTTTTTTTAAGAAAATGTTGCATCAATTTGAACCGAATGCATATCGTAGATACTTTATATTATGCTGTGTGTTGTGGATATATCTCGACATGCAAAACTACATCGCACATAGGATTCTGGAGGAGGAGATAGAGATCCTTTTTGCTTCTGATACACATAAACATGTATTTTTGCCATAACTCTTGAAGACACGACAAGACAATCTACAGCATGTTGTTCTTTACTTATTTTATATTTCTTTTTCGTATCACGGATGGAGGCGTGGTGGCATGTGATTTTCGGTGATGCAGTTGATAAAGGTTAAAGGTTTAAGTTTCAAGAAAATTCTCCCCAATTATTGGTGAGAGTTTGCACAAAATGGTTAACCATCAAATTCCTTCAAAATAATTTTACAAAACAGGAAATCTAATTGAGATTCTTAATTAAATGTTTCAAAAAACGTTAAAATAAGTAAAGTTGGAAGTACCATGAAATAATCCAAAAAAATTAAGACTTGTTCATCAAATTGCTCATTGCTACAAAGTAAAAAAGCTTCCAATCCTTGATTTCACAGTAAAACTCACAGGGAAATGTTCCTTTTCCTTCCACGCCATGTACTTAAACATTCCTAAAGGTTTTTAATTAATTTTACTGAAATGGAGTGGGGTAGACATGATCCGTCAGCATCGGTCGGAATTTACTGCGAAAGCAATAGATCAACTACAATTTTTTTATAAATAGACTTGTTCCTCACCTCTGACCCTGATAATAACACCATAAGTAGAGTAATATCGACTCTAGGTACATCAGACCATTGTGTCAAATCTGCGAATTTCTCGTATCCAGTTAAAGAATCAAAAACCGTAAGAACCGTTTGGCTGTACGAGAAAGTAAACTGGCACGGTCTCAATAATTTGTTCGTGAAATTTAACTGGTCACTATACTTCTCTGATAGTGACAGACGTAGACTGCAGAGCAGATATGATATCAAATCTGATTCTTTAGATTATGAGAAATTTTATTCTGAATAGGATAAAATCTATCAAAACGAAAGAAAACTTCTGGTTTGATTCGAGCTGTAAAGAGGTTATCAGGGTTAGAGAAATATGTTTTCGTAGTTTTAAAGCTAACCCTACCGAAATAAGCCCTAATAAGTTAGTAAGACGTTCATATCTGAAGAACAAGTTTTTTTTCAGGACCAAAAATTACGGCAAAAAATACTGTTATTTCCCAAACGTAGTGAAAGTCCTACGAAATCCTCAGTTCCAACGCTCTTCTACAATGATACTCCTGTTTTAAGCTCGATGAATATATCCAATTTACTTGCAGCGCAGTTTGCTGTTATTTCTATGCTACCAGAGACATCCTCCTGTACTAGAGAGGGTTAACGATATTATGGGACGAATCTTCTTTCGCACTCGTGCAGTTGCTAGAGTACTAAAAGATCTTGACATTCACTATTCCGCTGGCCCGGATAATATCTCTGCTCTTGTTCTGAAGAAGTGTTTTTCAACGCTAGCAGAACTATTGTGTAGGCTTTTCCATCTGTCCTACTCTACAAGTCTCTTTCCGACTAGATGAAAAACAGCATTTATCCTGCCTGTTCCTAAAAAAGGCGAATCCTCCTCCCCTCTACCTATCATCCAATTCACTTATGTCCCTTTTTTCCAAGGTCATGGAAGCCCTAAGCAATTTTCAGCTTAAGAAATATCTTGAGAAACGAAAGCTTCTTAATGACCGGTAGTATGGCTTTCGTAGCAATAGGTCCGCTGGTAATGTCATGATATATCTCACCGAAGAGTGGAACAAATCTTTTCATCGTTTTGGAGAAAGTAAGATTATTGCCCTTGATATTTCAAAGGCATTTAATAGAGTTTGGCATAAGGCTCTCTTATCGAAAATTCATGCTTTTGGACCGTTCACTACAAGTAGTATTAGACGGTTTCAAAAAACTAATATCCACGAAATAAACGCTGGTGTACCACAGGGCTCTGTTTTGTCACCGATAATCTTTTTTATGTTCATATATGATCTTTTGTCTGAAACTTCTAATCCACTAAATTGTTTCAATGGCGACAGTACCCTCACATCCTTGTCCTTTGGAGGTGGATCTGGAACGGGGCGGCGCACAGTGGGGAAACGGCGGAAAAAACCCATATTTCGGAAGTAGGATTCATTTTGATATTGCACGTGTTTCTAATAGCAAATTAGTTGAAGAATCAGGAAATGAAAACAGTTTTTCAAAAAAAAATTTGTGTGCCTGGAGATTTTCGTTCAAAGTTTAAAAATAGTGAAAACTGATAAAAATACGTGTAGTTTAAAAATGATCCATTTACTCTAAAATTTCAAGGTTTGAAACCATTTTTTTTGTAAATAGGCTTAAAATAAATAGACAAACATTATGGTACATTAGTTTAGCGAAAAAGGATTGAAAAAGATTTTTGCGACAAAAAAACATTCAATTTTAGTGACTTTTTAAGTTCGCATAAGGTTTTAGCTACTTCCTCTGTTTGCCTCTGTTGGCGGATAGGTTTCGTAAGATAGTGTTGAATCTCAGCAATAGTTTTCAAAAAAAATTTCACCCGAAGACGTCCGTATTTGGTTTTTAAAGCAATTTCAACCTGAAAAAGTCATCCAAAAACGCAAAAAAATAAGGCAAAAAAAAAAAAAAAAATGAGCAGCTCTTTTCGCCAGACAAATCTATCTAAATGTATTTTGGTATGCTGGGTCTGGGCGTGTGGTCCGTTTTGCGAAACAATCCAGAATTGTTGATTGAATTGCAAAAAAATTAAAAAAAAGGCACAATTTTAAAGTTTTTCGCATGTTGGTCAAACATTTTGGGGTGTTTGGTCAGAATGGATTTCGCATTCAGATTCGGCATGCCAAGGTACATTTAGAAAGATCAGATCGATCAAAGGAACTACATATTATGTTCTTTTTGTATGTCGCTGTTGGCATCAGGACTTTGTATTTGAAACCTGCATTGCACATTTACCTATTAAAGTACATTTTTTTTTCATTAACCCACTTTTTTGCCATTATTTACAATTTTCAGAATACAGTAAAACCGGTTATTTGAAGCCTCTCTTTTCTTTAATTCCACTTGTCTCCAACAGCTATAGAATGATATGATAGAATGTCCCGCTAATTGATGGAAAAGTTTGGGTTTGGTAGCTCTTATAGGGGTTTAATTTATTATAATATACTCGTATGTTCTCTCAAGTCCCAAACGCAAGCCGTTACGTATGCATTATGATTAAATGTCTTTAGCTTTGCGCTTTGTTAAAAAGCATCACTGTTTTTATATATATATAATATTTCAAATTGAATCTATGTATATACTTCAAAATAAAATTGAAACAGTTTATGGCGCAGAATCATTGATATTTAGGCAAAATTTGGTGTTTCTCCTTGATGTAGGTTAAATATCCAAAAAAACAAAAACTGGTTTTCAATTTTTTTAATGTCATTTTTTTCTGAGTAGGCGTGGCAATGAGTGGTTATTGGTGTAGATTTGTCTTGCTATTGGCTATACTTCCTGCAAATTTCATGAAAATTGGTTCAGTAGTTTAGTTTTAATTGAGTTTTTTCCGGTCTCCCATACATGGTGCCCTACTGTGCGGCGCGGCGCCACCTAATGATAAGCTCCCAATGGGGAGTCAAAAACCGTGTAGAATGTAATGCTTCAAAAACTCAATGCTGTTTACAGTCGCTTAAGCGTAACCCTCGCTCAATGCCACTTTCTATATGGGTGCCACTTGCATGGAGGAGACTGAACAGCTTTCAGTTCTAGGTATGCGTATCACAGACTATCTTTTGTGGAGTGATCACATATTTGACGCCGTCAAAAACGCTGCCAAGTGTTAAGGTTTTCCCCGTCGATGCAAGAAGTTTTTTTCCCATGATCTGGTTGTTAAATATAAAGCCTTTATTCTTCCGAAACTCGAGTACAATTCTCATATCTGGGCAGATGCTGCAAGACCCACTCGAATCTATCTCTTGGACAGAATTTAAAAGAGGGCTATAAAAATTGTCTAAGTGAATTATTTTTCTAGTGGAATTGACAGTTGCATTCCTCCCCTCAAACAATTCGAACATAATAACCGTACTTCTAGGAATGCTCATCAGTTTACCATTGAGCTCAATTTTGGACACACTGTCAAATACAGAGCTTCTGGAATCTGGAATCTGGAATGCTTTACCCGGCTCAATGTTTCCCAATCATTGCAATGTGCAGATATTCAAAACCAATGTGCATCGGTATCTCCTTTCAAATCCTATATTACTTTAATGTCAGAAATTGAAAGCAGTTACTATGTTTTCTCTTTTACGCATCTTTCTCTTCTCAATTATTTTTCATTTTGTTTTCCTTTTCCGCCAGAGGTCGGATATTACTGAAAAAGTAGTAGATCTGCTTTCTTTTTTCAGAAATTTTCAAATTAAGTGTTTATAATCTAGTTCGATTTTTTGATTTGTTTGTTTACTGTTATGTGTTAAATATGTTAGAATGATTGTTGTCTCTTTTCCCTTGATATTATGTTTTTATTTTTTTTCGGTTGTTCTGTGCCTGCTATTAGTAGAATTTATATTTCAAAATCTTGTAGAATTGCAGTGCAATCGCCAAAATGAAGTCCTTCTTGACAAATCAATTTAAAAACAAAATACGAAATAATCAACTTGAACTTTTAAACAAATAAAAAGTTTAATGTTATGAAGGGCTGTGTTAGCTGTGTGATCTTGCAGATCAGCTTTGTTTTATATTCAACCTGTCTTAAAGTCTAAATGTTTTTTAAGGGACGTGAAAATATTCCATAATTACTCCCCTTCATAAATCTGTTTCAAAAAGATCAATTGAAAGCTATAGACCCATTGCAAAGTTTTCAACAGTCTTATTCATATTCAAATTCCTGAACACCAATATGATTTTTTTTGTACTGTCTAACCCATATGGAAACACATGCGCAAGGCCTTTGACACTGTGTCCTTTTAAAGATCCTTGAGATATGAGATGTTTGGCCTCCATTCTGCACTCCTTAATTGAATGAAACGTTATTTGGTAGATAGAAAACAAATTTTTCAAAATTAGTAATGTATTTTCTAAGGAAATATTCAATTTGTATGGTGTTCCTCAAGGAAGTCATCTTGGACCGCTGTGTTTTATTCTTTTTATTAATTATTTACCACTTCATCTATCATAATCGAAATACCTTTAATTTGCAGATAATTTAAAAACCATGATGCGAACCTTATTGATTTAAAGAAAATTATCGATTGTTGCTAGCTGTACTTCAACAATAGAAAATTAAAGGTAGGATCAATGGCTTATGAACAATGGCTTCCCTTCTTGCTGTCAGTAGGTTGAATGAAATACTAAGAAAAATGTAGATTGAAGGAAGCTAGGAAACAGGAACTGGAAGAATGCATCGCAATATTTATTACTTACCTATTTCTGAATAGTAGACTGTATACTCGAATGTACAGTTGCGGTCCAAATAATAGTAGAGTAAACAAAATCATTGGTATAAGTCCCTGAATTTGCACGTTTTTGTGGAGGAATATTCTGTGTTCAGACGAGTACAAGATTATATGGTGGAAAGGGATCTCGTCAATATTTAGGAAGGCCTCCAAATACAGAAGATAATTTACGCTTCGCAGCCAAGATAATAAAACGTGGAGGGTCCAGCGTAAGGGTTTGGGCATGTTTTTCCTTCTATGGTGTTGGTCCCCTATACCGGATTAAAGGCATTATGAATCAGCTTCTTTGTGTTAAGATCATGCAGGAAGTTATGTTCCCATATGCTGAAGATGAAATTTCACTGAAATGGGTCTTTCAACAAGACAATAACCCAAAGCATACAAGTTAATTTTGCGAAGCAGTGGTTCCAAGAAAGATGGTTAGTGTCATGGTCTGAACACTGAATAGTCCCCAGATCTCAACCCTATAGAAAACGTTTGTTGCTATTTAAAGAAGTATGTTGCTGGTCTTGACTAACTTACCTGAATTTAGCTACTTAGCATTGTTCTCAACACTCACAAGACAATCACTGAAAACACGCTTTGTTTTTTCCGGACATGTCAATATCGTTCGCTTAATCGACTGACTGGAAATAATTTTAAAAGATTGTGGTTTTTCTTTCAAAAAAGATGTCTTCATCTTTTAAGAAGTCGGTGCTCTCTCTCTCCTTTGGCTCGTAGAGCTCCTGCCCAAGTAGTGCTAGCCCTTATACGCTTAAATTTCTATAGCTTTGCTGCATGTGCATGTGCTTTCATAGTCAAACCAGGAGTTTTATTGAGTTGCTCGGGTTCGATCCAACACATCAGAGCAATTATGTCTGTTAGCTTCTTCCATTAGTTCTCAACGCATGAAAGTAGTGGAAAAGGACTTCTTAAGGTGTCCTTCTAAGAAAGTGTCTATCTTAAAAGCTCCATCAAAAAAGGATCTGGTGATTTCTTGGGATTGTAGTCATTAAACTTCGGATTTCCTCAGGATCGAAGGATTGGAACCGATGATGACCAGAAATGTCTACTGCCTTCAGTACATTGCAGGATTCTTTGCCTTTATTTCGGGTCATGTAAGAATATGGTCCTTTTTATAACAGCGTTTCTGGCTTGTTAATGCCTTTTCCAACAACCTGATTGCTTCTTTACAGCTGGCATCAAGCCAAGTCTTTTATTTAGGATTTATTAGGTAGTCTTAATTCAGTAAGGAATGAAAGCACGCATCCCAAGAAAAATCACTTTTGTGATCATATCGCAACTTTCGACGAATCATAGTGATCAGTTAAAGTTTCGAAAAAGTTATAAAACAGTCCCAGTAATAGGTCTAATTGTCCTGTCAAATGGTCCTATAGTGGGATGCAATGGACATGAAAAATTCGCTGATATCACAGAATGGTCAGAAGTACCGAATACAGAAGTTAATTTTATGGTATACTTATCAAACCAAAATAGGAGGCCAACTGCTCTCTTAGAGGATTTGTCAATTCCTCGCCAGAGGCAGTACATTCTTAAAACACTTTTTTGCAGTGTCGAGGTTTTGCCCAGCAAAATCTTGTATTCGAGTTGGCTCATCTAGTATAAGCTAAGGTGATGCATCTCATCAAAGATCTCAAAATATCTCCCTTCGGGTATTCTCTGTGCCGAATAGTGGAGCCAACTTGAATTAGGTACATTGAAGTCGCCCTTAACAACGTCTCAAAGGTATAGGGAAACAATTCGAGAAATTGAATCAGACAGAGCATCAACCTTATTTAGAGTTGATTTTCTGTCAAAATTTGGACTCCTTTAAATAAACCAATAATGGATTATGTGCTTAGGAACAGTAACTTTCAGCTGAGACACATGAATTTAAAGTTCGTATTAGAACAATGTCCGCATTGAGGAAGGCTCTAGCAAGCAACAATATATTTTACATGGACTAAAATAGGCTGTGATAGCCGAAGAGTAATGGCATCAAGTTATAATCAGTAATGCTAAATTTTGAAAGATCAGTATTGCCACCAACCTGTGTTTCAGTTAGTGCCAACAACTGGTCCGTATTTAACAGCATGAGCGTATAATATGACTTTCTTTTTAGCCCACGAATTTTAGAAAACACATGCATAGATCAAAACGTAGTCAATCTATTTGAAAGTGGATTGCTCATGCCCCTTGTTAATGTGGGAATATATGGAACTGCGTACTAGTTACCAAAATGTTTTGCTCGCCACCAAAGTTGATCAACCTGAGTTCATTTTCAGGGGAACTGTTGTGCAAGCTGTGCTTTTCGATTCTACCATCAAAGATGTCTTCTATTCCTACCTTAGTGTTCAAACCACTTGAAAAATTTAATGTCATTGCTAATGCACTGGTCAGAAGCCATATCATAAACCTATTACCTGTGGCACCAAGCTTATCAAAAACAAAACACTTATAAATCTTCTCCGTTTACAAAAAAGAGACTCACGTCGATTTCATAAATCGAGGTAGAAACCCTACTTAAATTTCCCATCAATGGCAAAAAAACACTTTCCTCATCCAATGAAATATAAGATGCCAAAAGCAATCTGACTTACTATACCTATTGTATTGTATTTGCTGTTCTCTGATATCCGGTCTCATTTTTACTGCCTATTTCCATATCTACCTGGAGGCTTTTTATAAAAATAACGAAAGAAGTGATTAAGTTTTTGATATAAAATAACAAAAGCTGATTTTTTTACATGTTGAAGACCATTTTCTTCATATTTCTTGAATATTTTTATATTCAAAGCTAAATTTTAATAATTTTTCTTGGAAAAGTTCCCTTAAGGCATATTTGTGGAATATAATAAATGAACTATTAATTTCACAAGACTTTCGTTATGTTCCACCACCACCGCTTGCAGCTGCCATCACAGCTTGTATGCTATAGTCTATGGTGTTCCGTATTAATTTCCCTTCGGAATATTTGAAACTTTCTCAAGTTCTTGGATTAAGGATTTTAAATCTACAAATCCCCGGAGGTCAATATTTAAATTGCTTCAAACATGAAAAATTGACCTTCGTTTGTTTTGTCGAATTAAGTTGACATTTTGTTGTTTTTGAGATAATTTTGGGTACCTTAGGGTGGTATCGATAAGCCTTAGAAACTTCGTTCTCTGAAAGAATGTCTTATTTAAAGTTCTAAATACAGGATTTATTGAATTTAAACTTTTACTAGCTTTTTAGTTTTTGAAAACATTGCTTTGGATCCCTAGGGGTGATAGGATCTATTGTGTATGGGGCAGTTCTAGGGAATTAATTTAGAATCTTATGAAAACTTGGATGGTAGTTTTGAGCAAGAAATATTCTTTGGGTGATACTCAATGCAGTATCCATTGAGTGCAAATGAAAAGCTTTTAAATACTGGTATGTTATGTGTATATGTGCTTTGTCTTAGAAATTTCAACTTGATAAAAATCTGTAAATAAATCGAATAAGATAGTTGAAACATAGAAAGCTTGTTGCAGACTGAACAGCTTAGCACAAGTGGCAAACGTGATAACCCAACTTGTTATTAGTACATGGTCGCACCCGGATTATCCAGTCATGATTTTAAAGCTGATTTGGGAAGACTGTGGCTCGCCCTGGGCTGTAAGTATATCCTTATGAGTAATTACCTATTCAAAAGTTACAGAAACCTGAGTGGAAAAGCCTGAAAAAATGACTAACACTCTCATGCATTCCCGTATCAGCAGTTATAAATGACTAGCCGACCCGTGCTCGCGTTGCTTCGCAAATTGTAACTACGAATATTTTTTTAATATTAATAATAGCATATGAAAACATTTTTCAATGGAACTGAGCATATTTTCTACAGTAATATTAATTTTACTTTATATGTGTATACTTACCATATCTTATTAGATTCTCTTTCACATTTGAAAAAAAAAAGAGTTTGTTCATGTTTGTGCATATTATAAATACTTTTTTTATTTTAAAACCTCCGGATATACAATTGTTGCAGTTATATTACTGCGAGCAAGAAGTATGTATTGGTTGCTTTTCGAGCCTACCCTGGAAAGAGCAACATAAAGCTGACTATGAGAGAAAACATTTTACCTAAGGTCGACTCCAATATAGGTACCTTAATCTGTGCGTGTGTAAATATACATAGACACATTTTTTTATTCACCTGCTCAAGTTCAGTGCAGTGCAACTGACTTAACCTACCCACATTTTTGTGGTCTTCTTACCGACGTCATTCTTAGTACCTTCTTCGAGTGACATGAGACAAAGCAGCGACTTCGCGATTGTGATGAAATCTAATTCCTGGATAAAATAAATTCAAAAAGTTTATAATTTTATAATTTGTTTTTATTTATTTCTCAGGTTGTATGTGTAAGTAAGAATTGATTTTGAGCTTAAAATTTGTGCAACAATATTGACTTTATGAAGCAATGCTAATCTTTGTCGATTATAACATAGACTTTAATATATGGGCTTATCCCTGTAAATTTTAACTTCTTGAGTTTGAAAAAAAACAAAAAAAAAATTAAGGCACGCATGTAAATTTGAGTTTTTCTTCAATTATAGACCACGAATAAATAAAAAACTTCAAAATAACTCATATGTATTGTTTGTTAAAGAGTATAAGGGTATAACGTATAGAAAAATGAATTTAAAATAATTTATTTTAAGCACCGAGTTAATTGATTTGGTTTTTATTTTTAATCTTCACAGCTTCTGTTTTCAAACTTATTTGTTTAAAACTTTTACCATTTTTTTTATAATATCTACAGTTTAAATTACGCTCATTGTAAGGGTAAAATCAAACAATGCTTTGGTGTGCTAGTAAAAAATGTGCCTTTTTTGAAACAGTTACGTTTTTTACCTTCGTTTTGTTAACTTCATAAAATTTGTACATAATGAAGCACGCATTGAAGCCAAAGATTTTTTTACTCTAGATAGCTTAAATAATGATGCAGACCATAAAAAAATGCCCCATGATCAATGTTAAAAAAATAGACACGAAAATTTGTGACAATTAAAGATTTACGAAAAATCACGCATGGCAGTTTTTTCTAAAATTTATATCATATAGGATTATTTATAAGGAAGGCACGCACTCAAAATGAATGATTTCAATTAATTTTGACCTTCATTTATCTGAAAAAACAAAAATTGTGCTAAGTAATCTTATGTTAAAAATTATTTTTGCAATAATACAAAACGTTAGTTATCCACGCACGCAGCCAAAAGTCTCAATATTCGATGATTTTTTCGATTTCAAACACTTTCGCACTATCTCGATGGTTCATTTTATAAATTGAATAGTTAAAACTCAATGATATATATAATATTATAAGTTCCAAAACCTGAATATTTAATACTAATGTCTATATATTTCGACGCATGGCAAAAGTTAAAATTTGCACGGATAAGCCCATATAAGTGGTTGTATAAGTCAACTAATAAAAAAAATTGACACAAAATGTAAAATTAATAATATATAAGTTTGACAAATAATTAATGAAAAAAAAATTATATCCAGGAACACTCTTCTAACAATATAAAAAATAATTAAATTTATTTTAAATAAATCAGTTGACTATTCTCTGAGATCATTCAACCCAAACTTTAAAATGGTTTCGCTTTTATATAATAGTATAGATAGGAAACATGTTTTGCGGCATCAAAACTTCCTTAATAAGAGATAGTTCCTCTGAAAAATATATTTGGTAGAATTAGCTTCCTGATAGTTCAGCACTCTCTTTTGTATTAATTTTTGATTTTTTAACTACATTAACGCCAGTCATATACTCAAAAAAAAAGCCCAACTTTTCATAACTCACAACTAAATTACACGCAGAAAACTAAAATCTTACTGAAATTTATTAAAACCAGCAAAGTATCGACTAAATAAAATTCATGACTGAGTCGCACGTACTTGCTCTTATGTAAAAGACTAAGAATTTTAAAAATGAATGTTATTATAGAGAAAAATGTTCTTATAAGCATAAAATTCATTTTATAAATTTCTAAAACAAACTCCTTTAGTAGTTGGAGCTAAAAACAGGATGACATGTGATTCAAGCAAATTAGATTAGATTAGATTGTGAAAGGACAAAAATTATAAGAAGTTGTAGTTGTTTCTTAAAAAAAACCTTTCATATAAAAAATTAAAAAAAAAAATGTTGGTACGCCAACTTAAAGTTTTTATTACTGTACGAATAAAAACTTAATTTCAACAAAAATATTTAACTGTTTTTGAAATATTAAATTTTCCGACAAAAAAAATTATTTTTTTTTCAAAAATTCGAAAAAATAGTCTTATGGTTAGGTAAAGTCAGTAATATCTTAATTCAAAATTTTTCTATATAAAATAATATATCAAATTAATTAAAAGAAAAAAAAAATTATCTAAATCCTCGGAGTCGTTTTCGAGAAAAATGCGATTTTTGAGAACCATTTTTTAACATTTGTATCGTTGTTAAAGTTGTTCTTAGGTAAAATATTTTTTTTTCTCACACCTTGTAATTTTTATTAAGAAACTTTTATTTATCAAGATTAAAACAAATCGAGCATGGGGTTTTCGAAATATTGAGTTTTGAAAAAAAAAAATTGATTTTTTTCAAATCCAAAAAAATATTCAAACATTTAGGAAAATCGGTTACACTGTATTTGAGTAAATCAAAAACAAAAAAAAAATGGTTGCAAAGGGGTACCAAAAATAACTATTTTTTGTAAAATTATTTTCAACCATTATACTTATTGTTCAAACTAAATGAAATTTCTTAATTTTTTTTTTAAATCTGTGAGACAGTTTTTGAGAAAAATTTGTTTTTATAAAATTTCGAAAAAAAATCGTTTGGCACGAACTGTTATTTTTGGTCTTAAAAAAAAAAATTAGTGGGTTGAAAAATTTAAAAACGATATCTACAAAGCTTAACGAAAATCCGTTCAGGATATATTGGAACAGACAGACAGAGAACCACGTTTTTCGTCTTCGCTATCATCGTAATGTCAACTTTGATCGAAATTTCGATTTAAGTTTTTTTTAAGAATGCCTAACTTGCCTTTTAGTACCTATAAGTCGCAAGTTAAAATACCTATCGTGTATTGCTTAAAATAAATTAGTTAACTTGAATAAATGAAACTTTTTGAAATAAACAAAAATTATTTTAGGTTAATCGAAGGACTTAGTTATATGTATAGAGAAACTAGGTTTTAATTAGTAGTACTATAGGTACTATAAGGCAAGTTATGCATTCGTAAAAAAAATCTAACTCGAGATTTTATCATTACGATGATAGCGAAGATCAAAAAAGTAGGTCTCACAATTCTGACTGTCTGTCTGTTCGGCTACAGCCTACACGGCTCAGCCGATTTTCTTTAAACTTAGTAGATATCATTTTTAATTTTGCCTCCCACACTTTTTTTCCTTTTTTAGGACCAAAAATAACGGTACCTGTCATACGATTTTTTTTTGAAATTTTATAATTTTTTTTTTTCTCAACTGTTCGACAGATTTTAAAAATCAAAATACAAAAAAATTCCATTTAGTTAATGCTTGGTAATGGTTGAAAAAAAATCCGAAAAATGGTTATTTTTGGTACCCAAAGAACCATTTTTTGGTTTTGATTTTCTCAAAACCGGTACGACTGATTTTGATAATTTTTTTTGCTAAAGCTCTTCAAAAATTTGAATAGAATTGTTATTCAAATTTTCAAACAAAATTTTTTTGGATTTTTAAAAAACTTTCAAAATTTTTTTTTCAAAACTCAATATTTCGCAAACTCATTGCTAGATTTTTTTTTTAATTTATAAATAAAATATTCTCAAGATAATCTACAAGATGTGAGAAAAAAAATGTATTTTACCTAAAACTACCACCCACCATACAAATGTTAAAAAATGGTTTTCAAAATTCGTATTTTGATCGAAAACTGCGCCTTGAATTTTGATTAATTTTAACGATCTTTAATTTAGTAAAAAAATGTTGAAATTAAGATATTACATCTTGTATCTACCATAGAACTATTTTTTCAAATTTTGAATTACTCATTATCGACATAACAAATTTTAATGAAATTTCTTATAGAGATGCTTCTAAAAAGTTTAAAAAACATTGCATTTCAAAACTTAAAAAAAAATATTTTTTGAATTTTTGAAAAAATGTAGTACCCCTTTTCATAATCGTAATTACATTATTTGACTGTCATGCACAGGGTCTTTGGATTTTATTTTCTTACATAGCTAATTGTCTCCAGATGCATGAAGGGTTTCTGCGTAAGACACGGCTGTTTTCATCCTCTGCTGCTCCGCGAGGCTCGGCCTTCCTTGAGTCTGCGAACCTGGGGGCCTGAGGTTCGAAGACTTTATTAGCTGGAGCATTGTTGTTCTTTAGCTCAATGTGAATGAGCCAGTGTAGTCAGAGTGTTTTGCCTTTCTGGATTCTATTCAAATCTTGGTACAATTGAGTTCGCTGTTTATCTTCTCCTCCATTCGTCCTTGTCGCACACACAACAAAATATATGAAAAAGATTTTTTCTTACCAAAGGGCGCACTATTATCTCTCTCTCTCTTTCTGCTAATAGTCCAACATTCGGCGTCGTAAAGAAGAACTTGATGGTGATAGGAAACCAGGTCCTAGTGACTTACAACTCTTAACCATTCATGTGTGTCAGTTACCAGGAATGGATGGAATCTAAAATTTTCTGCTAATGCTGAACGGCTAATCAGCAGCACTTTTCGTGACATAGGATTTGTCTTAAGAGGCAGTACACCCCTTGAAAAAACATTTTTGCAGCGGCTGAAAATCGAACAGAAGACGTTCTGCATGACAGTCCAACGCACTTACCATATGCCAAGGGTTGCTACATTTCAACCAATTTTATGTAGCTAAACCAAAGAAGCAGCGGCTTCCTATGGTAGTTCTTCGTCAGATCTTCACTTAGGTGTCGTTCGTAGAGTTAAAATTTACTCCGAGGTAGATGGAACTCCTTAACTGTCTCAAAGTGCTTGCTATCAGTATTGACGTTTAACCTCAATCGGTGGTCAGATTTTTTTTGTTTGTTGACAATCACATATACTTGGTCTGACTCTCTTCAAGCCGTGAAGGACTCTATTAAAGAACGTTGGGAACAGCCAATGATATCGATATCGTCCGAATTCCCCAACAGTTGCACAGATTTGTTGAATATAGTGCTCTAAAAAGAGTTTAAAGAAATCACATGATAGCGAATCTCCTTGTCGAAGCCATGTGCATATTTTGAATAGTTCAGAAGAGTTGCTTCCTAGTTGCACATTGCACCACGTATGTTCCAATGTCACGTAATATAGTTGGATCAGCTTTTTCGGGAACCCAAGTTTGGCCTCCTGATGATAAATGCTATCACATGCGGCTTTGAAGTCGACATTGAGAATCGACTTGAAACTCGTTGTTCTCTGTGAGGATTTGCGTCAGTGTAAATATTTGGTCTATGGCCGGAAGCCGCAGTTAGGCGTCCTATTTCCATTTCTTGGAACTTTGTAGCGAATGAGCTGCTGAGATATCTGGAAGCGGAGGGTCACAGATTAAGGCTAATTAAGTTAAGAAGCTTTCGATCTTCCAGATATTTCTTGAGCTGATGATTTATCAGAGGTTCCAAGACCTTGGAAAGAAGGGACGTAAGTGCAATTTGTCGATAGGAGAAGGGGGAGAAACGGTTATCTTTTTTAGGAACAGGCTGGACAAATGCTATTTTTCATTTTCTACGGAAAATTCCAAAACACTTTAAGTCATGTAAAAGCTTACCCAAGGGTTTTGCCAGCGATGAAGAATACTCCTTCAGAAGAATTGGGTGTATATCATCAGGACCAGCGGATTTGTTTGTTGCTATCCGGCAACGTACAGCTAGCAGCAAAAGGAGCTCCAAGTACATTTGCCTTATATAAAGAGCTTGTTAACAGGTTGAAATAACCCAAATACCCGTGCTTCCTGACTTTCAGGGAAGAGTGTATATGGGGAGAATTTAGTTTATTAAATAAAAGATGAAAATGATTAAAAAATGAAAGATTTATTAAAGTTTAAATGTTTTTTTATTGTTGTTCTCGCAAGGCCCGCTGTCTCTATGCGTAGGCTGCAACCTTCGAGTTTAATGTGTGGCTAAATTCTGGTTTTCCCTAATCATCCTTTGCTTATTTATACTGATTTAAAAGAACCAATTTCCATCCCCACCATTCAACCACTTGATAATGAAATTCGGCATTTCCATATGAAAATGCATTCTTACGCAACCTCATATGAAAAGAGCATTTTCATCATAATTCCCAACATCCGTTGCCAACATGCATTGACACCAAATCAATATTGCATTATTATTATTGCCTAAGAGTTCAATGGATCATATTTCATTTATACTGGCCCAATACAAAACATATCCAATAGATACACGTATCCATTGTAGTTCCAGATACACACAGTCAATATAGTGACCTAGTGTATTGAAGTGCCATATGATGTCCATAGAACCCAAAAACAATGCATGTGCATAATTGTCATTCTTACTTTGCCTTACTTTTGGAACCTTCGTTCGTACCGGCTCATGTTATAGTCGTAGCTATAGTTATGACACAGAGCTGGCGACAATTAATTAATTGCCGTGGTGTTAGGTTTCACCAAGTGGGCTCTCGAAGATGACACATTAATGTGCCGCAGTGTTGTGGATCGGTTGCGCGAATTACAAAGAAAGATGATACCGTACAAGATCGTGTGTGGTATCTTGGGAATGGAAATGAATATTTATATGATATAAGGCTGTCAGAGTGGTCGCATGTAGTGGATCACTACATCCCGCTCCCCTTGAAGAAAGAAAATTATACCTTGAAGAGGTTAATTTTCTGTAAGGTTGCGAAAGGATGATAAGGTTACATTTTTGGTATAATTTTGATATGGTTTAAATAATATTTTTATAGTTTTTTTTTTTTTTTTTTTTTTTTTTTTTTTTTTTAAATTTCTTTTTGTTTGACTTTTAAATTTTAAAATATTTATGTCTTAATTAATAACATAAAGTTTTATATTTGAAGTTTAAGCATTTTTTTTTTTATATAATTTTTTTTTTTTTATAGATTCTTAAGTTTTACTTACATAATTTTTTTTTTTTTTTTTTTTTTTTTTTTATTAAAAAATTTTCATTTGTTTCTTCAATTTTTAGATATGATTTTGAGTATGTTTAAATATATATTTTTTTTTTGTACAGTAACATAATAATAAGTTTTTGTTCTTAAAGGTAGCTAAATTATAATTTGTAAATATTTGTTTCTTCAATTTTTAGAAATAATTTTATAATGTTTAAGTATATGGATATGCTATTTTTTTTTTTTTTTTTTTTTTTTTTTGTTTAAATAAAATATATATATATTTCTTTGTTTTTAATTGGGTTTAATTGGACCTAGGACAAATTTTGGAGAGGATTCGGGTTTTGAATTAAAATTTGTTTCTACTATGGTATCTTTAGGTGAGGAGGTTTCATTAGGAAAATTGTCATGGGTCTGTAAGTCTGTTTGTATTTTGTCATTTCTGATTGTTTCTGTTTTTGTTTCTGTTTCCGACGGAATTGGTTTCAGTTTAATTTTATATTTGAGGATATAGATAAGAATGATGAGTAAGGCAGTTGCCATGCTGTAGATAAGAGTGTAATGATGTATGTCGTGTTTGTTTAGTGGTTGTAATTTTTTGTTTCATTGGTAAAAATGTGAATGATTTTATTTTGTTTTTGAAAAATGCCTGTAAGAAGTGTTTTAATTTTAATTTTTGATTCATTATCCATGCAGGGCAATGAGAATGCAATCGACTGTTCATTGATATTTGAATTGTTAACCGAAGTGAGACATTTTTTTATTAGTTCCATATCTTTGTATGTTCTAATTGGGATAGGTAAAGTGATTATAAAAAATGTTTCTTTATTATGTGGGAATGTTGTGAGTTCTCCTATATCAGGTTTAATATAGTTTGGACATTTATTTTGTAGGTATTCCTCATCTGTTGATTCGATAATTGGAACTATTAATACTTTTATTTTAACTATTTTGTTTTCAAAGATTGATCCTTTATCTTCCAAAAGAGTGAATGTTGATAGGTGTTCTATACTATCTTCTCCGTTATCTTGCACAGTTTTGTGGTTATTCTGGTTTCTTGCTTGATTACGAGTTGTCACTAGGACTTTACTTTCATTGTCAAGCTTTACTCTACTGAGGGCGTCTGCAATAACATTGCATTTGCCTTGCTTGTGGATGATATTGAAGTCGTATTCTTCCATCAATATACGCCAACGTAATAATCTAGATGTGGGGTTCTTTTGCCCAATCAACCATAAGAGATTGTTGTGATCAGTATAAATGGTGAACTTTCGCCCATAAATATACGGTCGAAATTGTTTGAGAGCGTACACTATTGCTAGTAGCTCTTTTTCTGATGTGGTGTATCTGGTTTCTTGGTCATTTAGCGTGCGGCTTATAAAAGATATTGGCCTGTCTTGTCCAATTTGACCTTGGGAAAGAACTGCGCCTAATGCTAGATCGCTGGCGTCGGTAGTGACAATAAATTCTGCTGTGAAATCAGGGTAAGAGAGTATTGGAGGTTCTATAATTTTTTGTTTAAGATTTCTAAAAGATTCATCACAAAATGCATCCCATTTGAAAATAACATCTTTCCTTAAAAGTTTTGTCAATGGCTTGGCTAGATGAGCAAAGTTAGGAATAAATTTCCGATAATATCCTACGAAGCCTAGAAATGACTTAACATCTTTTGGTTTCTTAGGAATGGGAAAGGTTCTTACTGCCTTGATTTTTTCGGGATCGGGTTTGATTCCATCTTCCGAAATAATATGTCCTAAGTAAATTAATTCCTTTTTTAGAAAATTGCATTTATCTGGCTGGAGTTTTAGGTTATGTTCCCGTAGACGTTTTAATACAGTGATGAGTTTTCCATTGTGATTGTCAAGATCATACCCATAGATAACTATGTCATCTACGTAAACAAAACATTCTAGGCCTTGTAGACCCATAAGGACGTTATTCATAAGTCGTTGGAACGTAGCAGGGGCGTTTTTCAACCCAAAAGGCATACGATTATACTCGTAGTGGCCAAATGGTGTACTAAAAGCAGTTTTTTCTTTGTCGGAGTCTGCCACCAATATTTGGTGAAACCCTTTAGCTAAATCCAAGGTACTAAAATATTTTGCTTTACCTAATTGGTCGAAAATGTCTGTGATATTCGGCAGAGGATATGCATCTCCGATTGTTTGTTCGTTGAGTTTTCTAAAGTCTACAACAACTCTCCATCTCTTTTCACCAGAAATGCCAGACTTTTTCGGAACTAAAAGAAGAGGTGAATTCCAAGGACTAAAACTAGGTCTGATTATTGAATCATTCAACATTTCTTTCACTTGCTTGTGAATTTCATTTTTCTGACTCTCGGGGAGTCTATAAGGTTTCAGAAATAATGGGGGATTAGTGTTATTTGTTATTATTTTGTGTTGTATTGTATTCGTGTGGGTGAGGTGGTCGCCCTTTAAAAAGAACAGATCATTGAATTCTCTACAGATTTTTAGTATGGACTTTTGTTCTTCTCGATTACAGTGGTCTAATTCTATTACGGCTTCCAAGTCTGAAAGTCTTTCCTGTAAACGATCTTGGTGACCATTAGGTGAAATAATATTATAGTCGTTAAGGGTATCCCATTCTATATTTAAGTCATTATAGTTTAAAGTTTTCTCTTCATCCAAAATGTTCATTAAGAGTATTTTTATTCTGTTATTTTTAGGTGTTACTATTGATTCGCCCAGATATATTCCAGGGGTAATTTCCTTCTTTCTTATTATTATATCTTGTGAGTTTAAAAGTTTGTTTTCAAAAGGGATTTCTACCAATTTTTGACTACGTTGCTCAAGAGTAATGTTTATAATTTTTTTATTTTTTTCTTGCCCAGTCTTATTTTTTGCTGAGATGTCTTTTATCTCAGTCTTACTTTCTGCTGGTTTAAATGTATTTTCTGCTATGGTTTCTTTTACCATAGGCTTATTGTAAATTATTTTGCCTTTGACCTTCTTCGAATGAAGTTTTTTGCTAGCAACTTTATCGAAGTCTTTTTGTGGCGAATCTCCTGACCCGACCCGAAGGCAAGCGGTATCATTCAACGATTCCCATACCTTTTCTGTACTTCCTGCATTGATGTCTGTAAGACACTGAGGGGAGTCAGAGTCAGTATTTTTAGACCCTTCCGTCGTGCAATCTTCTTGAAGGTTTGTTTTGGCTTTATTTTTGTATTTTTTCTTGAGCATAGTAGTTTGAGCTAAAATTTCAGATTTAGGTATGAAATGGATTTCTTGATTTGCTTCTGACACATAAGTTTTGTGATCAGGAATAGTACTCAGTACTTTCCCAAAACTATGCACCATAGCAGTAGAGTGGTTATCAATAAAAGGGAATATCTTTATAAAATTTTCATCGTAGTTAACTATACATGAATATTTCTTCAAAAAATCGTTACCGATGATGCCGTCAAAATCCATGTCAGTGCTTGTATCTAGAATATGAAAGGGGTGAGTAATTTTTATTTTATCTTCATCAGAACCGATCAATAAACTCTCATTGGCAATTCCAGTACTCATTACCTTATGGCCGCCCATGGTTGAAATTGTCATATTTGTTTTTTCGTTTTTCATGGGTTGGGAGGTAGGGTTTTTTATGATACTGATTTCTGCGCCAGTGTCGATAACGAGATTTCTATTTTGACCGTCTGTGAAGGGAATTCGGATGATTGTTAGGTCGTTATAGGGAAGCAGTTCGATGACTACGCTTGCCACTATTCTTGTGTTTGGTGGATTTCGGCTTGAATGTGTTGTCGGGATGGATAGCCGGTCTGATCGTCCCGACAGTTTTCGTTTCCCGTACCGTTGACAGAAAAATGGCTTTCGGGTAATACGTGGTGGAAATTCACCTGTCGCTTTTCGCCATTTTTATTCCTGTCATTATTTTGGGTACCTGTAAAGAGGTTCTGCCTGAAAGGATTTTGGGGGTTTATTTGGTTTGATTGTGAGTGTATTTTTCGCAGTCTACACTCACTTTCCGTGTGATAATTTTTTTTGCAATAGTTGCATTTAACTATTTCTGTTTTAGGAGTAATATTAGGTAGGGTCTTATTGCGGTAACAGGTTTGGGCAGAATGTCCCAAGATCCCGCAAATTTGACAGGTGGGTCGGGAAGAAAAGTTTGAGGGTGAGTTTTGCTGGGTTTGTGTTTTATTTCTAAACGACGACATTTGTCTTTCCACTCTTGCAGCATGGTTTTCTGCAAACTCGATTGCTTTTTTTAGATTGGTTTCCCCATGGGCTTGAACCATTAACCTTAAATTATGGCTACTGAGGCCATCCTCAAAAGTTTGAAGAGCCAATTTTTCATTTTCTTCCACCAAATAGCTTCTGACGGATTCGTCGTTAGTATTAGCGAACGTCGCTGAGTTGAGGGAGGTTAAGAGTTGACAAACTTTGTCCCCGAATTCTTTGACCGACTCTCTAGCAGTTTGCCTAGCTAAGAGCAACTCATTTTGCGCGACGGTACGAGTTTTAGTTACTTTAAACTCATCCTCTAGTTTTGTAACCAGATCGCTCCATTTAGTGAATGAGTTGAACTGTATGAGTTCGAAAGCCGGACCTTGTAGCCTCGTTTTTACTATTTCGAGGAACGTACTATGTTCCTCTTTTTTACATGACGAGAACAGTATGTTCCCGCATGCGATAAATTTATTTAGGTCAGTGGGGTTACCGTTAAAAGTGGGAATGATATTGAAAATATCACTTATATTAATACGGAACTCCATTATATCGGATTCGGATTCAGAAAAAAAAGGTAGTTGAAAAAAAAGATCTAGTCTTTGTCGGTCTTGTCGTGTGGAGACAATTTTGGAAAAATTTTTTTTATATATTTTTTTTTTTCTTAAGGGAGGGATAAGGCAGAAATATATATATATATACAAATTTCAAAAAAATAATTTCTTACTTTTAGGTTGTTGTTATTATTGCTGTTGTTTTGTGGTTGATGCCGCTGATGTTGTTATTATTGCTGTTATTGTTGTAGTCGATGCCGTTATTGTTGTTATTATTGCTCCAGATGCTGTGGTTGTTGTTGTTGTTGCTGCTGCTTATGTTGCCGTTGCAGTTGTTGTTCTTTGTTGCCAGGCAGGCTTCACGCCCTAAAGTTGAGGATTACGGCCTGGTCTTTTATCACTACCTACTGTCTGCCAAATGCTTAAGCTCTAAAGCTAGCAAGGTCTTACGCTCGTAGGATTTCTAACACTTTAATCACAAAAGCAAAAAAAAAAAAAAATTTTCACTTCACTTTTTAACGTTTTTTTTTCTGGTGTGTAGCCCCAGAACGCATCAAGAGAGAGGTCTCTTGTATTGGCAAGGCTAAATAACTATGGTAGGGGATTTTAAAGTATCCCACCGCTGCCACCATGAAATAACCCAAATACCCGTGCTTCCTGACTTTCAGGGAAGAGTGTATATGGGGAGAATTTAGTTTATTAAATAAAAGATGAAAATGATTAAAAAATGAAAGATTTATTAAAGTTTAAATGTTTTTTTATTGTTGTTCTCGCAAGGCCCGCTGTCTCTATGCGTAGGCTGCAACCTTCGAGTTTAATGTGTGGCTAAATTCTGGTTTTCCCTAATCATCCTTTGCTTATTTATACTGATTTAAAAGAACCAATTTCCATCCCCACCATTCAACCACTTGATAATGAAATTCGGCATTTCCATATGAAAATGCATTCTTACGCAACCTCATATGAAAAGAGCATTTTCATCATAATTCCCAACATCCGTTGCCAACATGCATTGACACCAAATCAATATTGCATTATTATTATTGCCTAAGAGTTCAATGGATCATATTTCATTTATACTGGCCCAATACAAAACATATCCAATAGATACACGTATCCATTGTAGTTCCAGATACACACAGTCAATATAGTGACCTAGTGTATTGAAGTGCCATATGATGTCCATAGAACCCAAAAACAATGCATGTGCATAATTGTCATTCTTACTTTGCCTTACTTTTGGAACCTTCGTTCGTACCGGCTCATGTTATAGTCGTAGCTATAGTTATGACACAGAGCTGGCGACAATTAATTAATTGCCGTGGTGTTAGGTTTCACCAAGTGGGCTCTCGAAGATGACACATTAATGTGCCGCAGTGTTGTGGATCGGTTGCGCGAATTACAAAGAAAGATGATACCGTACAAGATCGTGTGTGGTATCTTGGGAATGGAAATGAATATTTATATGATATAAGGCTGTCAGAGTGGTCGCATGTAGTGGATCACTACAAGGTTGTCATGGTAGATGAGCGTTGGAACCGAAGATGAAGTTGAATTGCTTACGTTCTTGACAAATGACCTAAAATGTACTCGTATACTGCCTTTGGGACATTACAGGATGTTTTGCCTAAATGTCTGGTCTTTTTAGTATTTTATTCTTTTAATAACATCGTTGCAATGGTTTCTTACTTGTTTATACTCATAGTCTAACTGTGTCGGTTTTCCTGAAGATAGGTATGTTCGTCAACATAACCTAACCTTAACTAAGCCATTTTGGTAAAACTTTCCAAAAATCTAAATAATTCAGTCCGAATTCTGCATCCAAATTAGTTGACAATCAATAGCTTTCCTTGATCAATTGATTGATAGTTTCGATTTGTGACTTCAGTCTCCGTCAGGAGGATACAGGATACTCGATACAGGAGCTAAGCACTTGCCAGTTATCTAGTTATTTGTCTCTGTAGTGTGTCAAAAAACACGTCATGGAATACGCCAATGTCCATTATGCCAAGATGAGTTCACTGTTATATTTCTGATAACTTAAACTATGAGTGCTCTTGAGGATGAATGTTGCTTTTATGTTTCCTGAGTCTGCTTTATAAAAATCTAAAGTGATCGAATGTTAAAGAAGCTGCGGTTATGCCAGAAGTTACATAATCACATTGCTCTATAATTTTCAATTATATTTAAATTTAAAAAATAGTGAGACCTATCAAAAGACTGCGAAGTTGCTGAATCCTCATACTCTGAATTCCTGAAGTCTATACTATCAATTTCAATTATTAAGGTACCATCGGAGAAACGTAATTATATTAGTGAAATACAAGAAGAAAGAACCAACATTATGACCAAAGACTGCTAAGTAATCATGCTAATATTTCAACCTTTTACTCGTGTGTAGAAGTTTTCGAACCACATTGAGCTCGAAACTTAAGTTATTATTATTCATTATGATCATCAGAGAAAAGTTTCAATGCAGCCATAACACTCGATCATTTTGAACCCCAAACCACAATGTTTACTCCTTTGAGGAATATTCAACAAAAACTGATCCTATTACTAGTTTCAAACTCTCTGCTAACAGGGGAGCATTCAACACTTTTCCTCACCTCTAAGTAAAGACAAATAAACCAAACAAGCAAACTGACACACAAACATTATTCAAAGAAAAACTACAAATTGAAAAATTTTACCTGGGAGAATACTAAAAACTTAAATCTTCTGACCTGGTTTCGTTACCGAAAAAAAACTTTTCAAAAACCGTTTTTCCTTTTAAACCCACTTTACTCCATGCCTAGAACATGTTTTCCGCCATCCATACACACACCTTCTTCTACATACATATGCACTTCTTCAATATTTAATATGCAAACTCAAAGCAAACACCTAACGAACAGTACCAATTGCAACTTGGACTTCATAAAAAATGAATAAAGGAGTAAACATTGTGATGCGCCGAGAAGAAGAAAAACTGGTAACTTTATCAAAACCCTGCTTCATGATGTAGAAGAGAGGTAAAATAGCAAAAGAGAGTATCCTTCTAAATTGTTGATGGTGTAGGAAGGAAGAAAGCTTGGCTGGGTTTTATGAGGGAGGACGACAATGTGGTGGTATCTTTATACTAAGGCTTTTATACGTTTCAAAGTTGAGAAAACTTCAAACTGTTGTTTTTAATTTTTTTTTTGTTTTCCCTTTGCATGTAGGGTACATTTAGGTGCATACTGCAGGATGCACAACTTTTGAAAGTACCAACATACATCTGTGTGTGTGTATGTATGAAAAGTGTCTTTTTAAAAGGTCCATGGTTGCAAAAAGCACAAACATCCTACCAACTTAAATCCTAAGACAATTGTTCTTAGAAATGCAAGTTTTTCTTGCCACCGCTACAACCCACCAATTACTTTTTCATCAATTTTTTAACGTGATATAATGTATGTAGGGAAGAAAGTAGTTTTCTTCTAAAGTTTGAACTACGAATGCACAGGAGAACTATTCGTTTTTTAAGCTTTTGAACAACAAAAAATATCTAGTAGTTTGTTTTTATTTTAAACCTACACAGTGAGTCCGTTTTGATGATGATAAGATTTGACGATCAAATCTTCAAGAACTGCATCAAACTTATCTAGAATTCATTTTGTGAAGGTCAGCTTGTCCCTTGATTAAGGTTTTCAGTTGCGACTCATACATAGGTACTATAAGGCAAGTTATGCATTCGTAAGAAAAATCGAACTCGAGATTTTGAAGACAAAAAAGAAGTGGGTCTCGCAATTCTGCCCGTCTGTCTGTCTTTTCGACTGTGTCCTAAATAGTCCAGTCATTTTAGGCATTTTAAACCCCAATCTGCGGAAAAATTCCTAGTGAGCTGAATTTTTGTATACACCTTTATTACGGCATTGTAATGAAGATGTGAAAAATCGACATTGATATCGTGCCGGCTAAAAAAGTTATAGGGGTCAAAAGGTCACAAAAATCAGTTTTTCGCAAATATCTCGCGATCTATTGCTCAGAGGTCAATAAAGGTCATAATAAAAATTGTTTGTCGTGAAATTGTCTACAAAAAATGTTTCTTGCATTTTTCTGTAAAATTAACCGTTTTCGGAGCAGAGCACTGAGAAAGCGAATATATTATGACGATGCACTCGTTTCCTCACCACCTCCGAGGTAGAATGCAGTGCGCGTTTTTTTATATGTTTTCCCCCGTAGGCATAATCCATGATATGTAATCAGAGGTTTTTTTTTTATTTACGAGTGAATAATTTTTTATTTGAATACAGAAAAATACAGAAAAATTAACTTTAGTATATCATTTTTTTGTATCATTCATTGTCGATATCTTCAGTTTCTGTGTGATTAACAATATTCTTCGTAGTACTCGTAGCATTGCGTTTGGGTATATACCAAGTATATGGAGAACAGGAAAGCTAATATTTATTCCCAAAATATAGAAAAAAGATAGAATATTAGATGCGTTCTTAGACATAGAGGGAGCCTTCGACAACACATCCCACGAGGCTTAGGCACAACTTTTGTTAGGAAATGCGTACCCATCACCATAACTAGATGGAAATGTTAGGCACTAAACATACTGTCACAAAAAGGACAAAATGTAAAAAAAAGTAATCACAACAAGAGGCTGTCCTCAGGGTGGTGTATTATCACCCTTGTTGAAGAGTCTTGTAGTGGATGAATTGTTAGAAAATCTTACTTCCCAAGGTATATTCTCCATTGGATTTGCTGATGATGTTTCTATCATAGCCGTAGGTAATCCAAAGAGGACTAACAATCACACGGAAATGGTGTCTATCTGTAGGATTATCAATAAACCCCTCCAAGACGACAATCATACCATTAACAAGGAATAACTTCTGCCACATATAAAACCTATCCATCTAGCTGGTAAAGTGATTGAAACGCAGCAGGGGTAAAATATCTGGGAATTCTACCAGATAGTAGACTCCTTTTGAACAAACACAAAAGCCCTAATGATTCGCAAGAGACTTGCAGGCAAGTCATACAGATGCAAACCGAACATCCTTAGCTGGATATACACTATGATGGTAAGACCAATCATTACATATGGGGCGGTTCCATGGCACAAGAGAACCGAATTACCAAGAACAAGGAAAGCTCTAGAAAAAGTCTAAGGACTCGGGTGTATCTGTATTACAGGAGCAATGAGAACCTGCCCTACCGCAGCTATAGAGGTTTTCCTCTATCTATCCCCTCTACACGAGGCCATCAGAAGTGCGGCAATGGGAGTTATCTTGAGATCCTCGAAACAAATATCATCAAGTGGCCCACTGATGGATCGAGTCCTAAGCAGAATAGTTTCAGATTTCTGAAACTGACTTCCATACCATCGCAATATCACTGAATCTTGTTGAAGTCACAGTGCAAAAGAATTCTGATGACCTCGACTTTGGGAGCTGTTCTGTACACTATTAGGTCGACGGCATACACAATTGCCCGAGTTAGACTACCTATTAGATCGCTGGTATAAATGCTGCATAGAATCAGCGAGTTAACACAGCTGAAGAACATTTTTAATATCGAAGATTGCGGTATACAATTGTTAATGACACAGAAACTGAAGATATCGACAATGAATGATAAAAAAAATTATATACTAAAGTTATTTTTTCTGTATTTTTCTGTATTCAAATAAAAAATTATTCACTCGTAAATAAAAAAAAACCTCTGATTACATATCATGGATTATGCCTACGGGGGAAAACATATAAAAAGACGCGCACTGCATTCTACCTCGGAGGTGGTGAGGAAACGAGTGCATCGTCATAATATATTCGCTTTCTCAGCGCTCTACTCCGAAAACGGTTACTTTTACAGAAAAATGCAAGAGACATTTTTTGTAGACAATTTCACGACAAACAATTTTTATTATGACCTTTATTGACATTTGAGCAATAGATCGCGAGATATTTGCGAAAAACTGATTTTTGTGACCTTTTGACCCCTATAACTTTTTTAGCCGGCACGATATCAATGTCGATTTTTCACATCTTCATTACAATGCCGTAATAAAGGTGTATACAAAAATTCAGCTCACTAGGAATTTTTCCGCAGATAAAACCTAAAATGACTGGACTAAAAGGACTTGGCCAATTTTCTTTAAACTTGCTAGATATCATTTTTATTTTTTTCGAACACCTGTCAAATAAAATGTACGACTGGGTCGCACAAATTTAAAAAATTAATGTTATTAGAGAAAAACTGTTCATAAGCATAATTCATTTTTTAAATGACCAAAACAACTACTAGAAAGGGAGGGGCACAGGGTGATTGCCTATGCGGACGATGTTGCGATTGCGATATCTGGTAAGCATCCTAACACTCTGAAGGAACTCCTACAAAGTGCTTTAAACAAGCTTACCACCTGGGCAGATCAATGTGGTATCGGTGTCAATCCCCACAAAACTGAACTTGTCTTACGCACCAGGAAATATAAAATCCCACATATAGACCCTCCCCACATCAAAGGTATTGTCGATCATCTCTGGTGGAGATGTCAAAACGATGAACTTGCAAAAAACGGAATAATCTTACCTTTGTTGGATAGCAAATCCAACATCGGTATACCCCTAGCTACTTGTAAACTTATGCTAAAGCATGATACCATGAAGAAAGCTAACCACAGATGGACCAGCACCCCATCTTGACGGTCTACTAAACTGATTTGGCCATTGTTTGATGCTAAACGCTCAAAACATAGATTGCATATTAGCTCCGTTATAGGTGTCCTTACTGGAAACTGCTTAATAGGAAGACATGCTTTCCGTCTTGGAAGAAGAGGAGTCAGTTCTTCACCTTCTATGTTCTTGTCCTGCCCTAGCACAAGGACGTAGACTCCACTTCGGAGACTACTACTAAAACGATCCTAGTGATCTAAATAACTCTGACATACACTGTCTGAGACGCTTCATTGTTAGCTCAAAATGATTAAACGAGTAAGGGTTATTTTTGAAATCCTGTGGTATCACAACGGACCAAATATTGGTCTAAGTGTGTTGGACTTTTGCGATCAGCAGCCACCTTAGCCTAACCTAACCTAACCTAAAACAACTCATTTAGTACACTGAACCAAATTTGGTAGTCATATTGAAGAAAAAGTAGGTAGAATTGAAGAAAGGGTGATCAATATACGGTCAATGAAACCTATCCGTTGTTTTGAAGAAAATTTTGTTATATTGAAGAAATATTGTCATTTTGAAGAAATGCATAAAATTATTCGTTATGGTGTTAAATCCACAAAATTTTGTGAAATTGATTAAATTTCATCCTTGTGTGGACTACTTTGCTCAAAAAAAAAAAAAAAAAATAAACAAAAAATAAATAAATAGAACGCTGTCTAAGCGAATTCCGAAATTATTTACAGCTGAACGCTTTCATCGACATCGATTATAGTTCATCGATTCTCGATTTAGAAACTTGGCAAGTTTCAAGAAGGCCAAGGTGGCCATCTTAATTTCCGCCGATGAGAACTCGTTCTTTCGATTATCAACTTGTATCAAGAGAGGTCAGCCCGGAAGAAATAAAATTATAAGTAAAAGAGTCAAAGTAATAATTTACGTAATAAAATAAAAATATCATTGTCTTTCAATTAGTTTAATTAAAATTCTACTACGTAAAGAAAAGAAAACAAAATAGTATAATTAAAACGTAAATTATCTAGACAAATTGAGGGAAAAAGTTCTTACGAAAAGAGCTCTTTAAGACCAATTTCACACACCTATCTATTAAAAATCAAATCAATAGGTAAGGAAAATGAATTAGATTATGTTCCCTAAAATTCTGGATTAAATCTAAACTACCTTTTTTTTGTACTCAGGCTCCAGAGTAATTGCACTCGTTGCCTAAAACGTCTCGTGGCTGGACCAGGTGCAACCACCTGTCATCCATCCACGCATCCATCCATTCGGAAGCCGTGACGTCATCGAGGAATCTCAGACGGAGGCGAGAGCCCTGTCTTCGATTCCGAATAAGCACCGTGGAGGTGTCAAACCAAATCAAGAACCCAAGCAAAAAAAATGAAAATTCAAAAAAGTGATATGCAAGCATAACAGAAGAAAAAAAAAAAGTTTATATAAAATTAAATTTAATTTTGTCATTAATGAGTACACTGTAATAATATGTGTATATGTGAAAATTTTGCCTCAAATTAACAAAAAAAATGGAAATTAATAAAGCAAACCAAAAAGGTTCATAACATAAAAAAAAAAGAAGAAAAAAAAAAAAAAAAAACAAAGAGATAAATACTAAAGAAAATTCGAATTCATTTACAATCATACAATCACACATCAAATTATTTCATATATTCACACATTCACAATTCTAAACATTCATACATACATTAACATAATTTTTTTTTGTTTTTATATTTACTATTAATTTTTTTTATTTAAATATTAAAAATCTAAACATCTAATCATTCATATACTTAAACATTCGCAAAATTAAATATGTACACTTTCATACGTTCATACATTCACACATTTACACTTACATGCATTACACACTACACATTTCCATTAGACTCCATTTAAGAATCAAACTTAAAAGACAAAAACAAAATATACACCTACATTTATATAGCTTATACAACCCAACAAAGCTGCTGTGCACAACATCTTTAATGCGGGGTAAGTCCAAAAAAATTTAATTTTGTATTTATATAATACATATTACATAAACTTAGTACTTACCATATTATCATGTACGAGTACATACATAAAATCATGAAATTGACAAATGGGAATTATAGTTGAGTAATTCATGTGACGATTTTTTTTTATTGAGTGACAAGTGTGCACTAACTAATTTTTCGAGCAATAGGGTAAAAGTGCATAATATGATTTACTTTTGTGAATTTTTTTTATTGAATGGTTTCATCAATTTTTTTATTTTTATTTTTTTTTGAAATCCTAAAAGCAAGTTTATTTTTTTTGAATCCTAGAAACAATATAAGTTAATATGATTATTGAATTACAATAGACTTATTACTATAATTATTTATAAATTGGAAATTAATACCTACGAATATACATTTTATAACGTGTAGCAATACAGTATGTTATCATTTCATTTTCTTTTGAAAGTTAAATCGCTCAAATGATGAGCTATTGAGTTTTTTTTTATTTCGTGTTGGAGGGAAAGGAAAGGATGATGGAGAAGAGGAATAATGTAGTTTAAGATTTTTATCTTCATCTTTGATCAGGGGTCATTGAACTATAATACTTGAGTGAGTCAATGGCCATGGAGTCTCATTGTGATGTAGACGGAGGGAGGGTTACACTCAGGCACCCATTACCACCTAGGGTTGCCAACACAAATTTCTAGGAACATTTAACACCTTTCGCGAAATCTACTTCATCCGATTTTTATTTTACATCCTTATATGTTTCTTTTTTCGGCATGAAAATATGTGCGGCAGTTCGATAACAGGTACAAGTACCCACCCCACCGACGAGCTACCAATGGCGGTGCAAGCATGCCGAACCGTGCCTCGTTGATCGAACACCTCACCCAACATTCCGTATACCATCCAGGGAATCCTGTGGTCTTGGATGTGTTGATAGGGAAAAGGCAGACCATCGCTGGTTGTTGGGTGAGATTAGACTTCGTCAATTTACTTGATGGGGTTTCCGTTACACAGGTGGCGCCCAACGGGTGGAGCCCGACGGCCGGAAAGATATCATTTACGCAAACCTGAAAGTATATGACCAACAAGGTCCAACAGATCAACAAGTGCAGATCACTTAACTTTCATATTTGATATCTCTTCCAGTTTAAATCGATTTCAATTGCATTGTACTAAAGTTTTTTTTGTAATGTTTGTATTCAAATTTATTTACTTTTTGTACGTTGGTTCATCCCTAAGTTTCGGCTATATAAGCTTTACTTTGAGAAGTGTTTCAATTTAACAAAAAGGTTATTTAACAGAGTTTAAGTCTAACATTTTTATGTCCGAAAGTTTTTAGGTACTTTGTTCACGAAATCTCTGTCCGTTGCATAGACTTTTTAGATTTTAACTTCACGCTTTGTACATCTGTTTGATAACAATAATCATGGACGACCGGGATTATGCAGTTCAAGTAAACTTTTATCCGACTGTTGCGCCCAGGTTTCTTATCAAACGAAGCAACCATAATCGACAAAAAAAAAAAAAAAAAAAAAAAAAAAATACGGTCCCACTCGATGTTGTAAGGAATCGATGAATAGTATATATGTAAATATATAATGAAGCCATAATATCCAGCGAAATATTTGTATATATATTAAACGGCCTAAGAATGAAGAAGTTGTTTTTAACGTTCATCTCAGTTGCGATAATATAGTGCATATTAGCTTTTATTTTGAATTCAATAAGCGATAATTCCTTGGAAATTTTTTTTTTGCCATCATCCTTTTAAACTTTTCCCAGCACGAATGAAATACACACCAAAAGATACATATATACATACAGCGTTACATTTGATTTTTTTTCCATTTCAAATTTAATTTAAACTTAAGTTTCTTGATTTATTTTTATATACCAAACTTTTCCTGTTGCATTCAGTTTTGCTTGATTAAATTATCATTTTTATTCGATCTTTTTTAAAAAGTTTTCGAGTTACATTTTTTTTGTAAAAATTTTTTGGGAAAAGAGAATTTTTAGTTCTTTCCTTGATCTTTGCGTTGTTGTTGTTGATTTATAACAAAATGGCACCTCCTCGCGATAAGTCTAAAGACAAATCGAAAGATAAGGCGAAAGAAAAAACAAGAACTAGTTCACGTACTCGTATAGGGCTTAATTTAGAACCAGGATCCTCAAATAGGGCTCCATCTGCTAGCGCTGTTGACGACGATCAGATTCACCATGGTCAAGAACCAAACCTTGTCGATGATGGCCAAAACAATGATCATCCAGAACAAACTGAAGCTCATGAACCAATTAATTTTAATGAAAGTTTGCAAAGATACATAACCAATATAACAAATGCGACGATTGGTTTAAGTAGAGCAGAAGATTTGAGAACTAGACAAGCTGAATACGAAGTAGAGAGAACTAAAATGCGTGAAGAAATTGTAAATACTATTCGTGATACTTTGAGTGCTGCAACTCCAGCTCCTCGTACGCGACCTTTTCCTGATTTATCTCATCCAGAGAATCACAGTACAGTTCGTCCTGGTACAAGTTCAGATGAAAATCTGGAGCATCATCATTTAAGCGTAAATGCTCAAAACTTTTTAAGCCAGTTTAACAATCTTAATTTGAATGCTCCAACGCCTAGTCCAGGTAATGCGCTTTCATCTCACGGTTCGATTCGAGCTGTGGCATTTCACAAATGGGGTTTAAAATTTGACAACGTTAGAATGACAATTGATGATTTCATATTCCGTTTGAAAAGATTAAAGACTAGCTACAACGTTTCCTGGGAAGAAATTTTTCTTCATTTCCACATCTTTGTAACTGGCGCTGTTGAAAGCTGGTTTTGGACATTTTTGAAAACGAACCCAAACGCTAACTGGCAGAGCTTAGAGTTCGCTCTGATAGAGCAATATCGGAGCATAGAGACGGATTCAGAATTAGCCAGAAAAATGTTCGACAGACGTCAAGGCCCCAATGAAAGTTTTGACGACTTTTATAATGCTATTTTAATAATGAATGCTCGTCTTCACTCTCCAAAATCGAGAAAAGAGTTAATCGATTTAATAAAACAAAATGTGAGGAGAAGGACAGGAGAACTTCTCATTACGTTCTCGACCCAGAGTTTGGCAGAAATGGTTTACGTATGTAGATCAATCGAAAAGCATGCCCAAACGCAAAGTGAAAGCTTTCGACAGAAACCATTTTTACACAACACTATAAAAAAACAAGTCAGTGAAATTGAAATAGTTTCAGAAGAGGAATTCGAAATTGACGCTTTAAATGTCCCAAATTCTCAGCAAAACTTTGCAAAGTACACTTGTTGGAACTGCAAGAATAAGGGTCATTCGTTCGTTCAGTGCCCAGATCCTCAACGGAATCTATTCTGTTATAAATGCGGCCTGGAAAACGTAACTACACCCAACTGTTCTCACTGTTCGGGAAAACCGAAACAGGGCAATTCGATCGCCGGAGCGTTTTGTCCTGCGAGAACAAATCCGGATCCAAAATAAATAATGAAAATCTATTTTCAAAATTTAAAACAAATAATATACCTGACTTATCTTTACCTGAATTGACAAATGAATTGGAAGGTTCAAAAACACCTGTTTTTTCGAATCAACCTGAACAGTCAGAAACACCTTCCAATAACAATGAACCTGAAATTCCAAAAACACTTGTCCGGACGAAAAGATTAGATTTCTCTAATGATTCCGAATCTAAAAACACACATATTAAAATTCTTAAGCGACTTAATCCGGAAAATATTCAAGACTCTTGTCCATCAAGAAATATCGTACCACTCCATGAGAGAATAAGAAATTATTACGAAGTTCGTAATAGAATTATCGTACCTGTTTCGCAAAGAATAACAAAACTGAGGGATCGTTTTAAGAATAAAAGAAAAATTCATAAGGAAATCTGTTCCAGTATAATTTGTAACAGTGAAGACCCAAGACCATATGCAAGCGTAGCTATTTTTGGAAAGTCAATGCTTGGTCTCTTAGATAGCGGCGCAAGTATTAGTTGTCTAGGTACAGGGTGTTTAGAACTTATTGAAAATTTAGGATTACCGTATAAAAACTTTAAATCTATTGTTAAGACCGCCAGTGGACAGATGCAACAAATTATAGGTGAGTTAACAACCGAGATAACTTACAAACAAGAAACCAAGAAGATGAAGATGTACTTAGTTCCATCTCTCGAACAACAGTTGTATCTTGGCATAAACTTCTGGAAACTATTCCAAATTGCTCCACAGATAATTTCGGAAGTTTGTCCTTTGTCGTCATATAAAATAAGTGATCCAAACGCTCACGAACTGTCAAACGATCAAACTAAAGCAATCGAACAGGTTATAAGTTTGTTTCCGTCCAATGCTAAAGAAGGGCTTGGGCGGACAACACTCGAAAAACATACAATAAACACAGGCGATACCGAGCCCATTAAACAACGTCATTATCCCGTGTCTCCTGCCATTCAAAAACTAATGTACGAGGAACTGGATAGAATGTTGGCGTTGGATGTAATTGAAGAAAGCGAAAGTTCTTGGAGCTCTCCTGTGGTTCTCGTACGTAAGCCAGGAAAAAACCGCTTATGTCTCGATTCCAGGAAGCTCAACAAAGCAACAAAAAATGACGCCTATCCTTTTCCTAACGTAGAGAATCTTCTAAGTCGTCAAGCGGATACACACTATATTAGTAGTGTTGACCTAAAAGACGCATTCTGGCAAATTCCTCTTTCGGAAGAGTCACGAGAGAAAACTGCGTTTTCTGTGCCCGGTAGACCCTTATATCAATTCAAGGTCATGCCCTTTGGCTTATGCAATGCTGCCCAGCGCCTTTGTAGACTAATGGACAAAGTGGTACCTAACGAATTGAAACAATTCATCTTCGTTTATTTGGATGATCTTTTGGTGGTTTCAGAAACGTTTGAAAAGCATATTACGATATTACGCACATTAGCTTCACTCTTACGTAAAGCTGGTCTTACAATTAATATACAAAAATCCAAGTTCTGTTTTAAGGAACTTCGTTACTTAGGATTTATAGTTGGTGGAGGATGTATCAAAACCGATCCGGACAAGGTTTCGGCCATTAAAGACTTCCCCTTACCGAGAACTCCTAAACAAGTAAGAAGATTCCTAGGTTTATCAGGTTGGTATAGACGTTTCGTCCCTAATTATTCTTCCCTAGCTGCACCAATAACAGACACCTTGAAAAAACATAAAAACTTTGAATTTTCTATTGAAGCTATGGAGGCTTTCGAAAAGCTGAAAACCGCATTGATTACCGCTCCAGTCTTAGCCAATCCGGACTTTGACAAACCATTCATCATATCATGTGACGCGTCGTCAACTGGCGTAGGTTGCGTCCTCAGTCAGTTGGATGATAATGAATTGGAAAGACCCATTTACTACTACTCCTACAAACTTAACCAAGCACAGCGTAACTATAGTGTTACTGAACTTGAATGTTTAGCTGCTGTCTTGGGAGTAGAAAAGTTTCGGCCGTATGTTGAAGGCCATCATTTTACGATTATCACAGACCATTCGAGTCTTAGATGGCTCATGAATCAGAAAGATTTGTGTGGGAGGTTAGCGCGTTGGAGCTTAAGATTACAACGATTTTCCTTCGTAATTGAGCATCGAAAAGGCTCGCAAAATGTTGCACCAGACGCGCTTTCCAGAGTGTTTGCAGCCGATGAGCTCGCAGCAATTTCAAAGAGCGACGTTGACAATTCCGATGTTCTACAAGTCGATTTGTTGGATCCTTCGTTTAAATCAGACGAGTACTTGAAATTGATCGACACAATAAAGCAAAACCAAAATCAGTTGCCTGATCTCCAAGTTTCGGAGAATTATGTTTACAAGAAGGTTAAACACTCAACGGGAAATCCAATTGAAGATGATCGTACCTGGAAATTATGGATTCCAACTACGCTGACCAATCACCTTATCCGACTGGCGCATGATCCTCCCCGAGCAGCGCATGGTGGAGTTACGAAGACGTTGTATCGCCTCAGAGACCGATTTTACTGGCCTAATATGGCGGTTCAAGTAAAATCGTTTATAGGTGATTGCATCGTCTGTAAAACCACCAAGGCTCCGAATTCCATACTGAGACCACCTATGGGCCAATCATTTATTGTCGATAAGCCTTTTCAGCATATATTCGTGGACTTTTTGGGTCCTTATCCAAGGTCAAAGAAGGGAAATATATATATAATAGTTTGCTTAGATCAATTCTCGAAATTCGTCCTAGCAAAACCTTTGAGAAAAGCAACTTCAGATTCAGCTATAGAATTTTTAGAGACAAAGGTATTTTCATTATTTGGTGTACCAGAGTCTCTCCTATCGGATAATGGGAAGCAATTTGTAAGCAGAGAGTTCTCCAAGTTCTTAGAGTCATATGGTACAAAACACATACGAACCGCCTCGTACGCTCCTCAAGCTAACGCGAGTGAGCGTGTAAATCGCTCTATACTAGCGGCTATCAGAGCATACATAAGTGCAGAACAATCTAATTGGGACAAATGTCTTGTTTCAATCTTAAGTGCTTTGAGATCCACTGTGCATTCAGCGATTGGCATGTCTCCTTTCGAAGCCTTATTCGGGCAATCAAAAGTAGAACATGGCTCAGATTATGCTCTGCTTCGGAAGTTGAATATTTTAAACAATTCCGAAATCAATATCTTGCCAAAAGCTGTTAAAATGAACATGCTACACAACCGCATTAAGGAGTCTTTAGCACAAGCGCATACATTATATGAGAAAACGTACAACACTCGTAGCAAAACATGTCGTTATTCGGTTGGTCAATCCATATTTAAAAGAAACTTTGTATTAAGCGATAAGTCTAAGAATCGAAACTCCAAATTGTGTCCTAAATTTATTCAAGCCAAAATTAAGAAAATTATCAGCAACAATCTCTATGAATTAGAAGATCTTAACGGAAAGTCGTTAGGAATCGTGCATGCTAAAGATATACGAACTTGATTTAAATTTGTTTCTTTATTTTTGTGAAGAACAACATCCAAGAATACAAGAAAAGAAAAAAAACAATACTTATCAGTCACTGTGGCGTATACTTACTTTTTTTGGTCAAAAATTCAAAAGTTATCCTTTTCCATTCCATTTTCATGTCAATGTTGACACGAATTTGGAATGTTGTGTGTGGACTACTTTGCTCAAAAAAAAAAAAAAAAAATAAACAAAAAATAAATAAATAGAACGCTGTCTAAGCGAATTCCGAAATTATTTACAGCTGAACGCTTTCATCGACATCGATTATAGTTCATCGATTCTCGATTTAGAAACTTGGCAAGTTTCAAGAAGGCCAAGGTGGCCATCTTAATTTCCGCCGATGAGAACTCGTTCTTTCGATTATCAACTTGTATCAAGAGAGGTCAGCCCGGAAGAAATAAAATTATAAGTAAAAGAGTCAAAGTAATAATTTACGTAATAAAATAAAAATATCATTGTCTTTCAATTAGTTTAATTAAAATTCTACTACGTAAAGAAAAGAAAACAAAATAGTATAATTAAAACGTAAATTATCTAGACAAATTGAGGGAAAAAGTTCTTACGAAAAGAGCTCTTTAAGACCAATTTCACACACCTATCTATTAAAAATCAAATCAATAGGTAAGGAAAATGAATTAGATTATGTTCCCTAAAATTCTGGATTAAATCTAAACTACCTTTTTTTTGTACTCAGGCTCCAGAGTAATTGCACTCGTTGCCTAAAACGTCTCGTGGCTGGAACAGGTGCAACCACCTGTCATCCATCCACGCATCCATCCATTCGGAAGCCGTGACGTCATCGAGGAATCTCAGACGGAGGCGAGAGCCCTGTCTTCGATTCCGAATAAGCACCGTGGAGGTGTCAAACCAAATCAAGAACCCAAGCAAAAAAAATGAAAATTCAAAAAAGTGATATGCAAGCATAACAGAAGAAAAAAAAAAAGTTTATATAAAATTAAATTTAATTTTGTCATTAATGAGTACACTGTAATAATATGTGTATATGTGAAAATTTTGCCTCAAATTAACAAAAAAAATGGAAATTAATAAAGCAAACCAAAAAGGTTCATAACATAAAAAAAAAAGAAGAAAAAAAAAAAAAAAAACAAAGAGATAAATACTAAAGAAAATTCGAATTCATTTACAATCATACAATCACACATCAAATTATTTCATATATTCACACATTCACAATTCTAAACATTCATACATACATTAACATAATTTTTTTTTGTTTTTATATTTACTATTAATTTTTTTTATTTAAATATTAAAAATCTAAACATCTAATCATTCATATACTTAAACATTCGCAAAATTAAATATGTACACTTTCATACGTTCATACATTCACACATTTACACTTACATGCATTACACACTACACATTTCCATTAGACTCCATTTAAGAATCAAACTTAAAAGACAAAAACAAAATATACACCTACATTTATATAGCTTATACAACCCAACAAAGCTGCTGTGCACAACATCTTTAATGCGGGGTAAGTCCAAAAAAATTTAATTTTGTATTTATATAATACATATTACATAAACTTAGTACTTACCATATTATCATGTACGAGTACATACATAAAATCATGAAATTGACAAATGGGAATTATAGTTGAGTAATTCATGTGACGATTTTTTTTTATTGAGTGACAAGTGTGCACTAACTAATTTTTCGAGCAATAGGGTAAAAGTGCATAATATGATTTACTTTTGTGAATTTTTTTTATTGAATGGTTTCATCAATTTTTTTATTTTTATTTTTTTTTGAAATCCTAAAAGCAAGTTTATTTTTTTTGAATCCTAGAAACAATATAAGTTAATATGATTATTGAATTACAATAGACTTATTACTATAATTATTTATAAATTGGAAATTAATACCTACGAATATACATTTTATAACGTGTAGCAATACAGTATGTTATCATTTCATTTTCTTTTGAAAGTTAAATCGCTCAAATGATGAGCTATTGAGTTTTTTTTTTATTTCGTGTTGGAGGGAAAGGAAAGGATGATGGAGAAGAGGAATAATGTAGTTTAAGATTTTTATCTTCATCTTTGATCAGGGGTCATTGAACTATAATACTTGAGTGAGTCAATGGCCATGGAGTCTCATTGTGATGTAGACGGAGGGAGGGTTACACTCAGGCACCCATTACCACCTAGGGTTGCCAACACAAATTTCTAGGAACATTTAACACCTTTCGCGAAATCTACTTCATCCGATTTTTATTTTACATCCTTATATGTTTCTTTTTTCGGCATGAAAATATGTGCGGCAGTTCGATAACAGGTACAAGTACCCACCCCACCGACGAGCTACCAATGGCGGTGCAAGCATGCCGAACCGTGCCTCGTTGATCGAACACCTCACCCAACATTCCGTATACCATCCAGGGAATCCTGTGGTCTTGGATGTGTTGATAGGGAAAAGGCAGACCATCGCTGGTTGTTGGGTGAGATTAGACTTCGTCAATTTACTTGATGGGGTTTCCGTTACATCCTTCTTTCTTGAAATTATATAAATAAAAATAAAGTTTTTTTATTAACTGTTTGGTTTTTTTATTATTGTTGATTATTTTGGAGTTCTCTCCATTTTTTCCTTGCCTCCCTATATTCGACTCTTTATGTGATTTTTTGCTGAAATGAAAGAATTTTAAAAGTAATTTTTTTTAATTTACCTCTGTGCTTCCACTGAGATTCGAACTCGAGTCCTCTCGCTTGCCGTGCTTGTGCTCTACCTATTGCGCCAGTGTGATACATAAAATATCTTGTCTCAAAGTGCTACTCAAATAACTCTCTCGTGTTTTCGTATGAATTAAGAAATGTGATACCGAAATTATACCATTTTGTGCTACTTGTGATGTAAAAAAACTTTTAATACAAATTTGTCTTTTCGAATAATTGCTTCATCAAAAATTAACAAATTGTTTTCGTAGATATGACAAAATTTCATTCGTTTGAATAAAATACTAAATCATTCATCATTTGAAGAAATCTTATTCATTTTAAATATTCAGTCTTCAATATGAAGAAAAATACTATGAAAAATTGTTGATTTGAATAATTGATTCATCAAAAATTAACAAAATATTTTCTTCAATATCACCTACGCGATTTGGTTCAGTGTAGTTGGAGCTAAAAACAGGATGCCATGTGATTAAGGCAAATATTGGTTTATGCAAGAACAACAATAATTATAAGTCGTTGTAGTGGTTTCTTAAAAAAATAAGCTCTTATATACAAAATCATTAAAACATTTTTAAGAAAAAATTTCGGTACGCCAACTTAAAGTTATTATTACTATATATGATAAAAAAAAATAAATTTCCAAAAAAATTATTTAGCTGTTTTGACATTGTAGAATTTTCCAAAAATAGAAATAGATCTTTTTTTTTTGGAAAATTCAAAATAATATTTTTTTTTTTAATTCTTGCAAGGCATCTGTTTTCAGCATAAGTTCACATGCAGTGACGGATATATATATGTATAAATAAGCCTTATCAGTTAATATAAGTAATGTTTTCCCACTGCTGTGCCATTTTTATAAGAGATGAACGGTAGTTAAAGGCTGTTATAGATTAAGTAGAGATCGACTCCGGATATTTATTGAGCCGCTTGGCTATGCGGATATCAGTACTTGATAGCACGATTTCTTTGAGCCAAGTCAGGGCTTCTTAAATCACCATAAGTTCCGCCTGGAAACCGCTTCAATAATTACGAAGAATTAAAGGGAGATATTATAATTTTAATCCATTTGACTACGTCTTCACCAACCCCATACCGTGTCGGTATAAGCAGCGCCGGCGTAAGCGGGCGGGAAAATAGCTTTTCACGCAACCTACATCTGAGACTTATAAACTCGAAAAGGATGTTGATTCTTTTTTAGATATTACAGCCCATGTATTTCCCATTAGATAAAACGAAAACAGTGTATCGAAAACATTAATTTTACTATATTTTTTGATGAATGGATATCAATATTCTGATTGCAATGATATAGCTAAATATCTTAAATCTTAGTTGGTAAATTAAGAAGTAAATTAATCGAAGATGATTTACAACATTCCTTATTTTACCGATGAAAAATTTAAGCAAACCACCTTTGCAACGGAAAACAACAACAAAAATACTCGGTTGCGAAAAAACAAAGGCAGGGGCGTAGGTGAAAGGAAAAAAAAAATTGTTTGTGTCTCTAAATATTTACGTTTGTTTTTAAATAAGGGCTTACGAATAGTTTTTAATTTATTTTGAAATTGAATTGATAAATAACTTAAAAAATGTCAACGGATTGAACATAATCAGAATAACCCGCAGAAATTTAAAGTTTTATTTGTCGCTTGAATTTGAACTTTGAATTCATATCAGAGTTCAGACTTTATTTTTTATATCAAAATAAAGCTCGTACAAAAGCCAAAACATGTCAAATTCCATCAAATGATACCTTAGATGTAAAGAAATTAAAAAGCCTCCAACAAAATCCTCAAATGTGACACTATTCTCCAGCTCCGGAAGTAAATGATTAAGCCTTTTAAATAGAAATAGCAAACAAAAATGTCTAAAAATATCAAAACCTACTTTGTCTTCTTTCTGTCAAGCTATAAACTATTGAGTTTTACCAAATGATTGATTTGACATACATAAATTAAAAAAACATGTTTGCAATCACCATATTTTATGTATCCTCTTAAAACAAATTACACGACTGGGTCGCACGAACTTGCTCTAATGTAAAGACAAGGAATTTCAAAAATGAATGCTATTAGAGAAAAACTCTTCATAAGCATAAAATTCATTTATTTAATTACTTGAACAACCCCTTTACTAGCTGGAGCCAAAAACAGGATGCCATGTGATTCAAGTAACTATTAACTTATGCAAGAACAAAACTTATAACAAAGTTATAAGTAAAATAAGCTTTTATATACAAAATGCTTAAAACATTTTTAAGAAAAAAATTTCGTACGCCAACTTAAAGGATTTATTACTGTACGAATAAAAAATAAATTTCCAAAAAAAATATTGAGACCTGTTTTGAGATATCGAATTTTCAAAAAAAAATATAAAGTATGAGTTTCGAAAAAAAAAATTCGATTTTTTTTAAATCCAAAAAAAAATAAAAATAAAATGCACGACTAGGAATTTTGAAATGAATGCTTTTAAAGAAAACTGTTCATAAAGATAAATTTAATTTTTAAACTTTAGAAAGAAACAGAATGCTATGCAAATATGAATTTATGCAAGAACAAAAATTATAAGTCGTTATGTAGTGGTTTTTTAATAAAATAAACTTTTATATACAAAATTTTAAAAACACGCCAATTAAAAGTTATTATTAGTGTTCGAATAAAAATTAAATTTACAAAGAAAACATTGAGCCGTTTTTGAAATAATGAATTTTCCAAATAAAAAATATTTTTTTTTTTTTTTTTTTTCAGAATTCAAAAAAATATTTTTTCTAAAGTTTTGAAATGCAATGTTTTTAAACTTTTTGGAACCATCTCTGTAAAAAAATTCATTGAAATCCGTCATGTCATTAATGAGAAAATAAAAATTCGAAAAAATGGTTCTATGGTAGGAACAAGCCTTAATATCTTAATTTCAAATTGTTTTTTTTTATTAAATTAAAGATCATAAAAATTAATTGAAAGCAATAAAATTTTACCAAAATTCAAGGCGCCGTTTTCGAGAAAAATATGATTTTTGAAAACCATTTTTTAATTTTTTTTTTTTATTTGTATGGTGGGTACCTTTATTTTTAGGTAAAATAAATTTTTTTTCTCACATCTTGTAGATTATTTTAAAAAAAAATTTATTTATCAAGTTATCAAAATATTGAGTTTTGAAAAAAAAATTTTAAAGTTTTTTTTAAAAATCCAAAAAAATTTTTTTGAAAATTTGAATAGCCAATTCTATTTAAATTTTTGGGGATTTTTAGCAAAAAAAAAAATTATCAAAATCGGTCGTACCGTTTTTGAGAAAATCAAAAACGAAAAAAATGGTTTCATGGGAAGTACCCTCAATAACCATTTTTCGAATTTTTTTTTTCAACTAATACCTAGCTTTAACTAAAAGAAATTTTTCTGTATTTTAATTTTTTAAATCTGTCGAACAGTTTTTGAGAAAAAAAAAATATTTATAAAATTTCGAAAAAAATTCGTATGGCAGGCACCGTTATTTTTGGTCTTAAAAAAAAAGAAAAAAACGTGTGGGGAACAAAAAATAAAAGCCATATCTACCAAGTCTCAAGAAAAAAGGTGCAGTCGTTTGGGCTGTAGTCAAACAGACAGACAGACAGACGGAATTGCGAGACCCACTTTTTTAGTCTTCGCTATCATCGTAATGTCAAATTTGATCAAAATCTCGAGTTCGATTTTTTCCGAATGCATAACTTGCCTTTTAATAATTCTCTCCCATTTATTATTATTATTATTATTTTTTTCATAAAGAAAAGGATGATATCCATGCTTAAAAGTCTGCGTGTGCAATCAAGGACCTAGGTACTTGAGATTTTTAAATTACTCAAATATCAAAATAGAACAAGTGCATACGGGGAAGGTGTAATTATTTCTTATAAAACAATTTCAACTTCTCTTAGTTTGCGCGGCTTTTGAATTTATTTTCCAACCATGCATTTCAGGGTGCAGCACCCATAATCAAATTTAAATATCTATGAAATACCCTGAACAAACAACACCCTCTGCTTTAATAAGAATTATGACGATTTAAAATAGAAGGCAAGCGACAGCAAATAATAACCCCTTTAGCACTACTACCCCATTCTATTGAGCTTGTTTAATGATAGTCGTGAGTGGTTCAGACTGTGTACAGAGGGTGGTGGAGGTTTGCAATACAATCCCCTGTTCATCTAATACCAAACCACTTTCAACACATAGATTGTTATAAAATCTGAGCAATTGCACAAAGAGGGTGCGACTTCCTTTGTGGCAATTGAACAGCACACTGATACAATTATCTACTTCAACCCTTCTCCATGGAAAGATTCGCCATACATATACTAACTCAGTGGACTGATATGGATTAAAAAAAAAAGTAACACTAATAAATATACACAACGCGTATCATGCCAACGATGACGACCGACGCGACGGTGCGACGCTACGCGACGTCGAGGCCACCGACGCGACGGGATGTGACGCTTTGTAAGTGGATCAATACTATACGCAGTGCTTAGTGCGGTAACTATAGGCTCTATGCAGACTTGCGTTATCATAAATAAATTCTGGCAATAGTTGTTGGGGGTGGTGAAGGTATGATATAGCTTTAAGTGGTATAAGCGAATTTATATTAGGGGTGCATTATTGAAGAAAACTCTTGGCAAGGCCATTTAAGTGAGTGGTTTGATTATTTAAGAAATTTGAAGTGATTTGACACCTTTAAGGTATTTAATAAGAAAGAGTTTAGGAGGTTTATTGGAGGTAAGGGGGTAATTGAAAATGTTTTTTGCTTCAAATGAAAAGCCAAAGTTTAGTGACCTACAATTGTCAACAATTCACGTGTGATGTGTTTGCGGGAGGAATCTTCCAAATTCGAACGGCTAAGAAGAGGAAAACTTTTTATGACAAAAGTTAATCTTGAAAGATCTTATCTACTCTTTCTCGAAAGCGGCAGTTCTTTGGTGAAATATATAAGTAAAGTATATATATAAATATATAATTGTGAACGCTAAAAGTCAACATTCACAATTATTATAAGTTGGTTTTGAAACAGAAAAATTAGAGTGGTTAATTGATAGATCTGTTGATAAGAAATTCTAGGAATTAGGTATCCGTATTTTCTATAAAAACATTAACTTACTTAAACTACAAAAAAAGAGTAATTTTTTCCTAAAGACGAAATGCGAATCCACTGGGTCGAAATTTTAACGTCAAACTGTCAATAAAATAAATAAAATCGTATGCCACCATCAATGGCCAACCAATACTGGTTGGGTAGCGTGGCCATACTTTTTCAATTGTAAATCTTTGAAAAATGGCTCTATCAACGTAATAATAGACCGAGAGCCCACAGCAATTTTTGGGTGTGATTAATAACAAAAAATAATTAGCATAATTAGATAGGCCTTCTATAGTTATTTATAAATGTGAACGTCTTGCATACTCTAGTGGGCGCAATAGTGCATTATAGTGCATCAAGTATGCAGTTCTTTCCAAAGTCAAAAAAATTGGGATACAAAATTTGGCATAAGTTCAAAATGAAGAGCTAAGTGCCCTGATTGCAAATATCGAAGTCCAAGAGGTTTTGAAGGTGGCCTTCTTAGTGCAAGAAGTAGCATGTTATTATCGCGTCTGGCAGGCAGAAGGCTGTCTGTAAAACGTCTTGGACCTCGATATTTTCAATCAGGGGGCTTAACTCTACATTTTTGCAAAGTTGTTTTCACAATTATTTGGAATTGGAAAGAACTGCATACTTGATGCACTATTATGCACTATTGCTCCCACTAGAGTATGCAACACTTTCACATTTGTAAATAACTATAAAGGGCCTATCTAATTATACTTATTATTTTTTGTTATCAATCACACCCAAAAATTGCTGTGGGCTCTTAGTCTATAAGAAAAGTAGAGAGAATTCCAATAGTAATTTGATAAAGGATTGCTGTCATATTGATGAAGCTCAAATTTTCTTTAAATTAGCTGTCTTATGAAGGGTGGCTCATCTATCGGTTTCTTTTTAAATCAGAGGTCATTTTGACACTGACAGCTGTTTCCCGCTCGAAATCTTGACAGAAAGTCAGTACCATACCTCCGCAGAACGAAATGAGTTGTTTTACGCTTGAACAACCTTGCGAAATATTGAAAACTTATTTTCAAAAGTAAGTGATTTGTAGCCCAAACAGTGCGTTTTTGGAAAACAAGTTTTGGCCGAACTAAATCACCCACCGCGCCGCTGTACGCAAGTTTGTGCAAAAAGTTAGTTAGGCTGGTATGCTAGTGGACAACACTCATAGTCTCCGTGGTCGCACGGTGCTCAAAGACGAGAATGTGGCTGCTGTAGCCGAGAGTGTGAGGCTCAATTCACGAACATCAACTCGCCATCGATCGCAACAGCTCAAACTTTCACGCACTAGCCTGAGGAGAATTCTGAACAAACATCTTGGATTATTCGCTTACAATTACAAATCCAATTGACTCAGAAATTAAAGGTGCACGACCTTCTGCTTTGTTATCGCTTCGAAGTTTAAGCTTTAAAGCAGCTTGAATTGAACAATGATTTTGGGCGAAAAATCATCTTTTCTGATGAGGCGCATTTTCATCTCGGCGACTACCTTAACAAACAAAATTGCAACATCTGGGGCTTGGAGAATCCGCACGTTATTGTCCAGAAGCCAATTCAAAAGTTTGGTGCTATTATTTGACCATTTTTCTTCAAAATTAAGACTGGGAACAACGTTTCGGTCAACGGTGAGCTTAACAGAGACATGTTAACCGACTTGTTTTCTACTGAAATCAAAGACATGGATTTGGTCAACCTCTAGTTCATGCAAGATGGCGCATAATTCTACAGAGCCGATTCCACAAAAGGGCCGTAGCTAGAGTTCAATTTAAGAGAGGGCATCGGTGATAACTTCATCCAGATCAACTGACTTGGTTCTTTTCTCTTCAAAGGCCACAAACACCATGCCTGCCTTTCTTTCGTGACTCATTGATAGCCTCTGAGGCTTATTGATTGCAGTCAAAGTTGAAAACGTAGATTCACACACAGCATTGTTACATCCTATGGTCGCCACATTGCATAGTTCATTTGAATCTTTGAACGCCTCTCGCTGGTACAAAAGATCAATTGTGTTTTCCTTTTTATTCTTGAGGTGACTTCATCATCATCATCATCATCGGGTCGACAACCGGGTTCCGGTCCTGGCCTCTTTCAACAAGTCTCTCCCCCTATCTCGGTCTCTAGCCGACGCCATCCAGTTGCGCACCCCAAGGCTTCGGGCGTCCTGGTCTACGCCATCTCTCCAGCACAAGCATGGTCTACCACGCTGTTCCTCTTCGCTCATGCGAGCTAGGTGCCCTGCCCACCGGAGTCTACCGAGCTTAATTTTTGTCACCATATCTGCTTCTAGGTAGATTGCGTACAATTCATGATTGTACCGTCTCCGGAATCGTCCTTCCTCACATATGGGGCACACAATTCGCCTTAAGACATTTCTCTCGAACGCAGCTAAGAGGTCGGAGTGCCTTTTGCTAAGCACCCAAGTCTCGGATCCATATGTGAGTACTGGCAGGACCATGGTCCTGTACAGCAGCAGTTTTGAAGTTATGGTGAGATTTCTGGATTTGAAGAGCTTCGACAGACTATAGTAGGCTCTGTTGGATTTGAGAAGCCGCCCGCGTATTTCTTCTTCTATATTAGCTGTGTTTTATTTTCCCCGAGATCTGATCCAGATTAGATCTCCATTCAAAATTACATGTATAACAAAAACAACACAAGGCCCTATTTTGTTTGTATTTGTTGTTTTACATGTTATTTTAAAACAAAATCCAATCCGGATCAGATCTCGGGGAAAATAAAACACAGCTATTGTTATCGGCTGCTACTATTGACCCAAGGTATTTAAAGGATTGCACCACTTTAAGTTCGTGCTCCGCAACCTTGATCGTTTGACCAACTGTTCCTCTCGCATTCGACGCCACCATGTACTTTGTTTTACCTTCACTAATGAGCAGCCCCAGATTTTGTGCCGCCTGCTCGATCTGGATGAAGGAATCGTGTACAGCTTGTTCGGTTCTTCCGATGATGTCAATGTCGTCTGCGTAAGCCAGTAACTGGCTGGACCTGTTGACGATGAGGTGACTTAAAAAAGCTTTTACCACAGGAGCCTGTTTCCTAGATTTAACGCATTGCATTTTTCCAAAAAAAAAAAGACTAAGACCCGTGCTTAATCGAAAATTAAAGTTTTATAGATTTAATCTTCATTAAAAACTTTTTTGAGACATAAGCGTTGAAGTTGAAAATAAATATTAATATTTCTTTTCAGCAAATGGGTCTTAGGATTTTTGTTATGACAAATTTAAAAGTATGTACGAGTATTTATTTATTGTCATATAAAGAGGAGCAATTAAAAAGACTTGATTTTCTTGCAGTAACTTATGGCCAGTTGCACCAAATTGCAATTAAATGGGTTTTCGCTAAAAGTTTTGTTGACCTGATAAATTTATCTGTTTTGGTTCGTTTATTGGCCTTCAAAGTGGCTTGGTGAAACTGTACATTTTACAAATAGTTTTGTTTTATCACACTTACTTAAGCTTTTCAACGGTACCATTTTGTCTACATCCAACTCATCTATACTCGCTACTGAATTTAGTAGGTCGTCGTTGTCCGAAAATCTCCTTTGTAATTTAGCAATTAGTATGTCCAACGTTTCGAAATACTCAGACTTAAATGGCTGAGCGCTCTGAGGTTCTATATTTTGTCCCGCAAAGGAACAGGAAGGGTCATATTCCATGTAGTCATCCATCCGATTCGATTTTTTGATTTGTCTCTTTTGGGTATGAGTCGTATTTTCGGAATCGCCGCTTGTCATAGAGTTTGCTTTTTCAAAAATTTGATGATACATTTCTGATCTAGATTCCTTATTTTATTTTGGGTGAGTTTAATGATTGTTATGGCGTCTTTCAATACTGCGCTTCAATAAAGCTAATTCGTTGACAAATTGTATAATTTCAATAATAGGCTTAACTTAGTACCTTATGTCTCTCTATAGCTTTTGGATGTATCAACGTTTCAACACTGTTAGTTATTGTGCCACAATTGATCTTTTGCGAACCAAAGTCCCTAATCGTGTTACCAGTCATCATGGCGATGTCAATTGACCTCGCAGCCGAGATTTAAACCTTTGGACTTTTTTTGTGGAAAACCGTAAAGGATCGATGCTATGGCTATAATCCGAAAATGATTTAAGTACTTAAGGCCAATATCATCCAACCAATCCATGAGCTAGAGCCTAAAACGACAGAATGCCCTACTGCCGAAGCAGCCACTTGAACGACTTTGTGTTCCATAATTAATGAGAATGTTTGTTCTTACTAATAAAGCGATAATACATGGACTAAATTTAATTTTTTTTCCTTTTATTGCATTGTTTGATAACAAACTTCCTTGTATTTGACCCACCCTTTATTTATTTTGCCGTGACGGAGTTAATGAATTAATAATTTGGGGGTGTACCTACATAAGTACATAGCGACCTTTAGATCTCTCCCGTAAAGAACTAAAGCTCTTCCATCAAACTTGTTTCCTTGAGGAACTTAATTATATGGAGTATCAGAGATAAATCTCTTTTATCTGGTGACGGCCCAGATTTATTTGTCTTTTGCATCAAATATAACTATTAAATAGACCGTTTTTTTCGTGAGCATTACAGAATCAGGGGTGACCAGTGACGAAACCCGTTATTATTCTAAAGTTGTTCCTATACAGGATGTAAAGAGTTCTTGGTTTCAGCTCCCACGAAGCGTTTTGGGAGACCTATCCATGTTTTTTGATCTTCTGTTTTATATCTCTTTATCTCCGTCTTCTTCTTCTTCCTTTTCTTCGGCGCTGTTATGATCTCGATGTCGAGGGGATCATAACTCTCCCACGTATCTGCTTCTCACTAGTGATCCGCCTGTGGGGTTCGCCGGGTTGACCTCAGAAATCGGCGGCAAGCCTCCCGGTTTTGTATTGTTCCATTTCTGAGGCCAACTGAATGCTGGTGTTTTTGCATTTGTTTGTACCAGGAGTGTTTAGGCCTACCTTTCTTTTTATTCCGAATTGGAACGTTGTATGATATTGCCTTTTTGACGGGGTTCTCAGGATCTCTCCTTTGAACATGGCAATACCAACTGAGTCGGTCGTGTTCAATTTTTTGGGAAATGGTATTCTTAACATGAAGGCTTCCTCGGATCTTCGTACTTCTAATTCGATCAAGCTTTGTAACTCCTGCTGTCATACGAAGCATCTTCATCTCAGCTGCCGTTAGCTTACTCTCATACTTTTTGTACATTGTCCAACATTGTGAACCGTATGTGAGTGCTGGACGCACAACTGAAGTGTAGAGCTTTCCTTTCAGCTTAGGGGGCATTTTTCGGTCACAGAAGATAGCAGAATTTTCCCGCCACTTCATCCACCCTACGCTTACGCGATGATTGATATCGTCATCACAAGTAGCATCGTTATTTATCATAGACCCCAGATATTAAAACTTTTCACACTTGGGAAGCACTACTCCATTCAAATAAATGCCTGGAATAGGCCTGTGTGGATCAGAAAATGGGCAGCATAGGTATTCTGTCTTTTTCGCGCTTATGCGGTACCCACTTCCTTCTAGAACATCCACCCATGCGTCAAGTGCTCGTTGTAGGGATATCGGGTCTTCACTTATGATCCATCGTCAGCAAAGAATAACTGATGCACTTTTGGATCCGTCACTTTGCCTTCAAGCAGGTAATCAAGAACTGTAATAAAGAGCAGGGGACTCAAGACACTTCCCTGGTGTACACCTACTGTGATTTCGAATTCTTCGGTGACTCCAGCTGCGCATCTTACTTTAGTAACTGCTCCATCATACATGTCCATAATTATCCGCACATAGGTTTCTGGAACTCCTCGTTGCCTGAGGGCCACCCATATTAGATCTCGTGGTTGCCGATCGAATGCTTTTTCAAAATCAACCAATACGACATGCAAATCCTCCAAAGAATCCCGATGCTTTTCCATAATTATTCTTATACTCTGGATTGCATCCGTGGTTGACTTACCACCGACAAACCCGCACTGGTCATCAGATAGCCTAATTATTTTTCGCAGTCGGCTACCCAAGACTCGCTCAACGATCTTCATGGTGTGTTACATCAGCTTAATCGAACGGTAATTATCACAGCTTCGAGTATCACCCTTTCCTTTATAAATTGGAAGAAGGTAACTTTCCCTCCATTGATTAGGCATGCGATCACCTCGTATAAGTTTGGAGACAAGAATCATGAGCCATTTAAACCCGATGTCTCCCATCTTTTTCCAAAACTCTGAGGGTATTTCGTCTGGGCCAACAGCTTTTCCCTTTTTGGAGTATTTTACCGCCTCACTAACTTCTTCGACTGTGACGTCGGATACTTCGCTTAAGTTAGGTGAAGCTATTGGAAAGTATAGCCTTGGAAATTGTTCGTTTAGAAGTCCGTCACAATACTGTCGCCACCTGTGAAGAATTTCGTTGTCTTCCACAAGTAGTTGGCCTTGAGCATTGTTAATGAACTTTGGCGAACAAATCTCCTGGGCATTTCTTCTTCTTTGAGCGGCTATTTTGAAGATAGTTGCGCCCTTATTCGTGTTTTGCCGTAGCTCTTGAATAGCACCAGCTGTCGGGGTAGAAATTTCATCCAGCTCCCGATACAGGTTTTCTGTATTCTTTGCTTGAATTTGGGCGCACTTCTTCTTCGCTTCTTTCTTGCAGTTTCTATATTCCACTTCTAGGCGTGACTTTTGCTCTGTATTATTAGAGGGGCACTTCGACCAAGCCTTGAAAGCCATTTTCTTTTTACTTATAACTGATTTAGCTTCATCATTCCACCACCATGTTTCTTTGCCTTGTTGGTTGTGTCCTTTTGAAACCCCTAACAGTGTTTTGGCTTTTTCTTTGCAAGTTCTCTGTAGGAGATCCCACATACTTTGTGCTGTACTCTCTTCATTTCGAACTATGTCGGTGTTGTTATACAGAACGTTTTGCATATTCGAAATAAAACCTTCGCCTTTTTCCTTATCCAGATTATACCATTTGATCTTCCCAAAAGTTTTTGTATGTTTGTTGTCGTTCACTGTCTCCATAAAAAATTCTGTCAGTAGGAGACGGTGTTGGTGGGCGATCGCTTCTCCTAGTATCACTTTGCAATCTTTTACCCGGGGTTTCATGAAACTAGATATCAAATGGTAATCAATCTGGGTTTTATTTCCACCACTGCTGTAAGTGACCAGGTGTCGGCTTTGTTTGACGAACATGGTATTTAGTACGATAAGACCGTATGTTTTGCACATGCTCAGGATGTCTTCACCAGGAGGGTTCCTGGTGCCGTATCCGAAGCCTCCATGGCAATCTTCATAGTCTTCGTTTGTCTTCCCGACATGTCCGTTCAAATCTCCGCCCACGAAAAAAAACTCTTCCTTTGGGATGTCCTTAAGTAGATTGTGAAAGTCTAGCCAAAATGCATCTTTTTGCACCTGCTCACATCCAATTTGGGGAGCATATGCAGTGACAATATTCCACAACTTTCCTTTAATCACCAATTTAAGGGACATCAAACGGTCGCTGGATTTCGAAATGGTCAATACGCTGCCTAATAGATGTTTTTCAAGGATGATTCCGATTCCGTTTTTACCCTTTTCCGTTCCATAGTAGAACATCTTATAGTTTTTTGTCCTCGTATCCAAGAAACGGGTCCCGTTTCCCGTGTTTCGCCATTTTGTTTCTTGAACACATAAGATGTCCACTCGCCTTCTTTTCATCATCTCTTCCAACTCGAAGCTTCGACCTGTCATACTGCCAACGTTCCAACTCGCAACTCTCAGATTTTGTATAATCTGCGGCATTACTTTGCTAGCCCCCGGAATCCGTCTAGCTCTGACCCGAGCATTGCTGCTCGGTCCAGGATCAGTACCATGTGTAAAAATGGTAGTGCCTGGCGGGGTAGTGTCATTTTGGACGAGTACTTCCATAATGCTTGAATTCACAAAATCCGTTGTAAGTATCGACGTGTGCATGCTCCAGTTTTGTATTTGATCTCTCTTTTACGGCACCGGTGATCTCCAGTCGTGCCAACCCAGGGACTGGCATGCACACTTTTGGGAAAGTTTATAGGTGTTACGTGTCGCTAGGTTCACCTTGCTGTTTGTGGCCTAGATGTATTTACTCCTTTAGTCGCCTTTTACGACAAGCGGGGAGGCGCTGCAGGAATATTCTAACCCGTCCCTGCACAGGGGTATATCTCATTATCTCCTATCTTACAAAATTTCAATTTGATGACTTCATCCAGAAATGAGCCTCGTCGCTGAATACAATTTTTTTCTCCGAACCACGGAAAATCTCGCTCGAACAGAAGATACTCTCTCAAATTAATCATTCGCATGCACACTGTATTGAAAGCTAAAAAGGCAATAGAAATTTTTGTATATTTATGAAAAAAGTACAAAATTCAACTTTATCTACAACGAAAACCCGATAGATTGCTCTTCAGATAAGCCAAATGTAATATGAGCTCATTTGATGCTAGCCTTACGATTCTTGACAGCAACATTGCCCCTCCTGTACTTGAGAAATCATTCAATATTACAGGTATATTTCCGGACTGGTGCAGTTTGCAAAAGCCCTGCGTGATCTTGATATAAAGAAATCCCCTTGTTCTGATGATATAACCATCATTCTTCTGAAAAGGTGCTCTTCATCGCTGGTAAGATCATTGAGTAAGCCTTTCCATTACTCCCACTGTTCTGCATCTTCCCCTGGAGATGGAAAACAGTATTTGTCCAGCCTGGCATTAAAAAAGCCAACCTATTTTCCTTTCCACCTACCGACCTACGTCCCTTCTTCAAAGGTCATGGAATCCCTCAGAAATCATCAGCTCGGGAAATATCTTAAAGATCAAAAGCTTCTAAATGACCAGCAATAAGGCTTTCGCTGCAATCGTTCCACTAGTGATCTGATGGCATATCTCATCGAAGAGATCTTTAAATTGTTTTGGATAAAGTAAGATTTTTGCACCGATAGAGTTGGGCAGCCTAGTGCCAATACGTGTGTTTGGTATCAAAGATATCCTTGTTCTTTGAATTTTGGTTAGGTTAGGTTAGTGGGCTGACAGTTGATCTTGTTACCATCACACTAAGATCAAAGGAGATCCATTGTGATACCCTAGGGCTAGGCGTTTTGACTCCTTGTATTGAAACCTATGACAATCCTATGTCGACCAAGTCCATTAAGGGTGTTGATAGGTTACAGCAAGCTATAGCCTGAAATGAATGTCGGAGGGTACTTCTAAATCATTGAAGAAATGTCTATCGTCACATAAACACCTGTCTAAGGAGAAATAGACGCCCTCTAAGGGCGTGGTCCTTTCCGTTACCCCCACTTGAGAAATCATCCCTCCACTAGGGCCGTAGGAGCATATGACTCCTTGAAACATCTGTTAGATGATTTTGATATGTTAGTGTTTGGTGTATATGTTCGTTTGTTTGGGCCTCATCAACCCACTGATGCTCGTGTTCAACGTAGGAGTAACAATCGCAGGTGTATAAGTGAGGTGCTCATTCTCCGTTGTTGCTGCACACACATTTTCGTTTGTACTGCTTTATAGTACTGTAGTTGAAGGCGATTTTTAGAGCTTAAGAATTTTCAAGCTCTTTGGTATTGCAAATAAATTTTAATAATTATGGTTTTGCTTGGAATGTCAGAGACTTCCTGCAAGTCCTTGAATAAGTGTCTCCCTAGGTGTCCGTTTCTCAGATGATATAGGGCAGGGCAGTGACACAGATAGTGAGAAGTGTCCTCATGTATCTCCTCATCACCGCATCCTCTGCATAAGTCGTCCATACTGAGTTTCATCTTTTTCTTGTGGTAAGCGAGAAGAAAAAGGGACTTTTCACTCAGTTGGATGATAACGTCGGTCTTTTGTTTGCTGAAACTAGGCCATAATTTTCTGGTTATAAGACAGGAATCGAGAGAGATCCATCTCTTTTTTTTTAAGCTAGAACTTTGCTCTCGATTGGCTGTTTAAAAGAGTACAGGGTGGGACTTGAACTGTTGTGTCTGCTTGATAAAGATCAAGTGTTGATCCCATTCTTGCCAGCTCTTCAGTGCTTTCATTACCTGGGACATCACTGTGACCAGGAACCCAGCAGAGCCTAATGTTTTGCTGGTGTACCAAGAACCGATATGATTTCAATGGCACAATTCGCTTTTATTGCCGCTTGGCCATCAATGAATGTTCTTTGGATTAGAAGTAACCCTTTAAATCGTCCAATACATATTGTATTGGACAGTTTCAAGTCAGATTTTCACAAAATAAATGCTGGTGTTCCGCAGGGCTCCGTTTTGTCTCCAACTTTGGTCATCATTTTTATAAATTATCTATTGTCTGAAACTTCTAATGGTTTGCCGGCGACTCACGACACTACTCTCAGCTTCTCATACTCGTTCTCAAATTCAAGTCCATCTCCTTCGAAAGTGGAACTGCAACGGTATAGTAGGATAAGCTTATTAAACTCCGGTTCTTACAGCATTGTTAAATGGGCTATACATTCCTGGTGATACAGGAATGGTTGAGAGTTGTAAATCCGAGGCGTTATGGCCTCCTTTAACGACGACACTTTAAATATACCGAAGCACACCCGATCTAAAGGAAAACGCCTAATGAATCATTTAGCGCTAAATTGTCGGTTCTAGAGAGATACACCTAAGTTTTTCCACAATTTTTATCGTGTCTTTATTGTTAACACGACGCTTAATCATGACAGTAAAGGACAAGCTGTCAAATTGGTCTTGTGTAAATTTAGGAATTGATATAATTTTTAGTATCAACTCAATTTGGCTCTATGTCTTTTCTGTTGGAAGCTAGGAACATCTTTCTTTTTTTTTGTCTCGATATGCACATAACGTAGGTATCCGAATACGGTACACGCATATCATTCGCAAGTCTTGAAGCCTGCAACAACATAAGCAAAACAAAACAAAAAAAAAAAATGCACTCTATCTTGGGTTATGTCAACTTAGACCTGGTCGATGACAGACATTAGACTGTCTCTGTTCACAGCTTGGGGCCAAAATACCATAATGGAGGAATATGTCATACTTGTTAGAGTACTCTCCACTCTCCAGGATAGGTTAAGTTCCATATATGCTTACGTTGTCTGATTGAACTAAAACCAACACACACGTACACAAAACACATCTATCTATGTTATGTACTTATTCAGGCACTCTAACGTACGTTCTTTGGCACGCAACAATCATAATCTCCCAAAGAGCCTCCTTTTGCCTTAGCATTGTCGTCTTTTCTCTAACAACACACTACACTGATGTCATATTCATATCTAGATAGTATGTGTGTACAATATGGATAACGAAAAATATAAAATAGCTCCTCATAAAATGCCCTAAAGCCAAACACACAAATTCCTTCTGCGCTGCGCTCTGCCAGTAGTTGTGGAGCAGAGTAGAGGTCCTTGGAATAAGCAAAGAGGACATAACTAAAGATTCTTATAACTGGGAGTGTCCTGAAAGCAGTTTTGGTACCTATACCTAGAGATATGAAGATATGATGTATGCTTGTTGTGTTGTGTTGTACAAGAAGAACAAACAAGGAAATGTGAAGCATAAAGTTGGATCCATTTCGAAGTCCTTTATTTTATAAATATGAATTAGCCTCCGTTATATTGGGTTGGTGGTGCTAGAGAGAGGGATGTACTGGTACTGGTGTATGCAAGTAGGTAGACTTTTCGTATCTAGTCGTATCTATATATGGAAAACTTAATGAAGGTGGCGGCTAAACGACTCGACTGCAAAATGCAAGTGGATTTCGTGTCGTGTGCTCTAATTAGCCAAATAGTGAGCAAGTTGAGATTAATTTATTCATTCCAAGACAGTTAAACAAAAAAAAATCCTTTTATATGCAATGGAATTTATTCCGAACCAGAGTCCTGTATTTAATTTAATTGCAAGCAGGTACCCCAACCTTAGTGCAGCATTTTAAACATATCTACCTATACCTACATACTAGGTTGTTATCTTCATTAGCCCTAAATTGCATTTGGTTTGACCAACAAGAGACGGTACACCTCTCTGCGGCGGATGGCAGAAACAAAATTATAATTATTTTGAAAATAATTTGACATTCCATCGCATGTTCGTAGAATGTAGACCTAGAGTCTAATTGGCAAACAAACCTTCAATTTGCCAGAGTTTATTCGATTGTTTAGACATCTATACGCAGTGATGCAGGCTTCATGTTGCTGACGAAAATTTCATAAATTTCATAAGCCTAAGGGTTTAATTAATTTTACGGGTCGTAATTTAATTAATTTCTGAATTTGTCGCTGTTTATTGGAATTTCGAACGAAATTGGCAGGGGGGGGGGGGGGTGATGGAATTTTATCAACCCCTTTCAGATGGGATTATTTTCGCGTAGCTGTTATAGCAATTGTTTTGTAATAGGCAATTTTCGTACTTAGTTTGTTAAGCCTACGGGTAAGGTGTGGTTAAACTTAAAGGGGTTTCCGATAGAGTGATAAGTAGATTTTGACAGTTCATGGCGAACATGTACTGTATTGTGTGTTGTTAATTTTTTTTTCTATTTTGTCAACATTCAAGACAATTTACAATAAAACTTTATCATGTGAATAGTTTGAACCGGATTTAAATCTTGGCTTAAAATCTTCTTCAGGATGATAAATGGGTATGGTGATTAGGAAAATTGCTGAATTGAGTTTGGGTAAAGTGTAATCGAAACTCAGTCCAACAAGTGGAATTGCATTCGCAGAAAGTCAATGCTTCGTGTGGACTGTGAACTGGTGCCATCATTGGTTCTCATTTTGTGGTAAACAACAATGGTATCACCACCAAAGTAGATACCGATCGATGATAACCAATTTCTTCTAGCCAAAAGAAGCTGATATGAATGTGAAGAACATGTGGTTCTAAGAAAAGAATTGCCATTCCGTGAAAGCGATTTGGAGGCATTGTTATCTCACGCGAAACCCAACTAACATACTCTCCACAGCGAAGCTCTGTATCTCTGAAAAAAGCTTCCATGCAACTCCGAACCGAACATCAATTATAGAAAAGGAAAAGAAATAGCTCTAGCTGACGCACTTAGTCCCAAATATGCCGAATCGATTTTGGGACAAGTTACTAATTCGGATAGTGAATCAACTGCTTAGTTCAAGTATCAGATCAAACACGAAATATTTTGGCAGAAGAGACCAAGAATAACGAGTGCTTAAAAGAGGTGATAAGATACGTTTTAAATGGATTTGAAATTTTAGAAATTTTGGACCTTAAGAGATGAACTCGGACTCGATAAATATATCTTAATGAAGACTGAGAAGGTAGTTGTACCAATAATCTATAAATCTACAAAAAATGCATGCCGGGGCACCAAGCACCAAGGTATTCAGAGATCTCTCAGTCGTGCAAGATGTGCTCTTTTATGGCTTGACATGTCTGATGACGTAACAAACTTCGTTAAAAATTGCAGTATTTGTCAGGCTAACCTATCATCTAAGCCATGGGAAATCTTAGCGACAGACATATTTACATTTAAAGGTATCGAATACTCGCTTGTTGTTGGCAGTCATTCAAGCTTTTTTTACTTCCATCGTCTAAAAGAATCAACATCTGAAGTCACTAGATTACTCAAACTCTGGTTTTGAACTTTTGTTATTCCAATGAATTTCAAAAGCGATAATGGACCTCAATTTTTACCAAGAGAATTCAAAGATTTGGCAAAGTCTTAGGAGCTTTATCATCAAGCCTCCAGCCTCCTCGTTTAAATGGTTTTGCTGAGAGATATGTTCAAGAAGCGAAAAAGATTTTAAAGCGATGTTCTCTAAATAGATCTGATGTAGACTTGGCCTTACTGAACTGGAGAATTACGCCGAGGGACAATGAAATGCAGTCTCCAAATCATAGGATAATGAGCCGATGCACACGATCATCCTTCCCAAGTAAAATTTTTCCTCTCATAAGATTCTCTAAGAGTTCAACTAGACTAATTTAGACAAGCGTTTTAATAAATTAATATGTACATCTGTCATCCCATAAGATGAATTAAACTCGATAAAGGAGACAACAAGTTTTGCGAGGAAACTTCTGTTCTTGCTATGAGTAGGAAGAACCTCTCATAACAACACAATTTAACGCTTTTAACAGTATTATAACGGTTTAGTAGTATTTTTCAAGAATACTTTTAGCTCCTCTAAATTAGTTTAGTTGAGCTCTTGGAACATCTTATGAGATGCAAAATGTAACTTAAGAGGCGATGTTGAATGGGCTCCAAGATTGTGTGAATTAACTATAGATTCGACGTACGCGCCAAAGGCAAAGAAAATTGTATACTTCAGATAGACTTTGAACAAAAAATATTTCAGCTTAGGCAATGTTTTCATAAGTCTGTCTAAAAAAAATAAAATTTGTTTTATTCAACATTGCCATCGACTTATCCCGTTTGGAAAACCTTTGCCTGGGCGACCCAGTTTCAAGCGATGTCTTTCAAATAAGGTTTTATTTTTACCAAATGCAGTCCAAAACCAAAACATTTGACGCCAACTAAACATTTTGAAATCGAAATAATTATCAATCATCAAGAACGAGACTGTGCAACAATGGTACACTGTGGCGTATACGTACTTTTTTGAGTTATCCGTTCCAATTATAGTATTGTAATTGCTGCTCCCCCAAAAACTCATATAATCCGAAAACTATGGAAATTAGACATGGGTAACGCAGTAAAAATTGGTGCGCTGATACAGTAACTCAAGCGCACTTCACTGTATCAGCACAATGCGCTAGCGCAGTTTGCTCCATAAAGCGGCAAATACACACGACACTTGTGTGCACACCGTTGTCGGTGTACGGAAATGTGTGCCGTCTGTGGGCTGGTACGCACACCGATTTTCGGTGTCCGACACCGTGTGAGTAAAATCAAAAGTTTTTGATTTTTAGTGTCGGTGGAATTTGTATTTGAATGTGCGCGCACATTTGCTATTCAGTATTCACTATTCAGTTGCATCCGAATCGTTGTGCACATTGAAAAATTTACTTGCTACTTATAGGTTCTATAAGATAAGTTATGCACTCGGAAAAAGTGGGTCTCGCAATTCTGTCTCTATGTTTGTTCGACTATTGCTTAAACGGCTGGGCCGATTTACTTTAAACTATGGTAGATATCATTTTTAATTTTTCCCGCCACAGGTTTTTTTATTTTTTCTTAAGACCAAACATAACGGTACATTTTATAGGAATTTTTTTCGAAATTTTATAAATATTTGTTCTTCTCAAAAAATGTTCAACAGATTTAAAAACATTTTCCGAAAAATGGTTATTGAGAGTACCCGCCATGGAACAATTTTTTTTTTTTTTTTTTTTGATTTTATCAAAAACGGTACCACCGATTTTGATCTTTTTTTTTTTGCTGAGGCTTGAAAAGTATTGTGTATTCAAATTTTCAATATAATCTACAAGATGTGAGAAAAAAATGTATTTTACCTAAAAAAAAAATGGTACCCAACATAGAAATGTTAAAAAATGTTTTGAAAAATCGTATTTTTCTCGAAAACGCCGCCGAATTTTGATAAAATGTTTTTCTTTTAATAAATTTTTATGATCTTTAATTAAATAAAAAAACATTTAAATTAAGATATAACAGCTTGTACCTACCATAGAACCATTTTTCAAATTTTGAATTACTCATTATCGACATCATTAATGCGCTAACCTCATCGTCTAATGGACGACGACGTCCATATCACTTATGGTTAGATCTCTCCAGTATGAGATCTCTTGCACAACTCAAGTGTGCACGATTCTTTGTGCCGTGTGTGGTGGAATGCTACACTGGTGTAGGCACACTGGTGTGCAGAGAAGTATCGTGTGTATTTGCCGCTTTAAAAGAGGCGTTCACATTCTCAAACTTTTTTGACAAGCACGGCATGATGAATATTTGATGGATGTAAACAGGAGCGTTCGTCAAACGTGGGAGCCAACATCACTTCATATTATAATGTTGACCATGGCGGATCAACTAAGAGCATAGATGAATTTTATATTCAAACTCTGCAAAGTCTCCCGCTATTGATTTTTGGCCTGACCAACATGCGTTCAGATTGGCATATGTTTGTCAGGCAGCCAAAATATCAAAACATTTTGACATCCATTCAGACATCTATCCAGCATGTTTCACAAGCCACTAAATGGAGCGTTCACATAACCAAAATCAAGCCAATCATGCCGTTCTTGTCAAACATACATATTTGAGAATGTGACCGCCCCTAATGGAGCACGAAAATTATGAAACTTCAGTTTTACTTTTGGATCCTGATTACGATTTTTTTTTCGTTTGTTTCGTGTTTCGATGTTTTTATAGTTTAGGTGAGAGGTATAGAAGCGTAGCTTCACTACGCAATATTTCTTCACCTCACACGAAATATGTATGTCAAAAAAACCAAAAAAAGGCTAGTGTTTTTCTGCTACAGACGGTGTTCGCACTGAGTTAAATCCTCTAACCAGTATTTGAAGGTTCTTGTACTTGATCTTACTCCCTCTGTCAGAGACTTATAAGCCGATTGACATCATTCCCACCTTGTAATAGAAATTGTTAAAGTAAATTTAAGTGGGAAAAAATAATTTTTTTAATCTATTGAAGTCATAGTCATCCAGTTCATGGCATGATACGATGTAGTAAGAACGCAATATTCCTAACGTAAACAGGTCCTAAATGTAATCTTCTATAAGGTAAGTTGCTACACGGAACGTGTAACCGTAATGTGTAACGGGCTACACGGAATGTATAAGTCTTACCCACGTTTTTTAGTTACCCTACCGCCGGTAAAAATGTTTACCAAACTAAATACGTTAACATGTTCGAGCCTTTATTACTACATCTTTTCATGCGAAATTGCCAGACAAAATTTGTATTCCCACGAGTAGTAAATTTGTTGTGACAAGTAATGGTAGAGAATTACAGAAAAAATCAGCATTAGCCCTCTCTTTTTACCCCTTCCCATTGGAAGAGACGCATTCTAATATTAAGATTTGTCCGATCTTTATTAGAGCTTTGGAAGTGGCGTTTTAATATAAATGTAGATCTATCAACCCATAAGAAGAATTGAACTCGATAAAGGAGACAACAAGTATTATGCAAAGAAACTTCTGTTCTTGCTATGAGTAGGAAGAACCTCTCATAACTAGGCTATTTAATGCTTTTAACAGTATTATAACAATCTAGTAGTATTCTTTAAGATTACTTTAAGCTCCTCTAAATTAGTCTAGTTGAGCTCTTGGAGCATCTTATGAGATGCAAAATGTTATTTGGAAGGCGATGTGGACTGATCTCCAAGATTGTGTGAATTAACTAGATTCGACTTTTCTGTATGCACCAAAGGCAAGGAAAATTGGACCCTTCAAATGCACTGAACAAAAGAACATTCCATGTTAGGAGGTGCTTTTATAAGTGTGTCTAAAAGAATAAAAAAAAATGTATTCAATATTGCCATCTACTCGTACTTATCCCGTCTGGAAAACCGTTGCTTGGGGAACCCATACTATTTTTGAGTTATCAGTTCCTATATGGTATTGTAATTGGTGCTCCCCCAAAAACTCATATGGTCTGAAAACTATCGTGTAAAATATGTGGACATTCGCAGCCGCCTTCTTAATTACCGTTTTATTTTTTTAAGTAAAACAATAGACTGCGGCTGGTAAAGGTAGGGCTTGTAAACCTTTTACTCCAAAAATTTAATGGTTTAACTTCTCACCGGAAATATAATCTTGGATTTTATAAAAGACTCAACGTGAAGCGACGGGGCGGTCTAAGTATCTAATCTAGTATTTGTAAAAGTAAAAAAATCAACTTTGCATACAAACACATTTAAAAATTTACTACAACTAGGCTTGCTACTGATAGTGAAAAGAAGCTAACTCAAGTTAGAAATGTAGGCCAAAACTTAGGTAGAAATCTAAAAAGTGAAGACTTTATGTTTTATTTCAAATCACTTTCATCACAATCTGATGTTGATCTTAATATCTCTTGAGTAATGCCAGGAAAAAAATAGATGCTTTTTTTGACACTCCTTTTGATATGTAGGAGCTCTCTCACGTGTTTGAAATATTAAAGATTAGAAAAGCCCCGGAAGAAGATAGAGTCAGCTATGAATTTTACAAAGACTTTCCAGTTTGCTTTTTAGAAGAAGTTCTCTACCTACTCAATCATTTGAGTCTCTCTGAACGCATTCCTTCTTCCTTTCAAAAATCCTCAGATTATCCACAAATGTAATCAGAATTCCCCAACTGCTATATTATGAGAATACAACAAGTCAGGACTGACATGGAATATTGTTGTTGGAGTCTTTCTTGGTAAGTCAAGTGCTTGTGCTGCATCTGCCCAAAGATGTGAGTTATACTCGAGTTTAGGATGTCAAAACACCTAATAAATTGTAGCCAGATCAGAGGGGTGAAAAATTTCTTACATCGATACAGAAATTCCAAGAATTAAGCAGCGTTTTTGGCGATCTCGAGAATGTGGTCACTCCAGAGAAGACAAACCCACCAAGAACTGAGAGCTTTTGGGCTACTTCGATGCAAGTGACATTCAAGACAAAAGACAGCATTGAGTTTTCGAAGCATTAAACTCCACACGATTTTTTGTACCCCATTTAACAATGTTCAGTCTAATGTGCAAGTCATACGATACTATTTAAATTCCACTTTCTTAAAAGATGGAGGTGAATTATAAAACAAGTATAAAAAGCTGAGAGTAGACATCAGCAAAACAATGAAGTGGATTAGAAGTTTCAGACAAGATATCGCTTATAAAAATGACGAAGAGAGTCGCAGATAAAACGCAGCCCTGGGGAACACCAGTATTCATTTTGTGAAGATCAGACTTGGAACCGTCTAACACAACATGTATTGAAACACCTAGAAGGCAATTTCTAATCCAAAGCATAAGGGTTTCGTTGAAACCAAAAACACGCATTTTCGATAAGTGAGCCTGGTGCCAAACTCAACTCTATTTGGAAAAAGAAACCGCAATAATCTCTTACTTTCTCCAAAATCATGTAAAGATCTGTTTCACTCACTTTTTGGTAAGATATGCAATCAGATCACCATCAGTGGAACAATTGCTGCGGAAGGCAAATTGCCTGTCATTAAGAAGATTTCGATATTCGAGATATTTCTCGAGCTGATGACTTTTGAGTGATTCCTGACCCTAAAGGAAAGGACGTAAGTGCAATCGGTCGATAGGAAGAGGGGGAAAATGGATCGCCTTTGAAGGAACAGGATTGGCAAATGCTGTTTTCCATTTTCCAATGTAACAATGTTTTTGCAAGCGATGAAGAACATAAGAATGGTGGGTATATTGATGCCAAATTTCCATAACACCATTGAAGTAATTCACATCACATCCGCGTGAGATAGCTATGTTGAGAAATAGCTCGTGCGAAACGTCAATTGTGGCACGGGCTTTTTGGCATTTGTAGCGCCGCCGTCCTGTCTAAACCACATGTCGTTGATGTCCATTTCATCCAATAGACATTTGGACCGATATCTCTAGCCGTTGACGGTGATAGCCTGACTAACATCGTCCTCAAAGAAGTATGAACTGATGATGTCACACCAAACAATGACTTTCTCTGGATGCATTGTAATTTTATGGATCTCGTTTGGATTGTGATCGTTCAAAATTGGACAATTGTTATTGTTGACGAATATGTTCACCTAGAAATAAGATTTTTTCACCGTAATTGGAGTCAATTTCCAACTGATTGAGAGCCCAGTTAGAGAACACACGTTGTTGTCAATGATGGTTAACTCTGTACTTCTGGGTCAGTAGAAGTTTGTACGGATGTAGGTCTTAGTCATTAGTCAAAGTTTGGTCTGCAAAAGGCTGAGTTCTTTTACGTGGCACAAAATTGTCTACCTTGGATTCTTCTGCCACTATTTCTGCCAATATTTTCGGCAGATCTTGCATTTAATTGACGTACAGGTGTTGGCGAATTTTTCACTAGACCGGTAGACTTGATTGTAACCACAACTTTGCAAGCAGTCCTCTCAAAAGGACGATTATGGCAATTGTAAAATGGGCGAAGCGCGCGTAATGTTGCTGGAACACCAGGCCCATTTCCATTAAAAAAAATTAATTATTTGCACATATTGTTGAACGTTATTACTTCCCTTCTTGTTTTGGCAATAAAGACTTAATAAATGCGAGCCAATTTGATGTAATATGTAGCTTCAACAATATGGTCCCAATCATCTGTCAAATGTTAAACACACTTTTTGTAAGACCCTAAAAATTCAAAAAAAAAAAATTAAAAAGTGATTGTAAATTTTCAAATTGTAATTTGACGAAATGGTTCACAGGCAGTTGCTAGACATGTGTCGTTACAAGACTTGTTGATGAACTTGTCGTTAAAATGTGAACACGTCAATGTCATTGCATGAATAAAACATAATATTAGTCAAATTTATAGCTTTGAATCGCAACTGCCAGTTCGTGCGATCCAGTCGTGCGTTTTATTTTCGTATAATAAAATAACTTAAAACGTTCTCAGGAATCAATATTAATTTTAATGAGTTCTTGTATCAAACAAAAAGTGTCATTTATCAGTATTCGTTTGTGTAATCCAAATTGTATTTGATTTCGATATCAAGTTGGTAAAGTGTGTACATGTGTAGGTACATAAGTAAACAAGGGTGATTCAACATCAACATGGCAAATGACAAGGCAATGACAAATTACTGAATAAATCAAAGCGCGTTGTAAGTAATGCCTTGTTGTTGATTAAAACATTGATTGACAGCACTTTCTTTAATGTACGAGCATGTTTATAGATTGAAAGTTGCAAATTAAAATCAGACAGGGTGTTTTGAAGACATACACCATGGGTTCACGAAATTAGTTTGGTAATTTTCTTGGTTTTTGATTCGTTCTGGTGTTAAAAAGGGTCTTATTATTTCGGTCTTATTTCTTTCCTTGTGTGATTGACTGGACTCCCAACAATAGAAGAGCAGTACCTAGAAACTTTTGCAAAAATCAAAGTTAAGTTTTTTCTCTTAACAGCCTCAGACATAGACAAAGAGATCTGCAAAGATTTTTCGCATAAAAGCAGTAAAGGGATTAAATACGCAAAACACCAGGCACTCGAGTCTAGAAATAAGCTGCACTTAGCTTTAACCTAAGCAACCAAATACAAACCAGCGCAACCACCATGGTCACTCCAAAAGGAATCTGTGATTCTCGATCAACAAAAACTACAAAAAATGACACTTTACAGTTCCTAGAATTCTAAAGTGGAAGGAAAAGTAAAGGCTGAAACTTTATGTATGCAGATGGCTCGGAAACAGACTTAAATACTGGTCTCGCAGTCTTAGCCGAAAATCGTTCTGTTAGCACGTAAAAAATTTAGCGAACATTACTTTCATTTACTCAAGTGAAGCCCTAGCTGATGGTTTGTCAGTACTACTGTCAATCCTAAAAACGATGCACATATTATAACCAAAATTCGTGATATACTTTCAGAAACCAAAACAAAAGTAAGGCTCATCTGCACTCCAGGTCATGTAGGAATTATAAGCTGGCAGATGCAACAACCAATGATGTATCTTAAGCAACACCTTTACTAGCCTTGGCCTGAAAATTCACATAAGTCAAAAATGTCATAATTAAAGATTGCTTGGCTGGGAACATTACAAGCAACACTACAGTTTAATCAACCCGGAGAAAATTCAGCCTACATTTCCAACCGATATACCCGATCCGATCTGAAAATATTTATCCCACTTCGTCTTGGTCACACCGAATTCACTCAGCAATACCTGCTCAAAAAAGATGCAAAAGGAAGCACTTTTCACGACATGATATACTATTGGAAAATTTGTCACTTCTTCGCAATCTTCTTAGGCAATCGAAATCCACCCCAGTCCTTCGAAGTCAGGCGAAACGTTACGACCTTACATTTTGTCTACAAAAAAAATATTAAACGTTCTAAGTTTGATAAATAAATAAAAAAAACGAGTAGATAATCTTACAGAAACGTTACAAAAATCATGGCTTGTTCCTGCATTGGTGACTTCGGGACACCCTGTTTAATATTAAATATTCTCATTTTGAAGTATGCTCTTTTCGAAATTTTTTGTAGAGGGTGGAGTAGGTTAGGTTGGTGCCGAAACGAAATTTGCTTTATAAGTCCTAAATTATTGCATACTTAAAAAAAAGTTGTATCGAAAATATATTTTGCTAAGGATTCGTAATATCACAAGATAAGTTGAATAAAATTACACTCTCCAGTTCAATCAGAATATTAAAAGTATATGTCAATGTTGGACTCAATAATTCTGAACGTAAATTGGTTAACACAACGAGTATTATAACAATATTTCTTTGACAGTTCAGGCAAAATTTTTACCTAATGGGATGGTTTGTTTAGACAAATTTTCGGAGAAGGCACAACAATCTGAAAGAAAAGGAGACGTGAGGTAACCTTACTATAAAGCTTAATTTAATATTTGATTGACAATTTTATAGTGATGATTACAAGACCGTAGCTGCTCTCTCTTGTTCTCTCTTCTACCATCAGAGCGCAAATGCAAAGGCCAAAGTACTTACCATGACTTACTAAGTGTTCTTTGTGATTTAGATCATAGAGCTTGAGAAATTTGCCTGTTCATCATTTACTGAAAAGGTTTTTGTGAATTCAAGTAGCAGTCGTATTTCATTTGGAAGTTTACTGTTAGAAATAAATAAAAGTGAGACGACACTCTTGTGTCTCTTTAAAAAACTATGTCTGAGACTGAGATACATACACGTTTGCCTCATGAAGTGCAGTCGTTAATTTAAAGTCCTAGCAAGAGGACGTGTTCGCTATTATTAGAGTCTTGTATCTATATCTAAATAAAGGTTGAAAATCAATATATGTAGATTGTTTTTGTTTACAAATAATTTCGCTAATATTACTTTCGATGATATTTGCCCTCCTCTCAAATTGTATAATTCTTTTAAAACCTCTTAAGTTGAAAATGGCAAACTGAGGGAAAAATATAGCTACGCAAAACATAAATACACCTACGAGGGTGGTTTGATAAGTACTATTCACCGCTTTATGGTGCCAGTATCGCAAAGGGAGATATACTATCGTCTAGTATATTCCCGACGGCTTCTGTCAAAATTTCAGCCGAATCGCACTAGTAGTTTTGTTTTGACCACGTGTGGAAGCCAGCTTTTGTAAAAATGTAAAAAGAGCAATATTGGTCGGTAATTCGATTCTTGTTTTTGGAAAAGAATCGCACTTGTATGCTGTGTACGGTGACTTTTCTCCTTCGATGGCGACCGTCAAAAATTGGTATAACGAGTTTCAACGTTGTCGCAAATCGGTTTTTCATAAGCCCTGCCCAGGTGCCCCAAAAATGGTTACCACGAAAGATAACATTTCAAAAATTAACAATTTCGTCATTGCCGCTACCGGCGACTATTTTGGAGACCTCGAGAAAACCTATTTTCGGATGGGTTAAGGAAGTTGGAGCATCGCTGGATCAAGTGTATCGAGCTTAAAGCATACTATGTTGAGAAATAAATGCCCACTTTTCCAAAATGTTTGTTTTTCATTTGTAGGCTACTTACACTTATATACCGCTATATCGCCTTATATAATCTATATTTTTACGAGCTATGGGCCCAGTGAGTAATTTCATAAGATCATTAAATAAATATTTTTCGGAAGAGCATGATTAGCTTTGTAGTGAATAAAATTTTTGTGGACCATCACTTGTAAAATTTATATAAAAATAAATATTTTATGTAGTCGTTACATACAAATATGTGTTGGTTAAAAAATAAAATAGTAAATACAGTTGCTGAGCATTTATACTCTAAATACAAATATCTTATAGAGTCTGTTATGTTAAAAAAAATATAAACACTCAATGGACTCGTAATACTAAAAAAATGTTATGAGTACATAATTATGTATTGTACTGTAGATACTCAATACAGTGTTTGGGTTCGATACTTTTTTATCAATTACATTTTTGTTGGATATCTTCTGTACTTTATGAGTTCATGTAAACACGTTTTCATCACTGATTTATGTTATGAGTTCATATTTTCTTGTTTTCGCTGAATATTTGTGAGCGGTTTCTGTCTGTACCTCGCTGTGTTTTCAATTTATTCGGAAAGTATTTTTTATTATTTTTTTTTCTAAAATAGTCATCATACTTAAAAACTTCATCATCATCATCATCGGCTCGACAACCGGGTTCCGGTCCTGGCCTCTTTCAACAAGTCTCTCCACCTATCCCGGTCTCTAGCCGACGCCATCCAGTTGCGCACCCCAAGGCTTCGGGCGTCCTGGTCTACGCCATCTCTCCAGCGCAAGCATGGTCTACCACGCTGCCGTCTACCATAGAATGTACCACAAACAACTTTCCGAGCAGGTTCCTCTTCGCTCATGCGAGCTAGGTGCCCTGCCCACCGGAGTCTACCGAGCTTAATTTTTGCCACGATATCTGCTTCTAGGTAGATTGCGTACAATTCATGATTGTACCGTCTCCGGAATCGTCCTTCCTCACACTTATGGGGCCAACAATTCTCCTTATCCATATGTGAGTACTGGCAGGACCATGGTCCTGTACAGCAGCAGTTTTGAAGTTATGGTGAGATTTCTGGATTTGAAAAGCTTTGACAGACTATAGTAGGCTCTGTTGGATTTGAGAAGCCGCCCGCGTATTTCTTCTTCTATATTGTTATCGGCTGCTACTATTGACCTAAGGTATTTAAAGGATTGCACCACTTCAAATTCGTGCTCCGCTACCTTGATTGTTTGACCAACTGTTCCTCTCGCATTCGACGCCACCATGTACACTTAAAAACTTAAAAACTTAAAACTTAAAAACTTAAATAAATAAAAAAGTTAACGGTCCGTCGAGAAACTAAACCGTGTGTCTTACAAAATGAAAATGGAAAAGATTCAAAATTACTAAATTAAGAAGCAATTTAAATTACAAGGATACTCTTCGAGGTTTTCTCACTACCTCGCAAAAGGCAGTACCGCTGAAAAATATTTTTTGTCTTTTTTTTTTTTAAGGTGACAGCGGCTGTAGGAAAAAAACCTAGTTTTCCGGTTTGCTAATAGTGCACAGAAGTAACCATTATGCAAATAAGTATTGTAGTACCCCTTATACTTATTTGAATTTGAACTGGAAGTATCCCAGATGCAGAGATAGCCCCCATCTCAGAAGCCAAAAAACGCTGCAGAACACTGGGGTTCTAATATTTGAGTTGAAATTTAACGTTTAAATGGTATAAATGTTGTGGCGAAAACAGTTTCTTAAAGCTACATGTGTACTCAGTAAAAATTTGATTGATTCAACACAAGTTGCTTTTGCTTGAATTCTTTGTACTCACTGCATAACATTCTGTGATGAATGCATTTTCTAATTAAATAGTTGACCAGTTTTAAATATAAATGTAGTCGTTACAAATCTCAGTGTACCTGTTACATAATTATGTATATTGAGTACACATTATCTGTATTCAATACACGACAAATGATTTATTTTTTATAGACTAACACTACATTAACTGCTTCTCATCTAAGCTATTCACAGAAACAGTTGAGAGTTCTATAAATCATGAAGGTTCTAGTTCTCATTAAGCTGTTGTGCATTTCCGAGGTTTTGAAATTTGAATCGAGTGATTTTTTGTTTTATGTCAATTTCGTTCAATTTTGGCTAATGAGGATTTGAAATAATGTTAATATGAAGTATCCTAAATAGAACCCACAGGGCTCAGGGACATAAGTCTTCGGAACATTGTTCTCAAAATAGGTTAGGCATACTCGTAAGACCCAAACTCCGATTTCCAGTTGAATGGATTATTTCGTCTAATAGTTGAATTTTTGTCATCTAGTGGAGAAGATTACCAAAATTCCGCTATTAGAAGCAATAACTGGGCGATTATGATCAATATTTCGGTCCACCCGACAAAAATAACGTGCGGTTAGTGATACAGCTAAGCCTAAAATGTACAAGGCTGCTAGTGCGGTTGGCTTGCCAGCCGAACTATTTAAAGCGGAGGGACATGACTTGGTAAGGAGTATACACCAACTTATGTTCAAATTTTTTTCGCATTAAAGTATGCCCGATGAATTGAACCCCGGTGCAGTTTGTCCCATCCACAAGAAAGGAGATTCTTTGACCTATGCCAACTACAGATGTGTTAGTTCCCTCAACGTCGCATACAAATTAGAAAATCCTGTCATCTGTCCTTTGTGATCGCTTAAAACCATTTGCCAACGATCTGATCAGTATCTATCAATGTGGTTTTAAGCCCGTCAAGTCAACCGTAGAACGAATGCTCACACTCCGACAGATTTTGTAAAATAAAACCCAGGAGTTTCAAATCGATACATACCACCTCTTTATTGAGACGAATTATACAGAGTCATGTCGCATCCTGGCAGCCCTGCCACATTCAGGATGGCGATGGAGAAAAATTGCGGCTCCGTCAAAGTCAGTAAAAAAAATCACAGAACCCCTTGATGTCGAGAAAGATTTAAGGTAAGGCGAAGCATCATCATGCAACTTTTCGCAACATCGTTCTTGAAGCGATTGTAAGCAACTCGCAGGTCAAAAACAGAGGTACAATTTTTCAAAAGTCCGTTCAACTACCTACTTACAGGGTTGCAAAAGCTTAAGTTACTTTTTAGCCTAAGCTTGTCTTTAATTCACAAGCTAGTGGGTGACTTATAAATTGAGAAAAATGTAGTTTAGCAACTAGTTACTGACTTATGAATTAAAAAAATTTAATTCATAAGTCAGTTGGTGACTTGTTAATTAAAAAAAAATTAAATCATAAGCTTCTTAGTGACTTATGAATTAAAAAAAATTAATTCAGAACCTACCAAGTGACTTATGAATTAAAAAAATTTAATTCATTAGAAAGTTATTGACTTATGAATTAAAAAAAAAATAATTCACAACCTTCCAAGTGACTTATGAATTAAAAAAAATTCAAGTCATGATCAAGTAAGTGACTTAGGAATTAAAAAAAATTGAATTCGAAAGTTACTTATGAATTAAAAAAAATTTAATTAATAAGCTAATAGATAAATTCTGATTAAAAAATTATTAATTGGAAAATTTATAAGCTAGCATGATAATTTTATGACACACAAAAGCTTGAAATCTACTTTCGTTAATAATTAAATAATTATGTAGTCAAAACAAGCTTAATTTACCAATTAGATTATGAATTAATTTTTTTTTAATTCATAAGTCACTTAGTAGCTTGTGAATTAATTTTTTTTTAATTCATAAGTCACTAACTAACTTATGAACTAAATTTTTTTAATTCACAAATCATCTACAGACTTATGACTTATGGTTTTTTTAATTCAAAAATTCGCAAACCTGCCTTCTTATGCAGATGTCAAAGCGAGCTATTACTGGCGCGCTTGCAAGTATTGAGTCGAAGGCGGCGAAAATTGGTTTGGCTGTTAAAGAGGACGTGGAATCAGTGCAAGACGTTCTAAGCAACTGACGTTGTTTTCACCTTCACATACCCATATATAAGTTGATGCACCCTGTATAAAGATACCTCACATTGGTTGTTTCGTCACTTTCGTAAAATACATTGTCTATCCTCACAAATAAAATTAATTAATTAACTCATCTCACTGAGTGTGAATATAATTCCTAGAATGTCTCTATTTTATTTATTTGGTTAATCGACCAAACTAAATAATATCGTTCAATATACCTACTGTCCGAAGAAAAATTACAAAAATCAAGAACAAGGCCGCAATTAGCTAATCACACAAGAAGCTTACTGCAATATGTCCTGCCCCTCATTATAAAGAAAACTAAATAGGGTGGATATATGCCCTACACGTCCAAAACCCACAGTGACATCCCCATCCTGAAGAAAAGTCACCTTCTCATCCCTGACTTGGCAAAATCCGATGCTAAACATCTGTGGGTAAAAAGTGTATCCTTTCAATAGATTCGTTCCTTCGCCGCAATCAAATGCCGCAATTTATTTTATTTTCCATACCCTTATCTTCCTGTCCGATGTCCTACCTTCAGTCCGAAAAACCTATGAACCGTACAGCTAAGGTATCATTTTTGTATTGTGCCTCCTAATAGACATCCCTTCTGACCCACACACTCATTATTATAGAAATCCAAATCAGATGAAAGGATACAACGCAATAAACCGCAAGCAATATCAATATCTATTGGCAGACATAAATTTACCCAACAAAAAGAATATCTAACCTTTAAGGATGTGAAGGTTTCTCAGGACATACCACAATGCTATACTCTTTTGCAAAAAAAAAAAAATATCCTGACTGAGAACAACATTAAGTAAACTGTGCTCATTGTCGTACACTCGGCCAACATAAGGTAAATCATTATGCTACAATGGCCAAAGGACGAAAGTATCCTGCAGCAGGTTGATAGTTTTACCCCTTAGGTACATACTTAAAATGCTTAGTGGTACACTATTGTTTGGTAGTTTTTTTTTTATTATAAAATACAATACCTTGTTTTTTGAAAAGCTAAGCAACATTTTTAAAAGCTCTACCAATTACTGTTAGTCACATACAGCAAGGAGCTCACAAAGTGTTATCGATTTCAGTCAAGAGGAAGTTTAAGCGTAAAGGAAAGGATTTTGTAATTTTTGTTCCTTCTACCCGCATATTATGTTGACAAAAAAAAAGATCAACTACGTGTAAGGGTGTTCGGTGTTTTTCTTATTTTATTTGTTTGTCCAGGGAATATTGTATTCTCCAAAATGGAAAAACTTTTGAATTTTATTGCGTCACTTAGGATTTTATAACAGAATACTTTACGGTCCATATGAGACTGTTCTGAGAGAGAATCTGTCCCCCGATTGGGGCAAGAACACAATAATAGTCACACACTACTGTACCAAGAGCTTGTTTGTGTGACAGAAAAGTAGTAGAAAAGTTTAAATGCTTTTGTGGTTTGAAGGACACGGATTCAAATTGAAGTATTTTTAAATATAATTTTAGCCTTAGAGAGACGCGGTTTGATACGACAGGGTGGCTGATACCAGCTCTTTATGACAAAGAGTGAGTATCGCTTTTTACTGTTGGTATTAGTCACCATGTGATGTCAAAGTGCGTCTTTGATAGATATGTGGAAATCTGACATAACATCAATGAAAAGTATACATTATATTTGTCCACCTTTTAAGATAAACTCTTTAAAACTTGGCGAGTTTTTCCAACTTTTTTTTAAAAATTCGAAAATAAAATATTAAAAATCTTGTTTACAATTTAACTTAAGGAAATTTACTTCTCAAAGTAAAATACGTATGTATTTTCCCAAAGGATCGTGTTGGTTAAGATAAAAGAAACTTTAATTAATATAAAATTCAAGTGACAACTTTATTTAATAAGTTTCAGAAAAGAACTGGACTCATTTTATATTAGAAGTAAGAAAGAAAAATTATTGTGTATTTAGGTATGTTAAGTTAAATTCATAATGTGTGGTGTAAGGTTGCCAGATATTTCAACACATTCTCTCAAACGTATGCCGTTAACATTTTGTGAAATTTGTTGTTAAAATGCATCTCATCAATTGAAACATATTTCAAGTCTATCTGCCGCTTGCATGTTTGCTTCTGGCATGGAACACCGGATTCTTTACCAATCTATGAGAACTTATGTTGTTGCCACAAATAAGAGTGGGTTCCTCTATAGTTTTATGAAGACCAAGCTCATTCAAAAGACTTCTAAGGTAAGCAACCTCCTTTGCTGCCGAAGATGGGGCCATGTACTCGACTTCATTGGAGCTTAAAGGCACTAAATTCTGCTTACGCGATTCCCAAACCATCGCCGCTCCAGCAATGTTAAGCTTATACTCTGCGTCTGCATATCCCTCCAGAGGCTTGTCCGTTTTCTTATAAACAATTTTTAGATCCGTTGTGTTCCTTAAGTATTTCAGGATATGCAGTTGTCAGGTGTTTTATATGGGGATCCATGTTGAACTGTGCAAGCTTGCAAACAATATACAATAAGTCTGGTCTTGTAGATAGATGTAGATGGATACATCAACGATCCAATTAAAGATTGATAGGACTTTGAATCTACCTTTCCACACTTGTAGCAGCTGGGACATTTTTTTAACTTTAATCCTGGATCAATTGGAGGGCAACATGTTCTCGATTCCATCATGTTGTATTTTTGTAAAAGGTCGATAATGAGTTGCTTTTGACAAATGCTGATTTATTTTGAATCAGAATTACGGTCAACTTCCATTCCAAAGAAAAAATCAATTTCACCTTTGTCTCTCACGTTGAACTCTAGTTCGATCTGTCTCTTAATCCACCTGAGTCTTATTGCAAGAACAAGCTATCAAAGTGTCATCGACATGCACTGATAACAGTATTATGTTAATCTCGCAATCTTTTTTAATATATTTACGAATATGCGCAGCTGTCGCTTTGCAGCCGCATGAAACCAATTTTCATTAGCTCAGAATGCAAAATCTCATTCCATTCGCGACCTGCCTGCTTAGGCCATATAACGCCTTCTTAATATTAAACACTTTATTGGGCAAATTGGCATCCGTGAACCCTTCTGGTTGTTGCATGAAAATGTTTCCTCGAAGGCCACCGCTTACGCAGCAGTTACATCATACTCGATAGCTAGAGCGAGAACAGTACGTAAAACCATACTGGGAAGGAATAGCTGATCACTGGTCGCAGGAGCTGCTTGTAGATTAATATCTTTGTCGGTTGGCTAAGACCTTATCTTTTTTTCAGCAATGGGTGCAAACGGCTGAAGGCCCAGCTGACCTTTTTCAGAACATTTCTTGAGTGCAGGTTAAAACTTAGCAACTCATTGAAGTGCACTCTCAGATACTTGACATTTGGCTTTGCCACTATGGAGGATCCGTCAGGGAGTCTTAGGACCAGATTTCTGCAAATTTTTGTGGTGCGAATGCCTCTACCAGTTGAAGGTCTCCTGAAGCAGACAAGTTCCGATTTGGAAGTGTTTCTTCGGATGCCCCCTGGTAGCATTGGAAGAGTCTGTTAATGTGGGTTGTCGAATGCTTTCTCGACATCCAGAAAGCATCCGACATTGACACGATTACTCTTGAGGGATGTGGTGATATCGTGTTAGAATTCTACGAGTGGATGCAAGGTTGAGTGTTTTTCTCGAAAGCCGAATTGCATGTCAGGGATGATGGAATTTTCACAGCAGAATTTCTTCAGTCTTCGTAGAATTAATTCTTCCAGTAATTTTCTGATGTTGTTGAGAAGTGATATTTGCCTGTAGTTGGAAACTAAGTTGGAAGCACCTTTCTTCGGAATTGGCACAATCTTTGCTGTTTTCCAATTCTGAGGTAAGTAACAGTTGTTGATGCAGTTGCTTAAAATGATTGTGAGGAAAATCATTACTGCCTGTGGCAGCCTTTTCAGAATGTAGTAGGAGACACCATCTGGTCCAGCAGACTTTTTTTCCTTAGAATTGGTGATGATTTCTACAACCTCCTCTAGATTGCATAAATGTGGACTATCGGTGGGATCATTTGCTGGATTGATGATATTAAAATTTATTTTATCCGGATTTGGTTGCAGTGTTTGTCGAACTGTTGCCTCAACTTCCTGTAAGAAAGTTGGGTCAGTAGCTGGGTTCAGTGTTTCCTTCGAAGTATTCGGCGAACGCTTTCACCTTGTACTGGGCCGAAGTAGCTTCAATATCATTGCTGATGATGGTTTCCGGTATTTGTGGCTGTTTGCCAATGATCCTATTGATGTTTTTGAAAGCATCTGGTCCTGGCTTGATTGCTTGCAATCTTTTCTGGTATTGGATATTATTGTGGTACTGAATGGCGTTCCAGAACATGATGTTGACTTGCTGTAGATCATTCCGAACTATCTGGTAGCTTCTGTTGGCTGTATTCAGTTCACTTTGATGGATCCGCTGGAGACGTTTTCTTAGACGTAAGACATAATTCCGGATTTCCGGAAGAGTGCACTATAGGCTCGAGGAAGCCAGGAAGAAGTCCAGCGTTGATGGTGTTCTGCGAAAGGTGGGTTTGTGTTGTGAAACAACCACTAAGGAGTGCTGGTCGTTGTGACGTCCAGCCAGTCAACAATCGCCTTGCCGTCAGGTGAAATCATAGTATCCAGCTACATGTGATGCCTGGCATTGAAATCACCGCCGATGAGTCCATATGTGCTTCTCTCGAGAACACTGTTGAGAATTTGGAGTTCATTGTGAATATTTCTCATGCTGGATTGGCACTTGAAATAGACACTGATGATGATAAGGGTTTCATCTCTTGCAAGTTTAATGGTAACGGCAGTGGCTTCGCTGGTTCTGAGACATATGATAATGGTTTCGGCGTTTTTGGGGCAAATCTTCTTTTTTACGTAGATTACCGTGCCTCTACGGCCCTCATCTTTGTCCTTTCTGAAGGGTTTGAAGCCGGCCATGTCGATGAATTTTGATTGATTTGTACCACTCATTTGCATCTTCCTTTAGAGTGCTTCTTTAATAGTCATTAGATTTTCAGCTTCAAGATTATTATTCTTGGACATGAAAATAATTTTTTTTGTATATTGTATAAGATCCAACCTTCAGGTTCTTATAGGAACAACACTTTCATTTTCTTCTTGCTCATAACAAGCAACACTTTTATTATCGATCTCCTCTGCAGCAAAGCTCCCCCCAACGACAGTACCAACAGCAACAGCGCTAATAGCTTCTGTAGAAATAATAAGAAATAATCGTCTGCCTCGTCTCTGTTGTCAGGGTCAGTTTTCTTGTCCTCCTCGAAGTCAAAAATCAAATATTCGAATTTCTCACAGCTTTAAGGTAGAGCTTCATCGCGACTTTGGACCATTTCATCACAAGAAAATTCAACGAATTTTGTTTTAAAAGCACTCACCTCAGGCAGTTTGTAACGGGACTTTATGGTAATTGCAGTTTAATATCTATCTCGGTTAATTTTTCCACAATTTCTGACATACTTCTTACGTGGTCTGCCATAGAGGAATTTACAGGCATCTTCAGCCTTATAAGTTGTTTAAACAGCGTCAGCTTTCTGGCTAGCCCACTAGGTCTTTGAACTTCTTCCAATTTACATGAGCTTATTGTGGAGATTTAACACTTAAAATAATTGATGCTAAGACCTTGTCGTACTTCTTTTTTTGCTGCTAGCTAAGAAAGAAAAATTATTGTGTATGAAGTTAAGTAAAATAGAATTCATAATTTATGGTGTAGGGTTGCCAAATATTTCAACAGATCGTAATTTAAACTTTAAGGTAATAAAGCTCACGGAACAATTTTATTAATATTTGGTGCTAGAAAAACTTAATAAAAATTAAGACAATGGCTTTGTTTGATTGTTTATGAGTTTATGAGTTTGTTCCTTTTCAGCCTAGGTTTTTTCATTTGCCTCACTAGAGTCATTCAGAAAAGAAACACTTAGCTTCAGGAGAAAAGGCCCCTAAGACGTATTTATTAAATCCTTATTTACGGTGGCATGCGGATCGGAGTGGTCTAATTTTCAATGACCCTTCGCCTTAGATCCAGCTGAGTTCCAATTAAAAAACAGATAAAGACGCAGTACATTTTCATTATATCTTATATTTTTCGTAAGTTCTTGAAAGTCATATGATCATATGGAACTGATATAACAGTCATCGTAAAATATAGTAGATACTTGGTTCATCATTTTATCCATGAATATTCCGCTTCGAACTTATTATTTCTGACAAAGAATTGGAACCTTCTCCTCTCTTTCCGTATTTGAAAGAATGATAGGTTGGAAAAATCGGTATAGAAAAAAAAAGAATAAATTTTTAAAATCTTCTCTTGGCAATTTTTGTATTAACTTTGTCACAAATACAACCTTTTGCAATTTGGTTTTGTTTTTTTTTTTTTAAACTTGATAAATAAATCAAACATAAAGCTTACAAACACATTATACGCGAGTACCTACTAAAAAATCTTGTAAATCAAAAAATGTAAATTCATTTAAGGGAAATCTCTTTATAAATCATATAATACGAAAACGAGAAAAAAAAAACTCTTTTCACTTCAAACTTTGTCTTATTTATCCAAAAGCAACGATAATAATATAAAATATAAAAAGAAAGAACTTTGAATTAATTCAAATAAAATGTCTTCTTCTCGAATATAAACAAAGTCCATTTAGAATTTTTCATCTTCATGCTTAATTTTTCCAACAGTTTTCCCATTCTCCCAGTACAGCTACACCGGGTGAATATTTCTTGTGTTTCGGCCAAAAATGTTAAATAAAAGCAATCGTTCACTGGACGAGACGAGGCGAGCGACGACAAAACACATACAAACAGAATACCAACAATATCAGGACAAGAAGAAATGTATATGATGAAGCACTCAAAGTACAATGAAAACTCTGATAAGGATAAAGAACCTGCATCACAAGAAAAATATCAGAAAAATACAATAACCCTATAAGAAAGAGCATCCTTAAAAAGGACACCGATATTCTTGAGCGCAAAGAAATCTTTTTTTTTTATTTTATTTTTTTTTTTCGTAGTCATCGCGACTTTATGCAGCAAAGGGATTTCCGCGAAATGAGACAAAAGAAAATGGTTTCGCTGATACAGAGAACAAAAAATTAAAATAATACAGAAAGCGGTAATGTGAGTTAAGGACGATGCTTTGGGTGCACATTTAACTGGCTATGCAGACAGAAATTCCTTTGTAGAGACAAACGTCCAACAGGCGCGCATTCAGAATATGAACTTCGAGGGGAACTAGGTTGAAAACATAGTATTCAATTCAATTTGTCTCTTTTATGCGTCATCGAAAAAAATATATAAGTATTATACTCGGTTGGATCGCAGGACTATGATCTTGTTAATTTGTTTCAATAATTTTGGAAGCAAAATAAGAACATTTTTTCTCAAGAGATGTCAAAAGTTCAACATTGAGCCATAGTAATAGAAAAATATCGGCCAAGTGAGGGCTATGCAGAAAATCACCTTCATCCTGCTATTAAGCCGTCTCACATAAGAGTTTTTATATAAAAGACTGGCCAAAATTATTTTTCATAACATTTATCACTATTTTTGTTTAAAATTAGTATATTAGTATATATTCAATAAAACACAGTTTCTAATTGTTTTTTATTAATTTTAGTATATATTTTTGAAAAAAAAAAGAAAATTAAGACGATACCTATAGTCTGAAAGTTTTAAATATGAATATAATTTGTTTAATGTATTTTTATTTTTATTATCTGAAAAACGCTCACCTAAAGTGTTTGTTCCTGGCTTGTGCTACTTCTTCCGATAGCTGACCAATTGGAAAAAAAGGCATTTTTTGATATGATAATAGACCCGTGCATTAAGATTTTGTGCATGTTCGGAGTCATAGGATGCCATGAGTATAACACGGATTAAGTCTGGCCTTATCCATTGCTTAAAAAAAATCTAATTTGCCACTTTCTTACTTGAAGTTTGTAAGCTACATTCAACAGACTCTCAAAAAGTCTGGGCCCTCATCGCGTAATTTTTAAGACGATCGTCGTCTAAACGATTGTCGAGCACGACGTCGTCAAAAGTTTGCTTCGTGTAAAGTTTCAATCGCATCGTTCGGTCGTGTCGTCCATCGTCCACAGTTTGAGAACATCAAGAAGAAATAAAATGTCATTTGGGCTGTCTGGTTGTAATCAAACTAAAGTTTTCGTTGGTAGTGAGAGAGGGTGCGATGCATTCCTTATGTTGATTTCCTTTACACATGAGAAATCAATTTCTGTATGAAGATTTCGATTAATCGACAGATTTTACGTTCCTTCACACATTTTTTTTACAGAGATCAAAATCTTCGAATCCTTATTTGAAGATGGATTTATGTATACGAAATACGCACACCAAAAGAAAACAAATTAGCCGGCATCGAAATCCCTAGTGTTAAATAAAGGAAATCGAAATTAGTGGCCTTCGCATTTGCATTTATTCGATAGTTTCGCTTTCATTTAATTCGCTTTCATTATTATCGAAAAATAACAAATTGTAATGTAGTAACATTTTTTTTAATTAATTTAAATTAAAAAAAAAACTTTCAAAAAATCCACAAAATGTATGAGACGATTGTAAAATAGCAATCGTTCAATCGCAATCGTTCTGTCGACCATATTTGACAGTTCAACAAGTTACATGAAGCTAAAGTTGAATCGTCTTAACGACATCGTCCAGACGATTCAAGTTTGTATGTGTTACACGAAGCAGTTCAATCGTTCAAACGACGTCGTCAAACTATCGTCGTCTTACGCGATGAAGGCCCTGATTCTTGCATGCAGTATTGATAAACCAAATTTAATAGAGTTTTCATTAATTTCGTTTATCGATGTATTTAATTTGTTAAAGTCTTTTGATGTTGACCCGCAAACATAGCATTTCTGTGTTGATTTAGTTTCAGTGATTGCATTGCATATTTTTCCATTGACTATGGTAAAAAGCAATGTATGCTTCACTTTTGTGGTCGAACTTATTACAGTTTTATTAAGTTAATCTATTTTTGATTGGATATAGCTGATTTCGTTTGCTGGCCGGCAAAATTGTGAAGAAGAGGGAGTTGGGTTTTGCCAGATGGTTTTTGAAACACTAACCAACCGCAACGGAACAAGTAAACTTTGAAATATAAACGCATCTGACTCAGAGCTGTTTTCAAATGTCTGTTTCTATTGCGTTTGCTGGAATTCGTCACAACCCTATTTAGACTACTTACAACATCCTGCATAAACTTGAGTAGTCTAATTGCAGTGTGATCCAATAACTCCTGAAGATTTATTTCAGCTGATGTTTCCGTTATAGTAACCGATTCTTCTATTGGATATCAATCCTTTTTAGCTTTTTGAAGTACACTGTAAAGGGGAAAAAACACTTATTCGTTGCGGCTACAATTTCATATTATTTTCGGGATAGTCCGGCTTCAATGAACAGAGAAAGAGCTTTTAGTATACAAAATTTTTCTTCTTTATCTGCGAGGCTGTTAAAATATGCTTCTTTGTAATTTTGGGCTTTACAAGGAGATTTAAGTATTTCTGTGAAGACTTTTGAAGCAACAGTCTTCCCAGTTTCTCTTAACTTCATCTGAGTTACAAAAGTTAGTTCTTCAATTTAAGTTCTTCGCGGATATTTTCTGTTTTTCTTCTTTTGGTCCTTTCACTCGATTCTTCAAATGACTTTTAAGGTCACCCTGCTGATCTGACAGTCATAATTGGAAGTGTAAAAGTCCCTTCAAACCACGCTCTATTGCTCTATAAAAACAAATTGTTTCTTTTACCAGAGGCTAATCATCCTTGCTTCTTTAAATAGATTAATTTTTGGTTTATAGCAACTGTTTTACTTTCTTCCATTATCTTAAAGAAGTATTTTTTAGTCACAACTCTCGAACCAGATGATCAAAAAAAAATGCTATCTATTAAAAAATCACCTAAAATGCTTACTTTTACACACAATAAACAATCACGACATGAACACGATAAAAATTAGTAACTTGACTTTTTACCTTACTTTCCAACTCCAATCCCTTACCAACTAACATTTTTGCTACACTAAAAACGTATCCCAGTGTATTTTGTATCTCGAAAACAGACGAAACCAGTATAGTAACATTGCAATAACTAATCATTAAAAACGTTGCGTTGTATGGCGTATGAGTGTTTTTTTTTTCACACGATATCGAAAAATAAAATCTTCACAAAATTTCGGATAGCAGCCAGTAGCAGCCAAATCTTTTTGTGCCTAACATGTGTGCCTTAGTCTGCTCTGGGGTACACTGTGACATGCGGCTCGTGCGCGTTCTTACAAATTCAAGCTGGTGGTGGTTGTTATGCGTCCTTGTAGTAGTTTTGGCTGTTTTTTGCCTTTTGGTTCTGGCTGATTCTTAGGTAGCATTGTCCAACAGGTATCGTTTGCGTACACCGCTTGTTTCAGGTGGGTGAACTGGTGTGCTGTGTTGACCGACTCGGATGGTGCTTGTCTCCATCTGATCTCGGCGGGAGGTTCAGGTATTCAGAGGAGGGTTTTGTGTTGTGTGTATGGGTGTACATGCCTAGTTATTAGCTTCTGCCTTGGTTGGTGGCTGGGTGTGTGCATCCGAGGTTGCTAGGCCTCGAGTTTTGTGGAACTCATCTAGAAGTAACCTTCACGGTCGCGAAGCTCCACCGGAAGCTATATTCTGGTACCACGGGAGATAGTGTCCAGGAGGTGGAGGTGGTTTCTTGTATCGCAAGATGCTTGGGCCCTCTACTTCAGACTATCTATGAGGTAGGCCCCCTTGTGGGAGTATCGTGGTGGCTGTGGTTGCCCCAAATCGCGGAAGCATATGGTTTCCAAATTTACTTGGATTCAAGAGGTGCTAGATAGACCTCGCTCCTCAGCAAGGTGTGTGACATGCCCCAACATGTTTACAAAATGCTACTGGGTGGTCTTGTACTGACTCAGGGCGATGGTCAGCGCTAAATCTGACTCCGTTAGTGTGGGTAGGCCCGCCGTGGAATTAAGCCTTTAATTGGCAGGTGTCCACGTTAAACGAAATTCGGTTCTGTATTACAAAGACAAATATTTAATCTAACTTATTAAGTAAAAACCATTACAGAATAACACGGTATACTATATTAAAATTATTAAAACTTAAAAAAATTCAAAGAAATACGACATCTTTTTGCTGTATTGCGTTTGAACCCGAATAGAAACAAAATCAACAACACAAGATTTCCAAAAATCTATTTTAATTGTCAATACATACTCCCATTAAAAAAATAAAGATATATATAACAACAACTTGAAATCACTTACAGAAGAACACTTACGAAATTACATGCGTGCAAAGAAAAAATGCAAACAAATTCAAACCGTCAACTTTGAACTCAGTTAATCACAACACATGATGAAAAAAAAAAAAAAAAAAAAAAACTACAGTGTTTTGACCCATGTATGTATATTTCCGCTGTAGCAAACTTTTTCTTCTTGATTTTACTTTTTAGAAAATTGAATTTTGGCCAGCTTTTCGGTGCAAATACTCCTATGTGCGTCTGTTGTAAGACAACAGTTAAGAACGGTTTCATCAGGGCAAAGCCAGCATTTAAATGTCTGTCGATATACTTATACATATCCCACTACATACCAAAAAAGTTAACTACCATACAATGGAGTCATAAACTGATAAATTTCAGATTTCTGAACATTGAATTTCAACTTCCAGTCATCGCAATCTCTCTGAATCTTATCGAAGTCACGCTGCAAAAGAATTCTGATGACCTCGGTTTGTGGAGCTGTTCCCATCGCTTTAGGATCGTCGACATACCTACTTCATCTCCATTTTATGGAGATATTGAGCAATCTGCTAAGATATACAAATTAATTGTGGTGAGCGGAGCGAAAGGAAATATCTAATCCGACAAAGTTGAGATTCATCGACACCAAACTCTTTCAAATACTTTTGAAATATCAAGTGCAATAATCTTAATTTCTCAAAAGTGATGTAAAGTTTGGTCACCACTGTTCGATGAGATATTTGTTGTGTTGATAGATTATCAGAGTCTTAATGACCAAAAAAGTGGACGTAAATATTCAATTGGAGATGGACAAATGATGTATTCCATTCACTTGAAAAGAGACCGAAAGTCATTTTGAAAGTGTTGAAAAACCCCTCTTCAGAACAATTGGAGGACTTATATCAGTACAAGCAGATTTGTGTACTCTCTTGTTCCTAATCGGGATAAAATTAATCATTCCGAAAAGAATTTCATTTGAAATCATATTTGCTTAAGAGCCTACGTCACTGTCGAGGAAGTTAAAGTTCCTGAAGAAATCGTTGAGACAGTCTCTGTTGGCTTTCTAGTACATATTGTCAAATGGTTATCTTAGGAATTTTTCCTTTAACAAGGTTTTCTTGACAGAAGAGCAGACAGATATAACACTTGCCTAGAGGTGATAGTACATCTATAATGTATTTATTAGAGTCAGAGGTTCTAAACAAGTAAAATATGTTTGTGGATTGACGTGCAACTACATCAATTCGAGGAGGATCATCAATTAGCCAAATAAGATTGTTTAACTTACCAAAAATTTGGGCATATCTTCCTTCGGGTGTTATAACGTCGCTGTAGATCGAATACCTCGTAACCCAGAAAAAACCGATTTTTAGGTAATGATGCAATTATATTGTGAAAAAAATTCCGGATCTAATGAAAAATATCCTGTGAACCTAAAAACTATAATTGCAGAGCCACGCGCATAATTAACAACACGTATCTCATTGCCTCTTATTGATTGGTTTTTTGTCTCTCCTGAAAAATCGACTTTTCTGAGTTACGAGGTATTCGATCTACAGCGACGATATGTACAGAATAGCCAGGAAACCATTCGCTCGGTGTCAAATCAAACAATGTCGTTGTCGTTGGTTAGGTCATGATAGTTCTGCGTTAAATATCCCTCGAATCACTCAAATGTGCATTTTGACATCAGCTGTGTGGCAAGTAGCACCATCCTGTTTAAATTTACATGTGAATGATTTTCTCCTATCTTGCCGTTATGTATTGAATATAGCATCATTTGAATATGCACCGCGGCTTTGCTAGGTGGCGCCCATTCTAAAAGACCAACTTTTCCTAACTCTAATAACATAAATGAGGATGTATTTGACCAATGGCATTGATTATTTTAGTTTTTAGGGCAGTTAAAGTTTGTGATTAATTGGAATAGACCTGTGACTTAAGAGAACCTCCAAGAAGAAGTCTAACGTGGTCAAACGCAAGGTCAATTCGTATCGCAAGTGCAATATGTTTATTGTGGCACCAACTGCGTGACACGTAGCACCTTCCTGTTTGACCACAGGCCATTGGTGTCCATATCATCCAATTCGAATTTGGTTATAATCGATCGAAAGTGCTGGCCGTTGACGGTGATGGCCTGGCACACGTTGTTCTCAAAAAAGTATAGATCGATGATGCCGTTAGCCAAATCTTCACACCAAACAGTGGCATTCTCGGGATGTATTACAATTTGGTGGACCTCTTGTGGATCGTGATAATCCCAAATTCGAGTATTTTGTTTGGTTTTACCGAACCTATTTTTTATATTTTTCCAGATATAGGCCTTATCTGAATATAATTTGTCGAAGGTAATGTTACTCGAACAGAAGACCCAATTTCATAAAACTATTTAATCTTTTGCATACATGCACCTGAACACTATTAAGTCTTCATGTTGATTTGGCAAGATAGACTTAATAATTGACAGATGAAGCTCCGACGATGCCGCAATCGCCTGTCAAATTTCAGAGATCCCTTGGAAAACACATCCAAATCATCCAATTTATGTAGGGCAAAAGAAATTGCTTATCATAGGCCGGTAACGTTCTCCGTTGATGTCGATGGCAATTTTCGTTTCGAATCAATGGGGCAAGTTCTGGCACTAGACGCTTCTTACAGGAACAAACTAAGGTGGATAATTGACACCTCCCTTTGTTACATAAGCGGTTCCTGAGATATAAGGCCTCAAAAATCACAAGAACCGTAACTGACTATACCTCACTCACATCATCAAAATTATGGGGCACTTCCCGACATCGTAGAATCTTAAAATTTTGCAAAACGGTAGGTCTTGTCATGCAAGCAGAGGAATAAATCGAAAATTTGAGGTTTTCAATTCAGGGGTGTGGTATCCGCCCACTTTCTGGGAAAATGTTTAATTTATATGGAGCACTTCCGATTGCCGTAGAATGATGAAATTTGGTAGACTGGTCAAGTTTTTAAAACCTTTCGAATTGGGCATAAATAAAATGCACGACTGGATTGCACGAACTTGCTCTTATGTAAAAGTACTTTGGAATTTAAGATACATTTTATAAATATAAAACATGAATTTAAAATGAAATTGCCGTCTGATTTCTGGAAAAGTATGAATTTATGCAAACAAACTTTAAAAAACCGTTTTATTATTAAATAAATAAATTTTTTATATAAGAAATTTGTTTAAAATTTTTCAAGAAAAAAATGTGGGATGCGAATTTTAAGTATTTAATAATATTGATTTTAGGAAATAATTTCAAAAAATAATCGTTCATAGATTTTGAAGATATTGATTTTTCAAAAAAAAATGTTTTTCAAAAAAACCCAACAAATAATTTTTCGAATATTTTTATATACAATATTATTTAAAACTTAGGGGGACTCCTGCTGAAAATTTTTGGTTAAAATCGTTAGAGCCGTTAATGAGAAAGTCGAAAATCAAAAAAACGGTTCTATGACAGGTACCGTTAATAACATTTTGCCAAAACGTAGTCCATATCCATAATATCATACCTAATTTTTTTTATCAAAATCGTTAGAGCCGTTTTCGAGATAAATAAGATTTTGCATTACGGGTGTATGGGGGGTACCGTTAGTTTTAGAGCTAAAAAAAAAAATTCAATTTCCCCTCTAGGGAATCACCGAAGACCCATAACTACCGAGTTTGAAGAAAATCGGTCCAGTGGCTTAGGCTCTAGATCGAGGTACAGACATACAGACAGACAGACAGACAGACAGACAGACAGACAGACGGAATTGCCGGACCCACTTTATTCGACTTCGTTATCATCGTAATGTCAACTTTGATCAAAATCTCGAGTTCGATTTTTTTTCCAAATGCAGAACTTGCCTAGTACCTATGTATATCGCAAGTAAAAATTTGCAAGTAAGCACATCAAATTTTTGTCAGTTATCATTAAATAATAAAATTTCTCTATTACATTGTAGCTGTTTCAATATTATTCTACTTTAAATATCCGGTATTAAGCCTCCATGAATTAAGAACTTAGCCTACTTTTAGATCTCAGTACTTTTCACGGCTGACTTGTTACACAAAGGTTTTTGTACAGAAGAACTTGGCTCTTTTTTTAACATTTATGTTTTTGGTCTGAAAAGTACTAAGTGATGATGCTCCCGGTCCACAATCTCGACCACGATGTGAGTTTTTCCGAATGTATAAAATTTATTTGTATTAAAAAATCAGAAAAATATAGTTGCGAAAATTTTTATATACAATATTTTTTCAAATTTAAAGGAGGTGTATACAAATTTTGGCCAACATAGATAAAGCTGTTAATGAGAAATTTGAAAATCAAAAAAAAACATTCTATTACAGTTTTTCTTTAGTAACAAATTTGTCTAGAGTTTTTTTGTTAAAATCGTAAGAGCTGTTTTCGAGATAAATAACAAACAAAGAAGGTATTATAACTGTTGTTGATGCCATTTAGTCTCAGAAGTCGTAAAATAAAACACAAGGAGCCTCCCTGATAACCCCCTTTTGGATACGAGCTTGATGTTTAACTTAAGTTATAGCTGCTAACATAAAAACACCGAAAAAAAGGACAATCTGAAAACACAAATGAAAAACAGTACAGTTTAATGCATCCTTTTCACCCTGCCACCCCGGCACCCCCATCTCCTTGACAGGACACTGTCATCTAAATGAAACTGGAACCTCTCTGGCTATGTCACGTGAACGTGGCGCTATAGCAAGGCTGTGGTGTTTCCTGTTTGGGATGAAAATTAAAGTTTTAATATTATGCAAGGCGTTTACGTTGTTAAGATATTTCTTGTCCTGTTTGTTTTTTTATTTATTTTATTACGATTTTTATTTTTGTTTGTTTGTTTGTTTTTTTTCCCGTCTTGTGGATAATTTATTTTCGTACAATAAGAACTGTCTGATGGCCAAAACTGCACCAACTTCAGGAAACACAAATAAAGTCTTCTCCCTTTTGAATTTGTATAACATCTAAATAAAGTCCCCTCGGACACTTAATTCTGATTGGCTGTTTTAATGTAAGAGTTTGTATGGTTGACTTTAACTAATGAGCTTAAATTCGTTTGATAGAGATAGAAAAAAATAAAATTGTATCTCGAATGATAAAATCCTCCTGATTCTGTGGCATTTCTATACCTCTACGTTCTATAAGCACAATTATGGCAAAAAATGGCTAAAACATGGCACAGATGATGTCATTTTTTGTTCAGTGTTGTAAATTAAGTATAAAGAAAATCTCCATCTACACTTTGCAACAATAATTTACCAGAAATTCAATTACACTCGTAGAACATAAAATAGTTTACTCAAATATATAAAAACACACTTTTACGAATATGCATATATATTTTAAATTAATTTTTGGAAACCATTGGCGCCCATTCGGCCTTGCACTTTGTATATTGTATTGCACAAGTTGAAGTTTCTTTGAGCACGTATTTGTGCTTTCTGCAGCAGCCCGGCTTGCCTGGATAAAGAAGGAATCCTCCTAGTTCATTTGGATTTAATTTCTGCCCAAAATGAAAATAAAATGGCTTTTTGTACGTTTTACAGTTTTGTAATTTCTAATTAGTGCTTATTGGTTGGCAGGGCCAGGAGAAAATCAAGTAGGAAATCTCTTGTTGTGTGCAACTTGTTATTTCAAATAATAAAAAAAAGTTACATCTCCAAGGGAGCTATAGAACAATAGTTTGTTTCTTGAAATCAAATTAGACTTGAAACAAAATACTATTCTATAGCTCACCTATCTAAACCCGTACTAAAACAAGTTTTTGGGTGGAAACAACATCAAAATATCAATATAAAATCACACTTGGGAAGGGGTACCAGATTAAATAAAAGCCACGACTGGGTCGCACGAACTTGCTCTTATGTAAGGGAATAATAATTTCAAAAATTAATGTTAGAAGAGATAAGCTGTTTATGAGCATAAGATTCATTTTATTAGTTCGAGTCATAAACAGCATGCCATGTGATTCAAGCAAAATATTAGTTTATGCAAGAACAACAATTATAAGTGGGTATAGTGTATAAACTTTTATATACAAACATTTTTAAGAAAAACTTTTGGTAAGCCAACTTTAAGTTTTTATTATATTACGAATAAAAAATAAATTTCCAAAAAAACTATTGCGCCATTTTCGAGGTATCGAATTTTCCAAAATACGATTTTCGAAAACAATATTTCAACATTTGTATGATGGGAACCGTTATTTTTAGATAAAATACATTTTTTCTTACTTCCTGTAGACTATATTAAGAAATTTTTATTTGTCTAATTTAAAAAAAAAAATCGAGAAATATTGATTTTTGAAAAAAAAAATTAATTTTTTTTTAAGAAATCCAAGAAAACTTTTTTTTTAATAATTTGAACCCACAACAATATTCAAACTTTTAGAAAGCCTTAGCATAAAAAAATCAATCAAAATCGGCTGTATCGTTTTTGAGAAAATCAAAAGCAAAAAATGTTTCGAATAGGCTACAACTGTTAATATCCATTTTTCGTAATTTTTTTTTTCAACCATTGGCTAGCTTTAACTAAGTGAAATTTTTTTCAAATCTGTGGGACAGTTTTTAAGAAAAAAAAACTATTTAAAAAGTTCGAATGACAGGTACCGTTAGTTTTGGTCTTAAGAAAAAAAACGTGTGGGGGGAAAACTTAAACACGATACCAACCAAGTTTAAAGAAAATCGGCCGAGCCGTATAGGCTGTAGTCAAAAAAACAGACAGACACAGAATTTCGAGACCCACTTTTTTCGTCTTCGCTATCATCGGAATGTCAACTTTGATCAAAATCTCGAGTTCGATTTGGTTACGAATGCATACTATAAGGCAAAGTACTGTTGCGGTAAATTTTACCAAGTTTCACCGGTATACTCGTTATTCTTTCCCCTCTTCAACCTTTCCTTTCTAATTGCGGCTCCGAAGTGCTGGTAATATACAGTGTGAACCTGGGCCGTCAGCCAGAAATATGCTCCAAAAGCATCGCGGAAAAGTAATAAAAGCAGGTGTTTTTAATCAAACGAAAAAAAAAATATGCTGTAAAAAAAGGCTATTTAGTTTTATTAGTATTGATACTTATTTTTATTGACGATGAGATGTTGTCAGCTTGGTGGTTTAACTCGAAAAGGAAAGATTATCTATGTAAATTAAATTAAGCTTACAATTGATGCAATAATTGAGAAAAACAAATATCATGTCAAAGCAAAATAGGCAATTAGATAATCGGATTATAAAACATTAGATAAATCATAGGGTATATAATGAATGTGTTTGGCATAATTTATCAAATACAAAATTTATATTTATAAGTTTTAAAATAATTAATTTAGATGCATTTGATTTTAATTGTAAATTTGAATATATGTAAATTAACAGAATGAAGTTGAGTATTCAACAGCAGGTGTTAAACTCATATAAAGACAGGGGACAGTTGTGTGACAGGACAGGTGGTCCACGCAATGCAAACACAAGACTCGTGACAGATGGTCACGATCTGTCCATATGGCCAACAAGGATAAAGTCATCGTCCAAATACGGCTAACAGCCCAACTACGACAATGACCGAGATCCCAACATTAAATTAGTGTCTTGTAAACGAAAAGAAGATGATTTTGGAAAAAGAATCCCTTAGGTCCCTAAAATCTGCGCTAAGGTATACGGTATAAGTTTATCTCAATATTCGATTTAAATTGAATTATTCCTAATCATTTAACATTGATAAATGGCGAAGCGCATCCTTCCAAGATATTCCCCTCCATCTTAGTCTTGGTCGGTTCGAGACTTGGACGGAGGTGCGCTGAATACGTTCATTATGCGAACTCCATTGTGAATGTTTTATAATCTGCCGAGGTGAAAAAAGTAACTTCAAGAGCTAGGGCCAGGTGGGCCAGAAGAACTTAAGAAGATTAATTAAATTTTGTTGGAAAACTGATAAGTATCTTTGTGATAATTTTTTACTGTGAATACCATATTGTTCTATTCGCCATGTTGGGGAAAAATTTGTGTTCCGCAAGGCCTTTGTTTTTCCAAAAACTTCATAACCCCATTTTTAATTTTTTGTTCTTTCGGCAATATTTCCCAAGATCACCTTCGTTTCGTTTTGTTTGTGACATCCAACAAATTGAAAAAAAAAAATAATATGAAATTTCTTTAGAAATTATTTTTCACTTTTAACATTAAATTGTTTTATAAATTGTTTTCACTTTAATATTCTTAACTTTGGCTTTTTGTAAAAGTTTGACATATTGTCACATCTTTACTATTGAAAAAATGAAGGGTTTTCCCCTATAAAAACATTAACATTTTGGAATTAAATTTCTGTGTTATAAATTCAGTTTGGAATTATCATTTGGTTTCATCTAGGTTTTGCTAAGTTCTCACCACGCATAAGAAAAAATATTTCCTGGCGCCCATCATAAGCACAAGCACGTCCCTGTACTTCTAATAGTTTACGCAGATTAGACGAACCCACTCATCGTTGAACGAACCGGTGGGTAGCACCTTAAATTGCTACTGAGTTGCAGGTTAAACGCGACCACGATCTGACAGATCACTATATTCTTCTCCCATTGCAATATTCTATCATAATTCTGTCACGAGCACACCGGTCTTGTGCAAATATCCCTCAATTTGTTATCTTTTATTGCTAAAATTGTTTGTTGGATCCGAATATCCAAAGTACCGATTTATATACTTATATTGAACTCAAAAATCGTTCAACGTTAAGTTAAATAACACGAAATAAAATTGCAGCAGTGCCTTCATAATATTAGTCGCAAGTAAAAATACGACAGGGGGGTTTTCTAGGGCGAACATGTGCATGCAGTGCTGTTTAATAGGCCAATAATACTCAAGTGTCTTCTTAGTTTCCAGTGGGCCGTAAGGAGTCACGTTACTATTCGTAGATTGTTCCTACTCGTACTTAAGCTGATACAGTTCTTTAAACGATCTTGGATAAAGTTCCCAGGAAGTAGTCTTACCTGCCTCAGTTTTGGCGAGTTCTTTCCAGTATTTTGATCTTTTGGCTTCTTCCTCTATCTATAGGTACACAATGAAGCCAACACATTCCCACACCAACTTAGACGTTATGGCGTATGAACTTAGTGCTTTGAATGCGGCTTGGTTATCTGACATAATGGAACTGTTTTGGTTTTGGTTATTCCTCTCGAGATTTGGAACTGCAAATTCCGTTATGGCATTGACTTTCCAAAAGTTCTGACTAAGCCCAAAAGTTCAAGCAGCAGCCCTTTATGTCGTTCTCGAACCACCCGTGTACCACTTAATGCCATTGGCTTTAAGTGCGTAATTTTCTGATTCACCCACGCATTCTTTTTTTGAAGCTTAATTACACAATATTATTTTTAATCATTCCATCCCTAGGAATGTTGATAAGGTTATTTGCTGCCGACTTTAAAAGGAAGATCCTTTCCCTGTGACTTTTATATTTGCTGGAGATGATCTTCAAGGGGAGTCTCTACCTAAATCAAATACCCGAGTCATTTAGGCTAGACATGTTGCAGTAATTTTTGTCTTAAAAGTCAGTAGTAGGGGTCATAAATCCGGGGAGGGTTTTAACGACTTTCGTGCTTAAAACTATGGACCGTACCCAAATCTACCCTATTAAAGACATCCTAGGTAGAAGTCTGTCTGAAAATACTCAATACGCATATCTCAAAGGTAAGTCTGCGAAAAAGTCCCTTCACTAGCGTGTACAATAAAGAAAACAATCCACTTCAAAGAATACACTCTCGCTACCTTCTCAGACGTAGAAGGAGGTTTCAACAACGTCCTTACTGAATCCAAGAATTACTTGTTGATTTCAGTATAAAGGACTATATCAGAGAACGGATAGTAATAGAAACTCAACCAAACACGTGAATAGAGAGACACTGCAAGGTTGGGTTCTCTCCACTCTTCTGTTGCTCTTAGTTCTGAACAACGCAGGTTGCCAACGCAGATGGTTTGGTACTGTTGGATTTGGAAAAGCTTACACCCCTTGATTAGTGAATCCACGCTCTGAAAATTGTGTGCGATTGTATTTCGATGTTCCCTTGATCATTGTCACAGCCATCAGTCCAGGCTTGTATAACTTTGGGAAGTTGTTACTTTTGTTATCAAAACTGTCCACCACAAAACCTCATGATATTTGACACTGGACATTTTACAGATTTCGCGCATGACTATAAATATTTTGAATCAAGGAAGTAGAAAATGTGTTCATCTTTGGAGCAATTATAAAAAAATTTATAACAAAATATTTAAGTAGATTAAGTCATCTTTTAGGCTTGCAATCGAGTCCCAATTTGTCGTTGATTTCAACCAAATAAAGAATCTTCCGCTCATTCGTGTCTTACACCCCGAAAAACTCTGTATGTAAAATTGAAACACTTGACTTTTATTCCAAAGTTAGTTAAGAATTTAAGGAAGAAATCGAATTGAATAGTTTTTACTGTTATAAATAAGCCCAGGCAGCATCGTCATCAAAGTCGGCACAACTTTTAAGTCAAATAACTCTGTTCTAAGTACACATATTACGCCAACATTAGATTAAGCGCAAAACTTTACCCTATCATTTATACCCGAGTATATAACACATGTATATAAACCTAACTGAAAAACAAGCATCAACGTTAAAGTCTTGACAAAAAAAAAGAAAAAGAACAAGTAAATGTAATTAATTTGAATTCTAAGCAGTTTTCCTTCCTCGAATATCACATAGCTCACATCTACCTATGATAAAACTTTTCGTCAGAAGCAATTTCAGATGATAACCTTTTCCAACAAGCAGAAGTATAACATTTCTTGCTAAAAGTTACTTTGGTATACATTCATTATACAAACACACCCCTAGATCTCCCATCTTGAAAAGAACAAAAAATACCAACATCAACATCAAAGTGGCACTCAAGGGAAGATTAAACAAGCTAATTTACTATTCAACATCATCTACGAAACCAACACCTTAGATTCTTATACCGAAGGCAGGCCTAATTTATTAATACAAAAAAATGAGGGACAACAAAGAAAAATAGCCCAGCATACTACTATGGCGGCAAACCAGGCCCTGAGAATTTCAAATTGCCAAAATCCCCAAGCTCTTTAGTCACAAAATTGTTAAAATTAACTTTTCAATCACATGCCTGTCTATTTAATCACCGTCCGACGTCGCCGCCGCCGCAGCCACCAATGTGGACCGTAAGAAATAGCTTTGGGCGATAATGGTTTACATATCTTTGTCAAAGTCAAATCCAAAAAATAGACAGGTAGCTAAGCAAAAGTAACTCCTCCTTCCCTAACCAGGATCACCCAAGGCAATGAATTAAAACAGAAAACTTGTTCAAACTTAAGGCTCAACCTACTGGATGGATTAAACATAAGCAGCCTATATCAATCATCCTTCAGAAGTTTAATAAAAAAATAAATGTCGAACATGGACAGGGTCAAGGAGTATAAAGGAAAACGTATACTTTAAAAGGTACATACCTAGTTAGTGGCTCTTTAAAAGGTTTTCTTTCATTTTTTTAAAGAAGAGGGCCCTAATTCAATATCATTTCGTTCTACTTACTTACTTAATTTTGTTGTTTTTTTTTTTTTTTTTTGTTAAGATGACGTGGATGGAATTTTAAAAATGAGACCCAAAATTATTCATTCAAGGAAAAAAGTAAGGGCGCCCATTTGTGAACATTCGCTAACAATCATCGCCCTTTATTAGATTACACATACAAAAAATATATACGTCTTCGTCAAAATGAACCTCCATCGTTATTTCTTAGTACTTTGTTCTCATTTTTCATCACTTGTTTGTTAAGGACCTATATTGGTATCAGCAGAAAAAAAATATCCAAACTGTTACTTTAACAGGGCGATATTCACAATTAAAGTGAAAAGTCTATTCAATAAATTTTCCTTCATCGAAATTTCAGTGGGTGAATCAAAATTTTGTTTTCCTCAGTATTTGGGAGCGAAAATGTGAGATTTTTTTATTCACATTTGTGAAATTGCTGATACCTCTGAAATTCTCCGTCTAGATAAACTATCAGTCCAAGGGAAAATGTTTTGTTTTAAAAAATAAATTTATAAAAATACTCGTAGAACAACATTTTTTTTTCTAATATTGAGTTATTTAATATATCAGCTTCTTTAATTTTTTAATGGAAAAACATCATCTTTCAGAAACAGAAAAGAAGAAGTTCCAATTTTTTATATTTTGACCCTTTCTCTTTGATTTTATCAGAAAAATAGGTAACAATTTGCCAATATTGTGACTGTATTTCTAATACCTCGTAACCTAGAAAAAGGCGAATTTTCGGTTTTGATGCAATTACAAATAAAACATGTTCTGGATCTAATGAACAAATATTTTCATAGCTACAATCGAAAATCTAATACCTCATAGCCCAGAATGAACTTCTTTTTGCTGAAATAACACGTCACACCTAGCTATGTCATTCTTTTCAATGTAAATTATGCCATATCTCTTAACACAGTCAAATACTTCGTAAGCCGATAAACTACAATATCTCTTAAACCATATAATAACTTCTTTTTTTTGCTGAAATACGGCATTACACAGTGAATCATGCCAAGGAAACATTTTGTAACCAAGAGATGTACCGAGTTATAAAGAAATGACACCTTGTAAGGCGATAAATATAATACCTTTTAAACCATGAATAAACCCCAACAAAAGTCTTATTCCTCGTACTCTAATACATTTATTAAAAATTTCTTGTTTAATTATAGAGACATAAAACCTGGTCAATTTCTTTGCCGTGATTATCGTTTATATGGGGTTTTTGTGTATTGTGCAAAAAAAAAAAAACATAGTTACGAGCAGTGGCGTAGATAGTGGGGGGGGCTTCAGGGGGATATATAGATTTTTTTTGTATTGTATTGCAAAAGTATAACCGCTTTTTTATTTTGATCTGTTTTTTTTTATTTTAAGTAAATTTTTTCGGCTTAATTATCAAAGGACATTGCTGCCCCTATTTTCGACCAATCTAAAAATTGTTTTTGACATACTGTTGACAAGGTTATTTAATATGGAATCGTCTATACAGTTCCATTCTTCCACAATCGCCTCTCGCAGCTCAGGAACACTATATAATTGCCTATTATGGGCATAAATTTTGCGGGTCAAATTCCCCAAAGATTTTCAATAGGGTTACAATCTGGAGAACGTGCCGGGAACACCATAAAATGTATGTTATTCGATTCGTACCATCCCAAACTTTGACGACTAATGTGAATTGGGACTTTATCATGCTGGAAGACATGCCGAACTCGACGAAATCGTCTTAAGTAGAGTACCAAATTATCCTAAAGCACCTGGGTGCAAGCTGAACTGTTCATCTTTGCAGAGGTGAAGGCAAATGCAACCTTACCACGCAGAAGGCCCCTCAAACCTTACAACTGCCACCGCCAAAGTTCCCCTTGAAAACAAACTTTTTTCCTTTCTCAGATCGTGCCAATATCCGTTAAAACCACCTGACCCATCAAGATTAAACTTTTTTTCGCCACTGAAAATGATCTAAAATAATCTGAAAAAAAAAAACATTCATTGAATTATGGCATTTAGAATAACAAGAGTTAAGTGTAAATTAATGGAATGTTACTTATGGTTTTCCAATTCCGTTTCATGTTTTGCTGGGCAAATTCTTACTTTTTTTTGTAGACTGTTGTCAAATTTGGAGCTGGCATCATTTTGCACCGAACAATCACTTTACTGCTTTTTAAGGCACGAAAAACCGTTGAAACCGAAATTCCTAAGCCCAATTCGTCGCGAACGTCTGGCAAAGAATGCTCCGAATTGGATGCAGCATTTATTAAACGCCTCTTATCTCGACGTGTCAGCTTCTGCAGTTGCCCGGGTCTTATTTTCATCTCGTAAGATTCTGGATCTTGTAAGAAATTTCGGACGACACGATCGGATCTTTAAATTTTCCTACCAATAGCCCTTAAGCTTAGGCCAGTTAACCGAAAAGCTTGAATTTTGACTTTTTCCGTATCGCTTAAATGTTTACCACGCGGCATTGTTTCTTGTCATTTCGAAGCACATAACTGAATGAAGCTTCAGAGAGGTTTGCATTGTGCGATTATACTTTTGAAATATATGAAAACCTATTTTTAGTTTTTAAACACCAGAAGAGAAACTAACGGAACTTTTTTTCTTCTCAATTTACTTGATTAGTGATGCCATTCAATAAAAAAAAGTAGTAAAGTGTCATTCCCATTTTAATTTTCTACAAAACGTATTTTTACAGGTGCGGTTATACTTATTAAAGGCACTGTATATCAATATTTATTCTAGTTCATATTCAAATTAATGCATATAATATATTATCTTTAAAAAATATAATTTTTTTATGGCATATATAATGAATTCAATGAAGTCTTGTTATTTTTTTTTTATTATTAAAACTATAAAAAAAGAGCGAACTAGATCTATCCCTCCCCCCATAGCGAAGAGCTATCTACGCCACTGGTTACGAGGTATTAGAACTATATGAACGATATTATTTGTATTTGAAAAAAAAAATGTTCAAAATTGTTTTTTTTTTCTAACGAAATATTTAACGTGTTCCCCAAGGAAGTCATCTTGGACCGCTGCTTTTTATTATTGTTTTAAAAGATTGACCACTTCGTTTATCTCATTCGAAATGCATTTTGTTTGCTGATGATTCGAAACTTTTCAGTAGCATTAATCAAATTCATGCGAATAAGGTTCAATCTCATTTAATTAAAATTATGCATGGGATGTACTTCAAAAATAAATAAAATGCACGACTGGATCGCACGAACTTGCTCTTATGTTAAAGTACTTTGGAATTTAAGATACATTTTATAAATATAAAACATGGATTTAATGAGATAATATCTAATGTTCAAATGCATAAAATTGCCGTCTAATTTCTAGAAAAGTATGAATTTATGCGAACAAACTTTAAAAAATCGTTTTATTATTAAATACATTTTTTATATAAGAAATTTTTTTTTAATTTTTCAAGAAAAAAATATGGGATGCGTATTTTAAGTATTTGATAATATTGATTTTAGGAAATAATTTAAAAAAATATTGATTTTTAAAAAAAAATTTTTTTTTCAAAAAAAAAAACCAACAAATATTTTTTCGAATATTTTTATATACAATATTTTTTTAAACTTAAGGGCACGCCTGCTGAAAATTTTTAGTTAAAATCCTTAGAGCCGTTAATGAGAAAATCGAAAATCAAAAACACCGTTCTATGATAGGGACCGTTAATAACATTTTGCCCCAGATTTTTTTTTATCAAAATCGTAAGAGCCGTTTTTGAGATAAATAAGATTTTGCATTACGGGTGTATGGGGGGTACTGTTAGTTTTGGAACTAAGAAAAAATTCAATTTCTCCTCTAGGGAATCACCGAAGACCCTTAACTACCGAGATTGAAAGAAATAGGTCCAGTCCCAGTGTACAGTCACACTGAAACATGTTTTTTGTGTACTAAATTTTCCTTCAAATTTTTATAAAAAAAATTGATATGCAAATTGTTAGTAATTAATAAAATACATTTTAAAACGTAATTTAAAAATTTAATCGTGTATGGGTTTGATATTGAATTTTCAAAAAAAAAATTGCATTATTTTTAAAAAATCCGAAAACTATTTTTTCGAAAAAAATTTTAGATTATATTTTTTCAAATGCAAAGCAGCTCCTGCATAAAAATTTTGGTTAAAATCGTTAGAGCAGTTGCACAATGGGCAAAACGTAAAAAACCTGGTATTTAATCAAATTATGAAGTTGAGCTTTGTCTTAAATATCTATCCGTTCTATTTCTCTTCAAAATATGATAGAGTATTAGAAGACACTTCTTAGGCCGAACAATATCCAAAATACTATTAATATAATAACCAGGCAAGCTCTTTTTGATATAATAAAAAATTCAAGTTGCAAAGGATTTAATAGCCAGATGGAATTTTTAAAGGAAGAAATTGTACGGCAAACTCAATACTCGGGTACCTTTTAAAATGACATAAATTCTTTCTGAATTAGTATATGCAGGTGAAATGAGTTTGAGAGCATCTGGGCAGCCGGGAGCTGCAAAACTAATTCAAGAAGTACCCAAAATTCCTAGCAAAGTCGAAAAATGTACTAAAGCTTTAAGAGAGTCCATTGAACCTACTTCAATGACTGGTGAAGAAACTTTAGCGTTAATTTTCTAAGCAGGCTTATCTAAACTTCAATATGAAATTATCAGCTTCTTAAGTATTTCCTTCGTATAAAATCGTTCAGGAGTGTAAAAAAATTGATATCCCGATCCTGAACATATCAGTGTTTCGGAAACTTCTGTGAGTACAGATTTACAAAGTTTGCTAAGCTTAACAGTTAAACGATTAATTTTTCTCCAAAACGACAAGATTAATTCACTAAGAATTTAATGATGTACATATGCTTGTACTCTAAATGGGGCTTTGATGGGAGTTTTGGTCACAATTCAAATAAGCAAGCCTTTTATGAATTGAACCAGGTAGATTCGGCTGTTTTTATTACTTGCCTTGTTACACTTCGCTTAGTTTCTGGTGTAATTTTAATTTTTTTATAAATGTACATAGTTGTATTACAATCACTAAGGATGCAATACACGCAGAGTTTTATTTAAATCGTTTGAGCCGTTTTTGAGAAATTTGGTAAAAAAATGAAATTTGTATGCGTGGTAACCCAAGAAATGGGCGTGGCCATTAGAAACTTTGACCATGTATTTACATTAGTATCAGTAGGATTTGTGCCAAAGTTCAAGTTCGTAGCCCTGTTGGTTGATTTAATGCCATCTTTTCGCCATTTTGCCCCAGTTGGTGAGAAATTCGAAAATCAAAAAAACGGTTATATGATAAGTAACAAATGTTTTTTGACCAAAATATAGTCCATGTCCATAATATCATATTTATTTTTTTTTTATCAAAATCGTTAGAGTAGAGATTATGCATTATGGGTGTATGGGCGGTAGCGTTTGTTTTAGAGCTACAAAAAATTTCAATTTCTCCTCTAGAGAATCACCGAAGGCCGTTAAGTACCGAGTTTGAAGAAAATACCTCTAGTAGTTTAGGCTGTAGTTCGAGGTACAGACATACAGACATATAGACAGACAGATGGAATTGCCGGACCAACTTTTTTCGTCTTCGCTTTCATCGTAAAGTCAACTTTGATCAAAATCTCGAGTTCGATTTTTTTTTTCCAAATGCAGAAATTGCCCTATAGTACCTATATCGCAAGTAAAAATTAAGTGTTTTAACATTTTCCATTAGACAAAATCCCAGGTCTTTTGACTATAAACTCGAAAACTTGTAACCATAAAGACGAATAAATAAATGAGAATATTGGTTAGATTTTCAACTCAACCTGTATGAAAGGGTGAAAACCAGCAGAAATGTTAATGGAACTGATACTATACTTCTATATCAAATTAATTTTCATTTATTACCACAGAGATGGTAAGAAAAAATACTTAAATCTATTGAACAGAACAACGCAACGTTAGATTCACCGAAGTGCCTTAGTTCATAACGAGCTAAATAAGTCGATTCCACACAGTTCACAGCAATTGGAAATCTCTCAGTTCGCTTTGCGCAAGAATACCATAAGAAGATCAAATTAATTAAAAAACTAAATTCTCTTGATCGTTTGAAGCCCGGAAACTTCTCCTATTGAATCCTATTAAATTATGAAAAAAAAAAAATCCTGAATTGCATGGAAAAATCAGCATCAGTGATGAAGCCAACTCACCCAAGTGCTAACAAGCCAACAACGTTACTGAAGCTGAATAACAATATCGAATGAGAAATTCGATAAAGTACCGGCCGATATGTGTAGCGATATATGTGGAGCGATGTGAAATTTTCTTCATAGAATGGATCGCTGCCAACTTGTTGGTCACATGAACGATATCGAATTGAATATTAATAACATTTAAGATATTGAAGAAGCATGAAAAAAGTCTCATGTCCTATATCCTATGTCCTGCAAAAACTACAGTAGCATATCCCTGCTTAATGTTGCCTACAAGATCCTATCCACCGTACTAAAACGTTTCTGCAACACTATGATCGGCACGTACCAGTGTGGCTTCATGCCAGACCGTTCAACGATAGACCAAATCTTCACATTAAGACACATATTGGAAAAGACCAATGAATTTTAAGTCGAGGCCCACCATCTGTTCATATACTTCATAGCCACAAATGATGGCATAAGTCGCCAAGAGCTTCTATTGGCGATGTCGAAACTCGGGATTCCGAAAAAACTGATCCAGCTATGCGGCATGATTTTTGAAAATACGCGGTGCAACTTGCAAATGGGTAACAGCTCATCCCAGCTATTCCAGACGTGTACAGGATTCAGACAAGAAGATGCGCTATCATGTGTTTTCTTCAAACCTATTCCTGGAGCAGATAGTGCGCAAGAGTGGTGTTAACCTGTAAGGCACTATCTTTAAAAGCGTTTCCTAACTGCTTGGCTATGCGGACGACATCGATATCATCGGCTGCTCCAAGCGAGTTGTGGTAGAAGCATTCACAACTACTATTGATGAACAGGCGAAACGCGTTGGTCTTGAAGTGAATAAGGACAAAACAAAGTATTATGCTATCAACAAACAAAGCCTCAGCTGTTCATCGCCTAAGACGAAACGTCACCGTTTGGGAGCAGTAATTTCATCAATCCGACGAATGACACTTTACTGGAAATTAGAGCTGTAGCGAATCGTATGTATTCGTTACTGAGTAACGGGTATTCAATGAAATACCAAGTAACGAAACGTTACTCACAAATAAGAGTCGTTACTCGCACGATGTCGTTACTTTTTTTTTGGCACACATTCAGTATCTAATAACGCACGCAGGTACCACATACGAGATACCACATACGGAATGCGAAAAGTATACACACAAATCGGAGTCGTTACTCGTACGATGTCGTTACTCGCACGATGTCGTTACTCGCACGACGTCGTTACTTTTGTTTTGGTACAAATTCAGTATCCACAGGTACGACATACGGAATATGCGTAAAGCATACACACAGGATGAGCTCGCGTTGGACGTTCATATTTTCTGCACAATTTTCATGAGCAAAAAAAATCGATTTTTCGTTAAAAAAAAAATTCCGATTTTGTAGATGTTTTTTAATCCATCGAGATCTCAGCCATTCTCCAATGGAATTTGACAGTTTATGCCTTGGTTGATTGGTAATATACTATATTTTGACCTACTTAGAGTATTTCTTTCTAGATGCTTTCCAAAAGCCCTTAAATCGCAATTTTCCTGAACAAAAAAAAAAATTTCGATTTTTCGGTGAAAAAAATTAGATTTTTTAGATGTTTTTTAATCCATCGAGATCTCAGCCATCCTCCAACGGAATTTGACAGTTTGTGCCTTGGTTGATTGGTAATATACTATATTTTGACCTATATAGAGTATTTCTTTCTAGATGCTTTTCAAAAGCCCTAAAATCGCAATTTTCCTGAACAAAAAAAAATCAAAAAATTTCAATTTTTCGTTGAAAAAAATTAGATTTTTAAGATGTTTTTTAATCCATCGAGATCTCAGCCATCCTCCAATGGAATTTGACAGTTTATGCCTTGGTTGATTGGTAATATACTATATTTTGACCTACTTAGAGTATTTCAGTGATACATACGAATTGTATTGGAATACCTAAAGTAACGATAGTAACGAGTAACGACATTTTTGTAACGGGTACTCATACCTAAAGTAACGTATGCATACGGGTATTCATTTTGTCGTTACTTTTACAGCTCTACTGGAAATCCGACGAAAAATTACCCTAGCGAACTGCTGCACGCTATACAAAACTCTTATTTTACCAGTTCTACTCTACGGCCGCGGCCCGAGTGCTGGACGATAATTAACAAAAGGGCATTGATACTGAGCACTTTCGAGAGAAAAATTCTTCGTCGGATATTTGGTCTTATATGCGTAGAGAGCGAATGGAGAAGATTCAATCGTGAATTATACGAGCTGTACCAAGATGTGGATGTAGTCCAAAGATCCAAAACACGTTGACTATACTGGCTCGGTCACATCGAACGAATGGACACCAACGCTCTAGCCAAGAAAATCTTCGAATCCCAGCCCCCAGGTTCGAGACGACGAGGAAAACCGAACCTCCGCTACAGTGATAGACGCCATAGCGCTTGGTCTTGACGACTGAAGGGAGCTCACGACGGATCGCAACCGCAATATCTCAGGCAGAGACCCTCCATGGATCGGGCGCCGGATAAGTAAATAAGTAGAATATTTAACTAAGATTTTATTTTGCTACCACTAACTAACTGTGTTATTTTAAGTACGTTCCAGCACTTGCGATTTCAATCACTCAAATGGATATGCTCACGCTTGCGATTTAAATTATTACGACTAAGAAATTATAGTCGCCATAAGAAAATGACATGCTCGCATTTGGGATTTTCAATCGCATGATTTTGTAGCGGCAAGAAATGAGACAACAACATGGTGTTGAAAAATGTGAATCCACGCGTATGGGACTTAAAAATCGCAGTGATTATAAAAATGAAATGAGTTTTATTTTCTCAAGCGGTTTTTTTTTGTCGCAAAATTAAATAGATAAAATAAAGTTAAATAATTCTGCACGCACTTGCGATTTTCTAAGTTTTAAAATGGATTTTATTAGGAAGTAAAAGGCTAGCCGCGCACTTGCAACTGTGATCGAATTCAAATAGTTTGATCACCAGTTGTTTTCTCCGCAATTAAAAAAAACTTTATTTTTATTTCTTTCTCTTGTTTTTTTAGTTTTATTTCAATTTTATTATTTTTGACAATTTATTTTAATTTTTAAACTTTTTTTTTTTCAACTTTGAAAATTTTTAATGGGCAAACAAAATTATGGCCGACCTCAATGACTGACTAGACAAGAATGAATAATTAAATGTGCAAAAGCACAAAATGTCCTCCACGGTTGAAGGCACCAATAACCGGTATTTGTAAATACTGGGAAACTGGGATGCGTTTAACCGTGGAGGTATTTATAAAAGGCGCCAGATGTGTTCATGAATACTGAGATTGTTGGCCCTCAGCTGAATGCGGAGTGCCGACAAAAAATATGCATGAACACCAGTTGATAGAGTACCGAGCACTGGCAACACTTTATTTACGCTCACACTCTTTTTCTCTCTGGCGCTTATATTTAGAAAACAGTTCAACTGTTGCGAATTAATTTTAGGCAATTGTTTAGTTTGTGTCAAAACACAAACTTTTTAGTTGCTCGAATCCAGTTGCTCTAAGGGCGCGGCGTCCAATATAAGCCCATATGTTTCAGTTTAGCAACTAAACAATGCGAAACTAAAAATTGAATGTGGGCGCCTGGCCTTAGTAAAAAGTGGCTCATTTGTTGCGTTAAAAGTCTAACCAAAAACGTAAAAAAAATAGTATTGGGTTCATTCCGCTTATAAAGTGCAGTTTACTCAACGGGCAGTTTTCTTAAATAAAAAATCGCTTAAGGCTAGTAACGCACTTGCGATTTCAATCGCGCGGTTTTTTAGTCGCAAAAATAGAACACATGAGTTTAAATGAGAATCAACGCACTTGATACCAACAAATCGTGACGATTTAAAGGTTTCAATTTGTTTCATTTTTCGCGCGATGCGATTGTCGTAAGTTAAAATGAAACAAATGCACTCAAATGGATATGCTCTAATTTGCGATTTAAATTACTACGACTTAAAAATCGTAGTCGCAACAAGAAATTGTTATGCACGCACTTGTGATTTTTAATCCACGATTTTTTAGCCGCAAAGAATAAGACACATGGCGTTAAATGTGAATGCACGCACATGCCACTTAAAAATCGTAGCGATTATAAAAATGAAACAAGTTCCATTTTTTCAAGCGATTTTTCTGTCGCTACTTATTTGTAGCAAATGCGTGCACTCACATAAAAAGTAGTGTGTTTTATTTTTTTCGATTAAATAATCGCGCGCAAAAAAATCACAAGTGCGTGCATGACAATAATTTGTAGCGACTACGACTTTTTAATCGCCTCGACGAAAAATCGCAAGTGTGGTCCTAGCCTAAACTGATTCAATATCGTAAATTATGAAAATTGAACGAACTTATTATTCGCCAAGTAATAACGGTGAAACAAAAAATACCTCCGCAAAAGAAAACAAAACTTTTTTTTTACGATTAATTCATCGCGCGACAAAAAAATCGCAAGTGACCTCGATTTGTTTATTGTCCGACAAAATATCGCAAGTGTGTGCCTAGCCTAAAAATTTAGAGAAAAATTCACTTTTGCGACGGAATTTTTTAGTCTTCAGAGCTTTTGTCAAAGAAAGGCTAACAATTTTAAGCTTATCCTTTTTTTTTTAAATAATGTTTAATCCATTAATTCAAAATCCTAGTAAAATCCCCACTTCAATAAATAGTGATAAGTAAACCCCACTCTGAGGCATTTAGAAGTCCTGATAATTAAATTGGAAACACCCTGTGTATCTACTTCAGTACTGTTATAAATTAAACTTGACGTATTTTTGACCCGACTTTTATTCCACAATAAAAAGTTATGAGCTTCCAATGTTCTAAGCAAGTTCGTGTGACATTGGTGTTGATGGAATCTCTTGCAAATAGAGCCATGAAATATAGAAGAAACAACAAATACTAGAACGAAGAAAGTGAAAAATTATTATGACAAACTTAAGGGGGCCGAAAACCTTACCCATCACAGACACTCACAGAGACACATTGATGCATCCGGTAACGACTAACCAGGCGTCAGAGATACTATAGGATATCACCTACTCTACTAAAGTATCATACTTCCAATATTATATATAGTGGAAGGCGGAAACGGAAACGAGGTTACTTGGGATGACGGCTCGGCTTGGCTGACTTCCGTTAGAGTATCTTAATTATTTTAGGGTAAATTAAATAATGATGCCGTGTAAGGCGAGAAGGGAACGTGACACAATTTGCATAGAAGAATGCTTTCTTCCTTTTTCTTCTATTTTTTTTTTAAATTCTATTTGAGTTCCTTTTTTTTTGCTATATGTATTATATTCATTCACTCATTCAAACTCAAGACGAGGACAAGTGTTGTTCGTGGTGAGATTGCTTAACTAAGGACGAAATGTGTTTTTCAATGTTTGGCTTTAATGGATTCTAGTGTCGCCGTAATTTCCCCCGACTTCATTTCGATGAAAATGTGCGAAAGATGAAAGAAAATCTGTGTCAAAATAATAGTCCTTGCACTCAGAATGTCTAGATTTAATAAAAAAAAAAGCTATTTCGTTAGGTAATTGATTGAATAATCAATTTGTTTACAATAATGAAGGTTTAAAAAAATCAATTTTACTATCAATTCACTTTTAGACAGAAGGGATTTGTTTTTTTTTTTTATTTTTATTTTTAGGAAAAAATTATTCAAATTAGGTAGTTGTTTCGTATTGAGGGAATATTACGTTTTTGATAATTTTACAGATAAATGGTTGATTAAGTTGTAGAGTTAAGGTCATGGAAATTTCCATAAAACCATATGGTATTTTTCTTTGGTAAAGGGCATTTTAATGGGCGCGGTTATATTTTGGAGGCCTGTAGCAGCCATGTTGTTTTGGTGACATCTGTCAAATCTCCAATTAATGATGCCATGGTAAGTTACACGATTGAACAGAATGACCAAATGATAAGACTTTATTATCAAAATGATTGTTCGCTAGTGTAAATATTGGGTGCGTTACGACCATTTTATGGTAGACGGCCCTTCGCAGTCGGCTCTTCAACGTTTGGTGACCAAAATTGGGACGACGGCTTCAATAGTTAACCAGCCAAAATTCTAACGTCAAAAAACGCAAGATAAGCCAAGAACATCGGAGAAAGTGTACAGTGGAACCCGAAGCAGTCGATTCCTCGCCGTGCGCAAGATCTCGGCCTTTCGGAGACTTCTACTTGACGAGTTTTGCGTTGGAAATTGAGCCTTCAACTGTACAAGATCCAACCTTTCCAGAAGCCAACGCCGCCGTTTGTTCGCTAACAGGGCTTCGGAGCGTTTGGAAAAGGACCCCAATTTTGGCCAATCAAATATGCCGTATTAGAGATAAAAGTAACCCACCCGAGGTTCAACAAGTAACAATGCACCGCTTGGTGTGGAATGTGGGCCCGTGGAGTCATTGGTCCGTACTTTTTCGAAAACAACTTTCAATGGATGGCGTCAAAAACAAAATCAGTCCTTTTTACAAACAAAAGGAAAATACCAAGCTTCAGAATACCTTCAATTGAAGGCACCCCGCTTGAAGAGTCTTAACACTAAGGAAAGAGCGAAAAAAGGAATGATTGCATTCTACTCCTGTAACAGAATCTTTTGGAAATCCTGGGGATCTAGCCCAAAAATTATCAGGTGGATGTATTTGGCGATAATCAGATCAATACTAACTTATGGTAATTTGGTCTGGTGCAATGCAACTGAAATAAAATGCACGACTGTGACGCACGAACTTGCTCTTATGTAAAAGTACTTTGGAATTTAAGATACATTTTATAATTATGAAACATGAGTTTAAAATGAAATTGCCGTCTGATTTCTAGAAAAATATGAATTTATGCAAACAAACTTTAAAAAATCGTTTTATTATTAAATAAATTTTTTATATAAGAAATTTCTCTAAAATTTTTCAAGAAAAAAATGTGGGATACGAAGTTTAAGTATTTAATAATATTGGTTTTAGGAAATAATTTCAAAAAATAATCGTTCATAGGTTTTGTAGACATTGATTTAAAATTTTTTTTTTGTTTTTTTTTTTTTAAAACCCAATAAATATTTTTTCGAATATTTTTATATACAATATTATTTTAAACTTAAGAGGACTCCTGCTAAAATTTTTGGGCTAAAATCCTTAGAGCCGTTAATGAGAAAGTCGAAAATCAAAAAAACGGGTCTATGGCAGGTACCCCTAATAACATTTTGCTCCAAAATGTTTTTGACCAAAATGTAGTCCATGTCCATAATATCACACTTAATTTTTTTTATCAAAATCGTTGAAGCCGTTTTCGAGATAAATAAGATTTTGCATTACGGGTGTATGGGGGGTACCCTTAGTTTTGGAGCTAAAAAAAAAACTTTCAATTTGTCCTCTAGGGAATCACCGAAGACCCTTAACTACCAAGTTTGAAGAAAATACCTCCAGTAGTTTAGGCTGTAGTTCGAGGTACAGACATACAGACATACAGACATACAGACAGACAGACGGAATTGTCGGACCCACTTTTTTCGTCTTCGCTATCATCGTAATGTCAACTTTGATCAAAATCTCGAGTTCGATTTTTTTCCAAATGCAGAACTTGCCCTATAGTACCTATAAAAAGCACGAACCTCAAAACTATGATAAAAGTACAGAGAATTGCGTGCATTGGAATTACGGGTACCGTAAGATCCACACCAACTGCAAGGTTAAATGCGATGCTCAACCTGAAACCCCTTAGACCTTTTCGTACAAGAATCCGCAGCATATAGCGCCTTAAAGCTAAGCCAAACTAATACCTGAAAAAACAGCGCAATAGGACGTGTTCAAATTCTTCAGAAATATTTGGGTGATAATACCATTACAGACTATACAACACCCGAACTTGGCTTTTATAAACCATTCCAAACTGCCTTTCCAAGCAGAAAGGAATGGCTGAACAACCAACCCTACACCATTGAATCACCAATAGCAATCTATACTGATAGCTCCAAAATGGACACGGGTGTTGGTGCAGGCTTTTTCTCAGAACCTCTTGACCTAACCAACACACTTAGGCTCCCAGATCATGGCAGTGTCTTCCAAGCGGAGGTCCTGGCAGTGACAACAGCTGCTAGACAGGTATCAATGATGGCGATACCACTTAGTACAGATGACCTATGTAGAGGATGTGGTGATGAAAAGGTACATGAAGACACATCGCACTTTCTCTGTCATTGCCCTTCACTATGCCACCAGAGAAGGAAATGGCTTGGTAGTTACTTCTTTAACAATCTAGAAGATCTTTCCAATATTTCAGGAATACACATATTGAACTTCGTCAATGCCTCAAAATGGCTTGACTGAAACGGAATACATAGGTTCTTATCAAGAGTGATTACACTTACGGGTAACACAATGGATCTACATTGATCTAAGTGTGACGATTGCGACATCAATTGTCAGCCCAATAACCTAACCTAACTATATCCGTAGCCGATGCCACGATTGACATTCTACATCAACGATCTTAGGGTTACCTTTTGCAGAGTTGACGCGTGAATTTGCCACCATGATCATACCACGCGACTTTTTCTTATTTTGCAGGTCTTAGAGAATAAAAAACTACAATCGAACGATGCCCTTAAGGTGAACTTAAAATTGAACAGTTAACATCCGTGAGACCTTAAAAGGCCCTGCTTAAAAATCTTCAAAATACACTACTTGCCTCACGAAAAGCTCTGGGATTAGGACCAATCTATGAAAGATTGAGAAATACTTTTTCTTTCTTAATTTAAAATCACTTTGGGTGAAGTTTCAACTTTAAATACTTTACCATGGCTTTGTTTTTTGCTTTAGCTCCGAACCTTGTCTCGTATGACGCTTTAAATTTCGGAGTTAGTATGATATCACTCACTTTATTATACAGCGAGTTTTCTTGCCAATTCTGTAATCATTTATATCTTAAGGTCACACTATTTCTTGTGTACAAATGGGCATATGTATATTATTCCTCGATAGACTTTGTTTTAGAATTTTTGGCTAGCTCATAGCTGGATACCATATATCTAATCGAGTTTCAGCAGTTGCTTCCATAACATTATTTTGTTGGGGCCAGAGTTCTCCCCTACTACATTTTTCTGTACTTCGAGTATAGTTCTTCCCTTGGTTGGTCTTAGGACAGTTTCTTGTAGTACCCTGGCTTCAATTTTCTTTAGTTCCGATTAATTTTGTTCTTACAGCACTATAAAGAGGCGGTTGCTGATGTTTGATTTCAGTACTTCGTAGTACTGCCTGGGAATACCCCTATCCAGTTTGTACTTAATTTCCAGCCACCCTTATCAAAGAGTTCAGTAATATCTTAAAATGGAGCTGAACATGCCTGTTTTTCTTCAGGTACCTTTTCTAAAAAATCCGTAATTCGCAACTAGAAATAATGTGGATTTCTAAAGCTATAGATGGTTCGGGATAAGTATTTTTTCTTCAATTATTATGCTAAGCCGGAGCAGGAGCAGTTCCTAGATTCTTTAGCCAAGATTTGTATAAGCGAAAAAGGTTTTTAAGATGTTACCACTACTAACTTTCCTTGCTTAGGTATAACGACGAATTTTGAAATTTTCGAATCATGTGAAACATATCTAAGCTTATGGAAAATGTGAACCTCTTTGTATCAAGTTTCCTATTCAATTTCCATTTTGAGATTTTTCTGCCGAATTTTTGAATCTGCGGTTTTTTTAGGTGCTTAGCTGTTTATTTGAGGAGTATTCGGTTGAAGCGTCTGTGATCAAACTTTTCAGCAATTTTTTCAGTTTATTGTTAAATACTGCCTTATCGTCTGGGGATCAGCACTTTTATTTCGGCGGGATGTTTTTTTAGTTTCTCAGGATATTGGAGAGTTCTTTCTTCAGCAGACTATTGCACATTAACAGTGAAAGGTTCTTCTTCAATTGTTCAATTGTTTCATTAGGGAATCTGAGGTTTATAAAACTGTTTATAAAAATAACGGTAAATAAAGAAAGACAAGAAACATTGTGACGGTGCTCGAGAGATTCAAATGTTTTTTTGTCATACTTCTATCACCTAGCCTTTTTAAGTCTCTCTTTTTGATTCTTTCCAGGAGACTCAAGTGTGTTATTAGAGCTTCTGCCCAAATACAAAAATTGTACTCGATCCTTGGATGAATATAAGCCTCAAAGATTACAGGCAGATCAGAAGGGGTACAAAATTTCTTGCAAGCTTGCTTGCTAAGCACTTACCAGCGTTTTTGGCGCCGCCAGTCCATAAACCATCATTCTTTATGGATGAAAAGCTTGATGCACTTTTAGTCTTTTGTATCACTATTTGTTGGTGGATGAGATATTCTCTTCCTTCGGCTTTTTTGGTCACTGGAATTGGCAATGAAACAAAGTTACATTGATTTGTTCCCAACGTTTCGACAGGGATTGCTGTCCTCTTCAGGGGATCTTTATTAGAAACAGTATAAAATAACAAATTACAGGTAACATGTATGCAAAAGAAAATATAAAAACTTACGTTATAATTAAATAAACATTAATATTTTGTAACAAACAAACAACAAAAAAATGAATATAAATTATTATTTATAAATAAATAAATAATTGAAAGAAACAAAAAAGCACTTCTGTTGCTGAAGTATTGTCGTTATTTGTCGTTATTTGGCGTTTTTTTGTATCACTACAATATTATTTTTGTTTACATTATGTATTATATTAATATTGTAACACTCCAACATATTATTATTATTATTATTAATTAATATTATTATAGATTGTCAACTAAGAATTTACATATAAGCACTTGTAAAGAATTAAGGTGGCAGCCATGAACATTATTAAATCACATTTGTGTGTATATTGAAAAAAGCTCCGCTGTGTATAGGTACGTCGAGGAAAAGTTCTTCTGAATTCTTTATAAGAGGCGAGTTTCGTTCGCTACAATTCATTCTCGTTTGGTGCTTTACAAGCGATGATCGGGTTCTTCCACTGTCCTAGAAAGATACCATACAGAAGCTTGAATGCTCCTGATGACGATCGTCTCCTGAGCTCACACATTTGAGCGTGCCACCTTAGTTTATTTAATTACTCTTCAATTTTGATAACATTTTTATTGAATAAATAAATTAACTATACATTTAACTGAGCAAACGAGGTGCTTTTCTTTTGGTGGATATTCATATATGGATATATTTTTTCTTAAAATCATTTGTGTTATTGCCTTTTCAACGTATGCGGTAGTCTTTGGACAGCCCAGACCGTGACAGAGAATAAAACAGAGCGGCAGCGTTGCTAAACTCATTAATAGATCGTTCTTGTTTATTGTCAGAAAGTACTGTATCCCACAACCCTATACAGATAACAAACAAGAACTCACCTTTACAATTGGCACCAAGCATGGAGCCAGAGTTCATAACAAAGACGAAACGAAGCATTAGACTTTGATTTTTAGAGCCCGAGATCCAGCAGGTTTGCTTTCACGGACAAATGGAAATAATATTCATTACTCAGAATTATCAACATCTTGTTCATTCATTTCCAACATTTCCGTTGAATGCGAGGATTTTAACATGTTTTCGACTGAAATTAAATGCGATGACACTGACTTTAACTTTAATAATTTTAAAAATTAAAATCAACCCTTTTGTTAGAAGACCCTTTGTATTGAATGTAAAATAGAACTTATTCCCTGCTCATGGTTTCCGCACCGATGCATATGGTGTAAAAAATCTTACCGAGACACAGTGCGGCCGAAAGTCGCTTTGTGCGGCCAAAAGTCGAAAAACGTAGAGAATGATCCAAAAATTGGTATATAAGGGTTTTTGGCGTCGCTGATTACGAATATGTTATCAGAATCACTAAATTAAAAATGGCCGACCTAATATGGCGTCATGTCATACGAAAAAACTTATCAAAAATGAAAAAAACTGTGATAGGTAGTTGGTTAAAAAATTTTGTTTTGATATTATTAGGGCATGTATACTTGAAAATTTATTAAAAATGAACAAATTCAAAATGGTGGAATGCTATTATGGCAATATTATATAACAAAAAAAAAATGGAAAAAAATTATTTATATATTTTTATTGAAATCGAACACAGAAATTTATAAATCATAAATTTAGAAATACAAAATGCAATATGAGCAAACAATAGGTATATGTAAATATATCCGTAAAGTTAATCCGACATTTACATGAAAAATGTTTCATTGCCCATCTCGTAGGTAACAGTCACAATCATCTACATCTGTATCTGTTTCAGAAGTGGAAGAGCTGTCAAAAGATTGTTGTTCATCTTCTGTTCGATTATTTACATGTGGAGGTGCTAACAAATTGATACAGTTCTTAGACAAAGATTTAAGTGGTTTTAGAGGTAACTCCCGACAACTAGATATTAATGGATCGGATGCGATTAGGAATATTTTAAAAACATCCTATGCTATCCTTTGTATTGCATATTTAATCAATCTCTATCTCAGGGTATATTTCTAAGTGAATGGAAAATATCTTATCTTGTGCCAATTCATAAATCTGGAGCTAAAAATAAAATTGAGAATTATCGTGGTATTTCCAAATTGTCTGCCATCCCTAAATTGTTTGAGACTCTGGTAAAAAATAAATTGGAATTCATAACCCGAGAGCATATTTCTGACCGACAACATGGCTTTGTTTCCGGTCGTTCTACAACAACTAATTTAGCTCTTTTCTCAAATTATGTGTTAAATTCGTTTGAAAGTAAGAATCAAGTAGATGCGATATATACCGATTTCAGTAAAGCTTTTGATTCGGTGGATCATTCCACTTTAATACACAAATTAAAACTTTATGGTTTCCATTCTACTCTTCTTGATTGGCTGTCATCTTATCTAATGGGAAGATCTCAAAAAGTCATAATAAATAACACTTATTCGAGATCTATTCAATGCAGCTCAGAGGTGTTCCCCAAGGAAGTCATTTGGGTCCGCTCCTCTTTAATATTTTTATAAATGATATAACTACAGTGATAAAATATTCTCAATACCTCCTTTACGCTGATGATTTGAAACTCTTCTTAAAAATCAATTGCCTCCATGATTGCAAGCTGTTACAGGATGACCTTAACCATGTCTCCGAATGGTGTAAATTAAAATGTCTAAAATTAAATATAAAAAAAATGCAATGCTATCTCCTTCTATAGGTCCTATATCCACATAAGCTTTGACTACACGATCAATTCTAATGTATTATCATGTGTAGAAAACATAAAAGATTTAGGTGTTATATTGGACAAAAATTATTCCTTTAAAAGTCACATGGATTATGTAATTGGAAGAGCTAACTCAACTGTAGGATTTATAAAACGTAATTGTGTTGATTTCAGTGATCCTTACGCATTACTATGCCTATATATATCTCTTGTGAGATCTATATTGGAATATGCAGATGTCATTTGGAATCCGGGTTTTAAGACCTGCTCTGATCGTTTAGAAAAGGTTCAGAGGCGGTTCACTAGATTCATATTTTATAAGATGAAGTGGACTTCTATCCCAGATTATAAAGCAAGATGTCTTTTTCTAGGTATTAAGTCACTTGAATCAAGAAGAAAAATTCATGGTATAATGCTTGTGAGGGATATTTTATGTTATCACGTACGTTGTCCATCTTTGCTTTTCATTGTACCAATTTATGTTCCGTCAAGAGCTTTGCGTGGTAGAAAATTTCTGTTTGAATCTTTTCACAGAACAAGCTACGGTAATAATGAGCCGATTTGTAGATCTATAAGGCAATTCAATGAAGTTTGTCAATCTATTGAATTAAGTAATTCTAGGGATTTGTTTAAGGCCAATTTATTCTTATTGTTTACTTTTTAATATAATATTGTAATACTTAAATTTTTAAGATCAAATCTGTTAGCTTTAAGCTTGTAGATAAATAAATAAATAAATAAATAAATAAGTACGGTGTAGAACGCCAAACAACGCACGATTTTTGGGAATTTTTTTCTCGCAAACTTTATTAGATAATAACATAATTTTTTTTAGATAATGAATACATGCGTCAAGAGTACAAAAACACTTTTTTTTGTCTTAATTCTCTAATTTTGGCCAATGTTGACTCTTCAAAAAACACATTGTCCCATTGCGGACAGGTAATCTCCGGATCTACTGAACCGATTTTCAAAAAACTTGTTGCAACTTGATTGTTTTTATATTTTCTAAGATAATTTACCACAATTTGACAAAAAAGTTATGAACAAAAAAAAAATGGCGACCCAAAAATGGCCAAAAAAAAAATTCCAAAAAAAAAATATTTTTTCAAAGCTTGAAATTTTTTGTTTTTTTTTTTTACTTTTAAAACAAATTGTGGTAAATTGTCTTGTAAAAAACGTTCCTTAAAATAACCCAATTTGTTTCTTTTTGTTTCAGTCCAGCCAATCCTGAGATTAACTGTCCGCAATGGGACAATGTATTTTTTGATGAGTCGACGTTTGCGCCCTCTATAATTCGGCCAAAATTCCAAAATTTCAAAAACTTTGTATTCTTGACGCATGTATTCAATATTTAAAAAAAAAATATGTTATTATCTTAGAAAGTTTCCGAGAAAAAAATTCCCAAAAACCGTGCGTTTTTTGGGGTTCTAGACCGTATACTAGTACCTTAATGCACAAATAAATTCAACGGGCAGCTGAATTTTATTTTATTTGGTACACAATATTTTTATTAACTATCTTAAATAGCTTTGAGAACAAAAAATAGCAAGAAAAAAAAGTTTTCACTCAAGCAAATTTTTTTTTTTTTTCAAGTAAATAAATAGTGTTGACATATCTCTGTCTCACAATGTACTATTTAGGAATTTTTATTCAGAAATTCTTTAACTTATTTTACGCACCTGCAGCTATTGAATCCATTTTATTGCAATAGATTTGCTTGGAAATAAAAACTTTTACACGTGTTTTTATGGAAGTGTCCATTAGCCTATCTTAACGACGCGTGACTACGTTAACTTAGCAGCCACATTCAGACTAAGATTATGGAGGGCATTTGTGGCAAGAGACTCTACTACGAACATTTTTCGTCTCCTAGGGGTCTCCTTTAGACAGCCTGATGACAAAAAACCCCTAACTCAAAACTTTTATTTTGGACTTTTGGCCGCAAAAAGATGCCTTCGGCCGCACTATGCGACGTCAGTATATCACTTCACTGTTACCTATTCTACAAAGGTACGCACTAATCATGAAATAAAATTACTTTCAAAATAAGCAACTTAAATTTTTAATCAAATTCGATTAAGAAACATTTTAACTAGGTTCCTACATTAGTTAAATAATGTACATACATAATTTGTACGCAATTTATTCCCTTATAAGTTAAATTTTCTAATTTAATGCACTCTCATGTTTCTTTCTTGCACTTCACTACACTGCACATGTACATAATTAAAAAAAGTTTTCCCTTATCCCCTTTCACAAGGGATTAAACTTAAAAGTTCTGACTGCATCTCTCAGTGTCAAAAGTTAATATCATCTTAAGCTTTCCAGGAAGAAGTACATATTTTGTAAAAAGGATTAAATAACAACATATCGATCGTGTTGGTATCCATCCTGTCCTATAAGCAATCTGAGTGCATAAGATTCTGATGAAATTAAAACCATAAATTTATTATAATGTCGATGTATGTATATTTTGAATAAAGTATCTTATGTATTGGAAAAATAATCCTTCTATTGGTACAGTTAACCAAGGTGACAGAAATGTCACCACTAATTAAGCTCCATCTATGTATGTACATTCGAAAAGTTTTCAAAAGGTCACCAAAATGAAAATAAACACATCCATTTAAGTACATATATGTCCATATGTAGATACTTTCGACATCTGTATCTGTGGATTGATAACAAAAATGTCGGCCGCAATTAAATTTATCTGATGTTTTCGTAACTCAAAAATCATTGGTTGCTCTTTAAAATGACTTAACGAAGTTATTGAAACTAGAGAAAATTCGACTGCAGAAGCCATTGAATGTCGAATGTGAATTCATGGCAATATGAATATTTATTTTTAGAAATATATATACAAATAGTGTTTCAGATTCTCGAAAGATTTAAAATGATAAACCTGCTTGTTTCATGTGAAACTAAAATCCTTTTGTTCTCGGGGATTTCGAAAAGAGGAGTAAGACCTGCATTAGCTTGGCTTGGTTGACTTGGTATTCTTCTATTATTCACAATTTAAAAAGGTGACGAAAACAGTGAACTCTCCAACTTTTAGTCAGTAATATTGATAACAAAATTTTTCGTCATAATTTAGAGTTGTTTTGAAAATCCTATGAAATATAAATTTAATATTACATAAGCTTCATGAACATAGAACTTGGCGTAAAACTTCTGGATCTCGCTAGTTTTTACGGCTGCCTAGTTACACACAGGGTTCTTGTATGTACTGAAAGTTGGCTTTCTTTTTTAATATTTATATACTTTGTTTTGAGTTCACTCCTTTTTGTATAGTTTTATTTTGTCAGGTGAACATTTCGAAAGATATCAGTGAAGGTAATATTGTGGAATTCTAAATACAAACAATGAATAAACAAATGAATTATGTATTGGAGGTCTTGCGCTGCGACCTGGAGATCTATTGTGTCCCCACTTAGTTCCTCCTCCAAATCTATTGCCCTTTGGAATCCAGATTGTTTTACTTTTGGTGCAGGAGTTGACAATATCTTCCTAGTACGTGGTCCGGTGTTTCCTTATGCATGTTCCAGACTCTACATGTGGCACTGATCACCATAGCATAGCAAGTAATCTTAGATGTCCTCTAAGTTTGTTGTCTTAATTCTTAGGTTATTTCAACTTAAGTAAATGCAGTTATCGAAACGTTGCTGGATGTAATTATCCAGTAGTAGTTTCGCCTGCTTCAGCTTTGGAAGTTCTTTTCATTTCCTGGATCTCTTCCTCCTGTTCTTGTTTAATTTTGTTTTTGATGACATTTTCTCCTATTCCTCAATAGGGCCCAGGCCCTGTTAAAGGGGTTGATGCGCCTATTTTTGCTTCGTTTCCATGAACACCCTCGTGAGCAGGTACGCAGTGAAGTGTAACCCTGTTCTGTTTGCGAATTCATTTAGCCTGCTTATGCACTCACACACCAACTAAGAGCCGATGGTATATGAATTCAGTGCCTTGAGTGCCACCTGAATATATCTGGCATGATGGCAATGTTCTTGTTACGATAGTTCTTTTCGAGATTTCGATCAATGCATTTCCCTATGACAATTACCTCCGCTTGGAAGATGCTGGTGGACTGCTGCATTGGTATGGAAAGTTTGGTTCTTCGCCCAAGATTTGTTATTGTTGACCTCCTGATTAGGTCTCTTTCCCAGATACCAATGATTTTGCCTGTTTCAGTTCCTTCCTTTGACAATCTCATGATACATAGGAAATTGCCGTATACTCTGATGACCTCGTGTAGAAGGGATAAATGGAGGACAACCTCCATAGGTGCTTATGCGAATGCATAACTTGCCTTAAGTCACAAGTAAAAATGAGAATCTACCAACCCAAAATCGAAACAAAACCTTCTTTTGAATATACGACAGATAAAGGGTGGGGCAAATGCAAGGTTCTTCATAAACATACAATAAAATGAACAAAATTAAGTTTTGTTCTTGTATTATAGCTTTGTAAGTTAGAGCAAACATGCCAATAAATTAGGGAACACAACGTCGGTCGGTCAGGTGGCTGCCTTGGCTGGCTTCGCAGTAGCGCATTGTGTCAATCCAATTTTCCAAGACCTTGTTCATGGTTTCGGGTTGTAGCTCAGGGATTGCTTGGATGATATTGAATTAAGAATTCGGTGCACAAAAGATCGATTGTGGCATGGGCTATGTGGAATGGTGCGCCATCTTTCATGAAGCTGAGATTTTCTAAATTCATGTCTTCAATTTCTTAAAAAAAAGTCACTTAACATGGCTCTGTAAAATCCACCTTTGACCGAAACGTAAATTTTAAATACTTCTCAACGTTGTTCAAGCGTAAAGCGACTCATTTTGTTTTGCGGAGGTATGATACTGACTTTCTGTTAAGACTTCGAGCCGAAACAGCTGTCAGTGTCAAAATTACTTATGATTAAAAAAGAAACCACTAGATGGCCCACCCGTCACAAAGAATAAGCAACGAAGAAATTAAAAATTAACAAACACAGTTCACGTAATGCAGCGAACGGAACTATTTAAATGGAATCTCTCAGTTAATATTAGTGCAATCGTCAGTAACATCCAATTTACCCAAAAACTCAACCTACTTCATCATTAGTTAAAGCATTTAACCATCTCCAATTGGGCTCTGCAAAAGTCTGAAAAAAAATCCTCAAATTCATTGCTGCGTTCTTATTGTTATGTAAGCCATTATTATTAAAAGGCAAATTTTATTTCTAAAAATTTTCGTTTATTTGTCAAACCAATCCAACCGAATCATTTCTCTTCAGGTCAACAATAAATAAAAATGTTTTCAAAAAGTTTATTTCTATTTTTAATCTGCACTCCTGCAGCACAAAAATATAGGACGATGAACACCGACAATACCTAACACACACAAAAAAATATTTTTATTGATTTACACATAAATAATTAATTAGTTATTCTATTGCTTTCCACTAATTTATTTTCATATTTTTGTTTTCATTTCAGGTGAGCTAACTATGCCAGTCAAGCGTGACAAATGTGCGTGCGTTAGTGAGTCCTCGTATTCAGAAGCTCGGAAAACTATTCTATAACATGGCTTCCTGTGCCAATGCCAATAAACAAACAAACATGCAATTTACCTCTCAATTTATCGATTCCCCTGTTTCGACTCACTGATTCGTGTTTGAATATTTGCTGGTGTGAAACATGCCTTCAAAAACAAAAATAAAAGGATACGCCAGTGAGTATAGACAGGATGCAAAAAAGCCATATCACATTAACCCCAGAACAGCGCTAAATCATTTACATAAATAAAATTCCGATATTGTCAATTGGTCGGTTCGATGATTATGTCAATGTTTTACAATTCTGAGCATCCAATGTGTCAGCGCCCTAAAACTTCCTTACGAGTGTGTGTATGCGTCTAAGTATGTAGGTGTATGCGATGTGCAAATATGCATGCAGTCAATTTTATAATATTAATGCGTATGTAAGCTTTGGCCAAAAAATAATAAACTATTTTTGTTTTGTTTGGATGAGAGTAGGTATTGTGCTGCCCCCTTGCGGTTGGCCAAAAACAACTTTTACTGACATTTCTACAACACATTGGGGAATAATAAATTATTTGACGACTTTTCTCTTTCCATTTTCATTCATTGCTAGGCGAGCCCGAGCAGTAGGTACTCCTATCCAATTTATGAATCTATCAGGAGGGAAGATATGCCTTTGTATAGGTCTAGGTTATATGAAAACAAAATATAGTGCAAGGGCTGTAACATAAATCTTGAAACCACATTAAGTCTCTCTTTCCTGTTTGTCCTCTAAAGGGTGAGGCGCACAATTTCGCACAGAATTCTATATTTCATAAAACGTTTCTGTGCATAACGTTGTCTGCTCTCAATTCACAGAGATAACGTGAGAGGCAAAACAAAATTTAGCCATTTGGGAATTTCAAAATTCAAATTCGGATATGCAAATAATTAAACTTAATAGATAAAGCAGTTAAGTTGAATTATTACAAAACACACACAGAATGCAGACCTTGAATATCGTTTCAAGTGAAAAATGATTTATTAAATTTTTTGCTTCGTGTCATGTTGCCAAACCAGAGTGCATAATTTATTAGGCTTTTAAGAGAAGGCTGAAAATATTTTTTAAAGAGATATTTTTTCTGTTAATTTGATTAAGTTTAATTGTTTGATAGTGTTGAATGATGTGCATATATGTACTTGATTGATAGAAATGTCAAATGATTTTACAGGGCATTCAAGTTCCTTCTCTCCAGGGTCATGGTAACGCTTGTCAATGATCAGATTAAGAACTACCTTGAAGGAAGAAAGCTCTTTTATAACTGATGGTAAGACTTTGTAAAATGGGTTCACTAATGATTTGATGACATATCTCACCATTAAATAGAACCAATATTTACATTAATTTGCTTGATATTTCAGAAGCATTAAAAAGAGCTTGAATCGAAGCTTTCGATTCGTAGGTACGTGTATTTGGTACCGATGGGTCTCTCATTTGTTTGATTTGATATTACCTTTCTGAATCTTCAATTTGAGTAAGGCTAGATGGATTAAAGTTTGAATTCAAAGAAATAGATATTGGTGTGCCACAAGGCTGCGTTTTGCCTCCAACACTGTTCATTTTTTTCATATATCGGGTTTTTCAATAAGGGCGCTACAAAAGTTTTTTTAAATAAAACAAAAACGGTTTTGGATATCAATGAAATTCTTTATTCCTGTGAGGGGGGGTGGTTTGGGATGCATGGGGAAGGTGTGAACCTTTTCTATGCATCCCCAATCACCCCCCGTCCCCCTTGATTACCTTAATTAATTTTATCAAATAATTTTTTCTTTTTTTCTTTTCTGTGCATAATACTTTATTTATACTCTAATTTTTAACGAAATCAATTAACAAACATTTAGAATTAAAATAATACTATATCTACTATTGTATTAGTTACCTTTTGTATACATAAATATAAGTTAAATTTAGTCTAAATATCCAAATAATTTTATGAAATCTCAGCAGAAAGCCTAAGGCGCTCCAGCTGATTTATTATTAATATGTACATTTATGTAATTTTAATAAATAATAATAATAATTATTCCTGTTAAAGTACGTTCGATGCCATTATGTATGGAACTCGATTTCTTTTGCATGGCCACCACGGGCACGATTGCAGAAGTCCAGACGCTGAACCCAATTTTCGACAAATTCAAGCATAATTCGGCCGATACTGCTGATATTCTTACGAAGTTCATCAATCGTCGCTGGCTTGTTGGCATAGACTATAAACTTGACATAGCCCACAGGAAATAGTCTAACGGCGGCGTCAAATCGCACGACCGAGGCGGCCAAGCAACTGGACCATTTCGTGAGATAACACGTTCTCCAAACTTTGTTTCCAATAAATTGATTGTGACATTAGCTGTTTGGCTTGTGCCACCGTCCTGTTGGAACCACATGTCCTCCAAGTCCATATCATCCAATTGGGGCCAAAAATATTCGGTTATCTTTAAACGATAGCGATCCCCATTTACAGTAACGTGCCAGTCTTGATCATCACGGAAGAAGTACGGCCCAATGACGCCGCCGGCCCATAAACCACACCAAACCGTAATTTTTTCGAGATGCAATGATGACTCATGGAGTAACTGTGGATTGCTGCCTGACCAATACCGCATATTTTGTTTATTGACAAAGCCATTCAGCCAGAAATGAGCCTCATCGCTGAAGATGATTTTTCGATGAAAATCCGAATCATTTTCAAGTTGTTGCTCAGCCCAATTCACGAACATATGACGCTTCTGGTCGTCAAGCGGCTTCAGTTCTTGCGTCAATTTAATCTTGTAAGGATGTAGGCCAAGATCTTTTCGCAAAATTCGCCACAACGACGCGACGTCACAGAGATGCCCAACGCTTGAGAACGGCGTGTGAGAGACACATTTGGGCTTTCTGCAACTGAAGCCTCAGCGGCAGCAATATTCTCAACACTACGGGCACTTCTTTGTCTCACTCGCACGGGAACATTTTGTACTGTGCCTGTGGATTCAAATTTGTCCACTAGACGCTCAATTGTTGATCTGCTAGGACGATTATGACGACCATAAATTGGACGTAGCGCTCTATAACGTTGAGGCCACTGACTCCGAATTTCGGTGGTAAATTTTAATAAATTGGAATCGTTGTTAGCTCTTATATCTTTCCATCATGAAATGGTAAACCTTACAGAAAAGAAATGTCAAAAGAGCGGCAAGAAATATGGCGTCGTTTGCTGTCCCTGTAACTCTACTTTTGTAGCGTCCCTGTTGAAAAACCCTTTATGATATCTTGTATTAGACTTCTTATCCAATTTATTGTTTTGCTGACGACAGCACCCTCTGTTTTTCCAGATTCAGAATCTAGTTATTCAGTTGTAGGCAGCGTATGCTTAGCTTATTAGATTGCGATCTCAACAGCATTATACAATTAAAAATTTGTAATCTTTTTTACAAACTCGCTTTTTTTTTTAAAGCAAACGAAAAATAAGTTTTCAATATTAAAAAACTTAGCGAGAAAACAGCGAAATTAAATCTTAAATAAAAGACGTGCGTTTGAATGCGATTTACGGTTTAGAATGATTTTCTTTATTCTTTTTCTTTTGCTTCTTCATTTTCTTTTTTATTTGAAATAAATATGGCCGAAAGGCGGCAAATTTAAATTTTATACCAATACTATACAATTCACAACAGTATTTGAATTAAGCTTTTATTTTGTTTTATTTGTTATGTGTTTCATCAAAACAACAATAGTTTATTAACAAGCGCCTGGAATTTAATGTTTCGAAAACACAAAGCTGTCTTTTGTGAAGCGCAAGTGAAATAAACGACTCATGTCATTTTTCATCAGTCACATTTTCGTTAAAGGTAATAAGAAGCTTTCATTTTGTCGGTATATATTACCTTCTCATAAATAGATGGCTGCTCCTACTTTTCATTTGAATCTTTTCGATAGAATCCAGGAAAGGGCTCTGAAACTTATCGCGGAAACATCCATTCCGAAGCTCATTGTTTCTCTTAAATACAATCGTAATGTCTCCAATCCTTCATTGTTTAATCGCTTTTCCTATCGATAGTGCTCAAATTCAATAGCCACTTGTATTCCTTCCCCCAAAAAATTCACCCGTATAATTACAACAGAACGTGCTTCAAAGAAATATGGATGGATTTAATTGGAGGTGTTGATGCATACTAGTTTTAAAGTTTTGGATATTGAAAACGGAAGGAAGACGAGAGTCAGGAAAGGCATTCAACATTCGTGTGGTACGATTTAAGAATGAATCTCTGTAATTGACAGTATATATCCGAAGTTGGACTCACGAGTAAACTGTTGGCCATTCCTAAAAAATTAAACATGAATATAACTAGAGATAAGTGATTGAAATTCATAAAATTTTTAAACTATCTGCTAAAATAGTCTGAGTTTTTTTTTTATATCGAAAAAATATTTGCTCGAAAATGTTTATAAACAATATGATTTACAATTCTAAGAAGCTTTTGTTTTAAAAATTTGGAGGCATTCGATGGAACCGGAAGGTAGGATTTCGTAGATATTTTTTTACAAATCACCAAAAATCTTTGCTACCACCTTTTAGTATTTGTTGCCTTATTTTTTGGTCATGTGAAATATGGGTTGTCTGAATATGGCTAATACTTGGCTTTCTAGCTTACTTGAACTTATTCCCATAAGGGTAACCTTACAACAGCGTTTTTCAAACTTTTTGAGTACGCGACCCCTTTGGTAGTAACAAAATTTTGGCGACCCCCCCATTATAATGTGTCAGTTATTTAAAAAGCTACATACAATGAACCCCTTCCAAGCCCGGACACAAGATTTTACTTATTCGCGATGAAATTTTCTCCCGAATTGCCAAAACAAAATTGTAACAGGCCTTGCAGTAATTTTAATTTTTTGTCATTTAATTTTTTACTTGCGATATACGAGTAGACTATAGGGCAAGTTCTGCATTTGGAAAAAAAATCGAACTCGAGATTTTGATCAAAGTTGACATTACGATGATAGCGAAGACGAATAAAGTGGGTCCGGCAATTCCGTCTGTCTGTCTGTCTGTCTGTATGTCTGTACCTCGATCTAGAGCCTAAGCCACTGGACCTATTTTCTTCAAACAAGGTAGTTAAGGGTCTTCGGTGATTCCCTTGAGGGGAAATTGAATTTTTTTTTAGCTCTAAAACTAACGGTACCCCCCATACACCCGTAATGCAAAATCTTATTTATCTCGAAAACGGCTCTAACGATTTTGATAAAAAAAATTAAGTGTGATATTATGGACATGGACTACGTTTTGGTTAAAAAAAAATTTGGGGCAAAATGTTATTAACGGTACCTGTCATAGAACCGTTTTTTTGATTTTCGACTTTCTCATTAACGGCTCTAACGATTTTAACCAAAAATTTTCAGCAGGAGTCCCCCTAAGTTTAAAATAATATTGTATATAAAAATATTCGAAAAATGATTTGTTGGGTTTTTTTGAAAATTTTTTTTTTTGAAAAATCAATATCTTCAAAACCTGTGAACGATTATTTTTTGAAATTATTTCCTAAAATCAATATTATTAAATACTTAAAATTCGCATCCCACATTTTTTTCTTGAAAAATTTTAAAGAAATTTCTTATATAAAAAATTTATTTATTTAATAATAAAACGGTTTTTTAAAGTTTGTTTGCATAAATTCATACTTTTTCAGAAATCAGACGAAAATTTCATTTTAAATTCATGTTTTATATTTATAAAATGTATCTTAAATTCCAAAGTACTTTTACATAAGAGCAAGTTCGTGCAATCCAGTCGTGCATTTTATTTAAACTGAGAGTAAGCACTTATTTAAAAATTAAGTGTTGTGTTGTGTTGTTTACGAGTGATTATGGACAAGTTTCTCAAAAGACCGTTGCAGCCTTGCACATCCGGTGCAAGTGGAAGCGGAGGAAGCAACAAAAAAAATAGACTTTATGACGTAAAATATCTTAAATATGGTTTCTCAGTTTTACATAATAAGTCCCAATGTGCTCTTTGTTGTGAAGTTTTATCTGCCGAAAGTATGAAACTCTATGCAACATCTCTTAACTAAACATTTCAAAGAAGCATATAAGCCGTTAGAATTTTTCGAACGAAAATTGAAATCCCTTAACCAGCAACAAAGTACTGTGGTTCAGGTAAGAGAAATATGTCTTATTTGAATGCCCTTTATTATTTTTGGATCAAAAATAATATTTATTTTTGTTTGAACGTAATCACGATCTAAATCTAAATGCATACATACATATGTACAATGTACATACGTAAAAGGGTATGTACAAGTACATGTACTGACCGGCTTTAATTCGCGAAAAATTCCTAAATTTTTTTTCATATTTGATTTATTTTGCTACGTACATATGTACTGTAATTTTGATTTATTGTTTTGTTTGATAGATTCTTTTGCCAATGAGAAAGCGTTGTTAGTTAGCTATCAAGTAGCATACCGAGTCGCCAAAGTAGGGAAACCTCATACAATTGCTGAGAATCTTATTTTGCTTGCGGCCCTTGATATGGTTGAAATTATTTTTGGCAAACTGGAGACAGATAAACTTAAAAATATACCACTTTCTGACAATACAATTGAGCGGAAAATAAGTGACATGGCCGTTGACATTCATGAACAATCAATTGAAAAATTAAAGAAGAGAACACATTTTGCCTTGCAACTGGATGAATCTACTGATGTTTCAGACTGTGCACAGTTTGTTTTATTTATTCGTTTTGAAGCAGAGGAAAACATTGAAGAAGATTGCAAAGTTCTTCCTGCTAATACTACTGGCCAGTGTTTGTACGATATATTTTTAGAAAGCTCTCGCAACTACGAGATTGATTGGACAAAATGTTTTCTAATCTCCTTTTTCACACAGAGGTCAGATGGCTGTCAAAAAAAAAGGTATTGACACGAGTTCTGGAATTGAAAGCCGAATTATTGATGTTCTTACAAGATTCAAAATCTGGAAATTCGGCTCATTTTTCTGATCCCATCTGGCTCTTAAAATTATCATTTCTTGCTGATCTTTTCAACCACTTAAACATATTGAATAAGAGCCTCCAAGGGAGAGAAGCATTATAACTGCAAAAGATAAAATCAGAGGATTCCTCGCAAAGCTTCGTTTGTGGTCAGAATCTTTACAAACAAACAGTTTTGATTATTTTCTCTGCTTTCAAAAGATTCTCGAAGAAATTTCATCAGACGAATCGATATCATTGAGCTCTCATATTCATCTCATGCTCTGTACCATAATTTAGAGAAGAAACTATTAAGTTACTTTCCGGAACTGAATTCTGAAAGTAGAGATGGACAAAGATGGGTATTAAATCCTTTTTTGAATATGTCAGTCAAACTCGCCAATCTACCATCGGTAAAGATGAAAGAAAATCTTATAAATTTAGCTGCAGAGTGCAGATGGCATACTGAGAATGGAATTCAGTTTGAAAACGATTAACAATTTCTGGATAAAGAGAAGAGAAGAGGAGAGTATCCTCAGCTGAGCGAGGCCATGAAGTTGTTACTGCCATTCGCCACTTCATACATGTGTGAAGTCACATTCTCTTCAAATTCTGACATTAAAGCTAAAAAAAGAAACAGACTAAATTTGGAAAATGATTTAATCTTAAAAGTGTCAAAAACTAATCCTATATTTCAACGTTTATTAAAAAATAAACAGGCAAATATGTCGCACTAAAAATTTTTTTGTTTTATTTAGTTTTTTTTAACACAGGACATTTGTTTATTAGTCTTACCAGCTTGCGGTCGCGACCCCCCAAGAATCTCTTGGCGACCCCCCAGGGGGTCGCGACCCACAGTTTGAAAAACACTGCCTTAGAACATCGGCCACTTATTTCTCTCGTCCTAACAGCATTTTAAAGCTACTATTATAAGTGCCAGTAGGTACACCATCTCTTTAAAATAAATTGGCGCCTACGTATCTGTGTTTTTTTGTAAGGAAAGTTCAAATCTGCCTTAATACTTTGAAAATAACGATTTATAAAAGCCAAACAAAACTGTGCTCTTCCTTCTGTGTTTCTTTTATCCCTCGCAACAATCTTGTCACTGTCACTCTATAATAAATTGTTTATGACGCCTGGTCTGTCCAATTTATCATCAATAATCGAGTTATTAATACTGAATGTGTTGCCATCAGGCTGAGACAATCATTATTATTTATTTTTATTTTTTTTTTATAATATTCAAGTGAATAAATTTAATATTCTCATCGATATAATCGTTATTGTTACCTCTCGCCTTTTCCTCTGACAGATGCTCATAATATATAAAGCTTACTCATACTAAGTCGGTGTCATTTTTTGTTTTTTCTCTCTTATCCTCTTTCCATATTATTACCTCGCATTTTCCAGTTCTAAGGACCCTGGACCCGTAGATGACATTGAAAAATGTGGATTTTATGCAAAGTGCTTGGGCGAATCTGCTTGTAAAAATTAAAACGAAAGTTAAAACCAAAAAAAATAATAATAAACTAAAATTATATGGAAAATGTCTGCTACAAAAAAAAAAAAAAAATATAATAAAACATTCGAAGGATGTTTTTTTTTTCTTTTTCGGAACTTTGTCATTGAAGTGCTTCTAGTATGGAATTTTTTTTTGTTTTGAAAAAAGCAGTAATTGATATTGGAATGGTGATGGGTTTATTGAAAAAATGTTTTGAGCTGTAATTACAAATACAAAGAACAACCCAACCTAGTCATAGTGGACTGCAAACCTTCTACGAGCCTAAGCCTTTATTCCGTAAATCCCTTAAGCCCGTGCTACTATTTTTCTTTTCACTGGTAAAATTTTGAGAGTTAATATTATCTACTGATATTACAATACAACGATTTATTAAATTGACAAATAAGTCTGATTTTAAATAGATACTACAGCTGTGTATTATGTATGCTAAAGACTTTTAAGGATAAAAAATAAGATATTTTTTAAAAGATGAACCTTACTCAAGCTCGTCCCATCGACCAGTTGCACTTATGTACGTTCACTCTGTCCATGATCATGGCTGATCAAAAATCAGATCAAGAAATATCTAGAAGACAGAAGGCTTCTTAACTAACGGCAAAATGGCTTTCTTAGGAATTATTCCACTGGTGATATGATAGCCCCCTCGACGGGTTTCACCTTGTCGTTGGTGGGGGGGCTTAAGTCTCTCCACCTGCTGTTGAGCATAAGCAGGTGGTAATAGGCGACTAAGAAAACCCAGGAGTCAGTGGAGGGACAGTCGGGATTGGAGGCGATATGGGATGGTTAGGGTTCTGGTGACTTGCCTAGCTGGAATCTTAATGCATCCCGTAGTTTTTTGATCTTGATTGGTAGTGTGTGGTAGGGCTGGAGGGTCTCTAGTTGCTTCGGTGACTGGGGGTCCGAAAGTCCTACCAAGAAATGTGTGTTGAGTGCATTAAGTATTGTATGAGTCGATCTTGATGGTAGTTGGGTGGGACTGTGGGTTTTTCGACTGGGCATGCAGTTGGGGATCCTAGGTCTCACTAAGGCAGTTAAGCTAGTAGCGTGTGCGAAAGTTTTTCTGGAGGTGTTTTTGAGGTCTTGTGTTTCAAGGTTCAAGAGGTGTCAGAAATGGCAGGTGTGGCAGTGATGTCATATCTGTCTTAGTATGCAAGAGGTGTCAGAAGGACTGGCATGTCTGGTTGCTGGACTGCTGTTGAGGGTTGGGCATGAGGCTTGGTGGCATGGCTCCCGTGTGTACCATGCGTAATTCCCAAGCGATCGTGCGGTGACCTTCGATGGTGGTCTGGTGACTGGATGTGTCAAAGAGGTATGCATGTTTGATTGCTGGTCTGCTGTTGAGGGTTGCTTGCTATATACATGAGGCTTGGTGGCATGGCTCCCGTGTGTACCATGCGTAATTCCCAAGCGATCGTGTGGCAAGTGACTTTTGGCGGTGGATCTGGTAGTTGAATGTGTCTGAGGTGAGAAGTTCTTCAGCTGATCGGAGCGGCTGGAGTTCTTCAGAGGTTTTAAGCGTTACAAGGTTTAAAAGGTTCAAGAAGTGTCAGAAAGGTTGGGGTTCCGGGTACTTGTACCTGGCGTCCTTCGTTAATAGCGTAAAGTGGACCGTCATCCAGAGTTCTTCGGAACAAAGACCGGGGCGTCACCCGTGTGAACCGTAAAAGGGGATCAAAAGACAGGAGCGTCTCTCCTTGCTCACCAACTGGTGGCTAAAGACAGGGAGGTCTTTCCTTGATTGCCGTAAGGTGAACTAAATAAGACTAGGATATGCATGAGTTGCTTGTTGACCGCCCTCAACTTGCTTCTCAAATATGTGTATCCTAGGGTTGACAGGCCCGGGGTTTTGCAGTAACCTATCTGGAAGTGACTAGTTCTATACCGAGTTTCCGAAGCTGAGCAGGAATTAGGCCATGTCCTTTTTCCTAATTCGCTTAGGAAGGAATAGACGAAGTTGCGAGGCTCCACCGGTAGCTTAGCTATATACGTAAGTTATAGATTTAAAACTGGTACCACGGGTGATAGTGCCCAGGATTTTGAGTTCAATAGTGCACACATTAGTGTGTCAGTTCTCCTTATTCTGCTATCTTGAGGTCGGCCCCCTAGTGGGAGATCGTGGTGGCGTGGTTTACTCCAAATGCGGAAACGAATGGGACTCAGGATTCTTTTCTTGGGTTCAAGAGGCGTTGGTAGGTCTCGACTCAAAACAAGGGGTGTGCATATGCTGCAACATATCACAACTTTGTTACCGAAGTAGCTTGCTACGGAGGGGTTAATGGCTAGGACTAAATCTGGCTCCAATGGTGGTAGGCCACCCGTGGGGTTATGGTGTAATAACTAGGAATCCACGTAAAACAAGGTACAATACTGGTGATATGATAGCATATCTCGCCGGAGAGTGGAATAGTTCTTTACATTGTTTTGGAGAAAGTTAGATTATTGTTTTTTATATTTTTAGGCATTTGATAGATTTTGGCACCAGGCTCTCTTATCAAAAATGTGTGCGTTCGGTATCAATGGAACCCTTAATCTTAAGAATAGAAATTACCTTCTGGACCGTTCAATACATGTTGTATTGGATGGTTTCAAGTTTGATCTTCCTAAAATTAATGCAGGTGTGCCACAGGGCTCTGTTTTGTCTCCTACTCTCTTCCTCATTTTTATAAATTATCTCTTGTCTGAAACTTTTAATCCACTTAATTGTTTTGCCGATGAGTCTTCCTTCAGCTTCTAAAACTCGTTCTCAAACTTTCAATGGTATCGTAGAATAAGCTCATTAAACTCCGGTAACAACATTGTTAAATGGTGTCTTAAAAATCTTTTGGAGTTTAATGCTTCGAAAACTCAATACTGGCTATTGTCATTGAAGCAAAATGTACTCCTTATGGCATTGTTTTTGAATGACACTTGCATCGAAAGATTCAAAAAGCTCTTAGTACTCGGTATGTGTGTCAACGATGATTTTCGTTGGAATTACCATATTCTCGAGACCGCAAAATACGCTCTTAAATTCTTAGGATTTCTATATCGATATTTGAAATTGTTCACCTCCTGCATAAACCATTTATACGTCCAAAGGCCGAGTTAGACTGATATCTGTAAATAGGTGCTATGGAAACTTCTTTGCATTAATTGAATAGAATCCAGAACAGCGCTTTAAATTTTAAAGGAAACATGTCTTGAACGCCGCGCCGTCGGAATGTTTCATATCTTTCCTTGCTTTATTGCCTCTTTCATAAACAATACTTTAACTATGGTTAGGACTCTAGCTATAAACTAAGATATTCACAAAACAGAAGATTAGTGCTGGTCTTGGGTCTTGGCACTCAGTATTGTTGCTACTCAATAAGCTACAAAAGAAATAATGCACATGACTCTGAGAAAAACCCACAATACTGGACAATTTTTTTTTTTACAGAGACTTGATAGTGTCAAAAGTCTTTGAAGAGTATAATAGTGTTAGTATTAAATGTGATTACTGTCCATTATGGAGACTTATTTCATAGGTGACGAAAGGTTACAGCTGTATTTCGGTAGCTAAACCGACTACAAAATTAAATAAAAGGCCATTACAGCTCGTAGAGAACCTAGTGACTTACAGATTTCAGCCATTTCTGTGTGCATGTTAGCAGGAATGGAGGGGACCTAGAATTTTTGCAGATTCCGGAAGAACTCGGAAAACCAGATCGACAGGCACTTAACAGGTATTTTAACTGTGAAATGGTTTATTTCGTTTCTTCAACGATCACGTACTCTTCATCCATCCAGTTTGTAACGGAACTGCTTTCTCTAAGCCACTTGATGCGTTGTTATGCCATTTAATGAGTTTCACTGAAGCACAGGACTACAATGTTACCCACGAAAAAGTGACTTAGGTTGTCCAGTCAGCAGAGTGCGGCTAGGCACGCCATTGGGCTTGCTCGTTTGAGGGGTGGATTCTTGCACCTGCCACTGGACTGCCGTTTACCTTTAATCGTGCCTACATACTTAATATTAAAAAGGAAGAAAAATTGAAAAGCCTCTGAAATCATCTGTCTTATCTAATACCCTTCTTTTATGGAACTTAAGGTGTAATTAGTTCCGGAGTGAAACCCGCCCACTATTAATTGCACGAGGCAAAAAACTCCATGGTTACCGCGCCACACAAAAATAATTGCGATAACCCCTAAATCAAAGTCCAGATGAAATTAATCCGGACTCATTTCTCCACCGTCAAATATACCTTCCAACATCCCTCTTCCCTAAGCACATTTATAAAAATTCTAAACACAACAACAATTTCAATGATGAACATACTTCATAATTTATTCAGTTATTAATCAAACTTAATATACTACTATACTTGCATACTTAGCATACTACTGATCGTAGATCTTGATTTAAAATTCAAAATCTTTAAACTAAAAGTACAAACTTATGATAAATTAATGATAAGATATAAAAAAAGGAAATTCTCCGTAGTTAGATGAAAAAAAAATTTTATATTCAATATCGAACAGGCATTGACCCTTTGAAAAGCTCTCACTCAATTGTTGAGGTAGGTTATCAAAAAAAAAGGAAGATAGGTTTACTCTTAATAGAGATCACTCACTGGGTTGAACTGTTTAACAGTAAATTATTTGCCTGCTGACTCAGTTATCAACATTGTTTCTTAAATGTACTGATCTCAACTCAATTCGTTTGTTCGTACATGCATAGGATAAAAAAAATAACTCTTATAGGCTTACAATGTATGCCTTACCGAATCTCTCCTCCAGCGAAGTAGTGCGCACGACTTGTATTCGGGTGAGAAGTGTAGCAACGAGTTCCTTTCCAAACTCTTATACTTATATCGCTAAATTTTTAAGAATGAATTATTTTTAACGTATGTATGTATGAAAGGTAAAGAATGAGTTGGAATGTGTACTTACATATCTTATGTTACTAGTGAGTGATTTCGGCATGAGAGCGCCCTATATACATGTTCATTTAAAGCAAAGAAAATTATAATAAACCAGATATTTTCTGGACTTCGGCGGCGATGGATGCTTTATGCGAATGCTGCTGAAAGCTCGAATAACCGGTGTTCTTGTCAAGGTTAGTAAAGCAGGTAAGTATATATGTATTTTTGCGTGAAATCATGCGGTGTAATTCGTTTCGCAAGGTGTTACTGTGGTCGACTCAAAAAAATGTGGTCGGTTCAAAAATCAGTGGTCACAACAAAATCCTGCTCGTGTTTTAAAAGGTCTTATTCCTGGAGGAACCTACGCTGGCTGGCCACGTGTTGTTGAGGACACCTTGATTTTGATGACACTATCAAAGTACCAGAAAGCCGCTATTTTGCGAATTTTAGTGGGTGGAAGACGCTCGTTTCTATGTGATCACATTTTAAAAATTAATTATGAGTAATCAAAAAAAAAAACGCTGCGATTATAAAAATTACCTTGGCTGACTGTAGTAGAACGCTTACATGACGAATATGTAGCTCGCGCGGGTGATTTCCCAGCTCCGCGATGGAGTTTTGGCCTTGGCTAACACCAGTTCGTGTGCACGAAGCGCCTTTGTGAAGCTCCGCTGCATGGACGGATAAAGCGTTATATGTAATTTTAATAATTAATTCGCTTATACAAAAATATTGAAAAATATACTTTTGATAAAATTTATCTTTTAAAATTTTTCTTACGCTTTGAAGATCCAAATTCCGATTTGATGGGAGTATCAAAACTCCTGATATCGATTGAAATTAATCAATCAAAATATATTTATGACAATACTTATTGTATTGTGTGATGTCGGTCGACGTGATCAATCTTTTTTTTCGTTTTTCTTGGACACAGAGAAAGATCTTTTCAATGAGCTGGTTTGGGTGGAAAGGGAAGTATTGTTTTTGACGTTTAATCAGGTATGGTCACCTGGTACGGTGTGAAATCGAAACGATATTTCGATAACACAAAATGGAATAACGCACAAATGGAATAATTTAATGGCCGCGTTCGTCAATACTTTTCAACACTTTTCGATTTTTTTTTTATTTTTAGTTTTTATTTTCAAACTACCTTTCATATAACCTTTTGAAGAAAGTATGGAATTTTCACTAAATTATAAAAATAACAAACAAAAATGGTACGTATACGCCTAAGTGAACCTTTTCGTTGTTTTCTTTGTTTTGTGTGAGGTCGTGGTACGCACGTGGTACGAACTAGAGCAGCATTGGTAAAATATTGAAGATAGTCGAATCAGTGTAAAAAATTCAGGTAGTGAGTGGGTGGTACTTTGAATGGACAGATTAGATTGTTAATTTCACTGTACTCTCATGAATTTTTGTTTAGCTGTTTCCTAATGTTCGGAATCCACCCTCAAACCATTATTGCAGTTCTTGGTCTAAGAACTTCTGACTGCGCCTAAATCTATTTCGGATAACTAATTTTAAATTGACTTATATATTATTTAACACACACTTAGGCTATTGAAATATATCTTTGTATGTATACGAGTACAATTTTTTTTTTTGCAAAAAAAAAAGAAAACAGAAAAGTTTACTTCATAAGAGTAGCTGTAATCTTCGAACAAGAGTAGCTTCAATCTCTCAAATGGATAAACATCTAATTTTAATTTTATTTATGAGTTTGTGAGAATTGTATCTTTAACCATCTGGATCAATTTTACTTTTCTTTTGATGGCGCTACAGAGCCTGGCGCTTTTTGGCCTCACTAAGTATGCATATGCCTACTCAGTCAATTCCATCGCTAGGCCACCGACGTCTCCAACTTTGTGCACCAAGTCGATAAAAATCGCTTCAACCTGGTCGCACCATCAAAGTTAAGGTCTGTCTTGGTTTGTTGAACTCTCTCGTATGGCGGCGTTTAATACTCAATCGTACGTAGAACTTTTCTCTTGAACCGGTAAGGGTCCATGCTTTTGCACCATACATCGAAACCGAGATGACAAGTGTTATGTAGAGCGTCTTTTTAGTTTTTCTCGATAGCACTTTAATTCTCAATTGGTTTCCTAGGCCAAAGAAGCAGCGATTAGCATGAGAAGTCCTACATTTTTGATTTTGCGCTGATGTTATTTGCCATGCTTACAGCGGTGACCAGATAAACAAATTCCTTTGACAACATCGAAGTTATGCAATTATGTACGATGTCACGTTTTCACTAAGCCTTCGGTCTGAGCTGGCTCTTACTAATGAAAGCATATACACTGTCTTGTCCTCCTTAATGATAAGTCGCATTATGTTTTCCACTGACGTAAGCCTCTCAAGCGTTTCTCATCCTTTCTTGGTTGGCATAGAGCTTATCGGAAGCTCTAGTCTTCCTTATGAAAAATTTGCTTTAGGGGGCAGCACCCGGGGATCGATCACCTATATAGGGTAAACATAATAACTAAGTTATATTTTACCACCGATACATTAATTTTTCGAATACAATAATTTGTAATGAGTGAATTTTATTTTTATAATTCACATGTGCTCAAGTGTTTATTGAGAGATCCTTCCTTGTAATAACATACTCGTAGCACGACCGATATGGAAAATGGAAGGGAGAGAAAAGCTCGTTTAATTATTCCATAATCGTTTTGTGCGCCTAAAAAAATTAATATCTGTATTTGAAGATACTTCTAAAATTAGGCTCGGGGGTGAACTGGTGATCATTCCTAACAGGATATCACCGGTATACTGATTGAAGGGTGTGAAAGAAGCGATGAAACAAGGAAAGACATGAAACATTCCGACGGTGTTCAAGAGATGAGAATGATTCCATGATAGCTCTGTTCTGGATTCTATCTAATAAAATTAGAATAGTTTGTCGATTAGAAGTTTCAGACAAGAGATTCTTTATAAAAATAAGAAAGAGAGTCGGAATAAAAACACCCAGGAACACCAGCTAAGGCATGCCATGTTGAATTTCTTCCTCTGGGCGGTCTTCGCTTTCTTTTCGTTGGACATTCGGGCACTGAACTTTGTCGCAACTAGAAAGTGGTCAGAGTCCACGTTTACACACCGGAAAGTTCGCACGTCCAAGATGTGGTTGATTTGGATAGCGGTTCGACCATCTTGAGATCGCCAGATTGCTGTTTGTATCCTTCGCCTGGGGAACCTAGTGCTACTTATCACCGTATTCTGAGCTGCAGCAAAGTCGATTAGTCGGAAGCCGTTATCTGTTGTCGTTTCGTAGAGGCTGTGCTTTCCAACTTATCCGCCAAAGATATTTTCCATCCCGACTTTAGCATTGAAATCTGCGAGCACGACTTTGACATCGTACTCCGGACAGGCTCCGTAGGCTCAGTCCAGGAGGTCGTAAAACTCCTCCTTGTTAGACTCCTCAGCTTCATGGGTAGGGGCGTGTGCACATATTAGGCTTATGTTTTAAAAAGTAGCTTTGATGCGGATCACAGCCAGGCGATCACTAATCGGCTTAAATTCGATGACTTTTGATCTGAGTCGATTTCCCACGACAAATGCGCATCCTAACATGTGGGTTGTTATCCGAAGCTTATCGCGCTTATCTCCCATAACAATGGGTATTTTCTACTGTGGTCGGGTCGTTAACCCGATCAACACTCGCAGCTGCTGATTGATCAGCGATTCCATGAGGAGGAAGGGGAAAAAGGGTCGCCTTTTTTAGGGACAGGCTGGACAAATGCTGTTTCCATCTTGTGGGGAAGATTCCAGAAAAGTAGGAACGATGGATAAGCTTACGCAATAGTTTCGCCAGTGATGAAGAACACCTCTTTAGGTGAAGGGGGGGTATACAATCATTACCATCGGGCTAGTCATCAAGATATCAAAGGCCTCTTGCAATTATTTGAGTTCGGAAATACATCTATCCCATTGAGGCCCATTTGCTGATACGGAACATAAATACTTATGTTCCACATAAACTCTTATGTGACAGTTTACGTAGAGGAAAAAGTAGAACATAAGCGCTTAAGTGGAACATAAATATTTAAGTTTCGTATCAGCAAATGGCCCTGAAAGATATACAATCTTGAGTACAAGAAGGGAAATTTTGCTGTCTGGAATCGTAGAGCTAGCAGCAAAAAGAACTGCCTTATCCGAAGAGCTAAGCCCTAGTCGGATAGATAACTAGACGGTGGAGAAGCCAAACTTTCATATTTTTATATCTGATTTCTTCGTCTTGTATTTACAACATTCTCACTTTCTTGAAAGCACTGTTTTGAACTTGCCAGAGCTACAAACAACCTTTTCCAGTAGTTACGCTGTTGCACATGTCATTTCAAAAACACTTTTTAAGTTGTTTGATTTCAATAGAATCATTCGAAAGCCATAGCGTTTCCTTTTTTTATACTAGCGCTAAGTCTTTTCTTGAGTCAATGAAAATGCTCCTACGCCTAGCCTATGTCTCACTCTCATTCGAAGATTGCGTTTCCGGGTACTTGCTGGATTTACAGGTCTGACAAACTTTTTCTCCCTGAGTTTGCTAAAAAGCATTTACCTGTTTCTCAATATAATATTTTCGGGTGCCTTGCAAAATTTTTAGAAATTAAATACTCAGAACTGAACCTGTCCTCCGAAAAAGCAGCTAACATTTTTCGAACCGCACTGTGTGTGTTACACATATTAAAAAAATTTGACAAAATAAAAACTGGTTCGTATGCTCGAACGCGAGTTCCAATCCAAAAAAAAAAATATAATTCATCAAAGTGTCAAAAAAAATTGTTTCAGCCAGAGAGATAGATTGATGGCCGGGCGTCGGGGTACAGCTTTTGGATGAGTTTTTGTATCTTTCGCATAGTTTGTATTGGTGTCGGAGAGAGGTAGTGAGTGATGGGATCTAGGATGTGCCTGCAAACACTCGTGAGTGAGTGAGTCTAGTACCTATAGATATGTGGCAGGAGGAGCATCATCATCAGGGTAGTGGTTCTATTTTTTACTGCCTTATACCTTCTATGGTTTCAACACAAAACCAAAAAGCTTCTACTGCATGGAGAAACAAAAGTTTGATGTATGTTTGGGGTTGAATGTCAACTGCCACAAATCAAACATTTTCCAAATGACATTGAGTGGGTCCTGCTGGCTGGGGGATGTGTACAATGCGTGTTTATGCAGCTGTATGTAGGTTGTTCCTGTTCCTATTATTCTTGTGTTTGGTTTGTAGCTAGGTATACCTACTAGAAGCGTTCTATTTTTTTTTTTGTAATCGATTAATCTGAGTTTGTTAAGTGACAAAGCGGGTAGATGAACGTATTGTAATTCATCAGGATGAGATATGATTTATTGGTTTAAGCTTTTTTCTAAATAAACTTTGTTGTTTCGATTTAGTTGATGGGTTTCGCTATATTTTAGGCAGCTGATTGATGTATTTGTGTTTTTTTTTTTTCAGTTTCGTTATTTGGCTTTGTGTTAGATTTATATGCAATATTAAGTTAGATGAACTGTTTTTGTTTCTAACAACGAAAAAAAAATATATAATCCATTATCCATTTGGATCACCAAAATATTTGATAGAACAATAGCTACAGTTCAAAGTATTTAAAAAAAAAATTGGAAAATAAATTCAATTTGCAGGAATTATTTAATTAAGTAAAAATATAGAATATAAGTTTATATCAAACTTATTTATAAATTAGTTTGATATTTTTGTGCTTTATGAAACTTTTATTTATTTTCGAAAATTTCTTCATTAATCATAAACTATTATGGATACCAGCAACTAGGACGTCTACACAAAGAAGAGCTAGCGGAGAAAGCCTTTATGGAATTAAAAAAGGTTTAGGCATTGATTGCAGTTATGTCCGAATACTTCAAAGAGATTTGATTGCAATAACGGTCGCACAGAGGAAAATATATATTATACCAGTTTATATAAACTGCAACAAATGGGCGCAAGACTTTAGCAGTTTACACAATTTTCTTTTAGAATTTGGAAAAGAAGACCTAATGATCATTGGCGATTTTAACGGGAGAGTTGGAGATTCACAAATACTGAATGAAGAACCCGAATTTTTTAATCAATCTATAAAAGCTGTAAGAAGTGCAACAGATAAAGTTTTGGATGGCAATGGAAACAAACTGATCGAAATGTGTGAATCCATCGGTTCAACGTTGCTAAATGGGCGTGCAAACAGCGATACAAACGGTCATTATACATTTATCAGGGGAACTGCTTGCTCAACAATCGATTATTGGCTTACGAAGGGAATGTGGCTTAGATATGTTGCAGACTTCATAGTAGATGAACTTACCTCTTCAGACCATTTACCTATTTCTGTTCAAGTTAATGTTAAGTTTCAGCAGGATTCTCAAACTAAACAACAGTGCTTACTGCCAACACTACGGTGGTATCAAAAGGATTATCTACAGAGGTAAAGAGCGAATCTAAATCACAATATTGGCATTATAAGCGAAACTGATCTTTAGTCCATAAGGGGTACAGATATTCTTACTTCGTGTATTATGGAATCAGCGAAGCCGTTGCAGACAAAATCAAAAAATAAATGCAAACAACCATGGTATGATTGGGAACGCGAATCTGCAAGGAAAAACTCATTTGCCTTTCTTCGCTTGTTAAGAAGATGCAATACCAATCACGCTAAGATCATGTATCGTGAGGCAAACAAAAACTACAAGATTTTATGCGCTCAAAAACAAAAGCGATATTCACAAAATTTATCTTTAACTTTGATTAACATCAAAGACAGCCGTTCATTCTGGAAAACTGCCAAAGTGCTAAGTGGAGCCTTATTCACGCAAAGTGGACGCTGTAGCGTTAGCAACACATTTTGAAAAGCTTCTGAATCCACCTCCAAACCCTAACCCCATGGAATATGCACTCCCATGTCATCAAGACATCTTCTTGGACCGATCTATATTGTTCGATGAGGTTACAAGTGTCATACACCGATGTGGATTAAATAAAAGCCCTGGGGAAGATCGTATCTCGTATGAGTTTGTCAAAAACGCTTCAACAGATTTTTTAGAAAAACTAACCTCGACATTCAATTTCATTTGGTCCACAGGAGAAGTTCCTGAAAGTTTTAAGAAAAGTGTAATACTACCAATTTAAAAAAAAAAGAGATTCGAAAAATCCCAGTAACTACAGAGGTAAATCGTTTTTAAACACTATCGTTTTAACATCTTCACAGGGATCTTACTACAACGTTTAACCGACTGGATAAACGAAAATGACTTATTAAGCGATTTTCAAGCTGGATTTCGCAAGGGGTACTCAACAGTAGATAATATCTTTTCCCTGACAAGTATTGCTCGTACGCATTTGGATAAAGGTAAAAAATTGTATGCATTCTTTGTAGACTTCAAGGTGGCTTTCAGACTAAGCAACCTTGGAGTCTCAACAAAAATGCTAAGAATCTTCCAGAAACTATACGAACAAAATAAGTCGGCTGTTTCGGATGGAAATATTCTTTCAAATTGGCTAGAACCTACAACTGGTGTAAAGCAGGGATGTCTCTTGAGTCCACTCCTCTTCTCTATTTTTTGAGATGACCTGGAGGAATTCTTTTTGATGGAATGCCCATAAAAACATCACTCTACGCTGATGACATTGTTGTACTATCAGAATCGCCCAACATACTCCAGATTATGATAAATAAACTTCATCTTTACTGCAAGCTGTGGAACCTACAAATAAATACTTACATCCTAATAAAAAAAAATGGTGTTTCGAAACGGGGTCCGTAAGGAATGAAAGATGGACTTGGGAAAATGAAAATCTGGAAATTGTAAAGGAATATAAATACCTCGGTGTTTTGCTAAATCAAACGCTATCATTTAAAAAGCATTTGCAAGAAAGGCTTAAGGAATCCAAACGCGCGATAAACTGAGAAGTTCGTTCCGTTTTATAATGTCTGTACATTTCAGCAATAGCCCAGCGTCTATAAATTCTCTTGACGTCTGAGCTCTCAACTAATTACTTTTGATTCTTGGAATGTAGTTTATGTGTGCCCTTATAGAACCTAGTATTTTCTTGTCGGTTTTCGGATCCTTGGACAGCTTGCCTCGTTTATCTTCTTTGTTGATCGCTTAACCTAAAGCCTTATTCTGAAAGATTGATTGAATTACTCTTTCAGAAATTGCAAAAGTGCTTGTCAATAATTTATTGTTTGCAAACTCGAACTCTGCTTCCATCATTTATTAAGAAAAAGGCACAGTTTTTCCTCCTTGGTGTTTTTAGATAGAGATATGCGACGGTATTTCACCTGTAGTGGTTCGATGCACAAACATTACGATAATACACTGAAAATAAAATTTAGGTATACCTATATCATGGTAAAAATGAAGGTTGATCTGATAAAAATTTTGTCAATATACGTCCAAAAAAACGTTTTATCAAATTGATAAAAATTACAGAAATTTGTTGTGGTAACAAAAAATATTTTGTTGTATCGACAAATATATTTTGTAATGCTAACAGATTGATTTGTTGAAATAACAAAAATATTTTGTCAATATGACAAAATTTCGTAGAATTTACAAAATTAATTTGTCATATTAACAATTTTTTTTTGTATCAACAAATTTTTTTTTTTAATGTTACAAATTTGTTTTTTTTTATTATCGGACTAACAAAATTATTTTGTCAAATTAACAAAATATTTTGTCAATTTAACAAATTTTTTTTGTTGAATCCACAAAATTTATTTGTCAGATTAATAAAATTGGTTAATTTCACAATTTTTTTTTATTTCAAAATTTTTTTTTTTTTATTTAAGACCACAAAAACTGGCGTTTCGTCTCTACGATCTCACATATGGAATCACCTGATGTGAGGGTGTATTGATAATACGCAATTTTTGTTAAGTTCAAGTAATCTGCAACGGAATTGATAGTCTTATTAATCGAGGAGCATTGACCTGCTTTCACATAGATCCCTCAGAACTACAGGTTCTCTGAGTTAAGCCATGAGACGCTTAATAAGTTGTCCAGACAGCACAGCACTGTTTGGCATGCTTGTTGATTACCATTGGCCAGCTCATCAGTGGGGTGGGTGCTTGTACCTGCCGCTGGACTACCGTACAAAAAATCTCATGCCAATATAAATAAAGTTATAAAACAAGAACTAAAAGACTAAACGAAAACTACATATTATCTATTAATTTCCTGTAGTGGGGAACCCTAGGTCTAATTTGGGAGCCTCCCTCCGTTCCTATATAAAAGAATTTCTTGACTATTGATTCACTCATAACTTTTATTCAATAGCCCCTAATGAAAAAGGTATTTAAAAACTCAACAACTATGCATCTTAACATCGTCGTCAACAATCATCATCCTGACCTTCATCCCCTCGTACTAAATAGTCAAACATCAATCCATCATTCTATTTGAAAACACAGTGGCTATAAGCGGCACTGATTCGGCTTCGATTTGCCGGTTTGAGTTGAAAATGATCGTGGCGCACAGTGCGGCCAAAAATCGAAAAACGTAGATAATGATGGACAAATTGGTATTGGTAAAAACCCCTTTTGGGGTCGCTGATTACGAATCTGTTATCAGAATCAGAAAAAATTCAAAATTTCCGACCTAATATGGCGTCATGTCATACGAAAAAACTTATCAAATATAAAATAACTTTGATAGTTGGCTAAAAAATTTTGTTTTGATATTATTAGGGCATGTACTTGAAAATTTATTAAAAATGAACAAATTCAAAATGGTGGAATGCTATATGGCAATATTATATAACAAAATAAAAATGAAAAAAAATTATTCATATATTTTTATTGAAATCGAACACAGTAATTTATAAATCATAAATTTAGAAATACAAAATGCAGTATGAGCAAACAATAGGTATATAAGTTAATCGCATATTAACATGAAAAAGTTTTAATTGCCCATCTCGTAACAGTCAAAATCATTTACATCTGTATCTGTTTCAGAAGCGGAAGAGCTGTCAAAAGATTGTTGTTCATCTTCTGTTCGATTATTCACTGGTGGAGGTGCTAACAAATTAATATTAATAAATTAATAGACAAAGATTTAAGTGGTTTTAGCGGTAATTCCCAACAACTAGTTATTAATGGATCGGATGCGATTAGGAATCTTTTAAAAATATCCTCCATTGTCTTTTGACGATAATGGTTTCTTGCGAAATTAGCTTGACATTTGACAGATAGATAACAGTGAATATTTGATTATTTCGGGGCCATGAATTAAAAGTTTGTGAACTAAAGTGGGCATACAACACTAGGGATATTGTTGTAAATTAAGGTATACTAGTACGGTCTAGAACGCCAAAAAACACACGATTTTTGGGAATTTTTTCTTCGGAAACTTTATTAGATAATAACATATTTTGTTTTTAAATAATGAATACATGCGTCGAGAGTACAAGAACATTTTTTTTGTCTTAATTTTCTAATTTTGGCCGAATTATAGAGGGCGCCAACGTTGACTCTTCAAAAAACACATTGTTCAATTGCGGACAGTTAATCTCCGGATTTACTGAACCGATTTTCAAATAACTTGTTGCAACTTGATTAATTTTATATTTTCTAAGATAATTTACCACAATTTGACCAAAAAGTTATGAACAAAAAAATGGCGACCCGAAATGGCCAAACAAATTTCAAAAAAGAAAATATTTTTTTCATTTTTTCAAAGCTTGACATTTTTTGTTTTCTTTTTTTTTACTTTTAAAACAAATTGTGGTAAATTGTCTCGTAAAAAACCTTCCTTAAAATAACCCAATTTGTTTTTTTTTTGTTTCAGTCCAGCCAATCCTGAGATTAACTGTCCGCAATGGGACAATGTATTTTTTGATGAGTCGACGTTTGCGCCCTCTATAATTCGGCCAAAATTCAAAAATTTCAAAAAATTTGTATTCTTGACGCATGTATTCATTATTTTAAAAAAAAGTTATGTTATTATCTAATAAAGTTTCCGAGAAAAAAATTCCCAAAAATCGTGCGTTGTTTGGCGTTCTACACCGTACTAGTACCTTAATGCACAAAAAAAAACTCAACGGGCAGCTACGGGCCTGAATTTTATTTTATTTGGTACACAATACTTTTATTAACTATCTTAAATAGCTTTGAGAACAAGAAATAGCAAGAAAAAATGTTTTCACTCAAACAATTTTTTTTTTTCAAGTAAACAAATAGTGTTGACATATATATCTCTGTCTAACAATGTACTATTTAGGAATTTTTATTCAGAAATTCTTGAACTTTTTTTAGGCATCTGCAGCTGTTGAATTCATTTTATTGCAATAGATTTGCTTAAAAATAAAAACTTTTACACGTGTTTTGATGGAAGTGTCCATTAGACTACCTTAACGACGCGTGACTACGTTAACTTAGCAGCCACATTCAGGCTAAGATTATGGGGAGGATTTGCGACAAGAGATTCTACTACGAACATTTTTCGTCTCCTAGGGGTCTCCTTTAGACAGCCTGATGACAAAAAACCCCTAACTCAAAACTTTTATTTTGGACTTTTGGCCGCAAAAAGATGCCTTCGGCCGCACTGTGTGGCGGCGTTATGATAAGGTCAGCTAAGTTGGTTTGGATGAGCTTGGGCTTGAAGAGCGGACGCTCTGGGGAGCTTAATACCCAAGTTTCAAATCTCGAAATGAATTGGTTGGACGAAAGAAATAAAAACTAATTAAAGCTTCTTTCTTCGTTCTTATTAAAGTGATGTCATTGGAGCGCCACGGTCACGTTGGTAGGATCGGACGGCATCAGGGTCGCAAAAGCTTAAGTCACTTGTTAGCTTAAGATTGGCTTTAATTCACAAGTCACTCACTGACTTATGAATTAAAAAAATATAATTCAGCAGCTAGGAACTGACTTATGAATTAAAAAAAATTTAATTCACAAGTCAGTTGGTGACTTGTGAATTAAAAAAATTTAAATCATAAGCTTCTTAGTGACTTATGAATTGAAAAAAAAAATAATTCAGAACCTACTAAGTGACTTATGAATTAAAAAAATTTAAGTCATGGGCAAGTAAGTGACTTATGAATTAAAAAATTTTAATTCCCAAACTAACCAAGTGACTTAGGAATTAAAAAAATTCAAGTCATGAGCAAGTATCTAAGTGACTTATGAATTAAAAAAATTCAAATCATCAGCAAGTAAGTGACTTATGAATTAAAAAAATTGAATTCCCAACCTACTAAGTGACTTATGAATTAAAAAAATTTAAGTCATGAACAAGTAAGTGACTTATGAATTAAAAAAATTCAAATCATCAGCAAGTAAGTGACTTATGAATTGAAAAAATTTAATTCAAAACCAACTTAGTGACTTATGAATTAAAAAAAATTTAATTCATAAGTTAATGGATAAATGCTGATTAGAAAAATTATGAAATGGATAATTTATAAGCTAGCGTGATAATCTTATGATTTAAAAACTAGATTTGAAAGCTAAAAAATTAGTTTCACGTACTTGAAACAATTTTACAAAAAAATATCAAATTATCAACTCATGTAAAATATGAAAACCAAAAAATTTAAAGGCATATGCATAAAAATATGCACTCACGAAATTTATACAATGATAACCCATCATTTGCTCAACACAAAGATTTTATCAATATTGCTTTTTATTTAATTGGATTATAAGGACTGCATAAACGGCACTTTCCAAAAAATTCTCCAAAAGCTTTCGTTAATAATTAAATAATTATATAGTCAAAACAAGCTTAAAAATTTTTAATCTACCAACTAACTTATAATTAAATTTTTTTTAAATCACAAGTCACCAACTGACTTGTGAATTAAATTTTTTTTAATTCATAAGTCACTTACTCCCTGATGACTTGATTTTTTTTTAATTCATAAGTCACTTAGTAGGTGGTGAATTAAATTTTTTTTAATTCAAAAGTCACTTTGTTGCTCATGATTTGAATTTTTTTAATTCATAAGTCACTTACTCCCTGATGACTTATTTTTTTTTAATTCATAAGTCACTTGGTAGGTGGTGAATTAATTTTTTTTAATTCATAAGTCCATTAGTAGCTTAGGATTGTTTTTTTTTTTAATTCATAAGTCACTTTGGGGGTTATGAATAAAATTTTTTTTAATTCATAAGTCACCAAATATCTTATGAATTAAATTTTTTTTAATTCACAAGTCATCTATAGACTTATGACTTAAGGATTTTTTAATTCAAAAATTCGCAACCCTGGACGGCATATTGCCGCACGAGCACGTAATTGGAGTCTGTTTCCAATCTGGCATGGAGTGAATTAGAAAGGTGGTGGCTTTCAAAATGATTTACTTAAAACAATTACCTTTTTCTTTTATATACATATATGTATTTTGTTTTTTGGTGTTCTTATTAAAATAAAAAATTTTATTTCCGATGATCTTCTTAGCTAAGATGATCGCTTTCTTTTTTTCTATTTTTTTATAAGTTCGGTGAGTGTTTTCTTTAGGCGTGAGCACTCTTGGCGAAGTTACGAAATGAAAAGAACTTTTCTCGAAAATGCCGACTTATTTTGCTAAGCAAATTCGACACTGTAGAAAACAGTTCAATGTATCTTCGAAAGTTTGAGCATAGATGGTATAAATGATTTATGATCATTCAGGTTATATCTATCTATCTATCTTTCTATCTTATTTTATCAAAATTACAAGATAACTCAACCTCAAAATAAAACTATTAGTCATTTTAACAAAAATGTTTTCATTTTTTTTAAATTAACAAAAAAAAATTAACAAAATCTTTGTGATATTGACGAAAATTTACAAAACAGATTTTTTGTAGCTACAACAAACATTTTTGTTTACATCACAAAAAAGTTTGTGGATGTGACAAAAATCTCTGTTTCATATCGTTTTATTAACAAAACTTGGTTTGTTAAACTGACAATATTATTTGTAGTGCAAATTTTGTTAAACTGAAAAAAAAATCATGCAGAATTACAAAAATTTTGTGAAATCAAAAAAAAAACATTTTTTCTTATATATAAAATTTTATCAAAATGATAAAATTGTTTTGTTGAAGGTCAACAAAAACGTTTTTATCAATATTACCTAGGAATTTATTTTCAGTGTAATGAAGATGAATAAAGTAAGTCAGAGAATCCAAACTGTCTGCCTGTATGTCTGTATGTCTGTACCTGGATCCACAGCCTAAGCTCCTAGAGCTATTTTCTTCAAATTCGGTACTTAAGGGTCTTCGGTGATTCACTAGAGGGGAATTTAAATTTTTTTTATTAGCTCTAAAACTAACGGTACCCCCCATACAAAAAAAAAAAATAAGTATGATATTATGGACATGGACAATATTTTGGTTGAAAAAAAAAATGTTGAGGCAAAATGTTATTAATGCTACCTTACATAGAACGGTTTTTTTTTGATTTTCGACATTCTCATCAAAACGGCTCTAATGATTTTAACCAAAAATTTTCAGCAGAAGCCCCCTTTAGTTTAAAATAATATTGTATATAAGAATATTCGAAAAAATATTTGTTTGGGATTTAAAAAAAAGAATTCCAATTTTTTTTTTTTTTTAAAATACATATTCTTAAAACGTGTGAACGATTATTTTTTGAAATTATTTCCTACAATCTATACTCCTAAATACTTAATATTGGCATCCCAAAAATTTTAAAGAAATTTGTTATACAAGAAATAACTTTAATATAAAATGATTTTTAAACTTTGTTTGCATAAATTCATACTTTTTCGGAAATCAGGCGGCAATTTCATGCATTTGAACATTTTTATTTCATTATAAAATTTATTTTAAATTTCAAAGTACTTTTACATAAGAGCAAGTTCGTGCACTCCAGTCGGGCATTTTATTAAAAAAAAAAAAAACTTTGATTTTTTTTTAAACCCTAAAAGTATTTTTTAGAATATATTTTGTGGACCAAAAAAAGCTAATTTGAATCAATAATTCAACAAGTCCAATAATAGTGCTAAGTCTTCTACTTGGCTGATTTATTTCAGTAGTATATAGAGTTTGTATTATAAAAACCTTCATATGAATATTTTTATAAACAATATTATTTTAAACTTAAGGGGTCTCCTGCTGAAAATTTTTCGTTAATATCGTTACAGCCGTTAATAAGAAAGTCGAAAAAAAACGGTTCTATGACAGATACCGTTAATAACATTTTGCCCCAACATTTCCATGTTCATAATATCACACCATTATGACCCGTTTTCCCCTATTTCTTTCCAATTTTCGTATAACACTGGCACTGTGTTTAATCATTGTAAGGGTAGTCTAAATTCATTCAATTTATATAGGAAAATTATTAGTGAATTTTTTTCCTAATAAAACCTTGATTCCCAGGGTCTTCGACGTCTTGCTCAGCATCAGTTTTAACTTTTAAATAAAGGTTTTTTTTCAATTGGCGCAGGTAGATTTTGTCAGTGACATCTGACAAATCTGTTGTTCATTATTCAGTTACGTATGTTGAAAAAAGTTCGTAGGGCACGTCCAGCTACCCTGTCATAGAAGCTAGACAGTAATACTGACCAAGTGAAAAGTTCCAGAAATTGTAGAGAAACACAAAGGTATATTCAGTATTTTATGATAAAAAAAATATGGCCCCCAGATTGTTTTCCCCGACAAAGGTGACAAAAACACAACTCAGGGCTCAAGAGTAGGAAGACGATTCACAAACTTGATCAGTGGAGAGCTTAAAGGAGGGAAATACATTTGGTAAATAGAAAATGTGTTGCACTGTGGATATTTTATTTTTAATTTTTTTTATGTAAATTCTCTTACATTTTTTCTTTGCCATTTCAGTTGTCATTTTTTTTTTTTTGCATCTCTTTCAGTTCGTATTTAATTTTTTTGTGTTTTTGTGGTGGTGAAATGGCGCTGTGGCAGTGGCATCCACTGCTGAGCGAGACACTTGTCAGGCTGTGGGCAAACGGTTAGAGGGGTGGGCGTACGAGGAAACTATAACTTCGTGCATTAAAATATATGGAAAACCCCAAAAAGATGTTTATTTAGCTGCGGGTTAAGTTCATCCTCCGTCACCAATAAACAAAGAACGTTTCGTTTATACACAAAACGAGTCAGTTTCCCTTGGCCCAAAAAACAGCATAACCAAGAGCAGCAATACACAAAAAGAACAAGGATAATAAACAAACCGCACACACACACATACACCCAAAGATTTAAAAACACACAGCCATATTAAAACCCACACTCAATTTGAGGATCCTGGGAAAGCGGAGCAAGTATTTCATCTACTGGCAGATTCTTCCAGAGAAAGGAGTGAGTGTGCGTAGGTTAAGAAAAACGGGGGTACACGGCACCAAAGATGGGCGAATAAGGATACAACAAACTACATATCTATGTGTGTACAGTGCAATGAGTAAAGCTTACAGGATTACGGACAAGGATTATACACAGAGATGAACGTGCATTCGCTTGTTCGCTCCCCCGAAAATGTTATTTATGAAGAAATTGGATAGCAGACTCTGAGCTCCTCTATACACACAAATTTATATAGGATATCTTTGAAAGACTATCCGCCACGCTTCATAATTTCCCATCCAAATATTGCTCATCCGGCTTCATATCGTTGTTCGGAGGCAGCGTCGTTGTACGGGGGGTGTGCATGAGTTTTGTTTTATTTTATTTTGTTGTTCATCTTTTGCGGAAGGTTATCATAACTCAAATATGGTGCCTCCACGCCAACCCCATTACCTAACCAATTTGTATCCTTTCGTTGAATTCATGTGCATAGGATTCGAACATCCTTTTAACATCCATCAAGTATTCTCGATCGTTTTATTTATGTTCCGTGATGATTCTGCTACTTTGCTGGACCCCATCTCTTGTGTTACGTTGACGATGGTGTGTATGTGGTGATGATGCTGATGATAGAAAACGATGGATCTCAATGTAATACAGGGTGTTTTGCGAAAAATTGACTAATCCTCAAGAGCAAGGCCGGAAAATTTGTTTTGTCTTCAAAATATTCATTAATTACTTGTTTGTTCGTTTTATCCGCAGAACAATATTAAAATTAGGCAACGGTGAGTAGTCTATTTGGTTTGTATGGGTTTAAATGAAAAGTTAGTAAATTTCTATTTGCTACCTAATTGTTTTATTTGAATTTCAATATTTTTTTTTCTTTCAACAATATTGCAAGGTCAAGTTAGAATACCACGGTAAATAAAATGCACGACTTGTAAAAGACTTAGAATTTCAAAAGTTAATGTAATTAGAGAAAAACTGTTCATAAGCATAAAGTTTATTTTTTAAATGACTAACACAACTCCTTTAGGAGCTGGAGCTAAGCACAGGATGCCATGTGGTTTAAGCAAATACTAGTTCATGCTAGAAAAAAATTATAATTCGTTGTAGTAGTTTCTTAAAAAAATAAGCTTTTATATACAAAATTTTTAAAACATTCTCAAGAAAAAATTTCGGTACCCCAATTTAAGGTTTTTATTATTTTTCGAACAAAAAAAAAAATATTAAGCCGTTTTGGAGGTATTGAATTTTCCAAAAAAAAAGTTTTTTTTTTAAATTCAAAAAAATATTTTTTTTGAGGTTTTGAAATGCAATATTTTTTAAACTTCTTAGAAGCTTTTCTATAAAAAATTTCATTAAAATCCGTTATGCCGATAATGAGAAATTCAAAATTCGAAAAGATCGTTCTATGGTAGGTACAGTCAGTAAGATCTTGTTTTCTATTTTTTTTTATTAAATTATAGATTGTAAGGATTAAGCAAAAGAAAAAAATTTTAAGCAAAATTCTCGGAACCGTTTTTGAGAAAAAATACGATTTTCGAAAACCGTTTTTTAACAATTGTATGGGGGGTACCGTTATTTTTGGTAAAATAATTTTTTTTTCCATTGGTATCTTGTAGAATATAATATTAAGAAACTTTTGTTTATGAAGTTCTATAATACAACTTATTTAATAAAAATAAAATGCACGACTGGGTCGCACGAACTTGCTCTTATGTAACAGACTAGGAATTTTAAAAACGAATGTTATAAGAGAAAACTGTTCATAAGGATCAAACTATTTTTACTTGCGACTTATAGGTACTATAAGGCAAGTTATGCATTCGTAAAAAAAAACGAACTCGAGATTTTGATCAAAGTTGACATAATGATGATAGCGAAGACCAAAAATGTGGGTCTCGCAATTCTGTCTGTCTGTAGGTTCGACTACAGCCTAAACGGCTCGGCCGATTTTCTTCAAACTTGGTAGATATGGGTTTTAATTTTTTTCCCCCAACCATTTTTTTCTGTTTTTTTTTTAAGACCAAAAATAACGGTACCTGCCATACGATTTTTTTTTCGAAATTTTATAAATATTTTTTTTTCTCAAAAACCGTCCCACAGAATTTTAAAAAAAAAAATTGGAAAATTTCATTTGGTTAAAACAAGCTAATGGTTGAAAAAAAAAATTACAAAAAATTGTTATTTTTGGTAGCCCCCCTGGGTCCATTTTTTTTGTTTTTGATTTGCTCGAAAACGAAACAGCCGATTTAAGTAATTTTTTTTATGCCAAAGCTCCTCCAAAGTTTGAATATTATTACATATTCAAATTTTCAATTTTTAATTTTTTGGATTTAAAAAAAAAAATTCAAATTTTTTTTTTGAAAACTCAATATTTTGAAAACCCCATTCTTGATTTTTTTCAAACTTGGCAAATAAAAGTTTCTTAATATAATATACAAGATTTGAGAAAAAAAATTAAGTTTTATCCAAAACTAATAGTACCTTAAATACAAATTTTAAAAAATGGTTTTCGAAAATCGCATTTTTCTCGAAAACGGTTCCGAGAATTTTGCTATTTTCTTTTTCTTTTGATTAATCTTTACGATTTATAATTTAATAAAAAAAAATTTTAAATCTAGATATTACTGACTGTACCTACCATAGAACGATTTTTTCGAATTTTGAATTTCTCATTATCGACATAACGGATTTTAATGAAATTTTTTATAAAAAAGCTCCTAAAAAGTTTAAAAAACATTGCATTTAAAAACTTGAGAAAAAATATTTTTTCAATTTTTAGAAAAATAAGTAATTTTTTTTTTGAAAAATTCGATATCTCAAGAACGGCTTAGTATTTTTTTTGGAAATTAGACTTTTATTCGTACAATAATAAAAATTTAATAAATTTTTTCTTAAAAATGTTTTAAAAATTTTGTACATAAAAGCTTATTTTTTTAAGGAACCACTACAACGACTTATAATTTTTGTTCCTGCATAAATTCATATTAGCATAGCATTCTGTTTTTATCTCTTACTACTTTAAGAATTTAAAATATTCATTTTATCCTTACGAACAGTTTTCTTTAATAACATCCGTTTTTAAAATTCCTAGTCTATTACATAGGAGCAAGTTCGTGCGACCCAGTCATGCATTTTATTTAAATTTTTTTAGTAGTAAGAGACAAAAACATAATGCTATCCAAATATGAATTTATGCAAGAACAAAAATTATAAGTCGTTGTAGTGGTTTCTTAAAAAAAAGCTTTTATGTACAAACTTTTTGAAAGCTTTTTAAGAAAAAATTTTGGTACGCCAATTTAAATTTTTTCTGAGATATCGAATTTTCAAAAAAAAAGAAAAAATAGTTTTTTTTTCCATAAATTCAAAAAAGATTTATTTTAAAGGTTTGAAATGCAATGGGGCATATTCATAGTCATATCTTAAACCCAAGTCTAACTGAACCGGAGTCTAAATTTAAGACCCAGGTTAGGAATAGTCGCTATTCATAAAGAATTTGGCAGCTCTGTTTAGTTAGAAACAGGTCTAAAGATATTCTGCTACAATTTTACTACAATTTTCCTTGAATCTGCCAAAAAAAAAAAAAAAAACACTAAAGCGAAATTACAAACAGCTGTTTTCTTTTCAATTTGTTATTGTGTGGTTGTTTCTTTTGGTAAATAAAAACATAAACAAAGTAAGATAATTTATGAACATGTTTTTGATACAAAAATGAAACTTACATGGTATACAATTATATGAATATTATTGCAGATGAGTGAAAAGGAAAATATTAAACGGCAAAGGGAACAAAACGATAACGCTTTCGTTTTCTATTGGGTGGCATCATATCAATATCCAGCAGAATATCAAAATCTTCGTTAATATTAAAATCAATTGACATTTCTTTTTTTTTTAATTTATTTATTCAAAATACTTTAAATGAAATTACTCGTGCCGAAAAATTCGGAATTTGTTTTCTTTATCTTTTTTCTGTATCTTTTTGACGTTTTATAGAGTTAAAAACAGCTTAAATATACCTTCTGCCGTGTCTATTGTTAGACTCCAGGTTATCGTTTAAAAATGGGTTTTAATTGTCTATGAATAACATAAACTGGAGTTTAGTTTAGCAAAGACAAAATCAGAACTTATCGAAGAACTATGAATATGTCCCAATGTGTTTTAGACTTTTTAGAAGCTTCTCTATAAAAATTTTCATTAAGATCCGTTATGTGGATAATGAGAAGTTCAAAATTGGAAAAAATGGTTCTATGGTAGGTACAAGCTGTAATATCTTAATTTCAAAATTTGTTTTATTAAATTAAAGATCGTAAAGATTAATTGAAAAAAAAATTATCAAAATTCTAGGCGCCGTTTTCGAGAAAAATACGATTTTTGAAAACCATTTTTTTTAATTTTTTAGCATTTGTATGGTAGGTACCTTTATTTTTAGGTAAAATAAAGTTTTTTTTCTCACATCTTGTAGATTATATTGAGAAACTTTTATTTATCAAGTTTAAACAAAATCTAGCAAGGGGTTTTCGAAATATTGAGTTTTGAAAAAAAAATTTTGAAGTTTTTTTTAAAAATCCAACAAAAAATTTTTTGAAAATTTGAGTACACAATTCTATTCAAGTTTTTGGGGAGCCTTAGCAAAAAAAAAATGATCAAAGTCGGTTGTACCGTTTTCGAGAAAATCAAAAACAAAAAAAAAATAGTTCCATGGAGGGTACCCTCAATATCCATTTTTCTGAAAATTTTTTTCGAGCTGCAATCGAACGGACAGACCAGACAGACAGACAGAATTGCGAGACCCACTTTTTTAGTCTTCGCTATCATCGTAATGTCAACTTTGATCAAAATGTCAAGTTCGATTTTTTTTTTCCGAATGCATAACTTGCCTTATAGTACCTATAAGTCGCAAGTAAAAACCTTTACGGTGCGCATTACATAATTTATTTTTATTCTTTTTGGTTTAGTCTGGACATAGGTTTTGGGATTCATTTCATTTATAAAATTATAATTTATTTCTTTAATTTCTATTGTTAAGTGAAATTTGAAAACCTATTTAAGAGGTCAGTCGCAAGTTTCTTGTATGTACATTTATAAAAACTAAAACATAAAAACTAACTTTACCTACCCAACTAACATTTCAGCTTCGATTCGGTCTAACTAAATATGTATATATTTTCGAAGTTCCTTAATACATTTGTATATTTTGCTTAAGAACAAAAAGCAGAATATTAAACAAGCGTAAAAAACCTTTTAGGCACTTCTGTTAGTCATTTCTGAAAAACCTCTTTGAAGCACCATGCACAGATCTTATAAAAGTTCCAGGTTCTTGTATGAACTAATAGAAGTTTAACCGAGTCCAATTCGAAATTGAACAAAAGTTCAGGTTTTGACAGAAAGCATCGATAAATATTATTATTATTATTACAACTTTATTGATTCATAAATAAATTACATAATCAATAATTAAAGAATTGAGCTCTACCTACCAGGGCTTTGAGCTAAATAATTATAAAATAAATCAAATTAATAATTCTAACTTTAAAATAATTTCATTAACATGTTTTATATTGGTATAGGATATAACTGTCAATAGTTCTTGAAGGTCTTTTCCGGAAATGGTTTTGGAGATCGAATCAATATTGGCACACGCATGTGTGATACAGTGAATGCTGGTCTTTCGTCACAAAATTCGCAAAGTGGAGGAGGTTCTTTTGTGATTAGGTGCTTGTGGGTGGTGTTGGTATGTCCCATTCTCAATTTAAGTGTATTACAAGCTTACACTAGAACTTTTACCGAGCCTGAAAAATAAGAAAAAAAGTTAAATTTATATTTCTTTGAAGACGTTTTTCCGACATTTAATCAATTGAAACTACTTATATATCACATTGGAATTGTTATTAATTAATAGCTGTGTTTTATTTTCCCCCAGATCTGATCCAGATTGGATCTACATTCAAAATTACACGTATAACAAAAACAACACAATGCCCAGTTTTGTTTGTATTTGTTGTTTTACATGTTATTTTGAAAACGAAATCCAATCCGGATCAGATCTGAGGAAAAATAAAATACAGCTAATGTATTTGGAATAATTTTAAAACATGAATGACATTATACCTTATTTAGGGATTGAACTCGGCATCTCTTGTGTAATAGTCCATCTCTCTACGCACTGGGCCAGGGCGAACGCAGGTGGAGGATTTAGGCGTTCAAAGCACCCCCCCCCCCCCCCCCCCCAACCAACCAAAAAAATAAGAGTTCATTTTGTTACAAAAAAAAAACAAAGTGTTATTTTCGTGCCATAAATTCTTCTGGTATTGTTGTTTTTTCTTAAGACTTATACATACATAGGTACTTGTTTTTTTTGGTTTTTGATTTTCTAGAAAATAGTACAACCGATTTTAATCATTATGAAGCCCCTCCAAGGTTTAAATATTATTGCGTATACAAATTTTAAAAGTTTTTTTTTTTTTAAACTCAATATTTCGAAAACCCCACGCTCCACCATATCCACCATACAAATGTTAAAAAATGGGTTTCGAAAATCGTATTTTTCTCAAAAACGGCTCCGAGAATTTTGATATTTTTTTTTTTCGATTAATCTTTACTTTTAGAGAAGCTTCTAAAAACTTTCCAAAACATTGCGTTTTAAGACTTAAAAAAAAAACTTTTTTGAATGTTTGAAAAAAAAAGAAATCTATTTTTTTTTGAAAATTCGATTTCTCAAAAACGGCTCAATATTTTTTTGTAAATTCAATTTTTATTCGAACTATAATAAAAAGTTTAAATGTGCGTTTAAAAAATTTTTTATACAAAAGCTTATTTTTTTTTTAAAACCACTTTTAAAAACACCACGTGGCATCCTGTGCTTAGCTCCATCTACTAAAAGAGTTTTAGTTATTTAAAAAATGAATTTTATGCTTTTTCTCTAATAACATTAATTTTTGAAATTCTTAGTCTTTTACATAAGAGCAGGTTCGTGCGACCCAGTCGTTCATTTTATTTTATGTGTCTTCGTATTTCAACGCAACTGTCTTAATTTGAATTGATGATTAACAAATAGACACGAAGCGAACAGCAATTGCGTTTTTGATAATTTACATTATGTATAGGGCAGAAAACGGAGCAAGTTTGAGTTATTGATTGCTCCAAGGTCGAAGTGTGTTGAATTTCAGCAATAGAAAAAAGTCTATGTATATGTCTAACAATTAATTCCAGAATAAAAATGCCCAAATGGGAAGCACCAAAAAAACTCTCGCAGTGAATATTTTCCAACTTTTGGTAACATTATTCAAATTTGCCAAATAGGTATCCGTTGCAACATCTTTATGATGTTTTGTTTTTGCGATTAGCTGTATGATAGGTCTTATCCCTAAGAGCAAATATTGTTAAGTTATAACATATTTATGTTAATTACAATAAAGAATATGTAATTAACAATTACCTACAATACAGTAATAAAATAATATATTTATGAAAATCTCATATTTTCTTGAAACCAATTTACTATGTTACCCGACTGTGTTTATGATCGAAAGTGTACTTTTCGTTCATCCAAGTAGGTCCTCATGATGCTTTTTCAGTAAAGACTGATTGTGAACTATGTAAATTGTGAAGGAAAAATATGAATGTGGTTGATTTTCCTGTGACGTCATATGTCCATAGTGTGTGTGAATCGAATTTGATGAAGTGCAATTCTCGGAAGTAATACAAAAGTAACATAAAGTCGAGTAGCATGGAACGCTTCATTACAAGATTGTGAAAGAATATAAATATCTGAAATTTGATCACGAACAATCTTCTCACCGGTAAAGTTGACGTTGCCAAAACAGCGCTCAATTCAACATGAAGAGCATGCATCTGCATTTCAGGACTTCATCCTCCATCAAAGTACAAACTTTTTCAAAGCTCTGTGACTGCTTTTAGAAGCAGTATTGTCCATGTTGCATATACCAATCATCAAAATTAAATTATAAAAATACTCTCCCATTTTTCTGATACTCATCTACCTAAGCTATTGACGCACCACGCAATCAGTCCCAATGAACTATTTTTAAGGAAATAGAGTTCGTTAGTTGAAAGTCATAACCTACAGTTTAACTTAGATCCCTGTCTTACAGATGAATGTAAGGAAATCGTGCGCCAATTTGTGAAGGAGTTTGATCTAAAATTAAGAAAAATGTTTTTTTTTGAAGAAGCTCAATCATCAACTCATCGAAACTACTACAGGGAGTTAAATTATGACTTGGAAGGACTGCACTATTTAATAGTGAATTCAACACAAAATTCATCAAAACGAGAGGGGAGCTTCATCGTCTAAATTATATCCCACATCGTGCGTGAGCTGAATTTTGTTTCTCAAAAGCTTTTAAAAGTTAATTATTGTATAAATTTAAACCTGTCAATCAGACAAATTGTTTGTTTAAAGTTTGTAATAACCTCAATTCGAATAATGTTCATTTAATACTATTTATTAATAAACACTGATTATTTATTTTTCACCTAAGGTATGCACTCAGTGACTGTGTTAACTTGGTATTAAGTTAACACAGTTAGCTGTGACTTTACTGACTGCATTCTGGAAGCATAACAATCGCTCAAAGCCCTGATACTTGCTATCACAACTCCCTTAATTATTTGAGCTAAAAAAATATGCCCTCAAACTATAATTTTACATTCAGTTAAAATAAAAACATACTCCTAGCAGCTGCAAATACATTTAACACCCTGTTGCAAATATTCTCCTTTGTTGCATTACATTTGTGAGTTCAATTTCTGGATGATGCCTCTGATAGTGAGTGCCTTGTGATTCCTGAAAAAAACAACTTTTAAGATAATGGTCCTGCTGGAAAGACTAAAACTCAATATGCATTTTCGAAAAAGCAAACCGTACACAAATTTATACAAAGTGGTGAATAGATAAACCACACTACATAAATTTCCTTAGTAAATAAAAGTAGCTTTTATGAATCAATAAATTCAACAAGTCCAATCAAATAATGCTAAGTCTTCTATACTTGGATGATTTTTTCAGTTAGTTAATATGTAAAGTTTGTATTAAATAAAAAACATAACTTGTTGGAACTCTCAGATGAGAACCTTGTTCAATGAGTTACTTGAAGAGGAGTTTCAGAGAACTAAAAAGTCGGGAATTCTTATTAGAAACCCACAACCAAGGGATCACTCAAGAAATAATTAAGTGGTTGTCTGAAAATTAAAGACTTTTTTCGTTTGTGTATTGTTTAGGTATAAATGAGAATCTATAAGGGCCAGCCAGTCGATCATATCTTATTATGATGGTCCTCCACTTAGTGCTGATTTACCTTCTCCATATTTTTAATAAATGTATTTTCAGATGAAAATTGCCTGTTGTTTTGAAAAACGCTAATACTTTGTCAGTTCGAAAAAAGCAAACCCTTTCAACCCTACTGATTTCAGACCTATTAGTATCTTATGTTTTCTGAGTAAGGTACTTGAGCAGATTTTTCATTAACAAATTCAACCGTATTTGAATTAAAATGACAAGCTTTCTAAAAAAAAAAACAATCTGGGCTTTGTAGAAACTTCAGCTGTTTATCTGCAGTTCACATAATATTGTATTTTATATCCTCCATCAGGCTCTGCATTCTAATAAGTTTCGCGTTTTAGTTCTCTTGGATTTCTCTAAGGTCTTTAACTGTATTTTCAAAACTCAAAAGAAACCTTAATTTTTCTAACACTTGGCTTAAATTATTTTGTAGCTACCTGTCAGGTCAGTATATATGTAATCTTTTCATTTTATATAAGGGAATTCCTCAAGGCTCGGTATTGGGTCCTTTATTGTTTTCTCTATATATAAATGACCTTCCTGACGTTATTCGCAGTTGCCAAATTTATCTTTATACTGATTATTTATGATGATTTGATAAAGGACTGCATAGAACGTTTAAATGAGGAGTTACTCTTATGTCTCTTGCTTGGTAATAGTTAGTTGCAATGTTATGATCTAAGGACCAACTTAAACCTTTATAATTTCCCACTGATATTCTTGATAACGAAGTTATTGTTGATGTGAGACATGTCAAATACGTGGGACTTTGCATCAACAGTTATCTAACCTGCTGTAATGCCATCAGTGATGTTGTTAGAAAACAATTTTTATCGAATTAGTTCACTAACATCTTCCTGAGCTTTGCTTAAGCCCAGCATGAAAAAACACCTTGCCAAATCGCTGATTTTCTCGTCCTTCAGTTTTGATAGTTCTGTGTCGATTAATTAACTCAATTCAAAAGTATTTTAGTATATCACAATTGCGTAACTCACTCTTTGGAATTAGCCTTGATGTTTACTTAAAGATTAGAATAATTTTGAAACTATAAACAATGTCATTCACAACAGGTTTAAAGCTTCATTTTCAAATTCGTTTCTCTTATAAAAGGACACAGTAGTGCCCAGCCACGTTCTGACACTACACACTTTTTACAGGAACAAACTCAGGCGATTTTTGACCCCTACCTATCTTCAGTACCAATGAAGTTAGAAACCTAAAATTTCAAATATTTGCTAAGCAAACCTACTAAGCTAGCGAGGCACAGGCACCTCACTAAATTTTAATTTTCTAGCATAAGCGGTTCCTGAGATATAAGGCCTCAAAAATTAAAAAAATCATAACTGACTGACTGACAGATCACCAAAATTATGGAGCACTTCCCGACATCGAAGAATCTTGTAATTTTGCACAACTAGCAGAGGAAAAAATCGATATTTGAGGTTTTCCATTCAGGGGGCGTGCTATCCGCCCACTTTCACTTCCGACTCCTGTAAAACGATGAAATTTGGTAAAACGGTAGGGCTTAAATTGCATACAAAGAAAAAAATATAAAATTTTATATTTTTCATTCAGGGGCGTGGTATCCGCCCACTTCCTCAGAACTGATGTAAAATATATGGCACACTTCCGATTGCAGTAGAACAATGAAATTTGGTACAAACTTCATATAAAGGACCAAACATAAAAATTGAGGTTTTCCTTTCAGGGGTCGTGGTATCCGCCAACTTTCTGAGAAAATGTTTAATTTATATGGAGCACTTCCGATTGCTGTAGAATGATCAAATTTGGTAGAGCGGTATAGCTTAATACTCATTCAAAGCGAAATATAGAAAATCTAATATTTTTCATTCGTAGTGCCTTTTTTGTTGTCATTTTGAAACTATACGTGCATTTTGAAAACTCATGACTTTTTTTAGAACTAAAGTTCTCGATTTGGTACTTTATGTTCTGTTTATGTTAACATGAATTATTAAAAAATTCGAAAGGTTTTAAAAACTTGACCAGTGAACCCATCAAATTTTAGTCAGTAATCATTAAATAATAAAATTTCTCTATTACATTGTAGCTGTTTCAATATTATTCTACTTTAAATATTCGGTATTAAACCTTCATGAAGTAAGAACTTGGCATACTCTTAGATCTCATTAGTACAAGTACTTTTCCCGGCTGACTTGTTACACAAAGGTTTTTGTATAGAAAAACTTGGCTCTTTTTTAATATTTATTTTCTTGGTTTTATTTTGTTTTCCCTTAATATTTCTTTACCTTCTGGATTGTCAACGTCAGCGACTTGCGTAAAAATATCATTGGAAACAGGAAAATGAGTATGAAGAGAGCTACTGGTTAGACGTGTTTTTTTTTTGGTGGGCAATTTTATCTCGGTTTTATTCAAGTACAAGTTATTCAAATTTACTTCTTTTAAAAAAAAAAATAAATAGCAAAGCTTGATTCTATTGAATAAAGACTAAAAGTTATAAAGTGAAGTGTTTTGATTGCCTTGTTTAAACAATTAAACAATTAAAATAAATCCTTTGTTCAGTGACATTTAAGTAAAAAACAATTCTTCATACCTTTTATTTGATTCGAACTTTCTCAAATGTCTGGCCCAAACAATCTAAGAAGCAGTTTATCTTGCTCTAAGGTTCTGACTCAATCACCTCTAACTCACTCGGACGACGCCTCCATTAAACGAAATATTAAAAAGAATATGGCTGATGACACTTCGCTGCTAGATAAATTGGATGAAAAACTAAATAAACAAAGTGAGTTTATCATTTCTCTTTTATCGAAACAATTCAAGGAAGATACTGAATCACTCGCGCAAAAACTACAATCTCAATTCAGCGAAGTAAACAAAAACATATCTGATGTTATAAGCAGAGTCTCACAGCTTGAGTCATCTATCACAAATTCTATTGTCGATATAGATGCCCTAAAATCTGACGTCACTTATTTAAAATCGTCATCAACTAATGCCAACACTGAACTTGCAAAAATCAAATCCAAGATGACTGATTACGAACAACAACTTTCCGAAATGAGAAATAGACTTGCCGACGTTACAACAACACTTCATAATACTATCAATTCACAAGAAGACCTAGACAACAAACGAATAGCATCCGATGCGGTTCTTTTCGATATCCCGCACACACCCGATGAGAACCTTCGATCAATGTTTAATTTTCTTTGCCACTTAATTAATATCAAACCTCCTGCATTATTGGACATTTTTCGCACTCGCCCGAAGACCACGAACAACAACAACACGGCGATCATTCTAAAATTCCGATCAGCATATGATAAGAACTTTGTGATCACGTCTATAGCCAAATACCGAAAGGAGAAAAACACACAACTATCACTTTCAAACGTAGGGCTATTAAATTCCAATTCGAAATCACAAATTTACTTTCGCGAATGCTTAACTAATAAAAACAATTTGTTGTTGCGGACTGCACTTCAATTAAAAAAACAAAACAAAATTGCATCGGTGTTTACAATTCGTGGTCTTGTCTACGTCAAACATCTGCCATCTGATGAGAAAGGAGTATGTATGCATCAAAAACATCGAAACCTCTGATGGAATTGCCAGCCTCATGCATGAATAATTAATTATCTTTGGTTAAGATTTTTTTTTGCACTATTAATTTTCTTTTTTTTATATTATATTTTTGATTACACATTTTAGTTTTATTTTTTTTTTTTTTCTCTGAAACTTAACTTTCTGATATTATAATCTTTTCTACGCCTTTTTTTTTTAATTATACTATTTAAATCAAACAATTCTCCCTTTTTTTATTATTTAATTGTGCTACATAACATCTCTATTAGTTATTGTTCTATTGTTTGGTCTAAGTGGTTATTTATACAGAATGTTTGATAATTTGTTTGTGGTTTTGATTCCGGTGGATCCGCTTACTCGAATTTTAGTGCGTATTATTATATTTCTTCTATTATATAGCTATGAACTACGATAATAATGGTGATGATTCTGCTGTCGATGGTGGCGATAGAATTCTTCGCTCGATGGTTCAGGTCCTCTGCAAACAAAAGACGGTTTTACGGGTTTGTCATTTAAATGCACAAAGCCTAGAAGAAATTTCTCGCTGGTCAGCAAGCAATGGCCTGTTCCTGAATCCATTGAAATCCAAGTGCATTATCATTAGCAGAAAAGCCTTGAACCTTGATTATTTTCCAAACTTGTATTTAAACAACTCGAACATCGCTTTACGTTTCTTCTGCCAAAAATCTTGGTATGTTATTCAATAACACGCTGTCTTGGGATATGCACATCAATTCTGCCGTCGGTAAAGTCTATGGAGTACTACGTAGGTTATGGGCCTCACGCATGCTTTTAGCTAAAACGCTAGTATTACCAATTCTTAGTTACGGATGCGAAATTTTTTGTGACTGTGATGCTGTCAGCAGGAGAAGACTTAATGTTGCCTTCAATAGTACAGCGCGTTATGTATTTGGGTTGCGAAGGTTTGATCATGTGTCAAATTTCTCAATTCAAATATATAACATCTCCCTTGATCACCTTATGCGCTTTCGAACTCTTATATTATTATTCAATATAGTCCATACACAGCAACCTTGCAGTCTATTCAACAGGATACAGTTTGGTTCCTCTAGCAGATCTCAACAACTCATTCATCCTCGTTATTCTTGTCTGACATCAGAGCGCCAGTTTTTTGTTAACGCCATCCGATTGTGGAACTCTCTTCCCAGGCACTTAAAGAGAGTAAAGCGGCGAAGCACAGTTTCGTAGAGATCTACGTACTTATTATCAAAATTAATTCTGTTTTTCTTTGACCTAGTGAATATATTTTTTTTTCTTCTTTTTTCTAGTTCTTTGTATTCAATAGAGATGTACTGTACTTTTTTGTTTTAATTTTTGTAAAAGGTGTATCTAACTTTTTTTTCTCACTTGATTTTTTTTTTTTCTCAAAAATATGTTATGCATGAAATTATTACCTGTTTTTTATGCCAAAAATATTATAAAGTAGTTTTCTTCAAAGCATTATTGAAATAATTAGCATAACACTAATTGATAAGAAGTATATTCTTAATGTGTAGGCATACATTGAATTTAATAAAACTAAACTAAAACTAAACCTTTTATTAGGGCTTTTTTTCTTGTGTTGTTGAGAAGTCTTTTATTTTCTCGAACTGTACCTATTCAAAATTGAAATACATTTTAATTAAGACTGGTCATTGGATAAGCGAGATTATTCAAATTTAAAGTGATGCTGAATCAAATTTAACATCTTGCAGTAATTTCCTTTTGATAGAATCTCCTGTTATTTTCTGTCCTCTACTACTATTGCTCGTGATTATTGGCCTATACTCATTGGGCAGACGTTTAAGTAACAAACTTTTAATTTTTTGAGATTTCGAAATCATTTGGCTTACATAATAACCTACGGATGAGAATTCAACGAATAACACAGAACACAATTTGGTAGAAACCCAATGCGTCTGTCTAATCCTGAGTCTTAGAAAAGGTTCTGCAGGGCTGTCCATTGCCCATACCATCTTCAAAGTTCTACCATCCCTTACATGGACACAATAGATTCTGATCAATAGCTAAGATCATCTTCCATCGAGCTATCTTGTCTTCAGCAACATCCAAGGCAACAGGCTCAATACATTTCGAGGCATCTTCCAGCTCTAATTGCGTCTTCATTCTCCATATACGAGCCCAAACGCAAAATAGTTGGACTACCTATGATAAAAAACAAAAATATGCTGATTCTTAAATTCCATCGGAAATAAAATCAATATTTTAGTATTTTTCTTAAGATATATTTATTTTGAATAGGAATAAGTAACAAAAACAAAATTACTTCAATTAAATAACGGTATAGAGCAATCTTACAAAATAAAATAACGATTTAAACATTTTTTTAAGTGCAAAATAGTTGGCCTATGGGTCTTAATTTTTATTTTACCATGGTGTTACGTCGCCTTTGGCCTTGATAACTGCTTCTATGCGTCGTGGCATTGTGTCAACTAATTTTTGACATTCTTCGTACCAAAAGACTCCCAAATATTTATGATTTTAGCTTTAAGGTCTTGAAGAGTCCGGCATGGTTCTTTTCGCAGTTTTTGATTGATTTTATGCCAGCCAGTTTCAATTGGTGAAAGATCAGGGCTGCTGGAAGGCCATTCCAGTAAAGGAATAGCTTCAGTAGATAACCACGCCATTGTAGACGTTGCAGTATGACAAGAAGCTCCATCCTGTTGGAAAATATAGTCTCCATCACTGGTTTGAAGTCGTGGTATTGATGGGAGAAGCTCATTTTCCAGAATATCCTGTACTTGGCAGCATTGACAATTCCATTTACAAAATGTAAATTGCCCAAACCCCGCCCCGACATGCATCCCCATATCATTAGAGATGCTGGAAACTTGACCGTTTTTTTAAGGCAATCTTTGTGAAAAACCTCTTGAATTTCTAATGACTCGTTTCCGTTCGTCGCCCACGCTAACTTCAAACCTGGACTCATCACTCCAAATAACGGACTTAAAGTCCAGTTTTTACGTTGTTTGGCCCACTCTAGCCGCTTTTTCTTTTGTTTAGGTGTTAAAAGTGGTTTTTCTTTGGCCTATGTTTTTAACGAATTAAAATTGCTCTAATTTAAATAAATCTAAAACAAACCTTATAAAATTTGTATCCAATTTTTTTCATGGTCCGTTTGCAAGTGTCGACTGAAACACTTTTTTTTTATTCTTTCCCTCCATTGAACAGTTATTGCAGCGGCCGTTTGACGTCGATTTTCTTTTATTATTTTTTTTAAAACTCGGCAATTTCGAGTTTTTGCAATTGGTGGGCGTCCCGTTTTTTAACCGATCTCCACATTTCCACTATTTTTGAACTTTGAGATAATGTTTCGAATTGATGAGCGCGGTAAATTCAATTGTTTTGCGATTTTATAGCTCAATAATCCCGTTTCGAAGGCTTTATTTATGGATTCCCTAAGGTCTCTTGATAATGCAACGCCACGCACCATGGTTGACATTAAACTATTGCTGGCTTGCATAAAACAGGAGATCAATAAACAACAAAACAAGTGCATGTCATTTTTTTAATAACGGTTAACTGAAAATCTATTTAAATCTTCATAGGCCAACTATTTTGCATCCCAAAGAGAGTAGTCCAACTATTATGCACTTTTTTTTTTTGAGAGAATGCAAACTGGAGCCATATGTGCTTTCTCGAATTTAGTTCTGTTTGGTCTAATTTACTTATTAAATGTAATTTATTACATCGACAAAAAAAAATTAAAAAAAAACTGCTTGGGGACCAGAAAATATAGGCACATAAAAAATGTTAATTTGTTAATTGATGAGTAGGCCAACTATTTTGCGTTTGGGTCGTAGACCAATTTTCAGAACCAGCCAACTTCACTAAATGATGGACTTCTAAATAATTTAAGTGCATGTATCGGGTTTTTCAATAAGAGCGCTACAAAAGTTTTTTTAAATAAAACAAAAACGGTTTCGGATATCAATGAAATTCTTTATTCCTATGAAAGAACGTTTGATGCCATTATGTATGGATCTCGATTTTTTTTGCATGGCCACCACGGGCACGCTTGCAGAAGTCCAGACGCTGAACCCAATTTTCGACGGTTTTCAAGCATAAATCGGCCGATACTGCTGCAATTTCACGTTCGATATTCGTACGAAGTTCATCAATCGTCCCTGGCTTGTTGCCACATATGATGGATCTAAATGTAACGTCTTGCATAAAGGAAGGTTGTCAGAGGAGTTTGAAATCCAAAGTGCGGTTAGGCAAGGCTGTATACTGTCACCAATACTGTTCCTGTTGGTTATAAGTGACGTATTGCATGCAGCTTTGTCAAATGGAAATGGAGGATTTCAGTGGAATTTAATTCACAACTCATGTTTCTAGCTCAAATTGAAAAGCCTGAAATGTCACCTCAAACATCTGGACAACGCAGACGACGCACAGTGGGGCAAAATGGCGAAAAGATGGCATTAAATCAACCAACAGGTCTAGAAACTTGAAATTTGGCACAAATACTACTGATACCAATGTTAATACATGGCCAAAGTTTCTAATGGCCACGCCCATTTCTAGGGTTACCACCCATACAAATTTCATTAGTTTACGAAACTACTCAAAAACGGCTCAAACAATTTAAATGAAACTCTGCGTGTATTGCATCCTTCGTGATTGTAATACAACTACATACAATGAAAAAAATTTAAAAAAAAATTATAGGGTTACCATTTCGGGATATTTTGTGTTACTAATTTTTGTTTGCAAAACTTAGTATCTTTTCTTCAATAGAAATAAATTCTTTGCTTTTCAGCTACATGTACACTTTTAAAAATTCAGTTTTAATAGGTCTACAATATCTATTTGAGCTTGGACTTGAATTTTTGTATATTATTTTAACATCAGAAACTAAGCGAAGTGGAAAAAGGCAAGTAAGAAAAACAGTCGATTCTACCTTGTTCAATTCATAAAAGACTTGCTTATTTGAATATAGTGACCAAAACTCCTATCAAAGTTCCATTTAGAGTACAAGCATACATTTATCAATTCTTAGTGAAGTGAATTAATCTCGTCTTTTTGGAGAATAATTAAGCCTTTAACTGTGAAGTTTAACAAACTTTGTAAACTTGTACTCACAGAAGTTTTCGAAACAATTATATATGTTCAGGATCGGGATAGCAATTTTTTTTAATACTACTGAACTATTTTATACGAAGGAAATAGTTAAGAAGCTTTTGATCTGATAATTTCATATTGAAATTTAGATAAGCCTGCTTCGAAAATAACGCAAAAGCTTCTTCACCATTCATCGAAGTAGGTTAAATGGACTCTCTTAAGGCTTTCCTACACTGTTTGACTTTTCTAGGACTTTGGGGTACTTCGTGAACAAGTTTTGCAGCTACCGACTGCCCATATGTTCTCAAACTAATTTCAGATGAAAGAAAGAAGAAAGAAAGAATGTATGTTATTTCAAAACTTACCCAAGTATTGAGTTTGCCTTACAATTTCTTCCTTTAAAAAATCCATCTGGATATTAAATCCTTGGCAACTTGACTTCTTCTTTATATTAAAAAGATCTTGCCTGGTTATTGGTAGTATTTTTGATTTTGTTGGACGTAAGAAATGTCAAAAATACAATAATATTGACGAAAAATATCTTTTTCTAGAAAGTGACGTCACCAACAAAAATGTACACAACACACAGGGGAGCAGATTGGAGCAAGAAAATTTTGCACATTCTGAAAGGAGAATGTACACTTAACAAAATGACATATAAAACTTATTGGCACCTTACGGCGAACACAACTAAACGTCTAAGGATTTCAGAAAAATGCAAAAAACAAGCAATTTTTTAACTTTTTATTTATATTCAACTACGAATTAAAATAAAAAGAATTTATTTTTTATTAAAAAAAAAAAATACAAAAATGCTCCTGAGCTTACTGATTCTATTGCAATTTAATTTAATTTGATACACGCAATAAATAATAATCTGTACACAATTTACTTAACCAACTCGAAATGACAAAAAGAGGTCTGCGATCGACTCAAAAATTGAACTTACTCTTCATTTGAGACGATCTGTAGAAGATTACGTGATTCAAATAAACTTTCTCTCTCTCATTTCTAATTCTCTATCATATTTGGAAGAGAAATAGAACGGTTATTTAAGACAAAGCTCAACTTCATAATTTGATTAAATGCCAGCTTTTTGGCGTTTTGCCCCATTGTGCGACGCACGTAAGCTTACTCTCTTACAGGATCATGGATCTCCATCAAATGACAACAAGGGTGGAGAGAGAAGCAGAAATCGTGGGGCTAAAGATCGATTCGGCAAAAACCAAAAGGATCAGCCTTGGAACTCCCTCATCATGGTAGATGGTAGATGATTTCCAATATCTTGGGAGTATTGTCTCTACGGGTAGAGGAACTGACTTGATGTAAACAGCCGAATAAGAAGAGCAAAGGCTGCGTTCGAAATGCTTTCCAAAATATGGAGAAACAACTCTTTTAGCTTAAAGACCAAGCTACGACTGTTCCGCTCCAATGTTAAATCCGTGCTGCTTTATTGTTGCAGCACTTGGAAAGCCACAGACACTGTCACAAGAAAGCTGCAAGCGTTTGTTAATAGATGTCTTCGAAACATCTTTAGGATTTTCTGTTCCAACCGTATCTTCATGCGAGAACAGATCACGAACCCATAGAATCTATTATACGAAGACGAAAATGGCAGTGGATTGGCCAAAAGGTGATGGGTCATGGGTGCGTTGTGAGTCAAGAGATGCAGTGGAACTCACATAAGAGGGCAGACAAGTGGTCCGGCCTAGAAGTACTTGACGAAGAACGGTCGAGCAGGAATCAGAACAACTGGGGAACAGTTGGAGAGAGATAAAATTCATTTCCAGAAATTGCACACGATGGCGCGTAGGAGTAGCGGAGATCCTATGTCCCGTAAGGGAAACATCACGGACGTAATAGCTCCGAGGACCTAAGTAAGAAAGTAATCTAAATCTAAAAAAAATCAATTTTTTGTTTTTGTTTTAATGAAGGTTTAGTAGCTTTTTCTTCCAAACGTTTGATTGCATTGTCGTTTACTGTATTTCAAATATTATAATTAATTTTAAGTAGTAAGTTAGATGTGTACCATAAATTTGGAAATTATGCAATATAGTTTAGGAAAAAATAAAGTATGTAAACATTTTGTAACAATAAAATATAAATATAAATTAGAATTAGAATAACGTTTTCCAGGTCAGCTAGTAGTAGCGAAAACCAAATTTAATGATGACAACCCAAAATGCACTTACATTGTAATAATTAATGGCTGTTTTCAAATGTTTTCAATGGCAATTCACCCCTTTCACAGTTCAAAATTACCTACCATTTAAGTCAAGAATCGATAAAAAATAATTCTATTATTGCCACAAATACATATATTTTATTCCCAGAAATTCAAAATTGTTACATAATTCACTACCGACGATGATATTCCCATTTAAATTCATTCAACTTAAATCATAATAATAGGAAAAGCAGACCCAAGCTAAATAAAAAAAAAACCTAAAATGATAGAAACCCAAACTAAACCCAAACCGATGAAAAATTGTTTTAGAACCGTCAGGAGCCGAAAAATAAATGGGTAGCCTTAGCTAGCAGCAACAAAAAATAAGAAAAAAAAAACCAGAATATGCAAAGGATCATCACAAGGATATAATCGAATAAAACAAGCTCAACTGACAAATTTGATTATGGCGACATTGATGCCATTATCTTCTCTATCTCCATGTCCTCGACATTCTCTCTCATCTCATTTCTCTTATCTCCATATCCGTCTACTTTGATGCTTCTATCTGCATACCCTACCTACTTTATGAGCGTCTACCCTTTGGCCCAGCCAGGCAACCAACCCACCCTCCGCCTCCAGTCTCCAGTAGTCGTTGTTCATTGCTCTATCTGTATTTATTAGAACTACTATATTTATGGTGGTGTACAATGTATAGAGCGGGAGAGCGATAGTGAGAGAGAGAGAGAGTTGAAGGATGAAGTTTTTACCATGAATATTATTTATTATATCGGTGTTGGGGTTCTGTGAGTTAAGCTCCCCATCACTTAGAATGACAGATGGGACCGAATAATGGGGTGGCATTTAATAGCCTTACATAAGTAGATACTGCAACAGAGCAAACGGAACAGAGAAGCGACTCCTCTCCTCCTCTGTGTCTCTGTATGTTGCACAAGGGATGATGAGAAATAACCAAAAGAGAATGCACCATGTTATTTATAAATTGTTTTACGACAGAGCCTTGACATTAATTTATTTGCACTACTCGAAACGAAGGGACTAATGATTATTTTGAGGTCGATGTGCGACACTGCTTCCGCAACTTTTGATGCGGTTGTTTTGTTATGTTGAGTTGAGTTGAGACAGAGCAGAAGACTTCAGGGCTTCAGGGCTCTATGTGGCTAAATTGCTAATGAAATGTATATTGAAGATGATTCTTCCAAGAGATAAAAGAATATTTTAACATTAGCGGAAGGCAAAATGGGAATTATTTTCACAGACGCAATGTAATTTAGACTCGTCGTTGGAGCTATAGCCTCGCTGTTGTTTTCGGTAACTTTATAATATAGAAAAAATATTATTTTCAGGATTTCAAATTACGCGAGTTTGAATTGCCTCCAGCCATGTAGGTATTTGTATTTTTTTGGAGTATCACATATCTCATAAAATTGTATATTATGGTATAATAGTCAGTATTCTTAAAATTTATCCTTAAAGTGTATATACTGTGTATGTTGAAAAATGGAAACAAGGCATGAAATTAATACTCCACCACACGTCAAACAATACCCCAATAAAGTTTATAACAATTCTAAGCCCGCAAGATTAAATTCGTGCCAAAATGAACTGACACCAAACGAAATCGATATTATTGCGATTTCTATAGAAACCTCACGCTTTAGTTACAAATTGTTCTGAGGTGCGAACAAGGATAATTTACAGCTTTATTTGTATGGAAGGTAACCAAATTGATTTAAAAAAAAAAAAAAAAAAAAAAAAAATTGAAGTAATGATGGGAATCTCCCAGAATACAATTTTATGAAAAATTAAAAAATCTAGGTATTTTGTATAACAGCTTTTTAAACTGGAATGATCACATTAATTAACTTGTATCCAAAATTATTATTCATTATCTCTTACCAGAAACTACGTCACTACGCAAACTAAGTTAAAATTAGTAAAAACCTTAATTGTACCCCTTATATCTTATGGCTACTTACTTAAAACTACACAAATTATTCTTTTATTGAAACCCATTACACTTCAGAGCAAAAAATCATTTTTTTTTTTAATTTTACCTGTTTTAGATTTTCTCAAGTATCATAAAATGTATGGGTTTTTGTGTGCACTTGTTAACGAGTTTTTTTTTATATTGGTTTGTTCATCAGGTAAAAATAAGAAAATTTTATGTTTATTACGCATTTTTTGATAAAAATTGACCCCAAAGTCAAAATTTAGCTCGGGCAGAAAAATTAAAATTGAATATCTGGCAACCCTAAAAACATATCAGCTCAATTTATTATTAAGGTTATTATTTTTCCTAAAAAAGATCTAAAATGAGGTCGCTACCACAAGTACTGACAGAGAAATTGACCTTAACATGGGTCCGGGAACACCAAAGTTAGCCTTTTTTTTAAATCGTCAAAAAGTGACGTCAAAGTTAAAAATCTAACTTTACTGCAGAACATTTTTTTTTCTTAGAATATGACCAAGAATCACATCCCAAAGAAAGGTACACGAATTACCGGACACCCTGTAAAGTTGATTTTAATACTGAAATAGCTGATATAGTTAGTTTAAAAACAAACACCAACTGACAATAAAATAGTTAAAAATAACTATTTTGTTTAGTAATATTAACAATTAAGCAGTTGATTCTACGAGAATTATTAATTGACAATGAAAATAGTCATAAATAACTTTTTTTTAATTATTTTGAATAGTGGTCCCGGTTTTAACTACGAAAATAGTTAAAAAAAGGTTGAAAATAGCTATCTTCTTCTCTGAGTGTACATTAGGATACTCCTCATCTGAGAAATAGTCACGTCACCTAAGGAGACACTTCTTCAGCGACTTGGAAGAGCTCTTTGATATTGCAATCATATTGAACTTTATTAACGATACCAAATGGCTTGAAAATTCCGAAACTCCGAAAATCGCATTCAACCACAGCCAACAAAAAATAAAATGCATGACTGGATCGCACGAACTTGCTCTTATGTAAAAGTAGGTACATTGGAATTTAAAATACATTTTATAAATATAAAACATGGATTTAATGAAATAAAAATGTCCAAATGCATGGAATTGCCGTCTTATTTACGGAAAAGTATGAGTTTACGAAAATAAAGTTTAAAAATCGTTTTATTAAAGTAATTTTTTATATAACAAATTTCTTTCAATTTTTTCTAGAACAAAATTTGGGATGCCAATTTTAAGTGCTTAGTAATATAAATTTTAGGAAATAATTTCAAAAAATAATCGTTCACACGTTTTCCAGATATTGATTTTTCAAAAAAAAACATTCCAATTTTTTTTAATATACAATATTATTTTAAACATAATGAGGTGCAAATTTTTGGTTAAAATCGTTAGTGCCGTTAATGGGAAAGTCGAAAATCAAAAAAACGGTTCTATGACAGGTACCATTAATAAAATTTTGCCCCAAAATTTTGTTTACCAAAATGTAGTTCATATCTAACTCAATTTTGTTTATTAATATCGTTAGAGCTGTTTTCGAAATAAATAAGATTTTGCAATAGATACGGGTGTGTGGGGGGTATCGTAAATTTTGTAGCTAAGAAAAACTTTAAATTTCCCCTCTAGGGAATCACCGAAGACCCTTTACTACCGGGATTGAAGAACATAGGTCTAGTGGTTGGCTTAGGATGTAGGGAGAGGGAGAGGTAAAGACATACAGACACACTGAAACATGTTTTTTGTGTACTAAGTTTTCCTTAAAATTTTTATAAAAAAAGTTGATATGCCAATTGCTAGTATTCAATAAAATACATTTTAAAACGTAATTTAAAAATTTATTTGTGTATCCGTTTTCAAAATATTGAATTTAAAAAAAAAATGTATTATTCTTTTAAAAATCCAAAAACTATTTTTGGATAAAATTTTATGATTATATTTTTGAAAATGCAAAGGAGCTCCTGCTTAAAAATTTTAGTTAAAATCGTTATAGCCGTTGATGAAAAAATCGAAATTCAAAAAAACCGTTCTACACTGAAAATAAATTTGTTTTGTTGACCTTTAACAAAACAATTTTATCGTTTTGATAAAATTTTTGTCAATACAAAAGAATGATTTTGTTGATTTTACAAAATTTTTATAATCCAGCATGATTTTTTGTCAGTTTAACAAAATATGCACTACAAATAATATTGTCAGTTTAACAAACCAAGTTTTGTTAATATAACAAAATAAAACAGAGATTTTTGTCACACGACAAACTTTTTTGTGATGTTAACAAAATGTTTGTTGTATCTACAAAAAATCTGTTTTGTAAATGTTTTGTCAATATCACAAAGTTTTTGTTAATTTTTGTTTGTCAATTTAACAAAAAATGTAAACATTTTTGTTAATATGACAAATATTTTGTTTTGGGGTTGAATTATTTTGTAATATTGATAAAATAATATTATCAGATAGATAAAACTATTTTGTAAGGAAACCAAAAAATTTCTTTTGTGTATTATATAGTTCACACTTGGTTTTTGTTAAAAAATCGATGTAAGATTAACTGAACTTAACAAAAATTGCGTATTGTCCATACGCCCTCACAGATGGTTGCATGTGAGATCGTAGGGACGAAACGCCAAAATTTTGTGGACTTTAATCCCAAAAAAAAAATATTTTGACAAAATTAATTTTGTTTTTTGTGTATTCAACAAAAGAAATTTGTAAAATTGACAAAATTTTTGTTGAATTGACAAAATATTTTGTTAATTTAACAAAATATAACAAGAAATTTTTGTTAATTTAATAAAATATTTTGTTAATGTAACAAAACAATTTTGTTAATTTAACAAAACAATTTTGTTAATTTAACAAAACATTTTTGTTAATTTAACATGATTACGATGATAATAAAAAAAACATTAACACTAACAAAAAAATTCTTAATACAACAAAAAAATTGTTAATATGACAAATTAATTTTGTAAATTCTACGAAATTTTGTCATATTGACAAAATATTTTTGTTATTTCAACAAATTTATCTGTTAGGATAACAAAATAATTTTGTGGATACAACAAAATATTTTTTTTCACCTCAACAAAATTCTATAATTTTTGTCAATTTGATAAAACTTTTTGTTGGACGTATATTGACAAAATTTTGTCAAATCAACCTTGATTTTATCATATCATTTTTTACCAGTTGTTTCGTCTTTCGTCTTTTTGACATATTGGGTAAGAGGTGAAGATATGATAGGCGAGTGAAAATATTTAGTTTTAACTATCAATGGAAGGTATACAAATCGAGGTATCAATCTATTGACACCATTATATTATACGCGCATAAAGGGGTTAAGAATAACCTTATTATAATATTAAACACAGTGCGAGCAATTAGGAAAGTAGGATAGTATGAGCAAGGAGATACCGATGCACATTGGGTTTGAATGTCTGCACATTGCAATGATTGGAAAATATTGAGCCATGTAAAGCATTCCACATTCGTGTAGTGCGGCTAAAAAAGGAATCTCTGTACTTGACAGTACGTCCGAAATTGGATTCAAACTGATGAGCATTCCTAGAAGTACGCGTATTACGGCTAAATTGTTTGAGGGGAGGAATGCAACTGGCTATTTTACTGGAGCACTGTTTATGAAAATAGCGATAAAATAATGATAGACATGAAACATTGCGGCGCAGTGCTGTTCGAGAGATTCAAATATTTCAGTAAGACAACGGTTTAGAGCTCTGTTTTGAATTCTGTTCAAGATACTCAAGTGCGTTTTTGGAGCACCTGCCCAGATATGGGGTTTGTACTCGAGCTTCAGAAGAATACAAGCTCAAGATAAGAATTTAATGAGCTTATCATACGCTGCCGTTGAAAGGCTACATCCGAAGGACAAAGATGTGAATCTAAAAACAAATATGAAAAGCTGAGGGTATGTACTGTCGTCAGCGAAACAATTTAGTGGATTAGAAGATTCAGACAAAAGTTCATTTATGAACATAAGGAAAACTGTGGAGACAAAACGGAGCTCTATGACACACCAGCATTTATTTTGTGGATATCAGATTTGAACCGCCTAAAAGTTTCTAATCTAGACACGATGTAATAATTACGCAACATGCCCAATGTAAACAGGGCCTTTAATGAAATCTGCCGTAAGGTAAGTTGCTTCACGGAACATGTAACCGCAACGGACTACACGGAACGTATACATTAGACCCACGTTCTTAGCCTACTATCGCCCGGCATAGATTCTTATCTATCAATATTAAATTACTTCGTCATTTGCCAATTCCTATTTCTATTTTGAAAAAGGTGTAGATACTAGGTATCTTCTTTTAATTTTCTTTTTTCAAAATGCCAAATTTAGTAGAAAATTTTGAAATTTTGAAAAAAAAAACTTTCAACATCTTTCTTCTAAGGATTTCTACTTTCAGAATTAGAGAGGTGAGTTTCAGTTTTTATCACTTATATCGCTAACAGTTTCTACTTGAAGTATAGTTAAAACTGAAAAAAGGAAACCTTTGCCGAACTTGAACTCTGAATAGATACATATCTGCAAAATAAAAATGTTTTGAATAAAAGCAAAAATAAATTGGCGGGAATATTAAATCGCTCTATTGCAAAAGTTACGTATACTCTACCCTTTGCCACCGCCCACTTCCAGCTGAAAAACCATATTTAATGAAATACCTCATTCTATAAAACAACTGCCAACAGTACTAGCACAGTTTCTAGTGCATTTCCAATTACCATTAGAATTTTTACGATACATAATTTTATTTTAATAAAAAAAATCATAAAAATCCCACAAACCCTTTGGCTAGCTTAAATTTTTTTAAATCTTCTCTAATACACTCTCCCACCTTCCAAATAAATAACTAAACTTTGTGCAACGAAAATAAATTCCAAAATCATCATCATCCTTAGAAAATCATAAAAACAAGAACAACATAGGAAAATAAGGAAAATCGCGAGTAGCATTAAACCGAACGAACATGTTCAATTGCTGCATTTGCTGTCCAGGAAGTCCGGATGTTCAGAAAATAAAAAAATTCTATATAAAAATTCTTAACAAATAATAAAAAAAAAAAAAACTTATTATAGTTTCAAACTTTCCAATTTGAGGGCAAAACAGGAACAAAAGACGAGAAAAAACTAAAATAAGGTGAAAAAAGAATTTCAAAAAGAACATTTCTAACAAGGATAACACAAGGAAAAGAATATAATTTTGCGGTCGTACGTGATTCCATTAATTCTGAAGCAAAATCAAGTGATTTTCCAAGCAATTCCCTCGGCGGACAAACGAACGAAGCGAACTAACCCGCAACCGCGCGCACCGCACAGTACCTTCCATGTACAAAGTCACACTCTCGACTTTCTTCCTTTATTTTTGTATCCTTGTTTTCTTATTTTGTGTGAAATCATCGTCATCGCCAACCAACATCGCTGCAGAGCAGAAGAACCAGCAACCAGAATGACGGAACGACCGAGGATATGGATGGCGATGTCGACCGACGGTAACACGGAGAATACCTTTGAGAGCTTACCCACTCCGACCCAATGAAATATCCAAAGAAATACGCTCTTCCATGCGGCGGCGGCGTGTTCCGTGGAGGGAAAGTTGTTCTCCATGTTTTTTTTGTTAATTACCTTTGGGAAGGATTCGGATGTACACTACGGGTGTACCAAAAGTTTAGCCCCTTCTGAATGTTGAATGGCATGTGGTTACACTCAAGGTGTATATCCTAATTAGTCCTGTTTTCGTTTTCATCTGAAAACTATTAAAAAAAAAGATATCCATGGAGGGAAAACAAGACAAAGCAAACCATACATATCTGCAGTAGAAACAAAGCCTTTTATTTGCGCGAAATAAGGAAAACAAAAAGGACGAAGGTGCACGCAAAGTTGGTCGTTTTGCGAGTCCTGGTTCTGGGGGGGGCTTATTGTAAAAGTTTTTGTGAAATCGTGGTCCGCTGAAAACGTTTAAATTGTAATTTCCACACCTCTAATACTGACACAACTGATTCCCAAGTCGATACGTGTTTGTTGCATGTGAGCTGCCGCCGAAGTTGCCGTACCCAAAACAAACAGCAGACGGGCGGCTTTAAAAGTCCCGACTCGTTATAGTGGTGGTGGATTTTTAATCTTTTAGTATCGCGCGGGGTTCAAGAATCCTCCAAGGGGACCAAATCGAATGACTTTGCAAGCAGCGGATGACGATGACGAAGTCACATATATTTTCTTTTCTTCTTATTTCTGCAAACTCACTCATTCCATCAGAGAAAGGTAGACAGGTGGTGTTTCTAACACCTCCAAAGCAATATTTAAAGGAGGATTGAAACTTTCTGTTGAAAACTTCAATTACTGCTGCAGAGGGCAGGAGGTATGGCTGGCGGGGAACAACGATGACGGGCACAACCGGGGATACTGGCTTTGTCGAATGGATTCCAAACTTTCTCATTGTATTCGAAGCCGGATTGCAATATAGTCTTATGAGAGCATGAAGGGAAGCGTAATAGTTTTATGTTTCAAAATACACTCAACAAATTTAACTCTCCCTGACTTTTTTTGACGAACTAAAAGGTGTTTGTTTTAGTCGAGTCAATAGTTAGAAAATATTTCTTAAAATTTTTTTAATACGATGCTTGAAGATTGTGCTAAGCAAATTTCTAGGAATCTCAAAACTCAAAGTTTCGAAACTTTTTTTATGACATTTTAAAGAGAATACTATGTCTTGTGCTTTAAGCAGCTCATTTCACTTGAATAATATTGTTTTCTGTTTGTAAAAAAGAGAAATGTTTCAGAAAATTGGTCGACAAGGAAACGCAGTTAACAGGGTGTAATATCTAATCTAGTCAGAAATATTGAACCAAACCTGAATGCATTAATTCTTAATAAAATATTTACGAGTATTGGGCACTATTCGTGTTAAGCGTTTACAATAAAATCTTATCGGTCATTATTACAGCTTTGAACCAATCCAAATTTAGTGTATCTTACTGTCAAAGATCTACTCATCCACACACTGTGAAGCCTTCCAGATCCACCGAGGCTCCAATCAGACAAGGAACAGTGATAAAACGAAAAACATAGTGGAAAATTAGTATTCCAAATTATCCATGACACCCATTATCATAGAAGACGCAAGGCAGAGAAGAGAATCTCTGGACACTCATGCTCACAGTCGGGTTGAAGCAGAGATGTGAGCAAAACAAAATATTAAACTCTGCTAAAACAATTTCGATCACCGCCTTACCTCATGTTCGTGGCTTTTGAGAATGCCATTGACCGAGTTAATGGATTTGGAGATGAATTCTTGACAGAGGAATTCCTCTAAGAATTGTTGCTTTTATGAGAGTCTTACAACAACGTAAAGTAAAAGTAAAGCTATCCGACCCTTTCGAAGTGCGACAGCGTGTGGCACAAGGTGATGTTCTATCGCCAATTCTTTTTCTAGTCGTTGAAAACTAAATTGACGGCCAGCGTTGGTACAGCAGAGTGGCAGGGCATTCAATGGAGACCGTTTGATAGGTTTAGTCATTAAGATTATGTGTCCTGGCAAATAATAACATGAGTGCGCCGAACGGGAGTGTCGAAAATGCCAGGTGAAAGAGTCCATCGGTCTAAGAATAAATAGCAAAAAGACAAAAATAATGCTCACAGGCCGCTCCACACATTAGCGTATTGTTTTACAGGAGACAAAGAGATCGAGCAGTTTACTTACCTTGAAACTATTATTTTCGAAAATGGTGGTATAGATCTGGACGTTAAAAGTAGAATAAATATCGTTTAGGTTGCCTTTTGTGCTTTGTCACAAATTTGGAATTCCAGTAAAATCTTCTCACTCTCCAAGAGAGTGACTTCGAATCTAATGTTAAATCTTTGCTATGCCTGTGAAATCTAGAAAATTTCGGCTATCATCTAGTGGAAAATGCAGGCTTTTGTGAATAGCTGTCTTCATCACATCCTAAAGATATGCTGGCCACAAACTGTTTCTAATCAGGAATTGTGGCAAACGACAAGTCAGGATCGGCTGGACTTCGACATAAGAAAGTGAAAATGGTAATGGATTGGTCACACACTGAGGTGAAGACCAAGCTGTTATAGATTTATTCAGTTCCTTTTTTTGTCAGAAAACTTCTTCGAAAGTTTATAAATAACTGTTTTGAAAGATATTATAAAACCCTTCAGCCATCCAAATTCTGCCTGCCAGCAATGGGGTCCTGCTACAGCTAAAAAGTCAGAAGTCTCAAAAATCTACTCGAAGTTAACGACTAACCCCAATGGACTGCAAACTCTGATCCGTTTTAAAGGTACAAATCCGTTCTTGTCTACATCAAAATATTTAGTTATTCAAGCGAGTCCTTATCCGTATAATGAATGAGGAACCTGCTAGTATCGATGATGACCAAGGTCTGTCCGGGAATTCCTTAAGGCAAATAGGCGTTATTCATGTGCTGTCTTCTATGAATTGAAGCCATTGAGTTGCTCGAAGTATAAATGTTTCTTGTGCATATTATGCTCGTTACATATGACACTAATTTAATTTTGTATAAAGTTTTATGACTAGACTAGGTATATTTAGATGATTATTGGTTTCTCGTAGATACGAAAAAATCTAGTGCTTAATCATGACATGACATTACGATGCTAGGGAAAAAAGTAGGTCTCTCAATTCTGTCAGAGTTTATTTGTCTGTTGACAGTCCAAGCGGCTCGGCCAATTTGGTTGAAACTTTGTAGATAGCATTTTTAAATCCAGCTTTTAAATTTAAATTAATATCTTATACACAAGTATTCGAAAAAAAATTCAGATTTTTTTTTTTTGAAAAATCAATATCTTCAAAACATGTGAACGATTATTTTTTGAAATTATTTTCGAAAATCTATATTACTAAATACTTTAAATTGGCATCACAAATTTTTCTCTTTAAAATTTAAAAGAAATTTCATACAAATATTTTTTCGAATATTTTTTATACAATATTATTTTAAACTTAAGGGGACTCCTGCTGAAAATTTTTGGTTAAAATCCTTAGAGCCGTTAATGAGAAAGTCGAAAATCAAAAAAGCGGTTCTATGATAGGTACCGTTAATAACATTTTGCCCCAAAATTTTTTTGACCAAAATGTAGTCCATGTCCATTATATTACACCTAATTTTTACTTGCGACTTATAGGTACTATAAGGAAAGTTATGCATTCAGAAAAAAAATCGAACTCGAGATTTTGATCAAAATTGACATTACGATGATAGCGAAGACCAAAAAAGTGGGCCTCGCAATTATGTCTGTCTGTCTGTCGGTTCGACTACAGCCTAAACGGCTCGGCCGATTTTCTTCAAACTTGGTAGATATGGGTTTTAATTTTTTCCCCCACACGTTTTTTTCTTTTTTTTTAAGACCAAAAATAACGGTACCTGCCATACGATTTTTTTTTCGAAATTTTATAAATATTTTTTTTTCTCAAAAACTGTCCCACAGAATTTAAAAAAAAAAAATTGAAAAATTTCATTTAGTTAAAACTAGGTAATGGTTGAAAAAAATTTTCCAAAAAATTGTTATTTTTGTTAGCCCCCCTGGGTCCATTTTTTTTGTTTTTGATTTTCTAGAAAACGATACAGCCGCTTTTGATCAGTTTTTTTAATGGTAAAGCTCTTCCACAGTTTAAATATTATTACATATTCAAATTTTCAATTTTTTATTTTTTGGATTTTTAAAAAAACATACATTTTTTTTTTTGGAAACCCAATATTTCGAAAACCCCAAGACCGATTTTTTTCAAACTTGTTAAATAAAAGCTTTCTAACATAATCTATAAGATTTGAGAAAAAATTTCGTTTTATCTAAAACTAAAGGAACCTTCCATACAAATTTTAAAAAATGGTTTTCGAAAATCGTATTTTTCTCGAAAACGGTTCCGAGAATTTCGCTAAAATTTTTTTTCTTTTGATTCATTTTAACCATCTATAATTTAATAAAAAAATATAGAAATCTAGATATTACTGACTGTACCTATCATAGAACGATTTTTTCGAATTTTGAATTTCTCATTATCGGCATAACGGATTTTAATGTAAATTTTTATAAAGAAGCTCCTTAAGTTTAAAAAAAATTGCATTTCAAAACTTAAAAAAAAAATATTTTTTTCAATTTTTAGAAAAAAAAAAGTCATTTTTTTTGGAAAATTCAATATATCAAAAACGGCTTAATAATTTTTTTGGAAATTAGACACTTATTCGAACAATAATAAAAACTTAAGATTGGCTACCAAAATTGTTTCTTAAAAATGTTTTAAGAATTTTGTACTTAAAAACTTATTTTTTTAAGGAACCACTACAACGACTTATAAGTTTTGTTCTTGCATAAATTTATATTTGCATAGCATTCTGTTTTTAACTCTTATTACTAAAAGAATTTAAAAAAATTCATTTTGTCCTTATGAACAGTTTTCTTTAATAACATCCGTTAATAACATCCTAGTCTATCACATAGGAGCAAGTTCGTGCCACCCAGTCGTGCATTTTATTTATTTTTAAGGCTAAAATATCTAAACGAAGTCAAAAATCATGGAAGAAATATAGAGCTTGTGTACCTCGCAAGAAAAAATCGTATCCACGTTCTATCCATCCATCCACATTCGAGCCATAAGATACCGTTATTTTTAGGTAAAACTAAATTTTTTTCTTAAATCTTGTAGATTAGGTATATTAAGAAACTTTAATTTGTCAAGTTTGAAAACAATCGAGCATGTGGTTTTCGAAAAATTGAGTTTCCAAAAAAAATTTTGAAATTTTTTTAAAAATCCAAAAAATACAAAATTGGGGGAGCTTTGAGCTTTAGCATAAAAAAACTGATTTAAATTGGTTGTACTGTTTTCGAGAAAATCAAAAACCAAAAAAATGGTTCCAAGTGGGGTAACAAAAATAAAAATTTTTTTGGAAATTTTTTTTCAACCATTACCTAGCTTCAACTAAATAAAATTTTATGATATTTTTTTAAATTCTGTGGGACAGTTTAAAAAAAAAAAAAAATATTTATAAAATTCCTAAAAAAATTCGTATGGTTGGTACCGTTATTTTTGGTCTTAAAAAAAAACGTGTGGGGGCGAAAATTAAAAATGATATCTACCAAGTTTAGGGAAAATCGGCCGAGATGTTTAGGCTGCAGTCGAACAGACAGACAGACAGAATTGCGAGACCCACTTTTTTGGTCTTCGCTATCATCGTAATGCCATCAACTTTGCTCAGAATCTCGAGTTCGATTTTTTTAACGAATGGATAACTTGCCTTATAGTACCTATAAGTCGCAAGTAAGAATATTAGTTGTGCTATTTTAAGCATGGACTACAAGTTGGTCAAAAAAAATTTAAGAATAAATGTTATCAACGTTACCTGTCATATAACCTCTTTATTTTTACTTTCGACTTTCTCATAAACGACTCTACATATAGAGGAGCTTTTAAACTCTCTGTTTTGAATTAGAAATAATAAAGCATAGAAAATTTTCGAAAAAATATTTTTGGAATTTTTTTTTAAATAAAAAAAGTTCAACATTTCTTTTTTTTTCAAAAATCAATTCATATCTTGAAAACGAGTGAGCTATTAGTTTTTGAAATTATTTCCTAAAATATATATAATTTATTGTTGAAAATTGACAGCTCAAATATTAAAGAAATTGCTCATATATAACAAATTAATTTAAAAATAAAACACATTTTTAAAATTTTTTCTTGCATAAATAAAAACCGAAATTTGTTGTTTTTTTTCCTAAAGTACTTGTACTTGTAAATTCAAACAAGTATGTAGTCATTTTACTCTTATAAAATGTCATCATAATTTTGCCTTTGTAAGTGGCCTTCTAATAATTTAAGTTAAGTTAAGTTTATTTTTCGAAAGAGTAACCAATTTATGAACTAAGAACAAACACAGCATGGCTTAAGCCCCATTTTTCTTGCGTTTCTTATTAAATTGGAAATCAATTTCATCAAATTATTTCTTTTTTTTTCAGGTAAGAAATGATAAGTATGGCTTTTCCCCCGCATCTATACAGGTAAGATTTGACATAAATCTGCAAAAAGGTTGTTAACTTGATAGAATTGATTTTTTTTCAGTCTTTTAAATAAATGTGTATAGTTTAGCAAAATGGAAAACATTTTTTAACTAATAAATACTATAAAGTCATGATTATTCAATACACATAACTATACGGCGTACGATCTTTAAGTATTTATTGATTATAAGATCGTTAGTTAAAGCATTAAAAAGTATTTTAAAACCTTGCTCCAAACGCCTAGATGGCGCAAACATAATTATTTTTTAACATCCAATTTTTCAATAACTCTGGTGCATAAATCGGACTCAATTTGACGAAATACATTGATTATGTTCGGTTTGAGAGCAGTGCAGTGGTAGTTTGTAGTTAATCGGCATAGACCTGTGACTTAAGAAAACATCACACGAAGAAGTCTTTCGAAGTCAAATCGCACAACCTCGCACATCGAATCCTCGTGAGATAACCATGTACGGAAATCGCTCATTCAAAATGTCTATTGTGGCACGGCCTGTGTGGCATATAACCAAAATCCACAAAAAAAAAAACAGTGACATTTTCTAGATGCATGTAATTTTGCGGATCTCGTGTGGATTGTGAATATCCCAAATTCGACCATTTTCCGTTGACAAACCCACTCATCCAGATATGGGCTTCGTTGATGAAAATGATTGTTCTACCGAATTGGGTCAACTTACATAATGCACGTGAACCCACCAGTTAACAAACACACTAGTGCTGTGCCAATCGTTCATTTTGAAAGATCGAATCAATCATTGATTGATTGGTTCAAGAATTCAATTTGTTCAATCAATCGTTCATTCAATCAAAATAATTTTTTGTTCAGCTGTTTCATTTCGAACGAAATAAAGACCGACAGGAAAGCTTTTTAATCGTTCATTCAACGAAAATATTTTTTCCAATAGTTTCGTTCTGACCGAGACCGAAACAGTGTGCAAATGAACGAAAATTTGGGTTTTTTCCACTTTGTTCACACCATCTTCTATTGTATAATAAAATGAAGAATTTAAATTCTGTTTCATTTCAATTCCTATTTGGTATTTGGAAATGATTGAGAACAAGATGAATGAACGAAACATGACTTTTTTTCGTTCGTTTCGTTCACTTTATGTTCATCGGTTACAGTGGCAAGAGATTGACATTAGGATTGTTTGATTTGGTCTACTATGATTGCAAACAGTCAATCTTTTTGGTGAACTGGTCAGAAAGACCGAACAAATCGCGATTGACACAGCTCTAAGACACACGTCGTTGTCTGTGGTCGTTAACTCTAAGCTTCTCGGTCATTTGAGTTTGTACGGGTGTAACCCAAGTCATGTTGCAAGATTCGCCAAGTTGTACGAGGCGCGGATTTGACAGCCTCAGATTCTCCTTTACACTCTCGCGGGCAGTGGCGATATTTTTGACAAGTCTTGCGTTTTGTTAGAGTTCATTGTTGACAGAACTGATCGACTCGAATGTATCCACCATGTTACGAATAGTCCTCTTGGAAGGACCATTATGGCGACCGTAAAATTGGCGAAGTACGCGAAATGTTGCTCAAATTGAACAGAAGACATGAAGAGTAAATGTTGATTTGGAAAAAGAGACTTAATAAATTAAAGATGATTCAACAGATGTAGCTTTTACAATATGGCCGGAATCATTTGTCGAAATTCGCAAATTCTATTGGAAAACCCTTCAGATGGAACGATATGGTCAACATTTATGACTGTCTGGATTTGGTAGTCCTGTTTTAGTCCTACTAGAGAAATGTCCGCCTTAACCTAAGATAATATTTCTTCTCCTAGATGTCTCTAACTTTTCGGATCAGATATAGAAGAAAACCTATTTGTTTTTAAGAAATTAGTAGATCTTAACCGAATATAATAAGGGGCCAATTTTTTTCTTTCACAGATTTGCTTCATTTGATGTATCATGCGAACGCTGTGTCATCTTAAAACCGGCATTTCCTAAAACTTACTTTAAATTTACTCTTTTAAAATTTGTATCGATTTATCTTGCAAAATGTAAGACAGTTAGTTCATTTTTTTTTCTCTTGTATCGTTGATTTTCTTCAACGTGTCTTTGGTAATCAGAAAAAATCTAAATATGCATAAATACTTGAAGTGGTTTCACCGGAGATAGCCATCCTCTAACAAGGACAACACACAAGCATTATTGCCACCAGAAGGTGAAGCAGCATGAGTTTGGAAAATCTATGTGTTGTAAAAACAAGATCTACTTCTATAGGTGTTAGCAGCCTTATGATACGCTTCTTACTTGGTAACACCACCATCGCATCGTTTGAAAAAAAAATCAACAGCATCCCTGCTTTCCTGCATCCCAAGTATCAGCCCACTTTTATCAAAATATAAAAACGCTCGCGCGAGCACATTCATAGAGCCTTAGCTTTAAGAATTCCTCGTAAATGCTCCTCGGCTGCACCTGAACGTATAGTAAATTTCCATTGCATTTCCCATTGTGTAACCCCTTCCCCTTCCCATTGGCTGTGTGTTGTGTGTTATCCATTATATTGAAGGTGCTGTTCTTCCTCAACCCAATACCCTGCGTTCCATTTCCGTTGGCAGTGTTCAAACTCTTGTTTATAATTTCCAAGCTCACAAATGAGAAAAAAAAAATGTAAAGCGTTGGCGTTTGGCTGGCATGAAGGTTGAGTTTATATCACAACAACCTACAGCTTGCGTCGTCGGTCGGTGGTCGGTGTTGTCGAGCGCGGGTGTGGGTGTGGGTGGATGCAACGAATGTTGCAACATTTATGCTGGAGAAAAATTAATAAAACTATAGCAGACGTTAGGGAAAAATCTTGCGAAAATGTACAACGAGGGATAATGGGATATTAAAAGAATGCCAGACGTTGAAAATTATCGGATTTGTTAGAACTTCTTTCGCAGTTGCAAACTGAAAACAATACTTAAACACCATAGCATAGGTATACCGAAACAATGGAAGAAAAGATTAAGATGAAGTTTGTGCTGGTTTGCTTTTCTTCTTGTATTACGATATAGCGATAGCGATAACGATAGTCCTAGAATGCAGGATCCCGATGGCAGGGATAAGTTAAACTCTTGTTTATAGTTCTGGTTTCTTATCTATTTTAGAAGTTGCTAGAAATAAAATAGTTTGCTTGTTTGAGGTTGATTTAATTATTTTAAAATAAACTTTTTTTTGGTATAGAAATGCACTGGAAAATTAACCGACACCACGTTATTAACGTCTTCAGCCTTATTTTTTAATTTTGTTGAGAATGGATGGATGAAGTCTGGATGATATATTTTAAAATCCTATTTGAATTTAAGACCTTTGTTGAGATGTTGGAATTTGAAACAGAATTTTAAATTTACGGAGGCTGAAATGCTCGCGCCTAGAGAACTACTCGGAGATGTAGAAGTTTTGGTTTGATGCTTTCGATTTAGCTTTACAAAGTCTTAAAGGCAGCTGAATGGATTTAGATAGATAGATATTTTTTTTATTTCTAAAGTGTAAGCAACGGTTTTATTTTATTTTGAATAGCTCCTCCCCAAAAAACAATTGCAATTTATCTTAAATCTTCGGCATTAGGAGAATGATATGAATCTTCAGTTTTAAAAGCGTTTAAGGAAGACAAATTGAAAAATATAATTTTAGTTTTTGGACTGATAATCAAACTGTGTTCAGCAACCCAATTCCTTAATAAATCTAGATCAAAATTTACATTGCATTACATTACATATTACACTACTCCGTAGAAAAATCTACGAAGTAGAGACACTGAAAGCACTGGAAACTGAGGCCATCGGCTTAGACAATACAACAGAGAGAGAGAGAGAGACACACAGCAAGAAAGAATAACAGAAGAAACACATGTCAAAAGCACACGGTTTGTATTGAACGATCCCCCTTCCAAGTACCAATCGCGCACAATGATGCTTGATTTCACTGATCGATGGGAAACGATGCTTTCATTAAAGCCACGGCCGTTGACAGATCAAAATTTATATCCGCAACAACGTTCAGGGCACTCTTAGAACCATAAGTACAACCCATATGTCATTTGCAAATACAGTAAAAGTGCTTTTAAATTCCAATTTAAGTAATAAATACAAATTAAGAACAGAATCAGACCTAAAATAGAACCCTGAGGTACACCTACACTAAAGAAATTTATACTATCCCTAGTATTGTCTATTTTAACTCTTTGTGATCTGCTTAGAAGATATGACTTGAACCAGTCCAGCATAAAACTACGGAAAACAGCGTTTTCACGTGTTTTCGATAAAGTCTTGTGGTTAACCATGTTAAAAGCTTTTGTGATGTCGATAAATAAACCACACGTAAGCTTTTTATCACCAATATTAGAGGAAATACGCGCGCAGAAGTCTAAAAGCGCATTTTCTGTAGATTTTTCTTTTTGAAAATAATATTCAACTGGGCTTAAGAATTTGGTTTTATTTAAAAAGATAACTATTCCTTCTTTTACAACCTTTTCAAAAACTTTACCAATTATAGGAAGAAGTAATATAGGCCTATAATTAGACATGCCACCAACAGTACATTTAAGTTCATCTGGAAAAACTCAAAAAAAAATGCTATTGTTGAATAAGTGTGCTGGGCTGGGACGACTATTAAAAATTATTTTATGCATCCGTAACAAAATCTAATTCAAGATTTTTATCAGTCATATGGCATTGCGATAATAGGGAAGACGGAAAAAGTTGGTGCCGTCTGTCTGTCTGCCTGTACCTCGACCTACAGCCCTAATGCTTTGGCCGATTTTCTTTTAACTTGATAAAAAGCATTACAATTTTGTTTAATACCCAAAACAATGGTACCTATACCTGAACATTTCATTTCGATTGCTTATACAAAATATTTTTTTTTTTACCAAAATCTCTACTACAGATTTGAATAAAATACACGACTGGGTCGCACGAACTTGCTCCTATATAATAGACTAGGAATTTCAAAAACGAATGTTATTAGAGAAAACAGTTCATAAGGATAAAATTATTTTATTAAATTCTTTTAGTACTTAGTAAGAGACAAAAACAGAATGCTATGCAAATATGAATTTATGCAAGAACAAAAATTTTAAGTCGTTGTAGGGGTTTCTTAAAAAAAAGCTTTTATATACAAACTTTTTAAAAGGTTTTTAAGAAAAAATTTTGGCACGCCAATTTAAAGTTTTTATTATTGTTCGAATAAAAATTAAATTTACAAAAAAAAATATTGAGCCGTTTCGAAGATTTCGAACTTTCAAAAAAAAGAAAAAAATAGATTTTTTTTTTCAAAAATTCAAAAAATATTTACTTTTAAGTTTTTGAATGCAATGTGTTATGTGGATAATGAGAAATTCGAAATTCGAAAAAATGGTTCTATAGAACAATAGGTACAAACTGCAATATCTTAATTTCATTTTTTTAATTAAATTAAATATCGTAAAAATTAATTGAAAGAAAAAAAATTTTATCAAAATTCTAGGCGGCGTTTTCGAGAAAAATACGATTTTTGAAAACCATTTTTTTTTTATTTTTTTAGCATTTGTAATGGTAGGTACCTTTATTTTTAGGTAAAATAAATTTTTTTTTCTCACATCTTGTAGATTATATTGAGAAACTTTAATTCATTAAGTTTAAAAAAATCTAGCATGGGGTGTTCGAAATATTGAGTTTAAAAAAAAAATTGATTTTTTTTTAATTCAAAAATAAAAATTTTGAAAATCTAAGTACACAATCCTATTTATGTTTTTGGGGGCTTTAGCAAAAAAAATGATCAAAATCATTTGTATCGTTTTTGAGAAAATCAAAAACAAAAAAATGGTTCCAGGGGGGTACCCTCAATAACTATTTTTCTTACAAATGTTTTCAACCATTACCTAAGCCAAATGAAATTTTTTTGTGTTTTTATTTTTTAAATTTGTCGAACAGTTTTTGAGAAAAAAAATATTTATAAAATTTCCCAAAATATTCGTATGAAAACATAAAAAAAATATTTATGGATGTTTAATAGTGATGTGTACCTCATACATGAGGCAATACAAAATGTCCCATACACCAATCTGAAATGTCCCATCACCTCAAAACGAAAAAATGTATTACCTCACACCTCACCATTACCACAAAAGCAACGAAAAATATTTCTCTTTACTCTTTCATGGAAAAAAAACACTATTCGTATCGAGCATCTCACTCATCGGCCTGATACTAAGACTGAGACTGATGCTGATGCAGAATGAAGTTGTATTGTAGTTAATTGTATGAAAGGAGGAAATAGGCCTCAAACTCTCTACCCACCAAAGATCAAACCAATGGAAATAGAATGAGGTTTGTGTAAGATGAGGATTTGAAATGAAATGAATGTGAGTTGAGTTGTTGAATACTTTTTACTCAAAAGTCCCATTCAAACAAAATTCGTGACATTGTCGCAGGCTGGGTTTTTGTATCAGACTGGAACTTTGTACCAGGATGGGACTTTGTACCAGGCTAGGACTTTGTACCAGGCTGGGACTTTGTACCAGACTAGGACATTTGTCATTTAAGGATTGAGGTTCTTTTGCATCTGTTTGAGGAGACAAAATGAGAAGAGATAATGAGTGGGACTTATGAATGAATGAATGTTGCACTGAATACAATGTAACAAACAATGAAGATAGGTATAAAGCGTTATCGAAAATTATACAATCAAAGGGTTAAAAAAGGAAGAAGGTTTTTTTACAGTTTGGAGTAGGAGGTTTTGTAAATTTGTTTGAAGGAGTAGGAATTTTCGTTTTGATATGCAAATGCAAGTGCATTCCTTTTATTAACTTCCCATAGGGAGTTATTGTAATCGGTCCGATTTGTCAAATTTGAATTTTTGATATTTCTCGACGTTTCAAGGTCCCTAGAGGCTATATCAATCATTTTTAGAGAGATGTCTGTGTGTGTGTGTGTACGTACGTTCGTACGTTCGTACGTTCGTACGTTCGTACGTTCGTACGTGCGTACGTTCGTACGTCCGTACGTTCTTGTACCATTTTTCGTCGTCGATATCTCAAGAACGAGTAAAGATATCGACTTCAAATAAATTTTGTTTAATAGATAATAACTTCAAAAGAGGCTGAAAGGGCGTTTATTAAAATTCAGTTAGTAGTTTTTTCACTATAACGGTTTAAAAAAAAAGTAAAAATTTTGCTTAGTTTCAAATATCTCACGAAAAAATAATGCTATTGATTTCAAATAAAATTTAATGTACTCATTATAAGGTCATACAGATTTGGTATGAATTTGGAAAAAAATGAACATACCGTTATTTTTTTAAATAAAAAAAACTGAAAAAAAAAATTCATAACCCAGATATTCTAAGAACGAAAAACAATTTGAAACTCAAAATAATTTTATTTTACGAAAAATAATGTGTTTGACAACTGGTGAAAATTTCAAAAAAAATCAGTTTACAGTTTTTTTACAAAAAATAAAAAACTATATAAAATTCTATTGAAAATTGGTAAAAATTGTTTTTCGACTCAAATTTCTCGAGAACTAGTAGTGATATTGACTTCTAATTTAGTTTATTTTATACATAGTATAATTTTGTACAATTGGTAAAATGTTGACAAATATTGAATTAATAGTTTTTTTTTTTTAAATAAAAAAACTATTAAAAATTCTAGTGAAAACTAGTTAAAATTGTATTTCAAGTCGAATTTCTTGGGAATAAACACCGACAGTGCCTTCTAAAGTATGTTGTTTTATACATCGATACCTTCCCGTAAGAATGTATACTAAGCGACATTTCTAAAATTGTTCAGGGAACGAAAAAAACGAAGAAAGTTCGTTGGCGAAACCCAGGCCAAAACGTGGCCCTTAACATATATTATATTTCCTCATCAAAAAGTCATTTTCGAAAAAAGTGCCGCTTAGTACATTCTTACGGGAAGGTATCGACATAATACAATTATTAACATATGGTTAAATTTTGACAAGTATCGAATTGACAGTTTTAACAAAAATATAAAAAAAAATCTACTAAAAAGTGGTAATATTTGTTTTTCGACTAGAATATCTTGAGAACGAGCAATGATATTGACTTTGCCATTACATATTTAATTTTATACATAATACAATTTCTAACAAATGGTTTATATTTGACATATATCTAGTTTTAGAGCGGATATATTTTGTAAGTACCCTTCCATCAATAACCAAACCATATCTTTTATATTCGAATATTTCGTTTTTAATTTTTTTTCAATTAAAATGTTTGGAACCGAAATAATAAAATAATTTCTATAATATAGTATTAAAAAACACGGAAATCTATAATTCAGTATATAATATGTACCTACCAACCTTCGTAATTATTACAAGTTTTCAAGACCACAAATGGGAAGTTATCAGTGTGGGTCGCACCCAGCCTCTTTTTTGTATTTGTTTTGTTTTTAGTGTTAGAAAAAAGAGACTAGGGTTTAGAGATCAAGATCAAATATGAGAATTGAAAAAAAAAATCAATCAATCAATTGTGCTGAGTTTGCGTACGTGAAGAGTCATTAGTGTTGTATTTAGTCCAGTGTCCTGTCCAGTGTCAAATTTGTTTGTAAAAAAAGTGATCAGAACAGGGGCCAAATTACCGCATCAGTTATCGAGTAATACGTGACTGAATTATGTGAGTTTGGTATTACCGCTTACGTTATCGAGCAATAAATTACTCCAATTTGACATTTTCATTCGATCACTGATGGGATTCACTCACTCGTCACTGAAGCGGTAATTCGGCCCCAGGTCTTAACAGAAGAAACATGTTGAGTGGGAAGAAAGTAGGACAAATATTGTTTTTAAATGCAAAAATGTAATGATGTAGGTATTTTTTTAAACTCATTAGATTCAATTTATTTTGAATGTGATAAAATATTTGTTTTTTGTTAAAAAATATCTTTTTGTGTTCATGTTTTTATTAAATGCTTTTGTTTTCTTTTAATAACTTAAATTAAATTTAAAAACACCACTTTTTCTTTTAAACTTTTCTTTAGATTAATTTTTTAATTATATCTTTTTATATTTACTTATTTTAAACTTTATTTCTGTTAAAAACTAAAGCTTTATTAATTTTGTTTTTAAATGTTTTATTTTAAAATAAAGTGTTTTGTATCAAGGATGTTTAATTCAATATATTATATTTATTGATATTTAATTTTTGTAACCTTTTTATTTAATGCAATTTTAAAAACTGTTTTTGGAAAAAATATATACTATTAAAAAAAATACGCATTGTTTAATTTCGAATTTCAAAATATCCATTTAAATAGGTATGTACCATGGGACATTTGAGGTGGGACAAAGTACCACCTCATTTTAAAAAATGAGTACCTCATACAAACTCATTTCAAATTCGTGTCCTACCCATCACTAATGTTTAAGAAAATTTTCAATATTTTTTTGAAAATTCGATATCTTAAAAATGGGTATGTAATTTCTGTATATAATATATTTTGCACAATAGTTAAAACTGAAAATTGGCGTATCAACATTATTTGTTCTTAATTTTTTTTTTTAAATTGTATATAAAAACCAATTTTTTTAACCCACTTGCTTGATAAATCGCATGGCCTTCTGTTTTTAGCTGCACCTCTTTACATCATTCAAAAAAATCAATTCTCCACTGAAAATGTAAAGTATCTTAAGTCGACTTAAGATATTTCTCTTTTTTTTTGTTGAACCTCAGTGCCATTCTAAAGGGCTACAGTTCTGTCTTATCGGCATCCTTCTATCTCACTCTTTTGCTTTTTTATAGACAAAAATAATTTCATCTTATGTTCAAAAGACACATCTCTACACGAGGTAAAATATCTTAAGTCCACATAAGAATGTGTGTTCTGCTTAATTTTAAAACCAAAAATAGACTTTAGATTATATTGACTTAAGATATTTTCGTGCGTGCAAACAGAAACAAAAGTCATCCTTAAGTCGACATAAGATAAAATACTTAATATCTAAAGTGTGAAAACGCAAATCATCTTATGTGAACATAAAATGATTTTTATGATTTTTTAAGTTTAAAACTGAAATTTGTCTCTCCCTAAGTAGTCATAGGATATTTTACAGTTTGCAAACCTAAAAAAATGCCCATAATAACATGAACATAAGATATTTTTTAGCGTAGTATGGTTCTGGATTTCCTTTTGTGCGAACGTTTTTCTTTTAATGGATGAGTTGATAATTCAGTTCTTTTTTCATTGAAAAATTATTAAAAATAAAACACATACCTACATACAACAAAAAAGAGGTGAAATGCGCGAAACGCACAACTGAATCGCACGAACTCGCTCTTATGTAAAAGTGCTTTGGAATTTAAAATCCTTTTTTGTTTTTTTTTTTTTTTATTCAATCAATATTTTATTTCGCATGATTTCTTAAAAACTAACTTTGAACAATTTATAAAATAGGAATTATACATAATAAGAAAAATCATCATAAAATAGTTAGGTACATCCTATTGCCCTAAGGACAAGAGTTGGATTTACCGAATTAAGTCACAATTTACCAAAAACTAGTATTATTGATGGGGATCTTAGCAAAAGTGTAACATTATTACAATTTGAAATTAATATTTACAAAATAATAAATATGTGCAAAAATTCAAGAAAAAAAAATAATTATAAAATCACAATTAAAAATTAAAAGCAAAACAAAATCATTAAGTAATTATATTTATAAATATAAAACATGGATCTAATGAGATAAAAAAAATGTTCAATTGTATGAAATTGCCATCTGATTTCCAGAAAACTAAGAATATATGCAAACAAAGCTCAAAATTTGGGATACCAATTTAAAGAAATTACATAATAGTATTGGCGCAAAATTTCACACAGCCTATTATTATTAATTTCTTAGTATGATACTACTTAACAATTTGTTAGTAGTTTACTAGCTCATTCATAATTATAAACATTTTCTTACTAGTATCGTACTAAGCCAGTTTTCTTAATGAATTGCTTTTGAACACATCTAAACCAATGACAGTTCGTTCAAAAAAACTAAGTAAACAGACCTTTTGTGACATTTCTAAAAGCACGATACTTTTACGATGATTTTAACTTTAATAAAAGGGTAGAGAGAGTATGATGCTATATTCGCATGAAATTTGCTAAATCGTTGATTTAACTTAGTTTCATATTAAAACAGCTTTAACATCGTACTAATTCAATTAAAATTAAGTTAAGAAAATGTATTTTTCTTTTTTCAAAAAATCCAAAAAATATTTTTATGAATGTTCTTATATATACAATATTATTTTATACTTCAGGGGGCTCCTGGTAAAAAAAATGGTTTAAATCGTTAGAGCCGTTTATGAGAAAGTCGAAAATAAAAAAAAAGTTCTATGACAGGTACCATTAATAACATGTTAATCAAAAATTTGTCTGAACCAAAATATGGTTCATGCCCACAACAGCTCACTTAATTTTTATTTTATCAAAATCGTTAGAGCCGTTTTCGAGATAAATGAGATCTTACACTACGGGTGTGGTACCTTTAGTTTTGGAGGTAAAAACAATTTTCAATTTCTCCTCTAGGGAATCACCAAAAGCCCTCGAGTCCCTAAGGTAAATTTTTTCCAATAGTTTTTGGTATTATTAATGTTACATGAAATCGATTTAAGTTTTTTCCAATGAATTTATTTTGTTGAATAATTTAATAATTGATAATAAATAATTTATTTTATATTTTATTTTAATAATTTTTAAATAAATTAGTTAATTTTTTTTCTGTCAACCAAATGTGATTTTATAGTTTTTTAAGAAATTCAAGTCTTTGTTATTTTTATAGTTTTTTATTATTAAAGCTCTATAGAACAAAAATGTGATTTTTTTATATTAAGGACTTAAATAAAGACCAGAAAATATCATCTTAAATCTCTTTTTTCTCCACTTTTGCATGGACATAAGAATTGAAAACGTCTTTCGAAAATGTGAGGCAAAATATCTTATCTCAACTTAAGAATTTGGAAATTAATATAAGCCAAACTATCTTAAGTCATATTTTTCCTTATAACGGACGAAATATTAAAAATATCGTTTTGAAATTAATTAAAAAAAAAAGATCATAAAATTTTACACATAAATGCTTTGTTGAATAAAGTCTACATTTGCTCTCCTGAAAAATCATCAAAATTGACTCAAGATACTTTACCTTTTCAATCGAGAATTATTAGTTATGAACATTTTACTCAATAAAATTTATTAAAATTTGAGATCAGAATTTAATTAGCTTATCAGACGTTGCTTATCGACGATGCAAGAAATTCTTCACTTCTTCTGATCTGTCTGTAATCCATAAAGCTTATTTTCACCCAAAGCTTGAGAAAAATTCCCATATTTGGACAGGCACTCCAATAATTCACTTGAGTCTTTTGGATAGAATCTAAAACACGGCTTAAAATTCAATGTTCTGGTGAATTAACCAGTTACATTTCTCCTTTCAAGAAATTCAGCCGTAATTCTCGGGCTTCAAGAAATGCAAATCAGTTTAACCGGACGCCCTGTTAAATTCAGAAATTCATTCTTAAGCCACACTACACGAATGTGGAATGCTTTACCCGACTTAATATTTCCATCCCGTAGCAATATTCAGACATTCAAAACCAATGTGCATCGATACATCTATTTAATTCCTGCAAACATTTTTAAGGTTTTAACGAGTGTACTACCTCGGAGATTATCTCTTGTCATTTAAAGTGCTGCTCATTAGCCGTTCGGAATCGGCAGAGAATTATAGGTCCCCTCCATTTATCTAAATACGGATACAAAAAGGGTAGAGAGCTGTAGGTTACTGGGTTTAGGCTTTCTATGATCCGTAGAAATCGATGGGGCCTTTTCAGTTGAGTAAATTAACATGCACATCTTGGGACAGCTTATAAAGTTCGTTATTGTCACTTCTCAGAGCATTGGCTCTCCTCATATATAGGACCAAATATCCGTTGAAGAATTTTGCTTATTGAAAGAGCCTGGAATCAGCTCTCCCTTTATGATTTTAGTCCAACACTACTCGGTGGCGTTCTAAAGCAGGACCGAGTTTTGTAAAGCGTGGAATTCGTCTTAACGTTTGAAGATTTTTGAGCCTATTTCTTTAAGACAAAAGGATGTACCAGCTATTTTCCAGGATAGCTTAAAGGGCAACTGAAAATAAGGCCTTCGAAAATATGAATTCAACTATTTTTCAAAGTCAATTTTATAATGGAAATGGAATGATCTGCCAGATCGCCTCAGAAAGTGTTCATTAAAATAAGCTCCTGTCAGCCTTGTGTCGTCTTGAGAGCGTCCATGCAGATATAGGTGTCCCAGTTTTCTCTTATTACACATAGTTCGTAATAAACTCAATATGAGAATTTATTCAAGACATTGTCCAATTTTTATACAACTCAAAGTGACTGCAAAATCATCACTGTCTCTGTATAATTGAAGAATTGTTCCGATAATGTACATATATTTCGAAAATGAAAATCAGTTGTTTGATCATATTTTAAGTCGAAATTTCTCATCGAAAAAGATCAAAAAGTTCTTGAGAAATATTGCTTTAAAGTCACACACCTCAAAAATCCCTTCCTGGTAGAACACCTCATAAAGCTTACTGTTGCGAAACTTCAGATATTTCCCTTGTGTGATTTTCTTAAAAGAAACTTAGTAACCAGGTACCTAGATCGTCACTTAAGACAACCATTTGTTGTAAAGACACTACACATTCCAAACAATAGAATGTGATTATTTTGTCAAACAAATGCCCCATCCTAAAGTCTAATCCCTAATTTTTCTAAACCCAATTCGCTAAGTCCCCTACATTCCGGTTTTTATTTTCATATACAATAAACACACATAAAACACAAACTCAACATTTATCCTTTAAAATTACAAAACCGTTGACCCCATTTCGAACGCTTGCTTAATTCCATAATCCCCAAAGAGTAAATTGCATCAACGAAAAACGAACACACGCAGCCAACTGCATGCAATTTGGAAAACGCACATAAAGATATCCAATAGCCACCACAACTTTGTCGTCGTCATTCACTCAAAAGAAGAATGTGGACGAATTTAGCTAGCTATAGCTAGTAGAGTGCTCTTCACAAATTGGTAGAATTGGAAAAAGAAACAGAATAAATCAAGTTTCCCAAGCTACAGAGCTAGGTTTCGTTCGAAGGACCCCTTTATAAGGTCGATAGAATTACAAAGAACCCAAAAGGACTTACGAGGGAATCGATTAGAAAATCCACTCCTTCGCTCTTCACTGCGATGAGATAGGGCAGGAAGTAAAGGAACAGCTTACACACAACCCACAACGACAGCAATAGCAACAAACACCGCACCGTTAGGAAGGACCTAAGTCTGAGTGGCATTAAGAAGCTTACATAAACAATAGTTTCGGGTGTGTGTAAGACCGTTTGAACTTCTCTATTGGCTAACAAGTCAGCACCTTTCATTGAATATATGGATGAGCGAGAGTGAGGCGTTACGTTCTTCTTATCGCTTGTAGGTACACCCGCCTTTGCTCGTAAAACTATGGACATGTGTGGCACCCGGGCCACGCTACAATACGAGTCCTTTCACCACTGATGACATAACACGCTAAATCACGTTAAATCGCTGTTGAAAATCCCCTACCCACTTAATTCGGGGAAAAAATATCGCTGCCAATTTTGCGCAAATGCCCAAAGGTAGACAGGATCTGGCTTCTCTGATGCCCTGTCGCTGTCGCTATGCTCGCCTCCTCCTCCCTCCATCCTACACTTCAGCAGCATTTTAAAGTTTTGTTTTCCGTTGCAAACAATCGAAGGGCTTTATTGATGTTTCAATTTCCGTAGAGGACAGTATTACAAATCGGTTTAAACACAGTAGCAAGTACCGGGATAAAAAAGGGCGACAAATGATTCTATGTGTGTATACACAAAATACACAATTTAAGGACACTTTTTATGCGCAAGGGGCACTATTAAGTAAATGTTGAACTGTGAAAGTGTATCTCGGTGGGCCTGTCATATCAAAATTGTCCATTAGTCTCCTTTTCGGACCCCTTCCTTGGGGAATTGTGATGTTATACTGATTCAAAAGAGAAATCAGATTTTTTCAAACAATGATGTCCTTACGGAAATCCCTTTGCCCATTGCTGTCGCCGCCGACGTGTACATGTATTTTAGCATGCTGTCCATTTTTCCAAGTCCTATTTCCTACTCTACTCATCTACATCATACATCTGCATACAAAATTCCAATAATGGCTTCAAAATTGAAGGCTCATTGGCAGGAGAGCAACCTACAAAAACACTCATCCAAGCGGAAACACAACAAGGAGATTTGTTCTGTTGCTGATCTCGTCCTGTTTGCTGACATATTTCTTATCGTGTACAACAGTTGTTGAAACACATGCTACTTGTATTCGTTTCGCAGTTTATACATTTGTGGTGGTTTCTATACTTTCGTTTGAATTACGTGCAATGACTGCTAAGAACGGAAGTTGTTTTATGCATTGAGGTACTAGCGGCAGGTCCCGTGATAATTTCTTGGTCAACTGGAGGCCTTGCTAGAAAAATATTAAGAAATCAAAAATGTAAATCTTAATTTTGTTCTCGAAGTTCTTCTGATATTGAAATTATAGGACAAAAGCCCACAATAAATGTTGGGAATGAATGATTGGCCAAAATATAAGAATGAGGAATGCGGCATGATATCGAATACAAAAGTCTATAAAGGATATTTTTAAACTTTTGGTTAAAAATAACGAATTTTACAATTTTGTGTTAGGAGTAGTATTTCCACTTTCATTCACATTTTAAGCACCGAACATGATGCCCTAGAATTTCCTTTAATAGATCTAGAGCTATAGGAAGGACTCATAAAATACGAAAATGCCAGTCTTACAATTGCTTTAGAAGGTTTTTGTCTGCATGTATTGAATACAAATAAAAACGAAGACATAATCGACCGAACCGGAGTGGCATAATGTTATTTTTGTGTTTAATTGCTATCAATTTGCTGTGCCGGCAGTTACATCCTGAATCCTAAAGTAAAGACTATTATACTAGTTCTAATTCCAGTCTAATATCTAGCAAACGAATTAACCTTCCTACTCTTACCACATTTAATACGAGGCTGAATTTTTTCACAGATATTTATGGGTAGGAAATACAAAAAAAGAGCTTGTCACGAGCGCCGCCGCACAGTGCCTCGATTGTATGGACAGAGCGGACAAAAATCAATTTTTCGAAAATAATGTTACTGTGCAAAAAATTTTATTTGTAAATGAAATGAATTGCATATTTAACTCAAGTTCAGGAATTTGTACGCCCCTGCCACGCCCACTTTTGACCAAAAGTTAATTTAATAAAAACTTTCAATATAAAATTGATTTCAAGTATTAAAACGGTGGTCAATTGAAAAGTTAGATATAAATATATCGCGAAATCCACCCACTGCCACGCCCAAACTAGCATTAATATAAATGAAAAGCCAAACATTTCAAATTTCAGGATTTTTAAGATGTACAAAAGTTATAATAAATGAAACAACCATAATATAATAGTAATAAAAGATTTCTTGAAGTTTGTATGTAAGACAAGTTTTTATTGCTTAAGTACATAAATAATAATTTATAAAAACAGTTCTATTGATGATGACGAAAGATCAGTATTCGAGCTTTCAAGAGCAGCTGATGAAGATGACACATTTGTAGGATTTTCATCCGCTTTGATATATGTAAGGTCCAATATCATTTTGGTCCACTTTTGAAAGCCGGATAGTGTTACTAAGAAGAGAAATCCGCCTGTGCTCTCTGGATCACTAAACATTTGCTTATACTGGCTATGGCCAGCAATCCCATCGAAGCCCCATTTGCAAATAAGCGTTGCAGTTGTGTCTTGATGTATTTCCGATAATTAAACAATACTTTCCCCTGTCTTGTTTAGGAGTTACTGAAGATCAATTGCGGCCGAATTTTCAGTTACTTCTCTTTTCGTTGGAAGCATCGACTTTTTAGCTTTTCTCAATTTATATAAGCTTGGAAAACAATTTTTATGTATCGCATTGACAACCGAACGCAGTACATTGTACTTTTTTTCAGAAAGATCTACATAGATCTAAATATAATGCCAAAGCCTCTTGTGGTGTCAATACTCCTTTATTTTCTTCAGTTTCGCCACCAGATAGACGCTTTGACATTTTTGCCGCAAAATTAACCTCTTCAGTAGAGTTAGATTGTAAAAGGTCACAAACTCTGCGTTTTTTGGTTTTTTGTGATAGATCAGAAAATGATTTAAGGGGTCTTGCACGGCTGGTACTTGGTTTTTCAACACATAGTGCATTTTCTAAGAAATTAAGAATGCTCTTTGGGAGAATAAAAGCAGTAGTTTTCAACCAGATTCCGTGGCGTTTTGTAAAGTAGCTCGGTTACGTCCACACGCTTTCCACCTTCGTTCCAAATTTTTGTCGAGAAGTCTAACTTTTTCTGCCAAATCATTCCTAGTAGTAACTGCACAGTTTCTGATTTTCTATTCATATAAAATAAATTGAATAACTCCTTCCAATTTCGAGTTTCTATCGAAAGAAATCCATTTTTCGAAATTTTTTTCATTTTCAATAGTTTGACCTTGTCCTACAAAAAGTCATATAATTTAAAAGACCGCAAAAAGCCGCAAGAAAAGTTTATCTTTTCTAATAGCAAAACAACAACAGAACATAATGGCATAGACAGTTTTGCTGCCATTTGCTAACATTTTTTTTAAAGCTTAAGTTTATTTAATTTTTAAGCCTTAAAAAAGTCATTTTTTTTTTAAATCACAAAAAATCACATTAACGAGAAATAACTAAAACAACAACACATACCACTTCTCAATGTATCCATTTTTAATATTTAAACAAAAAAAAAAATGCAATGAAAAAATATTTTAATCACACGAGCTACACTTGTTCGCACAAAATTTCAACTTTTAATCACACTGCAGCTTAAATTACCTCAATCGCTAACAAATGTACCGCTAATCCACGAAGAAGAGAAAAACAAAAAATAAAACAAAAACAATTTTTAGTACTTAAGGATGTTCCAGAACAGGTTTAGAGCTTAAAACAAAGAAATTACATTTTTTATTTTTTTTGTTTTTGTCCACTAGTCGACGCACTGTGCGCCGGTTCGGCCAATCAGGTCCATAATATTTACTTTTTTAATTCGTTAACACTTATTTTTTAACTGCTGCACTTATTTTAATTTGATTATTAATAAGTTCTTTGCAATAGCTCTCCGTCTATAAGTCAAAGGATAGCTGTCGAAATAATTGTTAAAAAAAAATATAATGCACTACTGGGTCGTACGAACTTGCTCCTAAATAAAAGACTAAGAATTTCAAAACTAAATGTTATTAGAGAAAAACTGTTCATAAGCATAAAATTCATGTTTAAATGACTAAACCAACTCCTTTAGTAGTTGGAGCTAAAAACAGGATGCCATGTATTTCAAGCAAATATTACGAGTAGCTTATGCAAGAACAAAAATTAAAAGTCTGTCATGGTTTCTTAAAAAAAAAAGCTTTTATATACAAAATTTTTAAAACGTTCATAAGAAAAAAAAATAGCTAAAAAAAAAACTCAAAAATTATTTTTATTTTTATTAAGGTTTTGATATGCAATGTTTTTCAAACTTCTTAGAAGCTTCTCTATAAGAAATTTCATTAAAATCCATTTTGTTCGATAATGAGAAATTCTAAATTTGAAAAAATGGTTCTATGGTAGGTACAGTCAGTAATATCTTTATTTCAATTTTTTTTTTACTTGTGACTTATAGGTACTATAAGGCAAGTTATGCATTCGTAAAAAAAATCGAACTCGAGATTTTGATCAAAGTTGACATTACGATGATAGCGAAGACTAAAAAAGTGGGTCTCGCAATTCTGTCTGTCTGTCTGTCTGTCTGTCTGTCTGTCTGTCTGTCTGTTCGACTACAGGCTAAACGACTCGGCCGATTTTCTTTAAACTTGGTACATATCATTTTTAATTGTTTCCCCCCACACGTTTTTTTTTTAAGACCAAAAATAACGGTACCCCCCACACGAATTTGTTTTTGAAATTTTATAAACATTTTTTTTTCTCAAAAGCTGTTCAACAGATTTTAAAAATAAAGATACAGAAAAATTTAATTTAATTAAATCTAGGTATTGGTTGAAAAAAATTTTCCGAAAAATGGTTATTGAGGGTACCCCCCATGGAACCATTTTTTTGTTTTTGATTTTCTCAAAAACGGTTCAACCGATTTTGATCATTTTTTTTTTGCTCAAATTTTCAAAAAAAATTTTTTTGGATTTTTAAAAAAAACTTCAAATTTTTTTTTTCAAAACTCAATATTTCGAAAACCTCATGCTAGATTTTTTTTAAACTTGATAAATAAAAGTTTCTCAATATGATATACAAGATGTGGTACAAAATTTTTTATTTTACCTAAAAATTAAGGTACCTAAAATACAAATGCTAAAAAATTAAAAAAAATGGTTTTCAAAAATCGTATTTATCTCGAAAACGGCACCTAGAATTTTGATAAAATTTTTTTTCTTTTAATTAATTTTTACGATCTTTAATTTAATAAAAAAAATTTTGAAATTAAGATATTACAGCTGGTACCTACCATAGAACGATTTTTTCGAATTTTGAATTTCTCATTATCCACATAACGGATCTTAATGAAAATTTTTATAGAGAAGCTTCTAAAAAGTCTAAAACACGTTGCATTTCAAAACTTTAAAATAAATATTTTTTGAATTTTTGAAAAAAAAAAATCTATTTTTTTCTTTTTTTTTGAAAAATGGATATCTCCGAAATAGGTCAATATTTCTTTTCGTAAATTTAAGTTTTATTCGAACAATAATAAAAACTTTAAATTAGCGTACCAAAATTTTTTCTTAAAAGGCTTTTAAAAAGTTTGTATATAAAAGCTTCTTTTAAAGAAACCACTACAAGGACTTATAATTTTTGTTCTTGCATAAATTCATATTTGCATAGCATTCTGTTTTTGTGTCTTACTACTAAAAGAATTTAAAAATTAATTTTATCCTTATGAACAATTTTCTCAATAACATTCGTTTTTAATATTCCCAGTCGATTACATAGGAGCAAGTTCGTGCGACCCAGTCGTGCATTTTATTCATAATAGATTGTGAAAACTAATCAAAAGAAAAAAGTTTTATCAAAATTCTGGAAACCGTTTTCGAGAAAAATACGATTTTCGAAAACCATTTTTAACATTTGTATGGATGGTACCGTCATTTTTAGGTAAAATAAATTCTTTTTTCTTATATCTTATAATCTATATTAAAAAACTTTTATTTATCAAGTTTTAAAAAATTTGGATTTTTTTTTTAAATCCAAAAAAATTTCTTTGAAAATTTGAATACACAATAATATTGAATTGAATTGATTAAAATCGGTCGTAGAAAATCAAAAACAAAAAAAAAATGTTTCCAAGGGGGGTACCAAAAATAACTATTTTTTGGAAATTTTTTTTTCAACCATTACCTAGCCTTAACTAAATGAAATTTTTTGAATTTTTGTTTAAATCTGTGGGACAGTTTTTGTGAGAAAAAAAAATCGTATGGCAGGTACCGTTAGTTCTGGTCTTAAAAATCAAAGAAAAAAACATGTTGGGGGAAAAATCGAAATCCATATCTACCAAGTTTGAAGAAAATCGGTCGAGCCGTTTAGGCTGTAATCGAACCGACAGACCGTGCAAATTATTGAGTTTTATTATCAAAATGCGTGCTCTGTTAAGAAAGTTCATCGCGCGCTTCTTCCATTTTATGGCCAGTTTAATCGACCTACTGAGGCAGCTATTCGGGCTATTGAGACTAAATTTTGTACCAAATTTACATTGTTGGACATTAAAATTAAACCACCAATACGCTTACGTAGAGTGCAAACTAAGCAAAATAACGCAGCTTTATCGGCCAGTGTTACTGATGACCGTGAATTATTGATTCGACGTCGCCGCCATTCGCAGCAATTGGGCCTCTGTTACTCCACTACGTGGAAAATTTTGCAGAAGGATTTAGGTGTGAAGCCATTCAAAATACAGCTGGCGCAAGAATTGAAGCCGAGCGACCTACCACAACGCTGAATGGGCTCTTGAAAAGATGGCCGAAGATTCACTTTTTTATCGGAAAATTGTGTTCAGCGACGAAGCTCATTTCTCTTTGAATGGATACGTGAACAAGCAAAACTGCCGTATTTAGAGTGAAAAGCAGCCAGAAGCATTGCAAGAGCTACCAATGCATCCAGAAAAAGTCACTGTTTGGTGCGGATTATGAGCTGGCGGAATCATTGGGCCGAATTTCTTTAAAGATGATGCGAATTGCAAAGTTACTGTGAATGGTGAGCGCTACCGTGCGATGGTAACAAACTTTTTTTTGCGCACAGTGGAAGATCTTGACTTGTGGTTTCAACAAGGCGGTGTCACATGTACTGCCTCTTGCGAGGAATTGACAATTTCTCCAAGAGTATCTCTTGTCGTGGAAAGTGCTGCTCATTAGCCGTTCGGAATCAGTAGAAAATTGTAGGTCCCCTCCGTTCCCTGCTAACACGCACACAGGAATGGTTGAGAGTTGTAAGTCACTAGGCCCTGGTTCTCTCCGAGCTGTTGCAACACCAAATTTATTTTAATTTTTTATTTTAAAAATTAATCGAAAGATGAAAATTTAAGCAAAATTCCCGCATTCGAGAAAAATACGATTTTCGAAAACCATTTTTTAACATTTGTATGGAGGGTACCGTTATTTTTAAGTAAAATAATTTTTTTTTTTCTCATATCTTGTAGATTATTTTAAGAAACTTTTATTTATCAAGTTTTAAAAGAATCGAGCATAGGGTTTTTGAATATTGAGTTTTCAAAAAAAAATTTGGAATTTTCCTTAAAAATCCGCAAAAATTTTTTTGGAAAATTTGAATGCACAATAACATTGAAACTGCTGGGGAGCCTTAACATAAAAAAATGATCAAAATCGGTGATACCGTTTTTGAGAAAATCAAAAACAAAAAAATGGTTCGAAGGGGGGTACCAAAAATAATAATTTTTTGGAATTTTATGAATTTTTGTTTAAAAAATCTGTTGGACAGTTTTAGAGAAAAAAAAAAATATTTATAAAATTTCGAAAAAAAAAATCGTATGGCGGGTACCGTTATTTTTGGTCTTACAAAATCAAATCAAAAAACAGCCGGGGGGGAAATAATACCCATATCCACCAAGTTTAAAGAAAATCGGCCGGGCCGTTTAGCTGTAGTCGAACAGACAGACAGACAGACAGAATTGCTAGACCCACTTTTTTGGTCTTCGCTACTATCGTAATGTCAACTTTGATCAAAGTCTCGAGTTCGATTTTTTTCTGAATGCATAACTTGCCTTATAGTTCCTATAAGTCGCAAGTAAAAATTCAAAGCTGGTGTACAAAGTTCACTAGAAGAAAATTTAGTTAGTTTTATAGTCTATCCTCCATAATGCTGCCAGATGTGCTTTGATAAATCTTAAACGCCTTGACGTAATGTGTGACAATTTTTCTATTCTATTTGTCCGTGATGTTTTGTGTTCCCATATCCAATGGTTACAAATGCTATGTATATACCTATCCCTGTGCGTTGATCGAGACCTAGAGAAAAGATACTTGTAATCTTACATTATTTTTCATATCTATCATATCTACTAAAAAAATTAATGAACAAATTTGTGTAAGCGATTTCTTTAGTTGGATTAGTCAGTGTATCCATTGAGAGTGGCCTATTCGTATATATTGACTTCAGAGCCCTTTATTAAAAAACTATATGATATAATTCATACACAATTCGCGTATCTAATTCAACGTTAACCAACTGATTTATTCGAAGTAGTCAGTCTACTCGGTTGGAGTACCCCATTAATGTGTTTACTTTAGAAAAGTCACATAATTGGATTAATCGACCTTCTCTGTAACCCTTACTTAATTTCTAGCTTGAAGTATCTAATCTACTCAATTATTATGAGCAATGCACACATTAAATTTTAGTAGTCAAACCACTCAGCGGGAGTCGCTTATTTATTAGATTGCTGCAGCCAACCTACTTAAATGAATTAGCCGATCATATCGATAGGAGATTAGTCTTTTTTCTCGGTTGCAGTAGATAATGTTCTCAGTGCGGGTGCATCACTTACAATTATATGTGTTTCTTGGTATTTTCTTTGAAATAAGAAGATTATTTTAAGTTTAAATTTTTCCGCACTTATTTAGCAAATAAATTTTATTGATTTTTTTTACCCCGCTTTTCGTTAAATTTTAAAAATACGAATATACAATTTAGTATGATTCAAACAATTTTTTTTTTAATTTTGAATAGGTGAAATGATTACAAGTAATATTATTTGACTTAAAAACGTTCCTCATTTAAAATTAAACGATTTGAAAACGGTGAATTATGTATAACAAATGTTTATGAGTAAAAAAATCATTTAATAATTTTATTCAAGGATGTTAATGTTGGATGATGCTGTTAACTTTCTTGAACCTTGAACCATGATCCAAGTGATTTTTTTATCTTTTCTTGAGTGTTAGACCCTTATTGATGTGTAAACATCTTTCCCGGCGGTAGAGTGAATCCAAAACGTGGATAAAACTTGTAACCCGTTACGTTTACACGTTACGGTTACACGTTACGGTTACACGTTACGGTTACACGTTACGGTTACATGTTACGTGTAGCAACCTACCTTACCGACGATTGCATTTAACACCATGTTTACATTGGAAATATTGCGTACTTACGACATCGTGTTTACATTAGCCGTGTTTTATTGCTTAGTGAATACACTACATCGCAAAATTTAACATTGAAAACAACAACAAACGATTAGTGAATAAAAATAAGCTATTAATTGAAATGGATAATTTAGTGAAGATAGAGTTTCGGAAAAATGTAATGAAATGTAGGAGGTGCTTGGGTGGTGTCCGAAAAAATATATGTGGCATACTTGAGGGTGTGTTCGTTGGTATTTATTTTGCTATAGTTTGCCGTTACTAATTCAAAGTGTGATCGCTCCGAAATTTACAGAACAAATATTTTTTCAAGTGCAAAACTTTAATTCATACCATAATTCCGGCTTTACACTACTGCCATTAATTTTGTCATAAGATATTGAATCAATTTACGCTAAGGCGATTGGTTTCGATTGATATATTTTATCAGTTCACTGGCATTTGTTCAAAAATGTCATGTAATTGCGGCATAATGTTGAATTTATATAATAACTGAAAAAATTGCACATTTTAGTTGAATTAATACGATGTTAAGGCTGTTTTTGTATGGAGCTAGGTTAAGACAACGATTTTGAAAAATTTTAATCGGACACAGCATCATACTTTCTCTACACTTTTATTAAAGTTAAACTCTCAGAATACCTATTTTATTTTGTTAGTATCGTTCCAACTTCATTATGACTCTTTAACATTTAAAAACGTCAAAATAGGTCTGTTTTCTTAGTTTTTTGCACGAACTACTATTGTTTTAAGGTTGCTCAGAATCAATTTATTAAAAGAAATTGCCTTAGGCTAGGCGGTTTCTTAACTGTTTGGTTCAAGACACTAAAAAGTCTGTGTTTTGACACAAACAAAACGATTGCCTAAAATGAGTTCGCTATTTTGTGTAACATATAATTATATACACCTGCGTGGACATTCAACCAAATAGTTCATCTGTTTTCTATAAGTATCCAAACAGTTGTGCAACTAAAAATTGAATGTGCGCTCCTAGCCTTAGGATGATATAAGTTAAAAAATATTTAAAGTTAGAAAACTACTTTAAAGTTAGGAAATATATAAGAAGTATAGTACTAGTACCTTAATAAGAGGCTGTTTAAAATTTTGAGCCAATGTTATTTTATTGAGTACTATGTTTTTTTCTCCAATACTCAGTATATACATATATGCAAGAACATTTTGTGTAGATTGTAGAAAAAATATATATTTTCGCACTTTTGTAAGTTTTAAATCAAAAAAAAACTCTAAATCAACTCGATCTGCATTTTCATGAATATTTGAACTCAATCCGCATTTTCATGAATATTTCAACTCCAGCTTAAAACGAGATACAGATCTTTCGAACACATCCGTGTTAGTTAATTCAAGAAGTAGGAAGGAAGAGTGAGTGAAAGAGTGAATAAAGCGTTTTTTTTTGGTGCTTGTATTACTGCGCTAGATTACCAATAGATTACCAATAAAACGCGCCTATTGGAAACTTTGAGTACTGCAATCTCGATTTTATTACTTTCCATTGCTGGCTAGAACTAAATTCAATCCTCTTACGAAAGATTTCATAGTGGGTTCATTCAATGTTTTTTAAACAAATCCAGTTCACGTTAGTGATGGACAATTAAATTTTATTTTATGCTCCCAAAAATGTATTTTCAGATTGACATTAAATAAAATGTACGATTGGGTCGCACGAACTTGCTCTTATGTATTTGCAAAATCAACGTTTTAACCAAGTTTCATTGTAAAACAGCTTTAATATCGTACTAATTCGACTAAAATGTTGCATCTTTGTCTTTCCAAAAAAAATTTGGAATACAAAAAAAAATAATACTCAAACTTTTGAGGAGCTTTAGCATAAAAAAAACGATCAAAATCGGTTGTACCGTTTACGAAAAACTCAAAAACCCAAAATTTTTGACATTTTCGCTACATGATAAGTATATTTGTTGGCGGCGTTAAGCCAGATATACATTGTTCAAATGCATGACAAGCACGTGCAAGTCTATTATTTCAGTGGCAAGAGGACGTTGCCCTTTGTGAGTTTTTTTTTCTGTAAAATTGTGTTTTTACGAATTTCTTTGAGATTTTTTTAAATTTTATCCGAGTAATTTGTTTTATTTTGTCTGTCCATTTCATCATATAAATTTCGTTTGCTGTTTTAATATTTTAATCAGTCTTATTATGCTGTGCTGTGTTCTCATCTCTTCGACGTACTATACGCAAATGAACCAATAAATGCATGATGAATCATCAATCTTGCATATACAATATTTCTATGCAGTACGCTAGATTAAAAGGATCGCCAACAAATTCAGGCCCTAGAAGCAGTTTTCATTGAACTAAATGATTTGTTCTCGCAAGTTCACAAATTTCGCTGAACACCCTTTATATTGTTGTCATTATTTTGTATTGGCTAACGGTAAAATGTAAAGTTTAATTGGAATAGATGGCTCTGTTTTTTAATAAAGAATAATCATAGATGTCTATAGTTTCTATGTGTAAAGCTATGTAGAGATATTTTTGTATTTAAGTACAAGTGAAAGGGTTAAATTGTGGGAAAAAAGTGGCTTCCATTTGAATATATGTACATGCATATCTAAAGTCACAAACTAAATAGTACGATTGCATTGTATGTTTATTGGGTACGTTCGATAACAAAAATTTGGAACTCGGACGAACGTGGATGTTTACACATCTTAACCGTGAGTCCTGGCACTCACACTTTTTTTTTTAAGTAATTAAACTCTCTGATTTTCTTAAGCTATGGCACTGCCATCAGCTCGTTTACCAAATTATTATATAAGTGTTATTTGATTTACTTATGTATATGAATGATTTCCTTAAGTAAATTCGGTTATTGGTAACATTCTATATGGGTAGATATTTTTTAAAAACAGATAGAGTGTTTTCCAATCAGAATCATTAAGCACTGCAATTGTTTTTTGTAACGTCATAGTTTTCTCTCAGAAGCATGTTTTTAGCTGGGGAGTGAAAATGGGACATACACTCATGAAATTGAAGCAATCTTCTTTGGCTTTTAAATTACATAATGTATAAAACTGGTTAAAACTACCGTTGTATGGGCACCCAAGGCCTCACATCTCGTTTTAAAGATCAAAGGTAGTTGTTAGTAATAAATCGAATCATTGAAGTAGTTTGATTGCCACAAAGTTTAGGTTTAATTGAGAGTTAAGAAGTCTGCTATCTGAATTCCGTGTGATTGAGTTATACTGTAAAGCTGTTCTTTACAATCAACCAAATTAATTGGACTCAACGTTACAACTTCTCTACCACAAGCTTTTCCTAAATTTTTCCATTTCGGTATCAACCAGTCTTCGTTTCTCAACTCATACATTGCCATTCTCTTCGTCAATTGGTTATCCTGATGAGACAACACCCTTACGATGTAGTCGGGTTGTGTTGTGACTTTAAAGTGTTAGTGAAAATTTTGGGGAGTCCTGTTTCCAGATATAAGGCATAGATCGGTGTTTTTAATTCCTTAAAACGAGTGATTTTTTAAGAGCTATCGGAAATTTAAAAAAAAAAAAACATAAAATTTAGAAAGATGCATGAAATCTTTATGTGAATCGATAGTACGGTCGATATAATTTAATTTTTGAAGATTATTTCATGCAAGTGTTGGCTGCGGCTGCGCCTCAAATGGTGCATCTGTTTAGTCCAATTTTGGCATACTCTTTCTAACGAATAAATGCTTCAAAGTTGGCTTCCAGTGCGTCAATCGAAGCGGGCTTGTCGCTATAGACATGAGCCTTAACATAGCCCCACAAAAAGAAGTCTAGAGGCGTTAAATCGCACGATCTAGGCGGCCAATTGACCGTCCCCAAACGTGAAAAAAAACTGTTCACCGAACTCGCCTATCAATTGGTCCATTGTTACGCGTGCTGTGTGGCATGTGGCACCGTCTTGTTGAAACCACATGTCATGCAAGTAAAGCTCTTTCATGTTGCGCAAAAAAATAATGTTAACATCGCTCACCATTCACAGTAACGTTGTGATTCTCATCATCTTTGAAAAAATTTGGCCCAATGATTCCGCCAGCCCATAATCCGCACCAAATAGTGACTTTTTCTGGATGCATTGGTAGCTCTTGCAATGCTTCTGGCTTCACTTCAAATACGGCAGTTTTGCTTTTTCCATCCATTCAACTAGAAATGAGCTTCATCGCTGAACATAATTTTTCGATAAAAAAGTGAATTTTAAGCCAACTTTTCAAGAGACTATTCACCAAAAAGAGGTCCAATTGCTGCGATAGGCACCGAATCGATAATTCACGGTCATCACTAACACTGGCCGATACAGCTGCGATATTTTCCTCAGTTCATACTTTACGTAAGCGTGTTGGTGGTTTAATGTCCAATAATGTAAATTTGGTGCGAAATTTAGTCACAATAGCCCGAATAGCAAGCGTTGTTCGTTGGTAAGACGATTCATGATTAAATTATATACCAAACTGAAGATGTTTGACAGTGACAAAAAACACGGAACGTGCGTGAGCTGTCAAAACCAGTGTTGCCAAAAAGAAAATAGCAAACAAATCACCGATTATTATTAAAATACAGTCCGGTACGTTCACACCAAACAAATACTTTATTTAATTAATTTTGTAGTTTAATACCATCGATTTAAATTGAACCTCTTTGAATATTCTAAGGTCATCAGCATACATTAGGTGGTCCGAATGAATATCATGCGTTGGTAGATCATTAAGTAATAAAAGAAACAAAAGTGGTCCAAGATGCCCACGCTGTGGAACACCTGAAGATTTCTGATGAAATTTCCGATCCTCCGCTCCTTCCAGTTAAATAACTTCTAAACTACCATAAGTGAAAACCTAGAAGTTTTTCAGAAGTTTTTTAATAAAATTTACTAAACTTTAACCGATACAGGGTGTTGATTTGAACAATTTTTCTAAATCGAGCAGGTTAAAGGGAAATATGCTTTTTTTCATAAAGTCATCTCATTTTCAGACATTTAACAAATTTTAAAGCCAATAATTACTGAAATAAAATCTTTTCTTCAAACTTGAGTTATTAAGATTTTTTATTGGTTCAGTCTGAGACTGCTCTTTAAAAGAGCAATGTTGTCCCAAAGTGTAAATGCTACCCAGTCGTGCTTTTTATTTAATAGCGAATAAATATCGTTTGAACCCCTTTCCAAAAAAAAATGTTTTCTCCTTAACTTCGACGATATCATTGAATACATTCCGAATTTTGTCTATTTAGGCTTTTATTTCTTTTGGGAAAGAACAGAACACGAAAAATTTCTCCTTCTTATCCGTCCTGAAAACTTAAAGTAGCACGAAACAAAATTCTTTCTCCTCAAAGAGGTCCTTTGATCTATGTCTAGGGAATCCAATCAACGCCGGAGAACTGTTGAATTTCAAACTTATTTAAAATTCAATTTAATTCAATTTTGCAATAGGAATTTTTTAGGTACTATAAAGCAAGTTATACATTCGGAAAAAAATCGAACTCGAGATTTTGATCAAAGTTGACATTTCGATGATAACGAAAACCAAAAAATTGGGTCTTCGACTACAGTTAAACGGATCGGCCGATTTTCTTCAAACTTGCTAGATATGGGTTTTAATTCCCCCCGGATATTGTTTTCTTTTTTTTAAGACTAAAAATAACGGCACCTTCCATACGATTTTTTTTCGAAATTTTATAATTTGATTTTTCTCAAAAACTTATAGCCTGTATGGTGGCTATTTTTTATCTTTTATTCTTTAAATTAAAAAGACACGAAGTTTTCTTAAGTAATTTTTATTACTTATTAAATATAAAAGAAAACACAATTCTATTAATTTTAGGATGGGAGCTTTGTTGCACCAGCACACAAGACGTTTATAATTAGAATGAAATTTTAATTGAGGAAAAATCGAGAAGGAAACTTTTGACATTCGAATTTTAGGAAACGTTCAGATACTCAAATGGGAAAGGTTCCGATAATGAAAATTGAAATTGAGTAGTGGTCGCGTTCGCGCAAACAACTTTTATTCAACGATATGATGCGATATAACTTTTAACTGTTTATTTATTATCGCATGCGATTGATTTTATTTTGTTGGTTAATGAATAATATGATAAACGCGATTGATTAATTTTTGTTAGTAGATGAATTAATTAATATCCACTACAAAGTGTCCCACAGATTAAAAAAAAATTAGAAAAAATTCATTTATTTAAATCTAGGTAATGGTTGAAAAAAATTTTCCAAAAAGTGATTAATTTTGGTACTCCCCTTGGAACCATTTTTTTTTGATTTTCTCAAAGAGAAACCACCAATTTTGATCATTTTTTTATGTTAAGGCTCCCCAGCAGTTTCAATATGTTTCAATATGTTAAATTTTGTTTACTTTTGATTAATTTTTACGATCTATAAGTTAATTAAAAAAAATTTGAAATCAAGATATTACTGACTGTACCTACCATAGAACGATTTTTTCGAATTTTGAATTTCTCATTATCGACATAACGGATTTTAATGAAATTTTTCATAAAGAAGCTCTTAAAAAGATTAAAAAACATTGAATTTCAAAACCTTAAAAAAAAATATTTAAAAAAAAATCGTTTTTTTTTTTTTTGAAACTTCGATATCTCAAGAACGGCTTAATATTTCTCTTGGAAATTTAACTTTCATTCCTACAATAATAAAAACTTAAAGTTGGCGTATCAAAATTTTTTCGTACATAAAAGCTTATTTTTTTAAGGACCCACTACAACGACTAATAATTTTTGTTCTTGCATAAAATCATATTTGCATAGCATTCTGTTTTTATCTCTTACTACTAAAAGAATTTAAAAAAATTATTTTATCCTTATGAACAGTTTTCTTTAATAACTTTCGTTTTTAAAATTGTCTATAACATAGGAGCAAGTTCGCGCGGCCCAGTCGTGCATTTTATTTGTTTTTTGTTTTAAGACCAAAAATAACGGTATCTGACATACGAATTTTTTTCGAAATTTTATAAATACATATTTTTTTTTCGCAAAAACTGTCCCAGAGGTACTCGATATAGTTGAAAAAAAAAAAAACATTTTTTTGTTTTTGATTTTCTCAAAAACGGTACGACCGATTTTAATCAGTTTTATGTTAAGGCTCCCTAGCAGTTTCAATATGATTGTGTTTTTAAATTTTCAACAAATTTTTTTTAGATTTTTAAAAAAAAATTTTGGCTATATTTTTTTTCTTTTGATTAATTTTTAAGCTCTATAATTTAATAAAATAAATTTTTAAAACAAGATATTACTGACTGTACCTACCATAGAACGATTTTTAAAATTTTGAATTTCTCACTATCGGCATAACAGATTTTAATGAAAGTTTTTAGAGAGTAGCCTCTTAAAAGTTTAAAAAACACTGCATTTCAAAACTTTAAGAAAAATAATTTTTTTTAATGTTGAAAACAAAATCAGTATCTCGAAAACGGCTCATAAATTTTTTTTGGAACTTTAATTTGTATTCGAACAGTAATAAAAAATTATAAATTGGCGTACCAAAATTTTTTTCTGAAGAATGTTTTAAAATTTTTGTATGTAAAAGCTTATTTTTTTAAGAAACCACTACAAAAACTTATAATTTTTGTTCTTTCATAAACCTATATTTGCTTGAATGACATTTCGTCAGTTAAAAAATTAATTTTATGCTTATGAACAGTTTTCCTCTAATAACATTCATTTTTGAAATTCTTAGTCTTTTCCATAAGAGCAAGTTCGTGCGACCGAGTCTTGCATTTTGGTTTTCTATTTTAAATATGTACGCACAAAAGTATTCAAAATTAAATCAATTTCTTAGTATGATAATAACAAAATTAATTCTACGATTTTTTGCATATTTAATTGTCCAACTCCTTTCGTCCTACTACACTACAAGGATGTAATCTCACATAATATAAACAAATTGAAATTCCTAGCTAATAAATTCGATAAATGAAATTTTAGTCATGAACCCATCCAGTTCATTATTATTCAAATGATGTTGCCTGCTACTGCTCTTAAAGTTGATCCTATTCAGGATAATTTGTTAATCCAGTATGAAGCTTATGAGCAGTTATTTTCTATTCTGAAAGCAAACCTTTTCAACTATAACAAGTAAAAGGAAATTATGTTTCTCCTCTCTAGCTATTCGGCTTGGAGAATTTACACATTCTGCCCGCATCCGTATCTTTCTGTAGCTACCATTATAATAGAGATACATTTATATCTATTGTATCATGTTGAAGTTCATTCAACTAAACTTCAGCGGTATTGAAAACGCGTTCACATGCAATACTTCCTCCGAAAATAGTCAGACTCTTGTTTCAATGTACGGGTAGATTGTTTGATATTTGAAACAAGGGATCCTTGTCAGTAGACGTGAAAGAGTCATCTTATAACTGGGAGGAAATCAGTGAATTGTTCCATAATTATTGAACATGAGTTCAAGATTGTCGGTATTCGGTGAGTGTTGATGATAAAGGCGGGAGAGAGGAGTGGATAAGGTTAAGGTTAAGCGGGTTAGTATTAATGGGAATAATTTCCAAAAGAAAGGAAGTATCAATTTTAATCGATCTAAATAAGGTGATAATTTCAGAATATCATATCAAGAAAGACCACAAAGGGCAAATGAATGAATGCACGGCTTTAATTATTTGAAAATAAGAGTCCTTTTATGATGACCAAGAATCTCAACCAGAACCGGAATTCGGCTATTATCACAAACAGACAGGCTGCTATTAAAACCATTAGTTCTAGTATATCATCTCCAAATCGGTCCAGCAATACCGCAATGAACCTGATAGCCTCAATTTTAGCCACAATGTCATTCTTATCTGGGTTCCGGGTCACTGTGGCATTTATGGGAATAAAAAGCTGGACGAGCTAGCCACGCAAAAATTAACCCTTCATAACTCACTTGCAGAAAGAGTCAACATTCCGCTCGGAATTATGATGTGCAATATTCTTTCAATTTTTCTTTGCGAATCAAACCGTAAGTGAAGCAGTTTAATTAACTGCGCTATATCTAACACTCCAATATTGATCTTGATCTGATATGCAGTCCCAAGCAAGACATATCCATGATCGTAGCTACCGTACCCGACACTGGCTAATAGGAGCGCATGCAGCAAAGCTAGGCATTCCTCACAAAACTCACGGTCATAGCTGTGGGGACCATCGAGAAAACGAAGCTGTCCTTCATTTTCCTTACAAATGCCTTGATCTGGTCAAATTTAGAGCACAATTATTAGGAAGGGTATTTTTTTGTTGACATTGATGAACTTTCGGAAATGAAGATCAAAGACTTAATCTGTTTTCTCAAAGCGTTACTTCTTTGCCGTTCTCTTCATTTGACTCCTTAGATCCCAAGCTAGCGGACTGAGGGCTTTGAAGGAAGTTACGCGTGCGATTGGCCAGATGATCACTTAATCTCGGTTTGGTTACCGTGTTATCACCAGTGAACAAGCTGCCTAGCATGGCGCAGTGTAATAATGTCGGATGAGTTGAGTGGTGCAACTTTCTGGTTATTGTGTAAAACAAAGCAATCACATAATAAGAGACTTGAAAACCTACTAGATCCTTATACACTTGGTAACTTACTATAAACTGCATGAATCCACAATTTCCCATATCAATTCCATCCACAGGCTCATATAAGTTATGGTATCAAAATGCCACAATTCAGCTCTAATTGGTTTCAAAGATTTTTAGACCTACGTTTGATGAAGCCGAGTGAAAAATTGGCCTTGCTAACTATATGACGAAAGCTTAGATGACTATTAAAAAAAAATTCCCAGGTTTCGGATAGAACAAACTGGTGAAATAGCAACATCGTGAAAATAATATGTTCGGGAGGAGTAATTGCTTTAGGGAGAAAGTTATGGACTGATATTAAGACCAACATTATAAGTTCTAAACAATTCTTGTTACACCAGGCTTCGAATAATAAATTAAAATTGTTTTGAAGTTAAATGGAGTCATTGGTAGTAGAAATGAAATTAGTTTTTTTCAAATCATCGGCGTATAAGGAGAAAAATCAAAGGCCCCAGGCGACTCCCTTGAAGAACACCGAAAGTAGCAAAAATGGAAAATAGAATGAAAACCTAAATATAATTCTAGGCACGACTACGATAACTTGGGCGACGAAAATTGATAACGGATTTTTGTAGAGGGGTCAAATACAAACTTGAAATACAAAATAATAACGGTTTTAAAAACCCAAAGGCTGTTCTTTCATCCTACATTTAAATTATATTATTTGTGTCAATAGTTTTCAAAAAATTTGCATTCAAACTCAAAATTTTGATAAAAAACGCAAAACAAATGTTTGGATCAATTTTTCCCAAAATTGTGAAATGGAAAAGTAAATTTTCTTTTTGTTGTCAATGCGCATATCAATTTTAAATCGAACACGAAGAACCGAAATTCAGTGGCGTAACGTGCCATCTCGGCGCTCGGGGCGGGAGACCCATTTTGCCGCCCCCATCCAATACTTAATTGAAATTAAATTTCGAGACATCATTTCACAGGCAATAAGGTATCTTTTATTGAAAGTAAAAGAGGATCAGCGGTTTCAAAAACGGATTCTACGGGCCTTACGAGCAGCGAAGTCAGAAATAACTTTGTCAAAATCAATATGTGCAGCCAATTCTTGTTCAATCGACAATATAGCCAATTTTGATAGTCTAGTGGATCTCATAGTGGATCTGAGATAGTTTTTGATTAGCTTCAACTTCGAAAAATTTCACTCACAACTAGCGACACTAATTGCCAAAGTCAAATATATATGAATCAAGATGACTTATTTGGAAACGAAATTCCCAGATTCAGTTTTTAAATAAACTAGAGAAGCTTCAGTGGTCCTTTGCCCCTTATATCTTCCTCTGATTCAGAACTGGCGACAAATTTCTGGAGACGCTTCTGCTCCATCTGAAACTCGTCCTTGTCGATGTCTTCTAATACATAGGAAAGATAACACTCGTACTTGCTGTTCAAAAGTTTCGCTGGCGTCAAAAATCCGAACTTCTCCGCTATTTCTTGAACTTGCTGGAATCGAGTCGTCATTTCTTGAATTATCTTGTCAATTGAAGCGAACACCTCTAAACGGAGTTCCTGCTCGTGAGACAAAGCTGCATCTGCGGATTCATCGCCATACATGCGTTTTTTTCTGCGTTTTCTCGTTTTGAGTTCGATTCCGAGTTTTTCGCAGATTGCGGCTTGGACAAAACGGTCTCTGCTCTCCACTAGGAGAGCTTTTAAGGCGCAGAGTTTCTAAGCACACTTATCCACACTCAGTCCTCGTTGCTGCAGGCAAATCTATGCGTCATCTACTTCAGCAGCCTAAAAGCCAAGAAAAGTGAGGAAGTTGAATGACTGCGTTGCTGTCAGAAGAACACTGGCTCCCGATCTTGTTTCGGAAGTTTTAGATGAATCCGTCATTTTTTCCATAGTACCTCAAGAACTTCCTCAAACTTATTTTTAAGCTTCATCAGTGCTTTCATCCGGGCTTGGACTCTATTGTGAATCCCTGACATTGTGGCAGCGTTGTCATAAGCCTGTCCTCTCAAGGTTGGTATATCCAGTCCGTCTGATGTTATCTTCGCTATTGTATCGTTGCTGAGATCTTCTGCATTTCTTCCTTTTGGTTCGAAGAAGTCGATGAAAGATTCTACCACTGCGACCTTTTCTCCTTCGATATGTACGTATCGCAGAACCTAGCTCATTTGGTCTTTGTGGGAGATGTCTGGTGTACTGTCGAAGATTACGCAATAATATTTAGCTTCTTCAATGCAACGGATTATGGTGGATCGAACTTGTTGTCCCAGTTAGTTTATCAATTCATTCTGGGTTTCTGGAGATAGATACGAAACTGGGACTCTTGCTCCCAGCTTTATCATTGTCAGGTGTTCCATTAGAAGAGGGTCATATTTAGCTAGGAGGTGCACTTACTCCAGAAAGTTCCCGCGATTGCCACTACTATCATCTCCTCGAATATCTTCTCGATGTCCTCTTAAGGCCAGATTCTGTACAGTACATCCCTCCACTTCTGCGAAGTTCGAGTTGGAATTGCCAAACAGCTTGCAACAGAAACAATACAAGGATTGCTTCAAAGGCGAGTATACATCCATGTTCGGAGAACCTTTTCAACGTTAGATAATGGTTTGTAGAACCACTCTCTGGTTAGTTTTCGGGTACCGCCTTTCGTTAAAGTCCCTGAGTGAACAACATCGCCAAATTTGGAATCGATGTGCTGTACTGGATCAGATCCACGGCGTACTAGAAGCGTTCTGACTTCGTCGGTCATAGTAGAAGGCCAGCAACCTACATCGTCGAGATTCACATCTTTGGCTTCGGCAGGAGCAGAAGGCTCGATTTCAATTATGTCTTCTTTGGCAACATCGAGGTTCACTTCTTCTGCAGGCTTGTGACTAGATGCTTGAGGTACTTCTGGTGGTGGGACCAGAACGACTTCCAACTTCGATGGCAGGCACGTCTTCTTCTTCTGTCTGTAAAATAAGTTATGCATTCCCATGAATATTGGCCGGAGGATTAATTGGAATCACTTCCACTGCTGCTGGATGCCGCCGAAGACGTTAGCGTCGCTTTCGAACCAGAACTAGAACTGAAATATTTAATTAATGCACCTTGAAACTTCTTCGCATCTGCTTCTTTCTTAGCCTTTTTCTTGCGGTATTCCGCACAGCTTTATTTGACTCTTTTCATTTTCAAAAACTAGTTCGAAGGTTGAGTGAAGTATTAAATGTTTAGTTTTACAAGATTCAACAGTATTTAAACGATAAACAACACAATCGAAATGACTGTCTGTGATGCGGGAGGGAGCAAAAATATTGAGCTGGCTGAGACTAGAATAACGTCTCCGTCGAATCTAGGGTGCATTCCATTATTGTCGCGCAACTCGCGAAACTAAAACGGAACGTTTTGAAACTCTCGCGAAACTGAAAGGGAGCGTTCCGAAACATATGATATGCGAGACCACTGGCGGCGCTGGCGGTTACCGACTTTACCTAGAGAATATACTTTGTACCTATGTATATATACGTGGTCAAAAGTTTGCCCGATTGCAGCACCACCGCCAACGGTCCCGCACTCATACATTATGTTTCGGAACGCTCCCTTTCAGTTTCGCGAGAGTTTTGGAACGTTCCGTTTAAGTCTCGCGAGTCGCGCGACAGTAACGGAATGCACCCTTTCGGCCTTACTCACCGTTTACGAATTCACGGAAATCAGCCGAGAGCGTCAACGATGAATCACTGGCAGGGTGGCAAATTTCAAATTTACGTCATTGTTGTTTGTTGACTTGTCAAACGTTCTGCCATGAAACATATGATCTCTACTCTCACCGTTTCATTGGCGACATTTTGCCGACCAGGGCGGGCCACCCCCTCCGCCCCACCCACGCTATGCCACTGCCGACACTTTTATGTCTTCTAGTTTTTGAGAAAATTAAAAATTAGTGATACTACTTTTTGAGATATTTATAATTTGCTTGCATTTCCAGCATTACGGTGGCCTTTTAAAAGTGAGGTAGGTATGGGGAGGCATGCTGCCCCCTGCAACCCTCCCGCTTGGGCTCACTATATTATTTGGGGTATGTGCCAGGTTCATTGTATGCGACGGTATACCAGTGGTAGTGTATTTATCAGAATCAGAGGCAAGAAACAAGTGTGTTGGCGGACTCAGGTTGTTTAGTTCAGCCAAACCCTCTGCACATGCTTTTCTTCAACGAAATCTAAATAAAATGTTGTTAGATTTATTTGAAATCTCAACATTTTTCAGCTGAAAACTCAGATTTTGGCTTAGGGGGAACATAGTATAACAAATAATTCACTGCGCCAATAATGAGAAGCGATTCTCTGGATATAGACTGTTCGTCTGCACTGAATTCTTTGCAAGTCGATTTACTATGTATCTTAACTTGGGCTTCGTTATACTAGTATACAGACCATTTAGGAGTGATTCGCTTAAGGACGGTGAATTTTAACCACATGAAATTAAAGTTTGTAGGTATTCAAACAAAGAATTACCTTCGTATTCAATGATTCTGGGTTACAATTTTCTGTCTAGAAAAGCTTAAATAGAAATGTAGTAAACCAATCCCTGCATACTTATTAGTCTTACATTTAAATTTCCTAAACATCTTTTCCTGTTTTTAATTTTATAAAGGTACCTATGTAGCTCATTAAAACTTTAAGCATAAAAGTCTACCATCAAGATGGCCGATATTATTTTCACATAAGCCCAACAGCTACGTTGAGACACTTAATTTATAACACGACATTCGACCTGTCATTTAGAACATTCCTACATATAGATCTACTGAAACGATATTTGTCATCATAACGGAAAATCATTATTGTTATCTAGAAGCCTGTCAAAGCATTTCAACAATCGGAGGACAAAAGAATTTTTTTTTTATTTGTTCACCATAAAATCAAAAACATCAAGAAAAAAAAAAAAAAGAAAACATGGAGGAAATGTGCAAATTGCACGTCAATCGATCGATTTGCACCCTTCCTGTGCTTTTTTTTTAGGTTTTGTGTATGTGTTGTCGAGTGTATGTATAAAATAAAAACCTCAAAAAGGGTGAGTAGCGAGACAAGAGTGTTTGACGCCATAATAGCACACTCCATAGAGTGCCTATACTCACGAACCAACAACACTATAATCGTACAGCTGACAGCAAATAGTCTCTCATCGCCCATCATTTTAGTGAAAGAAAAGGCAATATCTCCGCTCCACCCGTTAAACAATAATAATCCAAACAAACTATGCTTTTCGCTGCGGTCGACACCACCGCCGCGCCGCCGCCGAAAGGGATGAGGACGAGGGAATTGGGAAATCACCACCCTTTTTCTTTTTCAAATATCACCAGGCTCATTTCTCGGGGATGAAAACAGAAACCCCTTTACCTTACTCTCCGCCAGATTGTGCAGATTGTGGAAGTCGCAAAACTTGTGGAGTATAGTGTGACAGGACTCCGTGAACTGTCATTAACTGTTAAATGCTTTCATAAAAACGATACAAATACAAGGACGAAATCGGTACCACGTCTAACCACCAGACAAAGGGATAAACAAAATAGAAAATAAAGTAAAAAAAAATTGCACAAAAGGACTCCAAAGCGCTGGGTGAGAAAGTGACAATCTATATCTTGAAGTAGGTAGGTATGTAGTTACATGGAAAGGACTTGCACCAAATGAGGGAAATGATCCTTTTGTGCAATCATTTCTCTATTTCTGATTAAATGAGTGCAGGACTTAGGACATACACTGGAGACAGAAACGCGCGCACCATTCACTTTTTGCAGCAGACACACCGACAAGAGGCAATCAGCATTAATGACAATTTCGCTCTTCTCCATGCACCGCCCGCCATCGCCATCGCCACTGGTACCAACACCAACACCGAAACCAACGCGACCCACAACCTATTCAGGACTTAGAGGCGTTCGGGATCCAATGACAAAAAACCAGTGATGTGAATTGACGAGTAACAGTTGCTTACTGTAGTTCCATTATAAATGCAAACACGCTAACGCAATGTCTGCGGTGCTACAAAGCATCGCATTCGCAACAATTTAAAATGCTCCTTCGTTGTCTGTCCTTTCGTCCTTTGGCACTGCCACCTAAATCGCAAGCACACACCTACACAGACATAACCAACCAACTATTGTCAGCTAGAATGCGATACGAGAAGGATTAAATTGTAATTTCACTAGCGTGCACCAAACAGGATTATAAATGGATGGGTTGAGTAGTTCAGAGTTTGGCTAAGCGCGGGTGGAAAAAGTGGCGTTTGTAGTGAAATGGGGGCGCGAATGAGCACAATTGTCAATTTTAGATCAAACGGTTGGATAGTTCTGTGGTAAGCCATTGAGCAAAGCAACAGCGGTATTGTGATTTGCTTGCTGTGTGTGCGTGTGATAGCTTTTAGTTGACAATTTTTGTCAATTAAATTGATTCATATAAGATTAAATCCAAAAACGGAATCTAAATGGCATTCGCTGGAAGTCAGAAAGTGCAAAACAATTTCCATTCAAATTGTGGCAAACAAACTGCACAGCACAGTCTAGCAAATGATAGTTCTTTGTGAAAAGGTTTGGCATGCAGCAAAAAATGTGTTTATTGTTAATTATGGAAAAGCTGGTAATTATTTTTTATGTTTGCTTACATATACATATGTACATAGCAATGAACATTCTTATTAGAAATAAGCCGATTGCTTTTGTTGATTGTATTGATTGTATGTTTATTACCTTCAATTATAGGTGCACTCAAGTTTTGGTTGGTGTTTGAAAAAATTTTGACTTTAAAGGCATCCCACTTTCCGGTTGCCAAATTTGTATAATACTCTTTGGTGCGATTTAAACACAGAATAATACCGAATGTGAAAATATTGGTACCTATCATATGCTTTCAGATCGATAAGATAAAAGCTACTACCTGCGAGTGTGTTAATACCTAGTTGTGCATTATACCTTACTTACTTACCAACTTAAAGTGGCACTACAGTTTAGGATGGACCAGGGCCTCAATCAACAAGCTTCTCCAACTAGCTCTGAACCTAGCTAGCTGTCTCCAGTGAGATTAGATATAACTATCTTCACTTCGTCCAGGTCCAGGTGGGAGGTATTATAGGTCTGCGTCAACTACTTCGAGTGGTTCTATTTCTATAGCAGCAGTTTGGAGAAATGGTCTTTTCACGTTCTCAGCATTGACTGCGGTTCTATTACGATATTTGCTTGTTTGTCCATGCAGCCTTCGGCTCGGGGATTTTATCATTGTGATGTTTTTTTTACCTTTCGGTAAAACTTCCGAACCTTATTCCTGCTATGGAATTCATCTATTTCGTCGATCAAGCGCTTCTCATATGCTCCTTTTTTTTCCTTCTGAGAAGCCGGTGTTCTTCTCTTCTGTACGTAGATTTTCCGAGCAGCTCCAGTCCTTCATTGCAACGCCGCGCCGGCCGCTTTATCTTCTTTTTTCTTTTTGATGCACATGCAGCAATGTGCTTGTCGGCACTTATCGTTAAACCAGGGATTTCGTTGTGGTGGTGGAGGTTGTAAAACCCAGCACGTCAGAAGCGGCTGCTTCGCAATGTTGCCACTGGTTCTTATTAATACTTGATGCTGACGACATGTTACTTCTTGGGTGGTTGCTAGAAACTTGATTGGAAAAGGACATTCTGGTCTCTTGCGATTGTCGACGTTTATCGTCGAACTTCCTCGCAGTACTTCATTGTTTTGCTTGGATCGGGATATCCGCAGGTGAACCTTGGCTATAACGAGGAAGTGGTTCAAGTCGATGTTAATCCCTCGGAACGTGAGGACATGATCTATACTGCAGAAGTTTTTTGCGTTGATCGCAATGCGGTCAATCTGGTTCACGGTTGATTGATCAGGAGATCGCCATGTTCCTTTGTGCATATCGAGATGTTTGAAATGTGTATACTAGTAGTAATAGTAGTAGTAGTACTGATTTATTTGGTTTAATAATTTCAGTAAAATGAAATGTGTACTATCTACAAGAACGTCCCCCCCAACAGCGAAGTCGATCAGCCTAAATTCGTTATCGGAGGTGGAGTCCTGTGATAACTAGGGCACTGCCTGTATATGCCGATAGCAGTCACCGTAGTAGATATCTCAGTCTTTTAATTTCTCCCCGTCTATCCCATCGCACTTCTTGGATGGTGAAAATAACTGCTTTATAGCAGTTTAAAGCTTCCGCTAATTGCTCGGCTGCATGTAGTTTTTTAAGGTACCTAACTCTCCACGCACGAACCGAACTTCGTTGTCCAAATTTTGTTTACATGTTTCACCATCAATGAACCCATCCGTGTTCCAGGCTTGTTTTGCTTCGCACCCAATTTTCAGAGTAGTAGTCGATAGACAGAGGTGGGTTCTTAGGGAAATCTGTGGAACTACCATTTGAACATCCCACACGACGAGCGACGAGGAAAACTGTTAAGTCCGCTACTTTAATCCTCTAAGAAAGCTAAATTCATGGCAGACTCAGAATCAGAATTGGACACGGAATCCAACAGCAGCTCATCAACGCGAACGATAGTCCATAAAGAAGTAAAAAGCGAACATAAAAACGCATGTAACGCGATGAATTCCATAAATTTTATTGGCGCAATTGAATTTTTTAATCCAAGTGTGGATGATTTCGACATATTCATGGATCGTTTCGAGAATCTAATGTCGTTGAACAAAATATTTGATGACAGAGAAAAAAAAATTTATCTGTTAAATCTTGGCGGTAAGGAATTATATAAAGTCATACGAAATGTGTCAAGGCCAGAGGGAATCGATGTGATGAGCTACAAAATATTAATTTCGAAGATGAAGGGACATTTTAATCCCCAAAAGAATATCACTGCTGAGCGGTATAAATTTGGTACTCGAAATCAGCGTGCTGGCGAAAGTATTTGTGAGTATGTCATGGTCATTAAGGAATTAGCAGAGCCACGTGAATTTGGATCCTTTTTGAACGACGCCTTAAGGGACAGATTCGTTTTGGGAATTTCTGATAATCGTGTACGTGCAAAGTTGTTGGAGATTTCGAGCTTGGAGTTTCAAAAATCCGTAGAGATAGCTCGAGGAGATGAAATGGCAAAAAACCAATTAAGAGTTCTTCAGCCGGGAACATCAGGTCTTTCAGACATCAATTACATTAAAAAGCACAATAATCACAGATCAAGACAAACGTCTAGGTCACGTGGCAGAATTGAAGGTCATTCTAAGATCGTAAAGGTTCATCTAAGGAGAGACAATCTTACAAAAATAGTGACACTAAGGACATAGTTTGTTTCTATTGCAAAAAACGTGGTCACACAAAGAAGAATTGTTTTAAATTACAAAGAAGGACAAAGGATAAGTCGGTGCATGCGGTGATGGAAGACAAATATGACGAAAATAGTTCGGACGAGGACGCTTGGCTGGACAGGCTCAACTATGTGAATGAGGTTAAATCTGGAGCACTTAAGGTTAAGTTATTAATTAATGAAATGTATATTACTTTCGAACTAGATACTGGTGCATGTACTACAGTTATTTCAGAATATGATTATTTAAAGTTTTTCAAAAATCTTAAATTAGCTAAAGTTTATAAAAATCTAGAGGTTGTAACTGGTGGACACGTGGTGGTTCTTGGAAGTTTCGAAGTCAAGGTCAAATCAATACGTAATGAGAAGCCGTTTGTGTTAAACATTTTGGTCATAAAAAGCAAAAAACCATTTACACCTTTGTTGGGTCGAGTCTGGTTAGACTCGTTATATCCAAAAGGGAAGTCAAATTTTGATTTTATAGGTAAGTCTCATATGACAAATTCAATTTTAAGTATTTCTGAAGATAAGAACGATCCTAAAGTTGATAAAGTTTCCTTGCTTAAACATAAATTCGCAGTTGTTTTTGATCAGAATTTAGAAAATCCTATTTTAGGATTTGAAGCTGATGTCATCCTGAATGAAGATGCAAAACCAATTGTGTTCAAAGCATATACGGTTCCATTTGGTCTAAGAGAAAAATATAATGCAGAATTAGATAGACTTTTGAAGGCTGGCATTTTAGAAAAGATCAGGCATAGCGATTGGGCCAGTCCAGTAGTCTGTGTCATGAAGAAGAATGGAGATATTAGGCTTTGCATGGATTGTAGAATTTCAATAAACAAGTACATGAGAACTGAGCACAATCCATTGCCTCTTCCAGACGACATTTTTTCAAATATTTCCGGTTACACGCATTTTTCAATTTTAGACCTCAAAGGCGCATTTCAGCAGTTAAAGCTTTCCGAGAGATGCAAACAATATTTTACAATTAACACGTCAAAGGGACTTTTTAGATTTACACGGCTAGTTTTTGGAGCTAAGGCATCTAGTGCAATTTTTCAAGGTATAATTGATAAAATTCAGGAAGATTTAGACTACGCCGATGGGTATATTGATTATATATTAATCAAAGGAAAAACCTTCCAAAATTGTTTTGAAAATACCGAAATGGTGTTAGAGAGATTGCAGAAATATAATGTGAAGGTGATTCTCGAAAAATGTAAATTTTTCGAAGAAAAAGTAGAATATCTTGGTTATTTAATTACCGCCGAGGGACGTTTCCCTAGTGAAAAGAAAGTTGAAGCTATTTTAAAAGCTCCAGCGCCTCGAGATGTCTCCCAGCTTAGATCATATTTAGGGCTTTTAAACTATTATGCAAATTTCCTACCATGCTTATCAGCTGAACTGCACGTTTTATATAATTTGCTTAGAAAAGGAGTTAAATATGAATGGACAAAGAAATGTAATGAAGTTTTTGAACGAACAAAACAACTTTTGTCAAGTACAAGTGTTCTTGCCCACTTTGATCCTTCTAAAGAGATAGTTATTTCTTGTGATGCCAGTCCTTATGGCTTAGGTTGTGTTTTATCAATTGTTGATGAGTCTAAAGAAAGACCATGTATGTATCCAAGTAGTTCATTGAGTTCCTCCGAAAAACATTATTCACAACTTCAAAAAGAAGCTTTAAGCATTATATTTGCTGTTCGAAGATTTCGAAAGTACATATTCGGTAGAAAAATCACAATTTATAGTGATCACCAGCCCCTTAAGGAAATTTTCGGTGAAAAGAAACCAACCCCACCCATTGCTGCTTCTAGACTTCAGAGATGGGCAATAGAATTGTCAATGTATGATTATAAAATTTTATATAGAAAGGGTAAAGACAATGGTAATGCGGATGGGTTTTCAAGGCTTCCTTTACCTCACAGTACTGGTGATAACACTTTTAAGTTAAATTCTTTCAATTATTCTGATGAAATGCCTTTAGATTTATCAAAGATAAAAACTGAAACGAATTCCGATAAAATCTTAAAGCTAGTAAAACATTATCTTTTAAATGGTTGGCCGGACAAATGTTGCGTTGATTTACAACCATTTTATTTGAAACGGCATCTTTTAGAGATTGAAGATGACATTATTTACTATGGCATGCGTATCGTTGTACCTGCTTCATTAAAAATAAATATTTTAAGTGTTTTGCATGAAGGTCACATTGGGATAGTACGCATGAAAGAGCTGGCACGGTCCTTAGTTTGGTGGCCAAAAATAGACGACTGTATTGAATTACATGTAAAAAGTTGTGAAGTTTGTGCTGCTGTAGGAGCTAGTAAATCGTCTCATGGATTGCAAGATTGGCCTAAGAGTACGTATCTTTATGAGAGGATACATTTAGATTTCTTTTATTTTGAGAATCAAACATATTTATTAATAGTGGATAGTTATAGCAAATTTATTGATGTTCACTTAATGAAAAATATGAATGCGAGTTCCTTAATAGAAAAGCTTAGAAATAATTATGCTATTTTTGGTTTGCCTAGTAAATGTGTAACGGATAATGGCCCTCCATTCAACTCGTATGAATATAAACACTTTTGTCAGTTGAACTGCATTCAGGATGTTAAGTCTCCGGCTTACCATCCTCAATCGAATGGTCAAGCAGAGCGATTAGTGCAAATTGTTAAAAACGATTTTAAGAAATCATTAATGGACCAAAGTACAAGAAACCTCTCAGCTCAACAAAGGATCGACAATTTTAATACGGTATAGAAATACTCCAAGCATCACGACTTTTGAAACACCAGCTCAGTTGATCTTAAACTTCAAATCTAGAACTAAACTTGATATTGTAAAAGAAGATTTTAATGTGTATAATAAAAACAGTAGTAAGATTGTAAAATTTCAAGAAGGTGAAGAAGTTTATTATAGAGGTAATTTTGAAAAATATATAAAATGGTACCCTGCTATTATAGTAAGGCAAGTTTCCTCTAATATATATAAAATTAAGTTTAGCGACAATCTGAGAAATGCTCATGTAAGTCAGCTCAAACGAAAGATAAAAAGAGTGACATTTGAACCAGAACAATTTTACGTCAAAAGAAAAATACAAAATGAAGACATAAATGCGGAAATAAATGAAAAAGAAAAATGTACATCTAAAATAGCTAACAAAGCTATAAAACGGGCAAAATATCCCATTAGATCTTCTGAAAGAATAAAGAATATTTAAAAAAAAAAAAAAATTGACAAGTCAACAGAAATAATAAATAATCAAAATTTGTTACATATTACATATTGAATTTTATTGAATTTAAAATAGGGTTGAGAATACATATTTTGTTAGTTAAAAAAAAAAAAAAAAAAATTTATAAAATATACATATATAATGAATTGTCAACTTGAATTTTAATGGTATGTACTTTATTCTTTAAACTTTATTCATTATATACATATATTTTTTTTTGGAAAAGGGTAATTATTATGTATTTGTATTAGCACTTTCTAATAACTTTCTAATAAACTCTAATGTGAGTAGTAGGTTTTGGCCGGTTCTGGATCAATGAAGTGGAGGAATTTAAGTGGAGGAAAGTGGATTTTTAAGAGAGAATTTAAGGGGATTTTTAAGTTGGATTTTTTTAAGTTGGATTTTTTAGTTGGAATTTAGAGAGTAGTAGGTTTTGGCCGGTTCTGGATCAATGAAGTGGAGGAATTTAAGTGGAGGAAAGTGGATTTTTAAGAGAGAATTTAAGGGGATTTTTAAGTTGGATTTTTTTAAGTTGGATTTTTTAGTTGGAATTTAGAGAGTAGTAGGTTTTGGCCGGTTCTGGATCAATGAAGTGGAGGAATTTAAGTGGAGGAAAGTGGATTTTTAAGAGAGAATTTAAGGGGATTTTTAAGTTGGATTTTTTTAAGTTGGATTTTTTAGTTGGAATTTAGAGAGTAGTAGGTTTTGGCCGGTTCTGGATCAATGAAGTGGAGGAATTTAAGTGGAGGAAAGTGGATTTTTAAGAGAGAATTTAAGGGGATTTTTAAGTTGGATTTTTTTAAGTTGGATTTTTTAGTTGGAATTTAGAGAGTAGTAGGTTTTGGCCGGTTCTGGATCAATGAAGTGGAGGAATTTAAGTGGAGGAAAGTGGATTTTTAAGAGAGAATTTAAGGGGATTTTTAAGTTGGATTTTTTTAAGTTGGATTTTTTAGTTGGAATTTAGAGAGTAGTAGGTTTTGGCCGGTTCTGGATCAATGAAGTGGAGGAATTTAAGTGGAGGAAAGTGGATTTTTAAGAGAGAATTTAAGGGGATTTTTAAGTTGGATTTTTTTAAGTTGGATTTTTTAGTTGGAATTTAGAGAGTAGTAGGTTTTGGCCGGTTCTGGATCAATGAAGTGGAGGAATTTAAGTGGAGGAAAGTGGATTTTTAAGAGAGAATTTAAGGGGATTTTTAAGTTGGATTTTTTTAAGTTGGATTTTTTAGTTGGAATTTAGAGAGTAGTAGGTTTTGGCCGGTTCTGGATCAATGAAGTGGAGGAATTTAAGTGGAGGAAAGTGGATTTTTAAGAGAGAATTTAAGGGGATTTTTAAGTTGGATTTTTTTAAGTTGGATTTTTTAGTTGGAATTTAGAGAGTAGTAGGTTTTGGCCGGTTCTGGATCAATGAAGTGGAGGAATTTAAGTGGAGGAAAGTGGATTTTTAAGAGAGAATTTAAGGGGATTTTTAAGTTGGATTTTTTTAAGTTGGATTTTTTAGTTGGAATTTAGAGAGTAGTAGGTTTTGGCCGGTTCTGGATCAATGAAGTGGAGGAATTTAAGTGGAGGAAAGTGGATTTTTAAGAGAGAATTTAAGGGGATTTTTAAGTTGGATTTTTTTAAGTTGGATTTTTTAGTTGGAATTTAGAGAGTAGTAGGTTTTGGCCGGTTCTGGATCAATGAAGTGGAGGAATTTAAGTGGAGGAAAGTGGATTTTTAAGAGAGAATTTAAGGGGATTTTTAAGTTGGATTTTTTTAAGTTGGATTTTTTAGTTGGAATTTAGAGAGTAGTAGGTTTTGGCCGGTTCTGGATCAATGAAGTGGAGGAATTTAAGTGGAGGAAAGTGGATTTTTAAGAGAGAATTTAAGGGGATTTTTAAGTTGGATTTTTTTAAGTTGGATTTTTTAGTTGGAATTTAGAGAAGCAATTTAAGCGGAGCAATTTAAGCGGAGCAATTTAAGCGGAGCAATTTAGGCGGAGCATGGAGGAACTTAAGTGGAGGAATTTAAGTGGAGGAATTTAAGTGGAGGAACTTAAGTGGAGGAATTTAAGTGGAGGAATTTAAGTGGAGGAACTTAAGTGGAGGAATTTAAGTGGAGGAACTTAAGTTGAGGAATTTAAGTGGAGGAATTTAAGTGGAGGAACTTAAGCGGAGCAATTTAAGTGGAGGAATTTAAGTGGAGGAACTTAAGTGGAGGAACTTAAGTGGAGGAATTTAAGTGGAGGAATTTAAGTGGAGGAACTTAAGCGGAGCAATTTAAGTGGAGGAATTTAAGTGGAGGAACTTTAGTGGAGGAACTTAAGTGGAGGAATTTAAGTGGAGGAATTTAAGTGGAGGAACTTAAGCGGAGCAATTTAAGTGGAGGAATTTAAGTGGAGGAACTTAAGTGGAGGAACTTAAGTGGAGGAATTTAAGTGGAGGAATTTAAGTGGAGGAACTTAAGTGGAGGAACTTAAGTGGAGGAACTTAAGTGGAGGAATTTAAGTGGAGGAACTTAAGTGGAGGAATTTAAGTGGATGAATTTAAGCATAGAGTAGTATGTTTTGGACGGTTCGGGGAAATCAAATTATGTCCTTTTTGGTGCTATGGATGCTTAACAAAAGAGAAGAAAGAAATATGCCCTAGTAAAAAATAAAAATACAAAGTTTTTAATACGAGTATGATTCAAATTTTTATTTATTTTATTTAAACTTGATAGGTTTTACAGTGTTAATGTGAAAAATTATCTTTATTTTATTTAAACATTTTTCGTTTTAAAACTACTAAAATATACTATTTTATTTATAGATACATATACATATACAATAGACAATCATTTTGGAATATTCTTATGCCCCCATGCATATGTGGTCTTTGAATCCGCACAAATAAATCTTTTTGTATCACCACAACTTAATGCTAACTTATTAATATTTTCAGTATATATTTTATGATTTCTACTTCTAAAGGTATACATTGATCTATATTGATCTTGTTTCTTAATTAAACAATTTCTATAATCTCTTAATTCTAAATTATTTGTTACATATTTTTTAATACCTTTCGCCTTTTTTGTAACCTCACCGGTATCTACTCTATAGCAATATAGTTTTGCACGTAATCCAACGAAATCTAACATTATTCTCGAGTTATTTTCATCTTTAAATAGACCTATTTCCTTGCCGTTATTTAAGGGAAAGTTGTGTATATTGTTGGGAGGATACTCAGAAGTATCAAATCTAGATCTATCAGGATTTATTACGTCATCATAGATATCAGCATAAAAATCATCTGTAAATATGGAATAGATGAAAGAATCTGTATCCATATAGTTCAAACGAATTTTGTTGTTAAATTTTGGTTTCATGTAGTCGTAGTGAAAGTCGTACATTAACCACTTTGATAGGTCAAGAACAACAAAGCCCAAGTAAATTGGTTTATCGAGTTTTATACTCCCTTTTTTCATTTCAATAGCACACATATTCGGTGAAAATATGTTACTACTATGAAAATTCGGATGAGCAATTAGCTTTCTTGCTGAAAATTGGTTTCTTATTGCATGCCACTCAGAAACAATTTTTACATCTCTACGTTTTTCAACATTTTCCATGGTCTTACCATAAACGCTATTGTTCATCAATTTAAAAAAATCTTTTTCAAACTTATTTTTGGCTACTTTTCTGTATTCAGTGTTAAGCAAAATATATTTCTGAAGCCAGTTTGATTGATTAAACGTCATGACTCTGTGCACTTTAGTCACTATTAATCCATTAGAGATACACTGCTGTAAGTTTCTTAAATGGATTGTAAATTTTTTTCTTGAATTGAGATGAGCAATAAGCTTAGGAATATTACATCCCGAGGTAATTATATTTTCAGGACAGAATGGAAGATCATTATGTAAATCGTGGATACTAGATGGGTAATCTAAGTCTACTTCCAATACATATCCAACATTATCATCTTTGATGTTGGATATATACTCAGTTGTATATAACTCAGGATTATCCCACTGAAAATTACCATAGGGAAGGGGTTGTGACATAGCCCATCCATATAAATTATTAGCATCCAGATACATTAAATATTCCGATGCTTTATTTGGATCATAGCTTGACATATATTTATTATTTGCAACGGCATCTCTGTGACTGCACTGACACAACCCACCCCGAATTCCACTTTTAAAGAAGTTGTACATATCAACGTCTGTTAAAAGCTCCAACTTTATTTTTGTTGTTTTGAGCATAGCATCCCATGATAAACCAGGAGCGGTAAAATAATGGCAAGGGTCAAGTTCGTATATAGAATTACAAACTGTTCTGAATTTTTCAAAAATGTCTGCTAACAGGAGAACATCACTCTTTAGATATAGAATGGTATAGTCTTTAAATGTTTTACATTTAAAATGATTCCATACCTTTAGAGCATGATTGTAATCCCCATCTAAACATGCTTCATCTACCATCTTATTATGAAATTTAGTAATAGATGGAAGTGATGGTTCTTCAAATCGCTCCCATGAATCTAAATGATCATAAGGGAATACACCTTTCCTTATCATTAAATTGAATGATTCGCTCTCTTGAAAAACACTCTTTGTATTTTTCAAGTCATCAAGAGATAAATTATTTGCTAAAGAAGCAAGGCTTGATTGAAGAAATCTATTTGAATCTAAAAATCTTATTTCAAAAAATCTTTTTTCACCCAAATAAATTCTTTTAGATAGGGATATATAATTTTCCTTGTTCATCGGAATGATGTTAATGTCTCCTTGAATTTTAGCGAGACTTTTAATAAACAAATGACAATCATAGCCCGAGAAATTATGAAAGAGAACTGGAAAAAATTTTGGGACACGAAAATCTAAATTACACTTCACATGTGCAGGTCCTATAAATTTACCAGTGAGATGGCAATGGTGCCTTACTCTAAGCTCGCTTTCCTTAAAACTTAATTTGCAAATTATACAAAATGGATTATTTACTTGATAGTTGTTTTCTGCATCCGTCAGTGGATTCATTGGTTTCGGTTTCTCCAACACATCCTGATATAAGGTAGTTAAATCCGATGTCAGCATTTCGATAAATTTATCTGGAGAGTTTTGGCCTAAAAGAAAGGAAGAAAAAAATTATTATTCATATCTTTTAAAATAATGAAATGTGGGTAAAATAAATGGTTTATAACAAGTTAAATGTTAGTACTCACCAACAAATGTCACTTGCTTATCAAGTTTTTCATTGAAACTGCACTTGATGAAGTAGGAGAAGGCACAAGGTATATGTTGCTGGACAGCTGTTGTTGATGAAAATTTAGGATCGGGTGTTTGGTGGCTTATCGGAGCTAGGATGGACTCAAAGTCAGCGTACACTACTAGTGGAACTTGAAGTTGTCTTCCATAATTTTTGAAATAAATATTTGTGTTATCTCCCTCTGGCATTTTTGTTATAAGTCTACAACATTCGCTTTTGTGGTTTTCAAGTTTAGTCTTACTAGCAAAATGTTGTAGACATCCGTTACAGAGATGCATTTTATGTTCTTTACCCGAAATTTGACTACATATTAAGCGCGATATATTTTGATATAAACGTAGTGAGTTCTACGATCAATGTTTATACAATACATCAAATTAATGTGTATATTCTGCTCCTTTTGTGTATGATATAATGGACCAATGATTTTAACACTTTTCTTTTTATCATTAGATTCATATCCAAACACATTCACACTTATCTCTGGGTTGTTCTCTTCAAATTTTTCTTTTACATCTTTTAATACCAGAGGGAACTGCAAATTTTTAAAGCTGATTAGTTTACCACATACATCAATCAACTCATCTGTTATGTTTGTGATATTATACGAACTAGTTCTCGAGCGATTATTCGTAACTTCACACTAATAGGTCTATATTTGTTAATGTTTATCTCTATCCTTAAAAATGACAATAAAGCCCATCCACTTTCTTTACATTGGAATTCCTCCAATTTATTTCGGTATACATTTTTTTTTTTTCGAGATGATCAGCCAATTCATCTTCTGAAACTACACTTAGCATTTTGGTTTGCATGCTTTTAGTGAGAATAATTGCACTATCAGGATCATCCGAATGTTTTATAAATTCCCCAAACACTTCGAGATTGAATTTAAAGGAATTCATCGCTTGAATTTCCTCTTGTAGAAGCCCCATGATTATGAGGTGCTTCTTATTAGCAAGCATCTTTATGTCAAAAATGCTTTCATCCAAATTTTTAATGGAGAAAGTCTTAATTCTATTATTGAAAGCGGACGTCGTTGTACGTTTTGAACCTCTTTGTACGTTTTAAACCTAGTTGTTAAAGTCGTTTTGGGTTTTGTTAAATTTTCTTTTCATATAAATAACGAATATATTCGGAGATCACTATCATCTCTTAGAAAAAATACCTATATAAACCATTTCAACTAATGGGAAGTATCCTTTTAAAGATCTATAAATGTAAGAAAATCTATCTTTGAATGTATCCTGAAACCACTATTACTTGTAAGAAAAAGACGTCACCCATAAATATATCATTCAAAATAATGGGATAATAAAACGTTGTTGTACGTTTTTTTGAACCTCTTTGTACGTTCTAAACCTAGTTGTTAAAGTCGTTTTGGGTTTTGTTTTTCTTATTTGTTTTTTATTCTCATTTTCCCAATCTGAATTACATATCTTTCTCATCCAAAACAAAGAATTTTTATTTTTTACTTTTTATTTTATTTTAATTTTTATCTTTTCATAGAATCAGCTAATGAATCCGGAAACCACTATCACAACATGGCTCCTATATATTATTGAACTAATGGGGTAATAAAAGATTACTGTCATCCTTAAACATTCTCGCTTATCGGGAATAATACATACTATAGAGTTTTCTAATGCTATTAAATGAAATTACAAAATTAGGAAAAAAAAAATCAAAGCAACCTAAAATCTCTATCACTTGTAAGAAAAATATTTTCTTTTCATATAAATAACGAATATATTCGGAGATCACTATCATCTCTTAGAAAAAATACCTCTATAAATCATTTCAACTAATGGGAAGTATCCTTTTAAAGATCTATAAATGTAAGAAAATCTATCTTTGAATGTATCCTGAATCCACTATCACTTGTTAGAAAAATACCTCTCCCATATATATCATTCAAAATAATGGGATAATAAAACGTCGTTGTACGTTTTGAACCTCGTTTTACGTTCTAAACCTAGTTATTTTGGGTTTTGGGTTAAGTCCATCGATTGATCGATTGAGGACGTGGTAATGATGAGTCCGATTTTAAGGAAAAGTCTTTGTCTGTACTATTTCATATGAAATTGATTATATGTGGTGGGGATGGGAGATGACTATCTTTGAATGTATCCTGAAACCACTATTAGATACTTGTTAGAAAAAGACGTCTCCCATATATCATTCAAAATAATGGGATAGTAAAACGTCGTTGTACGTTTTGAACCTCGTTTTACGTTCTAAACCTGGTTATTTTGGGTTTTGGGTTTTGGTTTTTGGTTTTGGAGTAAGTCTATCTTCCCCCCTATCATGAACATGAATGGACATGATCGGTTGAATGAAAATCTAAATTTAATATGTATTGAAAGACATATACATACTTATCTGAGAAGATTTTCTTATAAAAAGACAAATATTTGTTGGAGAACATCACAGTTATTCTCAAAATTGTAAGAAGATAACACTAAAATGCATTTCGAGGAAGAGTACTCAATTTTTACCTTAGATGATTTTGCTGTGAGGGAGGCAAATTCGCTAAACCAAAACAGTGGTTTTAAGCCAACGAGGAAGTTGTCCGAGTTGGACATAGGATTCAAATATAATATTTTCTTCCTACAAAAGGTTAAAACCAGATGGGGTGATCGAATCGTAGCAGATCTCGGGGAATATAAGGTAAGTCAAACATTTTCTTTCTTTTTTATCAAATTAATTTTTTGATTACTTTTCTAGATCTTTTTACCTGGTAGATATTCAGATCTAACATCGAACAGTATGGCAGCAATTGGTGGAGGAGGTTATGTATTTGAGATAGTGAGAACACTTGGAACGACCTTCGAGCTAAAATTTGCGAAAATTAAATAATTAAATTATTTTAGATTTATACAATATTAATAATAAAAAGAAAAAGAGAAAAATAAAATTCGTTTAAACAGATTGTACATAAACATGTTTATTATTATTATTAGGTGTGTTTTTTTTGCAAGCCCATATAGAATTGTAAAAAAAACGACATCGGGACTAAGCGCTTTACATGCAAATGCAACAACTACTTAAATCTATACAGAGTTAGCTAAGACCAGATAATTATCGAGAGTTAATCTAAGACCCGATAAAAATGGTGATGCCAAAATAGTATTATCTACAATGTTATCGATAATTTGCTCAGAGACGTCAAAGGTGAAGTTTTTGGATTGGTTGATGCTAGTCGTCAATAAGCTGACAAATGTCATAGCGTACACAGTGCTTCCAGCTATGTGGAAAAAAAGCTCCTAAATCCCGATGTCGTTTTTTTTTACAATTCTATATGGACTTGCAAAAAAAACACACCTATTATTATTATCACATTTCTTTTAATAGAATAGTTTTATAGAATCTCGTTTTTATTGGAATTTTTTTTTTAATTTTCGTATTCTTCAAATGAATTCAGGAAAAAATCTCTTAGTGCTAAAGGATTTTCCGCTATTTCAGGTTCTATATCACCGATTAGCGTATGCCATGTTTCGAAGAATGTTCGGGGAGTAAAATCTAATCTTCCGCGTAACGCTCTTAGTTCGATGGGGTGGTAAAGATCTTCCACATTGAATGGTTGGTTAGGATTTGTTTCGTTATTTGTGTTGGTGACTGCAATAGAATCTTCTGGTTCGTTGAGGTTGTCTAATAATAATAATAGCGAATCTAGTGTTCTAGGGTTTCGGACTAAATTTCCTAGTGTGGTGTTCTTTAACACATAGGATGGACATGTTCGTAGCTCAAAGTTGTCCATATCGATCCCAAAGCTAATTGAATCGCCAAATTCTAGCCTTTTCTTACTGGGACCGATTAAGATTAACCTCCCGTTTACATATGTGCCTCTAAAACCAGTAGCATTCTTTATAAACACACGCTGTCCGCAGGGTTTAATAAGTATTGCAGCATGTTTAAGAGACACCAACACGCTAGGAATGATCAAATGGTTATTTGAATGATTAGTTCCTATATCTATTTGGCCAATTCGTAGATGGATCACATTTTGGCTGACTATATTTACTAACATCCACTCCGAGTTAGGATCATAGTTGATAATTTCCATTTCAAGCTGTGTTGTTTCTGCTGCCGGTATTACTGCTGTTGCTGTTGTTGAGCTGGTGCTGTTGCTGCTGCTGTTACTGCTGCTGTTGTATCTTGCCAGGCAGGCTTCGCACCCTATAGTTGAGTTTACCCTGGTCTTTTTACACTGTCCAATGTTGCTATGTTACTATTTCTCGGTGTATAGCCCCAGAGAACGCATTAGAAGATCGGTCTTCTACCATATATTGACAGAATCTGTTTTTATTTGGTAGAGGGATCTTAATGTGATGTATCCCAACACTGCAACCAAAACTTTGTAATGCCTACTGTCACTGTATTTTCCCCCAGGGGAGAAGGGTTGCTCGATGCGGATAGAAGAGAAAAAAACAGATTTTTTATTTATTTTATTGGCCCGCTGTCTTTAGCTAGGCTGCGACCAATAGTTTGATTTTATTCTTTATTTTTTTTTTAAATAATATGTTTTGTATTTGCTAAAATGTTCCGCTGTCTTGAGCTATGCTGCGACCAAGTTAGCTATTAATTCTATTCTATATCTATCCTGTAATGTTCATGCCCATTTTATACTCTTTATAAAATATTTTATATGGCTTTCCAATTCATCTCCCATCCCCACCACATATAATCAATTTCATATGAAATAGTACAGACAAAGACTTTTCCTTAAAATCGGACTCATCATTACCACGTCCTCAATCGATCAATCGATGGACTTAACCCAAAACCCAAAATAACTAGGTTTAGAACGTAAAACGAGGTTCAAAACGTACAACGACGTTTTATTATCCCATTATTTTGAATGATATATATGGGAGAGGTATTTTTCTAACAAGTGATAGTGGATTCAGGATACATTCAAAGATAGATTTTCTTACATTTATAGATCTTTAAAAGGATACAGGTCATGACCATTCATGTTCATGATAGGAGGAGATAGACTTAACCCAAAACCCAAAACGATGTTGACAACTAGGTTTAGAACCTACAAAGAGGTTCAAAACGTACAACGACGTTTAATTACCCCATTAGCTTGAATGATAAGTATATGGGACAGGTATTTTTCTAATTAGTGATAGTGGATTCATGATACATTCAAAGATAGATTTTCTTACATTTATAGATCTTTAAAAGGATACTTCCCATTAGTTGAAATGATTTATAGAGGTATTTTTTCTAAGAGATGATAGTGATCTCCGAATATATTCGTTATTTATATGAAAAGAAAATATTTTTCTTACAAGTGATAGAGATTTTAGGTTACTTTGATTTTTTTTTCCTAATTTTGTAATTTCATTTAATAGCATTAGAAAACTCAATAGTATGTATTATTCCTGATAAGCGAGAATGTTTAAGGATAACATTAATCTTTTATTACCCCATTAGTTCAATAATATATAGGAGCCATGTTGTGATAGTGGTTTCCAGATTCATTAGCTGTTTCTATGAAAAGATAAAAATTAAAATAAAATAAAAAGTAAAAAATAAAAATTCTTTGTTTTGGATGAGAAAGATATGTAATTCAGATTGGGAAAATGAGAATAAAAAACAAATAAGAAAAACAAAACCCAAAACGACTTTAACAACTAGGTTTAAAACGTACAAAGAGGTTCAAAACGTACAACGACGTCCGCTTTCAATAATAGAATTAAGACTTTCTCCATTAAAAATTTGGATGAAAGCATTTTTGACATAAAGATGCTTGTTAATAAGAAGCACCTCATAATCATGGGGCTTCTACAAGAGGAAATTCAAGCGATGAATTCCTTTAAATTCAATCTCGAAGTGTTTGGGGAATTTATAAAACATTCGGATGATCCTGATAGTGCAATTATTGCCACTAAAAGCATGCAAATCAAAATGCTAAGTGTAGTTTCAGAAGATGAATTGGATGATCATCTCGAAAAAATGTATACCGAAATAAAAAATAAATTGGAGGAATTTCAATGTAAAGACAGTGGATGGGCTTTATTGTCATTTTTAAGGATAGAGGTAAACATTAACAAATATAGACCTATTAGTGGATCTTCATATTTCAAGCTACCACTTCAATTAATAAAAAAGAAAGCCTGCATCAATGTTCAAAATAATGATGAATATTGTTTTAAATGGAGCATCATAGCTGCTCTGAGCACAGAAGTTACGAATAATCGCTCGAGAACTAGTTCGTATAATATCACAAACATAACAGATGAGTTGATTGATGTATGTGGTAAACTAATCAGCTTTAAAAATTTGCAGTTCCCTCTGGTATTAAAAGATGTAAAAGAAAAATTTGAAGAGAACAACCCAGAGATAAGTGTGAATGTGTTTGGATATGAATCTAATGATAAAAAGAAAAGTGTTAAAATCATTGGTCCATTATATCATACACAAAAGGAGCAGAATATACACATTAATTTGATGTATTGTATAAACATTGATCGTAGAACTCACTACGTTTATATCAAAATATATCGCGCTTAATATGTAGTCAAATTTCGGGTAAAGAACATAAAATGCATCTCTGTAACGGATGTCTACAACATTTTGCTAGTAAGACTAAACTTGAAAACCACAAAAGCGAATGTTGTAGACTTATAACAAAAATGCCAGAGGGAGATAACACAAATATTTATTTCAAAAATTATGGAAGACAACTTCAAGTTCCACTAGTAGTGTACGCTGACTTTGAGTCCATCCTAGCTCCGATAAGCCACCAAACACCCGATCCTAAATTTTCATCAACAACAGCTGTCCAGCAACATATACCTTGTGCCTTCTCCTACTTCATCAAGTGCAGTTTCAATGAAAAACTTGATAAGCAAGTGACATTTGTTGGTGAGTACTAACATTTAACTTGTTATAAACCATTTATTTTACCCACATTTCATTATTTTAAAAGATATGAATAATAATTTTTTTCTTCCTTTCTTTTAGGCCAAAACTCTCCAGATAAATTTATCGAAATGCTGACATCGGATTTAACTACCTTATATCAGGATGTGTTGGAGAAACCGAAACCAATGAATCCACTGACGGATGCAGAAAACAACTATCAAGTAAATAATCCATTTTGTATAATTTGCAAATTAAGTTTTAAGGAAAGCGAGCTTAGAGTAAGGCACCATTGCCATCTCACTGGTAAATTTATAGGACCTGCACATGTGAAGTGTAATTTAGATTTTCGTGTCCCAAAATTTTTTCCAGTTCTCTTTCATAATTTCTCGGGCTATGATTGTCATTTGTTTATTAAAAGTCTCGCTAAAATTCAAGGAGACATTAACATCATTCCGATGAACAAGGAAAATTATATATCCCTATCTAAAAGAATTTATTTGGGTGAAAAAAGATTTTTTGAAATAAGATTTTTAGATTCAAATAGATTTCTTCAATCAAGCCTTGCTTCTTTAGCAAATAATTTATCTCTTGATGACTTGAAAAATACAAAGAGTGTTTTTCAAGAGAGCGAATCATTCAATTTAATGATAAGGAAAGGTGTATTCCCTTATGATCATTTAGATTCATGGGAGCGATTTGAAGAACCATCACTTCCATCTATTACTAAATTTCATAATAAGATGGTAGATGAAGCATGTTTAGATGGGGATTACAATCATGCTCTAAAGGTATGGAATCATTTTAAATGTAAAACATTTAAAGACTATACCATTCTATATCTAAAGAGTGATGTTCTCCTGTTAGCAGACATTTTTGAAAAATTCAGAACAGTTTGTAATTCTATATACGAACTTGACCCTTGCCATTATTTTACCGCTCCTGGTTTATCATGGGATGCTATGCTCAAAACAACAAAAATAAAGTTGGAGCTTTTAACAGACGTTGATATGTACAACTTCTTTAAAAGTGGAATTCGGGGTGGGTTGTGTCAGTGCAGTCACAGAGATGCCGTTGCAAATAATAAATATATGTCAAGCTATGATCCAAATAAAGCATCGGAATATTTAATGTATCTGGATGCTAATAATTTATATGGATGGGCTATGTCACAACCCCTTCCCTATGGTAATTTTCAGTGGGATAATCCTGAGTTATATACAACTGAGTATATATCCAACATCAAAGATGATAATGTTGGATATGTATTGGAAGTAGACTTAGATTACCCATCTAGTATCCACGATTTACATAATGATCTTCCATTCTGTCCTGAAAATATAATTACCTCGGGATGTAATATTCCTAAGCTTATTGCTCATCTCAATTCAAGAAAAAAATTTACAATCCATTTAAGAAACTTACAGCAGTGTATCTCTAATGGATTAATAGTGACTAAAGTGCACAGAGTCATGACGTTTAATCAATCAAACTGGCTTCAGAAATATATTTTGCTTAACACTGAATACAGAAAAGTAGCCAAAAATAAGTTTGAAAAAGATTTTTTTAAATTGATGAACAATAGCGTTTATGGTAAGACCATGGAAAATGTTGAAAAACGTAGAGATGTAAAAATTGTTTCTGAGTGGCATGCAATAAGAAACCAATTTTCAGCAAGAAAGCTAATTGCTCATCCGAATTTTCATAGTAGTAACATATTTTCACCGAATATGTGTGCTATTGAAATGAAAAAAGGGAGTATAAAACTCGATAAACCAATTTACTTGGGCTTTGTTGTTCTTGACCTATCAAAGTGGTTAATGTACGACTTTCACTACGACTACATGAAACCAAAATTTAACAACAAAATTCGTTTGAACTATATGGATACAGATTCTTTCATCTATTCCATATTTACAGATGATTTTTATGCTGATATCTATGATGACGTAATAAATCCTGATAGATCTAGATTTGATACTTCTGAGTATCCTCCCAACAATATACACAACTTTCCCTTAAATAACGGCAAGGAAATAGGTCTATTTAAAGATGAAAATAACTCGAGAATAATGTTAGATTTCGTTGGATTACGTGCAAAACTATATTGCTATAGAGTAGATACCGGTGAGGTTACAAAAAAGGCGAAAGGTATTAAAAAATATGTAACAAATAATTTAGAATTAAGAGATTATAGAAATTGTTTAATTAAGAAACAAGATCAATATAGATCAATGTATACCTTTAGAAGTAGAAATCATAAAATATATACTGAAAATATTAATAAGTTAGCATTAAGTTGTGGTGATACAAAAAGATTTATTTGTGCGGATTCAAAGACCACATATGCATGGGGGCATAAGAATATTCCAAAATGATTGTCTATTGTATATGTATATGTATCTATAAATAAAATAGTATATTTTAGTAGTTTTAAAACGAAAAATGTTTAAATAAAATAAAGATAATTTTTCACATTAACACTGTAAAACCTATCAAGTTTAAATAAAATAAATAAAAATTTGAATCATACTCGTATTAAAAACTTTGTATTTTTATTTTTTACTAGGGCATATTTCTTTCTTCTCTTTTGTTAAGCATCCATAGCACCAAAAAGGACATAATTTGATTTCCCCGAACCGTCCAAAACATACTACTCTATGCTTAAATTCATCCACTTAAATTCCTCCACTTAAGTTCCTCCACTTAAATTCCTCCACTTAAGTTCCTCCACTTAAGTTCCTCCACTTAAGTTCCTCCACTTAAATTCCTCCACTTAAATTCCTCCACTTAAGTTCCTCCACTTAAGTTCCTCCACTTAAATTCCTCCACTTAAATTGCTCCGCTTAAGTTCCTCCACTTAAATTCCTCCACTTAAATTCCTCCACTTAAGTTCCTCCACTTAAGTTCCTCCACTTAAATTCCTCCACTTAAATTGCTCCGCTTAAGTTCCTCCACTTAAATTCCTCCACTTAAATTCCTCCACTTAAGTTCCTCCACTTAAGTTCCTCCACTTAAATTCCTCCACTTAAATTGCTCCGCTTAAGTTCCTCCACTTAAATTCCTCCACTTAAATTCCTCAACTTAAGTTCCTCCACTTAAATTCCTCCACTTAAGTTCCTCCACTTAAATTCCTCCACTTAAATTCCTCCACTTAAGTTCCTCCACTTAAATTCCTCCACTTAAATTCCTCCACTTAAGTTCCTCCATGCTCCGCCTAAATTGCTCCGCTTAAATTGCTCCGCTTAAATTGCTCCGCTTAAATTGCTTCTCTAAATTCCAACTAAAAAATCCAACTTAAAAAAATCCAACTTAAAAATCCCCTTAAATTCTCTCTTAAAAATCCACTTTCCTCCACTTAAATTCCTCCACTTCATTGATCCAGAACCGGCCAAAACCTACTACTCTCTAAATTCCAACTAAAAAATCCAACTTAAAAAAATCCAACTTAAAAATCCCCTTAAATTCTCTCTTAAAAATCCACTTTCCTCCACTTAAATTCCTCCACTTCATTGATCCAGAACCGGCCAAAACCTACTACTCTCTAAATTCCAACTAAAAAATCCAACTTAAAAAAATCCAACTTAAAAATCCCCTTAAATTCTCTCTTAAAAATCCACTTTCCTCCACTTAAATTCCTCCACTTCATTGATCCAGAACCGGCCAAAACCTACTACTCTCTAAATTCCAACTAAAAAATCCAACTTAAAAAAATCCAACTTAAAAATCCCCTTAAATTCTCTCTTAAAAATCCACTTTCCTCCACTTAAATTCCTCCACTTCATTGATCCAGAACCGGCCAAAACCTACTACTCTCTAAATTCCAACTAAAAAATCCAACTTAAAAAAATCCAACTTAAAAATCCCCTTAAATTCTCTCTTAAAAATCCACTTTCCTCCACTTAAATTCCTCCACTTCATTGATCCAGAACCGGCCAAAACCTACTACTCTCTAAATTCCAACTAAAAAATCCAACTTAAAAAAATCCAACTTAAAAATCCCCTTAAATTCTCTCTTAAAAATCCACTTTCCTCCACTTAAATTCCTCCACTTCATTGATCCAGAACCGGCCAAAACCTACTACTCTCTAAATTCCAACTAAAAAATCCAACTTAAAAAAATCCAACTTAAAAATCCCCTTAAATTCTCTCTTAAAAATCCACTTTCCTCCACTTAAATTCCTCCACTTCATTGATCCAGAACCGGCCAAAACCTACTACTCTCTAAATTCCAACTAAAAAATCCAACTTAAAAAAATCCAACTTAAAAATCCCCTTAAATTCTCTCTTAAAAATCCACTTTCCTCCACTTAAATTCCTCCACTTCATTGATCCAGAACCGGCCAAAACCTACTACTCTCTAAATTCCAACTAAAAAATCCAACTTAAAAAAATCCAACTTAAAAATCCCCTTAAATTCTCTCTTAAAAATCCACTTTCCTCCACTTAAATTCCTCCACTTCATTGATCCAGAACCGGCCAAAACCTACTACTCTCTAAATTCCAACTAAAAAATCCAACTTAAAAAAATCCAACTTAAAAATCCCCTTAAATTCTCTCTTAAAAATCCACTTTCCTCCACTTAAATTCCTCCACTTCATTGATCCAGAACCGGCCAAAACCTACTACTAATGTGCTACCCAAATTAGTTATGTACCAATACATTATATATTTATCTAGCAATAAGACAATTGTATAAGTTTACAATATAATAAAGTCAGTCCAGCTTTAACACTCGTCTTTTAAATACACAACAATAACTACATATTCAAAGTATATGTATAGCAACAAGGACAAGTCGTGCAACTAGAAAAAAATTTAAATTAAGACATTACTGACTGTACCTATACCATAGAGACATTTTTTCTAATTTTTACTTTCTCATTACTAGGAAATTCTATACTTATAAATTTATTATACAGAAGGTCCTAAAAACTTTTGTCTCCAACACTCTTCCTTATGTTCATATCCACAATTTTTTTTTGCTGACGACAGTACCCTCAACTTTTCATATTCGTTTATAGAGTCGCATACTTGTCGAATCATTGATGTGGACTTTTAACGGCACCGTTTGATAAGCTCATTGAATTATGATCCTGACAGCATTGTCAGGAAATGCTTAGAATGCTTGGAAAACTTAATGCTGTTTAGTGTCGCGTAACCCCTTCAATGCCACTTTCTATGGGTGGCACTTGCATCGAAGAGATTTTAGTTCTAAGTATATGCATCGCAGCCTATCATTTGTGGAGTGATCACATTTGACGTCGACGTATTTTCTTAGCAAGAAGTTTTTTACCTTCTGATCTGCCTGTTATACAGGGTGTCCGGTAATTCGTGTGCCATACTTTGGGATGTGATTCTTGGTAATATTCTAAGAAAAAAATTGTTCTACAGTAAAGTCTGATTTTTAACTTTGACATCACTTTTTGACGATTTAAAAAAAAGCTAACTTTGGTGTACCCTGACCCATGTTAAAGTCATATTTCTCTGTCAGTACTAATGGTAGGGACCTCATTTTGGATTTTTTAGTAAAAATACTAATCTTTAAAACTACGTTTAAATTTAGCTGATATGTTCTTAGGGTTGCCAGATATTAAATTTTAAATGGTGTTCAATTTTTCTTGCCCGAGCAATTTTTTCAAAAAATGTGAATAAACATAAAGTTCTCTTATTCTTACCTGATGAACAAAACAATAACAAGATTAAAAAAAATGATTTTTTGACCTGAGGTGTGAAGGGTTTGAATAAATCAATAATTTGTGTAGTTTTAAGTAATTTTTTTATGTACACACAAATACTTAGAAAGTATTTATTTATTTATTTATTTATTTCCATCAATTGATCAAAGATCTGCTGATTACAAAAATTAGCTAACTAAATCTAAGGTATATACAAGTAGAGGCACTTGTGTTCTTAAAAAATAAATAATTACATATTATCACATGAAACTTTATTATAATTTCAAAGGTGTAGTTTTATTAAGCATTTATAAGTTAATTATTTACATACATAATTGCAAGCATTTCTTTTTTATTAAGTCTCTTTTCATATAAAGGTCGATTTCATCACATACCGTGTGTACAAGTCTAAGAGAACGCGTAATTGGTTCATTCATCCCATAGTTAGTTCTATGAGGAGGAATATAAAAGAGCTCATTTCTATTTCGTAAGACACGGGTTGGGGCATAGAAAGGCATTAAAGACAGCAATTCAGAACAAGATACGCGATTATCCAAAATATCTTTAACAAATAAGATGCATTGAACTTGCCTTCGACATTCAAGCGTTTTCAAATCGATAAGAGAACATCTTGCTTTATATTAGGGTAATGGTCCATTCCAGTTGAGCTTTCTCAATAAATACTGACATAATACATAAGTGCTCAAAGTGCCTCTCTGCGTTTTGAATGCATGCTAGAGCCCGTCTTTGGATTTCATTTTGAATGTTTATTCTCGATAACTCTTGCCTTACTTTAATGATTTCAATGTTTTTTAAACTTCTTGGAAGCATCTCTATAAAAAATTTCATTAATGAGAAATTCAAAATTCGAAAAAATGGTTCTATGGTAGGTACAAGCTGTAATATCCTAATTTCAATGTTTTTTTTTATTAAATTAAAGATCATAAAAATTAATTGAAAGAAAAAAAAAATTTATCAAAATTCTAGGCTCCGTTTTCGAGAAAACTACGATTTTTGAAAACCATTTTTTAAATTTTTTTTACATTTGTATGGTGGGTGCCTTAATCTTTAGGTAAAATAATTTTTTTTCGCACATCTTGTAGACTATATTAAGAAAATTTTATTTATCAATTTAAAAAAAAAAATCGAGCATAGGGTTTTCGAAATATGTATGTATTGAGTTTTGAAAAAAAAAATTGAAAATTAAAAAATAAAACGATTTTTTATTTGAAAATTTGATTACACAATAATATTAAAACTTTTGGAGAGCTTTAGCAAAAATAAGAAATAGTCAAAATAGGTTGTAGAGCTTTTGAGAAAATCAGAAACAAAAAAATGTTTTCAGAGGTGGTACCAAAAATAACCATTTTGTGGAAAAAAATCAACCATTATCTAGCTTTAACTAAATTTATTTATTTATTTACGTCTAACAAGAATATAACTTTCATAGACTACACTAACAATTACATAATATCTATATATGTATATATACTTATGGTTTGATTATAACTTACATTCAATTTAAAAATAAAATGCACGACTGGGTCGCACGAACTTGCTCCTATGTAAGAGACTAGGAATTTTAAAAACGAATGTTATTAGAGAAAACTATTCATAAGGATAAAATGAATTTTTTTAAATTCTTTAAGTAGTAAGAGATAAATATGCAAGTATGAAATTATTCAGGAACAAAAATTATAAGTCGTTGTAGTGGTTCCTTAAAAAAATAAGCTTTTATGTAAAAAATTTAAAAAAAATGTTGGTACGCCAACCTTAAGTTTTTATTATTGTACGAATAAAAGTCTAATTTCCAAAAAAAAATACTAAGCCGTTCTTGAGATATCGAATTTTTCAAAAAAAAAATTACTTTTTTTTTCTAAAAATTAAAAAAATATTTTTTCTTAAGTTTTTAAATGCAATGTTTTTTAAACTTTTTAGGAGCTTTTTTATAAAAAAAATTCATTAAAATCCGTTAAGTCGATATTGAGAAATTCAAAATTCGAAAAAATCGTTCTATGGTAGGTACAGTCAGTAATATCTAGATTTAAATTTTTTTTTTATTAAATTATAAATCGTAAAGATTAATCAAAAGAAAAAAAATTTTAGCAAAATTCTCGGAACCGTTTTCGAGAAAAATGCGATTTTTGAAAACCATTTTTTAAAATTTGTATGGAAGGTACCGTTAGTTTTAGATAAAACAATTTTTTTTTCTCAAATCTTGTAGGTTATATTAAGAAACTTTTATTTGCCAAGTTTGAAAAAAATCGATCATGGGGTTTTCGAAATATTGAGTTTCCAAAAAAAAATTTTGAATTTTTTTTTAAAAATCCAAAAAATTAAAAATTGAAAATTTGAGTATGTAATAATATTTAAACTTTGGAGGAGCTTTGGCATAAAAAAAATTATTAAAATCGGTTGTACCGTTTTCGAGAAAATCAAAAACAAAAAAAATGGACCCAGGGGGGCTACCGAAAATAACAATTTTTTGTAAAATTTTTTTCAACCATTAGGTAGTTTTAACCAAATGAAATTTTTCAAATTTTTTTTAAAAAATTCTGTGGGACAGTTTTTGCGAAAAAAAAAATATTTATAAAATATCGAAAAAAAAATCGTATGGTAGGTAACGTTATTTTTGGTTTAAAAAAAAAATAGAAAAAAACGTCCGGGGGTAAAAAATTGAAACCCATATATACCAAGTTTGAAGAAAATCGGCCGAGCCGTTTAGGCTGTAGTCGAACCGACAGACAGACAGACAGGAAGAATTGCCAGACCCACTTTTTTCGTCTTCGCTATCATCGTAATGTCAACTATGATCAAATTCTCGAGTTCGATTTTTTTTACGAATGCATAACTTGCCTTATAGTACCTATAAGTCGCAAGTAAAAAAAGTTAAATGAAAATTTTTGATTTTTTTTTTAATTCTGTGGCACAGTTTTTGAGGAAAAAAAAATATCTATAAAATTTGGAAAAAAATAGTTTGGCAGGTACCGTGATTTTTGGTCTTAAAAAAAAGAAAAAAAAAAACAGTGGGGGGGGGGTTAAAAAACCATATCTACCAAGTTTGACGAAAATCGGCCTAGGCGTTTAGGCTGTAGTCGAACAGACAGACAGACGGAATTTCGATACCCACTTTTTTCGTCTTCGTTATCACCGCATTTCCAATTTTGATCAAAATCTCAAGATCGATTTTTTTTTACGAATCAATAAATTGCCTTATAGTACCTATAAGTCGGAAGTAAAAATTGAAATTTTAATTTTAATATGGCAAAGGTACATAAAATGATTTTTGTGACGTTACCACATTTCTTTCTTCTCACATTAACATGTCTCATTATTTCTTTACAAAATTTTGAGCCGGTTGAAAGTCAATTTTCTTAAAGCTTCTGGCATTGGATTACTCTTTCTTCGTTCTCTCTTATTTGCCAGACAAATATATGTACATATAATGCGTTTGCGACCATTAAAACCAAAAGTCCTCAGCTGATACTTGGAGTTTTGAATAAGAGACTTTGAAAAAATTTCTTAAGAGTCGTTTTGTGGAATCTCTGAAAAGATAAGGTTGTTAAAATAAAGTCACATTCGCCTATAAAAACTGTGATTGGGAATCGTGAGTGAAATACACGACCACTTCTTCTATTCCCATAATTACGTATCCTCTCCCAAAGAGCCATTGAAATCGAGCCCACTGTTATAAAGGTTTTTTTTTCTTGTATAAATATCCTTTCACGCATCAGTTATAGATACCGTGAGTGTTTTGCCTGCCGCCCTTCGTCGTCGCATCCTCACCGCTGCTCAATGCCTTTGGTGGTTTGTGCAATGAAAATTCTATATCTATTTACGATAGGTAGGTAATTTCCGAATATTACGACAGCAATAAAACCGATTATGATACCGAATTATTATTCAATGACATTTGCGCCATATCCCCGTGCCAGACCACACCGGTGTGGTGTGGCGGATATAATCTAACCAGCCCCCCTCGCAGTCGTTCTACCCGCTCGTTATACCTGATTTGGTCTCATTTCCTGGTTTAAATGATCGGGGAATTTATTGAATCAATTCCCCGGGGCCACCCCGACGGCACCCGTCTGATAATTTCCCAAAAATAATGTTAATTTTAATTTTATGGTCATTGATTGAAATCAGCAAAATTATTGTTTGGTAACTGGCTTAATATTAAATCACAAGGATGTCGCATATCGGCAGGCTATGCCCGCTCGAGCCTGTATCTACTATAACGGTTTGGCAAATTGGTGTCGGTGCCGGTGTCAGTTTGAGATACATATATGTATATAAATATCCATTTGAAATTCTGGAATAATAAGCTGAATATTGATGATTTTTTTTTTTAGTAAGCATACACTGCAATAGAAATGGGAATATAGTGGAGCACCAGGTGCCGTGATATAGGGTGATATGCATAAAAGATAGTAAATGCTTTTACTTGAGAATTTCTAAGTAATTACTTTTTTTGATATGCATAAAAATGCAGTAAATGCTGAAAATAAAGTATTTACTTGAGGCCACAGTACTTACTTTTTTCGGATGAACTTTTTCAGTAAATACTTTATTCCGTATGCATAAAAAGTAGCAAGTACTTTTTTTCTGTAGGAATTACTTGTTTTTTTCAAAGTCAAAGGATAGCAACATGAAAATTTAAAAGTACATACTTTTTACTTGCGATATAGGTACTATAGGGCAAGTTCTGCATTTGGAAAAAAAATCGAACTCGAGATTTTGATCAAAGTTGACATTACCATGATAGCGAAGATGAAAAAAGTGGGTCAGACAATTCCGTCTGTCTGTCTGTATGTCTGTATGTCTGTATGTCTGTACCACGAACTACAGCCTAAACTACCGGAGGTATTTTCTTCAAACTTGGTAGTTAAGGGTCTTCGGTGATTCCCTAGAGGAGAAATTGAAATTTTTTTTTAGCTCCAAAACTAAGGGTACCCCTCATACACCCGTAATGCAAAATCTTATTTATCTCGAAAACGGCTCTAACGATTTTGATAAGAAAAATTAAGTGTGATATTATGGACATGGACTACATTTTGGCCCGGGGCGGGCCGTCCCTACCTTAGTCCACCAGTGTGATTATAAGACCTATAGCCTGATTAGGGAAAACGAAGCCAATCGTTTTCAGTTCCATATCTTGTTTTCGATTCCCTACGTGCCGAGCTTCCAAGCTTTCCACTCAATACAGTTAACTTTCAGGAATTGTTAATTTTTTGATTTTGTGGTTGAGCTGCCATCAATATTGAAGTAAATGTTCCGTCTAATGTCTTTCTATAAGTTTTGTTAAAGTTTCTATAAGCAATGCTTTCCAATCAGACTTTATTGACCAGTGAAACTCAATATTGACCTCATTAAAGAGTTCTGACATCTGAAAGTTTTCTCGGTAATCTGTTTTCGGGAAGGGTACTTACTCTTTGTATTTGAAATGGAGTTCGAGTGTTGAAAGGAAGACTTTTAGAAATCCTGTTTCTAGATAAAGCACGTAATTTGGTGCGAGAAACCACCTCTTGATAAAAAAAACCTTTGGAATTTTTCGACTTCATTATTTTCGGAAAAACTCCAAATTTCCAAACTTGCCCATAGTAGTACGTCACTGATTTTGAAGAAGCTTCATATATTGTGTACTCGTACTTAGCTGAGTGCTGTATGTTTTTGTTTTTAATGAAGTTTGACCAAGTAGGTGAAAGATCAATATTAGCATCTTTGAAAGGTACAATACCATCTAACTAATGAGCCTATTCCCATTGTTGAACCTGGGCGAAACGCGTTATGAAGTTGAGTTGGGATCACTTGAACTTTTTATTTTACATACAAAATCTCCTGAGTAAAACTCCAATCTTCTACATTTTTACTTGCGATATAAAGGGTTTTTCAACAGGGACGTTTCAAAAGTAGAGCGACAGGGAAAACAAACGACGCTATATTTCTTGTCGCTCTTTTGACATTTCTCTTCAGTAAGGTTTGCCATTTCATGATGGAAAGATATACGAGCCAACATCGAGTCGAAATTATTAAAATTTACTACCGAAATTCGGGGTCAGTGGCCTCAACGTTAAGAGCGCTACGTCCAATTTATGGTCGTCATAATCGTCCCAGCAGATCAACAATTGGTGAACGTGTTATCTCACGAAATGGTCCAGTCGCTTGGTGGCCTCGGTCGTGCGAGTTGACGCCGTTAGACTATTTCCTGTGGGGGTTCGTCAAGTCTATGGTTTATGCCAACAAGCCAGCGACGATTGATGAACTTTGTACGAATATCGAACGTGAAATTGCAGCAGTATCGGCCGATTTATGCTTGAAAACCGTCGAAAATTGGGTTCAGCGTCTGGACTTCTGCAAGCGTGCCCGTGGTGGTGAGTTCGTTCGAATCGAGTTCCATACATAATGTCATCGAACGTACTTTCACAAGAATAAAGAATTTCATTGATATCCAAAACCGTTTTTGTTTTATTTAAAAAAACTTTTGTAGCGCTCTTATAAAAAACCCGATAGTTAATATAAGGGAAATTTTGCACTTGGAAAAAAATATCGAGCTTGAAATTTCGATCAAAGTCGACATTACGATGATAGAGAAACGAAAAAATTTGGTTCGGCAAAATTTACTTGAATCTTCCCGGTTACAGAAAACACAGATATTTTATGATAACAAAATAGCAATTTAGTTAGGAGGCTTGATAAATTTAAAAAACAAGTAACTTTAGGGCAAGAAAAATGATGTACATTGAAAGAAAGTTGAAAATTAACTTAACTTAATATGATTATGTTTGCTTATCGCAACTGATAAGTTAGTGAGCAATACAAATGTAAATGAAAAAGCTTTAATTTTTAGCATCCTTCGGCCCACAATATTTCAGAAAATCTGTTATTTCTAGAAGGTAAAGCAGTTGAATAAGTCTTCGAAATGTTGTTCCATTAGAAACTCGCACATCACATGCACGAATCCTTCCACCACGACCGGGAAAAATATTGCCAATATGGTAGCTCCCAAATGCCAAAGTGATTTAGGCAATTAACGATACTCTCCAATTGCCAGATTGGGCGATCTGTTGTATTTGGACCTATGAAATGACATCATCAGTACCAACTGCGCTTGATGTGTAAAGCTGGTTGGTACTAAATATTGCTTTAACTACTGCAGCTTTTAAAGCCGATTTAAAAACACCCACGAGCCGCTCCCAGAACCCACCCTACCAAGGGGCACCTTCAATTATGAATCTCCAGCGTATACGATGATTTTCCAAGAAATCCTTAGACTTTCCATCTGTGAAACTCAATTTGAGCAACTCCTTGGAAAATTTCTTGAAGGTAGCTGCATTGTCTGGCCAGATCACCCTCGGTACACCTCTGCGAACAATAAAACGTGTCTTATTCCCAATAAACAACTTTTGGTAGTTAAATTGGATGTAGATTCGAGATGTACCGCCTTAATCGATGTACAAGTAAATAGCTTAACGTACACCTTACACTTTTGGCAAGAGTCATATGTGTACAACGGTCCAGCAAAGTCGAGACCAGTGGCATCAAATGGCGAAGAAAATGTGATGCAATTTTAGGAAGTGGCGCGAATGATTGAGTTGCTGGCATAGCTCGAAAAACCTTGCAAATTGTGCAGCTCTTGACCTTGGACTTAACAGGTTGTCGACCCTAAATTATCCAGTAAATTAATCGTAAATTCGTTAAGACTAAATAATTTTTGTGTACATCATTAACAATCATCTTCGAGATATGTGACGATTTTGGCAATAGTACAGGGTGAGCTTGGATTTCTGAAGATACCAAATGCAATCTCCCGCCTATACGAAGATGGCCACTATTTTTGTCTAGAATGGGACTAAACATTAATAATTTAGAGTTCAAAGGTGTACCTTCATTTTGCTTGAGTGCTGCAATTTCAGAACTGAAATGCAGCCGCTGTGCTTCGCCAATCCAATAATTTATTTTCAGCATGATCTATTTCACTTGCAGATGGAAATGGAACATCTTCATAGGATGCATACTCGCCATGGGGTTGTATTTTCTTGAAGCTTTCAATTGCACGAAAACAATAAGCCGTTGTTCGTAAGAGACGTGTCCAGGTACTGAATTTTTCGCATGGTCCAGAGAGCTATTGAGAAGTTTGGATTAGAGACAGAGCGTTAATTCCTCTGGTTAATTAATCTGCGGGGTTCTGGGAGCCAGGACAGTGACAGCAACAAGAAATTTTAGTAATCGCTCAATTTTCTCGGACTCTGTTCTCAATATACGGCTTCCAACGTTTCTCTCTGCCCAGTATCCAAATAAGACGATTCTCGAGTCCGTCGCCAAAAACTCTGCATCAAATTCATTCTGCAAATTTGTCCGGAGATACCTAAGTAAACTTGCTGCGACCAAAGCAGCAGTAAGTTCTGATGGCAAACGTTCATTCCAGTCTAAATTTTGGCGCCAGAATGATTGAAAAAGAATCTTCAAACGAACTGCCCAGGGACCTATTAAAAAAAAATGGCCGATGCTATTTAGGTAAATGTTTAAAATTAAATTCTATTATTAAATACTAAAAACTTTCTACAGAAAAATTTCTTATAAAAGAAATTAATTTAAAAAACTCCATTTCTTAAACTTTCCATAAACTCATACTTTTCCAGAAATCAGACGGAAATATCTTGTGTATTTGATAAAGAAGTGGCAACGCTGTGTATTGCGGTTGATGTTGCTCGAATTATACAAAATTATGGCTTCTTCAAAACACGCTTACAAACATTAAAACCTTGCTTTGAGTTTTCAAAAAATATTAATTATTAAATTAAAGTTACATATAACAACTTACCGGTAAACCAAACAGCGACAGAAACTTCAAAAATTATTTTCATTTATTAAAATGTTAACTAAATAAAATTCACAAGTTTTTGAAAATTTAATTACCTTCGGATATTCTCAGTTTCGATTTCTTGGAACTCATTTGCATTTTCTGTCTATACAACCGAATTTGAAAGCCCACAACTTTGTCTGTATCGGTACTTAGAATTAATTATTTAATTATATCTGTGGCCGCAAACCATAACCGCCTAACTCGAGTTATGACAAAATTGAGTTTTTATCATAATCGTGCTGAGAATATACAAATCTATGCCCACTCAATTTTTTACGTCTGTATCTTTTTTTAAACAAAAGTTATAAACAAAAAACCTAACAACCTAACTCGCTTTTCAAAAATTATAATTTGCCATAACAACTTAACTCAATAAAAATACAACGGCGGTTTCATAACTTAAGTTAAGTTTTTATTATTCTGCATTAAAAAAAAAATAATGAGGAATAACAACATAAGTCAAGTTAAGCAATTTAAAATCTGCCGAGAATTAAAAACGCTTATTTTTCATTTTTCTTATGTCAACATAGGCTCTTATTCCCTAAAGTAGAAAAAATATTTACTTTTCTTAACTTGAGTTAGGTTGTTATGGCAAATCACATTTCTATCTCTTGACAAACTTAACTGGACTTAAGTTCTTTTGGCTAACCAGACTATGATTGCATGAAAATCTTAAATCGAGTTAGGCCGTTATTCCGTGTTTCAATTTAAAAAATCACAAATCTAAGTTGACTTATGTTCTTTTGCCTTAATCAGTTTACTGTAAAAATGAGTCATAAGTGAAGATAGGTTATTACGAACAGTCGCATCTGTAGTGTAAGTGATGTTTTGTTGAAAGGTTTAATAAAAGAAGTGCGTAAGATACCGAAAATTAGCTCTGCAAATAATGGAATTAGCAAGGATGCTTACAAATTACAAGATAATAATTATCTATTACCATTCTGATTACACGATATAGTTATGTGATGTATTAAGGAGCTGATATCACATTGTGGCAGTGCCCTATACAAACAAAATTAGTATAGGTATTACTTAATAAGAGCAAGTACTCGTTACAACATATTTACTTTTCATTTATTCTAAAATAAATGTTCGGTGTCAAATTAAAGCAAAATTCAAAAAGAAATATCAAAATAAGGAGTGTTAAGAATTGATCTTCCTTTGAGTAATATTTTTCCACTACGCTTATGCAAACTTTAGGAATTTTAAGAAATGCATTTATGCTTTAAATAAAAATATAATATTATGAGTTTTGTTACAATTAAACAAAACAAAAATGTTTCCATATTTTAAACCGAATATAACGTAGCACAGTGATCAATGAACGGCCAAACTTTTGATGTTGACTTGATCCAATTACTCTTCTTTTTAAGTCATCACTTTAGCAAGAAAACGTTTAATATTTAATACAATTCTAAAGTTTATGTTAAGATAAAGATATGCATATAATTTCTTGTTGTTCAGGTGAACTATTCAACTATGTACAATGTACATGAAACTGAGAACGTTGAAAATGATCTGGATTTGATGATTTGATGGTAATTTTTTTAATAAACCGGAAATGATACACTCAGATGATTCAGTGAAATATCCAAATTTTAGTTTATTTCAGCAGAAAGCACAAGCCGTTCAATTTCTGAGAGCTCAAATATGTAGAAGAAACGTTTGCAAGACCTAAATGCAAAACTAAGTAAAAGCTTCGTATTAAATTTCCAATCAGCAGAAACACTGTTAAGGCTAGGACCTTTTTATATTTTTAGAAGTAAATGCAGCGAGAGAATTAAATTTTAAAAACCTGAACTGTAGGTCAACAGCTACTGGTCATTAGGAATATATAACCAAAGAATTTTATATATTGGTTCCCTCAAACACATTGAAGATACAAAATTTGACACCTTGGTGTACGCAGTTAACTGGAAGCCAAAACGCGACCGTAGTATGAAAAATACGAAAATATTTGTAATGTTTTTTGCAAAACATATTTTCATCAGTTCTTTGACGAAACTGAGAGCTTCTTTAAATCCGTCATCAAAACAAAAATCTTCACTGTCGTTAGTGTCGTTCGATTCCATTTAAGGATATCAGAAAAAAACGTGCTCCTAACAATAAAACGACATATTTCGAGGTTTACTGCACATGAAAGCCACTTCATTTGAAGGGACTCGTGTACAAAATATTTAAACGCTAGCTTTAATCTTACATCGATGCACGGCCATTATAAATCATAATCTTTAAATCTGGCAAGCTTATTAAAATACTTAAAAATGTTTGGATTTATCGGCCAAGAGTTTAATGCCCCAAAAGTAGACAAGTGTTCTTTTGCTTCGAAGAGAAAGGTTACCGAATCCGAGAATGAAAAATTCGCATTGCAAGTGAAGCAAAAGGCAACGAAAAAAAGAGGCAATAAAAACCAAACACTTTTAAATTAAAGCTTGGACCTTCATCGATCCTTGAACCAGGGCTTACAAATGTGATTGCGCCCATCACGAGCTCAATTAGCTTAGTGGGAAAAAACGAAGGTCTAAATTGAAACCCCAAGAGATTGGTTTTATTTCGTTAATAAGACTGATTTAATTGACACGAAGAACAACGACAATGATTTTTCTGATTTTGCCAAATTGTATAGATCTAAAGTTTCTTGGAAACGAATAGATGAAGATGGTAACAAAATAACTTGGAACTCTATTCGGTAGCTACGTTACTATAAAAACTGCATCAAATGTCCTACACAAATTTCTTGCACAAAATGAGGTTTCTAAAATTATAAAAAGTAAAAACAAGACGAGAGCTTCTTTAAATCTAAACAACTTCTTTCCGGAAAGAAAAGAAGATTTCATGGACTTAAAACGTCAAGTCTTGATTTTCAGTCTTTTTAAGACAATCTTCCATCCAATATAGACGAGCCAAATACTTATCCTCATTTAACAGGCCCTGACAACTCAGAAGATACTTAAATATCAATTTTGCTCAAAATTTAATCAATAATGTACAATACATAATTTAAACTTATGCATATTAAAAACTTGAATAGATAAAAAAAATGGAAAATTAACTTAAGTTAATAAATACCCTGGTTTATTGGTAAGGAAAAAGAACTTAAGTCAACATAAGAAATTTTTTCCCACAATCTCACACATGGAATAACGACCTAAGTCGACATAAGAAATTTTAATTATTCTTTCTTAATATGCCATAACAACCTAACTCGACCTAAGCTTTTTATTTTTTTAAAGTTCAATAAGCCATAACAGCTTAAGTGTTTTTTTCATTAATTACTCATTAAATATAAGACATACATTTTATTACTTCTAGTATATGAGAAATGTGTATTCTTTCTTCATTTCTGCATTTAAGAAATTTAAAAATTCATAATTCCTGATTCATAGAGAGATTATGAAACTTAAAACTGCTCTCCTGAAAAATATGAAAAATCGACTTAAGCGGTTATGCCCTGTGGCCACTGATATATGTATTTCCTTCCAAACTATAAAACAAGTTAAGACACAACAGTTCTTCGAAAACCAGAGTCTAGTGCCTTTCCCATTAAACCGCGGATTACTGCGAAATTAAATGTGTATGTGTACCCGTGTCCAAGTATCGTACATTTTCAAAATATTTAAGTCTCTTTTTCAGAATAAGGTATTTCCAAGTTCCTCGAAAACGGCTTTAGCGTTTTCTAACTCATTCACAAATTGTGTTGTTTTAATGACTTCCAATACCACTGTCAGGCTTAAAGTTAATCTATTTCACTAGGAACTGCTAACATAATATTTATTAAATTTTGTGTGTGTTTCGACTTAAAATTAATTTGTTTTTGTGTTCGAGCAGATGTGAGATAATTTCCCAAGAATCAAACTCAAATTTCAACGAAAATAAACAATTGTTTTTCGCAAAAAAAAAAAAAGGAAAACGTTGAAAAATAAATAAAATAAAACAATGCACTTTCCATCAATTTACTAATCACAATTCGTATATATGAAATCGATTAAACTTCATCTGCAGAACCAAAAGCAATAGCAGCGGCAACAGCAGGACAAAAGCACACCCCGAACCTCTCCACAAAATGTCATGTTAAATTGCCTCGGAGTGCATATGTCGTACGCGAAAATTGTGAATTCGCAGCATTCGCTCGGAAAATAATGGAAAATTAACAAAAAGCAATCGAAGGAGAAACGTTTTCTATTATTTCCCTTCCATGAACCATGACACCAATAAATTTTTGTACCGGCTCTTGCTGCTGCTTCAACTTAACCCCTTGTCAGTGAGCTCTATTAACAAATTGCTTCGATGACAATTGCATAACAAGAGTTTTTCGTTGGATGCACACGAAGTGCGGAGCACACGTGTCGTTTGCATCCGAATGCACCTGCTGCTGCAAATCAAAATCGGAATTACACATTATAGATAACTCTGCGCCACCACACACTGACACCCGAACGCGGGCGGGTAAACTGTGCGAACATAGTGTCAAACGGGACGGGTGCGGGTATCAAAGCCAAATAAAACGTATCCTTTTAGCCATTGAGTGGGTGTGTGTGCGGTTGGTGCGATAACCGCAAACACTGAACATGCCTCTGCCATCATTATCAACAATATCCTTGTCGATGACATTAGTCCGTCTGTGCTCGTCGTTGCATACCTGCGGTTAGAACGATTTCGAAATGCAAATAAAAAGGTTTTGTTGATTTAGTGGGACTACTGGAGAGGGTGGTTATAAAATGATAGAAATGGTTTTACAGAACTGCATTGGGTGGAACGGTAAATATCCAATTGAAGGATGAAAAATCTTATTTGCCGACGCGTCTATGTGGAAGCGACGACGACGACGACGCCTCTAATGTCATTATATCGTAACCTGAGCCAGTATTTGCATTCGATAAAAGTGATTGGGGACGATTACGTGGGTGAATGGTTAGGGTTTTGTAAGTTTTTTTTTCTTGTCCTACCAACAAACCAAAAAAATAAGAAAAACCAGTAAAAGTGGGTCGAGGTTGCAGGAAATAAAAATATTTCTATCACCATTCTGATTTCTTTCGATGGGTTGCAAAATCTGCACATGAGATAGTGAAGGCTATTTTGTTTTTATAACTTTTTCAGGTGCCACTGTTTTTTTTTAGGAGGTTAAAAAAGATAAGTAACGAGATGAGAACCAAAATGAACGCTGGTTTGAAAAATCATTACAAAACGGTTACTGGGCAATCACTTGAACACAGATCTCCGTTCAAAATTACTGAACTTTATTGCTAATGTGTGTTTCACAATAAAAGGGTATTCATAATCCGTTGAGTGCGCCTATAATATTAAAGTATCAAAAAGAGGCTGGGTGCGACCCACACTGATAACTTCCCATTTGTGGTCTTGAAAACTTTATATTTAGATAAAAACATATTGTGACGTTTTCTTCAATTTTACAAAAGCTATTAATGGAATTTGAATATGTGGGACTTGGGTACAACTGAACAACCTTATTCATAAACGTATGTACAGTACATACATTCTTCTAAAAACTAAGTTGATAATAAAATTATAAGATTATGTATTATAGAAATTACTTTATTATTTCGGTTCCAAACATTTTAATTGAAAAAAATTTAAAAACGAAATATTCAAATATAAAAGATATGGTTTGGTTATTGATGGAAGGGTACTTACAAAATATATCCGCTCTAAAACTAGATATATGTCAAATACAAACCATTTGTTAGAAATTGTATTATGTATAAAATTAATAGCAAAGTCAATATCATTGCTCGTTCTCAAGATATTCTAGTCGAAAAACAAATATTACCACTTTTTAGTAGATTTTTTTTATATTTTTGTTAAAACTGTCAATTCGATACTTGTCAAAATTTAACCATATGTTAATAATTGTATTATGTCGATACCTTCCCGTAAGAATGTACTAAGCGACACATTTTTCGAAAATGACTTTTTGATGAGGAAATATACTATATGTTACGGGCCACGTTTTGGCTTGGGTTTCGCCAACCTATTATGCATGAAAAAGAAACTAGAGTACAAATAAAAAAATTTATCAACTGCCATGTTTTCTCATTAAAATAATGTTGCCCCCTGAAATTTGTATTATCCGCCAAAAAAATTATGCTGAGCGACATTAATAAAGATCTCATTGTCGTGAGCAACAAAAAATTTTGTTAGATGTCACTTAGTTTAACCAAAATTGTCTCTTAGCACACTATGATTCAACTAGAACTTTCTTCATTTTTTTCGTTTCCTGAACAATTTAAAATGTCGCTTAGTATAAATTCTTACGGGAAGGTATCGATGTATAAAACAACATACTTTAGAAGGCACTATTGTTCATTCCCAAGAAATTCGACTTAAAATACATGATTGAAAATGCGAACAAAAAAAAAAAGAATTGGTTTTTCTTAAAACGTTATAAATATCAAATTTATTTCTATATAAGATTTTACCAACTTGTAATTTCCTTGCTTGGAAGATTACCTTGCGATGTGTACCTCTCCGTGGTCAAACTAAAAAAAAAGACTATTTTACAGTTGACTTAAATCGAACGATAAATTTGTTTTTCATCTCAGCTAATCCAAAAACAATTCATTGCAAGATATGCTGATTCTTGGCCTTGGGTGAGGATTAAAAGGGATTATAAGAATTTGGTTTAAGTAAGTACAGTGAGTATCGCAAATAATCTTCCAAGCTGGAGTTTTAATAATATTTATACAATTCAAATGATTTAATGAAAATTAAGATAAAAATAATTTTGTTAAGCAATTAATTTTTACACAATCATAAACATCCCGGCCCCCCTGGAACATGTTTCAGGACCGTGGTAGTAACGCAAGTTTGGTTATGGATCGTGTACTCGTACCCTTGGTAGTACGAACAGTAGCTACTCGCACTAGATTATCTGCACCTCTGTTGACGTTTTCAATTCTTCCCATTAGCCACTTGGTTGGAGGAAGATTTGGCTCTTTGATAACAACTAGATCGCCAGGCTTCAGGTCGGTTGTTGTCCGTTGCCATTTGGGGCGTTCCTGGAGGGAAGTTAGATACTCCATGTGCCATCTTTTCCAAAATCCTTGCACGATAAACTGTATATGATTCCAATGAGTCAATCGGTTAGTTGGTATCTCCGTTAAATTGGGCTCTGGAACTGTGGTTAGCGGCTCACCTACGAGAAAATGTGCTGGTGTTAGTGGGTTTAAGTCATTATCAGATATAGAACATAGAGGACGAGAGTTCAAAATTGCCTCAATCTGAGTGAGAACCGTATATAGTTCCTCGAAAGTTAAAACAGAATTTCCTAACAGACGACGTAGATGGAGCTTTATCGATCGAACACCAGATTCCCAAAGTCCCCCGAAATGGGGTGCGGACGGAGGAATGAAGTGCCATGTAATGCCGTCTTTAGCGAGGCTTGTAGCAATTTCTTCGTTGTGAACTTGGGACAGAATCACTTTATGCATCTCGTCCAAGCAACGGCGGGCGCCTTTGAAATTACTGCCATTATCACTAAACATGTTGGCACACCTTCCACGGCGAGAAACAAATCTTCGAAGGGCAGCGAGAAACGCATCTGTAGTCAGATCACTTACCACTTCCATATGAATGGCCTTTGTGGACATACAAACAAATAATGATATGTATGCCTTGGACAGCTTGGGCTTACGTCCACGAGAGTGTTTGATAACCAGGGGCCCAGCATAGTCACAACCTGTATTTAGGAATGGTCGAGACGCGAGAATCCGCTGCTTCGGTAAATCCCCCATGAGTTGAGTGGTTGTTGCTTTTCTTTGCATAAAGCATGCTTTGCAACAATGTACGATTCTTCGAATTAAATTTCGACTTCCAAGTATCCAGTACATCTGTCGGACTATTGTAAATGTTGCAGAAACACCAGTATGAAGATAATTATTGTGGATATCTGAAACTATTAGGAATGAAACATGATTATTAGCTGGTAGTATAATAGGGTGTTTAATATTATATGAAACGATAGCATTTTTTATTCTACCACCAACTCTAAGAATTCCATCGGTGTCCAAAAATGGTGAGTACTTGATGAGCTTCGATTTAACTGGAAGTTCTTTTTGAATTTAAGATGATTTATGTCGTTTTCAAACGCGAGGTTTTGAACATGTTTGATTATGATTTTTTTTGCGTTTTGAATTTCACGTAAACTGAGATTTGATGAGCATGGGGAAACATTTTTTAACCGAGATTTTGGCAGAGCCCGATAGCACCACGCGACAATTCGTTGCAAGCGATACCAAGAAGAAATTTTGTCAATTAGGATTTGCAAACGGTTGTTATCTAGGGTCGTTACCAGTGACACTGTTTTCACAAACTTAGCTTCGAAAATCGGATTTTCATCCACGATTTCTTTAGGGAAAAAATGGGATTCAGGCCAGTATTGTTCAGGTTTTGAAAGCCATGGTGGGCCTGTCCACCAGAGGCTATGATCAACAAGGTTTGATGGAAGAACTCCTCGCGACGCACAATCTGCTGGGTTGAATTCCGACGCGATATGATGCCACGATTTAAGCGGAACCGTTTCTAGAATTGTTGCCGTTCGGTTAGCCACAAAAGAGTTCCAACGACGAGGTGGTGAAGACAACCAGTGGAGAACGATTTCCGAATCGCACCAAGCTGAAACTTTTGTAATTCGAGTAGTTAACGAGTTTTTAACAAGGGAAAATAACCTACTCAAAAGCAACGCACCGCATAGTTCTAGCCTTGGGATTGTAACTGGTTTTAGGGGAGCAACTTTCGTTTTCGCGGCTATAATGTTGGTTTTGAATACATTTGAACTTATTTGGCACCGAGCGTATATTACCGCCGCATACGCTACCGATGAAGCGTCTGAAAATCCATGAAGTTCAATACCATCGAATTCGTGCGACGATATATTTCTTGGAACGGATATATTTTCAAAAAACCGAAGTTCTGTTCTATATTCTGACCATTTTTTGGCTAACGCATGAGGCAATTGATCATCCCAGCCAAGTTTAAGCTCAGACGACCAAAGTTCTTGAAAAAGGATTTTAAACAAAATCACTGAAGGAGCTAAAAAACCCAAAGGATCAAAGATTTGAGCGATTTCGGATAGCAATGTTCTTCTAGTTGCAGTCGACTTCTCGCGTAACTCACACATTCGAAATGAAAATTCATCTTTAGCCGGACTCCAGTACATGCCTAGAACCTTAATCAATGTCTTTGACTGTTCTGGATCCGTCCAACAGAATTCACAGTCATTTTGAGGCAGGGTAGCTAATAATGGCCAACAGTTAGAAGTCCATTTACGAAGATTTAGACTAGCTTTGGAAAGTAAGTTTACTAGCTCAGATTGAAGAGAAATCAAGCCATCTACAGAATCGCTTCCCGTCATAACATCATCTACGTAAACGTCATTCAAGAGAACCCGAGAGGCATTTGGGTATATCGGGCTGTAATCTTCTGCGAGTTGTTTGAGAACCCTGACCGATAAAAATGGAGCCGAAGCTGTTCCGTAGGTGACTGTCAAAAGACGAAAGTGTTGAATTTCATCATCTGGAGATTCCCTCCAAACGATCCTCTGGAAGTTTGTGTGACGATCATCAACCCATATCTGTCGAAACATTTTTTCTATATCGGCAGTAAAGACATACCGATGTTGACGAAAGCGAAGACACACCCCTAGCAAATCTCGTTGGATCGGAGGACCGATTAATAACTGAGAATTTAAAGACTGACCTAACGAATCTTTCACTGACCCATCAAATACAACTCGCAGTTTTGTCGAAGAACTCTCCGGTTTGAATACTGCATGGTGGGGTAGATAAAACTGCTTTCCACAAGAGGTCTTCATGTCTTCTGTGCGAATTCGTTCCATATGACCTAGAGCAAGATATTCCCGCATAAATCGGGTATATGCTTGATGCAGATCAGGGTGAGACTTAAAGCGACGTTCCATAGACAACAAACGAGAAATTGCAGATTTAAGTGTATCCCCGAACGATGGCGACGAATGTTTAAAGGGTAGTTGAACGATATATTTGCCCCTAGAAGCACGAGAAAAGAACTTACGAAAGTGAATTTCAGCTGGATCGTTAATAGCGGCTATATCCTTGGAAGGCGTGATGTCCTCTAGTTCCCAAAATCGTTGTAATATTGAATCAACATCAACGCTGACGTGGATCGAAGAGATTGGGTGTGTTGTGGGCTCAAAAACTTCTCCGGCTATAACCCATCCAAACAACGTATTCTGCGCTACTGGAATTCCTATTGAACCCTGGATCTGTTCACCTTTCAAAATGCTCCATAGTTTGTCTGCTCCTAGTAAGATTTCAATCGGTCCTGGGACATTGAAATGAGGATCAGCTAATTCCAAATTAGAAATGTGTGACCAACCAGAAATGTCTATTAGCTTAGACGGTAAATGAGACGTTAACCTTTTGAGAACAAATGCATCTGTTAACAAACAACTAGAACTGTCTTGCGAGAAAAGCTGCAGAGACATACAACCTTTAGTGAATCCTGCTTCAGTTTTGGATAGCCCAAGAATCGGAATACGAGCATGTTTCCTAATTAAACCAAGCCTTTGTGCAAAAGATTCAACAATAAATGACACCTGCGACCCAGAATCTAGCAAAACCCTACAGTTCACGAACTTTCCATGCTTATCTTGAACCTTGGCGACAAGAGTAGGTAAAATAGTTTGACGAGGACTAAGTTCAAGCGAATGATTATTGACGATGGAAGGAGTTGATGTTGAAGCAGTAAAGAGTTTACACGACGACGATGGCGAGCTCTCCGGCGAACTTTTTGATGGGGATGTGGCAGAAGAAATGCTTTCTTGCTCGTTAGCATGAACTAAAGAGTGATGACGTGATTGACATGACCGGCAGCGAAACGAAGAGCGACATTTTACTGACGAATGACCGACACGAAGGCAGTTAAAGCATAGCGATTTAGTTTTGGCAAAGTTTCTACGTGCTTCAATACTTAAAGCAACGAATTCTGGGCACTGAGGAAGAATGTGAGGTCCTTGACACTTTGGGCATTTTAACTGACTTTCATTCGATTGGGCTACATGAGCTTTTATTTTTATTGTCTTTTGTCGCGAAATACTAGAACGATTTACTGATTGGCACGATTCTAAAGCATCACACCTCAATTGTAGAAACCTCAAAAGTTCATCAAAAAAACAATCATCGCGAGAGCCAACTTCTGTAGCCCACGCTTGTCTCGATTCGGCGTCGATTTTGTTAAGCAATAGATACATGAGCCATGGATCGCGTCCGGTTTGATTAATTGAGTTAAGTCCCCGAATAATTTCATCCGCCCCATCAATAATTGAGCGAAGCAACTGTACATTTGATACGGGGGTTGTAGGCAAAGATAAAAAAGATTGAATATATGATTGTGCAATTATATTAACACGATCGTATCTTTGTTCAAGCTTTTCCCACGCTTCAATGTAATTTGTTTCCGAAATCGGAATCGTCTTTACCAAATCAAACGCGGTATCTCGCAAAAACGATTTGAGATAATGGAATTTTTGAGTGGCTGTGAGATCAGTTTTGGAATCAACAGTACTCGTAAATAAATCGCGAAACGTTGGCCAATCTTTATAATTTCCCGAAAATGGCTGAATCGTTATAGGCTGCAGCTTAACTGACGACGAAATTGTTCTCGGTGACGTATTGAGAATTTCTAGAAAAGATGATTGTTGTTGCGCGAGTTGTTCAATTGCCGTCTTATTAGCCTGATTTGTAACAGATTGCCTGTCCCGAATTGCTTTCTTAAGACCCGACTGCGCGATAAAAAATTTATCTTCGTATGTTCCAAATTCTACCTCAAGATCGACAAACTCTTCATCATTTGAATCAACCAATAGTTCACTATGCAATGACACAAATTCGTCCCACGCTTGTTCTATACTCTTCAACCGAATTTCAAGCATTTCTATGGTCGTAGAAGCCTCTATCGTGACCACAAACTCTGCAGCGCGAGTTAGCCTACCCTTAGCATTACCACGTTTCTGTTTTAAGGAACTCATTATGAAAGACACCTTTTGTTTAATAATTTATTGAATGTTTAATTGAATCAGAACCAGACCACGTGAACACGTTAATTTATTGATTAAAGGTTTATGTCCGAAAGATTAAACTGCGATTACAATTCGACGACTACGATAATTTCAGCAATTAATTAACACAAGGTTTACTTTATTAAACAAAGCTATATCCGTAGACTATAGTTCAATTTTTATAATAAATCCGGCTCGAAGGACCAAATTCGATGATTGAAAATGCGAACAAAAAAAAAAAGAATTGGTTTTTCTTAAAACGTTATAAATATCAAATTTATTTCTATATAAGATTTTACCAACTTGTAATTTCCTTGCTTGGAAGATTACCTTGCGATGTGTACCTCTCCGTGGTCAAACTAAAAAAAAAGACTATTTTACAGTTGACTTAAATCGAACGATAAATTTGTTTTTCATCTCAGCTAATCCAAAAACAATTCATTGCAAGATATGCTGATTCTTGGCCTTGGGTGAGGATTAAAAGGGATTATAAGAATTTGGTTTAAGTAAGTACAGTGAGTATCGCAAATAATCTTCCAAGCTGGAGTTTTAATAATATTTATACAATTCAAATGATTTAATGAAAATTAAGATAAAAATAATTTTGTTAAGCAATTAATTTTTACACAATCATAAACAATACAATTTTCACTAGTTTTCACTAGAATTTTTAATAGTTTTTTTATTTAAAAAAAAAAACTATTAGTTCAATATTTGTCAACATTTTACCAATTGTACAAAATTATACTATGTATAAAATAAACTAAATAAGAAGTCAATATCACTACTAGTTCTCGAGAAATTTGAGTCGAAAAACAATTTTTACCAATTTTCAATAGAATTTTATATAGTTTTTTTATTTTTTGTAAGAAAACTGTAAACTGATTTTTTTTTGAAATTTTCACCAGTTGTCAAACACATTATTTTTCGTAAAATAAAATTATTTTGAGTTTCAAATTGTTTTCCGTTCTTAGAATATCTGGGTTATGAAATTTTTTTTTTCAGTTTTTTTTTATTAAAAAAAATAACGGTATGTTCATTTTTTTCCAAATTCATACCGAATCTGTATGACCTTATAATGAGTACACTAAATTTTATTTGCAATCAATAGCATTATTTTTTCGTGAGATATTTGAAACTAACCAAAATTTTTACTTTTTTTTTTAAACCGTTATAGTGAAAAAACTACTCACTGAATTTTATTAAACGCCCTTTCAGCCTCTTTGGAAGTTATTATCTATTAAACAAAATTTATTTGAAGTCGATATCTTTACTCGTTCTTGAGATATCGACGACGAAAAATGGTACCAGAACGTTAGGACGTACGAACGTACGAACGTACGAACGTACGTACACACACACACACAGACATCTCTCTAAAAATGATAGGGACCTTGAAACGTCGAGAAATGTCAAAAATTCCAATTTGACAAATCGGACCGATTACAATAACTCCCTATGGGAAGTTAATAAAATGCACGACTGGGCCGCACGAACTTGCTCCTATGTAATAGACTAGCAATTTAAAAAACGAATGTTATTAGAGAGAACTGTTCATAAAGATAAAATTAATTTTTTAAATTCTTTTAGTAGTAAGAGACAAGAACCGAATGCTATGCAAATATGAATTGAAGGGTTGTAAGTCTAAAGGGTCTAAGTGCCAAAAAATCAAAAATCAATATTTTTATCAAAATACAATCTAAGTGCCAAGCCTTATAATATCAAAATGGATTCAAGTGCCTATTTCTTTTAAAATTGTACACACACACAAATAAAGTTGTGGCAGTGCCTAAGTGCCAAAGGGCTTTTTATTTTGTTTTTCTCGATTATCTCTAAATTATAAAAATGGCACTTAGACCCTTTAGACTTACAACCCTTCAATTTATGCAAGACAAAAATTATAAGTCGTTGTAGTGGTTTCTTAATAAAATAAGGTTTTTATATAAATTTTTTTAAATATTAAAAAAAAAAAAACTTGGTACTTCAACTTTAGGTTTTTATTATTGTACGAATGAAAATTAAATTTCCAAAAAAAATACTGACCCATTTTAGAGATATCGAATTTTCCAAAAACAAAAAATGATTTTTTTTCAAAAAATTCAAAAAAATTTTTTTTTTAAGTTTTGAAATGCAATGTTTGTTAAAGTTCTTAGAAGCATCTCTATAAAAAAAATTAATTAAAATCCGTTATGTCGATAATGAGAAATTCAAAATTTTAAAAAATCGTTCTATGGCAGGTACAGTCAGTAATGTCTTGTTTTCAAAATTTTTTGTATTAAATTATAGATCTTAAAAATTAATCAATATACTAAAAATTTAAGCAAAATTCTCGGAACCGTTTTCGAAAAACAAACGATTTTCGAAAACCATTTTTTAACATTTGCATGGAGGGTAGCGTTATTTTTAGGTAAAATAAATTTTTTTCTCATATCTTGTAGATTATTTTAAGAAACTTTTATTTATCAAGTTTTAAAAAAATCGAGCATGGAGTTTTCGAAATATTGAGTTTTCAAAAAAAATTTTGAAATTTTTTTTAAAAATCCAAAAAAAAAAATTTTAATTTGAATACACAATAATATTGAAACTGCTGGGAAGCCTTAACATGAAAAAATAATCAAAATCGGTTGTACCGTTTTTGAAAAAGTCAAAAACAAAAAAAAAATAAAACCCATATCTACCAAGTTTAAGGAAAATCGGCCGAGCCGTTTAGCTGTAGTCGAACAGACAGACAGACAGACAGAACTGCAAGACCCACTGTTTTGGGTCTTCCCTATTATCGTAATGTCAACTTTGATCAAAATCTCGAGTTCGATTTTTTTACGAATGCATAACTTGCCTTATAGTTCCTATAATTCGCAAGTAAAAAAGAGCAAAACGGCATAATAGCAGCCGAACTCCAAAAAACTAGTGATATTATTTCGCCAAAATCTATAGAGAAAATCTTTAATAGGTGTCTAAATTTGGTCCATATTCCTGTTCTATGGAGATGCAGGAGTTATACCCAAAGCAAGCAAATATCTCAGGCCTATTAGTCCATCATCATTCCTTCTCAAAACTTTTGAAACTTTTGAGCGACTGATTTATATACATTTAAGAACAATGATTGACACTAGACTCCTTCATAAAAAGAATATACAATTGTGGGCTTATTTGATATAAAGGGCGCCTTTAACAAAGTCAACACATCTGCAATGCAATAGCTTCTCCACTGTCATATTTGAATTTAGAAGGTTCGCTTTGAGTATCAGGATTATTAATTCAAAGCTGGACGTGTTTCCTGCAAAAAGATCTGTCAGTAGAAGAGCGTCGCAACTTACTCACTTAACCGACTCCCGATCCATGAAGGGTCTTTGCCTGATATACGGCAGCTTTTTATCCTCTGAGTCTGAGATACAGAGTGCACTGCTTCTAACCATCTAGGTCAAGCGCTCTGGCATCCACGATGGCTTGGTCTTAAAACCCAAGGTTAGTTGGAGCATTTTTGTTCATTAGGTCAATGTTTCTGAGCCAATTAAGTCGACGTGTTTTGTCCTATTATACTACATCCACATCGGAGTATAGGTGATAGAGTTCAATGTTATATCTTCTCCTCTATTCCTCTCTCATCGCACACAGGACCAAACCAAATGTCCGTCGAAGAGTTTTTCTTTCGAAAGAGCTCAGTATCATTTCTCTCTTACTGCATATACTTCAACAAGTCTAGCAGAATCTTCAACTGCTTAAGGCTTCGGCCACGCACTTAGCGACGAGCGACTGAGTGTTTAAGCAAGGTGTCACTCTGTCGCTTAAAACAATCACAAGTCGCTTAGGGCTTATGTGGCCACCTCCATACAATTTAATGTGTTTTAATTTTTTTGCGTCGCTCAGCGACTCGCAGCTCAATCGCTCAGTCGCTCGTCGCTCAGAACGTTGGGAACGGCCGGTAATGTCAATATCATCCGCATACCCCAACACAGTTGGACAGATTTGTTGAATATGGTGGCCCCCGTATTAACGCCTGCCCTGCGCACCATCTGGTCCAAAACGAGATTGAAGAAATCACATCTCCTTTCCTTCACACGACTCTCTCCGCTACACTGGGCATGTGGGCATACTGTTTCATTTAAAACCATATAACTAGTGGATCCATATAATGAAATTGGGCACTCCAAAATTCTGATTCATTCGAATAACTTCCAAGTAGCATCGATGACACCATGCTCAATAAAAACCTTCAGGTAAACATCCTTTCTAGAGAAATATCTGAGGACGTGGTATACCTGGAAGATGATTCAATCTTGTTTTACACCGATGGATCAAAACTAATGACGGGGTGGTGGAGGTGTATACTAGGACGGACTGAAATTAAGTTTTTCTTTTCGTCCTCCCAATCACTGTACCGTGATCCTGGTGGATCTTTTGTCGATTAAGGTAGTTTTTTCTTTGTTAAAAGAAAGTGTGATGTCAAATAAGGATATCCGCATCTTCTCGGGCAGCCAAGCAGCTATATAAAATCTCTTGAGATCGCACAGAGTCTCCGTAATTGGTGTCATAACAGGATCCTGTTTGATAGGCAAGCACGCAAAGCGACTTAGTGTTTATTCTAAAGAAACTTCCTCTTCTCTATACATGTCCTGCTTTTTCCCAAAGACGTAGACTCCATTTGGGAGATTTTTACTACAATGGTCCTTGTCATTTGGCAAATACGTAAAGATATATACATTTTCGCTTGCTTCATAAATAGCTATAATTAGTTCAACGACATGGGTGAAAATCTCCAAGATTCAATGTGGTATCACAATATACCAACTCATGTTGTAAGTGTGTCGGCTCTCGTATACTGACAGCCACGTCAATTTTACCTAACCAAACACACCTACTGCTCAAGCTTAAAAATGTAGGTATACACATTAACTTATCCTTCGAAATACATGTTATAAGTTAATGGTAAGACTTATTGTACAATACTCTAGATATTTTTACTTACTCTATAGGAAATTTGGTCTTACAGTCAAATAGTAACATTTTACATCAACTTTGGAATTTTGAAAAAAAAAAAGTTAATTAACCTTGGCCTTACTCAACTCTTAAGTATTAAATAATTGACCTTCCCAATCGTGGATTGCTGAAAAAAAAACCCAGAGGCACGATGCGGCCCTGAGAAATTTAGAACTTGATAAAATAACAAAAATTAAAGGTTCGGTTCTGTGCGCACTTAAAATTCAAACATTGATTTAATTGAACGGTTGCCAGTGACATCTGGCTGAATGTGAAAATACAAATTATTGGTCAAATGAATTGTGTATTCTGAAATGTTTGCAATATTTGCTTTCCGTTAATTAACGTCAATACCAGTGCCATATCTGCAGCATCACCTAACCTTTTTGTTTATCTATTCATACATATCAGATGCAGCCATTGAAGTTCATAGGAGGGAATGGTCATAGGTTGGCTAAATATAAACTTCCCCAAAATTATTTGACACCATCGCAGCACATTGAAATTTCTGAGAATGTATGTAATATTTCAAACAGATATGTTGCAATTATAAATCTATTGCAAGTTTTGGTTTTCTGATAAAAAAAAAAAAAAAAAAAAAAAACATTTAAGGACACTTACAACCAGAATGTGATTTTAGGCAACATCCAGCACATTGATATTATTTTGTTTACTAAAAATGTTTGGTTAAAAATATAAAAACTGCATATCTACTTTTTTAGTGATTGAATTTTTGTTTTTTCTGATGTTAGAAAATATATCAAAAAACAAATTCAAAAATACGAAATAATAGTCAGATATTCAATTAAAAGCTCAAGTGACCTCAACTCCAAGGTGCGTTTCGCACTTAAACAGAAATAATTTTCTATCTTCAATAATAGTCAGATAGAAAAAAAATGTAAAATTCGTCAAATGGTAAGATTTATAAAAACAAAAGGCTCTTTTTTTTGCCTATACAAAATGAACGTTTAGAAAAACATTTGCCCTAAAAATTGATGATATTTTTAATGGACTATTACTCATCTATATATTTTTGCTGATTTTATTAGTGCACTAGTGTCACTTCAAATTATGCGACATTGAAAGTGTGTTCTCACGAAGGCAGTTTAGCGAAGAGAGTGTAGCGGAAGAATTCTCAAGTTGCACCCAACGAACCGATGGACGCCCGGTGTACGTTTCGCAAGGCCAACATAGACTCGCACCACTACCTGGTAGAGGTAAATAGATAGATAGAAAGATATACAGATACCGAATTTCAAAAAAAAAATATTTTTTCTTATCAAAAATTCAAAACATATTTTTTATTGAATTATAGAACGTAAAAATTAATCGAAAAAATAAACTTTTATCAAAATTCTAGGCGTCGTTTTCGAGAAAAATACGATTTTCGGAAAACATTTTTAACATATTTTTAGATCGAATTGAAATCTTTCAAATGTCAAGTTTTAAGAAAATTGAAAATTAAATTTTCGAGATTGTGAGTTTTGGAAAAAAAACTGGAATTTTATTTTAAAAATCCAAAAAAATGTTTTTGGAAAATTTAATGTACAATCCTATTCATGCTTTAGCATAAGAAAATGATGAAAATCTATTGTACCGTTTTTGAGAAAATCAAAAAAAAAAAATGCATGACTCGGTCAAACAAACTTGCTCCTTTGTAATAGTTTAGGAATCTTAAAAACGAATGTTATTAGAGAAAACTATTCATAAGAATAAAATTCTTTTTTTTTTTTCAATTATTTTCGTAGTAAGAGATAAAAACAGAATGCAATGAATTTAGGCAAGAACAAAAATTATAAGTTGTTGTAGTTGTTTCTTTAAAAAAATAAGCTTTTATAAACGAAATTTTTAAAACATTTTTAAGAAAAAAACGTTGGTACTCCAACGTTAAGTCTTTATTATTGTACGAATGAAAATTAAATTTCCAAGAAAATATTGAGCCGTTTTTAAGATATCGAATTTGCCAAAAAAAATGATTTTTCTTTTCAAAAATTCAAAAAAAAATTTTTTTAAAGTCTTGAAATGCAATGTGTTTTAAATTTTTTAAAAGCATATCTATAAGAATTTTCATTAAAATCCGTTATGTCGATAACGAGAATTTCAAAATTAGACAAAATGGTTCTATGGTAGGTAAAAGCTATCTTAATTTCAATTTTTTTGCTTAGGATTATACAAATTAATTGAAAGACAAAAAATTATAGGCGTCGTTTTCGAGAAAAATACAATTTTTGAAAACCATTTTTTAACATTTGTATGGTGGGTATCTACCGTTATTTTTGGGTAAATTAATTTTTTTCTCACATCTTGTAGATTATATTGAGAAACTTTAATTTATCAAGTTTGAAAAAAAAACTAGCATGGGTTTTTCGAAATATTAATATTTTAAAAAAATTTTGAATTTAATTTTTCAATCGAAAATTTTATTTTTGAAAATTTGAATACACAATACTAATTCGAATTTTTGAGGAGCTTTAAGGAAAAAAAAATTACCAAAATCGGTGGTACCGTTTTTGAGTAAATCAAACACAAAAAAATAGTTCCATGGGTGGTAACTCCCACTAATAACCATTCTTCGGAAAAATTTTTTGAATCATTACCTAGCTTTAACTAAATAGGTATTGTTTGTATTATTGTTTTTTAAATCTGTCCAACAGTTTTTGAGAAAAAAAATATTTTTAAAATTTCGAAAAAAAAAATTCGTATCGCAGGTACGGTTATTTTTGGTCTTAAAAAGAAAAGTTAAAAACGTGTGGGGGAAAAGTTACAAATGATATCTACCAAGCTTAAAGAAAATCGGCCGAGCTGTTTAGGCTGTAGTCCAACCGACAGACAGACAGAATTGTGAGACCCACTTTTTTAGTCTTCGCTATCATCGTAATGTCAACTTTGATCAAAATCTCGAGTTCGATTTTCTTTACGAATGCATAACTTGCCTTAGTACCTACCAGTTGCGTGGCGTGAATAATTTTAAATGGGAACCGGTTATAAAATTTTGTCACCTGTAAAAATGAAAAAAAAAATCTTAGAACCTTAAAAACAACATTTCTAGTAGGGATATGGTATCTACAAATGCATTCCACATTGACTTGGCAAAAAATGTGTAGCTATATTTTTTATACTTCAAGACATTAATATTTCAATCAACAATGAGCTTGAAACATAATAAAAAAGGACCTCCTTTTAGACACCACCCCCTTCGTCGGACATAACTGCGGCACCTTCCTAGGAATGTTCTATTAACTTTTCCGTGCAATCATAATATGTGTCAAGAATATAAAATATATGATGGACAACTCATCTGCATTAAGACTCGCCCTAACGTCAGAAACTACAAGATATCATTCTCGTGTTCCATTCTCTGACAAGAACCGAAATATGGCACTCATCATAATCATAATCGACACGAACCGAGCTTCTATGATTTCTGTTTTAATTTCAGATTTAATAACAGCCGCGATACTATGTATCAAGTCATTTTGAATATCGTTGCCCTATAACACTACTCTAAATAGGATTCCATTGAGTGTGTGCTAATTATAAAAAAAAAAAAAAAAAAAAAAAAAAAGTGTCATAGGTACTTATGTATATGTTGATTTCCTTTACACATAAGAAATCAATTTCTGTGTGAACATTTTAATCCCTCGCCAGATTTTGGGTTACTTTACACCCAACAAAAATTTATTTTTCTGACAGGGATCAAAATCTTTAAATCCATATTTAAAGAGGGATTAAGCAAGAGGCATGTAAGCGAAAAAAGGATAAAATATAAACTATCAAATATCCTTACTAAAATTATTTGGTTTCTCCGAAAGGTAATCTGTTAAACAGCAATCTACATTTATCAAAGACATTTCCAAGACAAAATCCAGAACTGCACTAAAATTAGGAAGCTAAATTATTTTATCACTATAGTGGGTAATAAAAGGAATTAAATCTTCACTTTAACATCTAACTTTTCACTATTTTTAATTAAGTTCAAATTGGCTTTTCAAAACACTAGATTTATTTGAAGTTATTGAACCTGTGCAACACAGCCTTTTATTGAATGCCAGTTGAATTTAAATTTAAATTCCTATTAAAAAACAAGCAAATGCATTTTATTTGTCCAGAGTAGCGATATGCTAAATTTACACCGCTGACAAATTGCCATATATTCTACCATGATTTCTTTCATAATTCAAAATTATCAAAAATATCAATGGTGCATTTTACATTAGCATGCAAATCAACATCAAATTCAAAATCAAGAATCAACAATATCCACATGCCATATTTATATTTACATATATATGACAGTGTCAATATCAAGTGTCAAGGCAAATGTCAAGTAAAGTTTAGCGCTTAAATTAGCTCCGCAATAAATTGTATAAATTCATAGTAAAATTAAAATTTCTTGTCTTGAATTGTTTTATTCGTTAATTTGGAATAACTGCTTCATACTGTGCATAAAATTAACTTAATTCATTATTCTTTTCAATAAATAAAATCGAAAAATAAAATCAATTAAGGTTAAAATGTGTAACGATAACCTAAAAAATGAAAGAAGAAATCTACGATCTAACCAGATTGGCCGCTCTCCTCTGAGCTCTCCTTTAGTGGCTCCTTCTTCGTCAAACATTTGGGAAAAAATTGAAACTCGTTTAAATAATCTAACAATAACACTTACTGACACGATTTTATCAACGCTAAGAAAAGAATTAAGCGAAATTACAAAAACATTTGATACACGTATTAATGAAATGGAAGCAAACTTTAATTCTCGAATAAAATCACTTGAAAAGGATTTCAATGGCAAATGTGAGATGACTAACAAATTTATGTTGGATTGCGAAACAAAATTAGCACAAATAATGGAAACGAAACAAAATAACACTGAATCCATAACAGATTGACGCTTTGGCCAGGAAATCAATCGCAGGAGACTTTGTTCTTCATGGAATACCATTCAGAGAAAATGAAAACCTTGGCGAGATTTTCAATAAATTCTGTTCAACTATCGGCATTGATTTACTTCGACCGCACTACATTCTACGAACAAAACCGAAAATTATTTTATCACACAGCGCGATCATTGTTAGATTGCCGCACGAAAATGATAAAAACTATGTACTGAGGAAAGTTAGTGAATTTTATAAATCTACATCTCGACTAGTTACACTTCACGATCTTGGCTTTGTAAACAAAAACTCATTTGTGAGGGTGTACGAATGTCTGACAAAACTTAATCATGCTGTCTTTCGGAAAGCTAATGATATGCGAAAGAGAAAGCAGGTGAACTCTGTTTATACACGGTATGGAAGAGTTTTTGTCAGAGAGGATGCTGATAAGAAGCCGATATGTGTAACAAGCATAGCACAATTACAATCCACCTTCCCTGTGCATGCTATGCTAATGGTTTTAATATGGCGAAAGCACACAATGAAAATAATTTGTCTCCTTCTGTTGCTGATAATGTGGATGTTGTTAGAAATGTTGATTCTGTTTCTGACGTCGATGGTGTTGCTGCTGCTGGAGTTGTTGATGGTGTTGCTGATGTTGGGAGAGTTGCTGGATTCATTATTGATAATGATGTTTCAAAATTTATTGTTGATTAATTTTTGTTTCGTACCAAGTATGTAAAGTAAATCATTTCACATTTTATTTTTATGTTTTTAGTCAAAAATCTTAAATATCATTTATAAATGAATTTATTTTCTAATTTATTGCTAAGTAGATTGAAGCTTAACTTGAAAATTAGTTTCTTGTTTTAATTTTAAAATATTTGTATTCTTAAATTTTAATGCTTAATTTTATTTGGTTTAAATAGTTTCTTCAGATAGATTGTCGGTGTGTTTTAATAAACATGTTTAATACTAGTCCAGATAATATAAGATCTATGTGCAATGTTCTGTGTAACGCTTCCAATGGTTTAAACGTATGTCACCTCAATGTGGGAAGCATTCGCTCTAAATACACCGTTCTTCTTCAAATGCTTAATAGTTCTAAACTAGATATAATTATGATATCTGAATCATGGTTGAGGGAAGGTATTACATCTCAACTAGTTTGTTTTAATGGTTTTAAAATTTTTAGAAACGATTGCTGTAGTCGAGGGGGAGGAGTGTGCATTTATGTTAGAGAGCATATACCTATACGAAAGTAATTTATAGTTCAACGAAATTGTTAGAGTTTTTATGTGTAGAGATTAATAATGGTGTTGAGAAATGCCTTTTAGTGGTGGTGTACTGCCCACCTTGTTTGTTTAAAGAAGAAAACTTAAATGAAATTGAAGAGACCTATTTCGTTTGAATTCTAAGTACTCAGATGTGCTCATTGCTGGTGACTTTAATGTTAATTTATTAGTAAATAATAGAACCACGCGTCTCTTTAAATATTTTTGTGAAAAACTAACTTTGTCTGTAGTTAATACTAATTGGCCAACATGTTTTCAATCTATTGATAATCCTTCGCTTATAGATATGTTTCTTACTACCTCACAAGAAAAAATTTTATGCAATGAACAAATTAAACTAACCTCTGAATTTATTCATGATTTAATTTTTTGCTCATTCCAGTTCAATGTAATAAACTTATGTTATTCGAATACTTTCAGTTATAGATCCTATCGTTCATTTAACTATTCTGATATGCAACATAGTATTAGCAATAAAAATTCTTTATACTATTGACGTTAACAGTAAAGTGTTAATTTTTAACGACCTACTGGAAAGATTATTTAATGCTTACGTGCCTTTAGTTACAAAAGGGGTAAAACATCGAAAGGGATGTCTTTGGTACAGACAAGACATTGAAGTACAAATTAAAGAGAGAGAACGCTTTTTCAAAAGGTACAAAAGAAACCCAACGGATTTTAACAGAAATCAATATATCTTTTCTCGTAATAAAGTCACTGCTCTTATACGTTCATGTAAAAAAACATATTTTATGAATAAACTTAATGTTTCTTTGAGTTCTAAGGATCTTTGGAAAAATTTGAAACATGTTGGTGTTTGTTCATCTAAGTCGATTTCGAAATGCCCATTAGACCCTCAAGAAATGAAATCATTTTTTGCACCGACTCAGCTTAATTCAAGTCTTACATTAGTTATTCCTGAAAATGACAATGAATTATTTTCATTTAATTGTGTGGAAGATATCGAAGTTGTTTCTGCTCTAAAATCAGTTAAGTCAAATGCTCCTGGTACAGATAATATCTCACCGAAATTTATATTAATTTAGGATCTTTTGGGTGTTATAGTGCTTTGTGTTGACCATCAAATTCTGATTTCTAAATTAAGCAACAAGTTCAATTTTTCAAAAACATCCTTAAAACTATTAAGCAACTATCTCTGTAAAAGACTGCAGATGGTAACCACAGATCAAGGTAATTCAAGTACATTTATTGTTAATCAGGGTGTGCCCCAAGGGTCAGTTTTGGGACCACTCCTTTTCTCAATATTTATTAACGATCTATATAGTTTATAGTTGTCATATTCCCATGTATGCAGATGATGTTCTGCTCTATAATTTTAGTGAATTAGGTTTGATGGATGACTGCATTGTTCGGGTTAACGAAGATCTTACAAATATTCAAAAAATCCGGGGACGATTCCGGAGACGGTACAATCATGAACTGTACGCAATCTACCTTGAAGCAGATATCGTGACAAAAATTAAGCTCGGTAGACTCCGGTGGGCAGGGCACCTAGCGCGCATGAGCGAAGAGGAACCTGCTCGGAAAGTTCTTTGTGGTACATTCTATGGTAGACGACAGCTTGCGCTGGAGAGATGGCGTAGACCAGGACGCCCGAAGCCTTGGGGTGCGCAACTGGATGGCGTCGGCTAGAGACCGGGATAGTTGGAGAGACTTGTTGAAAGAGGCCAGGACCGGAACCCGGTTGTCGAGCCGAAGATGATGATGATGATATCCCTCTCTTGACTATGTGTGTAAACGAAAACTTCATGTCGCGTTTAATGATTGTCTACGTTTCATCTACAATATTCCAAGGCATGAAAGTGTGTCTAATTTACATCCATCGCTGTTAGGACTAAATTTTGATAAATATTTAATGTTCCGTAATGTTATTTTTTTAAACAACATAATTCATAACAGAAGTCCTGCGTATTTAGGTGAAATGCTTCAATTCGCACATTCTCAAAGAGGATTAAGATTAATTTTACCGCGCTTTACGCACACCATTGCCGAAAGATCTTTTTTTGTAACAGTTATTAGATTGTGGAATGGCTTATCATTTGAATTACAAAGAACCACCTCTCCAACCATTTTCAAGAAGAAATTATTTGAACTTTTATCGTCTATGGTTTAAAATTGTGCTCGATTTAATGTCTCTATGCTATAAAAGATTGAATCTTGCTGTATCTAGTAATTTTTATAATAATACAAATACAAATACATATTTTAAGGAAAAAAAAAATAAGTCGGAGAACACCGTCTTATTTCTTACACAAGGTTGAAAAAAGACGAGCACCTGAACTCCTGCAATGTATTATCTTCCTACTAATTGCTAAAGGAAGAATAGAATACAAATAATTCCAACTCCTACTGGTATACATCGAAAATTTTATAAGACTGAATGTAGCGTCTTATTTTTTGGATATAAAAGCGGATGTTGAACAAAGAGGATCCGAAACACAATGCTTGGGGAAGAAAGGGATATAAAACAAATAAATAAGACGGTGATTGAAAAGTTTACGTCGAAGTATTTTTGTGACTCTCTTGATTAATGTTGGTTGTGGATTGTGGAATGTGTTTGGATAAAGTAAAGTATAAGATACAATCGAGAGGCGGAAAGGATAACTTAAACTTATTCGATGTTTATTTGGTAGATTGTGTTATTTGTGGATTTTCTTAAAGGGAAGACTATAGGAATCGTGTTTATGGACGCCACGCCACTGGTACCTACCTATAAGTCGCAAGTCAAAAAGTGTATATCAAAGCCACCAACAATCCAAGAACTTTAACGTCATTCAACCTCAATTATGTCTCAGAATCATTGAAAATATAGACCATACCTCTAGTATGCCACCGAAGTCGTGGCTCGCATTTGGCCAGTAATTTTTTTCACACATAGTTTTCATAGATCCTTCTAGCATAATAAAAAATATTAAGATAATTCCCTGAAAACTTTTTGTTTTATTAACATCGGTTTCTACAACCAAAAAAACAACAATATTCACAGTCTTGCAAAATTTTCGGGATTATTTCTAAAAAGAGACTTAAATGAGATTAGAACTGTTTTCGCTCTTTTAACATAAGACATGGCAAGTTAACCATTCGAAGGAAAAATAAAACTCGAGATTTTGATCAGACTTAACGTTGCGATAATACGAGTATAGAAGACAAAAACAGTGGGTCTCGCAATTCTGCAGCCTAAACTGCACCGCAGATTTTATTTTAACTTTCCAGAATTAAAAAAAACACACTTTCTTATATATTTTTTTGAAATCTTTTTAAATATAAAAAAATCACAAAAATTCAGCGGTAACCCCTTCAAGCCATTTTTTTTTATTTTTTGATTTTCTCAAGAATTGTACCTACAATAGTATTGTGAATTGAAATTTTCAAAATCTTTTTTATTTGATTTTTTCAAAACTCAATATGTATTTCGAAAACCCAATGCTCGATTTTGATAAACATTGACAATTAAAAGTTTCTTATTACCTACAATCTACATTATGTAAGAAAAAAAATTGTATGTTATTTAGAAATATCGGTTTCGGTACCTACCATACAAATGTTAAAAAATGGTTTTCAAAAATCGTATTTTTCTCAAGAATGGCACCAGGGTTTTTTATATTTTTTCTTTCGATTAATTTATACGATTCAATGTCTTGAAAATGTATGAACGATTTTTTTTTAGAAAAAAATTAAAGAAATTTGTTATATAAAAAATTGATTTAATAATAAAACGATTTTTAAGCTTTGTTTGCATAAATTCTTGCTTTTCTAGAAATCATGTGTCAATTTTAAGCATTTCAAAATATGTACTTACGTTTACATATACGACCAAGTACTTGCGAAGCAGACGTGCAAATTTAAAATTGAATTGAACAACGCTGACAATTTCTTATAGAATGTGCTATCAAAAGCTTACACGAAAAACAGCAGACAAACTAATAATCAAATAAAGTTTTAAGTTGCCAAACAAAAGCAAATATTTTTTATGAACTCTCTTCAAATTAAAAAAAAAAAAACTTTTCTCATTTTTCTACTTTTTCTTTTGGTCTTTTTTGGAGATTAATTTTATGATAAAATAATCATTACTTCCCATAAGTTTGTTTTTTTTTTTTTTTTTTTTATTTGCGAATCGTGTTAAATAAACATTTTATACATCTGAAGTCACTCAAAGGTTCTCATCAGCATCAGAGCGTTCTCGGCCTATAGGAAATTCCATGAGAACAGTTCAATCATAAACTCAACACGCAACAGTCAAAGTCCATGGGAGAGTCGAATAATTCGACGACCCGTTGCGTCGAACGAGGACAATCCATCCAACTCCTCGCCTCCCCCCAAAAAAAATGGTTTCGAATAAATCAAAAGCGAACTGTCGCCATTACTGCCATCATTGTGCGTTAAACTGGACCAGAATTACCACCATTTGTTCACACTCCTCTGGCTTTTGAAAAACTTCGTCAATGAGCAAAACTTTTCATCTGAATCTTCAAATCTACAAAAACAACAAAAACAAAAATAAGGAACAGATCCCACTGGGAGTGAGAAAAATAAATTTATTTGAAAATTTATTAGAAATGCAAATTGGCAGCTACAAGACGCTCCTCATCTTCCTCCTTAGACGGCAGGACTCAGGGACCAGGCCAGACTCCGTGGCTCAATCGATTTGCAGTGTGCGGTGGCGACTTACTTCATATTTAGGCAGTAACACTAAAAGAGTGATGAAAAAGTTTTTCAATTTAACTGGGATTTTTCCCCCGTTTATGCCCAAGTCGTGCAGAAAATCTTTAAAGTGAATAATATCCCTTTAAGGATATTATTATATATATGTATCTACCTTTTCCTCTTTTCTGTTTTTGATTTGCGTTTAATTTTTGTTTCCCTTATCATCTGGATTTTCGTTTGAAGTAGCATTTCATTTATCGTACAGACATGCCATGTTTATGAGGGTAGAGGAAATTTTTGAAGAAAAGTTGGGCAGACATGAATTATTATGAAAGCTATTTACAACGAATATACTTTTCCGAAATCCCACACACGTAGAAGAATGACATCGTTTATTTGATCGCTTTGGAAACACTTGTGTGAATCACGCAAGCATTACACTAAATAATGTAGGTATAGGCTCCTTTTTTTCGGTGAGAGCTGTGTTTTTCTTTGTAAAAATACAGGAATTTTGTTGGGTTTGTAGGAATTCTATAAATTAAAGCTCCATTTAACCCATAAATTTTTTTTTAGATAAGTCTCTTTTGTCTAATAGAAGGCGAAGGACATTCAAGTTAGCTGGATAATAATATTTGTGACCAACATTTTTATAATTAGAATTTTATATAGAAATTTTCATAACTCTATAAAAGGAATTCTGTAGAAACTTTGGGAGAAGTTTGGTGCAAGTTTGTAAATGAAATCAAATGGACCAAAGGATAAAATTATAATCACTAGGTTGTCCATAATTTTAACATGAATTACAATGAATTAAGGATACAAATTTTTAGATTTAAACCAAGGCTGTGTGCCTCCAAACGAACAGACAGTTGAATTCAAACTGCATACGCAATATTTTTATGTAACTTCGTGGATGAAAAATGTGGTAGAAATGTTAAAGTACAGTCTTGGCCAAAAGTGTTAGGCACCCTATATTTAACGCTCTATTCTCTTGGAGAATGAATTGTTCGCGTTCTGCCGTGCAAAATGCCTTAGATCGGTTGCAGAAAACTGGATCCCATCTCAATCGTAAGAAATCCGGCAGGAAAAAAGTAACCACGGTAAGAGAAGATCGGTTTTTAATACGACCCTCTATAAAAAAAAAAAAAAAAAAAAAAAAAAAACGAGAAAAAAAAACATCAAATGAGCTAGTTGCTGACATAACACAACGTTGTGGGAAACAGATTTCGGCTAGAACCTTTAGAAGGAGACTCGGAGAAGTTGGATTGAAAGGTTGCAAGCAGGGTACACTGAACCAAAAAGGTACGTAAATACAAGTAAAAAGTTTATTGCGCCAACAAAAAAGTTTATCAAAACTCGTCCAACAAACAGGTTTATTGGGCCAATTAAAAGCGGTTTATTTGCTCAATAAAGCGTTTACTGACACAAGAAATAGTTTATTGATCCTGTTTATTATTTTATTGTACTTTTGTTTCTTGGGCCAATAAACTATTCCTTGAATCAAACAACCTTGTTTGTTGAGCCAATTAATTAGTTTCTTGATTTATCAAAATTTGTTTCTTGGGCCAATAAACTATTTTATTGATTCAAACAAACTTGTTTATTGAGCCAATGAACTAGTTTATTGATTTACCAAAATTTTTTTCTTGGGCCAATAAACTATTTTATTGATTCAAACAAACTTGTTTATTGAGCCAATGAACTAGTCTATTGATTTACCAAAATTTTTTTCTTGGGCCAATAAACTATTTTATTGATTCAAACAAACTTGTTTATTGAGCCAATGAATTAGTTTATTGATTTACCAAAATTTTTTTCTTGGGCCAATAAACTATTTTATTGATTCAAACAAACTTGTTTATTGAGCCAATGAACTAGTTTATTGATTTACCAAAATTTTTTTCTTGGGCCAATAAACTATTTTATTGATTCAAACAAACTTGTTTATTGAGCCAATGAACTAGTTTATTGATTTACCAAAATTTTTTTCTTGGGCCAATAAACTATTTTATTGATTCAAACAAACTTGTTTATTGAGCCAATGAATTAGTTTATTGAAATAGCGAAATTTGTTTCTTGGGCCAATAAATTATTTCATTGATTCAAACAAACTTGTTTATTGAGCCAATGAAATGGTTTATTGAAATAGCAAAATTTGTTTCTTGGGCCAATAAACTATTTCATTGGTTCAAGCAAACTTGTTTATTGAGCCAATGAAATGATTTATTGAAATAGCAAAATTTGTTTCTTGGGCCAATAAATTATTTCATTGATTCAAACAAACTTGTTTATTGAGCCAATGAAATGGTTTATTGAAATAGCGAAATTTGTTTCTTGGGCCAATAAACTATTTTATTGATTCAAACAAACTTGTTTATTGAGCCAATGAACTAGTTTATTGATTTACCAAAATTTTTTTCTTGGGCCAATAAACTATTTTATTGATTCAAACAAACTTGTTTATTGAGCCAATGAACTAGTTTATTGATTTACCAAAATTTTTTTCTTGGGCCAATAAACTATTTTATTGATTCAAACAAACTTGTTTATTGAGCCAATGAATTAGTTTATTGAAATAGCGAAATTTGTTTCTTGGGCCAATAAATTATTTCATTGTTTCAAACAAACTTGTTTATTGAGCCAATGAAATGGTTTATTGAAATAGCAAAATTTTTTTCTTGGGCCAATAAACTATTTTATTGATTCAAACAAACTTGTTTATTGAGCCAATGAACTAGTTTATTGATTTACCAAAATTTTTTTCTTGGGCCAATAAACTATTTTATTGATTCAAACAAACTTGTTTATTGAGCCAATGAATTAGTTTATTGAAATAGCGAAATTTGTTTCTTGGGCCAATAAATTATTTCATTGGTTCAAACAAACTTGTTTATTGAGCCAATGAAATGGTTTATTGAAATAGCAAAATTTTTTTCTTGGGCCAATAAACTATTTTATTGATTCAAACAAACTTGTTTATTGAGCCAATGAATTAGTTTATTGATTTACCAACATTTTTTTCTTGGGCCAGTAAACTATTTCATTGATTCAAGCAAACTTGTTTGTTTAGCCAATGAAATATTTTATTGAAATGGCGAAATTTGTTTTTTGGGCCAGTAGATTTAAGCGAATTTATTAGTTTAATAAATGAAATAATTTATTAAATTGGCCAACACTGCTTTCCACTTGGATTCCAGTTTCCCTTCGTTATACTTCCTTTTTCTTCTGTATGTCAAAGTAACTTTTCTGAAAATACAAAAGTAAGAAAAAAGCAAATTTTCAAATACTCGGAATTGTTATTTATTCATTGATTGCGGTCAATAAAATGTGCGTTTTCGAACATTGATTCTTTTTGTTTTTAAAATACAAAGTTTCAATAAAGTTCCAAAAGCTTGATGAAGCTGTAGGAAATTTTAAATTAAATAAGAAGAATATCTTGAAGCAGATATCTACTGCTCTTAAAAAAGATACAAAAGGGAATTTCACACCGTCAAAAAGCACATATATTTGTTGAAAGTGCAGTATATCTTCCCCAATGACAATTATAAAAGGCTGAATGTTTTCTGAATTTTGGTTCAAAAAGGAGATGTGTTCCTCAATGACCTGAATTGTCCTTCCAATGTAAACAAAGGACTCCTGCGAATCCTTGATTGTAAATTTGGTGGTGCACTTTTTTCCAAACTTGTCTTTTCGGATTGTTTTTTTAGTTGGGATAAAGTAGCCATGCAGCGACCACATTATTGTGGCATCCCGAAAATCTGCAAAAAAATTAAACAAATTGCATGCATAAGTAAGGTGCTTAAGGTTTTATACTATCAAAAATATCTAAGACACATGTACATAATTCAAATAAAACACTATGAACTCATCGCTAAAATATGTTCTAGTTTTTTATGGAATGGAATATAACTAAATCTACTATTTAAATACAAAAATATTTTGAGGCTTATGTCTACAACTGATTATTTCTTGAAATTAAAATGTGGAGCTTCAATGAAGTTTCAAAAACTGTAGGAAGCAGTAAGAAATTTTAAACTAAATAATATCTACCGTACTCACGCTGGGGTACGAATACTTCAGAAAAAATTGAAAACCTTGGCGTTACTTTTATAAATTTTTTCCAGACTTGACATGCCAATGAAAATTTAGAATTCAATTTTCTTTAATGCAAGGAAGACATTTTAAGCTATTTGAATTTTGTGTATCAAAATAACAGTACTTTAAAATGTTATATTGGGTGCAGTTCATGTTTGTGTTTTTTTTTAGTTTCTGAATAAATGTGTTATGTTAAAATTTCGTATTTCAGTAGTTTATTCATTGACATTGACATTTTAAAAATTAATTTAACGTAGTTTTTGTTGCAAACTATCGTTGTTTTTTCTTAATTAAAAAAATGCAAGCAAAATATAAAATACTATATTAATAATGCATTTTCTTCTATACAATTCTATATCTAGCATTAATAATGCCGTTATGGGAACACTGATTGAATTTATTTATTTACTTATGATTGGGTTGGGGTAATGGAACGTGTGAGAATGGAAATGTGCATATACTACTCTTACAAATGATAGGAACGGGAATATAAAACTGTCAATAAGCACATATAATTTAGAAATCTTAACCGCAATCAGAGCACTGAAGAACAACGAAGCGGTTGGACTTGACGTTATTCCCGCAGAGCTCTTACGAGCAGCGCCAATATAAGATCATCTGAGCTTTAGTTTTCAAAGTTAAAATTTTGAAAAACAAAACTTTTTTTTTTGTTCAAACTGAAATTTTTTAAAATTTACAAAATTTACCGTTGTTAAGTACAATTTCAAAATTCAATGTTCTTATCAATTTAAAGTCAAACACTGAAAACTAAAAGGTTCTAGGACTTACTTACTTTAAAGATTTTAGCAAAAATCTAAAACAACTTCGTTATAAAAAGAAGAAAAAACTGAATTGGCTCCATTCTACTGGTAGCTGAAATGATCATACGAATTGGATTTTTCTTCTTTTTGTAACGAAGTTGTTTAACATTTTTGCTTATATCTTTAAAAGTATAAATCCTAGAACCTTCAGTGTATGACTTTGAATTGATAAGAGCATTCGATTATAAAATTAAAAATAATATTTAATAACGGTAAATTTTGAACAAAATTCCAGTTTGAACATAAAAAAGTTTTTTTTTCAAAATTTTAACTTTGAAAATTAATTTCTCAAAACTTATTTGCGCAAACAAATTGAAGATTTAATTTAAGAATGGGTTTCTGGCTTTCAAAAAAGCTATATCATGACATTGTGAGTATTGCCGTTGTTTTTTAATTATTTTTTTCTGTTTTAAGTCATTTTTTTTTAAATTGCCCCTCCCACCAAAAGGGGCAAAAGTAGACCCCCTTCTCATACGATTTTTTCATTGTCTCAACCCAACTCAACCCAACGTACACGCCCTAGGCCTTTGTCATACCTTATGCAAATCCCCCGTATAACCCATGGAATGACCACATTTTTAATACTCGTAGTTTTTTTTTTTGTATTTTAAGAACTTTTTTAGAAAATTGAATCTATTAGCTTAATGGCTTAATTAATAGCTTAATGATATAGAATTCCTCATGTTTTATTTTTTTTCTTGTAGACCAATCTATCCATTTTACTTTGTCTGTTTTTTATTATATTTACTTCTTGTTGACTATTTGAAAACTAGAAAAAAGGTCATAAACAACTGAACAAAAATATGAACTACCAAAGCAAGGGGTATATCTTATGAAACATGTTTACTGTATTTAAACAAATAATAATTTTATCAAAAGAAAGCAAGCAAAATTAAAATCTTACTTTCGGATGGATCCCCCAATTTCATGTTCTTGAGGATCTCCTTTATTGACTTTTCTTTAACGTGGTCCTCTGTGCACAAAAACTCGTAGATTTTAAAATTAATTTGCTCCCAATTGTCCAAAAGCGAGGCAGATTTATTGTACAGGTATCCAAAGTCCATGTCCACCTTAAAGAAAATTTTAATATCATTATTAGTAAGTACATTATTACTAACTATACACACGCTAGCTTGTTAACCGGCCGGTTAAAACCGAAACCGGTTATTTTGTTTCAATTAAACGGTTTTCACCGGAGATTTTTTTATCTCGGTTAAAACCGGTGTTTTTTTCTAAAATCCAATAACCTGAAAACCGGTTATTCACTTTGGTCCCACAGAAATAAAAAAGTGTAGAAAACGTCTTTAAAACAAGATCTCCTTGTCTCAGGAATATGAAGTCGGTTTAAACTACACACTTTCGCAAAATTAAGTTGTATATAAGATTATTGTGTAAATGTAACCTTTTATTTTTTGCATTTTTCAAATTAATTCATTGAGGTAACCGTATTTCCCAAAAGTGATGAAAGCCTTGTAAAATAATAAAAGGAACACATTTATTATTTATTAATTTTTAAAATGAAATGTCGACTATTTTCTCGGTTAAATAAAAAACAATTTTTCGAAAAAAAATTAAATTTTGTGTTAACTAGATATGCTTGTTTTTTTTTTTATTTCATTTCAATTTAAACAATACAGTATTTATCGCTTATAAGAAACACGCTTATAAGAAAACCTCGCTTACAAGAAACTTGAACAAAAGCACCGTGTACTTTCCCATATATTTTAATGTTGAATTGTGTGTTTATAAGAAACACGCTTATAAGAAAAACACTGATAAAAGAAACATTTCTTCAACCACGAACTTTCTTTTTTCAATTTAAAGTTGGTTGGATTTAAGAAACTTTCAAAAAAATCACGAAACTCAAAAAACTTGAACAGACCTTTGAGAAAAATTCAAAGCAACCCTAGGTATGCAAATGTCATTTCAATTCGACATTTGAAGAGAATTTTAGTTCAGTGTTCAGTGTTAATAAATAAATTCTTTATACAAATTAGTTTTTTTGGCCTTTAGTCCACAAAAATTGGCGTTTCGTCAACTGATGAGTCCATGTGAGATCGCCGGGACGAAACGCCAATTTTTGTGGACTAAAGGGCAAAAAAGCTAATTTGAATCAATAAATAATTCAACAAGTCCATTAATAGTGGTAAGTCTTCTACTTGGTTGATATATTTCAGTAGTATATATAATTCGTATTATAAAAACGTTCATATAAATTCTTTATAGCTATACAAATTTCTTTAAAATTAAAAGAAATATACTGACAATTTTAAATATTTAATAATATATATTTGAGGATAAAAATGTTTTGTATACAATATTATTTTAAAATCACAGAAACTCATAATTATATGAAAATTTTGATCGACTCAGAAATGAGAAAGTAGAAAATCAAAATAAGGATCTATGACAGGTACCGTTTTTTTTTACAAAAATGCGGACTGGATCTGAACATGATTTTTTTTATAAAAACCATTAGAGCGGTCTTCGAAATAAATATGATATTTCATAATGGTAGGAAACGAGCAAAAAAAAAACATTTCAATTTCTCATTTAGGCTGCAGGTTGAGGTACACACCTGCAGACAGACGGAATCTCTACTTTTTCGTGTTGTAATATCAATTGATAAAAATCTTGAGTTCTAATTTTTCAAAAACCAAGTATAGAGTCATTTTAAAATCTACTTCGATTTTTCTCAATTTACTTCACTTTTTCTCCAAATCTACTTCGACTTTTTTTCCGGAAGTGGTAACGCTGCTGGGTATATTTGTATAAGAAACTTGTTTCTTATATCCGTATAAGAAACTTGTTTCTCATATCCGTTCTATGAATATAAGAAACACTCGGTTATAAGAAACAAATCTTGTGCAATTTTTGAGTTTCTTATAAGCGTTATGTACTGGTATGAAAAAACAAAACACTTTAACTATAGAGGATTTTCTTTTCTGAAAAAAGCTCATCTACATACATGTTTGTAATATGTACACATAGTTTATTTGATAGATATTAACGTCTTTTAAGACTTCAAAAAAATTGTATATAAGAAACCGAAAACTGGTTATTGAAAAACCGGTTTTTTGTCCGGTTAAAACCGTCAGGCTAGCCGCGCACTAGCAACTTTTAGTTGCGAAACTGCTTGGTTCAAGCAACTAAAAAGTTTGTGTTTTGACACAAACTAAACGATTGTCTAAAATAAGTTCGCCATTTTATTGAACATATAATTATCTGCGAATTCACGGACATTCAACCAAACAGTTCATCTGTTTTCTATAAGTAACCAAACAGTTTCGCAACTAAAAATTGCTAGTGCGCGGCTAGCCTCAGGTTAAATCGAGAGGAAAAATAACCGGAAAAACCGAAAACCGGTTAATTGGGAATAACCGCCATCTCTAGCTTTAAATAAATAACTGAAATCCGTATCTCGAGTAAGAAGAAAATTCAAAAGCATGAAATTCATATTTTTATATGACAAAACGTATTCCCAAAATATTTAAAACTAAGAAAAAAAATTCTACCTGATTTCCTGAACAGATAATGAAAACATGATTATTAGATTCAATTAAAGTTTTAAACTTACGTAACGATATCCCGAAGGTTCCCTATATAGTGGCCATTTCTTGAATACTTCGGATGTTGATTCGGATTTCTGAATGTCCAGGAGACGTAGCTGAGAACATGCCTTCCAGCATTTGTCTCTTTCCTCGGTAGAAAGGTTCTCGTATTTTAATGCTCGCAGACATTGCTCAGCACTTTCTTCGGCGACTGAAAATATTTATGTTGTTAGAACAGTATATTTGTTTTTCTCAGATACGTGTTTTATAGAAATATGAAGCATTTAGAAAACTCGCTTATAAGAAATCTAATGTATTTTTTACTATTTCAGGCCTATCACGAATTCCATCGTAAACGGAAACTTTTTACGAATCCCGACAAAAGCTATCACAAAATCGATCGTAGATTATAGGGTAGATAGGTTTTTACGAAATTCGTAAGATTTTCCGATTATGATGGAATTCGTGTTAGGGATGACTCGGATATAAGAAAAAAATTTCTTGAATTTTCAAAATAAGTATTTTAAACATGCCTAATTCCGGAATATCCTGCCGATCCCCTCTTTTTCCACCCTCTTTGGTTTTTTTAAAATCTTGTGGCATGTTGATGGCCTTGAAGGTAAATTTTAAATTACAATATTTATTGTAAATTTTACCCCTCTTGCCAGTTCGGTAATATTCCTAAAAAATGTATAAATCATTATATATAATATAGAAATCGTGAAAAATAAAAATCAAAAAAATCATATGCACATACCTAATTGGAACAAGCTGAAAACTTTCGATAACTTTTGAAAATGGTACCTACTGATACAGTACGAGACTGGAAAATTGTCATGTTTTCCGAAGAAACCAAGTATAGTACATAACGCTTATAAGAAACTCTGAAATTGCACAATATTTGTTTCTTATAACCGAGTTTTTCTTATATCTTCAGAACGGATATAAAAAATAAGTTTTTTTTATGGATTTAAGAAACAAGTTTCTTGTACGAAATAATAATTTACACAGCCAAAAATAGAAACAAATAACAAATTCAATTTCTGATGGAACACTGAACTGAATTTCTCTACAAATGTCAAATTGCACCATAAATGACATTTGCATTTTTTGCTCTGAATTTTTTTCGTGAGTTTTTTTTTGTTATTATAAATGTTATCTTAAATCGAACCAAGTTTACATGGAAAATGGAAAGTTCGTGGTTTTAGAAATTTTTCTTCTATCAGGGTTTTTCTTGTAAGCGTGTTTCCTATAAACACACAATTTAACATTAAAATATATGGAAAAGTACACGGTGCTTTTATTCAGGTTTCTTTTAAGCGTGTTTCTTATAAGCGTTAAATGCTGTTAAGTTTTAGAATGGCTTCGGAATTCGTCTGTTTATTTTGTATAAAAACAAATATCACCTAACGAAAAAATCGAAAAATAAAGTTCTTGTTCCAATTAATTTGCACGGGAAAGTAATAGATATACATTTGTTTTACCAATTTTTCAGTTGGGAATCTTTCTACAATTTCTTTCTCTAATTTGTAGGTGGTAGACAAATCAAGGTGTATTTTGTTAGTGTCGAAATACTGGGCTATAATGGTTATCAATTGCGTTCGCTGTTTATCCGTGAATCTCTGATTTTGATTGAAACTTTCAGCCAGCGCAAGTCCATTCGCATTATTGTTTAAAATCGTCGACAATGTTATATTGCAGATAGGGGGGGCCGAATGTGGCGTGGACGGTGTTTCTGATCTGGAGTGATGTGGGGAATATGGGATAGATCTTGACGACGGGCTTGACCAATTTTGTAGTGATCCAAAATGCGACTGCGAATAAAGAAAAAGTGGGCTGCCAATAGATTCCCGCCATTTTCTTAGATTTTGCTCAAATGTTATGAGCGTTGTGTATTTGAATGGCCTTAAAAGCTCTGGCAAATGATGGCATTCCATTTTCTTCAGGACATTCATATCAACTCCCTCGCCTGAATAAAGTGAGAGATATAAGGTGCATAAGAATATTAGATTGGATCTCAAAAATGAATTGTCTTCTCCACACCTTAAAAGTTTCAAAATTATAAGTTCAAAGAAAATTACATAATTTCTTAAAAAAATTTACAATAAAAAAAATGGTACATATTCTAGTAGATATTTTCAAAAATATACCTAAGAAAAATTATTGAAAAAAGAATTTTTACTCAATATTTAATATCTTTGAAAAAAATGGTTTCAAAATTTTGAAAGTATAAATTGAAATATTTTAGAGTCTTGATTTAACCAAATGGGCATTTGACAGACAGAAAGAGAAAACCTCCATTCCACAGCTGGTTTCAAACCGAAAGGAAGTAGTCTCGTTCTACGCTGACATTGGGTCAGCCTACCACGCACCGCGGCTAAGACGGAATCCCTGCCTTCATCCCACAAAAATCACCACTGAAAACCAGGAATGAACACCCTGAGGACAGTACAGTCAACCGATTTTTTAAATTTAATTTTTTCATCAAGTAAATTTTATATAAAAATAATTAAACTTAATTCACAGTATATAGTTAGGCCCCCTATGAGCCAACAAATGTAAATTTTCATACATATAATGTAGTACGAGTATCTTATTAGTGAATTGAATTGAATTGTTTTGGTAAATTTTGGTCAGAAAATAAAGACACACAATGCGTTCGAACAAAATTTAACCGATTTTTTCAGTTTCAAACAGTCGGAAAAATCTGTGGAATAGACCTAAATTCGGAAGAAAATTCTCCAATTTTTTTTCGAAATGAGAAGATTTTTACTCTCTCATGAGAGAGCTCATCTGTCAGATTGAGCAAGTGTGGAACGACTTTCTGACTAAAAATTTGCAAAACTTTACAAAACTTTACGAAGTTTTCAGCCCTATAAGTTTTCGGGCCTATTATGTTTGTTCATTGTCAGCGAAAGTAAAACTGACATTTGATGAAATTTGGAAGATAGATTTCCGTGTTTAAACGCCAAATATTATTCACTATTGGATTAAAATCATCACTTAATCCCAGAATAAAACCAGATTTAATTTGACATTACATCAAAGAAAACAAAATTGGGTTAATGTTTGGATTAAATGAGTGAATAATATGGAATTGGATTAAATATGTACATCTGGATTTAAATTTAAGTCTGGATTAAGCGACTGAATAATATGACGGTAAGATTCCGTCATAAGATTTCCGTGTATTTGCTTGTTCGCTTCCGACCACTTCAGTGGCCCCTCCGAAAATTATATTTCTAGCTTTACCAAATCTCTTAATAGACCGAACAAAAATCTCGTGTAATCAGAGTCCAACTGTCATATTATTCAGTCGTTTAATCCAGATTTAAACTTGGCGCAAAATTTTAAACATTTAAAACCCACTCTAAATCAATTTTAGAATGGGAGTCGACTCTAAATATTGAGTATAAAACGAGAACCGACTTTTTGTTAGTTTCAAAGGACATAAACTATACTTTAACGTTAAAGAGCTCGTCTTACTTTAACAGCAGCAAATAGCTAGTTTATCTTTTAAAAGTATACTTTATCCATATTGACAATGGTCATTTCATATCAAAGCAAAGCGAAGTAAAAATGTTTACTGATGCTTTATTCGATTTTTTAAAAGATGTGTTTTGTAAATTGACTGAATCACTGAACGCTAGAAATTCGAAACAATCGTACAAAATTGCTCTACGATCTTTAATTTTGTAATATTGCGGAGGGCGATGGACAAACAAATTTGTAAATACAAATGTACATATACATGTTATTATCCATGCCGAGACGAGTATAGCCAAATGAATTTGCACCTTGCAAAACAAAATTGAGTTTGTATGCTGTGAATTAGCAATATATACTTCATTTCCTTCTAAAATAATGTAAATTACTTATAAACAATCAAAATATGTACCGATGTAGTATATAGTTTGAAGCTCTGTTCTTTTTTTTTTTTTTTGTAGTTGTGTTTGAGTTATGTATCTGTTACATTGACATGAACTAACATTAATTAGAAGAGTTGTCTAACGTGTTTTAAACTATGAAAAAGTAAGACAAAGTCTCTAAGCTAAGCGACTGCGTTAAGTAGAGCCCGTTTTATTGCTTAAACGAGAACTGTTTAAAATTTTGCGCCATTGTTTTTTTATAAGAAAGCTATTAATCAACCCGTTGGTTGTATCGTTATGGAACAACGTTATGACGTTGTAGTTTCCGCCGAGTAATTTCGAGCATCATGTCAAAAGAAAAGGGAATAGGATTCAAGAATTAAAGTTTCTACCATGTAATCCTAAATAAGATTTCACTAACCACAATGGTGAAGCAAGTAATCTATATTAACACTATACAAGTCAAATCTGTGTCTGTGGAAATGATCATAATGGGCGTCTATCGTTTAAAATTTCGTTTCTTCTGTTCTAACAACTGATGAATCAGTTAATACTCCTTCAAATAGTATGAGATCCTACAGCCAAAATTAATTTGTTTTGACATGGCTCAAACTTTGTCTATTAATACGTCATAGTTAAGACTAATACCACACAAAGCTTTTGCTCGAAGCTAGTTTTTTGGTAAAAATGATCTTTCAAATGTGTCTATAACGTTTCATAATTTGGAAGTAAATTAACAACAATTATATGCACATAAAGCATTTCTAGCTTTGCGTGGTAGCAGTCTTAACTTAGATGTATCAATAGATAAAGTTTGTATCCGTGTATCTGATCATAATATGCATAAAGATTATTTTGAAAAGTGGGTATTAAATAAAATTTCAGTCATAAAAATAGAAACATTAAAAATAAAATCACTTACTTTTGAAATGCTCTAATAGCTCCAATTGGTCCCAACTTCTAAGCAACGTTTCAAGGTGTTCATCTTCTGGCCCTTCTGAATCCCTTTGTACATTAGAAAAGAATTCTTGAAGATCTGTGTTGTTTAGTCCAATAAGGTTTATGACTCTCCCCATTTCTAAATTGTCGACATTGGGCAATGGATTAATATCAATTGTTTCGTTTGAATCCATTTTCAGGTGTTGAATGGTTTGGTTAATTACGTTACCTAGTATTTTTTGTATGAAAAAAAAATTGTTTATATGCAGCAGTGAAATTTCATAAGTTTGATTTTTTCCTTCGCCAGTTTACATATACTCGTAGTTTGAATGCATTTTATGAAACGTTCCTTGGTTTGGTGATGAATACGTGTGTAGTGTATTGTGTCCATAATTAATAATGTGTTGTGTAATGTAATGCTGTTTGAGAAGTGGATCTGTGTATAGAATAGGGTAAGAGTTTAAGTGTATGTGTATGTGTAGTGTGTATATTTGTATTAGTTATATGTGTAGTGTGTGGTTTTTGCTCACAACTTTATTTAATGAATTTTAATATTTTTGAGAAATATTTTTAGCCCTGGAAAAATGGGAAAAGAACCTGGAATTCTATAATTTTAACGATCATATAAAGCAAAATGTTCTTTTACTCTCAAAACCGTTTTACCTCTGGCAGTTTTAATAAAGTTGATTGGCGGACCAACAATGTCCTTCAACGAAATAATTGAAAATTCACCTAATGATTTTTCGTCGATTTCGAAAGCTAAGAAATGGGGATTATACTGAACTTTATTCAATTTTTGACCAAAAAGAACAACGATATCTTTTTTTTTTAAAAGAACAATATCCATTATTATAAAAAACTCGATATCTTTTTTAAAACAAGCTACATAGAAATATTGTTTATATTTGTAACCTTCAAGCTTTGCCTTTGAATAAAATTCTATGTCGGTGTTACATATTTTTAACATGTCAGATATGATGTTGGTAAAATTACTATCTATTTTATGTTGATCGTATATTTCAAAGCAATTAATATCATTTATGTTCGAGTAAAATTTTAACGCAGTTTTGAGTTGATATTTTTTAGCTAAAGTTAAACAAATATTTTTGCGTGATGTTATGGCGTGCGAGTAAAGCTTAAATTGTTTATGCTTTGCCTCAAACTTAAAACACCATATGTTTCTCAAAGGCCCTGATTGCTTGATAATATTCGGATAGTGCGTTAAAATATGATGTTTGGGTTTGAGGGTGTCACTAAAAAGGCGAACATAGTCTATGTGGTGCACTTGAATTTTTTCATTTAACATTGAGATGATATTATCATTGATTTGAAATAGAAGCAAACAATCTATTATTTCAATTAAATTGAGAAGGAACTTCCAAACCTCATCGTCGTCTGGTACTAGATCTTCTATCATTATCGGAATGAATGAGATAAAGGCCATCATTTCACGAGCTGTCATTTTAAGGTGTTTTTTTTTTATGTGGTGCTTTTTAATTTCACCCGACATATTATCGATTTCTATAGGGCCGTATTCAAAAGTTTGCTTTCTAATATTTAGGGTCTCCAAAGAAAAATAACTTGCAGTGTGTATAAAATAATTAATGATGTGGCAAATGTCATAATGACAGATTCCTTCAAATACGTCATGCATGATGTCAACACTATAGTTTTCAACTACATGGAAAGATGGAATTTCATTTAGATTAGATTCTCCTTGTATACCTGTTTCGGAAGGGTTGTTAAGGAATATATCGTTTTGGTAATTTAAACAATTTCTAAGTACATCCTTTCTTTCAAATGATAATGACTGGGCTTCTGATTTTTTTATTTTGCAAAATCTACAGTACGAATTACTAGAAAATGATTTGTTGAAGTCTAAAAATGTATTTAGCCCTAGGTTGTCCCCTAAAACCAGACCTAATATAAAATGCACTTTTATTGAAACATCCCCACTTACTTTCATTTCGATTCCATCAACCTCCAAACTTTTCAACTCTCGTATTAAAGATTTAAAGCATTTATCATTACCAAAGGATTTGATGTCTGAAGCTTTTATAATGCCCGCTAAAAAAACATTATGCAATTTTGATTCTTTCCATGGAAGACTGGGGAATGAATAATAGATACCGCACATTGAATGAACACCAGCATGAGAACTCAAAGCGTTGTTAATTTCGAAATCATCGGTAGGTATATAAAAAATATGGTACAAGAATTTTTCCTGGATACATTTCAACTTTTTTTTTCCAAAGATCAGCTTGGATAAAATTTGATTTAGTACAGTTTTCATTAATTAACTTTTCCATGTGCCGAAGGGTCTTAACTAAGGTATTTCCGTTCTCAAAAAACTTTTGAAACTGAAACTTTAAAGGCATTAAGACACCGGTAGCATTTAAAACATCATACTCAAGCCTTCCTTTCTTAAAAACTTTCTCAACTTCGCTATTTAATGAAAAAATTTGGAGGTCTTCTAAGAAACCCTGTTTTTTTAACCAATCAAATAACAAATAATCAGTATTGCAGTGCATAAAAGGATTACGACAGTTAGATATTAAACTAGACATTTCGTTTTGAAGTTCTATGCTGCAATGTTTTGCAAACTTTTCACTCAAAAATAATTTAAATAAGTCGAGTATTGGATCCAGGATAAACTGTTTAACTAGCTCTTGAATTTGTACTATATTTTTCCTCGAAAAGCTGTCATTGTCATGTAATCTTAAGACAAACCCAATGGCAGAATCATACACTTTGTTTAAATTCTCTTCAATACTAATTTTTTTTTTTTCCCTGACATGACTTGGGCTCTGTAAACTAACTTCCAAAATATTCGTAGCATTAAAAACTGTTCTACTGTTTACTTCTGAATTAGTTTTGGACTGTACAATTTGTTCGCAAAAACCACTGTCCTTGTATTGAATTGTAGTTGAGTTCTGAATGTGCTTTCTAATTAAATGTTTTTTATAGCTGCTTAAATTTTGAAATGATTGTGTGCATGTATTTTCCATACAGCGAAAAGTACTGTAAGTGCTCAAGTAATGAGTTTTTTTAAGGTGATCTATAAGCGCATTAGGAGAGTTGCTCTTAGCTTTACAAATAAAACAAATCATTTTGAAAGATGATAATTCGGTTGTTTTTTTTTCAGTTGTAATCAATGATACGTTTTTTTGTTGATAGGGTTCGATTGCTAAAATGTTAATGGAAATGGAAATATAAAACAAATTACTTAGATTTTTGGCGTTACTGAATTAGGCTATTATGGTATTATATATTTATTTATTTTTTTTCACAAATTGTGTTTTCAAAAAAATCAATTTCCTAAAGATTTTCGACTACCGAAAACGTAATTGATTTTACTCAAATTTTAAGGACTTTTTTTTTCAAAGTAAAGCTTAGATATTTTGTGGTGACTTTTTGAATATTTGCTTTAATGTTTATGCACACACTTGCAATTTGATGTCAAATGACACACGAGTTTTAATGTGATTTAAAATTAGCAACGATTCAAAAAATGCAGTTTTTAAAGGCAACTATTTTTTTTTCTAAGGATCTTGACAAAAAATATGGATCTTAAAACACAAAACGTAACTACGATTTTTACTATTTTATACTATGTACATACAATATATTTTTTACACTTACATAGGTTGTCTCAGCAGTAAGCATACGATTAGGTTGAAAAAAGACATACAACATATACACGATGGATGGAGTAGAGCCCAGACCTCTATAATGACAAAAAACTGATTGGTGCGCAAATTAAAGTCTTAAGATATGGCATAGGAAAAAAAGAGTTTAGTTTAACAATATTCATGTATTTGTTTAAATAAAAAGTATAAGAAATACACAAGACTCAGAGTAAAAAGGCATAGCAATAAATTGTGAGCAAGTTTTTTATACAAAAAACACGGATAGAAGAGACAGAAGTTTCTAAGTATAACTTGATTTTTTGTAAGAAACTGATTTTTCCCCTATGCCAATCCGATGGAGAATTTAATTTGCCCACAATTAGACAGTTTCAAAAATTGAAAATCTGGTTCATTACGCTTTTGAATTAAATTAAGAGTTGAACAAATTTTAATTTTTGTACTCGTATGCCAACAGTGCAAGTGCAAAAAGAATAGTTATACTGTGGTGCTACATATAATGTCAGGGCTTGCCACTTGCCATGCGCAAGAAGTTAATTTAGATTTTATTACTTGAATATAAAGTTAAGGTAGAACTGACATTATATGTAGCACCACAGGATAAGTATATTTTTTTGCACTTCCACTGTTGGAGTACGAATACAAAAATTAAAATTTGTTCAACTCTTAATTTAATTCAAAAGCGTAATGAACCAGATTTTCAATTTTTGAAACTGTTTAATAGTGGAATATATACTCGTATATGGAATAGGAAAAATCAGTTTCTTACAAAAAATCTAGTTATACCTACTATTACTTATAGTTTCTTTAGTATATTGCATCAAACAAATAGATTTTTTAGAAATTACCTGACTATAGGGATTCCTTAAATTTTTGCACGCTGCAAAAGCCAACATATATATGATAAATAGTATAAAAAACAAGTCGCAAGCAACAAATCAACAGCAATTCTGCGGTGGACCTACCATCCGGCTTCGCACTTAATTATCAACTCCACTGATCGTCACACGTTAAGTTCTGAAGCACTCGCAGATCTGCCTATTCAAAGGGTTTTCTATATTTTCCCTCTTTATTAGGAATGCAAAATCATTCCAAACTGGCTATGCACAAAAAGGAATGAAAACACATTCCATGTTCTTCTTCATCTTTATTATAAGATACCAAAAAGGATGCAATACTTTTGCCAACCAAACCGGTTATGCGCCAAAAGGAATGTAAACACATTTCAAGTCCTTCTTCATCTCTATAACACAATACCAATAGAGATGCAAGACTAAACCAGATGCGCACCAAAAGGAATGTAAACACATTTCATGTCCTTCTTATTCTCAATAATAGTCAACCAAACCAACCAAACGGGTTACGCAGCAAAAGGAATGTAAACACATTTCATGTCCTTCTTCATCTCTATAACACAATACCAATAGAGATGCAAGACTATTTCCAACTAAACTAGATGCGCACAAAAAAGAATGTAAACACATTCCTCTATGTTCGATCCTCTCTCTAACACGGCCATCCTGCAGAATTCATCGCTCTCGATGAAAAAACTTCTCTCTATGATTTTGGTTTATTATATTTTTTTTTTTTTGTTTGTTAGTAAAGGTAAAATAGAGAGAAACAAAATAATTTTTGCTCTTCCAACCCCGATAGTTCAGAGCCAACCTAAGCTTGACTATAACGAAATTTATTTATAACTCAAAATAGGTTCATAGCTCAGAGGCAATCTTAAGCTTGTCTATAACCAAAATTATTTATAACTCAAAATAGGTTCATAGCTCAGAGGCAATCTTAAGCTTGTCTATAACCAAAATTATTTATAACTCAAAACAGGTTCATAGCTCAGAGGCAATCTTAAGCTTGTCTATAACCAAAATTATTTATAACTCAAAATAGGTTCATAGCTCAGAGGCAATCTTAAGCTTGTCTAACCGAAATTATTTATAACTCAAAATAGTTTCATAGCTCAGAGGCAATCTTAAGCATGTCTATAACCGAAATTATTTATAACTCAAAACAGGTTCATAGCTCAGAGATAATCTTAAGCTTGTCTATAACCAAAATTATTTATAACTCAAAATAGGTTCATAGCTCAGAGGCAATCTTAAGCTTGTCTATAACCAAAATTATTTATAACTCAAAACAGGTTCATAGCTCAGAGGCAATCTTAAGCTTGTCTATAACCAAAATTATTTATAACTCAAAATAGGTTCATAGCTCAGAGGCAATCTTAAGCTTGTCTATAACCAAAATTATTTATAACTCAAAACAGGTTCATAGCTCAGAGGCAATCTTAAGCTTGTCTATAACCAAAATTATTTATAACTCAAAACAGGTTCATAGCTCAGAGGCAATCTTAAGCTTGTCTATAACCAAAATTATTTATAACTCAAAATAGGTTCATAGCTCAGAGGCAATCTTAAGCTTGTCTAACCGAAATTATTTATAACTTAGCACAACAAAATTTATGTCTAACAATTTAATCTCGTTAACTACGTACCTATTCATCGATCACCATATTTAAAGGTCGAATCATTTCCCTTGCCGCAACAAGTATGGTATTGGAGTTTGCCCTCTTTAATTTATAACGGTCATTGGGCAGGATACCAACTATTTCATACGGCCCACGATAACGGACATCTATTCGGAGGAATTATGATTTTGGCAGAAATTGTCATTCTTTCGTTCTGCCCTTTGCTTTGCCCAGCAAGTATTTTCCTCATGTCCGGATTTTCGGCAAAACGTACATTTTCTTGCACTCGGCGACTTTTCAACAATGCTACTTCGTGGCTGAGTCTGTTTAGGGCATTTTGCTTTAAGATGTTATACTTGACCGCACTCAAAACAACGTCTTTCTGTTTCTAATCGGGGACATTTTGCAGCAGGATAGACTGGTTGAAACTCATTAAATTTTCGTGGAAACGAGCGAGAAGCTGAGGTATTGGGACTACGGTTAGGAGTTTCGCGGATGGAAGACAAATGGTCAATCAAACTTTGGATTGAGGATGGCATTACAAAGGTTAAGGAGTTTCGCAAGCCAACTTCCGAAATGTTTCCGACAACAATTCTTACTATCATGTTTTCCGGGACTTCGAATGGCAGTCGGTTTATCTGCGAAACTTTCTCCATAACGAACTCCGTGTAAGTTTCAAATTCTTTGCTCTCAGAATTCGCGACTTTTCGAAGTTGCGTCACAACATCAGCACCACTCGAAAATGTGTGGATAATAGCCGCCCTTAAATCGACCCAGCTATAATGTTGATGTCCAAATTGTTTGTACCAGGTTTTTGCCCTCCCCAGAAGGGCATTTTCAACTCGAGGCACAATATCGAAGCTTTGTAGCTGGTCCCGACCCACCCTGGCGTCAACGTCAGCGCACCACTTTTGCACATTAACTCGAGAGTGGTCCGGGTCGAAACAAGGAAAACCAACGGTGGCAATCCTATCTCGCTGATGTACAACAGAATTTAACATTTGGGATATAGCATCCGTTGTAATGACGTGTGTGCTTTGACTTCTTTCTTCCATCCCATCTTCGCATTGCGTTTTCGTGTTTCTCTTCCCTCTTGGCATTTTGTTGGCCAAAAAAAAATTTTTTTTTTTTTTTTTTTTTTAATAACTAAAAAAAAATTTACCCAAAAATTTGCGAGCTAATTTAATTTATTTTTAGATCTCTTACGTTCACAAGATTTTACAAGACCAAAGGTATGGAGGATAAAAAGCGTAATATTTCAAATTCTCAACGGCTATTTGCTTCACCACACACCATCAAAAATAAATAACACAGGCGAATAAACACCATTCACAGTACAAGTTGTTTTCGACGACCAAACACAAGCGGGGAAAAAAAAAAGGTTGAAATCATCAATTAAACTGGAAAATATCTTAATCTTCGCGCACACACTAACACAAAAAGTTAACAGTAGCACGCATTTACCACCCTTTTTGTGTTTTTTTTTTTTTTTTTTTTTTTTTTTTTTTAACATATACCGATCGTTCACTCTATTTCCACAATACAAGCATCGAGCGAGGGGAGAAGAAAGAAATATGTAGCTAAGACAGAGAGAACAGAACAGCTTTTAACCACACAAAATTAGCACATAGTTTTTCGGTTGAAAAACACGGAACACTTTCCGTTTGGCGAACGATTGATTAAACTGTTATTTAAAAGAAAATATTTCATTAACACAAAGGGGGGAGCGATCCCACTTCTGATGATAAATAGTATAAAAAACAAGTCGCAAGCAACAAATCAACAGCAATTCTGCGGTGGACCTACCATCCGGCTTCGCACTTAATTATCAACTCCACTGATCGTCACACGTTAAGTTCTGAAGCACTCGCAGATCTGCCTATTCAAAGGGTTTTCTATATTTTCCCTCTTTATTAGGAATGCAAAATCATTCCAAACTGGCTATGCACAAAAAGGAATGAAAACACATTCCATGTTCTTCTTCATCTTTATTATAAGATACCAAAAAGGATGCAATACTTTTGCCAACCAAACCGGTTATGCGCCAAAAGGAATGTAAACACATTTCAAGTCCTTCTTCATCTCTATAACACAATACCAATAGAGATGCAAGACTAAACCAGATGCGCACCAAAAGGAATGTAAACACATTTCATGTCCTTCTTATTCTCAATAATAGTCAACCAAACCAACCAAACGGGTTACGCAGCAAAAGGAATGTAAACACATTTCATGTCCTTCTTCATCTCTATAACACAATACCAATAGAGATGCAAGACTATTTCCAACTAAACTAGATGCGCACAAAAAAGAATGTAAACACATTCCTCTATGTTCGATCCTCTCTCTAACATATATGTACCACAGGATAAGTATATTTTTTTGCACTTTGTTTAGTTATTTTAATTTTTAATGTTTCAATTTTTGAAATCGTCAAATTTTTCCAAGCATAAGAAACGACAACGAACGATGACAAACTGAGACTGAGAAAGAGAATGACTCCTGACTGCCGCGCAAAATAAATCCTTTTCAACGGATAACGGAACAGTGGTACCACTTTACTTCAATTGAAGTAGATCTACTTCTTTTTTTCAAAATATTTTAAAATCTACTTCCTACTTCGCACCATCAGCAAAATACTGAAATCTACTTCATTTTTAAAATCCCTGTTTCAAACTACTTCAATTTGACCAAGAAAAGCCCAAATCTACTTCTCTTTCTTTATTTCACTCTAGGTTGTACCAGAGTTACCAAAAAATTAATGTCAAGACAATAAATATACAAATTAGCTAGTAATTTTAAAAGCATAGAAGAATACGAATCTTATGAAAATTTCGCTTGCGTGTGTTTAAGTTTTTAAGTAGTTAAAAATAGAAATTTAAAGAAAAAATTGTTTGTATACAATATCTATTATTTCCAAATGAAAGAAGCTCCGATATAAAAATTTTTATCGGAAGCGGTAGAGTTGGAAATGAGAAAGTAGAAAATCAAAAAAAGGTTCTTTCACAGGTACCGATTATAAATTTTTTTTTTTATTTTTGACCAAAATATAGATCCTCAGCCTTATTTTGAGATTCGAACGAATAGCTAATTCGATAGAATAGATACTTTCATTCGAATGAACTATCCATATTTTGACATTCGAACGAAAAATGTTCATTGTCGAATGATTGCATAAAATGAACCTCAATTAAATTCATTTTCGAAATCAGCTGTTTGAAATTTACTGACATTTCTATCTGATTTAGTATGACCAAGCTGTTTTTTTTTTCATAATTTTTATTTCAAAAAAAAATATGGTCTAAAAATAAAACTTTATTATTTAAGAAAAATAAAGTAAAGATAAGTGATGCTAACGGCCCGGTAAAGTTTGAATTTGAATACATCAATAAAAACTGACATTTTAAAATTTTGGAGCATTTAGAAAACGGTATGGTAAGTTTATTGATATCAAAAAGATGTTAAATAAGGGTAAAACTTCCCTGAATAATAAAATACTTGATTTATGTTTTAATTTTCATGTAAACTAATTTTGTTTTCCAAATTGATAAACAAAAAAAGAAGGCAACTTCAAAGCCACTTAATTTACACAAATCTGGTCACACTTGAATTTTGAACTACGATTTGTAAATTGTTTTATGAAAATAATTGATAAATTGAAGCCAGACGTTAAAAAATCAAAATGGCATTTGTTTTATGTATGAAAAGAGAAAACGGTGAGGAGCAGTTGTATAGGAGAAGGATAATGGATGCATCACATCCATTTTATGCATCCAATACTACTAACATTATACTAAACTTACATGTTTTATGAATCTATTCGCCAGAAAAAATTGAACGAGAATGAATTGACATTTCTTTCGAACGATTCGAAAGTGAAAATTTGCTTAGTTTTCGAAAGATAAATGAACTTTCCATTGATAAGATGAACTTTCGAATCGTTCGAATCTCAAAATACAAATTATTCGAATTCGACATACTTTCTAATGAAATCGAATGTCAAAATAAGGCTGCCTATTGTATGGTCTATACATATTTTTTATAAAATTTATTAGAGTCGTTTTTAAAATAAATATGATATTTCATAATGGCTGTATGGAAAGAACTGAGCAAAAAAAAAACCATTGCAATTTCTTCTCTAGGCTGCAGGTTTAGACAGACGGAATCACTACTTTTTCGTGTTGTATTGTTAATTGATGAAAATCTTGAGTTAAAATTTTTCTAAAAGCAAGTAAAAAGTCATTTTTAAATCTACTTCGATTTTTCTCAATCTACTTCCCTTTTTTCTTCAAATCTACTTCGGCTTTTTTTCCGGAAGTGGTAACGCTGTAACGGAACGGCATAGAGAAACTGAGAAAGAAGCATTTGGCGAACATTTGCATTGAATTTCAGTGTTACCGCAGGTATATTTTTAAATGAGTCGCAGAGGCTGAAAAAATGAGTCCATAAAAAATACGTCAGTATAACATTTCTTATTGAATAACAAAAATATATTTAATAACAAATATATACCTAGATAGGTAGTTATATGTGTGCAAACATAAACAACGAAGCATTTAACTCGGAAAAATTAGTCATAATGACTTGATTCAAAATTAGTTTTACGGCAATACCTACTAGTTTTAAGGCAAAACTGGTTCTTTAGAGGTTTTGCGTTGCAAGTTTTGATATCCCAGGTTCAATGCTTCGAGTTTTAGATTTCACAACTTTCAGGAGTAATACTGATTTGTTCAACATGCAACTTGAAACTTCTTCTGAACTAGTTTTGCCGTTAATCTAGTTTTGAAAGAAGTCAATAAATTTGACTGTTATTAAACTACAAACATAACAATTTTTGGAGTAAAACTTCTTTTCCGGCGTTGGGGTTAAAAAAATGTCTCTGCAGCTGTCAGTGACATGTCAAAACGTCACGTTATCCGTCAAAGACAGCGACATGCTTTGCTTGAGGGAAAAGAAGTTTTACTTCAACCGCGCGTACGTCAGTACACACAACCTTTTTTTTTTTAATGTATTAATTTTTTTAGGGCTCATTTAAAAATGAATCTGCGGTAACACTGATGGGTAGTCTTATGGGTTCGTGTGTATTCGCTTACTTCAAAATGTTATTTTGATATAATATTTGTTCATGTTCGTGCCTGCAACTAAAGCCCCTTCCACAATTCGACAAGGAAACGAGTCGCAAGCGCATGACGATTATGAACCAAATTTGAGCAATGAAAGTATACGAGGATTTACACAAGAAAGCATTTCTGGTCGGCGCGGCACGTCAGAGTTTGAAAAATTGCATACAAAACACACGACGATGAGACGAGCCGATGTTTTCTATTTTTTTTTCCGAATAATTTACAAATAGAACGATCATTTTTTAGAAATAAACAAATAATCATGTCGATTACAGAATTCGCAGAACTCGATACGCAGTGATTCACAGTGCAGTAGTCTCCTTCTTTTTCATGATAAATGAGTAGATGGGAAAGATGGTACTGCACTGCGGATTGAGTTTTCCGGATTCTGTAATCGACATGAATGTGATTGATAGTCTTTCGTTTGAATCATTATTTGTCTTATACTTTAGGCGCTTTTTTTAAGAAATAATAATAATCCATATACAACTTTAAAAAATATGCTATGTTTTGATTATCTTTTTAGTTTTCTATAAAATTATGGTTCAGAAAAGAATTTTCATCCGAAAAATACATTAAAAAAAATTATCTTTTTTTGAACAAAAAATATTTCATGTGATTTCTCACCAATTCGTACACTTTTTTATGTTTGAAATCGTATGTTGACACATCAAATTATCCAAAAGAATAAAGCTAAGTTCAGACGATTGCCAGATCTTACAATATTGTCAGATTCGTCATTGGTCTGACAATAGCTAACAATGAGCTGACAATTTCCCATTTGTCCTACAATGATAAATTGTCCGTTCACACGATTGGTAGATTTGACATATCTGACAATGAAAAAATTGTCAGCAATTGTTAGATGTTTTCAATCCAGACGTCTGAGAAAGACAAATGAGTCTGACAATTTCCGAATTGTCTAACAATAATAAAAATTGTGTGTTCAGACGATTGTCAGATACCTGTCAATTTATTGTCAGCTTGTCGTCTGACAATGACGTTTCTGGCAATATTGTCATACAAGATTTGTATGTTCAGACGGTTGTAAGATATTTGTCACATTTTTTACTGACATATCTGACAATATTGTCAGGAGCTATCAATCGTCTAAACTAAGCTTAATTTTACGAATGCTATGACCGGCCCTTGTGTATTACGTCAAACAAAAAATCAGTAGATACCTATCTGAAAATTTTGTGAGCAGCGAATTTGATTGTCAAACCATTAAACAGAGGCTTAAAAATACAAACGCCAAAAAGATTTGTCGATCAGATTTGATAATAGGTGTGTTTTTTGCAATATTACAGCGAATCACGTCACGCTCCCCTTTAATTTTTTAATCGCATTGGGCGCATTCGTAAAAAATCTTAAGGCTATCCGATTGGTTGGTGTTGTTGTAATCCTATAGAAAAAAAACACCTGATGAACAAACCAACTGTTCTCCGAAATAAAATCCTAGGTATATAATTTTGGATTCAAAACGCGAGCATTGTGAAACGAGCTTTATGTTTTTAGTTCGATACGAGACGATGTATGTACCTATATTTTCTGCAGCTGTGTATTTTAGTAAAAAGAAAAGGGAAAACAGTAGGAGAAAAAGAAAATATAATGCGTAGTTGGTTTATTAACCATAAACGAACTACGTATTACGTTTTCTTTTATGGTTAATAAACCAACTACGCATTACATTTTCTTTTTCTCCTAAAACGAACTACGTATTACGTTTTCTTTTATGGTTAATAAACCAACTACGCATTATATTTTCTTTTTCTCCTACTGTTCCTACATTTAAGATTTAAGCAATGGCAGAGCATTATACAGGGTGTCCCACAGTCACCGCCCCAAACGAAAACCATGGATTCCTGAGGTCATTTTAAGTCGAAAAACTTATGAGGTAATTTTCTCGTTTTCGTCCCGTTTTCGAGTAATAACGGTTTTTATGATTTTTGCTCTCTTTTCCCTTAACTGGCATTATCTTTGCTAAACTACTTCCGATTCGTAAGCTTTTTTTTATAACCAATCAAGAATTTATTACAGTTTTAGTTTGTCTCAGAACTTTTTTTTCTGCGGGCAACCGTTTCTCCGCAATTTTGCATCAAATCCAATTTTTTCGTTTTTTAAGTTGTTTTTTTCACTTTGATATCATTTTTTTCAAAAAAACACGTTAATGAGTATTAATTTTTTTCGTTAATTATTAAAGCCCAGTTTATTTTCTGAAAAAAAAAATATTTTTTTTCCTTAAAAAAGAATAGTAATTGCAATTAACAAAAAATAAACAAACAGTGAATTAAAAAAAAATAATTTTTAAATACAAAATTAACTTTTTCTGAGCTATTGTGGTTAAGAAAAGGACAAATAGATAAAGTTAATTAGTAAGACCGTTAACTAATGTAAACAGTAAAGATTTGCATTATGATTTGAAGGTTGTAAATGTCTTTCTCGCGTGATCTAGTGTCCGTGTCGTGTTCTTTCACTTGATACACCATTTTGGATTTGTTATTCAAATTGTATTTTTTTTTCAATTATTTGCGAACAATGGATTACACTTATCAAGAATATCTGGAAATATTATTAATATACGCTGAAATGGGACAACTTTATCTATTTGTCCTTTTCTTAACCACAATAGCTCAGAAAAAGTTACTTTTGTATTTAAAAATTATTTTTTTTTAAATTCACTCAGTTTGTTTATTTTTTGTTAATTACATTTAGTATTCTTTTTAAGGAAAAAAAATATTTTTTTTTTAAGAAAATAAACTGGGCTTTAATAATAAGTGAAAAACATTAATACTCATTAACGTGTTTTTTTTGAATAAAATGATATCAAAGTGAAAAAACTACTTAAAAAACGAAAAAATTGTGTTTGATGCAAAATTGCGGAGAAACGGTTGTCCGCAGAAAAAAAAGTTCTGAGACAAACTAAAACTGTAATAAATTCTTGATTGGTTATAAAAAAAATCTTACGAATCGGACGCAGTTTGGCATAGATAAAGCCAGTTAAGGGAAAAATCATAAAAACCGTTATAACTCGAAAACGGGACAAAAACGAGAAAATTGCCTCTTAAGTTTTTCGACTTAAAATGATCTCAGGAATCCATGGTTTTCTTTTGGGGCGGTGGCTGTGGGACACCCTGTATATGTATGTGTTATTGATCATGATGTCTGCTGGTGTTGGCTTGGCTGGTAGTCGAAATTTGGCGGGTCGTGGAAAATGAAAAGAGAAAAAAGAATAGGTAGGTAGGTATATGTAGGTACAAAAAAAAACTATTCTGAATTGGATCTGTAATCGCAGTGGCACTATGAATAGGGGGGTTCCATAGACTTTAATAATACTAGATACCAAACTCAAGCCTTTTATGTATGAATAGAAAGTGAATCTTTGCGCTCATTTTCTGTCTAAACAAAAACGTGGGAGAAGAAAAGACACATATATTTCATACATATACATATATTCATACATATATTTCTGTGGTGTTTGGTAGAAACATGATAACTCCATAAAATAACTAGCTTTCTTACATTCAGTTTACATCGAGCTAGAAACTAAATGGCTAAACCGATTTTACTCAAATTTGGAATATAATTTTTCAAAGAATATTTTCATTAATGTTCTAGCTACATGCAAAGTTGACGTAAGAACGCAAATTATTTTATGGATTTATCATGTTTCTACCAAACACCACAGATTTCTTCTATATGTCTCTCTTTCTTCTCCCAGTCCGATTATTTAAAAAAGTTTATTGATTTTGAATAAATTGCTTAGTGCGCCAATAAACGCATTCATAAAAAGCAAAAATGTTAAATTTTCCTGTGCCAATAAATGGTTTATTGACGCAATGTATGTGTTTATTGTGACAATAAAACAAGATGTTAGCATCAATTAAAAAGTTTATTGACTTTCAATAAACTATTTATTGTGCCAATAAACGCATTTATCAAAAGCAAAAATATAAAAGTTCTTGTGCCAATAAATGGTTTATTGACACAATGTATGTGTTTATTGTGACAATAAAACAAGTTGTTAGCATCAATTAAAAAGTTTATTGACTTTCAATAAACTATTTATTGTGCCAATAAACGCATTTATCAAAAGCAAAAATATAAAAGTTCTTGTGACAATAAATGGTTTATTGACACAATGTATGTGTTTATTGTGACAATAAAACAAGTTGTTAGCATCAATTAAAAAGTTTATTGACTTTCAATAAACTATTTATTGTGCCAATAAACGCATTTATCAAAAGCAAAAATATAAAAGTTCTTGTGCCAATAAATGGTTTATTGACACAATGTATGTGTTTATTGTGACAATAAAACAAGTTGTTAGCATCAATTAAAAAGTTTATTGACTTTCAATAAACTATTTATTGTGCCAATAAACGCATTTATCAAAAGCAAAAATATAAAAGTTCTTGTGCCAATAAATGGTTTATTGACACAATGTATGTGTTTATTGTGACAATAAAACAAGTTGTTAGCATCAATTAAAAAGTTTATTGACTTTCAATAAACTATTTATTGTGCCAATAAACGCATTTATCAAAAGCAAAAATATAAAAGTTCTTGTGCCAATAAATGGTTTATTGACACAATGTATGTGTTTATTGTGACAATAAAACAAGTTGTTAGCATCAATTAAAAAGTTTATTGACTTTCAATAAACTATTTATTGTGCCAATAAACGCATTTATCAAAAGCAAAAATATAAAAGTTCTTGTGCCAATAAATGGTTTATTGACACAATGTATGTGTTTATTGTGACAATAAAACAAGTTGTTAGCATCAATTAAAAAGTTTATTGACTTTCAATAAACTATTTATTGTGCCAATAAACGCATTTATCAAAAGCAAAAATATAAAAGTTCTTGTGCCAATAAATGGTTTATTGACACAATGTATGTGTTTATTGTGACAATAAAACAAGTTGTTAGCATCAATTAAAAAGTTTATTGACTTTCAATAAACTATTTATTGTGCCAATAAACGCATTTATCAAAAGCAAAAATATAAAAGTTCTTGTGCCAATAAATGGTTTATTGACACAATGTATGTGTTTATTGTGACAATAAAACAAGTTGTTAGCATCAATTAAAAAGTTTATTGACTTTCAATAAACTATTTATTGTGCCAATAAACGCATTTATCAAAAGCAAAAATATAAAAGTTCTTGTGCCAATAAATGGTTTATTGACACAATGTATGTGTTTATTGTGACAATAAAACAAGTTGTTAGCATCAATTAAAAAGTTTATTGACTTTCAATAAACTATTTATTGTGCCAATAAACGCATTTATCAAAAGCAAAAATATAAAAGTTCTTGTGCCAATAAATGGTTTATTGACACAATGTATGTGTTTATTGTGACAATAAAACAAGTTGTTAGCATCAATTAAAAAGTTTATTGACTTTCAATAAACTATTTATTGTGCCAATAAACGCATTTATCAAAAGCAAAAATATAAAAGTTCTTGTGCCAATAAATGGTTTATTGACACAATGTATGTGTTTATTGTGACAATAAAACAAGTTGTTAGCATCAATTAAAAAGTTTATTGACTTTCAATAAACTATTTATTGTGCCAATAAACGCATTTATCAAAAGCAAAAATATAAAAGTTCTTGTGCCAATAAATGGTTTATTGACACAATGTATGTGTTTATTGTGACAATAAAACAAGTTGTTAGCATCAATTAAAAAGTTTATTGACTTTCAATAAACTATTTATTGTGCCAATAAACGCATTTATCAAAAGCAAAAATATAAAAGTTCTTGTGCCAATAAATGGTTTATTGACACAATGTATGTGTTTATTGTGACAATAAAACAAGTTGTTAGCATCAATTAAAAAGTTTATTGACTTTCGATAAACTATTTATTGTGCCAATAAACGCATTTATCAAAAGCAAAAATATAAAAGTTCTTGTGCCAATAAATGGTTTATTGACACAATGTATGTGTTTATTGTGACAATAAAACAAGTTGTTAGCATCAATTAAAAAGTTTATTGACTTTCAATAAACTATTTATTGTGCCAATAAACGCATTTATCAAAAGCAAAAATATAAAAGTTCTTGTGCCAATAAATGGTTTATTGACACAATGTATGTGTTTATTGTGACAATAAAACAAGTTGTTAGCATCAATTAAAAAGTTTATTGACTTTCAATAAACTATTTATTGTGCCAATAAACGCATTTATCAAAAGCAAAAATATAAAAGTTCTTGTGCCAATAAATGGTTTATTGACACAATGTATGTGTTTATTGTGACAATAAAACAAGTTGTTAGCATCAATTAAAAAGTTTATTGACTTTCAATAAACTATTTATTGTGCCAATAAACGCATTTATCAAAAGCAAAAATATAAAAGTTCTTGTGCCAATAAATGGTTTATTGACACAATGTATGTGTTTATTGTGACAATAAAACAAGTTGTTAGCATCAATTAAAAAGTTTATTGACTTTCAATAAACTATTTATTGTGCCAATAAACGCATTTATCAAAAGCAAAAATATAAAAGTTCTTGTGCCAATAAATGGTTTATTGACACAATGTATGTGTTTATTGTGACAATAAAACAAGTTGTTAGCATCAATTAAAAAGTTTATTGACTTTCAATAAACTATTTATTGTGCCAATAAACGCATTTATCAAAAGCAAAAATATAAAAGTTCTTGTGCCAATAAATGGTTTATTGACACAATGTATGTGTTTATTGTGACAATAAAACAAGTTGTTAGCATCAATTAAAAAGTTTATTGACTTTCAATAAACTATTTATTGTGCCAATAAACGCATTTATCAAAAGCAAAAATATAAAAGTTCTTGTGCCAATAAATGGTTTATTGACACAATGTATGTGTTTATTGTGACAATAAAACAAGTTGTTAGCATCAATTAAAAAGTTTATTGACTTTCAATAAACTATTTATTGTGCCAATAAACGCATTTATCAAAAGCAAAAATATAAAAGTTCTTGTGCCAATAAATGGTTTATTGACACAATGTATGTGTTTATTGTGACAATAAAACAAGTTGTTAGCATCAATTAAAAAGTTTATTGACTTTCAATAAACTATTTATTGTGCCAATAAACGCATTTATCAAAAGCAAAAATATAAAAGTTCTTGTGCCAATAAATGGTTTATTGACACAATGTATGTGTTTATTGTGACAATAAAACAAGTTGTTAGCATCAATTAAAAAGTTTATTGACTTTCAATAAACTATTTATTGTGCCAATAAACGCATTTATCAAAAGCAAAAATATAAAAGTTCTTGTGCCAATAAATGGTTTATTGACACAATGTATGTGTTTATTGTGACAATAAAACAAGTTGTTAGCATCAATTAAAAAGTTTATTGACTTTCGATAAACTATTTATTGTGCCAATAAACGCATTTATCAAAAGCAAAAATATAAAAGTTCTTGTGCCAATAAATGGTTTATTGACACAATGTATGTGTTTATTGTGACAATAAAACAAGTTGTTAGCATCAATTAAAAAGTTTATTGACTTTCAATAAACTATTTATTGTGCCAATAAACGCATTTATCAAAAGCAAAAATATAAAAGTTCTTGTGCCAATAAATGGTTAATTGACACAATGTATGTGTTTATTGTGACAATAAAACAAGTTGTTAGCATCAATTAAAAAGTTTATTGACTTTCAATAAACTATTTATTGTGCCAATAAACGCATTTATCAAAAGCAAAAATATAAAAGTTCTTGTGCCAATAAATGGTTTATTGACACAATGTATGTGTTTATTGTGACAATAAAACAAGTTGTTAGCATCAATTAAAAAGTTTATTGACTTTCAATAAACTATTTATTGTGCCAATAAACGCATTTATCAAAAGCAAAAATATAAAAGTTCTTGTGCCAATAAATGGTTTATTGACACAATGTATGTGTTTATTGTGACAATAAAACAAGTTGTTAGCATCAATTAAAAAGTTTATTGACTTTCAATAAACTATTTATTGTGCCAATAAACGCATTTATCAAAAGCAAAAATATAAAAGTTCTTGTGCCAATAAATGGTTTATTGACACAATGTATGTGTTTATTGTGACAATAAAACAAGTTGTTAGCATCAATTAAAAAGTTTATTGACTTTCAATAAACTATTTATTGTGCCAATAAACGCATTTATCAAAAGCAAAAATATAAAAGTTCTTGTGCCAATAAATGGTTTATTGACACAATGTATGTGTTTATTGTGACAATAAAACAAGTTGTTAGCATCAATTAAAAAGTTTATTGACTTTCAATAAACTATTTATTGTGCCAATAAACGCATTTATCAAAAGCAAAAATATAAAAGTTCTTGTGCCAATAAATGGTTTATTGACACAATGTATGTGTTTATTGTGACAATAAAACAAGTTGTTAGCATCAATTAAAAAGTTTATTGACTTTCAATAAACTATTTACTGTGCCAATAAACGCATTTATCAAAAGCAAAAATATAAAAGTTCTTGTACCAATAAATGGTTTATTGCCACAATGTATGTGTTTATTGTGACAATTAAACAAGTTGTTAGCATCAATTAAAAAGTTTATTGACTTTTGATAAACAGTTTACTGCGTCAATAAATGTATTTATCAAAGCCGTTTTATAAAAAGATTGCTTGGCACAATGTATATGTTTTTTGGTTCAAACAAAAGTTTTACTGATACAAGCAAAAGTTTATTGAATTCTGAATTTTAATTTTCAATAAACGCTGTTTTCTTGGCCCAATAAGCAGTTTATTGATTTACAATTCTTAAAATAAGAATTATTTGTAATATCAATAAAAAGTTTATTGGGCCAGTGAAAAAACAGTCAATAAACGGTGTTTATTGATATTATAAACGATTTTTTTTTCAGTGTAGTGATTTTACTATGCAATTGCAGTAGATCTACTGCATTTTCTTCGAAAAACAAATCTACTGCCTTTAAATAAAATCTACTGCACTTTTTGTGCACATGTCATTCCTTGCAAGAAGCTTACAAAATTTATTGAAAAGATAACTAAAGACATATATAATCACTTTTCTCATAGTCCTATAGGTGCATAGGAGCATATTAAGAATTCCAAAAGTATAAAATTTTAAATGTTTCAATAACTGATGTCTGTCAATGGAAAATGTTTTTCACCGACTTATAGGGCAATGGACTCCTTTACATCAATATTTTCACCTCATTAATTTCGAAAATCCTGATTCTTTTAATGAAATTTAAAATTTTTTAACTGAACCGACAAATAAACTTTACTTCCTTTTCCTTTGTTTATATTAAACCTCATAAATCAAAAAAAAATTTTCAAGCCGAATATACACTAATCCATCAACTTAATGAAACCATAACAGATCTGGTTACACAAATTTAAAAAAAAATTATATATTAGAGTACAAGTACAGATTTAGAAAGTACTAAGTACTGCAGACTATCTTTGCTATTCGGACATGTATTTTGGAATCGAGTTCCAGAGATTAATTGCATATTAAAACTTCGAAGAAACGCCAACTGTACAAAATCCAAAAATATTTGGTTGAATTTTACATAGAAGCTTGTCGTCGAATAAAAAAACGAAAAACTTAAACTTTTGAAGTACTTAGATGCAAAGATGGTTGTGGAGGGTACAATGACCTCAATTTTTGCCCCTTGTTACTGCTTTTCCATTCTGTGACTGTTTTTGTGTGTTTTTGCAAATATAGGTTAACGTTGTGATCTCTACCTCATAGCAGTGCCAAAGCCAAACGGACATTTTCGACAGTTAGTCTAGTTAAGGATAAATTTCCAAATAAAATAAACATCACCACTTTGCAAAATAATATTCTCTGCAAGGAAATGGGTGATATTGAAAAAGATTGTTGGGAACCTTTAGATTCTGTAGGTCTTATAAACCATTTTAATCAGTACTTGTTTGTCGATGGACAATTTGAAAAAAAAAGTTAAAGATACATACATATATGAAAAATAAATGTATGTATTTTTGTTTTGTTCCGTTTTTGTTATTTTTTTTAAATAGAGGTGAATGTAATATAAAAATCTACTGCGCTTTTTTTTCAATTCTACTTCGGAATTTTTGTCAAAAAGTCCCATCAACAGAAAGTTGCGGCTAGAATGGGCAAAAAATACCAAAACTTTACTGAAGAAGATTGGAGTAACGTTTTGTGGTCAGGTGAATTAAACTTTGAAGTAAGCATTATAACGAAGCTCCGAACTCGGAAACTTTAAAAACTGTTTTAAATGGCCATCCACTTAGTTATTTTGAGCTTTTGAAAAAGGTTATTTTTTTTATTTTTACAGGTGTTTGGAAACCCTGGTGTAACCTTTATGAGGCGGCGAGTTGGTGAGGAATACAACCCAGAATGTGTAGTTCCAACCGTTAAACACGGAGGAGGAAGCGTTATGATCTGGGATTGCATGGCTGTGGACGGGGTGCAAAATGTTCATTTGTGAGGGTCGCATGGACTCAATAAAATACATTAATTTGATGGAAAGCACGCTGATGCCATCCTTACAGCATATTTTTGGTGATACAAATATGCGGGGCGTGTTGTTCCAGCAAGACAATGCACCCTGTCACAAGTCCGCCCTCTCAATGAAGTGGTTTGCTAAATATGCCATTGACCTGCTTCCATGGCCTGCCCAGTATCCAGATCTGAACCCAATTGAGCATCTATGGGGAATTTTACAGCGTAAAGTCCGACAGTACCCAACAACATTAAAAGAGATGCTCAAAAAGGTTCTTGAGCAAGAATGGCTCAAAATAAGTTCTGACGAATCCCGTAAACTCATAAGCTCTATGCCTAAACGAATAGCAGCAGTCATAGAAGCGGGGGTTGGCCATACAAAATATTAAATTTTCTTTAATAAAAACAAATTTACAACATTTCTGCATACTTGTTTTTTTTTTTTTATTTTACTTAGGTTTAAAAGTATGGCATCTTTTCGGAGTGGCTAATAAATACATTTGGCCAATACTGTATATAGCTTTTCCAAGAATAGATAAATATTTTAAACCAAACCAATGAAAGTTGAAGGGCAAAACTGGTATGCATGAAGTTTTCAAAATCCTAATTCTAATTTGTGACATACAATATGTATATTTATAATTGACGCGCACTCAAGGGGTTATCAGTTAAGACTAACCTTAAAATGTCTTAGCACAGTGCGAGCGTTTAGGAAATAGAGTTAGAATTGAGCAGGAATTATTGATATACTACAGTTGTCTTAAATGTCTGGTTATTTAAATACGAAGGAAAAATAGTTTTTGAGTATGGAATTCCACATTCGTGTGGTAGGGCTAAGCAAAGAATCTCTATAATATATATAATATATATCTTCAAAATAAGGAAATCGTTTAATAATTTGTTCCTTCTACATCGTTTTTTTCTCTTTTTACTTGCGACTTATAGGTACTATAAGGCAAGTTATGCATTCGTGAAAAAATCGAACTCGAGATTTTGATCAAAGTTGACATTACGATGATAGCGAAGACCAAAAAAGTGGGTCTCGCAATTCTGTCTGTCTGTCTGTCTCTCTGTCGGTTCGACTACAGCCTAAACGGCTAGGCCGATTTTCTTCAAACTTGGTAGATATGGGTTTTAATTTCCCCCCCCCCCCCGGACGTTTTTTTCTGTTTTTTTTTTTTAAGACCAAAAATAACGGTACCTGCCATACGATTTTTTTCGAAATTTTATAAATATTTTTTTTTCTCAAAAACTGTCCCACAGAATTTTAAAAAAAAAATTTGAAAAATTTCATTTGGTTAAAACTAGCTAATGGTTGAAAAAAAAATTTACAAAAAATTGTTATTTTTAGTAGCCCCCCCGGGTCCTTTTTTTTGTTTTTGATTTTATCGAAAAAGGTACAGCCGATTTAAAACATTTTTTTTTATGCTAAAGCTCCTCCCAAGTTTAAATATTATTACATATTCAAATTTTCAATTTTTTATTTTTTGGATTTTTAAAAAAAATTTCGAATTTTTTTTTTTTTGGAAACTCAATATTTCGAAAACCCCATGGTTAATTTTTTTTCAAACTTAACAAATAAAATATAATCTTAAATTTAACATAATCTACAAGATTTGAGAAAAAAAAAATTTGTTTTATCTAAAACTAACGGTACCTCCCATACAAATTTTAAAAAATGGTTTTCGAAAATCGTATTTTTCTCAAAAACATTTCCGAGAATTTTGCTAAAATTTTTTTCTTTTGATCAATCTTTACTATCTATAATTTAATAAAAAAAAATTTGAAATCTAGATATTACTGACTGTACCTACCATAGAACTATTTTTTCGAATTTTGAATTACTCATTATCGGCATAACGGATTTTAACGAAATTTTTTTTAAAGAAGCTCCTAAAAAGTTTAAAAAACATTGCATTTAAACACTTAAGAAAAAATATTTTTTTCAATTTTTAGAAAAAAAAGTAATTTTTTTTTTTGAAAAATTCGATATCTTAAGAACGGCTTAGTATTTGCTTTTGGAAATTAGACCTTTATTCGTACAATAATAAAAACTTAAGATTGGCGTACCAAAATTTTTTCTTAAAAATGTTTTAAAAATTTTGTACATAAAAGCTTATTTTTTTAAGGAACCACTACAACGACTTATAATTTTTGTTCCTGCATAAATTCATATTTGCATAGCATTCTGTTTTTATCTCCTACTACTAAAAGAATTTATAAAATGCATTTTATCCTTATGAACAGTTTTCTTTAATAACATCCGTTTTTAAAATTCCTAGTCTATTACATAGGAGCAAGTTCGTGCGACCCAGTCTTGCATTTTATTTTTTCACCGTAGATTCTTAGGTTTAATATTTTCTTTTGAACTTATTTTTTTTCTTAGAGTGAAAAAAGAGCTTACGATTAATCAACCGATTAATAAATTGTTGAATTCAATCAAAAAAGGCTCATCGTACTTAGTTGAATTAATCCCATCCTGAACATTCAAAAGTGACAGAATGGTACCTGTTGAACATTTCATTTTACTCAAGGCAAAGACATTTATTTCGTAATGCACGCTCACGCAGAATATTTGGTTCGTCGTTACCTTTTCAAGAAAAAATTAAATAAAATTGAAGGAATACGTTTTAAACAATAATCCATGAGGTGTCAGAATTTTATTTAAATCGTGTCTATCAGAAAATTGACTCGTCTTATACAATCGTAATAATGTTGCTTACGAGATTCGGAGTCAGTATTACATCTGTTTTTACACGAACTTTAATTTTATGTGACCTTAAATTACTGGCAGCAAGCACATCATCAACGCTTGATTCATTTATAGGAGGGAGCCTAAGTTTAGAAAGCAATTTAACTTATAACGAATTTGATGCGCTACCTTACTTCTACTTCATAACAAGAATCGTAACCCATTTTCCTTGCACTAAGGTCATTCATTACGAGCGATTTACATGCTCATAATTTTTCGGAACTTAAACAAACTGGCCAGATAGCAACTGAAGGAAAGTTTGTACAGATCTTTGCCGAGTTAAACTATTTGACTTGTGAATGAGCCAACTCGAATACCTGACGTTTTGGTTCATTCCGCAAATATGATTTATCTGTTCCTCACATCTGATCCTGAAAAATACACTAAAAGTGTATGAGCACCTTTAGACACATCAAGGAAATACCTATACCTATATCATATTAATAAAATTTCCACCAACACAGTCAATGAAAAAATTCCAAAGACAAGACAACCCTTTGGCAATATGAAAAAGCCAATTGGGTCGGTCTAAGCAACTTTTTTCGAAACTTTAACTAGACACTATGCTCTCTTGATAGTGATATAGATTCCAGTGCTGATATGATAACAGGCATTATTCTCGATATAATGAAACTTTTATCCCTAACAGGACTAAATGAGTAACTTCCAAAGGGAATTCTTAATACGACTGTTAAGCTTCTGATGCTAAAAAATAAACCTCACTGAGAAAAACCAAATAGGTATGGACAAGCGAGAAATACGTGCAATGTCTATATTCGGGAATAATTTTCTTCCATGATAAAAATCTACAAGAAATACAACAATGTCCCAAAAAGTGGTAGGAACTTTTGTTCTTTTGTAAAAAAAAATATTAAAAATCCTCCTAATTCAGTGTTTTCAACACTTTTGTTATAAAAAACAGGGAAGAAGTGATTGATATAACTGTTACTAATAATTTAGATACAGTTTCAATCGACCAATGGAATGTTCTCAAAGAAGAATCATTCTCAGACCACAGGCTTATAGGCTTCTTGATAAATGATACAGTGGAAACTCCGAAACCTTATAGGAATTTCAGAAACACCAACTGGGATCTCTTTAATAGGGAATTAGAGAAAAAACTCAAAAATTTCAATAACACTGCTATTCAAGAACCCAAGCATATTGATCAAGCATCAGAAGAACTCAGGGTGATTCTTAGTAGCGCCTTCGAGAAAAGTTGTCCACTGAAACATATAGGGAAAGGAAAAAAGAACCCACCCTGGTGGACGGTAGAACTCGGTAACTTGAGAAAAGAAACAAGAAGAAGAAATGAGAATGACTGGGAAGTATATAAAACCAGTCAACGAAAATTTAAAGCAGAAACGCAACGAGCGAAACGAAGCTCATGGAGAATTTTTTGCAGTGAAATCGAAGGGGCAAACGAATCTGCTAGACTAAGGAAAATTCTTTCCAAAGCTTCAATCCCTTTAGGATCTATTAAAACGCCCACTGGGTGCTGGACAGAATCCTGCAATGAAACTCTTGAGCACCTGATAAATGCTCACTTCCAGGGTTGCGGTTCAAATGACAGCAACCTGGAAATAGAATCCTGCACGGTACACATTATACCATCGGATATTATAACGGAAGAAAAGATAAGATGGGCAACCCATTCCTTTTCTCCGTATAAATCCCCTGGCCTTGATGGCATCTTCCCAATGATGCTACAGAAAAGCGAAATCCAAATAATACCGCTCCTAAAAAACATATTCCTTAACAGTCTAAAATGGGTATATGTTCCTTTATCATAGCGCGAAGTCAAAGTGGTTTTCATTCCAAAAGCTGGCAAGCCCAGTCATACAGAAGCAAAAGATTTCAGGCCAATTAGTCTGACATCGTTTATTCTTAAAACGTTTGAAAGACTGATAGACCTACATATTCGTGGTACTCTGAAACTGGTTGATTTATCCCCAGCTCAGCACGCCTACACAAAGGGGAAGAGTGTAGAAACGGCACTTCATAGCGTCGTTAGCACGATTGAGAAGACATTGAGTGACAAAGAATACCCTTGCCTTCAATAACGTGAACAATAAAGCGGTAAAGGCAGCTCTAGTAGACAATAAAATCGATAATTCGATAATACGTTGGGTTATGTGCATGCTAAAGAACAGGCAAATTAACTCGGAACTGGCAGGGATACAGATGAGAGTGTCCACATCCAGGGGCACCCCACAGGGGGAGTTCTCTCACCACTCCTTTGGGTGCTGGTTGTGAACACAATTCTCATTAATTTAAAACACTGTGGTGTAAAGATAGTAGCCTACGCTGACGATCTTGCGTTATTAGCTACATGTAAATTCTTACCCACTATCAGTGAACAGATTGAATACGCCCTTTCTAAGGTTAATAGATGGACTAGAAAGTGCGGCCTGATGGTTAACCCGTCAAAAACAGAATTAGTCCTCTTTACAAATAAAAGGAAAATACCAAACTTCAGAATACCTTCAATTGAAGGCACCCCGCTGAAGATTTCAGATCATGCAAAGTATCTTGGTGTGATTCTAGATAGGAAATTAAACTGGAGTCTTAAAACTAAAAAAAGAGCGAAAAAAAGGAATGATTGCATTCTACTCCTGTAACAGAATCTTTGGGAAATCCTGGGGACCTAGTCCAAAAATTATCAGGTGGATGTATTTGACGATAATCAGACCAATACTAACCTATGGTAATTTGGTATGGTGGAATGCAACGGAAAAAAGCACGAACCTCAAAGCTCTGACAAAAGTACAGAGACTCGCGTGCATTGGGATTACGGGTGCCATGAGATCCACACCAACTGCAGGGTTGGAGGCGATACTCAACCTGAAACCCCTAGACCTTTTCGTAGAAGAATCCGCAGCATATAGCGCCTTAAGGCTAAGCCAGACTAATACCTGGAAAAACAGCGCAATAGGACATGCTCAAATTCTTCAGAAATACTTGGTTGATAGCAGTGGAGGAGGTCCTGGCAGTGACAACAGCTGCTAGACAGGTATCAATGATGGCGATACCACGGGCTGATATCACCTTTTACATTGACAGCCAAGCGGCAATAAAAGCGATTTCTGCCACTGTGATAAAATCGAAGCTTGTCTCTTGCTGCCGCGAAGAGCTTAAGGTTCTTGGCACGCGGCACAATATTAGACTCTGCTGGGTACTATGACACAGCGGCATACCAGGTTATGAAAATGCCGATGAGTTGGCAAGACAGGGATCAGCGCTTGACGCTAGTCAAGCAGAGATCGTAAGTATCCCACTCTGCAACATTAAACAGAAAATTTCGGATTTAATCCTAAAGAAATCCAATGAAAGATGGAGTCTACTTGACACCTGCGATACTACTGGGAAAATATGGCCTTGCTTTAACAAGCGGAGGACTGACAAAATTATGAAACTTAGTAAGAAGTCCCTCCGCTCTCTTACGAGCATAATCACCGGACATAATTTATTGAAATATCATAAAATTAAAATGAAACTAAGTACAGACGACCTATACAGAGGATGTTGTGGTGAAGAGGTACATGAAGACACATCACACTTTCTTTGTCATTGCCCGTCACTATGCCACCAGAGAAGAAAATGGCTTGGTAGCTACTTCTTTGATAATCTAGAAGATATTTCTAATATTGTAGGAATGCACATATTGAACTTCGTCAATGCCTCAAAATGGCTTGACTGATTAATAGAATACATAGGTTTTATCAGGAAAGAGTGATAACACTCACGGGTAACACAATGGTTCTACATTGATCTAAGTGTGACAATAGCAACATCAATTGTCAGCCCAACAACCTAACCTAACCTAACACTTGACCACTATAGCACTCCTTATGTCAGCTCGAAAGAAAAAGCTAATTGTTTGCATCAAATAGCTTGCTGCAAATTTGCTTTTGCTACATAGTTTTAATGCTCCTTTTGTATATACACAGTTCTAAAGGACAAATCTTCTTAAACACTCGTACAGTAGGGGGGTCTTTAAAGATCTTGAAATACACAAATTTACTGGTCCCAGATTGAATATCGTCCTTAGTTCTGAGGATGTGCTCTTCTACATTGGTAAAACTATTGCATTTACTTTTCCATCTGTCAAACTCTTTGGGTATCTTCCGAGTAGATGGAATTTAGCATTTGTCCAGCTAGTCCCTAAAAATCTAAATCTTCCTCGCCCTCCAATACCGACCAATTGTACTAACTTTCCTTCCTTCCAAGTGTAACGTTTATAAAGATTTTTTGTGGGTGTATGCAAAGATAAAACATCCCAGTATCTCCTTAGATAAGAGGATTAAGGGAGAGTCTAGGAAATAAGCTTGATTTATTACAACCAAATATACATAAGCCGATCCATAGGTAGTTTTACTAACAAAAGAAGACTTACTCAAAAAAGAATCCCCTATACTCTTAACTCTCTGAACCTTTGGGTCGGTATCTACCTTAAGGACAAATCATTACAGGCCCCTTTTTTCCACCAGGTCGAAGACCAAAAATTAAGTCCCATAACTTTGTTTCTTTTAGGCCTGCTAGTTTTCGCGCTTACCAGCTCGTAGGTGTGTTTTACTTTCTCCCTAGTGACCTAAGAGAAGGGCAAACTTCCCCCTAATTCACTCAATGACCACTGCATACGCTCCATCTAAGCAGTGGTCCCTTTTGATAGGGAAACTAAAAACAACTTCCCCTTATTCTTTATTAGTTAAATCTTCAGCATCTTTTATCCCTACAAGTCTCAAAATCCAGAAAGAAAATTTTACCTTGTCCGATGAACTCTAGGTCCATAGTAACTATCTTTTCGAAAGTAAGTGAAAAACCGAACTTCGAAATCGACAAGTTAAGTCACATTTGGTTTAATTCGCTATTCGTTTCAGATTCCTTCTACTAAGGCCTCAGCACAATCATTAGAAACTACTCGGATATTGTTATAATGTTATAATATTTTCAAACATGCAAAAGTTATAAAAAAATTGAAAGCTCCTAGACCTAGAACTTATTAAAGCCTGCATGGCTTCTGGAGAGCTAATTTTACTAGCTAAATTTAAGCGTATTCGCATATCAACGTAAGACCCTACGTCATGGAAAATTTAAAAAAAAAAACAGAAAGGAAAATTTGGAAACCGATACCTACACAGAGCGAAAAAAGACTACATAAAATCAATAAGATTGTCTTATTGTGCTACTTTGCTTAGAAATCTTATTAAAAGTAAAGAATAATAAGATATTTCCATAGAGAAAACTTATTGATTTTATGAAGAAAATCATTTTGAAGTTCAGAAAAGATTTTAGTATATGCAAACCTTATTACCTATCAGTTTTAAGAAGTGAATCTTATTAACTTGTTACTTTTATATAGACTAATAAGGAAATCTTCTTAAATCAATAAGTATTTTCTTATAAAAATGTAAAAATCCCGTTGTTTTTCCATGGCGCGTCTGCAAGAGTGATAAACAATAAGAAAACCTTATCTCTTTTCGGTTCTAAAAAGATTAACTTATTAAAAATGTCTGTCCATTTACGTTAATAAGAAAATCTTCTATAATTAAAAAGAATTCCTTTTTAAATCATTCGAAGTAAAAAAGAATTCCTTTTTAAAAGTAAAAGTTATCTCATATTTTGTATACCTACGTGAAACGCAGCTTTGCTTTGCAAAACGCATTATTTTCTTCCAGTCTAGAGACGTCTACGTGCGGGAATTTTAAGAAAAAAATTAAAGTGTAGGTATAAAATTATTTAAAATGGGGGAAAATGTTGAACGAATTGAAAATGTGATCGCGAGTGCCAGTGAAAGTGGAATAGTCAGTGAAGCAATAAATGTTCCATGTTTAATATGGAACACTGAACAAATTGAGGAGACCCAGCAAATTTTTCTCGCCTGGGGGCTTAGTAGTTCGGTGTCCGCATTACTCAAAATGTATGGAGTAAACTCCATTGATGTCCTTGATAAAATGGAGTTGGAAGACGTCGACAAATTCTTTTGCAACTTCGACAGTTCCGGATACTTTGGCGATCGAATAGTTATTATTTTTTTTTACTTTTTTATTTATTTACTTTAATGTTAATGATTTTATATATAAGAAATTATTTATTTCTGTTCATAGTTATGTTTATTATTATTTTTTATTTATTTACTTGAAAACGTCTTCCTTTTTTTAAAACGAATCTTGAATTTAATTACCAAATATTATGCATATACGATGTTCGTAAAAAAAAAAAAAAAAACAATAAATTGTTTGAAAAAAGTTATGTATTTCGTCTTTTCTTTAAATGAATTTAGCAGAAATTTTTTATAAAATTATTTTAAATTTTCATATTTTTCTAAATGATTTTCAAATGAACCCTTAATAAGTTCGTCTCATTTTTTCTAAGAGAATGTCACACTTTCTCATTGTTTCAGAAAGATTTTTACAGGCTTTTAATAAGTTCTTCTCTTTGATTCAAAGCGTTTTTCATTTTCTTCCAATAAGATCTTCTTATTGTTACTAAAAGATTTTCAAATACTTTCTATAAGTTCTTCATATTGATTCAAAGCGTATTCCACATTATTTCAATACGATCATCTTATTGTTTCTAAGAGATTTTCACATATTAACAATAAGGTCTTCTTATTGTTTCTAAAAGATTAACTTATACTTATCAATAAGATTTCTTATTGCTTTAAGAAGCACTCATATTGAAACACAATAAGATATCTTCTTAAAAATATGTGGATATCCTATAAAATGGGCATCAAGATTTTAATAAGACAAAACTGCACCGAAATACTTAGGTTTTCTTCAAAGATGCAAGAAATTTGTTTTCTTATTGATCTGGCTATCACCAATCATCTCTAATCTGCCAAAAACTTGAGTATAACTCACATAACTGGGTTGGTGCCCCTATTACTTCTTGGAATCTTTTGGATAGAAGTCAGAATAGATCCCATCCATCACGGAAAGCTTTGTTTCTCTTGAACAATGCTATAGCGTTTCCTGGCTTACATTGTCTTATCGTTTCTGTCAACAATAAATAAATTTGGTGGTGCAACAGCTCGAAGAGAACCAGGTCCTAGTGATTTACAGCTCTCAACCATTCCTGTGTGCATGGTGGGGACCTACAATTTTTTCCCGATTCCAAACGGCTAATGAGCAGCACGTTTCATGATATGAGATAGTCACAGAGAATTTGTCAATTCCTCGCAAAAGGCAGTACACCTCTGAAAAACTTTTTTTACAGCGGCTGAGAATCAAACCCAAGACCCTCTGCATGACAGTCCAACACAATAAAGTTTATGCCAAGGGGTACTACTTCTATCCACAATGCTCAAATGAAATAGCCGAACTACTACTAGAATCTGGAATAAATTGCGCTTCTCATTGTGATGGTCAAGTTTTCAAGACCAATTTTCATCGACATCTCTAAGCTTCAACCAAACGCTCATTACATCGTGTCATTGTAAGAGTAGTCATATCCCCTTGAGTGTGTGAAAATTATAAACAAAAGTCCTATCATCGAACTGAGTTGTTTTCTAAAAAAGTTTCATCCGACTCGTCCCCTAAAACCATTTGATCAGCATATCCAGACATAGCAAAACGCTATGTCAAAATATCTCTTACATGGAAATACGTGAAAAAAGAATATATATTTCTCCCCACATTCCTAAGCTTTCCTTGTTTGGCAAGCATCTTAAGAGTTCATAACGTATTCTGTCAATCATCTTGCCATGTTGTATCTATTATTTCATCCTCATTCTCGTATTCTACAACAATTTCATTGTTTTATTACCTTAATATTTCTTTTTCAAACCTGCCCTTTCTTCGGGAAACAAATATGCCAACAATTTTTTACACTCAATCATCTCGTCATCTCTGCCGGAACAACATGAAAAATGACTCTCGCGAATCTACTTCACCTAATACGGAAGGACAAGTTCATTGCAAGCATCCGATCATTCTCATCCTTCTGCTGCCGCTATAGTAATATGTCCTACGAAAAAGGATATAAACATACAACCATCAGGTGCTTAGTACTACTCCTGCCTTACAATGTAAATAAATCTCTCGCTCTTCATGGAGAATGTGAACCTGCTTTCCGAGATCCAAGCCAGCAGCTCCAGCTAGTGGCAGCGTCCAGTGCAACAGCTTCCTGCTGCAAAATACCATTGTCGGTTTTATTACACCTTTCCCGACCGATGAATTTGTCTGTGTATTTGTAGTAAGGTACGCCTAGGTTTGCTTTTGCTTTTCAGGACTGTCGAATGTTCGTGCTCGTGTCCGTGTCCAAGTCCAACCGACCGACCACACGAATGGTAAGAAGTAACCTGTTGTTCAAACGTTCGAGCTCTGTACATATATACTCAAAATGGGAGGAAAAGTCCCTTCGACATGGTGCAGGCCATAGACTCGTGCACCTACATATTACATCGAATATCTTATTCGATGAACGTTCCATTCGGTTGGCATTTTGGTGGTGTGCCATGCTTCCTATCCCACTCACTGATTCACCTGCCCTACCTGCAGTAAGCCATATTGACGCGGAGCCGCACGGAGGATAGGATAACGACCACCACCGAGTTCACTACTCAAACAATACTATCGTCTTCGCCTAAGGACACTACCAGGATAGCCTCCGCACCAGCGACAACATTCATCGGGATTCCTATAGACGAACCAACCTCCAAGCAAGCAACAACACGGCTATGGCTTGATATGGATATCTTTTCGACGAGGACTTGGTGGGCCGGTTGGCAGTAGATTTGGTTGATAGGGTGGCTTTTTCCAAAGCGTTATGCGGAACGTGAACAGGACGAATAATGGAATAAGTACTACTTATGGGCGCTACATGCAGTTGCAGCAACAGCAGCTCCAGAAAACGTTTCCACATGACATGACCGGGAGTACAAAAATGTACAAGGAAATTGCACTTCAGATAAGTACGTATATCGTTCCGGGTAGTTAACGAATGAAATTTTGTGTGGTTTCCTGTTTTCTGATTGATAACATTTTTTGGGGATTTCCAGTGATACCCGCGTTTCTGACATTACTTCTCCTACTGAAGGATAGAGTTGTGGTCGTGTTTCTGTATAGTGGCAGAATGAAATATCGGATTACGTTCGTTCAGAGGCTCCTGTTGCAAGGCCATGAGCACGCAACTTCAGAGGAGAATTTCTCCTGGACAACCTTTTGAAAGGATCTTCTTTAATATTTCAAGTGCTGGTTTTATCTTTTTTTAAGAGGGTCATATTGATATTATATTGAAAAGAAGTTCATTGGGAATGGAAATTTTTGAGCTTGGAAGCAAACTGGATTCGTCAACTTCTTGTTCAAGCTGAAGTTGGACAGGAGCATTACCAATATCTATAAAAGCCGAAAATGTTCCTCCTGATCCAGGGCTAACAGGTTGCGAAAATGGGGTTCTTGCAAATATCTCGAAAACAGTTGTGGTTTCACATTCTCGTAGCTAAGGCTGTTTGTCAAAAAATGTTGTTTGAAGCATTAAGGGTCAAGAAGTTAAAGAAAACTTAACTTTGCAATTTTGGTCATCTTTTTTTAGTGCTTTAGTAGTCGTAATACGCTCCTTAGCAGTTTGTCTTTCCATCCCCAGTCTTAAGGTATAGTACTACCATCTCCAGGAAAAGCTCAATTTGGTTGTTGAACATCAGAGAAAATTGAAAGAAGGGAAGTTTACCTTACACATTTTATGAGCCTGCTTCATAAGGTTTACTATGATCAATATCCTTAGACCGAAGATATCGATTTAATCCTCTTTCTTGTTTTGTTAATAATACGTCACTGTATTCGTATAGCTTCAGTAATTTTCATTTGCCATTGTTTCAACAGTAGAAGTTGAATCACAAGCAATAAAAAATTGTGGGCTAGTTAATTCCTTCGAAACAAGTGCAACTCTTAGAAAGGCTTTTGAACTCGATTTTCGCCTCAGAGTTATTTCATCATTCCAAGTTTTTGAGGTAACATAACCTTAGGATTAATAAAAAAGAAGTCCAGGGCTCAAAGAGCGCCTTAACCTAGCGACTTATAATTTTCAAAAATTTATGTGTGCGACCTAAGATTGCTAAACGCTTATTAATTTGCCAACACAACCCCTTAAAAAGTTTCGAACTAAAACAAAACAGAACACCATCTTATTTATTGAAAGGACTCAAATAATAATTATTAAATTAGTTTTATTGAAAAACAATCTGTTTTTTGTTTTATTAAAAATTATTTTATTTGTTTCATGTATACATAATTTCTCTACCATTCAGAAAAATTCAACAACACATTTTTAAATAATCAAATTATAAAAAAAAAGTTTTAATTTTGTTCTAAAAAAAATGCACGATTTGGTTGCATAAACAATCTCTTATGTTCAAGAGTGTTCATGCATATTTTGTTGGCACTCCGCAGTCAGTCCAACGTGCGAAGTTCGCATTCGGTCGGAATGCTGAGGACCAACAATTATTGCAGTGTGCATGAATACGTCTGACTCTTTTATTAATACCTGGACGGTTGATCACATCCCAGTTTCCCAGTATTTACAAATACCGGTTATTGGTGCCATCAACCGTGGAGGACATTTAGTGCTTTTTCACATTTTTCATTTTCTTTCTTGTAAAACGACTTGCCGAGATCGGCCATTCTTAGTACGCTCTCAAAAATAATTCTTTTATTAAAGTAAATTCTATAAAAGTAAAATTGTATAAAATTAAAAAACCAAAGAAAAATAAATTAAAAACCAAAAACGAAAAGGAGCTTTAAGTGGTTTTATTGGATGCCGAAACAAAGAGACTTAAATTTTTTTAAATTTTCTATATGAAAACATGAGTGTTACTAGAGAAAAATTTTCAGAAGTATCATATCAAATTTTTACTTGCGACTTATAGGTACTATAAGGCAAGTTATGCATTCGGAAAAAAAAAATCGAACTCGAGATTTTGATCAAAGTTGACATTACGATGATAGCGAAGACTAAAAAAGTGGGTCTCGCAATTCTGTCTGTCTGTCTGTATCTCTGTCGGTTCGATTACAGCCTAAGCGGCTCAGCCGATTTTCTTTAAACTTGGTAGATATCATTTTTAATTTTTTTCCTCCACACGTTTTTTTCTTTTTTTTTTTTTAAGACCAAAAATAATTGTACCTGCCATACGAATTTTTTTCGAAATTTTATAAATATTTTTTTTCTCAAAAATTCTTCCACAAATTTAAAAAATAAAAACACACAAAAATTTCATTTAGTTAAGGCTAGGCAATGGTCGAAAAAAATTTTCCGAAAAATGGTTATTGAGGGTACCCCGATGGAACCATTTTTTTTGTTGTTGATTTTCTCAAAAACGGTACATCTGGTTTCGATAGTTTTTTTGCTAAGGCTCCCAAAAAACTTAAATAGAATTGTGTATTCAAATATTCAAAAAAAAAAATATTTTGGATTTTAAAAAAAAACTTCAAATTTTTTTTTTCAAAACTCAATATTTCGAAAACCCCGAGCTAGTTTTTTTTTTAAACTTGAGAAATAAAAGTTTCTCAATATAATCTACAAGATGTTAGAAAAAAAAATTTATTTTACCTAAAACTAAAAGTACCCACCATACAAATGTTAAAAAATTAAAAAAAAATGGTTTTCAAAAATCGTATTTTTCTCGAAAACGGTGCCTAGAATTTTGATAACATTTTTTTTTCTTTCAATTAATTTTTTTATGATCTTTAATTTAATACAAAAATTTTGAAATTAAGATATTACAGCTTGTACCTACCATAGAACGATTTTTTCGAATTTTGAATTTCTCATTATCCACATAACGGATTTTAATGAAATTTTTTTATAGAGAAGTCTAAAACACATTGCGTTTCAAAACTTTAAAGTAAATATTTTTTGAAGTTTTGAAGAAAAAAATCAATTTTTTTCTTTCGATATCTCAGAAACGGCTCAATATTTTTTTTTGTAAATTTAATTCTTATTCGCACAATAATAAAAACCTTTTAATTGGCGTACCAAAATTTTTTCTTAAAAATCTCTTAAGAATTTAGTATATAAAAGCTTTTTTTTTTAAGAAAGCACTGAAACGACTTATAATTTTTGTTCTTGCGTAAATTTATATTTGCATAGCATTCTGTTTTTGTCTCTTATTACTAAAAGAATTTAAAAAATTAAATTAACCTTATGAACATTCGTTTTTAAAATTCCTAGCCTATTATATAGGAGCAAGTTCGTGCGAAGCTAAGCTAAGCAAGCAACTTCTTTAGAAGTTTGAGCTAAAAAAGAATGCCAATTTATTTCTGAATTAATAAATAATTTAAATAATTTATTATAATAATTTTAAATCGTTCAGCTTTTTTATTTGCGGTAGGTACTATGTGGAGGGTTTTGGATTCGTAAAAATAATCGAACTTCAGATTTGGATCCGACTTGTGATTCTGTCTGTATCTGTCTGTAGAAAAACTTAAAACTTAGTATATATCATTTTTGAATATTTCTTCCTACCATTTTTTATTCTTCTAAAGCCAAAAATAACGATATCTTTACTTTTGAAAAAAAAAAATTAAGAAACATATTTTTTTTTCAAGTACTGTTCCACAGATTTTTGTTTCATTTCGATAATTAGTTTCTTTATGATTAAGCTCTTTGAAAAGTATTGAAATTTTCCCAACAAATTTGGATCTTAAAAACAAAAATTCAAATTTTTTGTTTGATAACTATGTTTCGAAATCCCGAACTAGATTTTTTTTTTAAACTGAAAAATATTATTTTAAATTTTAATACTATCTACAAGTAAAATACAAACAAAACAGCATCCACCAAACAAATGCTGAAAATCGGATTTTTAAAATTACTTTTTCCCCATTAGTTTTAATGATTTATAATAATAAGAACAATTTTGAAATTAAGACATAACTCACTGTACCTACGTCTAACTTTGTATACTGAAGTTCCTAAAAAGTTTAAAAAAATTTTCATATGAAAACTTAAAAACAAATAATATTGTTTTTGATTTTATGAAAAAAAATTAATTTTTTTTATGAAAATTTAATATTCCAAAACTAGACCAATATTTTTTTCGGAAACTTAAATTTTATTTGTACAGTAAAAAAAACTTAAAGTTGGAACTTAAATATTTTTAAACAATCTTTGAAAAACTTTATACATAAAAAGTAATTATTTTTAAGAAACTGCTACAACGATTTTTAATTCTTGTTCTTGCATTAATTCATATTTGCAGAAATCACATGGCATTCGGTTTTCATCTCAAACTACTGAAAGAGCATTTAAAAAATAAATTTTATGCTTATGAGTGTTTTTTTCTTATACATAAGATTTTAAAATATTTTTAGAAGAAAAAAATTGGTGTATTAAATATGAATAATAGTCAAAATATAAATTAAATTTAAAAAAAAAAATAAAATAAAAAGATTTTGAAATTGTTTTTAAAAATTCAAAAAATAGTTCTATGAAATTTATAAAATATGATTTCTTTTTGTGTTCTTCTTAAGGACAAATTATATTTTATGCAATATGTTTCTGCGAACAAAAATTAGTGTAAAACAATTTTGAATATAATGAGAAATAACAAAAAAATTTGTTTTGCAAGATAATCTTTTTATATCCTAGTTTAAAATTGTTTTATATTAAATGATACGAGTAAATCGAACGAAAAAATTATATCAAACTTTTGGAGACTTTTTCGAGAAGAATAAGATTTTGCAAAACGGATTTTTTATTTATTTTTTTATTTACAAGATAGGTACTGATATTTTTAAATAAAAAAAAAAAAATTAGAAATTTTAAGGTGTCCAGTTTAATAAAATCTAAAACAAAATTCGTTTTGAAATTTTAAATTTATGCCTATGTGGATCGACCTTTTTATTCAAACTTTTTTAATTATTCCCTCAACATTTTGTTCCTTTTCTAGGAATAAAAATAATGTTTCCTGCTAAGAAATTTGTTTGGGAATGAAAGGAACAAGGGCCACAGCATAATAAAATCGATGAAAATCAGTGGTATCATTTTTGAAAAACTAAATAAAACAAATATACTTTTATTTAACAATTTAGAAACATTTTGAGCAAATTTGTTCTAAATCATGAAAAAGCTATAACTAAATAAATATTTTGTATTCCTGTATACAAATTTTGTTTCTTTCATTCCCAAACAAATTTTTCATAGCAGGAAACATTATTTTTATTCCTAGAAAAGGAAAAAAATGTTGAGGGAATAATTAAAAAAGTTTGAATAAAAAAGTCGATCCACTTAGGCTATAGTCGAATTCTGTTACTTTTGTCACGATTTGCTTATGAACAAGGAAGATTTTTTAGTAGGTATTATTATATTTTTAAAAACTGATGTTAACTGATTTTAGACTTACTCGTTAACGGATGAACTGATTTGGAAATTCAAGTTTCACACAAAATTTCTTGAATAAATAATATTGAGTGTACAATGTGGCGCAAAGTTAATTATCTGACTTTTTCCTTAATTACTTTTTTACTAAATAAAAAAATCATAATTTTTTCTGTTAAGTGGAAAAGATTATATCAGTCAAGTGGCTACCGGCAGTGCTGATACACATTTGTGCCCGTTTTATCGCATTTTTCATAAGTTTCCGGTGATAGCTGTTCGCATTTCTGACGAATATTCTCCTTAAGCGTCATAACGGGAGATTACGCAATCAAGAAACGCTTCCTTCACAATATCCATTGTGGCTGTTGCTCTATGTGATTGCACCTTCTTGTTGAAACCACATGATGAGCGCTGCTCATCCAAATCCTGCAGTAGGAAGACGTTTATCATGGCCCTGTAGCGTTCGCCAGTAACAGTGACCGTATTGCAGATGGTGTCACCAAAAAAATACGGCCCAATCACTACTCCCGCGTGAACACTGCACCACACAGTGGCTCTGAGTGGATGTAATAGCTGAGTGCATCAGAAGCGGATTTTCAGTGGCCCAGAAACCTAAGATTTGGCCTATTGACGTAACCGCTTAAGTGAAGTATGGTCATGATGATTTTCGTTGAGATTTGAGAATGGATTGACATTAATTCGCAACGGACGGTCAGCAGGAATACGCTGACGCACTGTTTGCACTTTGTACGGGTACATGTGTAAGTCTTTCAATAAAATTCGCCTGCAGCGTCTGGTGATGTCCAATTGCGTGGCCCATCGTCTGGTTGATGTTCTCCGTTCTCAGCGACAGCCACAACAGCGATATTCTCGGTCAAACGACCACTCCGGCGGCCCTGCCTGTTCGAGTTCGAGTAGCTAAGCGCTGGAATGTTTGCCTAGTAAGCGCGACGCTTAAAGATAAAATTAAGAAATAATATAAATTAAGCTGCACATATTCCGTTACAAAATGGTGGGGATTTTTAAGACTCATTTGTGAATTTCATGTGTGAATTTCAAAGTAAAAGTTCTCTTTCCAAAGTATTAACCGACTGTCTCACGTTTTCCCTTGCTGTACGGAAGTTCGCTGAGTGGAGAGTCGACTTTGAAGGACCACTACGTCTGGCATAGATTGGGTGGAACGTGCGCATCGTTTGCACTAGCGAACACTTATTTTGACAGTATATTTTTAAGTTTAAAGTTTTTTTAAAGTTTATTTGGACATGCTCCTCAATCATATCACCTGATTTGGCATCATTGTCTGAATAATAAAGCATAGATTCGACAGACTACGCCGAAATAACGTGGCCGTCACAGACTGTCAACATCAACCTGTCCTTATTTGACACTCGTAATTGTGAGCTGCATTGAAAATCATTAATTACATCCTTGTTGTATTTCGAACCTCTAAGTTCCCAGCCGCTTGGACTATTCTAGAATTCAGAAATACTGCATTTTGCGAAACAGAAAAAAACTCTTCAAGAGTATTACTCGTGATGAAAAAGGTACTTTCATCTTAGTCGCTGGGATTCCACAGAGAATTGAAGGTTCCCTCCTTTATTGATGTCTTATAAGAACCCGAACACAGGAATGGTTGAGAAGATAAGTCACTAGCCTCTGGTTCCCACGAGCTATCACCCCATCAAACCTATTTAATTTGTGTCAGACTTAACAATAAGAGTTCTTAGGAATATAGAAAGTCAAAAATGTCAGTACCGGTTACCGGAAAATACGGTTGCAAGGCAAAGCTTTCCATTCCCATACATACAGATACCTCCCTTTCCATTATTTATCTTTCAGTTTAATCTTAAAAAAAAAAAAAAAAATTGCAAGGAAAATCCTTCCATCATCCTGATGAATTTCACCTTTTTTAAGTGCAGCATAATCAAATATTTGGTTTTGTAAGCTGCGCTGACTATGGTTCGTTGGTTAGCTGGTCGGTTCGGTTCGGTAGTGGTATGTTATCGGTTTTGCTGTGTGGGTAAAGTAAATAAAATATTTTAAAAATTTATTCCTTGCCATCCTTGCCCGTGGACATTTTCCTTTCAAAAGGAATTGAAAATATAAAAACTTAATCGGATGAGTACGGCAAAGTGAATACGGATACATAAATACACATACATACCTACATATGTATAAGTATGTGTGTAGTTTATTTTTTTGTTTAGCATAAGTACATCGAGTTCTCCTTAAGTTAAGATCTATTTGAAAAGAAATCCTATATTCCGATATTGAATGACAGAAGACGAAATGAAAAACTGTTTGTCGAGTTGTGTCAAAAGCCTGTTTGTCTATTTGCTTGTGTGTGTTTACCTTCCTTTTTGATTTGGTTCACTGGCTTTGTAGGACTCTTATTTAATATTTATTTATGTTTGATTTTTCTTCTTTTTTTTTTTTTTGCAGAACAGTATCACATATTCGTTGGGGATTTAAGTCCGGAAATCGAAACGCAACAGCTTAAGGATGCATTTACACCATTCGGAGAAATATCGTAAGTGGATTTTAGTATTATGTTAAGTTCGATTGTATTCGAGTAGATTTATGTGTGATTAAGAAGAATTTTTGACATCACCGAAGTGGATAGTGTGTCAATATAAGTATCTCATGCATTATTCATGGCCCGTGGAGATATGAAATCAGTTCCAAATACATAACTGCTTCTTCTAACCTTTTTTTTTATTGAACGTTATATATATTTTTATTAATATTTTGATATTGAGCAGGGATCTGTGGCAAATATGATTAAATATTTATAGCTCAAGGCGGTCATGGCCATACTTGATTTAGAATTAATTTTTTGCTTAAGAAAAACAGTCCTACCTATTTGGCTTCGCTTATATATTTTTCATAAATATAAATTAAGGGGTTTTGACAACATGTTGGTATTTTTCAATAGAGGTATTGTTTGTTACTATATATCAGAAAGTTAAGCACTTATGAATAATACGGAGTTATTGGTTTTTTAAGCAGCACTTTTCAATACAAATTCAAATTCATATGACAAATGGAAGACGGGATATTTTCGAAATCTCAAATTAAAACACACCCGGATGCTTAGAATATTTATGTACTTTGTTCAAATGTATTCGTCCCCTGAGTTCAAGTCCCTAAAGTGTTCAACTACGCAGCGATTTGAACTTTGACTTAAATTCCGGTTTCAGAACTTCTTTCAAAAAAAAAAAAAAATTATTTATGCTATGAAAAATTGAATTTATACAAAAACTTGGTATAATTTTAAATTATTTTATTAACATCGGGTGTCTTTTTTAGAGGCGGAAACTTTTAATTTGATATAAAACACAGAAAATTGTTTTTAATATTTTTTTATCTAAAAGATAATATTTTTGTCTTTAATGTTTGAATATGAATTCGTTTATGTTGCCACCGCAACTGGTGCGAACATGGCGTAATCTGAAGGTCCAATTTTCACACACACTTAGCACTAAATCATGCTGTATTTCGAAAATAAAGCGTCGTATTTCAGCTTCATTTTGAGGGGAGCGTATCGGAATCCCACTTTTTAAAAACCCGTTTTTGGAAAATCCCGAAAGAAAAGTTTTAAAATCGCGCCTTCTAAAACACCGCTTATTCAAAATCCTGGTCTGTTAAAATCCCGCTTTTTAAAATCCTGACTTATCCCTTTAATCCCGCCACGCTCGTTTTTTATATTTATATTTGAGTATTATAGACGCTACATGCCTACATTAAAAAAATTAAGAGTAACCAGACTAAAAGAAAATGCATCAGCTGATTTTTGAATTCGACTAAATGCATTTGTTTTCGATCTTTAAACTATAAAATTACCTTTTAATTATTTTGCATCACTGTACAAAAAAGAGAATTAATATGAGTAAAACTGTTTTTTTGCGGCCCATCGCTAACAATATGCAGTTGAATAAAAATGTGAAAAAAAAATATTTTGTTTACTGGTAACTATTTTCTTACTTTCAGCAGAAAGCCTAAGGCGCTCCAGCTGATTTATTATTAATATGTACATTTATGTAATTTTAATAAATAATAATAATAATAATAATAATAATAATATTTTCTTACAAATTAATACTTTATTTTATTTAATGTTATATTTGCTATAGTAAAATGCTATTCAAAATAACTTTTTTTTTTCATTTCTTAAAAGTTTTTTTTTTACTATCCGGTTTTTGCAATCGAAACCAGTTGTTTTATTTTAAAAAATCGCGGTTACATGAAAACTTCTAGTACGATAGTAATTTCAATTAGGTATTGATATTCTGGTCAGTAAAGAAATTATGAATTAAAATAGCGCAAAGTTCGCCCACTGACACGCCCACTTTTGCTAGAAAATAGATTTTTATTTTAATTTTTCGTAAGATATTGCAAAAAATGTACAAAATTAATGTGTGTGATAAGAAAAATTTATTAATCCACCCACTGCCACACCCACAATTGTAAAATGATTAGTTAAAACGCCAAACATTTAAAAAATTTCATGATTGTACGATATACAAAAGTTGTAATATTTTAAAGGTTAGTAAGAAAGTATACATTTTGACAGAATATATTGCATTAAAGATCTTGCAAAGTGCAATGGATGTTTTTATTGTTGACAAAAATAATTATTCAAAAAAAGTAATAACAAAAGGAAGAACCGAAAAATAAAGACTTGCGAAAAAAGATCACTATCCGAGTCTTCGAGTGTAAGCGATGAGAGGATAAATTTTTTAAATTTTCATCCACTTTGATTTATGGCCCGATATCACTTTAGTCAATATTTGAAAGTCTTGAATCTGATTTCCTTGAATTCAAAATAAAGTAATGCTGTCGTTTTTATTAATTCGGGAGGATTTTCTTGTGTGAGAAAGGCCTCTATTGCTTCTTCAGAAAGCTGTCTTATAGGTATTTGAAAAGATGAAATTATATCTGGACCATGGATCAGAAGCTTATGGACACTTATAGTACCAACTGTAGAGCTCGAGCTATTTTTCTTTAAATTCAGCCAGGAATTCAAAAAAGTAACGTATGTATATCAATAGAAAATCCTGAAGCTATGATTCTTAATTCGATTGAAAATTTATATATAAGTTGTTCATCAAGTCTTATTATTTCAACAGTTATTTTCGAATTCTGAAGAAAAAAACGTCTTGCCGTGCTTCACTCATTTGTTGACCCAAATCCTAGCTTAGGCTTGTTAACAATGAGACCCAATTTACTTTTGAATTATTTATTCACAAGATGAAGCATTTTCTAGAAAATTAAGAATGCTATTTGGAAGACTAAAAGAAGACTCCGTGGTGTCTCGTTTCGTGGACAAGCCTTCCATCTACGTTCAAGATTTTTGAAAAGAAGTCATAATTTTTCCACCAAAACTGTTCTTAGTTGTAACCAGATAACCTTTAATTTTTAAATCATTCAATATAAATTCAAAAACACTTTCAGCTTTTGTGTTTTTATGAAAATAAATTCATTTTTTTTATTTTGGCCTTGCCCTACAAAAAGTCAAATATTTTGAAGGTTAGCACGAAGTACCAAGAAAAGTAAACATTTTCTCAAAGCACAATAACAACAGAACAGAACCAACAGAACATAATGACATAAAATATTTTGCTACAGCGAAATGTTAGCAAACTAACATTTTTTTAAAAAGCTTTACTTTATACAATTTGTAAGCCTCAAAAAAGAGTATTTGAGTCTGATTAATGCTTCAAATTTTTTTCTACAGTAAACAAATACTTGCCTTAATGAGACTATAGGGAAATTTTCATTAAAAAAGGCCAGTATGTTACAAATTTTAAATACGGATTTTCGGTTTAAATCCTTAAAATACAATTAATAATATCCGCTGCCAAGAAGTGTGGGGCCATTTACTAATGAGGCTTTGTTCTTCTACTTTATTTTGTATGAACCAAAAGGGTATTTTAATATTCCACGAAGGAAATTTTTTTGGAATTTTTGGATGGGTTCATCATAATGCTTTATCTGTACAGCGGAATAGCTAAATACCATACGTCCAAACGGGTTTGAGCACTTTCTTGTACAACATCATTTTTAGTTGCGACTTACAGGTACTATAATGCAAGTTATGCATTCGTAAAAAAACGCATTTTTTTTTCTCAAAAACGGTTGAACCGATTTTGATCATTTTTTATGCTAAAGCTCCCAAAGACTTTGGATAGTATGGTGTATTTAAGTATTCGAAAACATTTTTTTATATTCTCAAAACAAATTTCAAAATTTTATTTTCGAAAACGCCAAGATAAGAGGAAAACAATAATTATTTTACCCAAAAATACAAATGTTATAATAAATTGTTTTAGAAAATCGTATATTTCTCGAAAACGGCTCCTTGATTTTTATATTTTTTTTCACATCCATATCCTGTAGATTATATTGAAAAACTTCAATTTATCAAGATTAAAAAAAATCTGGTATGGTTTTTTTTTTTTTTAATTTTGAGTTTAAAAATAAAATCGATTTTTTTTTCAAAATTTGAATACACAATAATATTCAAACTTTTGGGGAGCTTTATCATAAACAAAATTATCAAAATCAAATAAACCGTTTATTAGAAAATCGAAAACTAAAAAAAATGGTTCGAAGGGGTTTATCATTAATAACCATTTGTGGTATTTTCTGCGTAGCGTAAAGCATTCTTAGACCCCTATAGGTTCTATCAAGAATTGACTTAACGTGGTTGACCCAAGTGAGATCTATTGAAATTGATTTCAAGATTGGTTGCCGAGTCTAGTATTTCAATAGGATTATCATTTAAAGAAATTTGACTCTGAAATGATGTATCGATGGGTCTTCGGAATATTACTAGACAATTGGGTCTTAGGTTTAAGCAAAACCCGTTTATTTTTAACACCGTAGGATTCAATTGAGATCCTCATTTAATTTCCATTCTCTAAAAAACCTAAACAACACCTTTTCCTTAGTTGACCATCATCAGGATACCTATCAATGGAGCAGTGTAAGAAACACGAAGGTTTATCACTGTATACTATAAAGAGTATAGTGCTCCCACAATTGAACCTTGGGGGACACCCCCTTTTAAAGACAAAGATTCAGAAATACAATTCTCAACTGCCACTGCCTGAGATCTGCCTCGAAGTTATGAGATCAGCAGCTTTTTCGAGATTAAAAAAAATTAAGCTGATTTTTCAGTTTTCTGCATAATATATGTACCGTGGTTCACGGTGTGAAATGCCTTAGAAAACTCTAATACTGTTCATGGATTATCTTACCCATATTTTCGACTACGTTGATTAGAGTTGTTGTACAGCTATGGTTTGGACAATAGCCAGACTGGTTCAAACATACGAGTACCCAGCAAAAATGTTCATAATTCTCTCAAAGAAAAGTAAAATTTTTAAACACCTGAATTGCTACTTTTTTTTATTTTTGTATACCTATTCATATAACATAATAGAATCTATCATAAAGAGAAAGACTACTGCAAAAAACACGCTTATGAAGCCAAGATATGGAAAAACTTACGGCCCAATCACTCCTCTTGCGTGAACGTCACACCACAAAGTGGCCCCCAGTCGATGTAGTGGCTCTTCGCGCATCATATGCGGCTTTTCAGTGCCCCTAATGGGCCTAACCGCTTAAGGTACTAGTACGGTCTAGAACGCCAAAAAACGCACGATTTTTGGGAATTTTTTTCTCGGAAACCTTATTAGGTAATAACACATTTTTTTTATATAATGAATACATGCGTCAAGAGTACAAACATTTTTTTTTTAATTTTCGAATTTTGGCCGAATTATAGTGGGCGCCAACGTGGACTCATCGAAAAATACATTATCCCGTTGCGGACAGTTAATCTCAAGATTGGCAGGACTGAAACAAAAAAAAAACAAAGTGGGTTATTTAAAGGAAGGTTTCTTACGAGACAATTTACAAAAATTTGTTTAAAAAGTCAAAATCAAAAAAAAAATGTCAAGCTTGAAAAAAAAATAATTTTTTTTTGGAAATTTTGTTGGCCATTTTCGGGTAGCCATTTTTTTTTTTGTTCATAACTTTTTTGTCAAATTGTGATAAATTTTCTTATAAAACATAAAAACAATCAAGTTACACCAAGTGTTTTGAAAATGGGTTCAGTAGATCCGGAGATTAACTGTCCGCAATGGGACAATGTGTTTTTTGATGAGTCGACGTTACTGCCCCCTATAATTCAGCCAAAATTCGAAAATTAAGACAAAAAAATTTTTGTTTGTACTCTTGACGCATGCATTCATTATTTAAAAACAAAAATTATGTTATCACCCTATAAAGTTTCCGAGAAAAAAATTCACAAAAATCTTGCGTTTTTTTGGCATTAGACCGTACTAGTACCTTAAGTGGAAATGTGCCTCGTCGCTCATGATGATTAATTTAGACACCAGTTATTCCACGCTCTTGAGGAGTATAGCGCTCCATTATTTGTCTGTTTGTATTCTACAGTTTTCTAGTTCTCAAATGTCAAATATTAATGACGCCATTTGCAAAAATTATAACATCTTCCGATAGGGTGATTAAGTTTGTATCACCTTGAATGCATCAATTGCTTGACGAACAAAACCAATACACAAAATCGATTTAACATTTTCTGCCAAAACCACAAATACTCTTTTTTTTTATAAAATAAATAAGTTATATGTAACCATCCTAACAAAAAAGATTTTTTTTTGACATAAAATTTCATTATCCATTATCCTTTTGGCAACGTGAAACCCAAAGTGCATTTCCTCGTAAACAGTCATGAATCCTGAAAATTTATTCCCTCAGTAAAAAAAAAAACCTCAAATTAAATAAAGTGATCATATCTCTATGGAAAGGCGAAAATATATTTATATTCCACCTCTGGAGTAACTTCCATAAAATTGAATTAAATTGCTCATTTAGCGTCGACACAAAAAAGAGTCATCATTTCCATTTGAACCGCCTACAAAGGCGACTCAGACTCTGAATCTCTTTCAAACGATAAAATGAACCAAAATTGATCAACCTAGCTTTTGCTTTGGCAAAACTTCAACTAACAGCTTTTTTGGAACCGTCAGTTCCTTTGAACAAGAAAAAAAAAAAAACGAATAGGTACTGCCCAGAAAAAAAAGACAAGAAGAAGGATGCTAACATGAATAACTACCAGGCTGAGTATAATTCCGTAATAAAAATGGGAGTCGTTGGTTTTGTATTACGAGTTACGTCTGCCCCGAACGTCTCTGGCTGTTCCACACAATATACTTTACCAACGACTCGACAAGGACCAAGCAAAGCTTCCTCCTGCTCGAGTCGTCGTCGTCCTTGACGGTGACGTCTCTATTTCGGCCTCTGAAATTCGAATTAATTTGCAAGTTTAATCAGTTGGCAGGTGTTTCTGGGATTGTTGCTGTGTCTGATGCTCAATTTAAGAAATTAAATTGGCAAGCGTTTCGTAAAGTCTGTAAGATTTCCAAAAATTTACCTATTCCTGACAGAAAAAGAGGATTCTATTGTTTTGATAAGTTGAAAGTCGAGATTTAAGTAAATGTTCTTTTATCAGAGAAGAAATTCTAACAGGAATGAGTTTTATTTCGTTGTTGGTCCTTGTTTGGTCTGGTCTTTAACCGGAGATAATTTTGATTGATTTTAAATGAAATTTTATGTACATACCTAAGGTTCAGTAAGAAATGCAACTTATATAATACATACATACATAGGTACGATATGTATGTTAGAATATGACTGCAACGTTGAAATCTCTGGGTAGTCAGTTTTTTTTTTATTTTGAAATTTGGTATAAAATGAAGGTACCTATTTCAAAATCCACAATTTTTAATAATTAGAAACCAAATACATACACAGAAATGGCTTGTTGCTTGGGGGCTTTTGTGAGCATAATGATTTGTTACTTTTGTGTCAAGAAAGCTTTAAGAAAGATTAGTAATCGGGCCATTAGTTGTGGACCGCAGTAAAACTTCTTTTCTTTAAATACATCTTTTTTCACCGAAAGAGAATGTTCTTCTTTTAATAGAAAAAATCACAATAACTAACCAACAAAATAATTAAAAACATAATTTCATCAGATATAAAATGCACAACTGTATCGCACGTACTTGGCTCTTATGTAAACGTATACTTTGGGATTTAAAATACATTTTATAAATATAAAATATGGAATTAATGAGATGAAAATGTTCGAAAGCATGAATTTATGAAAACAATTGAATTAATTTTTTATATAAGAAATTTCTTTAAAAACTTTCCAGAAAAAAGTTTGTAAGTATTTCGTTATATAGATTTTGAGAAATAATTTAAAAAAATTATCGTTCACACGTTTTGAAAATATTGATTTTTCAAAAAAACTAGAATTTTTTTTTTCAAAATGCTCAAAAAATATTTTAAATTTAAGGGGGTTTCTGTATAAAAATTTTGGTTAAAATCGTAAGAGCCGTGAATGAGAAAGTCGAAAATCAAAAAAACCGTTCTAAGACAGGTACCGTTAATTACTTTTTTCCCAGATTTTTCTTGACCAAAATGTAGCACATGTCCATAATAGCACACTTAATTTTTTGTATCAAAATCTATATGGGGGGGGGGGGGGGGGATACCGCTAGTTTTGGAGCTAAAAAAATTAAATTTCCCCTCTAGGCAATAACCGGAGACTCTTAAATACCGAGTTGAAGAAAATATCATAAGTTTCTTAGGCTACCAACTTTTTTCGTCTTGGCTATCATCGTAATGTCAACTTTGATCAAAATTTCGAGTTCGATTTTTTTTTTTAAATGGAGAACTTGCCCTATAGTACCTATATCGTAAGTAGAAAGTCATAGGGGTATTCTGGTATTGGTTTTATATGCAGATATATAATCTTGGCGCTTAAGACCATACACGTAACGGGTAACATTATTGAACACGACATTTAGTTTTCTTCTTGATTCAGCATTACAATACATTGCTACTTCAGAACCGAAAGATACAGTAGGTTGTATCGGCTTTAAAAAGTAAGCCTTTTAAAAAAAAAAGCTTGGGAGGCCTATTATTATTATTGTATGAACAAAAATTTTGTTTAAAAAAATATTGACCAGTTTTTTTTAAGTTCTGAAATGCAATGTTTTTCAAATATTTTGAGAGCTTCTCAACAAAAAATTGCATTAAAATCAGTTATGTTCATAATGAGTGATATATATGTAGTATTACTTTGTAACACCACTGTATTTTAGTACATTTCAATATGCAAAGTAATACTCATATCGTCATCTCTCAGCATCAACTAAAATGCTTCTCTTTATATTATCTCTTATCTCTTATCAAAACACTAGTAAGTAAGCGCATGTACCTAATTAGTATAAGTTGTGTAACAATAAAGTTAGTCTTCAACTGATCGTCGTGGTATCATTTATCTCCACTCCGAATATAATCGCATATACTAAAATGAGAAATACAAATTATTATTCGTAATTTTTGCTTTAAAAACAAAAAACAGTGTGGGGGACATTTAAAAATGCTATCTACCAGCGCAACTAACATTTCAGCTTCGATTCGGTCTAACTAAATATATTTTCGAAGTTCCTTAAGACATTTGTAAAGGTTGCCTAAGAACAAAAAGGAGAATATTACACAAGCTTACAAAATCTTTTATGCACTCCTATAAGTTATTTCTGAAAAACCTCTTTCAAGTACCATGCAAGGATCTTATAAAAGTTTCAGGTTCTTGTATGAACTATTAGAAGTTTAACCGAGTCCTATTGGAAATTGAACTGAAGTTCAGGTTTTGACAGAAGGCTTCAATAAAGCTTCGCAAAAATTACAAACGCAAGGCTTTTTAAGTCTATTAAAATTTTACACTATAACTTTTACCGATCCTGAAAAATAAGGAAAAAAATTAAATTTATATTTCTTAGAAGACGTTTTTCCGACATTTATCAATTTTAAAAACCTAAAACTATGTAGTATCACATTGGAATTGTTATTAATTAATGTATTTGGAATAATTTTAAAACATTAATGACATTATACCTTATTTAGGGATTGAACTCGGCATCTCTTGTGTAATAGTCCATCTCTCTACGTACTGGGCCATATTGAATATTATTTGGAAGATGCAAAAACTTTATCAGCCTATTTCTTTCTCAAACTTCCAAATTAACACAAGACTGCGATATACAATTTTGCTAAGGCCACGTTCACACAAGAAAAACAGAACCTAAACAAATGTCTTAAATTTCCTTTGTTACGTTTACCTACAAAATGTTTATTTAATTTTCAGTATTGAGCCCTAATCTTCATACCTAAAAGGAGCGTACAAAATATCTTTAAATTTCTGATCGTAGTGATTTGTTTTATATTCTACTTCACTCTTTCTTTGTTTTGATTTGTGTCCTTCCATTAATTATTATTAATAACGATACATTTATTCTTATAAAATGTTTGTATTCCGTTTTGTTTAACATTTGTTATATGTTAAGTATATGTCTTTCTTCAAATGTGAAAAACTTCATTTTCTTATCAGGTCACGAAAAATTGTCATTATTTAATCCCAATGTCCATTTTAGCCAATATCGTGAATTATTTTCATGTAATATTTTTTTTATTATTTGCAATAAAACCATCAAACATTTTGGTCAGTTTACCCATCTATAGTTTGATGCATTTTTCTCTTCCACTTTGAGGGACACAGAGATATTATGCTGGATTTACATGGTGTAGGAATAATTAATTTACATACATCAATTTAATATTGCTAACTTTAATTAAGATTAAATTATCAGTTTATGTTAAGTTTCATCTACAGGGTTCTTAGAAGCTTAAACCTTGACATTTTCTTAAAAGGCTGCTTGTTAAAGTCTGCTAGGCTTTAGAGAAGTATTCTATATAGCTTTTAGGAAATTGTTACAGAAACCTTTTAAAACAAATTTACGCAAACTTCGAAATCTACTTTCATTTATAAAACCATATCCGAAAAATTGGTTCTAGTCTCGGATAATCTTCTGTGTCTTACTTCCAAAAGATTTAGAAGAAGATGATATTGAAACCATGAATTCTATAAGAAAATTATTTTTGAAGAAGACTCTTATGAAGCATTATATAAATTGAAACTTGCAGCATGTCCATATTTTTAAGCTAATAGAAACTGAAATGTTATCTCACTATATAGTACCTATATGTTGCAAGTAAAAGTGAGGAAGAGAGTAGAAGACAAAGGGGGTCCCTTCAGGCCATCGTTCAGAAACTTTCGTAATTCGAAAATTTCCCTCCAGGCTTATTTAATGGCTGCAATTAGGGATTCTCTGCCCTCAAACTGATGGCCAGACTCATAAACTTTTCGTACCAACCATCCCCATACATTTTCTATAAGGTTCAGGTCGGGAGAGCGCCGTAGCCCATTGAAGCAATTCCACATTCTGGTCCTATATCCAATTTTGGATAATGCGCTCGGTGTGGATGGGGGCGTTGTCCTGCTGGAAAGGCCAGTTAATGGGTCCTTAAATATCCGCAAATTTAGGAAAATTTCTTTTCAAGATTTCTTTGTGGGTAAATGCAGACATTTTTGACTTTTGAACTTCAAGCTCAACAGTCTCATAGTAGTTTACTGAACCCCATACCATAACTCGACCTTCTCGCGCTAAAAATAGTTCTTCTTTCCTTACATCGTGGAAAACTTTGTTCATTTTTGGTAGCTTTAGCACGTCCAGTTAGTCCTTGTTCTTTTAACAAATCGGTTTTAGCTCTTTCGACACTATTTAAAGCTTTTGATCTACCAATTTTTGTTTTTAAATTTCAATTAAACGGCTATTTGTATTTGTATTTTATTGTAGCTGAAATTATAAACATTTTATCTTAAATAGTACTTATATTGCACACTTTACAGAGATATGGTATAACTCTACCTTACAACTGAACAAATATTATTATTATTATAAATATCACAAATTAATTAGAGAAAATTAGAAGGAAAAGCTACAAGAAAAACCTTCGTAATATTTAGTTTGGGATTTCCATGAGAGAGGATAAAAGGGGCGACAGACGTACTTAATCTCAATTATTAACATTGACTTAACGTTGATAAATTAACAAACATATAATAAATTAATAAGTAAATTAACATTTAATCACAGAGAATAAATAAATACAGGAAGTAATTAACAGATAATAAATAAATAAATAAATAAATTAATAAATAAATAACTAAATAAATAAATAAATAATATTTTTTTTTTATATATACATATATATATATATATTTATATTTTAAAAATCCAAGTTTGAGAATAAGTAGTTTTCAGACATATACCACATGAATGATTATTGCGCTGAAACAAATAAGAGATTCTACTCGAAATCTTATCGATGCCAGCCAATGCATGAAGATTATCAGTCGAATAGTGCCAAGGCAGCTTAAGCATCATTTTTAAAACTTTATTTTGTGTTCTTTGTAATCTAAGTAGGTGGACCTTGGCGCAAGTACCCCAAACAGGTATTAAACGGCTAAATTTCATTTAAAACACTTCAAATTTTGATTAAATGTGTCAATCATCTCAAAACTCTTATTAACAATGAAGATAATGACCGATAATGATCGTGTACCTATTCAGTTGACGCAAAAAAATTCTGCATTTTTCCATATGGAACGCTTTGTAAGAGAGCGAGAGAAAAAATAACGGTACTTTTTAAATTATTCTTTCTGATTTGTTTTCTCAACATTACAAGCAAACAGTAAGCATCATCAAATGATACATTAAGGCCCAAAGTTTGAAAAAAATGAACAACATATCTTAAAAAAACTGTGTGCGTATTCAGTTGAAACGGAGTGTATGTGCAATTGGTCGAAAGGAAGAAGGTACATTTGTTAACCAAAGTTATGGACTGATGCTATTTAGTACCAAAGCTAAGATACACATCTTCATTCTACCCTGACTCAACGCCAAAACAATCTCGCTCTCCTCCAGTGCAAAATGTCTAGGTATTATAATCGACCCTTAACTCAACTGGAAACTAAATATTGAAGTAAGGGCTAAGAATACCTCCTACGCCTGTAGTAAAACTTTTGATTTACAGTGGGGTCTCCAATTGAAGTTAATCTTGTGAACGTACACAGCGCAAGTATGCGACCGATCCTCACATTTAGTTAAAGGTACAAGGAACTGCTCGCACGTCCTCTAATATCTTGTCCAATTGATGTTCTAAGCGTTTTTCTCCATCCTTTACCACTTGATTCACACATTAAATATATTATTATCCAAACGTCTAACGCAGCTTAGATCGGCGGTTTGCATCCTAAATGTCCAATTTTCATAGCCTTGGCGCATAAAACAGGCTTAGTTTGAACAATAGCACTGATTTGGTTGGCCTTGAGGGTAGTGGAGGTTTGTTGTCTATTTGCATAAATCTGTGACTTAAGAAAAGACCACAAGAAGAACTATAATGGAATCATATCATATCCACTTGGGATATTCATATTCGGGCTAATAGAAATTGGTTATCATGGACCGATAAAGTTCGCCATGCTGGCCTGGCGTCTTTTTGAAAGACGTATAGGCCGATGATGCCACCTGACCAAACTCACACTAAGCAGAGACTTTTTCTGGAACCATTGCAATTAAATGGATCTCGTGTGGATTGTGATCGTCCCACATTACGCAATTTTAATTGTTGACAAACCCATTCATCCAGAAATAGGCCTCGTCCCTAAATATGATTTTTCAACCCAAACTAAGACCAACTTTTAACTGCTCGAGTAATCTCAGTTATCTAGGACACGTCGTTGTATATGGTCATTAACTCTGATCTCCTGACTCCTGAGTCAGTTAAAGTTTATATGGATGTTGGCCAAAGTGATGATGTAAAATTTGTCAAGTTGTGGTCGGATTCTCCTAAGTCTCTCACGGACAGCGGATCGTACATCTTGTTGACTAACAGTTGATAACGTACTGTTCACTCAACCGGTGGAGTCCAATTTATCCACCACGTTGCGAATAGTCCACTCGCTTTATTATGATTATGGCGACCGTAAAATGAGCGAAAAAAAATGTATCATTCACACGTGTTGTTGAACATCTTAACTGTCCATGTTGATTTGGCAAAACAGACTCAATTTGACAGATGTAGCTTTAAAATTGTATTCATTGACGTTCACAGTTAAAGTTCAAAGCTATCAAGTCCTAATTGAAAAACACTTTTAATTTCAAATAACTCTTATTAAGAACGTCTTAGTCTGATAGCACTTTGGCTTGACACCCACGAATAACAGGTCCTTTCTATTTCTACCGACAATACGCCCACAGGAATTGTGTAGCTGTTATGTCCCTAATTTTCATTTTTTAATTTTCTTTATATAGCCAAACAAATTAAGAAAAAACAGTTTTCTCCAACTTTGTATACTTAATCTATCATCAATACCTTCATATTTTGTACTATGAATATTAACCACCCAAGCAGCGACGAGAGCGTGACTTGCAATAAGTCGACACTTAATATTTAATCTTCATTTTTAATGTGCCTTCAACATCCTTCACAAACAACTTTAAAATCCATTGGCAAAACAAAACTTTACACTCAACGCCTACTGCAAAAGGATCACTGTCATCATGCATAAGTATGTATAAGTACGTACGTATCTATGAATGTAGGAATGTATAATCCTCTTGACTCAATCGGGAATGCGCGCCGCTCCGGAGATAGAAAACGAGTTAAAACGGAAATTGTATGATTTCAAAACGACGATGACAATCATTTGAATATATATTGGTGAAAAAGTTTACTCGTGTTGTTTTCTTTTCCGTCTCTCCAGTCTTCTCCATCCAGCCAAGAAATACAACTTTTCCACAAAATTCACACGCAAAATAAGGATGAGAAGAAAATAAAACACAGTAAGAAAAAAAAAAGATTAAAATAAAAATCCCACAAGAATTATTTTGAGAAGGATAAAACTTTTATGATAGTTTATCGTTGCATTTATACGTAGGTATACCTATATATCCTTTGGAATAAAGAATAGTATGAGAAAAGAACGACAAAAAAAAAATCCCGGACATCAAAAAAAGGCCAACAACTAAGTGTGCATCCTTATAACTCCTTGAGGGAAGCACCTGGCAAATTAAAGGAAGCAGTTTCCGGAATGAAGTATTTCGTATTTGTCCTGTCCCACCATCAACAAAAAACCAGAGATCGAAAAAGAAACCAAATTCCACCGAAGTAGCTAGGTAAGGTACATTATAACAAAAGTGAAGTTGCGGTTGGTAAAAAGCAGAAAAGTTTCAACTAAGAAAATACTGCGAAGCACTTGGTGTACCTAACTGTGTCGCATGAAGTGGACACTAGACACTTCAAGCCTAGAGTACTTCTGCCAAATTTTGTTTGTTCCGTTGGTTTTTTTTTAATTTTTAAACGAATCAATACAGGGCTAGCGGAGTCCTCATGAGAAATGTGATAGTCGAACGGTCTTTCGAGAAACCATGTTGCTTCAAAAAGCTACGGTAGGTATTACCGAGAATGAATTGGGCGATAATTGTCAGTTTTATCTTTCGTTCCTTTTGGATGTAGAGGAATTTATAAAAGATTGTTTCAATGCATGCGGAAAATTTCACAAAACAAGTGAACAGTTAAATAGGACAACAAGGGGCATTGACTACTGACTCACACATTGTTTTAAAGCAGATAGCCCATCTAGAACAGATCTGTTGGAATGGTATCTTCTAAATAAGATATGAATTTTATAATATCGTCAGCACTTATGTTAAAGTTTGTATCAATTAATTGAGAATATGATTTCAAATGACCAGATAATTGATCATCAAGATTATCACAGTTTCGTGTATCCCAGTTGAGAAAATCACAGACGTTTGCACTTTGAAGAGAGTCTGAAAACAGTTGTTTGATGATATGTTATTAGAACTATTGATTAAAAACTTTCGACTTATTCGAAAGTAGCTAAGTTTTCATTTTTTTAATATCAACAGCTATTCAATAATAAGTTTTCAGTATTCTATTTTCGTCCCCTGATATTGCTTTTTCTAAGGGCTTTCAATAAAATTTTTCTAATTTTTAAATGTTTTTAATCCATGGACTTACCAAGACCATTGCGTTCTACTGTTCTGGAATCTTCACTAGAAGACGAAAAACAGATTTGTCCAGCCTGTTCCTTGCCATTTCTAAGGCATTTGACAGATTTTGCCACCAGTCTCTCTTATAAAAAATATGTGCGTTTGGTATCAATAAGACACTTACCTACTCATTGGATTAGAGACTTCCTTCTCAATCGTTAAATACATGTTGTATTGGACGGTTTCAAGTCTGATCTTCACAAAATAAATGCTGGTGTTTCTCAAGGCTCCATTTTGTATCCGTCAATAACGTCAATATTCTTTGAAAGTGGAATTGTAACGCTATCGTATGATGAGCGCATTAAACATCAATCTTTAGAGCAATATTAAATGTGGTATACAAAATCATGTGGAGCTTAGTTCTTCTAAAACTCAATGCTGTCTTTGTACTTGAATGGCACTTGCATCGAAGAAGCCGAAAAGCTCTCAGTTCTCGGTATGTGTGTCAATGGGGATCTGCTAAAAACTCTGGTAAATGCTTAGGATTTCTTTATCGGTGTAAGAAATTTGTCACTCCCTATAGTTGGACTCCAATTTATTATACCAAAAGTCAAGTATAACGCACATCATTGAACACCTGCTTTTTTCACAAGCAATGCTCATTCGAAGAAGCTATACTCTGTTCAACAAAAATTGTTAGTACAGGCCTTATGGCAGAGCATTTTCCAAATCAGTGGCGCCTTATGCACCCTCATTACACTACGTTAATTCTTCGCAAAAAGATGTAAGCCCCAACGCGACCGTTGTATCCCACTTCTGAAGGGATACTGTCAAGTCAATCAGACCAAAAACATAAATGTTAAAAAAGAGCCAAGTTCTTCTATACAAAAACCTTTGTATCAAGTCAGCCGTGAAAAGTACTGAGTATTATATTTTAGTTTTAGAATAAAACACGTTGAAGTTTTTACAATGCTTGCTTTATTACGACCAAAATTAATCCTAATACTTAACCTAAGTATAAGTCAAATTCACCACACAGGATATAAGTTGGTTCATTTGACGAAACAAGTATAAACAGGGTTGTCTCTTATATTTATGAATACAACATTCTCCCCTGCTTATTTCAAAACAAAGTATTTTAAATAAACAAATATTCAAAATTAATTCATACAAACTATTAAGTTTTAGTTTCTTCAAGATATTCAGAATTTAAATCCATTCTACTATATTCAATTTTAATTTAATATAACGTTGCTTATTCATTTATATCGTTTAAGCTTATCAAATTTGTTTGTCTTTGATTGAAGTCTACTACTTCTTCTAACCCCATTTAATATTTTTTAATTTTCTTACCCTTCTTTGAGCAGAAGATGGTTTTGTATCTGTATAATAATTTGTGTCTTTTATCTCAATTTTATTTTCAATTGTGTTTTTAGGAATTCTTAAATGCATATATTTGAATTGAGGTTTTTTGTAGAGTTTTCTTATTTGATTAACATGAACAATTTTAGTTTGATTTCCAATTCTTATTATATATCTAACATAACTAAGTTTCTTAGCAATGATACAATTCATCCATTTTGTGTGATTTTTTATATGATTCCTGTACATGCAACTCTCCCCTACTTTATATGAAGGCAATTTATTATATAAATTGTTTTGTTTAATTTTTTGTTTATCAGAATATACTATATTTGCGTTACATTTATAATTATTTTTTAGATTGAAAGAAACTTGTTTTTTATTATTAATAAGATCAAGTAAAATGTTGGGTTTAAATGAAAATAACATTTCTGTTGGAGAAGTTGACGTAACAGAGTTCGGAGTGTTTCGGTGATGCATCAAAAATTTTGTAATATGGTCACGCAAATCTACATTTTGTTTATTAGACAACATATGTTTTTTTAAATTGTTCTTAACAATCTGAACGTGCCTTTCGGCCAAACCATTTGATTGCGGATGGTATGCAGGGCTGTGCAGTAATTCGATTTGATTATTGCTGCAAAATTGTTTGAATTCCCAGGAAGCGAAGGGTGGCCCATTGTCCGTGACTATGGTTGTTGGTAATCCAAACACCGAAAAAAATAAGTTCAACTTTTGGATTAGACTTTTTGCATTGGTTGACCCCATCTGAACCACCTCAAGATACTTGCTAAATGAATCTATTAAAAGAAGAAACGTTTTACTTTGAAAGTAAAAGAAGTCTAAATGGACTCTTTGAAACGGATACACAGTGCTAGGCCATTTAGTAGTAACAATTTCTTTTGGAACATTTCTAGTAGCCTGACATACATTACAAGAATCAGCAAAGTCTTTTATTGCCATATCCAGCTTTGGCCACCATAAGTAGGACCTAGCTGCCTTCTTCATTAAAACTACACCATTATGGTTTTCATGCAGTAAATTTAAAACATTATTTTGTAAATCGGTTGGAATTAAAACTCTATCATTATAAAAAATGCATCCATTTTCAATATTAAGCCACTTTCTGTATTTATGAAAAGGCTTAAGTTCGTTATCAGCTTCCTTTGGCCAACCATTTTTAATGAAATTGTAAACTTTACGAAGTACAGGACTTTTCTTAGTTTGCTATTCAACTTTTTTTAAATCTATTGGCAACTTACCTTGGCAATCAATCAAATTAATATTACCTGATTCAATATTTGTTGACTCACTTATTGGCAGTCTTGACAGAGCATCAACATTAGCTAAATCTTTGGCTGGACGATGAACTATTTTATATTGATACATGGACAACGTCACTGCCCACCTTTGCAACCTAGCTGCTGCAACAGCTGTTGTACATTTATTCGGGTTAAATATCTCCTTTAATGCTTGGTTATCTGTCTGAATTGTAAACTCTTTGCCATAGAGGTATTTAAAAAACTTTTTTACTGCAAACATAACCCCTAAAGCCTCGCGGTGCAGCTGCGAATAACCTCTTTCCGCATCTGATAAAGTGCTGCTAGCGAACAGAACAGGTTTCTGAATACCGTCTATTAAATGAGCAAGTACTGCCCCTACTCCATATGGGCTTGCATCTGTAGAAACTATTATCGGTTTGAGGGGATCAAACATAGTTAATACGTTATTGTTAATTATCAATTGTTTTGAATTTTCAAATTCTTTATCACAATTGTGAGTCCACCTAAAAGGATTCTTTTTATGCAGCAAATCGTACATGTTTTTTAACTCGGAAGATAAATTGGGAATAAACCTCCTATAGTAATTGATCAATCCTAAGTAGGACTGAAGTTCTTTTACATTTTTAGGAGCAGGAGCATTTTGAATGGCCTCGACTTTTTTTGGATTGGGCCTTACTGTGTTATGACTTAAAATATGACCTAAGTATTCCACTGAGGTTTGTAAAAATTTACATTTTTGTAGATTAATTTTAACTTTATGCTTATTTAATTTGTCCAAAACCAAAAATATTTTTTCTTGACAATCATTTAAGGTTGCTCCCCCTATAATTATATCATCTACGTATGCGAATACGTTTTCAATACCCGATATAATTTGATCAATAGTTGATTGGAAAATTGCTGGTGCGCAAGCAACACCATACCCTAAACGCACATATTGAAATAAACCCTTCATTGTGTTTATTGTAAGAAGCTCTCTTGAGTTTTCAGTGAGTTCTAACTGTTGGTAAGCTCCGGCTAAATCTAAAACACAAAATACTGCACAATTGGAAAGGCTACCGAAAATATCTTCTACGTTTGCGAATGCGCAATGTTGAGTTTTTAGATGTTTATTGATTGTAACCTTACAATCTATGCAAAGCCTCACGCTTCCATCAGGTTTTGGAACACATACCACTGGAGATGCCCATTTGCTGTGCTTCACTGGGACTAAAACTTTTTCTTTTACCAACCTATCTATTTCGTTAGAAACAGCGTCCCTTAAGCGAAAAGGAACAGCGTACGCTTTATGGAAAATTGGTTTACATTCATTTAAGTGAATTTCTGCTTTATATCCAGCAATCATCTGGTTTGGGTCATTAGATATTATATTTGGATAACACGCTATTATTTTATTACTTACAGTATCATTGTGCACCTTATTTATTGTATTGACGAACTCTTTACTACATCCAATCTTTAATTTCCAATCTGGTAATAATGAAGAAAACCACGTTCTTCCAAATAATGGTTTAAAATAAACACCGTCCACCACAACCAAATCCAGCTCTCTTGTTACGCCAGCCAGCTCCACAGCAACAACAACTTTACCTAATATTGACAACTTGTGCCCTGAAATAGTACTTAAATCAATATTACAACAATTTAACTTTAAATGCGAAAACTTAGCTTTATAATCTCTAACATTAATTAAAGAAACGCTAGCTCCTGTATCCAACTCCATTCTCAGCATCACACCTTCCACCGCAACCACCAGTTCTGCAGCATCTTCTCCACGAATTGCATGTATACTATGTACCGTCTTAAATTGGCGTCGTCTTGGTTTCGATTTCGTGTGAAAGCTTTTATCAAAATGACAAATATTTGCCATGTGGCCTTTTTTACCACATTTGAAGCATGATAAAGATTTAACTGGACAATCATTATCATGATGAAACTTTCCACAGTGAGAACAATTCCTCGTTATATGACTTTTTTGTGATTCACAACTTCGACTCCGAACACGTGATTCATTGTTTCTTTTCGGTCTGTATCGGATTTCGTTGATAAAATTTTCTGTTGGCTGCATCGATTGCTGTTCTTTCTCCGACATTTCCATTGTTAGAGCCTTCTCACAACTTTTCTCGAATGATGCTGTTTCATCTGCTAACAGAGATTGTTGAATTTTCTTATTTCGCAGTCCCAAGATGAATTTGTCAGTAAGAGCATCTTCCAAAGCAAGATTTTTTAGTTTTCCAGCATCGGCGATTGAATCCGCAATGAAGTCACCATACTTACAGGTTTCAGCAAGGTTTCGAAGTTTAATAATAAAATCGCTGACTGATTCTCCTTCTTCCTGCTTAGCCCTTTGAAATTTAAACCGCTCTGCTCTTTTATTGAACTTTGGAGCGTAGTGTTGTTCCAGTAGACGGATTAACTCGGCAAACGATTTTGTGCTGGGTAAGACAGGTGCGGTCATGGACTTAAGCACTTTATATACCTCTGAGCCCACGAGGGTGATGAACACGGGTGTTTGTCGTTCCACTGCGATCTCATTTGCAATAAAATATTACTGTACCCGATCTTTGTAAGCATCAAAGTCTTCGCCGGGAACGAATTCACTTATGTTTCCAACGTATGACATCACTTTTATAGGTTTTATCTCGTGCACCTCTGGCATGTGTAAGTTGATAATTTGTGTATTAACTCAATATTTTAATAAATGGTTGAATTATAATCGCAATTTATTCGATGAATCGTAATTCAATTTAATTTAAAGTGACGTGCTAATTTTAAGTTTTAACTTCTTTATTTATAATATTTATTTTAATTTAGTTTATCCTCGTCGCCATTTATTATATTTTAGTTTTAGAATAAAACACGTTGAAGTTTTTACAATGCTTACTTTATTACGACCAAAATTAATCCTAATACTTAACCTAAGTATAAGTCAAATTCACCACACAGGATATAAGTTGGTTCATTTGACGAAACAAGTATAAACAGGGTTGTCTCTTATATTTATGAATACAACACTGAGATCTAAAAGTACGCCAAGTTCTTACTTCATGAAGGTTTAATACCGAATATTTAAAGTAGAATAATATTGAAACAGCTATAATGTAATAGAGAAATTTTATTATTTAATGATTACTGACTAAAATTTGATGGGTTCACTGGTCAAGTTTTTAAGACCGTTAAAATTGGGCATAAAAAAAACTTGCCAAGTGAGCCCATCAAATTTTAGTCAGTAATCATTAAATAATAAAAATTTCTCTATTACATTGAAGCTGTTTCAATATTATTCTACTTTAAATATCCGGTATTAAACCTTCATGAAGTAAGAACTTGGCGTACATTTAGATCTCAGTACTTTTCACGGCTGACTTGTTACACAAAGGTTTTTGTATAGAAGAACTTGGCTCTTTTCTTAACATTTACGTTTTTGGTCTGATCTCACCCCTTTTTGCAAAGATTTTAATATTTTGCCATGTCGAAATCTCGAAACATACGGAAAGATAGAAGGGTGGACTCTACCTACTAAAATCAACTTAGTTTATAGCTTCCTATTTCTTTTGGTATATTTTCTTTTTCTTATTGGTTGTTTTGATTTGCGCTTCAATTGTTTCTTCTTATCCTGGCAAGATACCTAACAGTAACATACCTACCTTAATTATAAATATTAGTACCTACATCCCCTTAAAATCATAAAAAGCAATAATTGTTGAGGATGCGATGATGTTTTTATTGCAATTTTAAATCCTTTTTTTAAATGAAGGTAGCCCACCAATTAAGAGCCTAATTAGTGGTTTTATTATAGTTCACATTACAGTTAAGAGTTTTTTTATGTAAACTCGTAATTTTTTCAGGTATGCAAATGTTTTCTTTTTTCATTCATGTTAACATATAACATAACATAGAGTACCAAATCGAGCACTCTAGTTCTAAGAAAAGTCATGAATTTTCAAGATGCATGTATAATTTCAAAATGACAATAAAAACACACTTCGAATTAAAAATCTTAGATTTTCTATTTTTCGCTTTGAATGTATGTATATTATACTACGTTTCCACTGAACGATAATTAAGATTATTTTCAAGTTTGATTTAAAATAATCTAGTAGTGTTTCCACTGGACTTGTTAGATTTATTTTGACATCTAAAATCTTAATTACAACAGTGTCAGTTATTAGAATGTTTGTTTTTTGTTCAGTTTGTCAGCAGACTGTTTTTTTTTTTCTTTTTGCTTCCATCAAACTGTCAGATTCATTGGAAATGGAAAAGTGAATCCGTTCAGTACAGTAGATTTCAAGTAGATTTATTTGAAATCTCGAATCGAGATGATTAATTTTTGTATGGTAAATCTAGTGATTTCAAGAAGATTTCAAGTAGATTTGAGTAAATCTCAGATTATCGTTCAGTGGAGACGCAGTATTAAGCTATACCGCTCTACCAAATTTCATCATTCTACAGCAATTGGAAGTGCTCCATATAAATTGAACATTTTCTCAAAAAAGTGGGTGAATACCACGCCCCTGAATGGAAAACTTCAAATTTTCGATTTTTTCCTCTGCTTGTATGACAAGACCTACCGTTGTGTAAAATTACAAGATTCTACGATGTCGGGAATGCTCCATAATTTTGATGATCAGTCCGTGAGTCAGTCAGTTATGGTTTTGTGATTTTTGAGGCCTTATATCTCAGGAACCGCTTATGCTAGAAAATTGAAATTCGGTGAGGCGCCTGTGCCTGACTAGTTTAGCAAATATTTGGAATTTTAAGTTTCTGACTTTATTGGTACTGAAGATAGGGAGGGGTCAAAAATCGCCTGTGTTTGTTCCTGTAAAAAGGGTGTAGTGCCAGAACTTGGCTGAGCACTACCGTGCCCTTTGATTTTAAAGTTTTATGAAAGTGGTTTGGAAGTTGAACGTAGGAAGTTGGAATTTGATATCAATTTGGATGGAAAAATCACGTTCAATGACGAAGCACAGTTCAGGATGAAAACGTTCGTCAACAAGCAAAATTATCGCATTTGGGACGATCACAACACATATGAGATCCACCAAATTGCAATAGGTTCAGAGTCACTATTTGGTGTGAATTTTGGGCTGTTGGTATCATCGGTCCTTATTTCTTTGCGAACGATGTTAACCATGTCATCCCCAACAACGGCGAGCGCTGATGAAAACAAATTTCTTTTGGCCCGAATTCGATAATATGGACACCAACGACATGTGCACGAACAAATTTTTAAGCGGATGTGATGTAAATTGGCCATTGATCCCGTGAGACTTCTTCATATGGGAAAGTCACAGGGCTTATACCACCAATAAACCAAAAACAACCAGAGCAGTTGTGGTGAAGAGCTAACATAGTCAATGCCATTGGTCAAATTCAGCCTGAATTATGCGATAGAGTTATGGAAAATTTTACGTTTCCAATGCAAGCTACTCAGTGAAACAGTGGCAGACATAAGCTTTCCAAATATATAAAAAAATGTCAATGATATCTGGCTCACAACTTGTCTTATTTAAATTCAAAAATAGGAAACGTTTAATAGAAAAACCCTTGATTACCATCTAAGCTAAAAAAAAACGCTTTTTCTTTGAAGCCATCATCTTCAGACATAAAAACTTCTCGTAGTTGATTTTTTTCATGGAGACAGGCTTCAAGTTGCATATCAATATCTATCAATATTAAGGATTTAGTATTTCGTCAGCTATCACGGCTCACGTGAACCATCCACAGATTTCGCTGGCTATCGACGCCGACGGCTACCAATGGTTTTTACCGGATATCAAGATCTCTCGCTGACTATCAATGGCTTCCGTGGCTATCTACAGTTTTCATGGGTCTTCATCTGCTACCAACAACTCTCACTACTCACTCACTATCAAAGTCTTTCGGGCTATCTACAGTTTTCCTTGGATGTCAACAGCTTTCGTTGGTAATCGACGGCATTCGTCGCTATGAACATTTTCACCGGCTATCTACAGCTTCGCTGGCTACCAACAACTTTCACTGGCAATCAATTGGTTTGTATGTTTTCAAGAGGTTCTTATAGCATTTTGGGAGGAAACCAATAAACAATAAATTCTTTCGGGAACTGTATAAGTATTGGCAAAATCTTTTGGGTACGAAAGTTCTTCTAGCTCATGTGGTGACACTATTAGCTAGCTATATTGTGTAAAGTTGAATTTTTGTATTCAATAGAAGACAAGCATTACGCTGGGGAGGGTTGGGGTTTTCTCTGAATTGTAATCATCATCAAGATATCATGCTGTTATGCTACCGTTTTCAGTGGAGGTCTTGTTGGTTGTGGATCATTTCCTGTACTTATTCATCAAGCTAGATGTTTGAAGTTGGGGTGGGTGAGAATTTGTACCATTCATACCACCAACAGTATTTGCCTTTAGATCGGAGTACAGATCAAGTCGGTAGTCATAACGCGAAGGATTAAAAAGTTCCAAGTCATTTATACCGCCAAAAAGCTATGTTTTTGTCAGAGGAATTACGTCGTAAGAACAAATAGATGATGTATAGTAAACCTTAATAGTCTTACTCCGTAAGTCCCTTTCATTCTGATAGAGAACATCTTTTACTTAGTACGACTGACGATTTTTTGACCTTGTCAAATTCTTTACTAGCAAATATGGCTTTGATGGAAGTGTTACGCTCGAAGTTTGACAAAAATATACATTTAGATCTTTCATGGACCCTTAGTTAAATTTCGCGTTAAATGATGAATTGAAAACCACTTAAACCTTATTCTAGCTATTGGTTTATACTGAAGATCCCGCCTTCTATTAAATATGAGTGGTTCTTATTGCGTTACATTGAATTAATACAAAATTTAAGACTTTTTTTTTTTTAATCCAATATCAACCACTGTTTGTGCAAGGACCCAAAAAGAGTAAACTAGTAGCGAAGGTACAGCTAATAACAAAGCGACAACAAGATAATAAAGGCAATGAAGTTCACTGAAACAAAAGCACACGAAGGTAAACGTTGAAAAGCGGTTGAAAAATTAAAAAAAAAAATAAAAACAAAAACAACAAAATACTATATAAACTTGTAAAAAAAAAATAAACAAAAGAATACTTCTTGAGTGCTGCAACTTGTGGTGGTGGCGTTTGGCGTTGACTCTGGCGTAGACAGTGAAAGAGCAGGAGTAACCATCATGTCACTATGGGATTTCCTGTGAAAGGGATTGTTGTTGTTTTAAAAGTCCATGCAATTTTTTGGCATTTCATTGGAACGGACACGACGATGACAATAGTGATAAAAGCGCTCAACGGCGCGCTGTTGCTTGTTGAACACTTTTTGACTTAAATAATCTTGACACGATGCTGGAGGATTCATGGACTTAGTTGAGTAAAATATTTAGAATTTTACCGAACGATTATATTGGTAATTCCTGCTATTACTAAGGAGTAATCTGATTAAGTCTTTGAGGTATTGGAATTTTCATTTATAATGCATTTACATTTAAAATGTTGAAATGATGGTTTAAGATTTTGCTACGATCGAATAAGCCGTGGAATTATAAAGGAAATCCAAATAAAGTGTGGGCCATCTAGTGGTTTCTTGTTAAATCATATATGTACATGGGTTATTTTGACACTGACAGCTGGTTTACACTCGAAATCTTGACAGAAAGTCAGTATCATAGCTCCATCGTTGGGAAATGTTCAAAACTTATTTTCAAAGTAAATGCTGTGAAGCCCAAACAATGGGTTTTTAAAAAGAAGTTTTGGCCGAAATGAAGAATCCACCGCGGCTGCTGTTCGAAAATTCGTGCAAAAAGTTCATGAGACTGGTATGTTAGTGGACAACATTCTGGTTCCCATCGTCGTAGAGTGTGCACAGACGAGAATGTCGCTGTTGCAGCCCTGATCTCAACAGCTCAAAATTTCACGCACTTAGCCTGAAGAGAATTCTGCACATATATCTCGGATTATTTGCTTAGAAGGTCCAATTGACTCAGCAACTAAAGGCGCACGACCATCCGTTTCGTCATCGTTTCGCAGTTTGGGCCTTAGAGCAGCTTGAAATGGACAACGATTTTGGGCGAAAAATGATCTTTTCTGAAGAGGCACATTTTCATCCCGGCGGCTACGTTAACATATTGCTGATTCTTTCATGATTCATATTGTAACATTCTTTTTCGTAAGAATGATAGGTGAGCAATAGGCACACGTCGACGGCCGAATCACACCTAATTGCAGTAGCTCTTTGACTTTTTCGTCGACCACTGTCCGTCGGGCGAAAGGAATTCTATATACGGCTGGACGTTTACTGGCAGCGATGTAAAAAGATGAATCTCAAAGTTGCTTAGCTTTGATTCACCCAACTCTTTCGTATTTACGGCAAAGCAGGTTCGATGTAGATCCACACGCTCCTGCAACCTCTCTTCATTCGATTTTTCAATTTCTCCCACGTCCAAGTCTGCGATCGACAACCTTTCCCCTCTTGAGCCCTCATCTCTGACCAAAAGAGTCTGTTTGACCATGTCTTGTGTGACGTTCACTATCGACAACTTTTTGAACAATTTTTCCACCTTTACATGGGGTTGGTCTAGAAGTTTCCGTCCTATTATTATCGGATATGACTGATTCTCGTCGGAAACGATTAGAACTTCGCACCATGATTTAAGCTGATCAACTTATACTTCAGCATATATGTGCCCTAACGTAACACAACCCCCACCACCAAATCCCCGCAGTTGAGTCTCAAATGGGGCGTAATTAAGGTTTCCAGCGTCGGCCTCTGACTTTCGCATCGTAACACAGTCGCTGCCTAGGTCGATGAAAGCCATCAGTATATGCCCGTTCACTGTCGCTTCTTTTGAATATTCGCTCTCCTCCTGTCGTATGAGCAACTGATTCTGCCTTGCGGTTCCCTGAACAGCATTTGTACTACGTCTATTTTCCACATGCGGTACGGGGCAGTTTCTCCTGTAATGTCCTACTCCCTGGCAACGAAAACACCTAACCTCATTACCAGCTCTACCAGCCCATCCGTCACCTCGCCTTTCTACTTTAACTTCCCTAAGAGTCTCTATTCCGTGCCGACTCTTAATTCTGACTTCCATGACTCACCGAATTCTTTTTAGAATGTCATCAAACGACGTTGGCTTCACCGCCCGAAATGCTTCTTGACATTTGGCATCACGTATACCCTGGATTATAATATCTCACTAACGTGCTTTCTTGAATGTTTCCTCGACTTGAAATTGCCTTCATCTCAAAGACGTACTCCTCAACAGCCTCACCATAACCCTGTTTTCGCTCTCTCAGTCTTTCTCGTATGTCAACGTCATCGTCCCCACTAGGAAAAGTTCGACATAGCCCTGTAAAGAACTCCTCCAACGACTCGGGAGTTGTACTGCGACTCCACATTTGGGCCGCGCCCACCAGTTTTGTTGTCGCAGCCATGAGAACTAATTTCTCATCTAACCCATAAATGCGTTGAACATCTTTTAACTTCTTCTTCCATGCACTTGATGATAGTCTGAACACTACTTTCGGGTTAAATGTCGGTACCATATCCGCAACATCTTGCACGAAATACATAACCCTGGGGCAGCACCCACCAACTACTGGAGAATCAACACTATGTTGCGCTTGCAGATCATGCCCCGAGCTTACCCTGTCAGTTTTTTTTAAACTCTTCTGTATTAGTCATCTTAGCGTCAACTGCCAAATTAGCTTTCGTGAGCTCTAAGAACCTTTCATTTCATTGCCTCCACTATCACCACCATCTGAAGCATCGTTCCTCGTCGACCCCTCAAGACCCTTTTCTAGATCGATACCTTGTTCCGTAGCCTGTACTAGTCGTGCGAGCAACTCTTCTTTAAGGCCACTCTGTTCTAGGCCTCGCTTTTTGAGTTCCTCTCGAAGCTCATCCCTGGTTAGCATGCCATAATTTGCTTCTAGGTCCGCAGTAGTACTCATTGTTCTGCCGTGTTCGTAAGTGTTCCACAGACGAGGAAAAACCAGCGAAGAAAGACAAAAATATAAAAACCCCATTATATTACAGCACACGACGTTGTGTCGTTTCAATGTCAACCGAACGAATGAGGAACACCTGCTGCTGCTGACCGACAAAACGAAAAGAGAAAAAAAATCTCCGCTAGCTTAGATGATAAAAAGAACCGACTCTTCGCAAATATCAACTCAATCAAAGAAGAGGCTTAACGGATTAACCAACGGGTTGTTCGGTGGTACGATGTAGCGTGATATGCACTGTGATGCAGTAAGCGAGATACAATACCGTTCTCGCATTTGGGTTTGCTATCCCACTTCTGATATGTTGAGTAAAAATAAAGAGAAACAAAATCGTCACCGTTTAGCTATTTTATTCATTCAATTCAAACGCTCGTAACTTACTGCCTCTAATTTGCTTCTTCTCTTTCTATTTATACCTTACAATATGAAATTGCCGTATCTAGGGTTATTGTCCAGAAGCCAATGCATCGACGGAGAGTGACAGTTTCGTATAGATTGTAGAGTGATGGCATCCTTGGACCATTTTTCTTCGAAAATGAGGCTGTTCGGTCAATGATGGGCGTTACAGAGTCATGTTAACCGACTTGATTTTTTTTTTTAAATCGAAGACATGGATTTGTATGACATCTGGTTTATACAGGATGGCACGCCATGCCATACAACCTATGCTACTACAATCGATCTTTTGCGCACCAAATTCACAAATCGTGTTATCAGTCATCTTGGCGATGTCAATTAGCCGCCTAGGATCTGCAATTTGAGCACTTTGTATTTTTTTTTTTGTGGGGAACCGTATAGGGACGATGTCATGCAAACAATCCCAAAACGGTTCAAGCAGTCAAGGTCAATATCATCTAAGCAATCTTGGAAAACTGGAGTGACAGAATGAATGAGAAAACCAGAAAACCAATAAAACATAGAAACAAAATGTCGTTCATTTTATTGCATTAAAAAAAAAATTGTGTTTGGCCCATCCTGTATGTAGAAATAATTATAGTCATATTCAAAAAAGAATGTCTCAGGAGAACCTACAAAAAGAATGTTTAGTGGTTCATAGTATTATTAATTGAAGTATAAATGATCAAAATAACTTGACAGCTTTGAACAACGTAAACGAAATTATTTCATACCGTACGGCTAACGCTACGCTTGTTTCAGTTGGACTGAATTCATTTTCGATACTTCTAGTTAGTTAGTTCTTTTTAAACTAATAGTTTTTATTTGGAATCAATATCTGATCTTTAGATATGATAAACCATAAAGTCTCTGGATTACTCCAAATCGTATGGTAATGACGGTATTTCTAACAGTGAATATTTTGACATATATTCTTAATTTGGGTATTTTTTCTGAAAACTTTCCTCATGAACATAAACGTGCCATTGTAATACCTCTGTTTAAAACTACGGACCAATTTCATTGTTGCCTTACATTTCGAAAGTATTTGAAAAAGTAATCAAATGTAGGATCCTTAGTTCCAAACGGTTTGGGTTTGGGACTGAGCTCTCAACTAAGGATGCTTCATTGGATTTTTGCTCTTTTGTTCAAAAAGGATTGGATGATCAAGGGTTTTGTAGTGGATTTCTTGTGGATATCACGAAAGCCTTTGATATGCTTTATTCGAGCTATACTATGACATTAGGCACCAAATAACACAAGAATATTCTAATACTGATCTTACCAAAGATATTTATAAAGATTTTAAAACCTAATAGCTTAGTACTATTACAGATGATGTAATTGTAGTGATTATTTCAATTTAGATTGGTATTGAAGATAACACCTAAATCTTTCTGTTCTTCGACTCTTTGAAGAGGAATACTATACTAGTTTCATAAGAGTAATCTATTAAATACAAAGATATAGTAAAGCTCATGATTTTGAACTTGGAAATACTCAAGCTGAGACAATTAATATGACATCATTCTGCAACTTTTTCTATGTCAGATTAAAGCCTCAGACATCATCTGCAAACAGAAGACATTAAGCATTTCTAATAAACATATGAAGATCATTTATAAAGAGACAAAAGAGCAGAGGTCCTATATATCTTCCTTGTGGAATACCTTTAATGAATGAAAACTTGCTTAGATAATTGTAAGCCAGTATTTACATATTGATAGCGACCTGATAGATAGTTTTGTATCTATTTAAGAAAGTTAGAATGAAATCATAGTAATTCAAGTTTCTTTAGTAGAACATTGTGATGAAATCTATCGGAAGCTTTTGAGAAGTCGGTGTGGATGGTATCTAGTTCCATATTATTGATACAAACATTTTTAAAAACCACTAGATTTGTTACTGTTGACCGACGTGTTACAAATCCATCTTGTTGTTCACTAATTCCTTGCTGCTTGACATCGTTATAATTACGTTTTTTTACACCAGCTTCAAATATTTTAGGAATCAATTGGAGTTTCGATATTGGCCTATAGTTTTTAATGTACTTGACTTATGAATTGGAATTATAAAATAAAAATTCCAGGATTCTCGAACATCACCACAGAGATTTGTTGAATATCAAAAGTAACAGATGTGCTAACGAATATTTGCACATCCTTAAAAATATTGGAGCAACTTTTGGATTTGCCTCAAGAGCTTCGAGTTCGAATTCCAACTCTTGTTGAGTCAAAATTTGATTACCAATATCGCATAATCGTTCAATGTTGAAATTAATTGAAGACAATCATATTACCCTCTTGCATCCTAACAAATTTGTTGATATAATCATTGAAATATGTATATTTATATGTAGGACATCCATACATCTATTAAATTTTACTTCCGTTAGAGTGCCATCACATGTCAATAATTTAAAAAATCGAAGATTGGTTCCACTGTTGAACGAAAACTGTTGTATTTCTGTCAATGGTTTCATTCAGGCTCAGGTCCATCAACAAAAAGTTTTCAACCGTCAATAATATTTTTTATTTCAATAACAAAACTAAATAAATATGAAAAACAACACAAAACAAGTTCATCCGTATTATAACCCTGGGCCAGAATCCTTCTCACCATTTTTCACGGCTTACAAATATGACTGAAAGCACATCATTGATGTCTGAGCTGATTCAGGTTACAATAACAGTAGAAATCGCAACAACGACAGATTACAGCGTTGAACCGTACACACCATTTTGCTTCGAACATGAGTGCGTATTTATGGGGTGTGTTGTATGTTGTGGCATGTTAATTTGTTAGCACGTCCGCTGCACACCAACATGCGAAATATTCTATTCCGGTTGAATGAAAACAATGACAGCTAAATCAATCAATATTGTCATCTCAGTATCCGGGTCCGTGTTGTTTATCCTTCCTCTCTGGGATGAACTATTTTATGTCCATTCCGTCAAGAGTGTATCAAAACCGATTGGAAATGAGATTGAAAAGTGAGTTATTGTATGTGTTGTTGAGTTTGCTTGTGTGTATGGGAGTACGTATATATAATTTGAATTTTCGTGAAACCTCCTTACGGTTCATGAAACAGTCTTAATCGGAGATTCTTTTCAGATTTTGTAGGGCTCAAATTATTATTCTTACTTAAATTTTTGTTATTGCTTCACACGATTTTAATGTGGATATTTTTTCGCAGTAAAAAATACAGTCAAATGGACATCTTCCCACTGAATTCTCCTTCGTGGAAAACTGAACACTATAGGAATTCGACAGTCGATTAAAAAAAAAATAAAACAAAAACATGGAAGAAAAAAAAAAAAAAAAACAATTATGAAAGTTCACTTTCGTTCGAAAATACACACATAAAGAATGGTTTATTACATTCAAAGATCGCACGAACTTGCTCTAATGTAAAACTACTTTGAAATTAAAAATACATTTCATAAATATAAAATATGGATTTAATGAGATAAAAATATTTAAATTAGAACAGAATAAGAATTAGAATTAGAAAAATTTGTATTCATTCATTCTTTTTTCATTTAAAACTTAAAACTAGTACAATCGTAATAAGAAATAAATAATAGCTAGTTATCATTCTTTAACTTGCAAGTTAGTGTTGAATGATACATTTGTGGATTAATTATACAATAATTAGAAACTTTTGTGGGGAAACAATCAGCAGTATAAACAGTGCCGGATTAAGCCAGCGCGGGGCCTGTAGCAAATTCTATCAAGGGGCCCTGAGACTGTTTTAGGTTAGGCACTTATCAAGTTTATGGTATTAAATAAAACAAAACTGTTACAAACAATCTTTTCTTGATTTAATTTGGGAAAATTTATAAATAATGCTGTTGATATCGACTTCTCGGAGTAAATTATGTTCAATATTCATTAAAGTGAGGAGATTAAGACGTTGTTGGCTCATCGTGTTCGTCAATTCATTTTTAACACGTTTTAATGTTGAGAAAGATCGTTCAACACTGCAGTTGGTGATCATGAGAGACAAATAAATGCGCAAAGCAATTTCAACGTTCAGGAAACAAGATTGTAAAGAATTATTTATCAACAGCTTGTAAACCTGCATTTTCAGAGCCTCATGATTCCTGCTGTCAATAATACTAGCCACATCAGAATTGAGCATTGAAGCGAATTGCACTAATTCGTTGCCCAGACTGTCCTCCAAATCATCTGCGTAAGCACTTACTATGGTTGCAGATTTTTAATTTCTTCTGGTGGAAGAGATTTTATATGAAGGTTTTTATAAAACAAATTCTATATACTACTGAAATAAATCAGCCAAGTAAAAGACTTAGCACTATTAATGGACTTGTTGAATTATTGATTGAAAATAGCTTTTATGGCTTTTAGTCCACAAAAATTGGCGTTTCGTCCGGGTGATTGCACATGGACTCATCAGTTGGCTGTGAGGACCTTGTCAATACGCAATTTTTATTGAATTCAGTTCATCTTATATTGATTTTTTGACAAAAATCCAATGTGAACTATATCCAACCAAGATTAAAATTGTAATCATTAACGTTGAAATATTTTGCTATTTTCAACAAATTCAACAAATCCATTAATAGTGCTAAGTCTTCTACTAGGCTGATTTATTTCAGTAGTATACAGAATTTGTATTATAAAAACCTTCATATAGAATCAATGCTCGGCCACGGGCAAAATATTTCAACGTTAATGATTACAATTTTAATCTTGGTTGGATATAGTTCACATTGAATTTTTGTCAAAAAATGAATGTAATGTGAACTGAATTCATTAAAAATTGCGTATTGACTAGGTTCTTACAGCAAAATGATGAGTCCATGTGCGATCACCCGGACGAAACGCCAGTTTTTGTGGACTAAAGACCAAAAAGTCTATTTTGAATCAGGAAGAGATTTTAGCTCTCGGAATATTCCGAAAATGCCAGCAATTTTATGATAACTGTTCATATACGTCTACTTAAAGCAGTGAGTACGTTATCAATGGTGACAATAAATACCTGAATTTCATACCGTTGTCCAATTTGCGTTTGGTGCGGTGCGAAACATGATTTTTGGTAAGACCAGCAGATAGAAAAATAAAATTTTATTTGATCATTTTGATGCAAATATTTTCTTCTTAGTAATTGTGACTAAATCTAATATGTAAATAATACTTTTTTATGGTCAAAAAAGGTTGGTGCGCGGGGCCCCCAAATGCGCGGGGCCCGTAGCATTTGCTACTCTTGCTTCGTGGCTAATCCAGCACTGAGTATAAAAATAAACATTGATTCAAAAAGTTAAGCGGATTAATAAATATTTTAGAGATACTTATAACTGATACATAAAAAGAAATACAAATTCATCAAGAAATTCAGAAAAAAATAACAGCAAGTGATACATTTTTATGATTTTAAAATTATGATACAAATTTCAACAATTGTTTTCAATAGAATTTATGTCAATTGTGAAACGCCATACTTTTACTTTTATAAACAGGGAGTTGAAGTTTTGAATTGTTCTGATAGACAGAGGTAATTTATTAAATGACTTTGGTTCTGCGGCAGTATAAAAGTTAGAGAAATGCGTTTTGTAGGCAGTGGGTTCATTTGCGAGGTGAATGTAGTTTATTCTTAAATTATATAACTGTGAGTTTCTACTAGGAATGTTACTGCTTTGCTTGAAAAATTCTTTAAGAACTTTAAAAATATAAAGATGTCTCATAGGTAGAATTCGCAATTCCTTGTATAAAGACCAACTTTCAGTATAATGACTTTTTGTTGCAAATAATTCGAATAAAATGTTTTTGAGCAATCAATAAAGGTCTAAAAGTACTTGCATAGGAACCATCCCAGCTTGATGGCCCGAATTGTAGTTTATAGTGCGCAAGACCATAATATATTGAAGTTAGAACCCTTTTAGAAAAGAATGGTTTTAAAAAATACATTTTTCGCGTTATGAGCATAAAACTATTTTTAACTTCCCAAAAGGAAGTTATTGTAATCGGTCCGATTTGTCAAATTGGAAATTTTGACATTTCTCGACGTTTCAAGGTCCCTAGAGGCTATATCAATCATTTTTAGAGAGATGTCTATATGTGTGTGTTCGTACGTTCGTACGTTCATACGTTCGTACGTTCGTACGTTCGTACGTTCGTACGTTCGTACGTTCGTACGTTCGTACGTGCGTACGTTCGTATGTTCGTACGTTCGTACGTCCGTACGTTCGTACGTTCGTACGTTCGTACGTTCGTACGTTCGTACGTTCGTACGTTCGTACGTTCGTACGTTCGTACGTCCGTACGTTCTGGTACCATTTTTCGTCGTCGATATCTCAGGAACGAGTAAAGATATCGACTTCAAATAAATTTTGTTTAATAGATAATAACTTCGAAAGAGGCTGAAAGGGCGTTTAATAAAATTCAGTGAGTAGTTTTTTCACTATAACGGTTTAAAAAAAAATTAAAAATTTTGGTTAGTTTCAAATATCTCACGAAAAATAATGCTATTGATTTCAAATAAAATTTAGTGTACTCATTATAAGGTCATACAGATTTGGTATGAATGTGGAAAAAAATGAACATACTGTTATTTTTTTAAATAAAAAAAACTGAAAAAAAAAATTCATAACCCAGATATTCTAAGAACGGAAAACATTTTGAAACTTAAAATAATTTTATTTTACGAAAAATAATGTGTTTGACAACTGGTGAAAATTTAAAAAAAAATCAGTTAACAGTTTTTTTACAAAAAATAAAAAACTATATAAAATTCTATTGAAAATTGGTAAAAATTGTTTTTCGACTCAAATTTCTCGAGAACTGGTAGTGATATTGACTTCTTATTTAGTTTATTTTATACATAGTATAATTTTGTACAATTGGTAAAATGTTGACAAATATTGAACTAATAGGTTTTTTTTAAATAAAAAAACTATTAAAAATTCATTCTTGGGAATGAACACCGATAGTGCCTTCTAAAGTATGTTGTTTTATACATCGATACGTTCCCGTAAAAATGTATACTAAGCAGCATTTCTAAAATTGTTAAGGAAACGAAAAAAACGAAGAAAGTTCTAGTTGAATCATAGTGTGCTAAGAGACATGGTTAAACTAAGTGACATCTAACAAAATTTTTTGTTGCTCACAATCAACATCAACAATCTCTTTAAATAATTAAAATGCTTTTCAATATTAAAATAATGTTTGTTTGAATTTTACAGCTAAAGTTTGTTTCGCTGAAAATTTGGTTATTTGAAAAAAAAAAAACTATATATAAAATTTTCAAGGGAAGTTATCAGTGTTGGTCGCACCCAGCCTCTTTTGGATGTTGTTACTATGGTCTTTCCAATTAAGATTAGAATCAATTGTAACACCCAAATATTTAATATTATTTACTGAATCAATTTTGAAACAAGAATTGTAACAAGAATATTCATGTTGGAAATTAGGTTTGCCACAATCGTGAATTGGAAAGCAGAATTGCCTACAACTTGATGATGACCATATATTTTGAAAGTCATAAACTTAGTTTTTTCACTTACTATTATCTTATGGTAAGAAAACCAAGTCTTTAGAACTTCAAGGTCCTCTTCAATTTGCAATACACAATTAAGATCCGAATTTGACATTGTAGGTAAATCATATATCATCTGCAAATGCTGTCGAAAGGCCATTTGAATGGAGCTTAAAAATTGAGTTTACATAAACAAGGAAAAACAAAGGGCCGAGTACAGATCCCTGAGGTCCTCCATTTTTTCAAAAATCGAGCTTCACTATGTGTACCGTTTACAAAGACTTTTTGATCTCTTCCTATTAAGTATGATTGAATGCCATTGAAAAATTACTCCTCTAAATCTTGAATTATACAACTTACCTAATAGTAAATCATGGTCAACCATGTCAAATGCTTTTGTCATATCGATGAAAAGAGAAATTGTAAATATATTATTATTTAAGCTGCCATAAAGTTGACTACATAGCCTAAGAAATGCATCTTTGGTTGATTTTTCTGAACGGAAACCAAATTGATTTTCGCTAAAAAATCTGTTTTTATTTAGGAAAGAAGTAATTCTCTTGATCGTAAGTTTTTCAAATATTTTTGAAAAAGTAGGAAGAATAGAGATAGGTCAGTAGTTGCCGTCTGATTTCCGGAAAAGTATGAATTTATGCAAACAAAGTTTAAAAATCGTTTTATTATTAAAGCAATTTTTTATATAACAAATTTCCTTAACATTTTTCGGGAACAAAAATGGGATGCCAATTTTAAGTATTTAGTAGTATAGATTTTAGAAAATAATTTAAAAAAATAATCGTTCACACGTTTTAAAGATATTGATTTTTCAAAAAAAAAAAACTTTCGAATTTTTTTTTTCAAGAAACCCAAAAAATATTTTTTTAATATATTTATATACAATATTATTTAAAACTTAAGAGGGGTATTGCTGAAATTTTTTTGGTTAAAATCCTTTGAGCCGTCAATGAGAAAGTCGAAAATCAAAAAAACCGTTCTATAACAGGTACCATTAATAACATTTTGCCCCAATTTTTTTTTTTAAACGTAGGCCATTATGGACATGGCACATCACACATATTTTGTTTTTTTATCAAAATCGTTAGAGCCGTTTTCGAGATAAAAAAGATTTTGCAATACGGGTGTATGGGGGTATCGTTGGTTTTGGAGCTAAAAAAAATTTCTATTTCCCCTCTAGGAAATCACCGAAGACCCTTAACTACCGAGATTAAAGAAAATATGTCCAGGAGCTTAGGCTCTAGATCGAGGTACAGACATACAGACATACAGACGGAATTATCGGACCCACTTCATTCGTCTTCGTTATCATCGTAATGTCAACTTTGATCAAAATCTCTAGTTCGATTTTTTCCAAATGCAGAACTTGCCCTATAGTACCTATGTATATCGCAAGGAAAAAGAATGCATTGTTGTATACTCATAACATTGAATTCAATTGATTGTTGCATAATGAAAAGGGACAAAATGATAACAATATGTTTAATGTCAAATGAATGGTAATTGCAAATTTGAAATCGCAGTCTCAAGTCAGTGAATGCAAACTTTAAATTAAATTCATTTAATGATTTTCAAAGATTGCATTCACAACCTGTGTTACACTGTTAATAGAACTGTAATTTTTTTTATAATTATCAGTTATAATTATTGTACTGGTTAGTGGATTGCACTGCCAAGCTGGCGAGGTTGGCTTTATGAATGCTTAGTCTTTGTTCCTAAAATTGGTCAAAAGTGCCGTCCATTGCAGGGAAGAGAAGGTATCTGTTGTCAAGAAAAAGTAACTTACATTTCTGCATTGTTAACGACTTTAAACACATCCAGATAAATTTTGAAGAGATTTTAAGCCTTTGTTCTCCACGAACTGCCTTGGCGCCAACTTGCTAATTTAATACTTGATATTGATAAAATAAAAAAAGACAGATAGTTCTTCTGTACTCCCATTTAACTATCTGAAAATTTGCCACAGAAATTGTGTTTTCTCTTAAAATAAAAATTAAACATTGATGCACTCGGGCGTATACGCAATTTTATATTCTATGGTTCTGGCAAAAATGCTTTGGTGACTTAGCCATTATTTAAAAATGTGACAAGGGCAGCGATTTTATAAGCCCAGGTGGTGAAATTAGCGAGATTTTTGACATTAAGTCAGCTTAGAAGTTTGGTGCACTGAGAAAAATTTTTGAAGATGAGCTGAAAAGGTCACGAACAACTCGAAAAAGCGATAGAAATATAATTTATTTTTATTTATTTATTAATTTAACAAACAAACAGAACCACCTCTCGTCTCCATTATTTTATTAAATTGTATTGGCTTAATACAAGCAAGAATACTCACATCTAAATTTAAAAAACCTTAAGATCTAGCTTTAGCCTAAGGCTTCGGGCTATTGGTTTTAAGCCGTTGGGAAAATTAGGTGGTTATAAACGGAGTTTTTTAAACGCTTTTGAAGAATTGGAGGTTATGGGGTAAAGTATTGGTATAGAGAAATATTTCAAATCGTCTGATTTCCACCGTTGGAAGGACTCTGCAACAGTGGAAATCAGACGAATTTTGCACACTGCATTAAGTGCTAAGTATGCGGGTCATGGGTTCATTACTTCTACGGTTAGTGCAGTCACAGTCAAAGTAGACATTAAAAAGTGACAACGATCTACGATTTTTATGGCTCGCAAGGCAATTATTATTACGAGCTAAAATCTGATGAATAAAAACAATGTCAGCCACTCTGTGATGTTTATGAAGGGGTTGCAAATTCATAAACTAAAGACGATTTTCATAGGGTGCAAGATGAAATTTATCAAGCCATGGTAGGCGAAGTACAAACCAAAGGAATCTACGTTAAATGCCTTCGGTATGAAAGGAGTCAATATAATAAAAGAGAGGACATACATGGTTGGCATATTAAAGAAGGGACCTAACAAATGTTTTGTAAAAGAGATTTGGTAACTTATAGGTCTGAGACTTTGTTATCTATTAATAGAAGTGGTGATGTGAGTTCTAAAATTAAGTTCGTAATCCCACATAATTCCTAACTAATAGAAAGAATCATATACGGGTACGGCTTCATTGTTAATTAACTAAGACGGATTGGAGAATGTTAACATTAATACTCGTATGTTAAAGCTTGGCACTTGGTAAAGTCAAGTTTTAGAAATTTCTTCTGGCAACAGGTAGAAAATATATTTTAATTTTGTTGAATAGAATATGAGTCGGAAGGAGAGGAAAAGTATCTATAAATTTTACTATCGTCGTCATAAATAGAAATCGAAGAATCCTAACTAACAGCATTGATAGCTTAAATGAAAATTATCGGACCGAGATGACTTCCCTGCAGACAACCACAGATTTCATACATAGGGCCAGGCTCTTTACGTCTATAAAAGAATTGACTTCGCTCAGATACGATTGCAATAAAGGAAGGTTGAAATTCGAGAATGTTGAAAGAAATTAGAATATGTCAGATTGTATTAAAGGCTTTGCTGAGGTCGGTTTCTATGACAGCTAATTCTTTTTACATATTGTAGTGGTTGATCTACCCAGCAACAAGATTTTTTGAGGCATCCGAGATGTTCCCGAAAAAATATTGTTTCGATACAAGTTTGGTTCGCATAACATATTTATGGCTCAGTCAGATACATTTTTGAAAGGTTTTCGCATTTCCTAGCCAGAGACAATTGCCTGAAAAAATTTGTATTTCTGTTTTAGGTAACGATAATTGGAAACCGAGCAGCAAACCTTCAACGTAACTGTTCAACGCATTAACCATTAGTAAATAGGGTACTACATCTAATAGTAATTTGCTGAATAATTACAGATCAAAAAGAAAACCATTGCCAGGAGACCCTCCCGTAGAAATTTTTTTTTTTTGATTTTCGACTTTATCATTATTGTTTGAAAAGATTTAAAATACGTTTTTATTCAGAATGTTTTGGCGGCAGTTTTTTGACAAATGTATTGTATAACACAGCTACTGATCTATCTGAATTCTAATTAGTTGGTGACACTTTTGAGCTAATACTCGAACATCAGGGGGACAAATCAGAAAAAATACCAGCGAATATTTTGCAAACGAACTAGTCTTTCAATTTATTGAATTTTGCGTCTGGACTTGGCCCTGGTTAAGATTTTATCCAGACGAAGTAGGTCGTGTGAGAAAATTCTTCGACATAACTGTCTTTGGTGATAGCTTAAAGATGGAGTGTGATGTTCGTTCAAAAATATTTCCTGAGTCTCTTAGTATGTCTAGATCCTTTTGGCTACATGTACTTTTTATAAACGGGCCATGCAGGAAGTCATTTGTTTCCTCTACAAATGCCCTGCTTTAGCAAAAATTAGGACACAATCATTTAGAAGTTATTTTCGTAGGATATTGACGATATTTAGGAAATGAAGATCAAAGACTGGATCTGTATTATTAGCGCGACTAAATGGCTCAAGGAAGAACTTCGGTTTCTTCAGATTTTTTAGACCAGGGGCTAATGCACTTGGGACTTCAACGGGGGTCTACGGTGCTGCTTCAACACTAGGTAATAAGCTGCCTTGTTTGGTCTAGTTTAGATTTGCTTGGATACCCCTGAAGGCTTGAAGGCAAAGTGACGGATCCAAAAGTACATCAGTTATTCTTTGCTGACGATGGAGCCATCATAAGTGAAGACCCGATATCCCTACAACGAGCACTTGACGTATGGGTGGATGTTTTAGAAGGAAGTGGGTACCGCATAAGCGCGAAAAAGACAGAATACCTATGCTGCCCATTTTCTGATCCACACAGGCCTATTCCAGACATTTATTTGAATGGAGTAGTGCTTCCCAAGTGTGAAAAGTTTAAATATCTGGGGTCTATGATAAATAACGAAGCTACTTGTGATGACGATATCAATCATCGGGTAAACGTAGGGTGGATGAAGTGGCGGGAAAATTCTGCTATCTTCTGTGACCGAAAAATGCCCCCTAAGCTGAAAGGAAAGCTCTACACTTCAGTTGTGCGTCCAGCACTCACATACGGTTCACAATGTTGGACAATGTACAAAAAGTATGAGAGTAAGCTAACGGCAGCTGAGATGAAGATGCTTCGTATGACAGCAGGAGTTACAAAGCTTGATCGAATTAGAAGTACGAAGATCCGAGGAAGCCTTCATGTTAAGAATACCATTTCCCAAAAAATTGAACACGACCGACTCAGTTGGTATTGCCATGTTCAAAGGAGAGATCCTGAGAACCCCGTCAAAAAGGCAATATCATACAACGTTCCAATTCGAAATAAAAAGAAAGGTAGGCCTAAAAACTCCTGGTACAAGCAAATGCAAAAACACCAGCATTCAGTTGGCCTCAGAAATGGAACAATACAAAACCGGGAGGCTTGCCGCCGATTTCTAAGGTCAACCCGGCGAACCCCACAGACGGATCACTAGTGTGAAGCAGATACGTGGGAGAGTTATGATCCCCTCGACATCGAGATCATAACAGCGCCGAAGAAAAGGAAGAAGAAGACCCCTGGTTTATAGATTAATCTGATTGATGATGATTGTGCTAAGATAAAAGCACATGATTCCACAACAATAAGATACATCAATACCTACTACATCCTGTTTTGAATTCAACTCAAAAGGAACGACTTCATGAGCATATGTTAAAAATTCCCCATATTGATTGCATAAGCAGGTTTAAACAAGATATCGTTATAAAACACCAAATTTCAGCGCTAGTTAATCACCATTCTAACCTACTTTAATACGTTGAGTCTGCAATCCTACAAGATTTAACTGATACATAAGCTCAAAGTTAATGCCCATAATCAATGTCATTTGTTCAATGACTGATCTTCGAAGCGTTTGGAAAAGTACCCTAATTTTAGCCGGAAAAAATAATGTTTATCGACGAATCACATTTTTAAAACAATGGCTAAGGAAAATTGCAGCATAGAGGGTGACGTGTCGCAACGCAAACACGCATAAGGTTCACCAGGTGGAACCCTTAAAAAGCCGTATTCCTTCAAAAACGACGCTGGTTAGGCCATAACGTTCAACCTTGAGCACTGCAGATTAATAATAGCCAATTTATTTTCGTCCAAATAAATCGACATGGACTTGGATGATAGTTAAGTTAAGTAGAACAACGCTACATACTCGTGCGAATGCCACAAAGAAAATTCTGCATGAACTATTTAAGGGTAGTGGTATCTCTTTTCTCAGAAAACTTTATCTTGTAGAGTTTTCTGAAGCGTCAGGAATATGCCAATGTGTCGAAATCGATCAATGCCCCCAAAAGTCAACATAATCCAGGCCATCGCTCAAACTCAACCGGTTCTGTGCTGAAGAGTCATTAAGAATTGGTTCGCATCACCATGCAAACTGCGGCGGATATTTGAACGTTCTCGCATTCCGAAGTTAAAGGCATACATGACCCTTTCAAATTAAAAAAGAATTGCGTAGTACCTACCTAACAGAGAGCTTATTTTATTTCACTTGTACTTTTGCCTTATTGCAGAGCATTTTATTTGTGTACAATTTTCCATTACATTCAAAAAGATGTATACTAGCGAAACACAAATTCCTTTAAAAATCCTTCTAAGTAGTGTCAAAAGTTGCTATTATAACAGACCTACAACTACACTAATTGCAACTCCCATGTTGAATATTCATTTAGGAACTCCATTGTATAGGGTTTTGATTCACTCCCATAATCCTTGTTATGAATAATTTGACCGAACATCAGTATCGGTGCACCCATACTAAGCATTCTTTTTTCATTTTTTCATTGTGTGCACATCATAAAATACACTATTTAAAACCCTTTTGATTTCCGACCCAGTTAATTGGACACTAGTCGAACTTTTGAGTCAATATTTCCATAGGACCACTCTACGCCCAGTCGAATGAAATGATGAGCGAAAAATTATTTCATAATTCTGTCCATCGTTCATTATAATAATTTATGTATTCCACGTTAGTAGCTGCTGAATTCACCCCGAGGGGCAAAACTTGCCATTCACATATAATTTGGACCTTCAAATTGCATGGGAGAAGCATTATTTGTGTTGATTGGAGAATGGCCTAATTCATAATAATTATTATTTAACACGAAACAAAAGGCAAAATTTTTTTTTTGACGTGCCGATGTCCCGATGGGAAAATTTGATTTGATCAACCATCATCGCTGGAGCATCGCACCGTGGTTAAATAAGACACAAGGCAAACGGAAGAAAGGAAGAGTTCCAAATTCAATTATCTCCTCGTACTCTTGTAGTAGGCCTGACTGCTGACTCGTGAGCGGAAGTTGGTGGATGTGGTTGACTGTGTTTGGTCCCTGACGGTGTGCGGTGCGAAATTCATTATTGCGTGAAACTTTTTGGGCAAAAGAAAAACTTTGTTTTATTAATTCCATGTTCAAATGTGACAGCTTCCACTTCCTTTAAGCTCGGTTTTGTGGTGGTAACCATTGTTTATATTTCAATCAGTCTATGTTTTTTTGACAGATATCTGTGTGTTTTAATTAAATACACTCATATGGAACACCGAGTCTAAGGAAAATTTAGGAAAACCTTCTGAATCAAGGGTTAGTTGATTTTGAAAGATGATAAAGCTGTAAGTCCTAGTGGCGTAGCATATATGAAATGAAATGAAATAAATGGGAAGCTGAAGGCAAATATTAATAGCGTGCACACTCATATGTAATAAATTGAAGTCCCTGTACTCGAAACAAGATTTTTCTATTGAACAGTGTTCAGTATTGAATGAGAAATAATAAAGACATTTCAACCGGTCCCTAAAAGGGCCAAATGGCCCCTTTTCTGCATTCGATCCCCGTGGCCCTGACTTTTAAGAAATCATATGGAAACAATTTGAGGAACTATATTTTTGAGTGGTCTTAAGTTTCTCTGCTATTCTTCTTATTTTCATTTTAAAATTGTGACTTTGCATTACGCCATTCTAATGGTAATTACCCTTTTCATAGTACCGCATGATGTACAGTACATATATCTCTGCTTCGATAGTCAAAACACATTTCCATTGTGTTGAACTTTGATTCTGATAGATAATGGCAATTAAGTTAATTCTAACATCGGGTACTGGCATCGTGCATGATCGTAAAACTTTGGACTGCCTAGAACTTGGGCTGGGTCAGTAGCGCAACAATCAGTCACGATAAAGTGCTTGTTGTGGTCCCCGGGCAACTATTTGTGTATCCTTGTATACATAAATAGGCCAAAATTACAAGTGCAAAAAGTCCTAGCTTTCTAGGATAGGCTACGAAGGTTAGCATTCTTCGTAACTGAAATCAGCCCACTATCGAAACCAACACTACGCTTCGGATTAGTAATGATAACACGTTGACGAGTTTTGGCTATTGTACCCGAACAAATATTGGTTTCTGGAATGTGAAGACGTTTCTTGATGATGGAAAAGAAGGTTCTCCAACTAGAGAAGGAATTTAGGCGGACATCTTGGGATAAGTGAATTGTGTGATTTTCATTTTGACCATTAACGATGTAGACTGCGTCATCAATGATTCTATGATTTCTGTTTATGCTGATGATAAAAAAATTTATAGAAAAATTTCCTCACCTTCCGATTCCATTCTTCTTCAGCTAGATTTAAATAGATTTTCTATCTGGTGCCAGAAGAAATTTCTTGAACTTAATGTTAGTAAGTGTCAAGCCATAACGTACTCCCGTAAACGCTCACCTCTCCCTCCTCGAACATACTTTATTAACAATGAGACAGTCACAGTAGTTGACTCACTATGTGATTTAGGTATTCTTTGTGATAAAGAACTTAATTTTAGATCTCACATTACCACATCTATTAATAGAGCTAACTCTGCAATTGGCTTCGTTAAGCGCTGGTCAAAACAATTTTCAGACCCCTACTATACAAAATCCCTTTACCTCACATTTGTTAGGCCCTTTCTTGAATATGCCAGCTAGGTTTGGTCACCCTGTTATAATACCCATTCCCTTCGTATCGAACAGAGTTGTAAAAGACTGCAGTACTTTGGTAATGCAGTTAGTAAAGTCGCAGTTAATTAACTTAAGAATTGAATGCAAGTTAATACTGTGCATGGGTACTTTAACTGCAAAATAAACAGTCAGCAGTCAGTACTAATATTAGTACTGTGCAGTTAATAAAAGCAGTTAATTGACTAAAAGTTAATTGACTGCAGTACCTTTTAACTGGTTTTAGTCTTTTTAGTCACTCAAAAGTCTTCAGTACTGGCCTTGTTTTGGTTTTAGTCAGTAAGTCTTTTAACTGCAGTTAATTAACTGTAAGTTAATTGACTTAATTTTAGTCTTTTAACTAAAATACTTAAGACTTGTACTTATAAAACCACAGGATGTGATATTTTGCATGTAGAATTTTGCGATTGGCATGTCGCATGTGGCATATAACATACAGTTAATTAACTGCAGTTAAAAGACTTACTGACTAAAACCAAAACAAGGCCAGTACTGAAGACTTTTGAGTGACTAAAAAGACTAAAACCAGTTAAAAAGTACTGCAGTCAATTAACTTTTAGTCAATTAACTACTTTTATTAACTGCACAGTACTAATATTAGTACTGACTGCGACTGCCTGGATTACAGTTAAAGTCTTTTTTTAAGTTAAAAGACTTAATGAAATTAGTCTTTTTAGTCAATTAACTGCAGTACCGAAAAGACTGCGTTTTTTACAACTCTGGTATCGAAGCCGTTCAATGAAGATTCCTTCGATTTGCACTTCGCGGGCTTCCCTGGCTTGATTCGTTTCACCTCCCACCCTATGCTGATCGTCTTCAACTTATTAATCTGCAACCTCTTGACAAACGTCGCAAAGTAGCCGACATTGTATTCATTCATCAAATTTTAGCCGGTAATATTGATTGTCCTACGCTTCTCCAAAAAATTTCATTGCATACTAACCCTAGAAATCTTAGATTGGTGTCTCTCTTTGATGTCAATTTTCACCGAACTAATTATGGTAGTAATGAACCATTGACACACATGCTTCGTACCTCTAACATTATGCAAAATTCTTTCGACTTTCACACCTCCAAACACTCTCTAAAAATCTCACTTTATTCCCAACCTTAACCACACAATCCCTCCACTGTGTTTAAACACTCTCTACTAGTTCTTAATCGCCCTCAATTCAAAGCCCACTTCATATTCAATTTTTTTCTTTTTTTTTAAGTTTTTAAAGTTTGTTTTTTTTTTTTAAAAACTGGTGGATGGGCCTACGGGCCCAGACTAATATTATAATAAAAATTCGTCAACGGCCTTGGCTCTGATGAAAGCATCGCTTCCCATCGATCAGCGAAATCAAGCATCGTTGCGCGCGGTTAGTACTTGGATGGGGGACCGTTCAAATACCAACCGTGAGCTGTTGACATGTGTTTTTCTGTTGTTCTTTCTTTCTGTCTGTCTCTCTCTGTTGTATTGTATAAGCCGATGGTCTGAGTTACCAGTGCTTTCAGTGTCTCTACTTCGTAGATTTATCTACGGAGTAGTGGAATATGTAATGTAATGTAATGTAAAATAAAAATTAAAAAAAAAAAACCACCATAGATTTTAAGTTGAGATTTTAGTGCACACTTGTATTAAGCTAAATAAATAAATAAAGACGGTTGGTCTCGGGGAAGATTAAGTCACCTACCCGTAACACTGTACTGTATTCTATTCCAGAAAGAGACCTGGAAGCACTCGGAAATCTGGAGTTGGATTGCTGCTTTTCAAAAAGGCTTTCAAAACCTTAATTTTCTGCAAGCCTTTAGGTGACATAATCAAGAAAGCCTGGCTTTGGACTAGAGTACGTGTCGTCGTGCCACCATCATACATTGTTACGCCCCATATTTTCACTCTTCTAACGAGGAGAAGGAAACCTTTTGTAACTGATTAAATGCTGCTTATGATAGCATACCACGATGAGATATCATTATGATGGTGGTGAGACGTGAATGCCAAGGTTGGCAATGATAACACTGGGCTTAGATATGTCATGCGAAAGCATGGTGTTGGCAACAGAAATAACAATGGTGAACGATTTGTCGATTTCTGCAACGCCAACGGTCTTGTTATTGAAGGGACCATGTTTGAGCATAAGTTGTGCCACAAAGTCAGTTGGGTGTCGACTGACAGGCAGGCAACTTCCAACCAAATTGATTTCGCTATCAGTCGGCGTTTTAGAAGCAGTGTCTAGGACGTTCGTAAGAGAAGAGGTGGAGACATTGGAATGGCACGGGACCATCATCAGATGGTTGCTGCCGTAAGATAACGTACAGCTGCCTTTCGGAGATCCCAAGAAAACACTCGATTTCCCAAGTTTAATTCAGATAGACTAAAGGATCCCGCAGTCCGCTAACAGCTAGTATACAATCTTTTACAAGGACTGAGAGCAATCAGCAGCACGGAACCCACATCCATCAAAACCATTGGTGTGCTGTGAAAAATGTGTTCATATCCGGCGCTGAAAATATAGTCGGTCAGGCGCAAGGAAGAAATAGTGCTTGGCTTTCCGAAGAAACTTGGGCCAGGATCGAAGAAAGAAAACACCTCAAAGCTCGGATCGCAGCTTCCCCAGCAACAGGGAGAAATGAGCTAGAGTCTACGTAACGCGTGAAGATGAGGGAAGTCCACCGCAGCGTGCGACCTAATAAGCGTAACTACATCAACGCATTGACTACAGAAGCAGAAAAAGTCGCTAGTAGGTGTGACAGTAGGACCATCGACAGAATTACCAAAGAGCTCACTGGTGTCCAGAACTCTAAGCAACACCTGGTTAAAGACACAACCGTATCTCTGCTAATTTTGGATGAGAACCAGCTCAAAAGGTGGAAGGAACTCTTTTCTGCGGTCTTAAAACGCGTTTTCGCCAGTGACGTGAACCCTATGCCCAATGAGCCGTCCGAAGTAAGAATCTCCCGAATACTCACATCCACCCCCTCCCCCCGCTCCCCCACTAAAGAATAAATCATTACCACCATTAAAGCACTGAAGAACAACAAAGTGGTTGGTATTCCTGCAGAGTTCTTACGACGAACCCCAACAACATCGTGTGAGCTGCTGCACCCACTTATTAGGAGAGTTTGGGAAACAGAGAGCTAAAGAATGGAAAAAAGGAATGATTGTCAAGCTCCCAAAGAAAAGAGATGTCACGCAGGGCGAAAACTGGACAGGAATATGCGTTCTGCCTGCAGTAGCCAAGATAATAGCAAGAAAAGTATTGGAGCGAATAAAAGATCACCTCGTACACACACTCGACGCTGAACAAGCAGGATTCTACACTGGATCTTCTTGTGTGGATCACATCAACAAATTGCGGCTTATCATCGAACAGTGCATTAAATATCGATCACCACTTCACCAAGGTGGGCCATCTAGTGGTTTCTTTTTGAATCTTATGTTATTTTGACACTGACAGTTGTTTCAAATTCGAAATCTTAACAGAATGTCAGAATCATACTTCCGCGGAACGAATTGAGTCGCTTCACGCTGAAACGCAATTTTGGGAAACATTGAAAACTTATTTCCAAAGTGAATGCTGTGCTGTGCCCAAGCAGTGTGTTTTGTGAAAAGAAGTTTTGGCCGAAATGAGGCACCCATCGATCCTGCTGTACCCAAGCTGTCCAAAAAATTCATGAGATTGGTATGCAAGTGGACAAAACTCATAGTACCCGACTCAATTCACGAACATCAACTCGCCATATCGGTGGCAACAGCTTAACATTGCACAGTAGTCTGAGGAAAATTCTGCACAAAGATCTCGGATTATTCGCTTACAAGGTTCAATTGAAGTTGTCTTCCATATTTAATGGGAATGTTTGCTCTTACTAATAAGGCCATAATACATGGACAAAATTTAAATCTGTTCATTTAATAAAATTTTTAAAGAGAAACTTGTATTGAGCCCGCCCTTTAGATGATAGAAACTACAATTTTTTCAAAATGTTGTTAAAGTTCGGAGCAATTTTTTCGCTGTTTAGCCACTTGAAATTCTGAAAAGAGACCAAATTAAAACTTTAAAAAGCCAAGCTTTAACTCCTAGTTCAAACATAGGAATATTACTATTGTAACGAAGCGTTACAATTACTAAACATTTTAATCACGTTACCGAGCAAAACCCTACGATACCTACATACCGGCTTATATTACATATAATCATATTAAACGTATCCAGTATGTAATTTTGTCATTTATTTCTTGTAATTCACACTGACTCCAGCCGTAGATTTAATAAGTGGACGTTGGAAGAGTGACAAAATCTTCTTTTATTCTCGTCCAGTGTACCAATCTAGTGTATAGAGAGTTTAAGATCGGGCCGCAAACAAAGACCTTTGAAAGGCGTTTTGGTGACAGATAAGCATTGCTGTAATGGTGAAGCTGATCTAAATTTTTTTTATAAAATAGTAGAATATTAGCTAGACTAGGGCAAGCTTTAATATTTATTAGGAGTATTAGCTAGATTGGGGAATATTTATTATTATTGTTATTAATAGTATTATTATTTACTAAACCAACCCGTTTCTTTCCTTTGATCTCCTCTTCAAGGCAGCTCATTGGACAGGTCTCTTTTTAGAGTTCCACCCGTTTATTTCCCTAGGTTGCGTGCTAGGGTCACAATAATATGAAATACCGTGTTAGTTATTTAGGCTTATGAATACTGTATTATCTGAAATACCGTGTTATTTATTTAAAAAAAATAATTATTGTTAATAAAAGTATATGAAATATCATGTTATGATACGAAGCCAGGAAAATAAATTAATTGAAAGTTTTGGAGTATTAAAAAAAATTATTTTATTCGGAGCTTTAGACCCTCCAAACCCAAGTTTGTTGCTTCTTTGGGAAGAACCCTGGACACCGACGAGTTTTACCTAAGCCACGAACTAAAGGCATCACACTATGTATCTGCAATTTACTGTCCATTGCTCACTACTTTCACTAAATCTCCTCAGGAAGTTCTACTTCTTTCCAATTGATAAATCAGTTGTTAAGAGTGTTATAGAAAGTTAAAGGGATATCTGTAAGCTTTATGCTATTTTCTAGCTGTTTAAAAGCTTAGAGGCTGGATGTTCTTAAATGTGGTTCTTATCGGAGGAACAGCATGGCTTTGTATCTGGTATATTTACAGTAACAAATCTTGCTTATTTTGCACCATATGTCACTTATGTCACGGAAGAAAAACTCAACGACAACGCCATTATGCCTAATTTATATAGGCCTTTGGCTCCTTGAACCACTAAGCAATTGCAAAAAAGCTTGAGTTATTTGATATTCATTCACAAATTCTTGGATGGTTATCCTCATATCTTTACTTTACGAAAATTATATGTCTCCGGGTGTTCCTCAAGGTAGCCACCTTCTTTTCACTTTCTCCGTTAATGAATTTACGAGTAAGATCGATTCTTATGCAGATGATTTTTAATATCATAAATTTAAAACTCATGTATGTATTTTCTCTTAAATCTTTCATTTTGCTCCATCTTAAAATTGTGGCTTTCTCAATCTTCGATAAAAATAACCTCACATCCTCAACAAACTTTTTAGGTTCTATTTATATCTTTATATTCCACAAATTTTACTTTTAACGACCATCGATGTAAACAATTTGAAATTAACCACCTTCATTACAATTAAATTTAACTTAGAAGCTTATAAAATATTAAAATAAAATCAACTTTTCTATTTGAAATTTTGAAAACAGGATTTCGTATTTGTTAACAACAACAACAACTTCTCCCAATAATATTTTCGGTAGAAATGCAAAACATGATCATTATACAGAATGTATCAACTCTTGGCAGGCTATGCAAGAACGTGAACTCTTTTTAGAGCTTCAAGTCGTAGATATTTGTTTTCGAACTTAAAGCCATTTAAGTACCTCGTGATTTATCAAAAAACAAGTTAGTAAAGCTATACCTAGAAAAAATAAAAAAAAATGTTTTTTTTTCTTTATTGCAAAGGCGCCTGATGTTTTTCTTAGGCTTAATAACAACTTTTGCGATATACCTACCAATCCCAGACAAAAGCACTTGAAGTACCAGTTATTTCCTGATATATGTACGTGTCACATCGATAAGCAAAGGCAGATAAGGATAACCTCTGCCTACCTCAACCCACACTTCAGATTATATTGCTCATCCATAACATGTCCTACAAATGTAACGTGCCACAGGCACACACAAACACAACGGCCTGAGGCATTTTCATATTCATTGATGTTGTTGCTTTATTAAAACTACATACGTATATAGTACATGTAAGTACATCATAATCATTGCTGTACGCTTCGGTCCCGATTTCGTCGGCAAAGGAATTTGAGAGAAAATTTAAACTTGATTTTGTCTCCGGCTCCAAAAACACACACATATAAGTACATGATAAGGAAAAGGACGACGATGACTACGAAGACGCCGCCGACAGATCTCTTGCGTGTAATTCTTGGCATTTGTTCTACAGCTCCACTCCTACTTCCGAAAGTCATTGCTCCTCCGGCTTTATCAACTGTACCCGGTTCGAGTTTTCGCCAAACCTATTGTTCGTGTTTTTCTCGTTAAATCACCAACGGTATATTTGTGTGCTATGTTGCCTTTTTGGCAAGACGAACATTTCAAATAAATTTGTTCAATCTTCCACCACCAGAGTTGTCTTTGTCCTTGGCTTTCTTATTCCTCTCTTTTTGCCTGTTTCTTCTGTAGTTTTTTTTTTTTTTTTTTTTGGTCCTTGGTGATACGTTTTAGATTCTTCGCAAATATTGTTAGCGTTGTCGTTGGCTTGGGATTCCCTCCTGATACTTTGTCCTCCGCTCTGTAATCGGACGGGTTCATCCTTTTTGAAGTATTGGAGTATGATATGCATGCATGATAGGAGAGAAGAAGGCTGATTTGATTCTATCCGCATGGATATCCTTGAATTTCATGGTTGCTGAAGGTGTATGCTTTAAGGAGCAACACCCTCTATTGATTTCTTTTTTTTTATCTTTTTTTTTGGTCAGACTTAATACCTACTGCTTCTGGGTTCTAATTTATTTCAGATTTCTTAACAGAAGGTTGTTGTTTTTTTTTTTTTTAATTTTTACCCCTTTTAATTCGGTTTTTGTTTCTTTATGCTTATGCTTCTTTAAGCTTATGACAAAACGTTCAAAGAGGAACTATAAAGCCAGTACGATCAAATGGATTAAAGGGTCAAGCGGTTTTTTGTCCAAATTTTATCAAAGGTGTCTTGAATGGAGGGTGGGGGGAATATTTGAAAATTATCGTACGGACAAATAAATATTTTCAAAAAACATCACTTCTTTGAGTATGTCTACCATAAGGAAAGTTGAAGAGGAATTAAAAGGACATACAGACGGGAGTGCAATTTTGACAGCCGTGGTGAACACATGTGTAACCTAACCTGAAAGTGCGCTGCGTATATATTAATCCTATTAAATTTATTAAAAACATTCGATCGGGCATATACATGTCCAAAAACTATATCACTTAATTTATTAGACATAAACAATTAAATTAAAGTGGAAACTATCTTTAATAAAACCCAAAGCAGTGCTCCAGACTCCGTTCTGGAGCACTTGGCAAATTTAAGCAATTCCTATACGGGTGCTAGTGTAGGAAGAGTGATTAACCAAAAATTGCAACCATTCCAAGATCTCAATACACTGAGTTCGCGTGCAAGTGAAATGACATCTATTAATCCGAACAATAATGCCAGTACCAGTACGGCATTAGGTATCGAAATCGATAGTGAGTTTCCTATGGAAAACAATTGGACAACTGTATTATCAAACTTGAAACATGCTGCCAAAAGTTTTGGCAAAAAACGAAAACTTGACGACGATAATGTTGAGGTTCATAATCAATCAAATTTATCCAACAACACTTATTATGCACTATCGGGCTTAGAGAATCCCTCTGACACTATACCCGATCCGAAGAGGACCAAAAATGGCCAGAATGTAAACAGCAGAACCCCAAACAACAACGAGGGACACACCAACAATCAACCAACAGAAGAGGACGATCCTCCGCATGCCTCCAACATTGTCGTAAGCAATAAAAATTTCTGTCCACCAATTTATATTTTTGGTGCAAATTGTAGCCTAATTACTGATCTTTTAAATCTTGCTGCTCTCGAGTGTAAAGCAAATAGCATTAAACATAAATTTGTGAACTTAGGTTATAGGAAAACCAAGGTTTATGTAGATAATGTAGAAGTTCATATGTAAATTAGTTATCGAAAAACTCAGGGGAACAGGCATTGGTGCTTTTACTTTTTCACCAAAAGAAACAAAGCGTGCATCCATTTTGTTAAAAGGTATTGACGGTGATACTCATCCAGATTCAATTAAAAAGGCTTTGAACGAAGCGTTACCTAATGTCAAACTCAGTAAGGTCACTCAATTCTCTACGGCAAAAACAAAAGAACAAGGTCTCAAACTTAATATTTTCGTTGTCCAACTAGAAGCTGGAGAGTCACTCAAAGACTTAACCAAAATAAGATTCCTTCTCCATCAGAGAGTATTTTGGGAGAAAAAACAAAATCGGTCAGTAATAAGATGTTATCGCTGCCAAAGATTTGGTCACACTGGTGATTGTTGTTCATATAATAGCCGCTGTGTCTTGTGCAGCGAGTTTCATGATTCTGAACTATGTATCAATTCTGTTAAAGAACTAAAAGAGAAAAATGAACCGATTCCTCCTCTTAAATGTGCGAACTGTTTTAAAAATCACTCGGCAAACTCTCCTGAGTGTGAAGCTTATGTCAAATACAAAGAGAAGCAAATGCTTACTGTTGAAAATGCAAAGTTTATGGCAAACAGAGCGAGAACTCAGGTTATTAACTCAATAAACACATTTACTGACAAACATATCTCTTTCGCTGATATGGCGAGAAATCAACCTAAATTAGGTATACCTCCTAAGAAGCAGTCAACTCCTAAATTGACAAGCACCCCACTTAAAGAAAAAAATTCTCAACCCAATAATATTGCCGAATTTCTTGATGAAGCAAAAACTTTATTTAATATTTCGTTCACCGAACTGTTGTACAAAATCAGAGAATTCTGGCCAAAATACCAGAAACTTCAAAATAAAGAAGACAAGATGTTTGCATATCTTGAATTCGTAGCCTCAATCGTTATATGATGGATTCAAACATGAAACTTAAAATAATCTCTGTAAACATAAATTCCATAATATCAAATGAAAGAAGATTAGCACTAATGACCCTTCTAAAAAATCACAAGCCACAAATTTGTTTTTTATCTGAAACTGTATTGAGCATGAGGCACAGACCTTCATTTGAAGGATATAACTTATTACGCAACGACGATGGCAGGGGAACTGCTATCGTTATTGAAGACAAATTTAAGTTTAAGTCGTTGTCTTTTCATAGCGATATTTTTTCAACATGTCTAGGAGTCCTAATTTGTAAAAATAATTCAGGGGTTACTAAACGAATTCTATTGGGAAGCATATATATACCATCGAATGCAGGACAGGACCTATCTATTGAATTAGAAAGATTAAATAATATAATTAATACTTTTGATGCTGCAATAATTGGTGGTGACTTTAACGGTCGTCATACAACATGGGGAGACTCAGTATGTAATTCAAATGGCAACATTATTTATAATTGGTTTCACAACGAGGCATTCCTCAATCTTGATTTTGTATCACCTTTCAGTCCAACTTATCCGCAATCATCTTCAATTTTGGACTATTTTTTGATATCATGCTCGCTATTGCAGACTACTAATAGCATTAACAATCGCCTCTGCAAAACATTTGCAACATTCTCTGATCATTATGGTATTGAAATAAATCTAGACATCTTTCATGTTTCCCCAATTTTGTTACCACCCCCGACATATATTAGTTTTGAGAGAACTGATTGGGATGTGTTTAGATATCAACTTCACAATAAGCTCTCAAGGATAACAATTCCCACAGATCGAAATATTTCGAATGCAGACATCGACGAATTCGTTGAAAGTGTAAGCCAAATTATCGTATCATGTACTGGAGACAACTCTATTAGCCGAACTGTGAAAGACTTGAAATATAAATACATAAGTGATTTTACAAAAAATCTCTTAAAAATTCGTAATTCATGGCTACGGAAATTGAAGAGAATCTTTCATAGGGACCTTAATAGATGCAACTTCGAATATAAAGAACTTCAGTCTCAAATACAGTGTCTTGGCAAAATAATAAAACAAAAAGTAAAACAAGATCTTAACCAAGAGTTTAAAGCACGTCTTAATAAAATAAAACCATCACCTTATGCTTTCAAGGAAATTGATAGAATAACAGGAAGAAAACTATTTGGAGCAGATATTGTCAAGGATATTCTGAATATTGATGGACAAGATCTGATTGATATTGAGGAAAAGCTCAGTGCATTTCGAAATTTATATTCAAATCGTTTTAGAGATCGAACATCGTCTTATGATTTAAATGTGAACAGCGATGTCACTTCAACAGTTGAAGAATATGTTAACGTGCATCTTAATATTCCCCTTACTTCGTTTACTCAAGTTAACACCACATCTAATCAAGTTTCTTTACCATTTACGACATACCAAAAAGTTAATATGTTCAGAAGTAGTTTAAATAACAAAAAATCTTTCGGTTTTGATCGCATTTCAAACTTTATTTTAAGAAAATGTCCGAATTCTCTTGACACTATTCTTACTTGTCTTTTTAATCAGTGCATTAATAATGGTTATTTTCCAGATGTATGGAAAACTGCCAAAATATTGCCCATAGCTAAGAAGTATCATGCTTTAAATGTTAAAGATTTTCGACCAATTTCTCTACTTTCCAACTTGGGTAAACTTTTTGAAAAGGTCATAGCAGATTCTTTAGATAGTTTTATTGATGAATCAAACATTATTCCAAACGTACAATTTGGGTTTAAAAAACAACACTCAACTGAACAATGTCTTTTGGTTTTAAATGATAAAATCATACACAATCTAAGGCAAAAAAAATGCACGGTTGTCCTAGATATAGATCTAGAGGCAGCATTTGATTCTATTTGGCATAAGGGACTTATTTTTAAGCTCATTAGGTTGGATTGTCCTAATCCCCTAATCAGGTTGATTATAAACTTTCTTCAATCTAGATATGCATCAGTTGTTATTGGTTCTCAGTCTTCAGAAGTTTTTCCAATAAAATTAGGAGTTGCCCAAGGAACACTACTAGGACCGAAGTTATTTAATATATACCTACATGACATGCCATTTTGCACCTCAGAATCTGAGCCTGAAGCTCTTCTTTATGCAGATGACACGAAACTATTAGCTTCAGATAACAGGCCGGCATACGCGTTAGAAAAAATTCAGAACGCATTACCCACTTTAGTATCCTATTTTAAATCCTGGGGTTTAACCATAAATGCCAACAAATGTGGACTTACTTGTTTCAGGAACGCTTCCGGCAAGGGTCACCGAAAAGCCGTAAGAGAGAGCAAGAACCTTTCTATATCTATCGAAGATAAAACCGTCCCGTTAAAAACAGAAACCAAATACTTAGGCATTCTGTTTCAAAATAAGCTTAGATTTAACAAACACGCAAGAAATGTTTTAGTTAAAGCAAAAACTGCCACTGCTTCTTTAAAAAAACTAATGTCTTCAAAACATCTATCACAAGAAACAAAGGTCCTTATGTATAAAACTCTTATCAGGCCAATTATTTCCTATAGCTTTAGCTCCTGGTTTACGATATCACCTACAGCAGCAAAAGAGCTAGAAAAGTTCGAACGAACAATCTTGCGTTTTTGCTGTGGAAAATTTCGTCGACCGAATAAAAAATGGTTTTCTAATTATACTTTGTACAACTTAACTAAAGTGAAACCTTTAATGATCTACATGACATCCTTATTAAAGACGAAACTAGAGTCTATTCAAAACCATCCAAATCCCATTATCAAAAATCTATGGGATACGAATGTAACTGAAAGCACAGATTTCCAATATTACATATCGCCGTTCAATGTCTTACAAAATGGATCCCAAATCTTAGTACCTCAAATAAATGATATTCTTAAACTTTCTTTCTATGAGAAAGCGTCATTGAATGTTCTCCGGGGATAATTTTAAGAAAATACATAGAACATCATTGCTAAACCATAAACCTTGATAAATTAAAAATTATGTATGTGTTTTAAGTAATCTTACATCCCTTTATTTTCCTATTGTTAGATTTTGTATAGATCATAAGTTTCTTGTTCCAATATATTAAATTATATCTTGAATTAAGCAACTTTCTAAAATCTATATTAAACTCTTCAAATGTTATTTTACTTTTTTACTTTGTTAATAAGTTTTAAGTTTGGCCTAAAAGAGCCACTTTGTATGTTAACATGTGCCGGGAGCAAGCATATATTTTGAGAAGAAAGATACATTTAAAAAAAAAATGTAATTATAATGTTATTTGAAGAAATTTTGTAATCATTCCTTATACTTAACTTTACACAATTTTCAACCAGACATATTTTGAAGTCGGTTGCTTTACCCATGTATTCAAAATTAATCTTGTGAATTCTAGTCTCAATAAAGAAAACTGAAAAAAAAAAAGGACATACAGACAGATGTTAATTGGTTTTGAATGTCTGAGTATCATAATGGGAGGGAAATATTGAGCCAGGCAAAGTATTTTACATTCGTGTAGTGCAGCTAAAGAAATAATCTCTGAATTTAACCGTGCGTCTGAAGTTGGGATCAAGATTAAACTGATAGGCACTGCCTTAGGCGAGTGCATTACGGGTAAATTGCTTAAGAGAAGGAATCAACACTCAACCCTGTTTATAAAACTGACGATAAAATAATAATGACAGACAAGAAAAATTCAGCGGTTCTCGGGAGATTCAAATGTTTCTAGAACTTATCATTATAAAAGCTCTTTTTTGGATTAAATCTAAGAGACTCAAGTGGATAATTGGAGCACCTCGTCAACTGTGGGAATTTTAATTGAAATTGTGACGAATACAGAATCGTCAGATTAAAAGGGATAAAAAAAAAAATTCCAACGTCAAACGAAACCTAAACACTTCGCAGCGTTTTTGGCGACGTTGAATATTATGATAATTCCACACAGTGTGGTCTGTGATACACACATACTGAGAACGGAGGCTGGACAAATGCTATCTTCCATCAACTTGCAAAGATATTAATAGAGAAGGAGAGATGGAAAAGCTTACACAATAGGCTTACTAGTGTTAAAGAAAACCATTTAAGAACAATAGTGTAGATACTACCCGTGCCAGTGGATTTGTGTATGTCAAGATATTTGAAAACTCTTGCAACTATGAACTGTACGAGCGCGAAAGAATATTTGGCCCATAAAATCATTTATGCTTTCAATAACAGGAAAAATCCTGACACATTCTGGTAGAGTCAAATCAGCAGGAAACATACAAATTTTTTTTTGATTTCGAAAAGAATTTGTGGTCATATCTGAGCTAGAGTCCACGACATTATCGGGGAAGCCATAGTGACAAGTAAAAGTTCCTAAAGAAATCGTTGAGACTGTTTTCTCCAACTGGGCTTTTGTTGACACGAAAAATTTGCAAACATGACGCAACGCAAACAAGTCCAGAGTGTTGGCGGATTGACCTGCAACGTTAGGCTTGTGAACGAGCTGAGTCAAGTCCTTTTAACTAAGAAAACAATCATAACATACCTTCCTTCGGGTATTGTCTTAGGCTGAAAACACACCGGATCAAACAAAACGTTTTTGGTTCGATAGTCAAAACAACATTTTTTATTTGAACACACCGAGCGAAACAGAATGTAAAAAAGAGGCTGGGTGCGACCCACACTGATAACTTCCCATTTGTGGTCTTGAAAACTTTATATTTAGTTTTTTTCAAATAACCAAATTTTCAGCGAAACAAACTTTAGCTGTAAAATTCAAACAAACATTATTTTAAGACTGAAAAGCATTTTAATTATTTAAAGAGATTTGAAATTGAGATTGTTGACGTGACCCAGGAGGTAAACTTCCACGCGTTTTTTTTTTTTTTTTAAACTATTAATTCAATATTTGTCAACATTTTACCAACTGTACAAAATTATACTATATATAAAATAAACTAAATTAGAAGACAATATTACTACTAGTTCTCGAGAAATTTGAGTCGAAAAACAATTTTCATCAATTTTCAATAGAATTTTATATAGTTTTTTATTTTTTGTAAAAAAACTATAAACTGATTTTTTTTTAAATTTTCACCAGTTGTCAAACACATTATTTTTCGTAAAATAAAATTATTTTGAGTTTCAAATTGTTTTCCGTTCTTAGAATATCTGGGTTATGAAATTTGTTTTTCAGTTTTTTTTATTTAAAAAAAAAACGGTTTGTTCATTTTTTCCAAATTCATACCAAATCTGTATGACCTTATAATGAGTACATTAAATTTTATTTGAAATCAATAGCATTATTTTTTCGTGAGATATTTGAAACTAACCAAAATTTTTACTTTTTTTTTTAAACCGTTATAGTGAAAAAACTACTCACTGAATTTTAATAAACGCCCTTTCAGCCTCGTTCGAAGTTATTATCTATAAAACAAAATTTATTTGAAGTCGATATCTTTACTCGTTCTTGAGATATTGACGACGAAAAATGGTACCAGAACGTACGAACGTACGAACGTACGTACACACACACACAGATATCTCTCTAAAAATGATTGATATAGCCTCTAGGGACCTTGAAACGACGAGAAATGTCAAAAATTCCAATTTGACAAATCGGACCGGTTACAATAACTCCCTATGGAAAGTTAAAAAACAAAACAAACGCATGGTCTATTTTTTTTTTCATGGATCGATAGGTGCTTATAAGAAAAGCTTAAAACCAAATTTGTACCACATGACAACTTTTTTTACCAGAGTTATTGGTAAAAATGTGTTTTGTGTCATTTTTTGGTCATTTTCGAATATCTCGGCTGCACTTGTAATTTTACAAGCTACAAGGTTAAGATACTAAACTGTAAGCTTTCCTAAGTTTTTAAATCATGAATATCTTGGCTCCCGTTTGTCGTAATGGACTATTTTTTTTTAATTTGATGAAAATTAGCAGGACTATAAAAAAAAATCCAAAACTGCAAAATATTTATCGTGAAATACAGTTTTTTTCTCAATAACTATGAAAAAAAGGTATTAAAAACAAAACAAAAAACGTTGAAACCAATGGTAACTTTTTATGTTTTTGCTCAAACATATTAAATTAAATGCAAGTTGATAGAAAATATTGCTATTCTTATTAGCAACACAGTTTTTTATTTTTACTTTGCGACATACTGGGGCTGAGATATTAATTAAATCATAAGAACATAAAATTGCGTGGGTGCGCTGACTAACCTATGTTCAATAATTTATCACTCGGCTTTCGTTCATCGTAGAGTGTTGATTTTTTTTTGATTGTAGGGAATCATAAGAACTTAAATAATAAAAACAAAAATTTCATCGTTAAATGAGCTTTTTTCTTAATAATCACGAAAAAGTGATTTTTTAACAACAAAAAATTATTTTAACTTACTATAATTTCTTTTTCATTTGTTTAAATGTTTTTTTATATTATAATAGATAATGTTATTAGGAATAAATATATGTTTAATTTTTGTTTGTACAAGATAGTGGAGCCGAGATATTCGAAAATGACCAAAAAATTACACAAAACACATTTTTACCAATAACTTTCGTAAAAAAAGTTGTCATGTGGTGCAAATTTCGTTTTAAGCTTTTCTCATAAGCACCTATCGATCCATGAAAAAAAAAATAGACCATGCCTCTCCGCGCAAGGTCAGACCCTTTTTCATGACGCTTTGACTGGACTAAAAATAGACATTATCAGCCATATTAATAAGAAACGCTTATTCCACCTATATTCTACGGTTTAACTAAACCATGGAATAGAAGTTAAGTCCTGGCTTAAATATGTACATTAATAAAAACGAAATGTTCGCGGAATAGTTAAGCGACGTTTATCAAAAATCCTTTGAAAAAATCTACTACAACAAGTAAGCTATCTCATATTTATATTCTGTGTCTGCCTAAATTGATTGTCAATTGCTTGTGTCTAATTGTGCATGTTAATTGTTGTTTGTTTTGTAAATTATATTGAAAAATCAGTTATGAACAATATCACAAAAAAAAGAAAAATTAGTGAGAATTGGAGCATAAAAAACAAAGTATGTTTTTTTTTAAATATAGTAACCCTTTTATAGATTATTATTAATTGATAATTTTAGAGCCTACTTCGAACGGTGGCAATCACAATTATCGAAAACAAATGTGTTGACACCAACACAAATAAAAAAAAAGACTATTGGACATAACCAGACTGTTCGCTAAACCACCTACTTGGGTGGTTTAACTTAATCATAGTTAGTAAACGTCACTTAACAGAAAATTTGTTTTATTAATGAAATTTCGCACTTAGTCCAGGACGCGTATTGCCAAACTGTATATCAGCACAGATCTCCTTAGTCTGTGCTCAGCCATTTTCTGCTCACCGAATTTGAAAGTATTGCAGAGCAAACTGTATGCTACCGCAGAGCGCTCTGTGGTCACATGCAGTTTGCTTGTAAAATATTAAAAAAGCTGAAGCAAACTATATACTATTTCAGATCGAGCAAAGTACCTGTGATTACAGAGCCATCGTTCACGTTGGTGTGGTTATTGTGTGTGGTGCCGTAACATAAAGCCAAGTGACAAAAGGCCAAATTTATTTGTGACTTAAGGCCAAATAAAATGTTTTGTCTTGAGCAACAGTACCTTGTGTGGCCCGCTTCGCGGGTTTTCAGGATTTTAACTCCCTTTTCGGGGCTCACACCCGCTCACGCAACTCCGTTGCTCCGCTTAGGGTATGTTCAGTCGCCAGGCAGGCGCCTGCAGCAACAGTTTTGTATTTTACATTAATTGGAGTAAGCAACTAACAGTTATGTACTGCTGCTCAGGAAAACTGTTGCTACAGGCGCCTGCCTGGCGACTGAACATACCCTAAGCGGAGCAACGGAGTTACGTGAGCGGGTGTGAGCCCCGAAAAGGGAGTTAAAATCCTGAAAACCCGCGAAGCGGGCCACTCAAGGTACTGTTGCTCAAGACAAAACATTTTATGTTTGGCCTTAAGTCACAAACAAATTTGGCCTTTTGTCACTCGGCCTTATGTCACGGCACCACACACCACACACAATAACCACACCAACGTAAACGATGGCTCTGTAATCACAGGTACTTTGGGGAGAGTACGATAACTTGGCCGCCAAGATTTGATAACGGGTTTTTGTAGGGGGGTCAAAAACAAGTACTTTTTACTATGGGAGGGGGGGGTCTATCTCCCCCCGTTTAGGAGGTAGGGGCACTTTTAGAAAAAATGGTTTAAATTGAAAGAAAAAATATTAAAAAACAACGGCAACACCTACAATAAAGTGCTATACTGCGTTTGAAAGCCAGAAAATTGTTCTATAATCCTGCATTTAAATTAAATTACTCATGTCAACGGTTTTTGAGAAATTCGCATTTAAAGTCCAAATTTTGATAAAATAACGTGAAAAAAAAAGTTTAGACCGATTGTTTTCAAAATTTTGAAATGAAATTGTAAATTAGCTTACATGTGTTTCATGTATCTATCAGTTCTTAATCGAACACAAAAAACCGCATGGTTCTATGTCTTCTGGTTTTTGAGAAAATCGAAAATTACCAAAACTACTTTTTTTGATTTTTGGTGGTGACGGTGATTCCATTTTAAGGATTAATGTTAATAAACATAATGAATCTTTGTTAGTAGTACCGCAATTCATTTAGCGTTACCCAGAATGCACCATGAGGAGGTAGAATTGCATCTGGGTCAGTTATTTTATCAGTTAGTCAGGAGTTAGTCAGTCATAGTTAGTTAAAAATGGTCAAAATGTATTAAAAAGGTGTGTAAGTCTCGTCAATAAAGCCATCGTCCGTACTATAACTGTCGAGTTCGTTGAGTTACTCTTTTATGGTGGGAAGCCGAGGATGTTTTGGCGGTATAACACTTTCTAAATTTTCGCTCTGAAGGGTGGGAGGATCGATGTCTTTTAACTGTAAACCCTCACATATATCACCATCGGTATAACAAGGGTAAACTTTTTTACATCTGATAAAAACTCTATTATTTGCGAACCCCAGTCGTCCTTATATTTCTTTTCTACTCAGTATTTTCGATAGAAAAATAGTGCCATGTATTGGTGAACATGGTCAGAAGTTTGTTTTGGTTTTTAAGATCGTTTATTGTATTTTATATGTATTTAGTGGACATTGGATAAATAGAATAAATTTAAATTTTTTTTAAATACAGATTCTGTGAATGCAAAAGAAACTTTGCATGCACCCAACCTCGCACCTACCCCAAATCCTATAGTGTGCCCAAGCAGGGGGGTTGCAGGGGGGCAGCATGCCCCCCCATACATACTTTACTGTTTATATATTGTAATGTTGGAAGCTAGCACTGATTTATTTATGTAAGGAAGCAAAAAATATCAAACATTTTGTAGAAAAGTAGTTTTAGTTATTTTCGATTTTCTCAAAAACCAGAAGACATAGAACCATGCGGTTTTTTGTGTTCGATTAAGAACTGATAGATACATGAAACACATGTAAGCTAATTTACAATTTCATTTCAAAATTTTGAAAACAATTGGTCTAAACTTTTTTTTTCACGTTATTTTATCAAAATTTGGACTTTAAATGCGAATTTCTCAAAAACCATTGACATGAGTAATTTAATTTAAATGCAGGATTATAGAACAATCTTGTGGCTTTCAGACGCAGTATAGCACTTTATTGTAAGTATTGCCGTTGTTTTTTAATATTTTTTTTTTCAATTAAAACCATTTTTTCTAAAAGTGCCCCTACCTCCTAAGCGGAGGTTTTCTCAAAAACCAGAAGACATAGAACCATGCGGTTTTTTGTGTTCGATTAAGAACTGATAGGTACATGAAACACAAGCTAATTTACAATTTCATTTCACAATTTTGAAAAAAACCGGTCTAAACTTTTTTTTTACGTTTTTTTTTATCAAAATTTGGACTTTAAATGCGAATTTCTCAAAAACTATTGATATGAGTAATTTAATTTAAATGCAGGATTATAGAACAATTTTCTGGCTTTCAAACGCAGTATAGCACTTTATTGTAGGTGTTGCCGTTGTTTTTTAATATTTTTTCTTTCAATTTAAACCATTTTTTCTAAAAGTGCCCCTACCTCCTAAACGGGGGGAGATAGACCCCCCCCCCTCCCATAGTAAAAAGTGCTTATTTTTGACCCTTCTACAAAAATCCGTCATCAAATCTTGGCGGCCAAGTTATCGTACTCGTGCCGGTACTTTGCTCTTATAGTTTCCTGAGCAAAATGTATACCAACACAGAAAAATCTTCTTTTGATCTGACACAGTATATAGTATGCTCTTAATTTGAATGAGCATTCTGTAGTCTATTATAGAGCGTCGGAGCTCTGTACTGATATACAGTTTGGCAATACGCGTCCAGGACTTAACGATAAACCTCCACTAAACCATCTTTATTATTATGGGTGCATGTGTTTATTTATAAGAAAATAGAAAAGCTGTGAAATGCAACGAAAGAAGAAAATAAAAAGAACGAAATCAAAATTTAGTTTTGCAAAAAATAATAGGTCAGTTATCGGCAACGAAACATGTTTTTCTGTTCTGCTTTTGTTTTTGTGTTTCGTTTCATTTGGTGTGTTTTACGCCACAAAAAAGTAGTCAATTATCCTCAACGACGCTGCTTCAAAACAGTTTTGTTGCATTCGGTGTGTGTTGTTCTCATACAATGGCATGTATTTATCGACAACCACCACCGAAACACTTCAAAACAAAAACTTGTGTTTTGTTTCGTTTTCTTTCGTCTGTGTAGTCTCATAAGAAGCAATTTTCTCTTGTTTCACGAAACAAAAAAAACACGTTTTGCTTTATCCGGTGTGTTTTCAGTAGCCCAGCCACGGAGAACGGCAAATAAAAAACAATTCTTTAGATAGATTCGGAAATTGCATTAAATTAGTTGGAAGTCGAGTTTTTATCAAAACTTGGGCTGGGTTAAATAAATCAAAATATGAATGACGCCCTTATGGACTGTGAATTTAAACCACATTAAATTAAATTTTGTTTTTAAACAAAGTCTATATTATGGTTGAAGCTGATAAGCAACATTATTACATACATATATGGCGAGGCTATGGTGAGGGAAGAATAGAGGCACTAAGATTTAATAAGACAATCTGAATTCAGTATGAACAGAATTTCCATGCACCTGTGTTTTTCAAAATGCCAACACTGCTAGCCTGTTTTTCACAGTACGGACATATACAGCACAGAACTATTTTCTAAGCCCCCGAATCAATTCTAAATTCACTCAACATAACAAAATATGTCGATATCGGGCTTGGGACCTAAAATAACTTCACAAAAAATTTTACTATTAGTGTTATTCCTTAATAGTAAATGTATTGATCCGCTCCTGGATTAGAGAATAAATAATTTGTATCTGATATTCTTTTAGTTCGATCTATTACACACAATACATGGAGCCATCCAAGCAATGTATAAAAAACAAACTGTCTGTGAGATGAGAAGGAAAACTACCGCTCTCTAATTTAGTCCATTTATTTACTTTTACATGCGAGCACTTTTTTGTTGTTGTTTATTGCATTCTCACTGACACATTTTGAATGTTTTTTTTTTCCGACTCCTCAACTCAACCGATCACTATGAGATGCGCAACTTCGGAAGTATTGTCAATTGCATTCCACACGAATGTGGAATGCCTTGCTCAAGGGTAAACTGAGGAGAAGTACGGGTATTACGGTTGAATCGTTTGAGGGGAGGAACGCAACTGGCTTTTTGACTAGAGGACTGTTTATTAAAATAGCAGTAAACGGTCGCCTATCATTTTTATAGCTCTCTTTTGAATCTTCTTTGAAAACTTTAAAACTATTGTGCATTGAGACTGTTGCGAACAGAGCTTAATACTCCTACAGCGCCATCTGTTGAGAATTGCATATCTACTTTATTAAAACAACAAAAAAAGCTCTTTTCCAATGTCATATGTATTTCCCCCTATTCCAAACAACTAGAATATTCTAAACAAGAACCTCCTTATGTATTTCCCCTTATTCCAAGCAACTAGAACATTCCAAGACAAGAACCTTCGAGAACAACTAATTTGAGTATTATAAGGGAATGTTCACGGTGAGCGGAACACAGTTTATTTTCGATTATGAAAGTGTGCAAAGCTGAATTATTGGATTGTGGAAAGTGTAATTAAAGAAGTGTGATTTAAGTTTGAATAAAAGTATTAGAGTTGATTTTAAATTGAGATTTATTGTTTTGATTTGAAAAGTGTAAATAAAGAAGAAATTCTAAAAGGAGTAATAAGTTTTATTTAAAGAACCTAAAAGGAAAAATATTATAATACCATTAATTAAATCCTTCCCTGTTTCCTTGAAGCTCGCACTTTGTTAATCGTCAAGGCTAGTATGAACGCCTTTAGTGCGCACATATTATAGAAAATTAGAAAAGAGACTACAAATTGGGGGTCGCGCTTTTTTCGTATTCTATTTCATCGTAATATTAAGTTTGATCAAAATATCGAGTTAGATATGTCTTACAAATGCAAAAACTTGCCCTATAGTACCTACATATGTATACATCGCCAGTTATATCTATTGATAAAGCAAATCCAAAAAACTTCATTCACAGCTTTTTACAGCAAAACAGGTTATTCATATATTTCCCCAATTTTGATAACCATAAATGTCAAAGAACTGTCAAAAATCAAAGTAATGTGATTCAGAAGTTCTACCATTTTAAAACAATAAAGCTCTGTACTTAAACTTAAGTGGTTCAAATAATTTTTAAAATCATCATTAATTTAATTAAACCAACTCTGAATTACTAGGGCTGTGGGCAATAAATACTAACATTAGGTGAAAAGATAAAATACGGGAACGTAAATTTTGACAGGCACACCACCTAACATCCAAAGCCCCAAATGCTTCTATTGTCAAAAAACCAAAATTAGCTCATGTTTTCTTATCAAATTGTGTCACACAATTCAAGTGTTGAAAAAACCCAGTACAATGGAAAAAGAAGCCACAAACGGAACCGAAATATTCTTAACTTAATACGATTAAACGGAATTGTCGTGTTGGGAAACACTCTACTTGTCGGCAGCGATAAATCAACAATTCAACTCGACATGGCTCTCTGAAGCACAATCATTTCCATAATTTCCGACAATAAAATTAAATTTTCCTACTTTTCCTTCCATTAATAAGACTTGGTCCGGAAGTGCCATTGCAAAATCAGACATATTCCACGCCCAACCCACACTTCCTTCCATATTTCTAACAAACCAAACAAAACAAAAAAAAAAAACAATTTCTTCGTTCTCAAATAATGTGGCATCATCATCATGGCCATTATCATCATTCAATGCAGCCAGGTGAACGAGGTTTTATTTTTCGTTTTTATTTCATTTATTTATGCTAATAATCCCCAACCACACCTGGCTGCTTTCGTTTGGTCTCCAAAGTCGATGTAGCATGAAGGATATAACATCGTCAGGCATGTTTATCCAGAGTTGTTCGTCTGATGATGCTGCATGCGTCCAAATCCGAAGATGTACCGACCGAGGAACGTCTTCTATCTTCTCATATGGTTGTGGTTTTGGCTGAGTTGAAGATGCAGAGAAGGACGTTGTGGTGGAGGAAAGGATGCAGATATAAATTCGTCTCCTTAGATTAGGACGAACTTTAAATGCAATTTATTATACGAATGCAATCAGATTTGTTATCCTCCTCCATTTGTATCTAACTACTTCTGGCACAGACCAAAATACATACAACTGCTCATCAGGCTATGAACAGGCATTTACCTTTTACTGCATGGTTGCCAGGTTAGTGAATTTAAAAAAAAATTAATAAAATTTGAAAACGAATATAAAAGGTACATACAAATATTTCTTCAATAACAATTATTGAAAAAAAAAACAATCGAAACATGTACCAAAAGGTTAAAAAGTAGCTTGATAAAACTTTTTTTTTGTTCAATTTTGTTTGTTCAAGAAAATTTATTAATCAAATCTTCACGAAAAAAATATATTTGTACGATCGCATACAAGCAGATCTTAAATGGCCCATACACAACACACTTGTACCATGACATCGGTGCACCCTTCCGCCATACACGCCACACCGATTCGTGCACACTTCAGTTATGCAAAAGTTTGCCAAGAATGGGTTCCATTTTACCAAATAATAAAATTAAGACGCTCTTCACTACAGAACGATTCGGCTGCAACTGAATACATAATGTGCACGCACATCCCCATACATATCACACCAATCGAGGCACCGACACCAAAAATCAAAAACTTTTGATTTTACTTACATGGTGTCTGAAACCGAAAATCGGTGTGCGCAAAAGCCCACACAACACACATTTCAATTCACCGACACCGACACTTTAGAAGTAACCGGATATTTCGGATATCCGTATATCAGAAACAGATCCAGATACACGACCATATATCCGAACTATCCGGATAGTTTAGTGAGACTATCCGGATAGTGCCTGATACCCAGATTCAGATTCGGGTCCACTTTGATGAATTAGTGTCACAGTAAAAGTAAGAAGGGATATAAATTTTAAAAAAACATTTCACTCATGAAACTTAGAAAAACGCGATTCAAAAATAACCCTAAAGATATCTGGTTGTAAGGATATTATTTGTTGAGATTGTAAAACTGCAAACAAATATTTTGGAACAATCTAAGCAAATTGCACATAATTTTAGGTTATTTTTTCTTATATTAAAAAGGCAACACAATGTTTTATTTTTTAAATGATCGTAACGTCTTCAAGAAGAAGGGTCGACTAGCTTCCAACAACGCCTCTTTGTCACCGAAACGCTTTATAAAAGGTTTTGGTTTGCCGCCCGATCTTAAACTCTCTATACACTAGATTGGTATCTACACAGGACGAGAATAAAAAACAATTTTGTCATTTTTCCAACCTCCACTTGCTGAATCTACGGCTAATGGCCGATTTCATAAACAAACACTAAAAGCACTTTTATCAAAAATCCTCTTAAATTTTATCAGGCTCTTAAAAATTTTTAGTTTCACCAATCCATAAAAGGGACATTTTGGGGAAATTTTTGTTAAAATTGAGTTCTCTTCACATCCCTGGGAAAAATAAATTGCTTTTTTCTTTCTAACAAGCGAAATGAATGAGAAGAAATGAGAAAGCGTTATGTGTTCAAACAAATGCCAAGAAATGAAAAAAAAAAAAGAAATGCACACAAAATATTTGGAAAGATTCTAATACTGACATTCTGTGGCATAAAATCGTTAAGTAATAACCACTTCATTTATTTTTTATTGCATTGTTGGGCTTGTTTTGGTTCCAAATGAAGACCAAACATATTCAACAAACTCATCCACAGATGCGTTGAAAAGTCGGAACCACATTTTGAAGTCATATAATGTATTTATGTGAACCAGGAATATTCTTGCTCAGCGAATAACTTTGTGTTGCACTTTATTATTGGATAAAGACGATCAATATTTTTTTCGAAATAAAGAAACAAATCATTTAAATATTTAGTAAAGGGTTTTCCAATAAGAGGTGTTATTTTGAATAGCCCGCTATTTCGGTAGCTGTCACTTTTGAAGCTGTCATTTTTTGACATTTGACAAGTAGAAACTACGCTATTAATAAAAATGGAACGATACACGCTTCAACAACGCATTGAAATTATTAAAATTGGGTCCTTGAAATGCATGAAAATGAACCGGAATTTCATCGAAAAATCATCTTGACTGATGAGGCCCATTTCCACCTCGGAGGCTACGTCAACAAGCAAAACTGTCGCATCTGGGGCTCGGAAAACCCAAGAGTTATTGTTGAAAAGCCTCTCCATCCTCAACGCGTGACTGTTTGGTGCGGTTTATGGTCCCGCGGGGTCATTGGACCTTACTTTTTCGAAAATGAGGCTGGAGCAACAGTTACGGTCAATGGATTGCGCTATCGAGAGATGATTAATGATTTTTTATGGCCTGAATTGGATGGTATTGATCTGGACAACGTTTACTTTCAACAAGACGGTGCTACGTGCTACACAAGCAATGAAACCATCGATCTTTTACGGGAAAAGTTTCCGGACCGTGTTATCTCTCGAAGAGGTGATCACAATTGGCCACCGAGATCTTGTGATTTAACACCTTGCGACTTCTTCCTTTGGGGCCACGTGAAAGATAAGGTCTACGCCAACAGCCCAGCGTCGATTCAAGACCTCAAAGATGAAATTCGTGAGGCTATCGAGGACATAGGGCAGCCACTTTGCGATTTGGTTATGGAAAATTTCATGAAAAGGATATGGTCCTGTAAGCGTGGTCTTGGCGGCCATTTGGCTGATGTTGTGTTCCATTATTAACGGCATACCTTCCTCTTTATAATGAAATAAACATCCGATCATTTACCTCCAAAAATTTTTTCTTTGAACATCAAAATAACACCTCTTATTGGAAAACCCTTTATTAATTTATTTATTTTGTATCTTCAAAAATTGAACACTAAATCCTTACAGAACGATAATTTCAGCTGCTATACTTATAACCAATTGTTGTTATCTACATCTGATGACATTTCAATGACACTTTTAAAATTTAATGAGCCAAAAATGGGCATTTAGTTTATAAGGGTGTTTAAAAGCTTGTTTAATTTAAAAGCGCTTGGTGAAACCAAAACATCTCATTTTAAGGCTTAGAAGCCTGTTAAATTTTTAAAAGTCCTTCGTGAAATCGGGCATAAGAGTCAATGTGAATTGAAACAAATAAGCGAAAAAATTGTATGTGAATCAAAGTGGGTATTGATCACATGACTTCGGGTATACTGAAAATAAATTCCTAGGTAATATTGACAAAAACGTTTTGTTGACCTTTAACAAAACAATTTTATCGTTTTGATAAAATTTTTGTCAATACGAAAGAATGATTTTGTTGATTTCACAAAATTTTTATAATCCAGGATGATTTTTCGTCAGTTTAACAAAATAAAACAGAGATTTTTGTCACATCGACAAACTTTTTTGTGATGTTAACAAAATGTTTGTTGTATCTACAAAAAATCTGTTTTGTAAATGTTTGTCAATATCACAAAGTTTTTGTTAATTATTTTTGTCAATTTAACAAAAAATGAAAACATTTTTGTTAAAATGACAAAAATTTTGTTTTGGGGTTGAATTATTTTGTAATATTGATAAAATAATATTATCAGATAGATAAAACTATTTTGTAAGGAAACCAAGAAATTTCTTTTGTGTATAATATAGTTCACACTTAGTTTTTGTTTAAAAATCGATGTAATATTAACTGAACTTAACAAAAATTGCGTATTGTCCATACGCCCTCACAGATGGTTATGCAGGTGAGATCGTAGAGACGAAACGCCAATTTTTGTGGACTTAAATCCAAAAAAAAACTATTTTGACAAAATTAATTTTGTTTTTTGCAGATTCAACAAAAGAAATTTGTAACAAAATATGTATAACAAGAAATTTTTGTTAATTTAACAAAATATTTTGTTAATGTCAAAACAATTTTGTTAATTTAACAAAACAATTTTGTTAATTTAACAAAAAAAATTTGTTAATCCAATAATAATAAAAAAACAATAACACTATCAAAAAAATTGTTAATACAACAAAAGAATTGTTAATATGACAAATTAATTTTGTAAATTCTACGAAATTTTGTCATATTGACAAAATATTTTCGTTATTTCAACAAATTTATCTGTTAGCATAACAAAATAATTTTGTGGATACAACAAAATATTTTTTGTTACCTCAACAAAATTCTATAATTTTTGTCAATTTGATAAAACTTTTTGTTGGACGTATATTGACAAAATTTTTGTCAAATCAACCTAGATTTTTATCATATATACCTAGATTTTATTTTCAGTGTACACACTGGATATTTGTGTAATGTGCTAATTTAATACGGTGGAATGAAGGTGTCGTACCGTTTTGCTCGTTAACAGGATTAAGGGTCGTTGGTGTCGTAGCGTTTTGCTCGGTAATGTGATTTGGGAATGTTGGCATTGTAACGCTTCGTTGCAAAACTATTCCATTATTGTGTTGTGCAACTAAAAAACGAATCACTGTATTTGCCGGCACGTTGAAAATTAAGCTCGAAGGTCAACGAGAATCGAGAAGTATTCGTAGTGAAACGGGTATCACGGATGAACTAATTGAAGGTACGAATGCAATCGGCTTCTTTTAATGAGCATTGTTTGTAAAAGAAGCGATAAAACAAGGAAAGGCTTGAAAAATTCCGATATTATTCAAGAGATGGGAATTATTCCATGATAGTTCTGCTTGTTACCAGTTTAACGCTCTGTTCTTAATTCTATCCAGTAAATGAAGATAAGTTTCAAAATATATTTTTTTTGCCTTTAGTCCACAAAAATTATCGTTTCGTCCCGGCGATCTCACATGGACTCATCAGTTGACTGGGAGGACCTTATCAATACGCAATTTTTGTTAAATTCAGTTCATCTTACATCAAAAATTCAATGTGAATTATAACCAACCAAGATTAAAATTGTAATCATTAACGTTGGAAGATCTTGCCGTGGCCTGGCATTGAAGATAAGTAAATTGTAGCCAGATCAAAGGGGTGCAAAATTTCTTACGCTGATATATAGATCATAAGCAGCTCTTTCTCGGTTTCGAGAATGTGGTTATTCCAACGTTGATACACATACAGAGTAATGAGACTGCTTCTTCGTTGCAAGTACTATTGGAGGACAGTGTTAAAGGTTTTTCTTTCAACAACAATAGACAACATTGAGTTTTTCAAGCATTAAATACCAAACGATTTTGTACACTCCATTTTACAATTCTGTAAAGATCGGAGTCTAATGACCTTAACATAGGAAAAAGATCATTTATAAAACCGTGGAAGAGGGCCGGAGACAAAGCGGAACCTTGGAGAACATCGCAATAATCTGACATCCTTCAACACAATGTACAGATCTATTCCACTATTCGGTAAGATAAGCCATCAGATCACCAGTGCAACGATGGCTGCGAATGACGTGTTGCCGACCACATTCAGAAGCTATCTATCTTCAAGATATTTCTTGAGCTGATGATTGATCAGCGATTCCATGGACTTTCAAAAGAAGGTGCGTAAGTGATATTTGTCAATAGAAGGAGCGGAAGGAAGAGTCGTCATTTTTATGAACAGGTTGAACAAACGCTGTTTTCTGTGTTCAAGGGAAGATTCTAGAAGAGTAGGAGCGATAGTAAAGCTTACGCAATTATTTTTCTAGGTAGGAAGAACACCTTATCAGAAAGAAGGTGTACATATATACGAGCAGGACCAGCGGATTTGTTGATTTGCTTATATCATGATATCGAAGAACTCTTCCAACTGTACAAATTCCGAAATATACCTTTCGCATAGAATGGCTTACGTTCTCAAGTACAGAAGGTGAAATGGTGCTATCAGCAAATTAGAGCTAGCAGCAAAATGAGCTGCTTTATGTGAAGAGCTAATTATCCGATTGTCGTCTTAGATGAGCGTTTTGTAGAATACACTTGATAAACACTCCACATTTCAAGAAATTCCCCCCTGTTTACACTTGCAAATCATTATCATTTTGGAAATGAGTCCCCTTAAGCTGGGACAACGTTGGGAAATATTGAAAACTTATTTCCAAAGTGAGTGCTGTGTAGCCCAAACAGTGCGTTTTTTGCAAAGAAACTCTTGGCCGAAATGAAGCACCCACCGCGCCTGATGTAAACAAGTTTGTGAGACTGGTATGCTAGTGGACAACACTCATGGTCCCCGTCTGATGCTGTAGCCGAGAGTTTGAGCCTCGATCTCAACAGCTCAAAATTTCACGCAATAGCCTGAGGAGGATTCTGCACAAAGATCTCGAATTTTCCCCTTACAAGACCCAATTGACTCAGCAATTGTCTTCCATAATTAATGGGAATGTTTGGTCTTACTAATAAAGTCATAATTCATGGAAAACATGTATTTTTGTTCATTTTGTTGCATTTTTAAAAACAAACTTGTATTTGGCCCAGAAGCAGGTTGAGCGATTTTTCGCAATAGTTGGTCCCTGAGCCATCGGAATTTTTCAAGCTACTAGACATCACTGCATTTGTTAAGAGGATTTTTCTTTATCTATATGCCTTGGAGGTTTCTTCTATGTTATACCAGAATATTCTCCACAGGGATCTCTTGGATATCCTCAATTCTTTATAAAATATTTATACTTGTCACACAAAAATGGCAATCTTATAAAATAGACCTGGGACATAAAACGCACCCTAGATTTCAAACAGCACAAAAAGAATCAAAAATTAAGGTTGTCGTTCGTCGCCTAACAACCAGCTTAAATGGGGAAAAATTCCAGAAAATAGCCATCAAACTTCAGTTCTTATGGTTGTAACTACAAGGTGAACGTCGTTAAATAAACACTTGTTATCAGATAAATGTATCAAATAGAATTATAATTTAATATTAAAGGCTTAGCACACTTAGCTGCCAATTATTCTTTTTTTCAATATAATCCAAAATTTGAAATTTTCTGAATTTTATAATATTTTACAAAATTATTGCTCCAACTATCCTCCTCCAAAACAACCACAATGTTTTACATAGAGTGAGGTAAATGAAACAAAGCGATGAGAGGATCAATTTGTTGAACAATGATTATGTAGAAAAATTAAAAAGTCTTCAACCAATCGTACGAAATTTTTTTCAAATCGCTCAAAGAAATATCTGTTGAAAATTGCTACAATTATTGTAGGCAAACGGTCCGTTACAATAATTGTAGCAATTTTCAACAGAAATTTTCGGTGTTTTATTTTCAACATCTCGTTGAAAGATGAAATGTTGAATTTTCATCACATAAAAAGTAAGCAGTTTATCGTATGTCGTAAACATTGTATGGTGATCTTTTTAATCAATATTCGGTGAAAAACTAACATAGGTTACAAAAAATTTACGTTACAGTCGTTGAAAAACCAACAGAGTCGTTTTTACTTTTTTTCACCTTAAATGTTTAATTGTAAATAATACTTTTAAAAATTAGTTTAATATTAAACTTTTTTGGTGATATTTCAACAATAATTTCTGACTTTTCAACATGAATAAAAGAAAATTCACATCGTAATATAATAATACAACCCTTGCAAGCTTTAGAGTTCAACTGGTAGTTTTGATTTTCAACTGCTTAACTCAACTTTATGCATAGTTAGTTAATAAGAATACAAGATGAAAAATAAGAAAAAAAAAACTTGAAATTTTCCAATTTACCGATGCAATTTTTAGGTATTTAAACAAAAAAAATAAACGCCCAAACATTTGAATATTCAATCGGGAAGAATTGAGAATTCAACTATTGTATTAAATGACTAATTTTTTCCCAAAAAGTTATTTGAACTTTACCATATTGCGCTCAGAATTCAACTACTTGGCTCGGTTTTTCAACTACTTGACTTAACTTTCAACATAAGCAATCAACATTCTCGTGCTGGTTTCAAAGCATGCATGTCGAAAGAAAATCTTCTATTGATGAAAAATAACTATGTTCTTTGATTTTTAAGCAGAAACGCTTAAAAACAATCATCCCTAAATGAAAAATTTATCTTCAAAAGCTTAAAATTCAAAATAAGTGATGAAACATAAGCAAACATTATTTTTTTTCCAAAAGTTTACTTATATTTATTCACCAATAGTTAAATTTCATCACCTTTGCCCCATTATTCAACTCAAATGCTGACAAACAAAACGAGAACCTGAATAAGCAGCTGCTTTTTTAGCAAAGACTTTTAAAATTCAGGAAAATAAAATTTTTAATAAAAAGTCAATAAAAAAGTATAACTTTTAAAAACCATCATACAATAGAAGTAGTAAATTGAAATATTTATTTTGATTTTACATTTTTTAGTTTTATGTGGGAATTATTTTTGATGCTCGAAACGTCGCTTAACCGGTAACATCTCTTTTTATTGACCTAGACTCCGCACAAATTATTCCCTATTTTTTAGTTTAACTTTGTTTTTAACAATGAACATGTCATTACCTTAAATGAGGTATTTATATAGGTTCATAGGTATACAAATTAATTAAGAAAGTTAAAAAAGTACCAAAACGATACTGAACAAAGGATAATAAATAATACATTAATAAAACAGCAATGAAGATAAAGAGATACTTTGTCCAGAATCACGTTTTCTGTAAATAATAGAAAAGCATTTATAAATGGAAGTACCAAATACATTTTATTTTGTAACATGTTTTATGTTTAATACTTACAAAAGCAGTGCTTTGTAAGGGCTAATCAGCTCAAATATACATATGTACATGCATACTTATAATTCAAAGTGATGACTTACCTCTACCTTTTGGATATGATTCAATTTGCAAATCAAGTTATTAGGTTTTTAAAGGCAGTGGTTTGAACAAAATCGCTAATGGATATTAACAGCCCGATTCTCCCCAAAGTCAGTGATGCCTCACAAGTCACAAGAAGAGGTGAAATTGATTTTGTGACTTTTTCGAATTCTGACGCTCAGTCACATTTTGTGAGAGTCACAAAAACAATCGAAACTGTGATCACCTTCAGAGCAGGCCACAACTCATAAATTTTCAATGTTTCTTGCATTGACATTGTGAATAATTGTGAGTACACAAAAATGGAAGTGGACTTTGTTCTAGTGAATATTATTGCTGATCTTTCCCACGAAAATGAAAAGTAACATTTTTACATAAACAAAATTTTTTTTGAAGAAACTAATCGTATCAAGAAGTTTGCAGGGCCAACGGCTTTTAAAAACTTTGAGAAATACAAATGATCCCTTCGATCTCCAATACAATACATTTTTATAAAGTAATTTCTTCGTTTTTAAAATAATCAGCTATTCAAATAATGACACTTAAAAATCTCACCATGCTGTGGTGAGTTTCGTTGTGAGTTTTCTTGTGGCGAGCACTTATTCAACAAAGGTAACAAAGGTAGATTGAGCAAAAACTATAAAATATTCAGCAGTCTGAATCAGTGGCGTAGATAGGGCGGGGATCAGGGGGATATATCCCCCCCCATTGGGATCAATAATTGTTCAACATAACCATTCATGAACCAAATAAGTTAAAGAAACGCACTGTGAATTTTTTTTTACGTTCTCTTACCAATTGATAATACGTAAACGTGCAAGAAAAAGCGCTTCCATACAGCTACATATATTTTATTAATGTTATTAGCTACACTGCCGGTTTCAACGTCAACTCCCGAAAATACTTTCTCCAGTCAGTAAAGAGAATAAAAAAAATACAAAGAAGCATGACCAACGAAGTGATATTATTAAAAATATGTCTATTTTAATAACAGTGTGATAAGCTTTGGATGTTTACTTATTTGCAGGATCGTTTGAATGGTTTGGCTGCTCCAGCTATTCATCGCGAAATACCTATACTTGCAGACGAGATTATAAGTGTTTTATCTAAAAAGAACAGAAAACTGGATTTTAGTTTGTGATTTATTTTTTTAAATTAATATTATTTTACTTACTACAGTGTCTTGCATAAGTAACACCGCACCTGTAAAAATGCGTTTGTAGAAAATTAAAATGAGAATGACACCAGACTATTTTTTATTGAATGGCATCACTAATTAAGTAAATTGAGAAGAAAAAAAAGTTCCGTTAGTTTCTCTTGTGGTGGTTAAAAATTAAAACAGATTTTTGTTTGTATTGCAAAAGTATAACCGCTTTTTTATTTTTATCTGTTTTTTTTATCTTAAGTAAATGTTTTCGGCTAAATTAGTAAAGGACATTGCTGCCCCTATTTTCGACCAATCTAAAAATTGTTTTTGACATACTGTTGACAAGGTTATTTAATATGGAATCGTCTATACAGTTCCATTTTTCCACAATCGCCTCTCGCAACTCAGCAACACTGTATAATTGCCTATTATGGGCATACATTTTGCGGGTCAAAATTCCCCAAAGATTTTCAATAGGGTTACAATCTGGAGAACGTGCCGGGAACACCATAAAATGTATGTAATTCGATTCGTACCATCCCAAACTTTGACGACTAACGTGAATTGGGGCATTATCATGCTAGAAGACATGCCGAACTCGATTAAATCGACTTAAGTAGGGTACCAAATTATCCTGAAGCACCTGGGTGCAAGCTGAACTATTCATCTTTGCAGAGGTGAAGGCAAGTGCAACCTTACCACGGTCGCAGAAGGCCCCCCAAACCTTACAACTGCCACCGCCAAAGTTCCTTTTGAAAACAAACTTTTTTCCTTTCTCAGATCGTGCCAATATCCGTTAAAACCACCTGACCCATCAAGATTAAACTTTTTTTTCGCCACTGAAAATAATCTAAAATAATCTAAAAAAAACGTTCATTGAATTATGCCATTTGGAATAACAAGAGTTAAGTGTAAATTAATGGAATGTTACTTATGGTTTTCCAATTCCGTTTCATGTTTTGCAAATTCTTACTTTTTTTTTAGGCTGTTGTCAAATTTGGAGCTGGCATCATTTTGCACCGAACAATCACTTTACTGCTTTTTAAGGCACGAAAAACCGTTGAAACCAAAATTCCTAAGCCCAATTCGTCACGAACGTCTGGCAAAGAATGCGCCAATTGGATGCAGCATTTATTAAACGCCTCTTATCTCGACGTGTCAGCTTCTGCAGATGCCCGGGTCTTATTTTCGTCTCATAAGATTCTGGATCTTGTAAGAAATTTCGGACGACACGGTCGGATCTTTAAATTTTCCTACCAATAGCCCTTAAGCTTAGGCCAGTTAACCGAAAAGCTTGAATTTTGACTTTTTCCGTATCGCTTAAACGTTTACCATGCGGAATTGTTTCTTGTCATTTCGAAGCACATAACTGAATGAAGCTTCAGAGAGGTTTGCATTGTGCGGTTATACTTTTGCAATATATAAAAATCTGTTTTTAATTTTTAAACACCAGAAGAGAAAATAACGGAACTTTTTTTCTTCTCAATTTACTTGATTAGTCATTCCCATTTTAATTTTCTACGAAACGCATTTTTAAAGGTGCGGTTATACTTCTTATGCAAGGCACTGTATATCAATATTTATTCTAGTTCATATTCAAATTAATGCGTATAATATCGATACCTTCCCGCAAGAATGTATTAAGCGACATTTTTAAAATTGTTCAGGGAACAAAAAAAACGTCTCATTTAGTTATTTTTGTGTGTATTTTATTGGACGAAACAAATTTATATGTCGCTTAATATATTCTTACGGGAAGGTATCGATATATTGGCGCAAAATTTTTAATATTTAAAACCCACTCTAAATCAATTTTAGAATGGGAGTCGACTCTAAATATTGAGTATAAAACGAGAACCGACTTTTTGTTCATTTTAAAGGACATAAACTATACTTTAACGTTAAAGAGCTCGTCTTACTTTAACAGCAGCAAATAGCTAGTTTATCTTTTAAAGGTATACTTTATCCATATTGACAATGGTCATTTCATACCAAAGCCAATGGAAGAAAAAATGTTTACTGATGTTTTATTAGATTTTTAAAGATGTTCTTTGTAAATAGACTGAATCACTGAATATTATAAATTCGAAACAATCGTACGCAAGTGCTCTACAATTAAAAAATCTGTAGATACAAATGTACTTATCTTATGTATGCACGCGCGCCGGCCGCCGCCCGCCGCCGAGACGAGTATATAGCTAAGTGAATCTGCACCTTACAACAACAAATTGAGTTTTTTATGCTGTGAATTTGCGATTTATACTTTATTTTCATCTAAAATAATGTAAATAACTTATAAACAATCAAAATCTGTACCAATGTAGTATATTAAATGTACTTTTTTCGGCGAAAAATTATTTGGTTTGAAGTTGTCTGTTCTTTTTACTTTTTTTTTTGTGTTTTTGTAGTTGTGTGAGTTATGCATCTGTCAAATTAAGGTTTGTTCAACGCAAATTCGCTTAGGTTCTGTTGTAAAACCCACATTAGTTAGAAGAGTTGTCTAACGTAATTAAAATTATGAAAAAAATAGACAAAGTCTCCAAGCTAAACGACTGCGTTAAGTAGAGCCGGTTTTATTGCTTAAACGAGAACTCTTTAAAATTTTGCGCCATTATCTTTAAAAAATATAATTTTTTTATGGCATACATAATAAATTCAATGAAGTCTTGTATTTGTTTTTTTTTTTAATTATTAAAACTTTTAAAAAAATGAGCGAACTTGATCTATCCCCCCCCATAGCGAAAAGCTATCTACGCCACTGGTCTGAATTCAATCTTACACAACATTAAAATTAAAAACACTTATTTTACAATGTAAACCAATCAATAGGCAAGAGTACGATAACTTAGGCGCCAAGAAATTATAAGGGTTTTTTGTGGAACAGTTCAATACAAACATTTTTTACTATAGGAGGGGAGGGTCTATCTCCCCCCGTTTGGGCAGGAGGGGCAATTTTATAAAAAAGGTACTAAAATGGAAACAAAAATGTTAAAAAATAACGGTAATACTTACAATTAAGTATTATACCTTTTTTTAAAGCCAATACTCTGATCTATTAGATAATTTTTAAATCAAGTAGAATCTATGCTCAAAAAAACTCAAATTTTGGTGAAAAAAAAAAACATAAAAAAAAAGTTTAAAGTTTAATTTTTCAAAACTGCAAAGTTATATATTATTATTTTTCCTAAAATTCGTTGCTCTAATATATTCTTATTCAAAAACTGAAAACTAAATGATTTTATGTCGTCTAGTTTTTGAGAAAATTAAAAATAACTAAAACTACTTTTTTATGGGATATTTGCTTTTTTTGCTTGCTTACGCATTACAGCGTATAAACAGTGAAATATGTATGGGGGAGCATGCTGCCCCCCTGCAACCCCCCTGCGAGGGCACACTATAGGATTTGGGGCAGGTGCGAGGTTGGGCGTATGCAAGGTTTCTTTTGCATTTACAGAATCTGGATTTAAAGAAACTTTGAATTTACCCTATGGTCTATATCCAATGTCTACTAAATATTATGTATGTACGTAGCCCAAAGTTGCACATTTAAAATGTTCAGACATGAAAATTTAATACATTATGAAAAATTCACATTACCTAGGTACTACTGTACGAATGCAGCAAATTTATATAATTCCTTAATTAATATGTATGTTTATTGTTTGTGTCTAACATTTTTAATGCTAATATGGTACAGGTTATTGTTTACCAAGGTCATGCGTTATTCAACCTTTGTAAGAGTGAAGTATTTTTTCTTTGAATAAAGAGTGGCGACTAAGCATCCACTACTTTATCCTAAATTAAATAACTTTTCAATATTTCAAAAAAATATTTCAAAAGCATCGCGTTCTTAGAAGAAATTGGTCTAATTCCAACTAAAGCGTCAACTCCCCTCAACTCCAACTCAAAAAGGTGACAAAAATTGTAAGAATACAATATTATTATTATTATTTATTCATCAACCAGAGCATATTATACTCTTACAGACTAAGATACATAAGTAAATATATAGTTACAAATTTGTAGGTGGGTATATAAAATTCAAATTACATTTAAATGATTTACATAGTTAATCTTTTATTTTAATAAATAAAGTTACTTAAATTTTGCTTAAAACTAATGATTTAAAAGTTTCTCTGGTGTAATCCATATAAAAGTTAATCTCAGAGCAATAAACCCATCTATCGGCACATTTTTCCATGGGCCTCAATATTGGCTAGAGATTCGGGAGGTGCTTGCTATAATTTTTTTTTTTGTGATCAAAATGCCTGTAAACACGGTTTTAATACATTGAACATTGAAAAATTGACTTGACTTTTTTTAAGTAACACCTGACTTACTCACAAACTGACTGACTGAGACGCGAAATGCCATGCAATTCTACCTCCTCTGGTGCATTATTGGTAACCCTAAATGATTTGCTGCACTTTACCTACAAATGAACCACATTAACATTAATTCTACAAAATGAAATCACCGTAGTTAAATACCAAAAATCAAAAATTTCATAAAAAGTAGTTTTAGTAATTTTCGATTTTCTCAAAAACTAGAAGGGACAAAACCATTCGGTTTTTTGTGTTCGATTCAGAATTAATGTTAGCATTGACCACAAAAAGCCAATTAAACACTTCATTTAACAATTTTGAAAAAAAAATTGTTCTAAACTTTTTTATTCATTTTTTTTAACAAAATTTTGAGTTTGCATGCAAATTTTTCAAAAACTATTGACATAAATAATTTAATTTAAATTTACGATTATAGAACAGACTTCTGGCTTTCAAAACCGGTATAGTATTATTGTAAGTGTCGCCGTTGTTTTTTAATATTTTTTTTTTCAATTTAAGTCATTTTTTCTAAAATCGCCCCTACCTCCTAAACGGGGCGAGATAGACCCCCCTGCCATAGTAAAAAAACGCTTGTATTTGACCCTTCTACAAAAATCCGTTATAAGTTTTTGGCGACTAAGTTATCGTACTCTCCCCAATCAATATTAAACAGCAAATATTTTATACTTACTACCTCGAACTTTGATAATTTTTTCGTTTTTCTTTTCTTTCTTCACATACGATTTTATTTCACTTTGTGACTGCTACTGCGAGACTGATTCTGATCTGAGAAAAGAAAAAAGAAAACACAACCGAACGAGATGCATTGACATTTTTCTACGTTCTTACATTTTGGCACTCTGTTTTTTCATGGTTCCGAAATTATCAAAAGTGAAAATTTACATCAGGGTTCGGAATTTACTTCGATTTTGAGAGAAAAATTTAATCTACTTCTCTACTTCTTTTTTTTATGATCTACTTCTCTTTGAAATTCTTAACCAACATATTTAAAGATAGCGCTGAACACTCTGTATTACATAAAAAAACAAGTTAATTCATCGTTTAAACGTAAGCACCGTGGAAAATTTAATGTTTTCGACATCACTTACAGAAAAATTAGAGATTTTATATGAGCCACCTTTTGACTTGATAAAATTTATACAAAAGTACAAGTTCGTTGATGGAAAATTTACTTTAAAATAGTTCTATTTAATTAAAAAAAATTAAAAGTCTGAAATCAGAATTTACTTATATGTTATGTTTATATAATTTAATTTCTTAAAACTACTTCGAAAATTTAAAACCTAAGTCCGAACCCTGATTTACATACATTCAACAAAAAATGTTGAATTAGAGAAAAACGATATCCATAGCTACGCAGAGGAAAATTATATTTGTTGAAATTTTGTCTCTGCTTCCCCTTTTCCAGCGCTCAGTTAAGTATTGAACAAACTCATACTACATTTTTAACAGGAATATTTGGTTTTCATCAAAAACTGTTGAATTAAAGAAAAAATGATATCCCGCAAAAAAGTCCTGTTGAAAACTCATCTCCGTTCTTAATTTTCAGCAATCTATTAAGTATTAAACAAACGGCTATAAGTTTTCAACAGCGATGCTTTATTTTCTTGAAAAAGTGTTTAATTATGTTAAAAATTCAACATAGGTATGTGTAATTGTCAACAAAAAACTGTTGACTTTTAAGCATATGTTTATTTTTACTACACCTCTATTTCGTTCGTATAATAATTGTAGTAAAACTCAATCGGTGTTGAAAAAAGTTAAACAATTTCTTATTGTAGTAATTTTTCGAATATTTCTTAAAGTGTATTTATATATATGTATTTTAATTTTTTTTTTTTGTTGCTTAGAGTTCACACCCGCTGAAGGGCTTATTGAGACCCTTTTATTGTTAAACATAAATTTAGTACGAGCGATGAGAAAACTAGTGGGGAAAAATCTTTCTAGATATAATGAAGTTAGTTAAGCTTAACTACCTACGTTTTGATTTGCTAAGAAAAATTGCGGGAATATTGTCCTTCATAATTCCAAGCGCAAAGTTGAATCTTTCCGCAATTGAGTTATAAAATCGCTGATGCTTGCTTGGGCAGCTAGTCTGCCCATTAACTACCCCATCAATCCCATAATGACCCGGAACTCCGATAAGAGTGACATTGTTGTTAATATTCAGGCTAGCAAATTCATCCCGGCATTTATGGACCAATTTGTAGTATTATATGTATAGGGTAACCATTATTTTAATTCACGAAAGAAATCTTCCAATAAGACATCTGACTCTCAATAAAACTTGCCATGACTACCTGTCAAGTTCTTCACTCTAATTGACCCTACATAAAACTCGACTTCTTTGTCATTTACCAACAAAGTTATTGAATTGAATTCTCATTAGTTTCCTTGCGAAACTGGATGAGATTCCATTCCAGGTGGCAATACTTGTCATTCGACCAATTGTGCATGAGTCTCAGCTTTGTGTTATTTTCGACATAATTTCAAAAGAGGCAAAGAGAAACCTATCCTGTTTGGAATTCTTCATTTCCATGTGCTCATTCCAGCTTTATTCGTTTCGTCTGGTATTGAACACAGACATGAGTCTAGTAAATGGTGATGCCGTTGTGCAATTCCTGTATCTAAAGCAACTTCACAAGGGTGAACAGCTTGAATTGTAAACAGTTTTAGAGAAATAGTTTTTGTAGATTTCGTCTCGGCTCACAAACATCCAGCGTCTGTCTTGAGTTTCAATATAATTCTTTTCCTTCCAAAACTCACTCTCATTCTTCGTTTGTTTCAAATCTGCAAAGAGTTCATTCCGTTTCGTCTGAAAATGCTTTTCTGTGCTTAAAGAGACTCGATTCCTGCCAGAGTACGAGTATTTGTGTGGCTGGCTGTGTTGTCAATCTATATATGTATGTTAGAAAATCCATTTCCTCTCCTGGCATTGTTTTATGTTTTCCCATCAGTCTCGGTTGGTGCTTTAGTGCTTTTCAAGGACGTCCACTTCACAAGTATAAACATCACGTCTCAAGATGATATTTGAATCCCTCACACAGGATACAATTCATTTTAGAGATAAATGGATGATGCGCTTTCTGATTGCTGCACATGTTTAAACTTTCAAATATTTGTGCGGAATATAGAATATCCTGTCATTAAATTTCGAGTTGAATTTATTTTTGTTTTTTTTATTGTTTCAATCCCACACCGTCGCATCCGAACACAAAAAATATAAGAGAGCGATAATCAATTTGAATGGTGGAGGCCCAACATTCTGAGTCGAATGGCAATGGCAAGTTTGGGGGCTGCAGCTGGGAAAGAATCATTGAACTATTCGTCCTGCCAAACAATGAATCGAGTCGCGTTTTATAAAATGAAAAATAAATAATACGAAAACAACTATTCCAAATGATTCGTTTGAAAATGGGACAACAGAGCGGATCCGGGGCAAGTGCTGCCTCAACGAACTTCCAATTCGAAATAATAATGGAACGTCTTCAGAAAGTTTATTATTGTATTTTTTCCCTTTGCAAGTTTTGCTGAAGAATTTCTTTTTGCCGTATATCTACCTACGCCGAGAATTGAATGGGGACATTTTTACGACGACCGACTTTAGTGTAGGTGTTGATGGATGTGTCTTTTGCTGGAACAATATGCCTTGGATCAGGACAAGAAAAAATCAATGGAGTTGTCTGTTGACGAAGATGTTCTTTGCAGTTCGCTGTTTTTTTCATTTATTTCTATTTTTATATTTTTTTCAACTTCATTTTATTGGAACAGGTTCTTTTGTTTAATGACAGGCAAAAGTTTAAAGGCATTTTCCTTTGACTTTTAGCAAGCACTTACACTTTGAGAACTAAGAGTAATTGCAGTATGTGTCTGCGTATATTACAAGAATAACTTAAAAAACAAAGATTCATCCAAACAATTTTTAGAGAAACTGTCTGTAGATAGAGTGATGGATTCTTGATAAATTTTTTTAAATTTCATTAGAGCCAATTGACAGACAAAATAATTCTAACCGAGAGCGTTCTTTAGTTAGTTAAAATAAAATCGGTTAAATGTACCGTAGTACCGTCTAAAAACTATGTAGTGTATGCTGCCTAAACTAACGTAAATATAAAGTATATTAAAGTAAATGTTTTAAATCCAAAAAGTTTATATTGTTTGAAAAACTTTGTTATGCTGCGCTGTTTTCAAGTCTTTTAATTAAACGAGTATCTCGATTAAATCAAATAAGTTCGTTTAATTTATTTCATACATCTCTCATTCAATAATAAGGAATAGTCGCGTTTGAATTAAATTAGTTATGGCTAAAAAGGATCAATTAAAGACTAAATTGATTTAATTAAACTTACATATAAGAATGCAAATGTGAAAATGGGTTAAAATAACCGAGAAGATTATTTACTACAATTAAGTAGAATTACATCTCAAATTGGGCAAGTATCTGAAAGTGAACAAGATGGCTTACCCGAATATGTAGCCCATGTTAGTTACACAAATCGAGTAGACTGACTAAGGCAGATGATTCAGTTGGTTAAATTAACCGAGTAGAATAGCTTCTTCGAATTCCGACTGGCTAAATTTCCCTCAGTGGCGGAACTATGACCAAAACCTATTAAAAAAATACGTTCCAAAAGCGGGATTTTTTGTTTGAGGGAAATGAATAAATGCTGAAAAATCGAATACGCTCATGGATATGTGCTTATACCAAACAATTGTACGGCGACAGCGCAAAGTTTGACTACTCAACTAGTGATAAAAATGAAGATAAGAAGATGATGCGATCATAACTGATTGTAGCATAAAATTGCATTTCGACACTTTTTGCCTTCAGCAACTTGTGTGAGAATAACAGCAAAGAATAAATTCAATCATCGCATCATCCGCAGTCAGACAAAGATTTGCTGCGTTAGCATTTAATCATTATAAAAAGGGATCATTCGATCTCGCGTTAGCATTCTTAACTTAGTGTTCAAACATTGTTCAACGTATAGCCTAAGATTTCCCCCCAGCAGTGGTAAGGGATCTGAAGCTCAAAATAATAATTGAAAAAGAGGCTGGGTGCGACCCACACTGATAACTTCCCATTTGTGGTCTTGAAAACTTTATATTTAGTTTTTTTCAAATAACCAAATTTTCAGCGAAACAAACTTTAACTGTAAAATTCAAACAAACATTATTTTAAGATTGAAAAGCATTTTAATTATTTAAAGAGATTTGAAATTGAGATTGTTGATGTATAAGTTGTTGTTTGTTAAAACTGTCAATTCCATACTTGTCAAAATTTAACCATTATGTTAATAATTGTATTATGTCGACACCTTCCTGTAAGAATGTACTAAGCGACACTTTTTTCGAAAATAACTTTTTGATGAGGAATTATACTACATATTAAGGGCCACGTTTTTGCCTGGGTTTCGCCAACCTATTATGCATGAAAAGTAAACTAGAGTACAAATAAAAAAATTTATCAACTGCCATGCTTTCTCATTAAAATAATGTTGTCCCCTGAAATTTGTATTATCCGCCAAAAAAATTATGCTAAGCGACATTAATAAAGATCTCATTGTCGTGAGCAACAAGAAATTTTGTTAGATGTCACTTACATAGTTTAACCAAAATTGTCTCTTAGCACACTATGATTCAACTAGAACTTTCTATGTTTTTTTTTCGTTTCCTAAACAATTTTAGAAATGTCGCTTCCCGGGTAGAAAATTATCTAGGAAACACTATCGAATGGCGTGGCCCTAGCTAGATTGGCCATTATATAGTAAATCCTATGCTGGGCCTAGACAGATGCAAGCCTGGCGGATCTTGACTAATTTATGCTTATCCTGGCTTTATATTGAACCTGGCTAGAACTGCCTATTTATTGGCTTTTCCAGGAGTATCTTAGACTGGGCCTAGATATTTTTAACTTGATGTAGCCTAGATATGAAAATTTTTCTTGGCGATATCTTGGCTATAGATAGTATCGCCTCTTTATTGGCATTGTAACAAATAAACTGCAAGGGACCTGGATAGTTTTTACTTGGTGTAGCCTGGATAAGGAATTGTATCTGGGCGTTATATTGGCCTTAGCTAGTGTCGCCTCTTTATAGGCGTTCTCAGATTTTACTTATACTGGGGGTAGATAGTTTTTACTTGATGTATCCTAGATTTGAAACTTTTCCTTGGCGATATATTGGCCGTAGATAGTATCGCCTCTTTATTGGCATTGTAACATATAAACTGCAAGTGACCTGGATAGTTTTTACTTGATGTAGCCTAGATAAGGAATTGTATCTGGGCGTTATATTGGCCTTAGCTAGTCTCGCCTCTTTATAGACATTCTCAGATGTTACTTATACTGGGGCTATATAGTTTTTACTTGATGTATCCTAGATGTGCCTATACATATGTCTCTATAAAAGGCTATCCATTATCCTTCTAAAAACATAACTTTTTTGTTTTGGTCCTAAATCGGTATTTTTTCAGATTCTTTAATACGTATTTAAGTCTTCTTAAACAGTATAATTAAAAGAGAGTTATTTGAGTAGCACTTTGAGACACCATATTTTATATATCACAGTGGCGCAATAGGTAGCGCACAAGCACGGCAAGCGAGAGCGAGAGGACTCGGTTTCGAATCTCAGTGGAGGTAAATTAAAAAAAAAAAAAAAATTATTTCACTCCAGCAAAAAATCACTTAAAGAGTCGAATATAGGGAGGCAAAGAAAAAATGAAAATAAATAACAATAACAAAAAAAAAAAATTTTTTTTTTAATAATTTTTTTAAGAATTGCCGTAGCTCTTGTGCTACTTGTGAAGACAAATCTAGGGCCCATATATAGGAAAATCTAGCAAGGCCCATTATATACAGAGCATTAACAAATTAGCGAGGGACTAGCTAGATACTGCTCGGTAGGGCCATGATTGAAACTAAGAAAAACTAGCTGGGGCCTTGGCATTATCGAGTCGAAAATTCTACCCGGGTTAGCATACATTCTTACGGGAAGGTATCGATATATAAAACAACATACTTTAGAATGCACTATCGGTGGTCATTCCTATCATTTTAAATAGTTTTCACTAGAATTTTTAATAGTTTTTTTATTTAAAAAAAAAAACTATTAATTCAATATTTGTCAACATTTTACCAATTGTACAAAATTATACTTTGTATAAAATAAACTAAATTAGAAGTCAATATCACTACTAGTTCTCGAGAAATTTGAGTCGAAAAACAATTTTTACCAATTTTCAATAGAATTTTATATAGTTTTTTATTTTTTGTAAAAAAACTGTAAGCTGATTTTTTTTGAAATTTTCACCAGTTGTCAAACACATTATTTTTCGTAAAATAAAATTATTTTAAGTTTCAAATTGTTTTCCGTTCTTAGAATATCTGGGTTATGAAATTTTTTTTTCAGTTTTTTTTATTTAAAAAAATAACGGTATGTTCATTTTTTTCCAAATTTATACCAAATCTGTATGACCTTATAATGAGTAGATAAAATTTTATTTGCAATCAATAGCATTATTTTTTCGTGAGATATTTGAAACTAACCAAAATGTTTTTTTTTTTAAACCGTTATAGTGAAAAAACTACTCACTGAATTTTAATAAACGCCCTTTTAGCCTCTTTCGAAGTTATTATCTATTAAACAAAATTTATTTGAAGTTGATATCCTTACTCGTTCTTGAGATATCGACGACGAAAAATGGTACCAGAACGTACGGACGTACGAACGTACGCACGTACGAACGTACGTACACACACACACACAGACATCTCTCTAAAAATGATTGATATAGCCTCTAGGGACCTTGAAACGTCGAGAAATGTCAAAAACTCCAATTTGACAAATCGGACCGATTACAATAACTCCCTATGGGAAGTTAAAAATAAAGATTTTTAATTAAACGAACGGAAATTGTTTTTTTTTTCATAAAATCTTTAAAACTCAATTAAAAATTGTATTTAGTACCTTCTCTCTGAATAAACCTCCATTTATAAATTAAAGGTGTGTTTGGGTCTTAATCAATTTCATGTATGTATGTACAAGTATACATGAATTTCGAACCTGGATGTAAATATGTCTTTGTATTAATAGTAAATAAAATTTGACCGTTATTTTCGTACTGTTCACACATATAGAAAAAAGAATTTGAAAAATGTAGTTTGGTTTCACTAAATGTTAATTTCAATTATAATTAATTTAAAAGATAAATCCCTTCTCTGTTATTAAATGAAAATTTCAACTACTAATACGTGCTAATTTTTTATAACCTCTTTTTAAAATTGGAATAAAGGTATTCAAATAAAAATTTCATTCAATCTAAATAGTTATTTTTAGGTTAAAAGAAGGATTACATATATGTATTTATCTCGACAAACACTTCCAAGCTACTATAAAAGCTGTTCGTCACGAAATCCAACCTTTTTAGTGGACAATGTTTAAATTATTGTTTTAAGCCAAGACGGTTTAATACCTTCTTCAAAACAGTTAATATCTAGATTAATCAATGAATATAAACAAAAATGGAACAAAGTTAAATGAAACGAGGCAAATTTTAATAAAAAATAAAAGAATTTGTTCGAAGCTTCCATTGCTTTTCCTATTAATATTCAAGCAAGTAGGGGTAGGGGCGGTAGACCAACAGTTTCATTTTCAGAATGTAGCGATCGTTCGAAGCGTAGAAAAACTCAAATGAAACTTAGGGCAGAAGGAAAACCGTCTGCCGCAAACATTTTAAAGAAATCTTGATTGAGTAGAGAAATTACACAATCTAACATTTTTTATAAACCTGATGAAGCTTTAGCACTTATTGCAGGAGTCAAGCTCACCAAATATCAATATATAATTTAATGAGGCAGTCAGCAAATGAACACAACAGCAACATTACATTACATTACATATTACACTACTCCGTAGATAAATCTACGAAGTAGAGAAAGGACTGGCAACTGAGGCCATCGGCTTAGACAATACAACAGAGAGAGATACACAGAAAGAAAGAACAACAGAAGAAACACATGTCAACAGCACACGGTTGGTATTTGAACGGTTCCCCATCCAAGTACTAACCATGCGCAATGATGCTTGATTTCGCTGATCGATGGGAAGCGATGCTTTTATCAAAGCCAAGGCCTTTGACGCAACTGCAACATGTATCCTTGTTATGAAGCGGTCACAGAATCTAAAAAAAAAATGCTATCCCTAAAATTTTGTTATAACGCAATCTTCAGCTTTGATTCCTCTTCAAAATTTACTTGATCACACGGCTCACAGATTAATTATAAGGCTCATAGAGATGTATTTACTTCTTTACAAGCAAATGAGGGGACACATTTGTGTATGATTACTAAATATTTAACTTCGTATCACCTACATATATTTTTGAAGAATATGGTCAAAACTTAATACAAAATATGTATCTACATTAAATGCAATACAGTTATAAAGTTAATCAATTTAAGACTTTCTGATATATTACATTTTTTTGTCTTTTTTTGCGGTGCATAAATTTATAAAGATGATAGTTCTCCGACTTGCGAACACGCGAAGAATAATTGCGCATCCGCAAAACAGAGGAATTGCCAGTTGATTACGCAAACTTTCAACGAATGGCCCTGCGATTTATTTATGGTATTGATCGATGATGTTATTCGTTATCTTTTTTACAGCCAGTCTCGTTCCATTGCACAGTCGAGGTTGATTAGTGCTACGCAGCATAATCACAATTGTCTATTAATTGTAAATTGTGAGGTGGTAGTCCAGGCAAATCCAGGGAATTTAAAAACTCTGTGGGATTTTTGACTACGTCATCCTGGTTTGTAACTGTGTCAACTGATTTATAAGAAAACAACTCTTCGTGAAGAAAATTCTGAATGGTTGCATTGAGATTATGGACATCTTTGTTTTTGGCCGCCAATAGGCGTTTTTCTTTTTTAGTTCAGTATAGAGCTCCGAACAGAGTCCAAGCATGTCGAGCATGTTCCGAACATCCTCTGAACCAAGCGTGCTCTGAGCGCTCTGAGTATTTTTTGAAACACACCTGAACACATAGCTGTCGACATTTTTTTTTTAAATTTCCATCTGTCAAATGCCTGTGTTAAGCATTGTACTCTGTCTGCTCAGTTATTTTATTCTGAGCTTATAGAGCGCACTCTGAACACGCTCAGAACATGCTCAGAACGAAAAAAGAAACACATTTACGAAGCTCTGAACGCTCTGAACTAAAAAAGAAACACAATTTATTTTTTGACAACTCAGGTTCTGTTCTGAACTAAAAAAGAAAAACGCCTAATATTGCTCATTCACTCAGCCAATTATGGTTTCTGAACCGGTGCTTCGTTGATTTGTATGTTAAGTGGCAATTTTAATGTAGAATGTGCAGTACGTCCACCTTCTAACAATGTTGCAGCTATTCCAGATGAAGCCAATGCTAGGGCTACTTCATTTTTCGATCTGATCTTTGCCAACAGAAATGAAATTAGGAACGTTTTTCCAGTCCCCCGGCAGTATCAAGGTAGTAACTTCCACCAGATGAACTGTTCACAGCTTCGATCAAAGTATCGTACGCAATTCTATGTTGTTCATTCAATTGCAAAACATTTGAACGAACTGTTTCGGCGAATACTTCAGTATCGTATTGTTGTTCACTTTGCACTTCGTGGTTAAATGCATCGCGCATAGGAAGATTGGGTGGTGTCATGCCCAAACACGACAATATCTACTTTATTTACCCTCAAGAAACACATATCTTCTAGGAACATTTTGTATTGGAAAATTAAATTATCGTTTTTATTTTTTTCCCTTGATTATTATTTAAACTTTAATCTTCCCTGAACTTCAAAAAATATTTCAAAATCAAAATTAGCAAAATCGGTCCAGCCATTCTCGAGCTTTAGCGAGACAAACGAACAGCAATTAATTTCAATATTGCGCCTGTACAACTTGTATGCGGAAATACATATATGTAGATGATGAAAACAAGGTAGTGTTATGGAAGAATGCATCAGCATCTTCGCCTAAATTTTGCAGGCCTCTAAAAATATTTTTCGCAAAAGAGACAATTGAACTTATAAAATAAGAAACCAATAATGTTATTGGTCAAACGGAAAGTCTTGGATTTACAGAGAACAAGCACTTTGCAATTAAACATAAACTGATTTTAAGCATAATTGATTGTAAAACCGCTCATGCTGTTACTAATACAGCATCTTATCAAAGATGCTATCTTTATAATTTAACTTCAAACGATTTTAACAAAATTTCAATATGTTTAAATAAGGCTCTATAATCAAGGAGCAATACCTGAACTTAGGAACATCAACACTACTTGCTTGGATAAGATTTTTGGAATATGTTCTTCATATTCCCTATAAGCTATCAATCTGCAGGTGGGATGCTCGAAAACTAGAAGGGAAGTTGAATTTTCAACAATAATTCAATAATAAGAAAAATGAGGTTCAGGAAAATTTTCGAAGAAGACTAAGTCTAATAGTAGTTAAGCCAAAACCTGGCTATGGAACTTTAAACACTGGAAATACAGCACGAACGTTTTTCCGAAATTTTGCGATATCTGCTGAAATAACTGGAGTGCAGAAAAATCTTATATATCTATTCTATATATAGCTCTCCTGCAACCATAGATACGAAAAAATTCAAGTTGTATTGCCTGAAAACTGCAAAGACCTTTATTAAAAATTACCCTTGGTATAGAATGCCTACCACTATACACAAAATTCTATTTCATGGATACGACATTATAGAACATGCGATAGTGTCCATTGGTTCTTTATCAGAGGAAGCGCAGGAATCCAGATACATGGACATTAAAAATTATGGAGAGAGGTTTTCCAGAAAAATGTCACGTACAAAAACAATGCTAGATGTTGTTCACAAAAAACAGGTCTCAAGATGATTATCCTGAAGAATTGAAAAATTTATTCTTAGTAATAATCTATAAGTTCTGTTTCTTAGCTGTATCCATTTGAATTATTAAACTTATTATAAAAAGTTAATTATTTGTTTTTTTTTTATCAACTTTACTTGATAAAAAAAGTTGTGACCAACTTATTTCGGCGCCGTTGCATTTTTTTTTTGGGTCACGCTATGCAATGCGTGTAACTGATTGAACTAAGGGAACATCAGTATATTTCTGATATTTATGTATTCAGGAGCGGATCAATACATTTACTATTAAGACACTAAACTGATAGTAAATTGTATTGTGGGTCTATTTTCGATATCAGCATAATTTATTGTTTAATTTGTTTTTGTAATTTTTTTTTTTTTTGTAATGTTGAGTGAATGTAAAGTTTCTGAGCTGTATCTATACTCCAAAAAATAGGTCAAAAGTTTTGGCACTTAGCAGAATTTAATGCTTCAAAGACTCATTACTGTCTACTGCCATTAAAGCACCACCCAACCCCATTCCAATATCCATGACGGTTACTGGCATTGAGAAAACAGATCAGCTCTCAGTTCTCGGTTTGTGCATCACAGACAACGATGTGTGAAATGACCGCATATTAGGGTGCCAAATACAGTGCCAAATGCTTATGTTTCCTTCAACAATGCACGACATCCTTCGCACCTTCTGTCTGGCTGTAATCTACATATATTACCAATAATGGTTCAAACCTCGAGTCAAAAAAAGCGCTTTAAAATGGTAGAAGTATAAAAATAATATTTAAATCTTTCGAGCATCGCCGCAATGTTCCTTGTTTTTCGTTATTTTTTTACCCATATTTTTATAAACATTGCTCTAGTGAAATAGCTAGTTGTATTCGTCTCCTTAAACAATTTGACCGTAATTTGACTCGCACTTCAGAGAATGAGCCTATCTTTCGACGTATTGTTAAATTCTGATATTCTTTCTTCAGCTACACTACAAGAATGTGGAATGCCTTAGGTTAGGTTAGGTTAAAGTGGCTGCTGACCGGAAAAAGGTCAACACACTTAGACCAATATTTGGTCCGTTGTGATACCACAAGGATTTCAAAAATCACCCTTACTCGTTAAACCATTTTGAGCTAATAATGAAGCGTTTGAGACAGTGAATGTCGGAATTATTTAGATCACTAGGACCGTTATAGTAGTAGTCTCCCAAGTGGAGTCTACGTCTTTGCGCTACGGCAGGACAAGAACATAGAAGGTGAGGAATTGACTCCTCTTCTTCTTCATCCATGCAGCTTCTGCAAAAATTATTTGCAGGAACTCCAAGACGAGAAGCATGTCTTCCTATTAGGCAGTGTCCAGTAAGGACACCTTGTGATGCTTTTTTATTTCGAGGCTGAGGTAGGCTCGTCGGTGTCCAGGATTTGTCCCAAAGAAAGCAAAGAACTTGGGTAGAAGTTTCCAAACTCCAAATCAATTCAATCTTTATTCATTTACAAATTCGGTTACAGCGTTTACAATTTCTTTAGTTACTTCTTCTTATTAACAAAGTATTTCATATAATTTAATAACAAATATTCTTAACATAACATTTCATATATTTCATATACGGCTTTACGGTTTTAATATTGCATCCAGCAAAAGACCGGAGGAAAAATCGGGGCTACGTTCGCGGCAACAAGCTTGTCTATGGTACTCTTTGAAGAAGGGTAGCCACAGAAATAATCATTTGGGATGACGGCCCTGCTTCTAGCAAAAGACTAGAAGAATAATCTGTGCTCTGTTCGCGGCAACAAGCGTGTCCGTGGTACTCTTTGAAGAAGGGTAGCCACAGAAATAATCATTCGGGATGACGGCCCTGCTTCTAGCAAAAGACTAGAAGAAAAATCGGTTTAGGTCAAGCCTTGTCTACGCTACACTTAGAAGAAGGGGAGCGTAGAAATAACCAGGCACAAATACCTTCTTGCTCCTAGCAGCAAACCAGAAGAATAATCGGTGCTTTGTTCGCGACAACAAGCGTGTCTGTGGTGCTCTTTGAGGAAGGGTAGCCACAGAAAGAATCAGTGGGGATACGGCCCTGCTTCTAGCAAAAGACTAGAAGAATAATCGGTGTAGGTCAAGCCTTGTCCACGCTACACTTAGATGAAGGGGAGCGTAGAAATAAACAGGTACAAATACCTTCTTGCTCCTAGCAGCAAACTAGAAGAATAATCGGTGCTTAGTTCGCGGCAACAAGCGTGTCTGTGGTACTCTTTGAAGAAGGGTAGGCACAGAAAGAATCGGTGGGGATACGGCCCTGCTTCCAGCAAAAGACTAGAAGAAAAATCGGTTTAGGTCAAGCCTTGTCCACGCTACACTTAGAAGAAGTGGAGCGTAGAAATAAACAGGTACAAATACCTTCTTGCTCCCAGCAGCAAACCAGAAGAATAATCGGAGCTTTGTTCGCGACAACAAGCTTGTCTGCGGTACTCTTTGAAGAAGGGTAGCCACAGAAAGAATCGGTGGGGATACGGCCCTGCTTCTAGCAAAAGACTAGAAGAATAATCGGTGTAGGTCAAGCCTTGTCCACGCTACACTTAGAAGAAGTGGAGCGTAGAAATAAACGGGGGGAACAGGTCAGGGAAACAGGTCAGGTTAAGCGGCAGGTAGGGGTTCAGAACCCAAAATGTTTTTCGGAACTACTATCTAGTACACTTCGTACCCAGCAGTGTGTTCCTACTTGCTAATTAATTTATTCGGTTCCCGAATTTAATTTTATTAGCTTGGTTTTCTCCCTTTATGTACACTTGATTGGTATAAAACAACAGCAAAGGTAGAAGACGAATTTGTATTGCTTATTCACATCTCCTTATTAATATTTCAGTCAAAAGGCAGTGTGAATTGAAAGAAATAAACAAACTACCAACAACGTCATACATGCATACATCTTACCAGACATCTGGTTGTCATCATTCCTTATATGGATGTAGGTAGTTAAATGCTCTCGGGGTTCGGTATGAAGTAGAAAACAACCCAGGGTTCGGTGGCATAGCATAAATATATGATAATTTGCTTTTGGCAAGACGGCTCGGTAGTATGGTGCGGCAAAGCGGTGTGATATGTAAAGCGACAGCAACCCAGGGTTCGGGAGGTTGGTACGTTGGTTGATTTAAAATTGAAAATAGCGTCGGTTCGGTAAATTAAATGAGGTTTCAAGCGGGCATTTTAATGTAGTGATCCGGTATGCGGCGGCGGTAGTTGGGAGGTTTTCGGGCGGTAGGAGAAAAAGTGTAACGCTTCGTTACAACCTATAACGAAGCTAATATGCAATCTACCAATAGAAATTAGTTGTTTTGAGCATTTAGCATCAAACAATGGCCAAATCAGTTTAGTAGACCGGCAAGTTGGGGTGCTGGTCCACCTGTGGTTGGCTTTCTTTATGGTATCTTGCTTTAGCATAAGTTTACAAGTAGCTAGGGGTATACCGATGTTAGATTTGCTATCCAACAAAGGTAATATTGTTCCGTTTTTTGCAAGTTCGTCAGCTTTACAATTTCCTGGAATGTCTCTATGCCCCGGCACCCATGTAAGGTGAATGTTAAACTGTTTTGACATCTCCACCAGAGATGATCGACAATTTTGGGCTGTTTGTGAGTTAATGGAGACAGAGTCCAGTGACTTTAAGGCAGCTTGACTGTCTGAGAAGATCCGTATATCAGTAGTCAATATAACGTTTTCTTTTAGCCAAGAGAGGACTTCTTTAATTGCTAGAAGCTCTGCCTGGAACACGCTACAGTGATTGGGAAGACGAAAAGATAGACAGAGATTTAATCTATCGGAGTATACGCCTCCACCGACCCCGTCATCGGTTTTAGATCCATCTGTATAGAAATGAATTGCTTCGTCTATCAGAAACGACTCATTTTCCCAAGAAGACCTGGAAGGGATGGACACTTGAAAATTTTTATTAAATTTTGGATGAGGGGTGGTGTAATCGACGTTACTAGGTAGAGTACTGAACGAGTTCAGAATAGTAGAGTGGCCAATATCATTATTGATCCACTGCGAGGAGGCTTTAGGTCGGATGGCTGTGTTAGCGGCCGATTGTTTGCTAAAAATATCTAGCGGTATGAGATGAAAAAGAACATCAAGTGCAGCAGAAGGAGTTGAGCGGAGAGCTCCACCCATGATTAAACAGGCTGTTCGTTGGACTTTGTTAAGCTTATCGCGATTTGTTGCTGTTTCCAGCGCAGTCCACCATACTGTCACTCCATAATGTAAGTATCGGTCTAATGACTGAGATGTATAGCCAGTGTGTTATATGAGTTTGTAGACCCCATTTGTTACTTACGGCTTTTTTGCAACAGAAAAGAGCTATGTTGGCTTTGTTGACTCTCTCTTGGATATTGGGCTTCCAGCTTAATTTCTTGTCCAAAATAAGACCCAGATATTTTGCTTTGTCTAAGAATTTAAGCGGTATACCTTTGATGAGGGGAGGGTCTATGTGTGGGATTTTATATTTCCTGGTAAATAGGACAAGTTCAGTTTTGTGGGGGTTGACACCGAGTCCACATTGATCTGCCCAGGTAGTAAGCTTGCTTAAAGCATTTTGTAGGAGTTCCTTCAGAGTGTTAGGATACTTAGCAGATATCGCTATCGCAACATCGTTCGCATAGGCAATCACCCTGTGCCCCTCACCTTCAAGAATCACTAGTAGTTTATTTACGACTAGGTTCCAAAGGAGAGGAAAGAGGACGCCGCCGCCGCCTTGCAGCGTACCCCTACTGACAGTCGTTCGAGTAGTAAAATCGCCCAGTTTTGAATTTATAATCCTGCTTATCAGCATATGATTTATCAAATTACTGATTGACTTATCCACCTTCAGAGATGACAGCGCAGATGTGATTGCGGATGCGTCGACATTGTTAAAAGCTCCTTCTTTATCCAGGAAAGCAACTAAGGTGAACTCCTTATGATGAAGGGAATGTTCGATAGTACGAACCAGCGTATGTAGAGCGGTTTCTACAGATTTCCCTTTGTTATAAGCATGTTGAGCATTGGATAGTAAGGACTTATCAATGTTTGCCCTCAAATAGATTTCAATCAGACGTTCAAATGTTTTAAGAAGGAATGATGAAAGGCTAATAGGTCTTTAGGATTAACATGGCTAGGTTTGCCAGCTTTGGGGATGAAAATAACATTTACTTCTCTCCATGACAAAGGAAGGAAGAATGCCTTACACGGCTCTGTACATACTACGAGTATTATGATATTCAGAAATACAAAAACTTTTTAATGCTATTCTACTTTTTTAAATAATTGCACTGTGTTTAAAATTGTAAGGGTATTCATATAAAACAAAAAGGTGCATCGGTATATTCTTTTAAATCTCTCCAACTTTCCTAAAACGCTCTCATTGTGCTCAAAAAATTTAAGGGTAGTCATAATCCCTTTAGTGAACACAAAATTATAAAAATAAAATATTTAGGATTTCTGGACAAAAAATTTAATTCTATATCTCAAAATTAAGTCATTAATAAAATTGAAATTAAATTTTTATTTTAAAATTAAAATTTTTATTTAAACAAAAATGAAAACTTAAAATTTGCATATCAAATTTTTGTTCTTATTTTCATACATAAGAATTTATTCTAACAGTTTAAAATTCTTATTTGCTTTTCAGTTTATTCTTGCATAAGTTCATATTTCCTTATAACGTTTTATTTGTGGCTCTAACTATGTACTACAAAAATTGTTTTAACATTTTCAAAATAATTTTCTACTTCTAAACACTAAGAACAACGATTTTGAAAATTCTAAGTCACATAAGAGCAAGTTCGTGCGACCTCAAGGGAGTTAAAAATTATTTTTATACTTTTGAACATTTTGCGGCTCATTGTGGAATTTTGTTTTTATGATATGTATACAGTCAAAACGATGGGACTACCTTTATTATGAATAACTCAGCACTAGCGTTAGGGAAATAGGATATGGATTTTAGGAGTGCATTTAATATACGGCATTTTAGGTATGATGGTATTTAGGCAAATAAAGAATATTGAAATTCCGAGGACACGTAGTGTGCAAATTCGAAGAAATCAGCTATTATTATTACATTCAGATATTTTTCAGTAAATTCCACAATTCAATCAATTTCAATCAAAAAATCTGCAAATAACTATTTTTCGCTTACGAGCAATACAATGTAAAAAGCTAAACATTTTTCAAGGGTTCGAAATGGCTATTTATATCAATGCTCGATTACAATTGCATATTTTAAATATTTGTATAAAAATTTAGCAAATACTTTCATTACTGAATAACGACTAATTGTTACCTTTGTTACTTCCAGCAAGTTAAATTGAGTTTTTGTAAATCATTTAATTTTGTCTCATCGATCCATTCCATGCCATACAGTATACTGCACAGTCTATAGTCTGATTTGCGTGCTTCTTAGATGAACTAACGGTTTTTGTTCAAACATTCATTAGAGAACTTGGCACAGTTTTCTTGGCTAAATGACTTGAATGACAAAGAACTTTTTTTATACGAGTAACAAAACTTTTAAAAACTTTTACAGTATTGAATACGAAGATACTTTATTTTATTTTTGTCAGAACAGCTATTAATCAAACGCATTTTATTTGAAAGGTATTATATCCTTGCTGACACGAATTCTTTAGGAAGATGAAATAGCGCTATTGGATGGTGGTGAAAATAAAGTTTGTCTTTGAGTGAGCCAGGTATTTTTTTTGTTCTTTTTTCTTCTCTAAAACCAAATGAAATGTGTTAGGCGTATTGTATTTACATTATTATTATTTATCCGACCAAAAACATAAATGTTAAAAAAGAGCCAAGTTCTTCTATACAAAAACCTTTGTTTAACAAGTCAGCCGTGAAAAGTACTGAGATCTAAAAGTACGCCAAGTTCATGAAGGTTTAGTACCGAATACTTAAATTAGAATAATTTTGAAACAGCAACAGCTACAATGTAAATTGTATTATTTAATGATTACTGACTAATATTTGATGGGTTCACGGGTCAAGTTTTTAAAACCGTTCGACTTGGGCATAAAACAAAACTTGCCGTCAGCATACAAATGAATTGATGCACTGTAACAAACATTTGCCAGATCATTGATAAAAAGGCAAAATAAAATCGGTCCCAACATAGAGCCTTGTGGAACACCCATCCGCAGATTCATAAATTCGGAAATCATTCGATTAAATTTTACCTTCTGGCACCTATTAGTCAAATAGTTTTTAGTAAGATTCACCGCTCTATCATGGAAGCCGAATTTTATGATTGACTGTGTCAAAAACTTTTGAAAAATAAAGCAAGTAGATAGCAGTCACAATAACCCAGGTCATATTGAACTCGTATGTCATCAAGCACCTTGATCATTGCAATCTGGCAACTGTCAAGTGCACGGAATCCAGATTAAACTATCAAAACCTATCAAGGTGACTAGAGATCTGAGCCGCTAGAATTTTTTTAAAATATCTTTGAGGGACAGGGTAGGATACTAATCGGTCGGTAATCTGAGCAAGAAGTTGGGTTAGTGTTCTTGAAACTCAGAAAATTTTTTGTCAAAGCCTTAACGTACTCTCTAAAAAATTGTTAAAAGGGAGTAATTATATATTTAATGCATGATTTAGACGTTTAAGTTGACTAACATGAACATCCACCTTTCCATTTGTAGCCTACTATTGTATCAGGATTGTTGACTAAGCGAGAAAATAAAACCTTCCTACCAACAAAAAGTCTTTCTATTAAAGTAAAAGTTCAACTGACTATCACTCCATTATTATATGCCGCTGTCCTCCAGCTTTACCCGTAGAAAATCGACTTATTTTAGGTTGGCTAGCTTAATTGCATTAAGGGGTAACTGATCTCAGCTTCCTAATAATCTGTCAAATCATATTTCAAATGCACCCATTCCAATCTCTCAGAAGTATGCTAAACTAGAATATAAATGAAACTTATACCACAAAAATTCCCCAAGAAATTCGGAAGACAAGTCTTCTGACACGCTTCTTCACATATTGTAAGTTCATTGTTTGTGGCATGTACTCTGCTCTATCGTAGAAATACCTTCTTCTAGTAATAAAGAGTCTGTGAAGCATGGCCCTTCTACTACTACTTCTGAGATAAACCTCTCCAAGCTCCGCGGTTCAGAGGTAGTAAGACTGTGAAACATGGTCCTGTACCACTAAGAGAGTAAACCTCCCCGCACTTCTTTGCCTCATTTCAGCGGTGGTAGGACTGTAAAGCATGGTCCCTCTAACTCTAATAACACCACAAATCCTAAAGAAGGCCCTAGGGGGAGCGGGCGTAAGCTTTACCCTTCTAAGACCTTCTTCAAGGATATGCCCAATGCTAAGACGATTCTCAAGGTGTTTGGTGAATAACCTGGCGCCGCCGGGCGGAACTCTCAGCATGACGCAAAAATTAAGTGGGCTAAAAGCTTTTTAGCTAACAATAGCGTCCAGGCCAGCGGAGACTCTTTGTCAAAGCGTCAAAGGTCTACGGAGGGCACAATTTTAGTACCCAAACGCTCCAAAGTGCACAACATCAGCGCTCCATTACATCCCTGTGGAGGGAAGACCTTCAGTGATGTGGTTAAAGACAAAATCGTGGTCGCGATCATTGACGGGAACGACGTCGATGGCACGATCTCTGTGGAAAATAGGCAGTGACCACCTCCAAGAGAAGCTCCAATTAAGGTTCATGAGTATCATGATGGAAAACCCAGGACCACCTCCAATCACAAACGATGGTGGCTGGCATCAAGGACATGTCAAGCTCATGATTTGTGATGATCAAAGATCGCGTGATCTTCTATCGTTGGCCGTTAGCCGGCTAGGGAAAGTCTGGCCTGGTGCTATGCTCGAGGTTGTTGCTAAGGAGGAAATCCCGTGCAGACCCAGAGCTCGCGCCATGGTTACAGCCGAACTCTCCAGCTTGGATGTAATACTCCAGATGATCCGGCTATCGAATCCATCCCTTTTAATAAAAACTTTCAAGTGTCCATCCCTTCCAGGTCTACCTGGGAAAATGAGTCACTGTTGGTAGACGAAGCGATTAATTTCTACCTCCCTTGGTTCAAAGAAAACGTGAGCGTGAGGGCCAACGCCTAATCCATTTGGTACTACCCAACACGGCAGACGCTCCCCATTTAAACATTCGAATTATCTAGCTTTGGTTATATTTCTCCTTGATTCATAGTTTATCCCAAAATAGTTGCTCAAATAGGTTAGGGCATGTTCCCTCCTGTGCAATGAGTATATCTAGACCATTTTTCGTTATCCCGAAGCCAGTTCGTTACGGCTGGCCCTCACTAGAAGGTGGAAATAGGGTAATTCAAAGACACAAAGATTAACACTATGTGTTGGGAAGCTTGGCCGGAACATGGAAGAACAACAAAACTAAGCCTTTTCCAAATGTTGGGTGTCTTCAATCCTTCTTTCACTGCACTTGAAACGGACGTCTTTGACCTTCAAGAAGCATACATACATAACTCAAAAATTGTTCATTTAAACACAAAAAAAAAAAAGGATTCTAGTGAATGAAAAACCAAATCAAGCTGGAAGAGGTAACTCAATCCTTCAAAGTAAAATAATAGAGAAGAAACAAATGAACACAAAAAAAGTACACCAAAAATCACAGACCGACCGATTGGCAGCGCCCGCCGCGCCGCTTCTTTTTAAGGATTAAGCTGTGAGAAGCTTTTATCAAGGATTTTTTTTTTGGAATTTATAAAAATAAATGATCCAAGAATTGGGTGGAGATACTTAATGGGTATAGGATAAACCCATCAACCATCATTTACCCCTTTATACATTTTTGACTCTGCATATATAAACCGGAGTCGATGTTTTTAAGTTTTGTTTTTGCTAAAATAAAAAGTCACTTTAAAAAAAAAAAAATATTTTTTTTTCTTTTTGAACAATAATTACTCTCCTCGTTTATGGTGAATTTGCTGGTCTATTTAAAACAGGCCATGCATAAAAATAGCTCCATGCATTCATGCCGGGCTCTGTTTTTATTTCACTTTGTACAAAAATAAACCATAAGAGTTTTGCCAGTGGACATTCTAATTAAATGTTTGTATGCGAGGACCCATTTTGCATCAATTAAAATTGATGAATGGGGAAAAATGAGTGGCACGTTAAAAACGGTAACTACGCTCGGTTGGATATCGAAGTACCATCATCACAGAAAAGTATATCTACATCCACATGTAGGTTCTCTGGAGTAGGTATATTTTCGTGAACCATTTTGAATGAGTAATTTTAGTGTAGAGCAGTGTATGAACAAAATGTGTATGACTGAAGAACTGTAAAATAATAATTTTATAACTGTAAACTCGAACGGAATCACTAGACCATGAGGCGGAATATCAATTGTATTATATTTCCCTACAGAAAAAAAAATATATAAACTATAACTGGTACCGATGAATATGAACTGGGTTTCTGTTTGTGAAAAAAAAATATTTCAAAACACTCTTGTGATGTGAAATTTTTCTGTAAATTTTAATTTATTGCAAAAATAAATGAAAAGTACGTTTAATCACTTTTATCAACCGACTTCATAATAGTGCATTTCGGTAACGTTTCACTGTAGTGATATAAGATCAAAGCAAAGTAATTTAAAGATGCTATGTAGTCCCTTATAAGAGAAACTCACTTTTGAGAAATGATTCCAATTCATCATTGGTTTCCTTTGAATTTTCCTTTGAAATTAAGTTTCAGAACTCGCCGAAGAAAATCCTGAGAAATCATTCGAAATCACGGTTTCTTGAGTGCTCGTTGTTGAGGATATCTAGGTATATAAGGGGTATTATTTTATTAAGTCCAGGTAGATGTTGAAATCAAATAAAATAAGCTGTCTGTGGGGTATTAACAGTCTTGGAAAATGAGATCGTTCAAATGCCAGTTTCGGCTTTTTACCATGGCACAGATCAGAGTGGTCCGATTTCCAATGACTCTTCTGAATAGAATCGGCTGAATTTGAGCGATGGCCTGTGTTATGTTCACCTTATAAGCATCGATCGATTCTGGTTTATTCGCATGACCTTGGTGGCCAATTCACTTCACATAGCCGATAGATAACTCATGAGGAATGTAAGTCATGGCATTCCTGTGTGGCACGTAGCGACGTAGCGCCGACCTGCTGGAACCACTGGACTTTTTGTGGATATTGTTCAATTTGGCTCATACGAAATTGGTTATCATCGTTCTGTAGCGCACGCTTATAACGATGACCGCCTCACCAACGTCGTTTTCGAAAAAGCACCGATCAATGACGCTGCCGTCTTAAAATCTACATCAAGCAGTAACTTTTTGAGGATGTATTGTCAGCTATAGTGAACCTCGTCTGGGGTGGTGTAGTTTCATACACGGTAATTTTGGGTTTACGCAGGGATTTGGCATGACACGACCAGAAGTTAGGGCGAAAAATCCTGCAATGTCCCAAAGGCTATAGAAATTTCTAGTCATTATTCAAGAACGTAAAAAATTCAACTTCATCTCCGGTTCCAACGCTCATCTACAATAACAAACCGATAAATAGCTCTCAATATTAGTCAAATGTACAAATGTACTCATTTTGATGCTAGCTCTACTTCCCCTGTTAGCAGCATTGCCCCTCATGTAATTGAGAACGTAAATCATTCAATGAGACAGAACTGTAGATAAGTTTATAGTGAGCACCTGTCAGTTAAGACTTAATCTCACTACTTGGCCTACCAAGCAATACGGGTTCAATTAACAGCTATTGAACAAAGCTCCCAGGAGATAGTCCCAGTTGCATTTTATCTTTGAAAGAAAGGTTGCCACTCGTTTCCAGCAGGCGCGAGGTCTAGATTCCTTGACAAACCAACTCGACATTACCAACAATCAATGTCTCGTACGGTTTTGCCTCAGAGTACAAGCCAGCCTCCATACTGTTCCAAATTTGCACTGTGTCGGCAGTACCACCCTTGGTCCGTGTTTTCCATCTAACTATTGTTGGTAACATTAGACAACCGCGTGACTTGGTTGGTATAACCACAGCCACCTCGTGCTCTCTTTACAGAGGGCCTACCCAATTAATAATGAGACCAAGATTTTTACACCCTGGGGTGTGTGGGACAATTCTTCAATCACATTATTCCCAAGGTACCCAATTTGGGTCCACAATCTGCACCAATATTCATGATTAGTGTTTTTCACCGTACAAAGAACTAGGAACGATAGTCCTAAGCAATCTTTTTTAATCTTTTAGCATTGGGAAGGACCATCAATTATCCAAATTCCTAAACCAAACCATAGAGCAAGAGAGCAAATACTTCTCAATTGCTTTACTTTATGTCTTGGCAGTGATTTCCCCATATCACTCGTCCAAGATCACTTTGGGTTTTCTTAGTTTCCTAAATCCCCAGCTAGATTGCCGGGGACAAGGCCAACAACGACAAGGTACTTTCGCATTCGTACATTTGCAAAAGCCTTCGAGATCTTGATATAAGCCCACAACGACAAGGTACTTTCGCATTCGTACATTTGCAAAAGCCTTCGAGATCTTGATATAAGCCCTATTCTTCTGAAAAAGTGTTCTTTATCGGTCCTCCTCCTATCGACCCATTGCACTTATGTTGCCTCTTTCCAGGGTCATGGAATCGCTTATAAATCATCAGCTCTCGAAAATCGGAAGCTTCTTAACGACTGCCAATAATGCTTTCGCACAGTAGTTCACCGCAGAGTGGAACACATCTTTAAATTGTTTTGGAGAATGTAAGATTATTGACTTTGATAAGTCAAGGCATTTGATAGAGTTTTGGACCAGGTTCTCTTTTCGAAAATACGTGCATTTGGCATCAACGAAATTCTTATTCTTTCGATTAGAAATTACCTCCTAGACTGTACTGGTTTTAAGTCTGATCTTCACAAAATAAATGCTGGTGTTCCACAGGGTTCCGTTCTGTCTCCGACTCTCTTCCTCATTTTTATAAATGATCTCTTGTCTGAAACGTCTAATCCACTTCATTGTTTTGCCGATGACGCTACTTTCAGCTTTTCATACTCGTTCCCAAATTCAAGTCCATCTGCTTCGGAAGTGAATTTGCGACGGTATCGTTTGATAAGTTCACTAAACTCCGATCTTTACAACATTGTTAAATAGGGTATAAAAAACCTATTGTCGTTGAAGCAAAATGTCCCCCTTTTGCCATTGTCCTTGAATGGCACTTGCATCGAAGAAACCGAAAAGCTCTCAGTACACGGTATGTGTGTCATCTTCATTAGAATAGCCTCACTCTCAGCTCTCGAGAACGCCAAAAATGCTGCTAAATGTTTAGGATTTCTATATCGATGTAAGAAATTTTTCACCCTTTCTGATTTTTCTACGTCCAAAACTCGGGTATAACTCACACCTTTGGGCAGGAGCAGCACAATCTTCTCTGTATTGAATAGAATTCAGAACAGAGCGTTGAGAGGTTGAGGCTGATAGGAAACAGGGCTATCATGGATTCATTGCCATCTGAATGTTTCATGTATTTTCTTGTTTTATCGCTTCTTTCACAAGCAATGCTCACTTAAAGTAGCCAGTTGCATTCCTTCCCTTTATCAGTTCACCCGCTTTGCTCATAATTTCACCTTCACCCTCGAGCCTAACTTTGGTTGTACCGTCAAATATAGAGATTCGTTTTTTAGTCGCACAACACGAGTATGGAATAATTTACCCGGCACGGTTTTTCTTTGCAATTTCAATTCGCAAACATTCAAAACCAATGTTCATTGACACCTCGTTTCACCCGCCCCCCCCCCCCCTTAATTTCCCCATCGACAATGCTGTGTTCAACATTATAAGGGTCTCTTCAAATACCCTTGAGCACGTGCGAATTATAAAAAAAAAAATTGTCAAGAAATGCAACTTGCTGCTTAAAATGGTTTTTCGGCCAAAATTGGGATCCTCTTCCAATTGATTTGATTTGATTTGATTTGAACTTTGTTGAGCTTCTGGGTCAGTTTGATCTTGTAAAGGTGTAGGCCCAAAACCCGACGAAAAATCGACAAATTAAAGCTTGCGACAGGCCGAGCTCTTTTCACGCCGATTAATTGACTGTCTCGGGCTCTGGTGTACACCTTCACGATCTGCGGCGATGTTCTAGTCCGATGTTGCCATCCTTTGGCTGATTGAACCGATCATCTAAAATTTGGCTACCAAAGGTTGAAGAGCCACCACGTCTATCGTAGTATGAGCGCAACGCACGCAAATCGGCAGTAACGAACACTCATTTTGATAATCAAGTTCTATCATTTGGATTTGCTGCTTAATCGTGTTACGTACCAAGGGATTTAACCATCAGTACATGAATAATAAAAAACAGATTTGACAGATGTCACTAAAACAAAACATCTAGCAGCCACACGCCGCAAAAATCTACCCAGACCAACTGAAAAAAGCCTTTATTTAACAAACGTATTAGGTAGCGCTCTTCAAAACAGTGTTACTACGAGTATATTGACTATCACGAAACCAAATTAATAGAATTGACACTGAAAAAAATTACTAAACCCATTAATTGCCCATAGACTGCACCTTAAGATGACGAGTGTGCCACTCACTCGATGGAGGAATGATTGAAAATATATCATTCCCACTGATGTGAAAGAGCTTTCGCATTTTATTGATTTTAGAAAGCTTTTGGGGACAATTTTATGAATTTAAAAATGAGAGAAGCCTTAATAAAATGAAATCAGATCACAAAATTAAATTTACTCAAGAACTGAAGCCCTTTGATCATTTCAACCGCCGCCACTGCTTCGATTGGGTTCTGGGAAATTTTAAAGAAAATCCTAAACTTGTCCGAAAAAGAATTATGCAGTCAACAGATCTTGAAAGTAGTTAATGGATGAAGAGAATGTCGCTTATTGCTCTTCATTCTTCTAACGTATTCGAGTTACTTAATAGAAGTCAGTCTCGATACGGAGGTAGAATCAAAGGGTTATTCGAAGATAGACCACGAAGGGCGAAACGTAGGAAACCAGATTTAATGCTCTTGATTCTGGATATATGAATTTGTTGATAAGACGACCATACTTGACAGGTGTGTTCAAGAAGTGATCGACTATCGTTTCACAGAGCCTAGTGCAGAGTTTGCTTAAAAAATAATTTCGTCAATTTGACTGAGAAAGTTTCCATCACATAAAACACCAAGGTTGCGAATTGACTCAGCGCAGCGGTGGTATGGGTTGATAATGGAAAAGGTACAGACAGGGAGGAGATTGGATGAGCTTTCGTGATAAAGTGAATGACATTTGGAAATGTTTAGCTCTAAGCCATTTTTTCAGGCACCAGCCAGATAAACTGTCGAGATCAAAATTTAAAAGAGTGAAATTATGCGTGAAAGAAATGGTCTTGAAAATCTACGTATCATCGGCATATAGTGAGATATGGGAGTATTTAATGCGCATTTCAATATCGTTGATAGTAAGAATAAAAAGCATAGGCCCTAAGCGGCTACATTGTGGGACCCCAAAGGTAGCTTAGAAATAAAATCAGAGAAGGTAGATCTGAATCGAAGTTTGTAGTAACAGTTTTTCAGGTAAGAAGAAAACCATCCTAAGCAAATATGTTCAAGCCAAGGTGGACAGATGAAGTAGAATAAGTTTATTGGAAATTTCGTCAAAGGTCTAACTGAGATCGGTTGAGACATCGACATCGACTTTCATTCCGTTTTCTAAGGCTGAGAGGCTAAAAGATACGAATTTAAAAAGGTTGGGGTTATGAAAGAGGTCTACCATAACTGAGGGAATACTGCTTCAAGTAGAGATAAATCAGGGACTTTTGAGTAGGGAAGAGAAAGTGTGGAAGAGCATTTTATGAGAAATATGGCCGGGATACCTGAACTGGGAATATACTCAACACTGAAGTTTCGTTATTGAAATAGAGAGAAAGAGTATAACCATCAGATTTTCATTTGAAAAAAAAAAGAAGAAAAGACAAACGGGAAGAAGGATTTTGGGTCTTTCATAAGATTGTTTTGGATTTAATAGCGTTGAAAAAGGGAGTTGTAAGGATCGATAAAGTGAAGATAAATACCACGATAATTAGAGTAGTCCGTTTTAGATTGAGAACGAAGAAAAATTGCCCAACACTTACATGTTCCTCTTGTTTTGCAACGATAATAGCTTGAGATTATATTGAGGTGGGAAAGAAAGTGAAGTTTCAAGTCGAGAAAACAGTACATAAAGAGAAATAGAATTTAATAAAAAAAAATATGCCTAATGCAACATTTACAGTTAGGTTGTCAAAATTGAATTCCGGTGATATATTCATTAATTTGAAAAAAATTAGGTTTATGAAAATCACGAGGAGATATATCTCTGGTAGAAGTCTGTATAAGAGAATTATGATAAAAAAAAGAGTTAGAGTGAGAAGTGGATGATAATTTTCGATAGAAGATAGAAAAAGGAAACTGAGTTAGACTGTGCGATATGCTGTTAAAATAAAGCCAATTAATGCTGATAACTTGACACAGACTTGAACCTGCAAAGCTATTTATAAAGAGATGTGCTTGGAAGCAACATTACATGATTCGTTGTAAGATAAGGTCCATTTTAAATGATATGAGGGAGGTTAAAGTCACCGAATAGCAGGATATCATCATGGGAGTCACATAGACATATTATATGATCAATTCCAATGATGACAAATTCATAGAACTCAATGGGTTGTTCAGGGAAATTGTAGCAACATATAACATAAAGTGACTTACAGGGAAGGATTATTGAACGATCAGAAAGGTAGTTTCTAATTCAACGAAGACGATATTCATCAATACCAACCGCACGCATTTTCGATAAAAGAGTTCCCCGCCAAACTATAACAAATGGCAATGCAATATTCTTTGTTTTTTCCAAAGTGAGGAAATAGATGTTGAAAGAAAAAAAGGATTGGTTCCACTTTTCGGTGAGTTATGCCATCCAACCACCAGTAGACGCCGCACAGTGGGCCCAAATGGAGTTTCGCGTCTCAAAAATCTGTAACTTTTTTGTCTCTTGGCATAATTAAGTGAAATTTAGAACATATTATCTTTACTATATATACAATACAGAATTTTTTAAAATCCATTTTGTGTTTTGATATTTAAAATTTTTTCAAAGTTAAAAAAAATCCAATTTTGTTCAACCAAAATGTGGATTTTCATTATAATTTCTTTTTTTTATTAATTTTTTTTACTTAGGTTATACACCTTAAGATAAATATATTAACAATAAACTATAACAACCAAAAATAAAATATTTAAAGCAATGAAAAAAACGTTATTTAAATAAAACATCCTTGCAAAAAATCAACAAATAATTGGTTAAAATTAATAAATACAAATGCAAATAAAAAACAATTCTTAGTTCTATAGTAGCTGTAAAGTTTCTTTAAAAAGCTCTTTCGATTCAGATGTATTTTGGTTTCTTATACTTGATATAAGAGGATCTGATTTCAATAATAAGCGATGAAGGACATCGTCTTTTCTTGCTATTCGTGAACATGTTCTAAAATGGGCATTCATATTTTTTTTTATAACCCTTGTTAGGTGCTTCTTAGGCATCTTTAGATAGCTGACCTATTGGTTAAACTTCAAAATGCTGAATTATGGCTTCACCGTGAAGTATTATTTTATGCACCGCAGATGGCATGTACTCGTAATACCATTTATATTTTTCAACATAAATGCGTTCAGTATAAAATGCATGTTCACCAAATTTCTGAGCATTTTCGGACGAACCAAATGATAGTATTTTGAGGATAACATAAACACTTTTTATAAGTTCTAGGTCAACTCCTGTTATGTTGGCAGAACTTTGAAAATTTTTAAAAAATCTCTGAGCAGTGTAGCGATCATTACTGTTACCAGTACCTTGTCGAGGTTTACATATAAATCTAATTCAGGTCGAAAACGGCTTCGAACAAGTCTTTTTTTCTCTTCTTTGCTTTTTTTTATTCTCAAGAGCGTTTGTAGACCACTTAGCAAAAGAAAGATTATAAGAAGTATAAAAAAATCAATGCCATACAATTCCATTCAAGCATGTAGAGCCGTACCTTAATGCGTTTTCATTTTTAGATTTGGCTTTCACTTTTATTAATAAGTTCATTTCTTTTAGTTTTGCTCCACACTTTGTACAAAACAAATAGAACAGGACTTGTCCAACTTTTCCGTCAATCATTGTTAAAAACAAGTCATGTTGTATTTCAACTAGGTACTTCTTCATTTTCACAACTTTTTTAATTTTTGTCGGGCGTTTCTTTTAAAAACTCATAGTTTGAATAGCCATTATGTAGTTCCTTCCAAACAAAAAAAAAACAAAACCAAAAACCGAATTATGAGTAATTATCATAAAAAAAAATTTGATTAGTAAAAAAGGGCAGCAAGTACCCCTTTTGATTCATCTCATCTACGTCCCTGGTTACTTTAAGACATTAAATTCATTTGAGAAACTTCGATTGTGAGTTTAACAACTGAGTTTGTAAAACAAAAAAAGAAAATGAAACTTATGGGAGTATTTTTTGCTCGTACTTTATGAAATATAATATATTGCCATTGTTCAAAAGGTGCAAAATTGGAATAAAATTCACTACAAAAGAAAACAGCGCAAGACAGCGCAACCATTTAAAACCTTAATCAAACATAAAAACAAAGGAAAAAAAAGCAAGTTAATACAAATAATTAAATATATTAAGGAAATTATATTTTTTAAAATTATTTTTATTGATTTGAAAAGAAAAATTACAAGCTTTCCAACGATGCATAACACTTGCGTGATCACATTATAAATGCTCAAAGAAAACTCTGTTAAAGACGTTCTTCATTTCGCCATTCATATGGGGTTGTATGTGGCCACCACTTCAGTTAGCCATATCTTTAAATCATTCAACTTAATCCATTAAATTTATATTGTAGTACAAAATTTGACTTTTCCTTGATTCATTTACATACAAATTTCAGCTCCCACATTAATTTCGAAAAAAGCATTTTTGAGACGCAAAATGCCATTTTGGCCAACTGTGCGCATTGTGCGAATTGTTTTTTTAATCTGTTTGTTGATCAACGTGCCCATTGACATTCGGTTAGAGCGATTTTCGAATGAAAATGATTGCTGTGTTACAGTCAATGGAGTTTGCCATCCATGCCACACAAGAGGAAAAATGGTGGGCAGAATTAGATATACAGGTTTGATCTAAACAAAATGGTGCCACATTTTACACAGTAAAACAATTCAAATGGAAAACAATTGATCTACTAAAGATCGTTGGCTTATACCAACAATATAACAAGTTAACAGGCTCGCGAACAATATTGAATGTCAAATATCCATCCGTTTCAGCCGATATGTGCGGTAAAGTGTGGAAATATGACTCCAAAAAATAGATTACTGCAAAAACGCTTCCTGGTGATCGAATTTCATGCATAAAACCAGAATCCGTACTAGAATAAATTCCAGACCGATATCTCAACTATCATTTTATCAGAGTTTTCCTGACCAAATATGTAAGTGTTTACAACATACTATAGTTCTTGTCACTGTGCCATAGAACAGATTGATACACAAAAGTATTCTCTCACTCCGTTAGGTTCGCTGAAAGAATTAAGAGAGACATCTTTCCTAAGACTACAACATTTAGTCTTATGCACAACGAAAAAAATTCTCTAGAACTTTATTGCAAGTAAAATTAGTTCTTCTCATCACAATATTGTCCTCAGGGTTTCTTTTTTAAGATTGAAGCAAGTTTGCTTTAATTTGCGGATCTGGTCATGGTTAATTTTTGGTACATTGTTGCTTTTTGTTCGTGTCACTTGGCCAAGTAAAACTTTCAGTTAGGAAAAATTTAAAGCGACACATGCGGCAAAAACTAACTTAATGCCCTTCATCTACACGAATTTCACGGAAAACTATAGCAGCAATAAGTTTTTTTTTGTTTCAAATCGGCCTTCCAGCCGTTTTTCTAACTGATTGTCAGTGCTCTTCCCCAGCAGTTTCTGCATTATTTTCCTCCCAAACCCATTTCTGATGGTATATTTCTTGAGTATTAAAGTCCTTTTCTTTCATCATCTATTTCCTTTTTGTAATATATTTTTGTCCTCCTCCGCTCTATGAGCGGAACGGTTTAAAGCTAACTTGATCCTTATCTTTAATGATTCCAGAATAGAAAGCAAACAAAAGCGTAGACAAAACGAGGGAAAATCATCACGAAAACAGAGAGTAGGAGCGGGGTTAGTGCAGCTGAGCAAAATGAAAGAAAAAAAAATAAGTAAAATAAATCTTTGTTCTTGTTAAATTGAAGAAGGAAGAAATTATAGTGTCCTTTGGCATTTTTTTCTTTACCTCATACTTATAAGAATAAGCGAGTTTTTTTTGCTTGTCTTGTTTCATCTATATGGTCCGAGATAGTATTTGATCCTTCTTATACTTTACGCTCTTATTTCTTGTCGGAAAGGAAAGTTTTATTTTTCTTAACTTTTTAAACATTTTTATTGGAAATGAGATTAAATCCTTTGTTTTTTTTTTTGTTTGCTGGTTTGGTGTAACGTTCTTCCACTTGATGAAGGATTCTATTGTTATTTCCAACCCAAGTTAAAATTAGTAATCCTTATATTTTTATTCCTTTGGCATCGGAGAGGACACAGTGGAGGGATCATTAGTGTGGGCGAGTTGGAGGTACTTTTTTTGTAATTGTTCTTTGCGATTTGTTTCTTGGTTGGTTTGAAGAGATTAAAATGTAAAATTCTTATCGGAATGTTTAATGAAGCGATTAAATGGCCTGTCACTGGATTATTGGGAGAAGCAGAACTGATATGGTGAGAGTGGTGATTTTGATAAATTTGTATAACTGAGGTGATGGGGCTTAATTGCCCTGGCATTTGCTTTCCTTTCTTTTGCATAACGGATGGCTTATATTCTACTGTAAGTACTGTAAGTCTATTTTTACTTGAAGGTCTTGGCATAATGTTGAGTGCGTTGGACTGTGGAGGTCTGGGCTTATTCTCCAGCCCCTTCCAATTAAACAAAATGGTTTTTTGGAGGTACTGCTGCTTCCTTCATTACTCCCAACACAAAGACAGGAATGGTTAAGAGTTGTAAATCAATATTTTCGTTGTACAGTTGATTTATTTATCTTTAGCCAATTTGTAATTTAAATTTTTTTATGTTTAAGAGTCTACTTAATCATTTATGATTATCCTCAATACATTTGATCAAAGTGGGAGTAGGAGAAGATATCTATACACATTCATTTTGAATGCCCGAATATAGCAGTGAGAGGGAAATATTGAGCTGAGTAAAGCATTTCACATTCGTGTAGTGCGGTTAGAAAAAGATTCTCCCAACGTAACTGTATGTCCAAAGTTTAAATTTTTTTTTATAATTCACACGCGCTCAAGGGTATATTAAGATATTAAAATAACGTGTCGATGAACATTGTTTTTGAATGTTTGCAAATTGAAATGGCAAGGGAAAACTGTGAAAGAAGCGATAAACCGAGGAAATACATGAAACATTCGGACGGTGTTTAAAAAATGGGAATAAATCCATCGGAGCTCTGTTTCCTATCAGTTTTAACACTCTGTTCTGGCCAGGTGAACATGGTATTTGATACGAGTTTCTTAAAATTTTAACACCTATATTAAGCAACGCAATTCAAATCCTGTTGAACAAAATTTTGTCCACTGCTGGCATTCTCTCTTTGTTCAAGAAGTCAGCAATCTTCCCGATAAATAAAAGAGGTCCTTTAGACGCTGTTAAAAATTATTAAGGAATATCCTTCATGAATGCTATAGCAAAAATATTTTGCGGTGTTATGGCTGAAAGACTTAAGAAATGTTACTAGCTCATCGAATTTCGCACTCTAAACAGAACATCGAAACGGTTCATAAACCGATGAGTGCTTTAGATGTCAACAAATCCGATAATAATGTGTATAAACAAAATGTTGTTGCTGCCAATGGGAGATGTTGCGTAGATGAATTGCACTCTAAAGGGCCGATAGAGGTTGTGCCTCCTGCTGTTAAAAATGTTGACGGCATTGAGATTTTGATTCATAATGTTAATAGTAATGCTGCTGCTCCTGTTGTTGGCGACGAACATGGCAAGTCTAATAATGGTGCCATAGGTGTCGTACCGTCAATTGCTGTTGATAATATTGATGATGGAAATGCTGTTGGTGCTGAAAACGTTGTTGGTCTTGATGCCGTTATTGATGATGGAAATGCTGTTGGTGCCGCAGTTGTCGCAGGTTCTGCAATTGTTGGTAATGCTGATGGTCTTGGTACTGCTGCTCTCGATAATTTTAATGCTGATGGTGTAGTTGCTGATGCTGTTAAAAATGTTGGCGGTAGTTCAAATGGTCAAATTATCGCATCCAAAAAGGTAATCGTTGGTTCAAAATTACAATGCCATGATCTTAAAATAGCTAGAAATTTAAAATGGTTCCATATTGGAAGTTTCCATCCCGCTACCACCGTTGATGGGATTGTCAATTTCATATCCACTAACCTTGAAGTTGACTCAACTGCTATTTTATGCTATAAATTAATCAAAAATGAAGATTCCGATCGTAATCTTAGATTTGTTAATTTTAAGATTGGCGTTTCCTTCGAATTATCTAAACGAATCTATGTTGATACTTTTTGGCCAAGAGGCCTCAGCATACGCCCGTTCTTGTTTAAGCCAAAAAACTCGCAAGAAGAGAGGGCTCTGTGATGCCCTCAAGCTATAGTCCAAAGAAATTTCGTGATAATGTTCAAACCACAAAATGCAGTAAATCCTCACTTAATGTTTACTTCCACAATGCTAGTGGCATTCGCACAAAAGTATCTAAACTATTCAACAACTCAAGTCATCTCGATTACGATGTGATTATAATTGTCGAAACTTGGTTACATCCTGGAATATCTTCATCTGAACTTTTTGACTCTCGCCTATTCAACGTATACAGACTTGACAGATGTAGTTCTGTAACTGAGCGTGGAGGAGGAATAATGGTTGCTGTTCGGTCAACACTTAGATGTAAAGAATTAGCTTTGCGTTATTTGGATGTTGAGCAAATGTGTATTTCTATTAACCTTCATACCACGCATAATGTTTCTCTATTCTTTATTATCAGTTATATTGCTCCAAATAGTAATGTTGAATTGTATGAAAAACATCTTATGAATATTGAATTTATTAATAATATTTGCTCTGAATTTGATAATGTATGTGTTTTTGGCGATTTTAACTTGTCAAATATAGAATGGAACTTATCCGATAATGAAAGTATGCTAATTGCTTCCAATATGTTAAGAGATTATGAATCAATTTTTATTGACTCTATCTATTCATTAAATCTCGTTCAAATTAATAATATTTTAAATTCATTATATAAAATATTAGATCTAGTTTTTGTTTGTAATGATTTTTTAAATGCTAAAGTTTCGACTGTTCCTTTTTCACTTTTAAATGAATCTATTCATCATAAAGAATTATTTATTGAAATTGAAATGTATATCTTTTCTGAAAATGTTCCTAATCAACCTTCAAAATGTTTTAACTTTAAAAAGGCAAACTTTGTTGATCTCAATAACTTTCTTTTTACTTTTAATTGGTCTGATGAATTTTTAAATTTGACTCTTGAACAAATGTATACGCGATTTTCTTCGATAATTTTTGAGAGTTTTTCAAAATTTATACCTCTGGCTCAAAAACTGAACACTAAACTACCAAAGCTTCCGTGGTATAATAAGCAGTTATCTAATCTTAAAAACGTGAAACGTAAAGCTTATAATAAATATAAAAAATCCAAAAATGAGTAAGATTATGCTTCCTTTAGTAAATTGCGTAAAGAATTTTTCACTCTTAATAAGTTCCTTCATAAGTGTTACATCATGAATGTTGAAAGTAATATTAAAGGCAATTGTAATTCGTTCTGGTCATTTGTTAATGCGAAAAGAAAATCTACTGGTTTTCCTAAAAATATGTCGTTTAAGAATATTGAAGCTTCAAATAATACTTCTATACTTGAATTGTTCGCAAACTTTTTCCAATCAGTTTACTCAACCCCTGATTTGAATAACTGTTCAAACATGCCTAATATTCCAAGTAAGGTTGATATTGGAGAACTACAGTTAAGTCGTTTTGAAATTCTCTCGGGACTTCAATCTCTCAAACCTAAGTTAAGCTCAGGGGCCGATGGTATACCCGCTATATTTCTCAAACCTTGTGCTTCTTCAATTTGTTATCCTCTGCTTCAAATATTTAATAAGTCTCTAGCTGAAGGAGTTTTTCTGAACACCTGGAAAATCTCTTACCTAGTTCCTATTTACAAATCTGGGTCTAAGAACTTAATTGAAAATTACAGAGGTATTTAAAAACTCTCAGCAATTCCCAAGTTGTTTGAGAGTATCGTCAAAAATAAAGTAGAGTTTTTAACCAAAGAATCCATATCGGAATCACAACATGGTTTTATATCTGGGCGATCTACCACTACTAACATGGCTCTTTTCTCATCATATGTGATTAATTCCGTTGAGGGAAAGTGTCAGGTTGATGCTATTTATACAGATTTTAGCAAAGCCTTTGATTCTGTTGACCATCTAACTCTGATAAGGAAACTTTAGATATTTGGTTTTCACTCTAAATTTCTTAGTTGGATTTCGTCTTACCTTGTTGGTAGGTCTCAAAAAGTTTTAATTTATAATTCATTTTCGAGGTCTATAAAATGTAGTTCTGGTGTTCCACAGGGGAGTCATTTGGGTCCTCTCCTTTTTAACATATTTATCAATGATATTGTGTTAGCTATTCAACATTCCCAATGTCTTTTATATGCAGATGATCTTAAATTATTTTTGGACATAAAAGACGTTGAGGACTGTTATCGTTTACAATCTGATTTAAACCGAGTTGTTGAATGGTGTAACGACAATAGATTAAAATTGAACATTAAGAAATGTAACGTTATCTCATTTTATAATTCTAGTAACCGTATTGTCTTCAACTATTTGATTGAATCTAATTTGTTATCTCGTGTAGAACAAATCAAAGATCTTGGTATAATGCTCGATTCAACTTTTTCTTTTAAAAGTCATATCGAATATGTTGTTGGTAGAGCGAATTCACTTGTTGGATTTATTAAGCGAAACTGTGTTGATTTCTCCGACCCTTATGCGTTGATATCACTATATATATCACTTGTTAGATCGATACTTGAATATGCCGACGTTATATGGAATCCAGCCTTTAAGAATCTTTCAAATCGTATTGAAAATGTTCAACGGCGTTTTACAAAATTTATATTTTTTAAAATGAAATGGAATTTTGCCCCCGATTATAAAGCTAGATGTCTACTACTTGGAATTAAATCTTTAGATTCAAGACGAACGATTCATGATGCAATGCTTGTAAGAGATGTATTATGTTATCATATAAGATGCCCTCCTTTACTTTCAATTATGCCAATTTATGCTCCGTTTAGATCACTACGCTCAAGGAATTTGCTTTTCGAACGGTACCACAGGACCAGTTATGGTAGTAATGAGCCTATTTCTAGAGCTATAACTCATTTCAATGAAGTTTGCCGACTTATGAGTATTGATATAAGTTTTTCTAGAAATATCTTTAAAGCTAATCTTTTATTTTTATTTATTTTTTAGCATTATATGTAGTATATAACTTTAGTTTTAATTTTATCTATAATCTGTTAGCTGTAAATTGCTTGTAGATGTAAATAAATAAATAAAATAAATAAATGAAATGGGGATAACATTCTATCTGAATACCAGGCGGGTTTTAGAAAGAATTACTCTACGGTTGATCAAATATTTAATCTCGCTTCTAACTCTAGCATAAAACAAGGATATCTTCTCAGTGCATTACTGTTCCCTCTATTTATAAATGTAATAGCTGATGATCTTCCTGGTGGAGTAAGAATTGCAAATTTAGCGGTTAAAGTACTTCTTTACACTGATGATCTTGTCATTCTCTCAGAATAACCTGAGCAGATGCAGCTAATGATTAATTGGTTAGCAAGTTATTGAAAAAAATGGGATCTGACAAATTAATACACACAAATCGAAAATGATGGTCTTCAAACGCAACTCCAGAACTCATAATGAGTGACTCTGGAACTATGAAGAACAACCAACCTCTTGAGACCGTACAAGAAATTAAATATTTAGGTGTGAAACTCGATCGTACTCCTAATTTCAAGATTCACTTTTGCGAGAAAGCCAAAAGCTCACAAAGCTTGATCAACCTAGCTTGGAAAAATATTTTTCAAATAAAAGAATCCTTTCAGCCGCTAAATACAAAATATTCAAAACGGTAGTCAAATCGACCCTTTGTTATGGCTTCTCAAGTCTGGGTTGCTAATAAGTATGATGAAATAGAAAAATTTCACATGAATCTTCTTAAAAAGCTACCTCAAAATACACCAAATTATATAAAAACTTGGAAACTAGTCTTGCTCAACTCGTGACTAATACACTCAAGTCTCTAGCTGACTTCATTAATCCAGTAGTCTTTATGATAATTCCCGACTTTCGAAAAAATTGTTCATGTATGAGTTAAGGAATGGGGATTGGTGGTAAAGAAAATGGCAACTTATCGGCAATGCTTGTGATTAAGACTGTATTATTGACCTCAACACCTTTCACAACTTGAAAGCAAAACTGTATACAACATTATATAGAAAAAGATTATTCAACCTGCGATGCATTCATTCGAAGAGCACAAGAGTCGGAAAGCAGACATTTTTATAGCCAGTTGAATTACAACCTTCATTAAAGATAAAAAAGGAAAGAAAATATAAAAAAGAGGTAAAAAAATAAATAAATAAGAATTTAAAAAAAAACTGTTCATAAGCTTAAAATTCATTTATTTAAATGACTAAAATAACTCCTTTAGTAGTCCAAGCTAAACACAGGATGCCATGTTTTAAGCAAACAATAGTTTATGCACGAACAAAATTATAATTCGGTGTAGTGGTTTCTTAAAAAAATAAGATTTTATATACAAAATTTAAAAAAATTAAATTTTCAAACAAAACTATTGAGCCGTTTTTGAGATATGAAATTTTCAAAATTAAAAAGAAATATTTTTTTTTTAAGTTTCGATATGCAATGTTTCTAAACTTCTTAGAAGCTTCACTATAAAAAAATTTCATTAAAATCCGTTTGCCAATGATGAGAAATTCAAAATTCGAAAAAATCGTTCTATGGTAGGTATAGTCAGTAATATGTTGTTTTCAAAACTTTTCTTATTAAATTATAGATCGTAATAATTAATCGAAAGAATAAAAATTTTACCAAACTTCTCGGAACAACTTTCGAGAAAATACGATTTTCGAAAACACCATTTTTTAACATTTGTATGGAGGGCACCGTTATTTTTAGGTAAAATAATTTTTTTCTCATCATTTTGTAGATTATATTAAGAAACTTTTATTTATCAACTTTTAAGAAAATCGACCATGGGGTTTTCGAAATATTGAGTTTTCAAAAACAAATTTTAATTTTTTTTTTAAATCAAAAAAAAAAAATTTTAAATTTGAATACACAATAACATTGAAACTGCTGAAGAGCTTTAATATAAAAAAAATGATCAAAAGCGGTCCGATCGTTTTTAAGAAAATCAAAAACAAAAAAAATGGTTCAATGGGGTACCAAAAATAATCATTTTTAAAAAAACAAAAATTTCTACCATTACCTAGCTGTAACTAAATGAAATTTTCTGATTTTTTGTAATCTGTTGGACAGTTTTTGATAAAAAAATATTTATAAAATTTCGAAAAAATTCGTATGGCAGGTACCGTTATTTTTGGTCTTAAAAAAAAAGAAAAAAAACCTGAGGGGGGGGGGGGTAAATTAAAAACGACATCTACCAAGTTTGACGAAAATCGGTCGAGTTGTTTAGTCTGTAGTCGAAAAGACAGACAGACAGATTTGTGAGACCCACTTTTTTCGTCTTCGCTATCATTGTAATGTCAACTTTGATCAAAATCAGAGTTTGATTTCTTTTACGAATGCATAACTTGCTTTATATAAGCAATAAGTCGCAAGTAAAAAAAGAAGAAATTTGGAGAAAGGGTGTCTTACACACAAAAGCGTACAACACCCAGTTCAAAAACAGCTTTTACAAAATGAAATAAATTTAAATACATATGTAAATATTATAACAAGAAATAAATAAATAAACATGAATATATTATACATAGTTAAATAAATAATCTAGACGAAAGGAAATAAATGATAAGAATGAAGATTTATTTGCGTTGAGAAAGATAAATAAATAAAAAAATAAATAACATCGAGAAATAACGAAAAACGGTCCTTATTCGGAATTCCCCCCCCCCACCAAAATGCACTTTTTTTTTAATGAATCGATAAAAAAAAGTGTGCTGTTGATAAAAAACATCAAATTATGGAGGAGAAACACTTTTTTATGGTAAAAAAGTGAAGTACTTATAAAAAAATGAATATAGGCCATAGGGTAAATTCAAATTTTCTTTAAATCCAGATTCTGTAAATGCAAAAGAAACCTTGGATACACCCAATCTCGCACCTACCCCAAATCCTATAGTGTGCCCAAGCAGGGTGGTTGCAGGGGTGCAGCATGCCCCCCCATACATACATATATCACTGTTTAAACGCCGCCGTAATGCGTAAGCAAGCAAAAAAAGCAAAAATCCCATGCAAAAGTAGTTTTATTTATAGTACTGTGGGTGGTCCGCTTTTACTTCACTTTTTTACCATAAGAAAGTGTTTCTCCTGCATAATTTGATGTTTTTTATCAACAGCAAACACTCTTTTATCGATTCGTTAAAAAAAAGTTCATTTTGGTGGGGGGGGGAATTCCGAATAAGGTCCGGAAAAACAAATAAATTAGTAAATAAATAAATGAAAAAACAAATAAATGAGAAAATAATAAATAATTGAACAATAAATTCATAACAGTGAAACATTTATCAGTCTTTAATCATTCATTTTTTATATATAATATAATACAAAAAACATAATATACACATCTTGACACAACAAAAACTAAAAAAAATAATCCACTCGTTTTAAAGAAATAAATAATCATCTGATTTTCAAATAAATGTTTTTAGGCTTTTAATTTCAGAAAAAAATCATTTTCAAATTCAATAAATTAGTTGGTAATTTCAAATCTATCCAAGTTATATCGAAAAACAAGAAAATTAGAGCGCATTCAAATCCATCTTTTAATATTACAAAAGGGAAAGTTAATAGACAAATTTCGACCATGAGTGGTAGTCCAGTTTTTGAACCTTAAATTAATATTAAGTTGCATATCCCTTATTAGAAATAAAAGCAGAACAACGACGTTGCAGCCAATTAATAAGATTTTCACATCTTTCTACAGATATGGACCTCTAAGACTGCTGTTGCTTAGAACTAGCAACATACTTCTTTATTTATCACCAAAAATTTTCTATAGGGTTGAGGTTCAGATTATTTTAAGAAATTTGAAGTCTCCGTATGTAAATTTTTGCACAATTACCCCAGATAACATAATTCCCTGAAAACTCGCCTTGTAGATCAGTAGTTTGTTGTCATTACTCAACTTTGTATTTCGTATTTATGAAAAAGTTGAGTATTTTGATTGTTGAGTTATTTTTTTTTATTATTTCTTGTACGGGAGTACTGTACGTTAATCTCTTATCCAGATAGCTTTATCCTTTATTTAGCACTCGACTTCCAATCTGTCCCACAACCGCTAATAATGAGACTGACACTTGGTAAAAAACAGGGTTTTCTTTTTCGGGTGAAAAAATCCGCCTGAGTCTTAGAAACATTTATATAAATCTTCCAGTCACTAAAGTAATCTCTTATTATATTTCTATAATGCAGATTACAGGTAGTAGTAGTTGCAGTAGTGGAACCAATTGAATCTGTAGAATATATACATGTGTCTCACAACTTTGAAGTCTTGAAAAGTCAGACGTAAGCACATTGTAGAGAAGGGGATCAAAGACTGATCCCTGGGGGACCCCAGTAGAAGTCAAACGGAATCAAAAACTTTTTCAACGTCAAGCAACACCAAACCTGTATTTCTTCTTACAATAAAATTACTTTTATATGTTTTGTTATGTGATGAACCTGATAGTATCCCCGCCAAATTTCTCAAAAAATGCTCTTCAACATTCTCTCTTCTTGTTTCAAAAATCTTCGGTTTATCTCTATCTTAAGGAGTATTCTCTGAGTTATAAAAGACCTCCATAACGACAAACCTTGTTGAATTCGTATCTTTTATCCCCTCAGCCTAAGAAATCAGAAAGGAAGTCGACGTTATCTCAATCGATTTTCGTAAGGCCTTTGACAAAATCTTACATAAGCTTATTCTCTTCAAACTGGCCATTCTTGGGCTTGAACCTACCTTCTTAAGATGGATTTATTCTTACCTAAAAATCCCGTTACTACAAAGCTCGATTCAGATCTTCCTTCTCTGATTATTTCATAGCTACCTCCGGAGTCCCACAAGGCAGCTACTGAGGACCTATCCTTTTCATTATTACTATTATCGATATTGAGATTGTCCTTAAACATTCCCATATTTCACTCAATGACGAACGATACAAAGTTTTTCAAGACCATTTCTTCCACACATGTTGCCACTCTTCTACAACTTGATCTCAACAGTTTCTCTGTCTGGTATCTAAAAAATTGCTTAGAGCTAAATATTTGCAAATGCCATTCAATCACTTTTCACGAAAACGCATCCAACCTACTCCCCGTCGATACCTTCTTCACTATCAACCCATATCCACCGCTGAGTCTATTCGAGACCTTGATGTTTTATGTGGCAGAGAGCTCAATCCCCATCAACAAACTCAAATATCCAGAATCGAGAGCATTCAACGTCGTTTCCTACGTTTCGCACTACGTGGTCTGTCTTGAAATAACCCTTTTATTTTACCTCCGTATCGAGGCCGACTTCTGTTAGTTAACTTGAATACGCTGGAAGAACGAAGAGCAATAAGCGACATTCTGTTCATTCAACGACAACTTTCGGGGACTGTTAACCGCACAACTCTCTATAATTCCATTTGAACAATAATTTCCGTAATATAAGAAATCCTTGTCTTTTTTATCCGCCTACCTGCCCACCGTACCTCTACCGTACCTCTTATGGCTCCAACGAACCTATTACTTGCATGCTTTGGAGGATTAATTGTAACATTAATTGTTTCGACTTCAGTTCACCCTGCCTGAAACTCCGTTTTAATCATCCCTTCAAATCCAACCCTAGATCAAAGAGCTATATTTAAGTAAGATTAAGAATTAGCTTGTACTAAGTCTAATAAATGGGGATATTTCCCCCACCAAAAAATAAAAAAAAAAGAAAAAAAATTGCACAGTACTGTCAGGTTCACGAAACCCAAACTTTATCAAGGGGCAGCAATTATTTAAAACATTTACCAAGCGAACTCATTTAAACTACATATTTTGTCAATCAGGCTGACGGCTAAGCCATAGCTCTTAAATTAAATTTTTGCTAAAAAAAATCTAATAGATTGTTAATACATGAACACGAAAATCTGTCCATGTTTTATAATGCTTCTTCAATTTCTGAAAGAATTCCTAATAAATATTACTTACATGGACTGAGAACTGGAAACGATTCTATCAAATGTATGAATCCATTGTGCTAAGGAGTTATGCCTTCCTTAAGCAATGTTTGCTATTACGCATTTATTATACTTCATCCAACAAAAATATGCAGTACACGTCTTATGGGAGAGCTTTTTCAAAATCAGTAGCGTTCTATATTTTTGCACCATACTAAATTGAAAGAACTCCTCCATAAAAAAGTGTTTGTGCGCCCATAAATTTTCGATTGCATCTGACGCAGGCCCGACGTCGTATTGACTGCACATCTGAGTGTGCACTGTGCACTGAATTGCTGTGGTCTATGGCTGTTGGTGCTATTCAATTTCAACCCCCATTAAATATTGATGTGCGTTCAGAGTTACCCTTGTTCATTTCGTAACTTGTTCAGTTGTTTTTCCTTGGGTTTCTGTTGAGGTGCTTTTGATTTTAGAGCTTTATAAAAAGGGTCCATTTAAAATCAACACTACTATAACCCTGTGAGAGCTTTAATGAAGGATAGATTTATGCAATTCACTGTAGCCAGAATGCGAGGCAAACGTCCTATCTTGCCCACACTGCATATTTTTGTTGGACAGAGTATAATAAGAATTACAGATGAATAATAATTGCTAACTCGCTGTTGTTTCTAGTTTATTAATATGGAGATCAATGCACATCGTAACTGTGATTGAATATTTATGTAAGTATCTATCTACTTAACCTTGAGTTAATTGAATGAATGTTAAATCGTATTGAACCAGTGAACTTAAAAACATGAGCAGGTACTGTAAGTTGATTTGAACTTAACTCCTACGTCCTTGAAGTAAAAAAAAAATGCACAAGACTATTGACAAAATATTTAATTTCCACCAATCGAAGATGGTAAAGCACCTTCTTCAAACAAAAACTCCTAAAACGTAAATAAATGTGATCTGAAGGCAGATTTACAAAAAAATATTAACCCTGCTATTAGCAATTTTTGGTGGGTTAATTTTAAATACACCAAAACCACTGCTCACCAAAAAAATCAAAGAAAAAACTACCAAAGAAATGAATTTATGACCTAGAAGCAAGAAAAAGTGGAAGAAACGTTGGAATCTCTACACGAAACGCAACCGCAACCAATTATTCTTTAGAACTCTATGGAAATAAGGTTCAGGCCCCTCCATTATTATTCGCTGTTGCATATATAGCAAGGGTAATTATTCTTAAAAGCACATTTCACCCATTAGCATTTTTATGTAGGTATCCTTTTAGCAACCACACAAACAAAAAGTTAAAAATAAAAAACAAAGCCAAAGCCAACACAAAAATACATACATACATAGCTATACCAAGAAAATGAGAGAAAGAAAGTGTAAAGAAATCGACCGTTATATTCAAGAATACACACTGTAAAAGGTTGTATTATGAAATTATAAAGGACGAGAAATTTTTTGTTGTTGAACAAAAACAAGAACAAAGAGTTGGCTGCACTTAAAAGTACTTACTATGAAAAGCTGGTAATAAAGTGAAAATTATTTTTACCTTACACACTTTTCTACTTAAGCTTGACTTCAGGTTTTCTTTTTCTTGTTGCAATAAATGTTACAAAAAGTCAAATGCTCTTTTCCTATGATGCCAGTAAGACCCTTTTGTTAATGCAGACATAGAAGGATTGCATTACTGTGGTTACTCATTTTTTTTTAGAATTTATAATATAATTAAAGTGACTGTATTTGGTTTCATATTGTTTTAACTTTTTAGTAAAAAATCGTAAGACTAATATAACTTTTAATAGATTAATATAGATTTTGAAGAAATTCATAAGCCTTATTGGGATTTTCCCCCGAAAAACAATTTCATCTCCAAGTTTTGTGTTGACCCGGAATCCAAAAGCCTGTAATGTGATTCCAGCGGAGGTTCTGCTCTTCGGATAGCCAGGGTAATGCTGGAGAAAAACACAAATATTCAGTTAGAAAGGTCTTGGAACATTACAACAAAACCTTTATTTAACACAACTTTTGATATGTGCAACAAAGCGGTTTTACGGACAGTGGCGCGGCCATGGTAAAATTAAACTTCAGATTAGCTTCAGATCATCTGGTTCAATCTTCATAACTTATGTAATTAAATATTTTGGTTTTCTGGTTTCCTATGTTAATGTGGTGTTTCAGTGCAGTGTATTCTTGTATTTACGGTCGGCGGCGGTCGACTGACTATTAACAGTTTAAAAATAAGTTAATATAGAGATTTCAAGAACATAAACAGCCAACTCTTGCGCTTGATATAATAAGAGTTGATTGGAAACCAGTGTACCTGTAACAACAGCCGGACGAGCAAGTTGAGTTTCTCCAGTGCAATTTATTTAGCTTGTTTAATACGCAGTTAAAACTATATTAGTTACATTATGGTGAATGTCTTTGGTTTAATCAGGAAATTAGATCAATGTTAAAATAAAGAAATTTGGCCTTCAAAAAATGGAAGCGTTTTAGAATACCTAATTATCTCCAAGAGTACCGTCGTACACGTAACATTACTGTTCATCCTATACGTGCAGCGAAAGTCATTTGGTATCAACGTCGTTCACTTTCTATCCCTGTTCTGTAGAGTCCCACAAGGATCAATACTGGGTCCAACTTTTTTCTTTATTTATGTTAATGAAGCTCCTAAATTGATTCGTCACTGCAATGAGAACCTATTTCTTGTAGGTAAAGCATGCGCTCTGCGATTGCTTTGGCCAACTAGAAATCTTACCCCATTAGATACCAGGAAAATGCTAGCAACTACCCTTGTAGTGCCGATCTTGACATACAGTTGTGAATTTTTTTGTAAGTTCAAATACAAATACAAAATAGATTAACCATCTCACCTCTCATTCTAAAGGTTGTACAGGTTTTTTCCCTAGAGTAGCAGTTAAGAAAGTATGTAAATATGCTGTAGTAATTCGTAAACAGGGAGACTCTAGAATGCTCAGTATATATTTTGTACGATATTTGATTGTCTGCAGATAGCAATGAGTGAGAAATATTGAGCTGGCTAAAGCATTCCACATTCGTGCAGTGCGGCAAAAAAAAGGAATCTCTGTATTTGACATTTCGTCCGAAATTGGGTTTAAAAATAAACCGATGAGCATTTTTAGAACCTCTAGAGCTTTAAGGCTATCTTTTAAATTCTGTCCAAGGGACTCAAGTGGGTTTTAGGAGCACCTGCCCAGATATTGGAATTGTACTCGAGTTTTAGAAGGATTAAGTCTTTATAGATTACAGCCAGGTCAGAGGGGATAAACAACTTCTTGCATCGGCGGAGAAAACTTAAACATTTAGCAGTGTTTTTGGCGACATCAGATATGTGATCACTCCACGAAAGATAGTGATTGTGATGCACATGAACTGGAACTGAAAGCTATTTAGTCTCCTCGATGCAAGTGCCACCCTTGGATAGTGACATTCAGGGAGAGTTAGGCTTAAGCGACAGCAGACAGCATTGAGTTTTCGAAGGATTAAATTCTACATGGTTTTGGATTCCCCATTGCTGTCAATATCTGAATTTAATGAGCTTATCAATAGTCTCTGGAAGTCCACATCCGAAGGACAAGGATGTGAATCTAAAATCGAATATAAAAAGCTGAGGGTACTGTCGTCAGCGAAACAATTTAGTGGATTAAAAGTTTCAGACAAAGGATCACTTATGAATATAAGGAAGAGTGTCGGGGACAAAATGGAGCCCTGTGGCACACCAGCGTTTATTTTGTGGATATCAGATTTGAGCCCGTCCAATACAACTTGTAGTGAACGTTCCAAAACGTAATTTCTAATTTATCAAAGAAGAGATTCATCGATACCAAATGCACGAATTTCCGAAAAGAGAGATTGATGCCAAAATCCATCAAATGCCTTTGAAATATTAAGTGCAATAATCTTACTTGCTCCAAAACGGTGTAAAGATTTGTGCCACTGTTCGGTGAGATATAGCATCAGATCGCCAGTGGACCTATTGCTATGAAAGCCATACTACCGGTCATTAAGGAGCTTTCCTTCTTTAAGATATTTCTTAAGCTGAAAATTGTTCAGCGTTTCCATGACTCTAGCCACTGCGCGAATGCGAAAGAACATTCGTCCTATAAAATGATTTACGCTCTCATGTGAAGGAGTAGTCATGTCACTCTCGTCGAGCTAAAAGCAAACTGTGCTGCAAGCAAATTCGCTTTATCTATCGAGCTTACACCAGGAGTGTCATTGAAGACGAGCGTTGCGACTGAGGATTTCGTAGTGTTTCGTACGTTTGTTACAAATGGCCAAAACATTTTACTGAGGTACCTAAGCGAAACGCACCTTGGAGTTGAGGACACTTGAGCTTTTAATTGAATTTCATTCAATCACTCCACTTTAACAGAAATAATTTTCTATCTTCAATGATCAAAACATTTTACTGCCTATAGGACATAGAAGTATTCTTTGCCGTTATTATTGGTCATGTAAAAAAAGAATTCGTCAGATATGAACGTAACTGATAGCCTCTTTACAGCTCGAATTAAACCATGAGTTTTCTTTCAGTTTGATAGATCTTAACCTATTCGGAAAAAAATTCTCATCCGTAAAGAATCAGATTGATGACCATATCTGCACTGGAGTCTACGTCACTATTTGCCAAAGAAATCATTAAGACCATCCCAGTTAGCTTCCTCGTACAGCCAAACGGTCCTCATAGGGTTTTTTTCTTTAAGTGGGGTTTGTTGACACGAAAAGCTGGCAGATATGACAGAATGGTCAGTTGTGTCTAGAGGCGATAATACATGTATAGTGTATTTATCAGCGTCAAAGGTAAGGAACGAGTCTAGAGTACTGGCGGATTGACCTCTTACGTTAGGAATCCAAGTTGGCTCGTCAACGAGTAAGTAGGAACTGATAGGCAACATCATTACGTACATAAAAGGCTAGACCATGATGAGAAAAGAATAATGGCACGAAACTATGAACATGTAGGTTAAAATCCGTATGATCCGTGGTTTCACCAACCTGGTTGATGTTCTTGAATTAAGTTTCACATTCTCAGCCACATCTTAGTCAAATGGAATTGGATCAATTCCTAGCGGGTGCCGGGGCGGCGTGTCGGCGACGCTTTATTTCGTTTTGAGTCATTTATATCTTAGAGTGTATAAGGCACATCCAATTTGTCATCTATTAATACTGATTAAAAGGTGATGTCAGTGGCGCGTTAAAAAGGAAGGAAAGGAGCTTTCAATGTTATGTTTTATTGTTCTAATATTCCTTTCTTTTCATAACAAAGTCGTTTCTAATCCTTTTTCGCTTTGTTGCAGATTTCTTTGAAAGAGCTTGAAAGATATATTTCTGGCTTTCAAGCATTCAAAATCAAATCACTTTTGCTTAAAGACAGTAATACATCCTAATTGATTGCGTTGTGGTGCAGCTTTCCTTTAAATCTGTTAATCATTATCAGGTAGATGATTTTGAACTTTCAGATCTTCAAGGTTAAGATTTATGTTATGTTGATAATTTTCACGCATTCGATAACTCCGCACAAGAAGTCCTAATTATTTTAATCCCACCTCATGTACACTAGTAAATACGGAAAAGATTATTCTACTACCAAATACAAACATTAATCAAGAATTGAAAAGTGAATTGCTCTTGGGAATAAGCAGCACAGCTACCATTCAGAACACGAAAGTCATAATCATCTGCAAATTCTAGAATTTTTCAACGTTTACTGTCACAGACTGAGTCCTTAGATTTGCGAATCTTGTTCAAGTACGTGCCTTCATATTAAATTAAAAAAATTATTTTGGGGGAACCCTATCCGACCATTTAAATCTCCGACAACTACACTCACAGGCACTATTATCCGACCCCCTGCATTTTTCGTCACCATGACACTTGACTACATTTCTTGTTCTTTTGTACCAAAGTAAGTAAATATCGGTAAATTTAGGTTTTTACTGGTAATTTATTATTTGTGACCTTAGAAAAATGACACTCGATGTACGTGGTGTAGCTAGAGCAGTGGCTTTAACTGATGCCGGGTGTAGCCAACATCGCATTGCTCGTACGATGTGGGATGCTATCAGACGATTTCGGGAAACTGGCTCATACACGAGGAGGCCAGGTCAAGGTCGTCATCGATGCATTTCAGTTCGGGATGATCGCTTTGTCGTCAGCATTATATTGCGAAATCGGTTTTGCACCGCTACTGAAGCTCTTACACGTCTTTTTAAGGTGAGGAATGTAAGTGTGAGTGAACGCAGAGCTTTCCGACCAGCGCACGCCTACGAATTGCTCTCACACGACCGTACAGTAAGACTTCGTTTTGGGCGAGAATATGTTAACTGGATTACAGAGGAATGGAGGGACGTCCTATTCTCAGACGAAAGCATAATAGGTCTACGAGGTCTAGATGGACGTCAGCATGTCTACAGGCAAAAAAACGAAAAGTTTGCTCCATGCACGATAATTGAAACAGTGGGTTACCAAGGAAGGTCTATAATGGTTTGAGGAGCGCTCAGATATACGCGGAAAACGTTTTGCAAGACAATGTGATGCCTTTAGCACCATTTAATTGCTGACAACTTTTGGTTAATGCACGACAACGCACGCTGCCATACCGCAAATTCTGTAACTAACTACCTACATGAGGTCGGGATTCCAGTTTTGCCATGGCCATCACGCAGTTTAGATCTCAACCCTATCGAGCATATTTGGGACAACCTCAAAAGACGTGTCCGAGTGAGAACACGTGCCACTACGACTCTAGGAGAGCTTAAGACAACTGTAGTATGTAGGATATTCAGAAAATCATTGACGAACTGTCAAACCAGCTCGAAGAAGTAAAAAAAGCCCGCGGCGCAAACACCTATTGTTAAGTATTTAGTTTTTCAATAATTTTAACACAGTTTTTACAACAAAAGATATCATCTTTTTCAGTATATTTTTTTCAAAAACTTATTTTCTGTGTTAATTCTTTAAAAAAAGGGATTTTTTTCCCAGAAATTTGGTGTTTTTTTTTTGTTTTCTAAAAGTTTGCTTTCAACATTACTTACATCCAATGTGGTCTAAATTTGACGGTTTCTTAAAAATTTACAGAAATACGAAGTGGTCGCTTAGATGCGCCTTATTCAGCCCTATTCAAGAATTGAAGAGTGTCACGCAAACTTTCACTTTCAACCACGTTGCCAGTGGTTCCAATTTAAATAAATTGGTACGAAAACTACTTCGAAGTTGATTGTTTTCATATCTAAGGTTTGCAATTAGCTCGTTCTTTTAAAATTAAGAGCAATACAATCAAGATTATCATGATATCCATATAATGTACCAAATGTAAATGGCTTTACTGCAGGTATCAGCACTTTAGTTCGTAATTCGAAACTAATATTTTGGAATCTAATTTCCTTATATGAGAGATATGTTTCAAATAATACAAATAATATCAAGATCTATAACATAACAGTACAACAAAAAAAAACCACAATTTTTTTTTTAATTTTTAACCCTGATATATGTGTTACCTTAATATTTTTATTTTCTTGTTTACTAAAAGATTTTCTATTTCACTCTGGTGGACTGGAAAATATCATACATCGTTTTTAAGCATGTGTCTCAACTAAAGAATTTCCATTGACGGCTGCATTAGTTGAGATTTGGCATCACTAACAGAAAATTACATTTGGCGTCAAATTTGAAGTTTTGTTTCCACGGTTTTTAAATGTCGTTTCATACATAAATAGTCTATGCAGGGTGGGCCATCTAGTCGTTTCTTTTTAAATCAGAAGTTATTTTGATACCAACAGCAATTTCCCGCTCGAAGTCTATAGTGGAATTCAATATCATACCTTCGCGGAACGATACAGTCCAAAGTTAGTGCTGTGTAGCCCCAACAGTGCGTTTTTAGCAAAGAAGTTTTGGCCGAAATGAAGCCGCCTGTACGCAAGTTTGTGAGATTGGTATGCTAGTGGACACACTCTTGGTCACCGTCGTCGTCGTACGGTACGCACAGACGAAAATGTGGCTGCTGTAGCCGAGAGTGTGAGATTTAAGTCACGAACATAAGCTCGCTTTCGATATCAATAGCTCAACATTTCACGCACTAGCCTGAGGAGAATTCTGCACAAAGATCTCGGACTATTCGCTATTCGCTTACAAGTTCCAATTGACTCCGCAATTGTCTTCCATAAATATTGGTAATGCTTGCTCTTATTAATAAAGCCATAATTCATGGAAAAAAATTAGATTTTGTTAATCTTATTGCAGTTATGAAAAGAAACTTGTATTTGGCCCAACATTTAGTTCATTGAAATGTCTCCAAAAATAATTTTATAACTTCAACCCTAAAAGTTTACCATAGAGCTCAACTTCGGAAGTAGGTACTGTTTTTGGCCCTTGAAACAGTGAACGTCAATTTTTCGTTCATGTAGTTGAACAGTTTACCCTCTTTCATCAGAAGACTTCTCGAAATAAGTTAACAAAATAAATTATTACATTGAACATGAACAAAAAAAAATACTGACATATCATGTTTTTCATAATTCCGCGAAAACTTTTATTGAAAGTCTGCACACGTGATTCTCGTCATATTCTTGAACTTGGTTACTATTTGTTCCCTTTGCTCGTAGCTACATTTATTGGAACAAAAGAAGTTAATTTCATACAGTGAAGAAGAAAAATTAAAAATGTTTGATTACTTATTAATTAAAGAATGCTTCAGGGAAATCAGTTGAATTTCTACGAAAATACAAGCAGCACTTGTTATTTAGTCTCAGTTAACATGTCCACTGTTCAAATTAATTCATCGTGTCATAATTGTAAGTGGAATTTGTATAAAAAGACTTCATTGATTTTATCTATTGACTTAACATCCCTTTCTGACAGTCTATATAACAGGCTTGGGTAGATATATTTGTATTAGATTTTCAGATAGTTACTTCCGAAAAATAAACCTGTTGAACTATTTTCTCATAAAGTCAGTCAATCTACATCTAGATTCTCATAGCCGAGTCTCTTTACACTCTGATGTGGCTTTTGGTCTCCTAAAACATACTTCATCCAGCAAAAAGTAAAGAAACAAGTAGTTGTAACCGGCAACCTAACAAGTACTCAGCGCCCGACTAACATAACTTCAACATACAAAGTAGTTGTGTATAGAGTACTCTCTAATATGACAGGAGTCATAAATTGCTCTGCCAGGAAGACTCGAGTCCCAAGTACCAACCACATCACCATCTGTAAAATTCCACTTAATATTTTCATACATTCACTTGAAACAAGAAGAAGAAAAAACCGAGGAAGGTAAAGAAGTGGATTCTACGACCCTGCCAAGGGATAGGGTAATACAGATACACACACAAAAAAGAGGAAGGATTCCCTTCCACTTGTAACCATTTAAGAGGAATTACAGCTCTTAACAGACCAAAAGGATGAACTTAATGTCCTGAAGTAACGAAACAAAGCGAGGGATGTGATGGCTGAAGATAAAAAAGAACTCAAACTCACTTTGCACATCACACAGTTATGCCACTGCTACTACTCTACTTATTTATTCTGTGTGAAAAGTTTCCGTTTTTTTTTTTTGGTTTTTGGTTAAGAGAAAAAAACCTCTTTTTATCCTTACAAACTTGGTGGTGCTAGCCACTAAATTTTGCATGTGTATATGGGCGCCATAACCAAAAGATATCCACACTATTTTTCTAAGAACTTCTCGGATAACAACTAAGAAAACAAAGGATAACCACAAAAATAGCCTTTGCTGGTATCACATGCACACATGTCCTTGAAGTAACTGCTTCAACTTTAAAGTTAAGAAACGTATGTTAAACTTAGGTTCTTGACCAAATTAATATCTGAGTAGTATAAATATTAAGAATGAAATGTGTGCTATTTATTTATTTCTTTTTTTTTTGTCGGTGGAAATCCTTAAAAGACACTTTCCAATATTTAGTACCAAATATTTTGGGACTCTTACAACACGAAAAGATCGAGAAATCATGTGAAAAGGAGGGAAAAATTCCCGGTAAAATATTCCACATTCTTGAAGTGAGACTAAGTAAAGAATCTTTGAATTTAACAGTACGCCGGAAGTTGGACTCAAGGATTAACTGATGGATATTCCCTGCAGCGTGAGATATAAGTTTGTTTGAATTGCTTAAAGGGAGGAATGCAACTGTGTATTTCAATAGAACATTCTTTATAAAAATAATGGGAAGTAAAACAATGAAAGAGATTCAAATGTTTCTGTTATATTTCTATCAGCCCTATCATTTTTAAATCTCTTTTTTGGATTTTATCCAAGAGACTAAAGTGAGTTATTGGAGCAACTGCCTAATAACGGAATTAGTTTTGAACTTTGCATGAATGTAGGCTTTATAGATTATATCCAGCTCAGAAGGGATGAATAATGTCTTGCAACGTTAAAGAAATCCTAAGCACTAAGCATATTCCTAAAGTAAGTGCTGCTAATGGAAAGCGGCATAGGGGATGAGTTTCGTTTCAACAACAAGAGACAGTATTGCAAGTATTGAGATCTTAAAGCATTAAATTCTACGCAGCTTAAGGTTCCCCATTTGACACTGCTACCGTGATCGGAATTTAATAAGCTTCTCATAAGTTGTCGTAATAAATCCATATCCTTAGAAGGAGGACATATGCATCTGGAAACGAACATGAGTAGCTGAGAGTATATTCGTCGTCAGAAGTTTCAGCTTGTTATGCTTTTTTGATCTTAGGCTGAGGTAGCGTCAGCGGGTACAAGATCAATCGGAATAAAGCACAAAACTCGGGCTTAGAAAGTTCAGAACTCTAGTAATGTCTAAATTCCATTTAGTTTTAACTTAACTTATTTTCTTAATTTATCATTTTCCTAAATAACTAACACGGTATGCAATATAAGGGGCAGACGGTGGGATTAAATCCATAGTCTGAAGGAAACGCAAATTGGGATTAAATCCCTAGGCCCTAGCCTTAAACGAACGAGACAAAACTGTTAAATATAACATTCGTCTATAATACACTTTCTTACTTATCACTTCACTAAAATATTATCATGTAATCTTTAATTAGTTTATCATGTACATATCAGAATTTTCTAATTTAGTTTTTTTCAGTCTGAATAAAATCTTGTTCATAAAAGGAGCTTTGTTTCACTTTAGAAAAATTTTATTATTAAATAAAATCATAACCAATAAAAACGTTAGGTGAGATTAAGTTAGTTCAAATCGCATCACGGTTCTTATGGGGGATTAAATCCCTCAAGCCTCAATGGGAGATGTGTAAAAGACAAAACGAACACAAAACAAATTTATGGCCAAAGCCTAAAAAATGTAGAAACTTCTTACTGGTACACTACGTACCCAACAGCTTACTTCCATAGATACCCTCTCGCCTCAGTACTCTATATTGGCACCAATAAATCAAGGATAGACGAGGAAAACCGGAAAACCGATTTTTGATTGATATTTCACCTTTACTTATCACACTTGTGGTAATAAGCAACTGTGAACATTGAAAAGTAGAAAAACTTTGCTCACTCATCGATGTATTTTGTTGTTTGCCAACCGTATGTGTATTTTCCATTTCTAGCTTAGTGCGCGCCTTAAGGTATGCAATGTTCTTTATATTATAAGATGAATCCTAGATGTATGTATGATATGTCGTACGGCAGGAAAGCCAATAGTAGCCGGGAGTAGTAGCGTCGGCTGCTGAAATATGTGACTCCGTTACAAGAAGCAAGATCATTGATGAATATGAGAAAGAGTGTCGGAGAGAAAATGGAGCCCTGTGGCACACTAGCATTTATTTTATGAATTACAGACATTTGTAGTTTCAGTTATTAAAAAATTACAACATTTAAATAACTTTATTATTATGGTATATTTTCGATTAAATATGAAACAACAAATTTTGAAAATCTTTTAACGTAGCTGTTCTTAATTTAAAAGCTTTATTATAAATAAGATATGTTATCTTAAATGTAAGCTTATCATGAATAAATGAAATACTGAAATACTGAAAAAATTTAGTTCATCGAATATTATCATTAAAGGTGTTTCTATTCTGGTTTTCCGGCCTTATAACATTGAAAATTAACGTCTCTGGTTTAAATAACCTCTTTACAGATCGAATACAATCGTGAATTCTTTTGCACAGTAGTCTACGTCACTATCGAGGAAACGTAGTGAGTGACCAGTTGAAGCTCCGCGAGAGTGGAGAAATTGTTGAGACCGCTCCAGTTGGCTTTCTCGTATTACAAAACGGTTCTCTCAGATATTATTTTACCTTTAGGTTTGGATAAAAAAAAAAAATCTTTTTCTCTTATATGGAATTACCAATGTCCTTTAAGTATGAAGCTTGAAGTTAATCGCTTCAGCGGTCTATGCCATAGGTTGAGATACAGGCTTGTAGACAGCCAGCTAGATGGATTTGCGGAATCACAATGTTCGCGATCTCAAGCTTGTAAAGTTTGATCAAAATCTCGATTTCAATTTTTTGTCAAATACAAAACTTGCCTTACAAAACCTATATCGTATGTATAAAAGTTCATTCTTTAATAGAATTGATTTCTCCACACTACCTCAAGGGAAGTTGGGAAGATCTGTTTAAAAAGTCTATAGTGTGCACTGAAAAATATATTACAAGTAACTTGTAGCATAAACATCAGTACAGTACACATAAGTATGTATTATGTAATGTACTGAGAACATGTTAAAAACTTGTACTGATAAAATACTTCTTAGCGGAATCGTTAATACATAAATGTATTCAAAAAAGAATTCTTTGGATTTGTAACATAAACATGTAGAGAGTACATAGAAACGATGTTTGTCCTGATGTGGGCTCAAGGCCAATTGTTATTATTTTTTATTTTTTATTTGGGATGCGGTTACACCCTTCTTCAGAGAACTTTAACAAATAAAAATATTTCTTATATGTTTGTTTTTGGTTTCCGTGATTTTTCAAAAACTATTTAAAAAAGACTTTTTAACATTTTACTTGTATATAACATAAAAAATAAAAAGAATATGTAATAACAACTAACCCTGAGTCCACATAAGGACAAACATCATTTTCGTAAAGAAACGGTCACGAATAAAGGAAATATTTATTTAGTACAGAAACTGAACTCATTATAATGTTTTGTTAATATTTAATGTGACCGATACAGCTTCTTGCACTCCCTACATATTTGCAAGTCATCTTTATCTTATCTTTATCTTCTTTAATCTCACAGTTGATATAAGTGCAGCTTCAATTTCTTAAATTTACTACTCTTATTTGTTATTCGTTTTTATCCTTTCCTATGGTTTTCTCTTTATTCCTAAACTATAGCAATTTATTAAATTGAAAAGAGATTCGTACTGGAATCCTTCCTATCCTTGAGCAAGCACGCAACCCCTTCCACAATTTGCAACACAAAAGACTGGTGCAGATATAAATTAAGTTAATATTCAATATTTCTGCTCCAGGCTGTGGCTAAAATAGTTGTTCAAACAAAACATGTACCCAGTACAAATTGCCTTCCCGTTTCCTTCCCGTTTCAATATCTTACTTACTTACTTACTTACTAACTTAGATCCTCGGACCTGTTACGTAGATGTACCTCAGCTCTCTCCAACTCTTCTCCAGTTGTGCTGATTCCTCTTCGACCGTTCTTCGCCAAGTACTTATGGGTCGGCCCACTCCTCTGCCTCGCTGCGTGAAAGGGTTCCATTGCATCGCTTGACTCGCAATGCACTCGTGGCCTTTTCGAAGCGTATGTCCAATCCACTGCCACTTATATTTTCGTATTATAGAGTCGATGGGTTCCTGACCTGTCCTCGCATGAAGTTTATCATTGGAGATACGGTTAGGCCAGAAAATCCGCAAGATGTTTCGCAGACATCTATTCACGAACGTTTGCAACTTTCTTGTGACAGTGGGTGTTACTTTCCAAGTGCTGCATCCAGAAAGAAGTACGGATTCAATATCTAGACCTTCAAAATCAATTTGCATCGATACCTTCTCTTTAATCCATCCCTATTTTCCTAACGCTCGCACTGTGTTTAACATCTTAAGGGTAGTCATAAAACCCCTTTAGTGCGCGTGCATTATAAAAGAAAAAAAATTTCTGTAATGGGTACATTTTTCTATTTAGATGGCGGTCGTTAGTTTTAGAAATGACTGTAGTCCCCATTTCTGAAAACAAGCACACAAGCACAGGAATGGCTTAGAGCTGTAAGTCACTAGGATAAGGCACTCTACGAGCCGTTATGGTGTCAAATCAATTAATTATTATAGCTAACCTTTAGATATGTACTGGGTACAAACCATTTTTATTCTTTATCTATTCAAATTGGGCGGTACCAACAATCAAATTTAGAGACGACTTTAATATTTGAGGGAAATGGAGCATTATTTAATGGTCTCTATATAATTAACCATATATGCTACATTTTATTTTTTTAGGTTCCGTACAGAAAATGGTTCATAATTTAGAGTTCACATAAATATTAAGTTCATAACATGTATGGCTAACTTTCTAGAGCTCTTTACATAATGGTCCATTTCACTCAAATATTAAATTTGTCGCTTAATTTGATTGTTAGGGAGACCCATTGTCTATATATTGACTAAATTAATATTTAGTCAATAGGTATCCAGTTGATGATGAATTTTATTCGGTACATAAATTGAATTGTAACCAGTACATGGATTTCTCTCATACATTTTGCAAATTAAAAAAGAACTCCACAAAATGTGAAAGTAACATTACTTAAAAATTTGTCTCCCTTGTAGAAGTCCTATCTTTAACTTTTCCAGCGTTATTTTTGATTTTGTCGGCGATAAAATGTGTTTTTTTTTAGTTACTTTGAACAAAATCGACTAAACCATTAATACGCAAAACCAAAATAAACTAAATATAAATATATAAGCCTTAAAATAAGCTCGAAATTCTTTTTTAAATTGAAAGAAATATTTATTGACACTATTCACCCAATTTATTCCAATTATTAAACTTTTTAATTTGATTTTCCCCGATAAAAGAACCATTTCATCTTTCTAACATCAAACTGCCACTTAAAATCCTGTCCGCAAACACACGTAACACACACCTGTTCAAAAAAAAAGACCAAAAATTAATTCAACCTTAAACAGTAACCACAACAAGAAGCAGAGTCTATTTGCTGTTCCTGTCGAATACCTTTACATCCTTCGATATCAACACGTGCATAAAAACCACTTCCTATACCTTTTCTTGAGGTTCGTTCTTTATTGAGGATTGAGCACTTCATGCCTTCCTGTAGCAGTCGCCCATGAAAGGGACTCAAATGTACTTCCTTTGATAGGATGATGACAGCAAGACGAGGACGTCGTCGCGGTAAGGGGTCTAGGATAGGACACATACAGTTTTAAAAGCATGACCACAAAAGAAAACGGACGCAAAAAGTTTAGGGTTTTGTTTATTTTTTGTATTATTAAAAAAAAAAAAAAAATACATTTTTAAATTACTTTTTCTTGAAGAAACTAGAAATAAAAAAATTTAAGACAGCAATCAGATTGTACATGAAATTAGTTTTAATTGTTGTAATGTTGAGAGTTAAGATGGCGCTTAGGTCAATTACTGTGAACAAATGTAAGATCAGTGGTAAGTGGTATGGGGTATTGATTTCGACATCGAATTTGGTCAAGTTAATAGGCTGACAGTTGATATTGTTACCGTCACACTTAGATCAATGTAGATCCGTTGTGTTGCCCTAGGGGTTGTGACTTCCTTGTATTGCAAGGGTGTTGATAAGTTAAAGCAAGCCATGATGTTTGAGGTATATGTCCGTTTGTTTGGTCAGTTTTGCTGATTAACTCGAAGGGATTTTACCGCAATCTTAGGGAGAGGTGGCCCCATAAACTCACTTGTCACTCCTGCAAGAAACACGTGCATCGTTAAGTCGTTTTCGTTTGTAGTATCACTATCGTACTGTAGTTGAAGACGATTTTCAGAGCTTATGAATTTTCAAACCATCTGGTATCATTAATAAATTTTAATATAATTTTGCTTGGAATGTCAAAGAGTTCCTCCAATTCGTTGAAGAAGTGTCTCCCTAGGTGTCTGTTTCTCAGATGATATACTCGTAGCGCAGGGCAGTGACACAGGTAGTGAGGGGTATCCTCATGTATCTCCTCATCACCGCATCCTCTGCATAAGACACCCAAACTGAGTTTCATCTTTTTCTTATAGGGTTACCCAGTTTGTTGTGACCAGTGATGATGCTCACGAGAAGAGAAAGAGACTTTTTATTTTACTCAGTTGCATGATAATGTCGGTCTTTTGTATGCTGAAACAAGGGCATAGTTTTCTGGTTATAAGACGGGAATCTCTTTATTGTTATAGCTACAACTTAGTTCTCGATTACCCGTTTAAGATTACAGGGTAGGACTGGAACTGTTTTGTGTGCCTGATTAAGATCAAATGTTGATCCTATTCGTGCCAGCTCGTCAGTGCTTTCATTACCTGGGACACCACTGTAATCAAGGACCCAACAGAGCCTAATATTTTGCTGTGTACCAAGAACCCTTAGCTCTTCGTGACAGCAAGTTACAAACTTCGATTTGATACCAATGACAGAAATCGCTTTTATTGCGGCTTGGCTATCAATTAAAAAGGTGATATTAGCTCGTGATATTGCCATCATTGCTGTAATCAGAAAGTCTGAATGAGCTGGCTAGTCTAAGTGATTCTGAAAAGAACCCTGCACCAACACCAATTTCCATCTTGGAACCTTGCGTCTGTATACATATATTGCTTTCATCGATTAGTAGGTTGATGGCTCGTTGATTTGCCAGTCCTCTCTGCTAGCAAAGGCGGTCTTGAACCTCTTGTAAGAGTCTAAGCGGGGTGTTATGTAGTCAGTACATACCCTATTTCCCGTGTATTTCTGTAGAATCTGCGCATGACCTATAGCACTATGTCTCCAGCTACCAGCTTTGCCAAAGTCGAAGTACGCTATTGGCCTCCGATTCTTCTATAAAAAAATCTATGGGTTTTATGTTTAGTATAGTTTTCATATCCGCTGTGGGGGTGGACCTCATTGCCCCAGTGATTCCAATACATGCCATTCTTGATAAATCTACGAAGTAGAGACACTGAAAGCACTGGTAACTCAGACCATCGGCTTATACAATACAACAGAGAGAGACAGACAGACAGAAAGAACAACAAAAAAAACACATGTCAACAGCTCACGGTTGGTATTTGAATGGTCCCCCATCCAAGTACTAACCGCGCGCAACGATGCTTTATTTCGCTGATCAAAACAATTGTCTAATTTACAATATTTTTGAAGGATAAACAAAAAATACAAAGATTTCAGAAAATGCGATTTTTTGAGTTTTTCAAGCATGACAATTTTTTCAGTGCCGTGAGTGTCCGGCTGTGAGAGAGTTTACTGTAATATGTCACTCACTTTTTTTACCATCTACTATTCTTATTTTTTATAAACGATTTTTTATAATGAAAATTCATAATAAAAATATTTACAGACATGTGCCTATTCTTTGCAACAAATTCCAATGAAACGAAAACATTGTTTAAAAAAACACTTGCTGCTATGTAGCTATCCAAAAATGGGCTAGAACGGATCTTAATTTTTTGTTTCTAAGCCATCTACAAAAAGTCCCTTTTTATTAAAAAAAATTATAAAAATCCATCAAGCCGGATTCTAGATATAGTAAGTAAGTAACTTTATTGAGGCATTTATAAATCAATACATTTTTTTCTTCTTAAATCAAAAACTTAAGTTTAACTTTTGGCCGACTTAAAGATATGTCTGACTGCATCAACTTATTTTAAATAAAATGTTTGTAACATTTAAATGTTTGAGTTCATTGAGAAATTAAGTCAATTATTATATTTTTTTTATTGTGTACACTTGCTCCCGGCGTACAATCTCAGCTTTGCTTTTAAAGCACCAGATTCTAGATATATGTAAGGTCACACACAAATTTTTATTCTTTATATACCCAGCCTCAATTTTTTTTAGTTTTGGCTGACTCGTAGTCCTCTATACAAATACTCTTCCCTTCGTCAATAGTTTTGAACGACTTAAGAAATAATATAATCACCCCTATTACAGAATTCGGCGAATGAGCTAAAGTGACAATTTCAATTCATTTCCAAACTTTTGCTATTACTGAATCCGACGAATGAAAGTTGAACGAATGTCGGTAACAATCCCTGCACCACTGACATTTCGTTCAACTTAAATGGTATTACAGAATACGCAATCCATGCGCACTCCATACAATTTCTATCATTTTACATTCGCACCAATTTCGAGACGAATCTGAAGTGAATTTTTGATTAAACGCAAATAAACAATGGAGAGTACAAAAACTTAAGTCAAAAGCTTATCATACTGAATACTAAAGTGTTTGTTTAACAAATTTTAATAAAAAACGCACAAATAGCAACGCAACCAGAGAGCAAGAAATCTAAAAAAAAAAAAAAAAAAGAGCATACGGTTGGTTTTGAACCGTCCCCCATCTTCGTACTAACCACTCTCAACGATGCTTGATTTCGTTGATCGAAAACGATACTATTATCACAGCCTAGGCCAGTTGAATAAATGTTTGTTGCTGACAGTGTCGATACGAAAGTTCATAAATGATAAGGTAATTTTAGAAATCGACAATGTAGTTCATCCGACGAATTTCATAATTGAGTTTTACAGCGGATGCGAATCAAGTCAACTCACCGGGAGTAAAATTCTGCGAATTCTGTAATCGACATGAATGATTGTTTTTTGTACTATTTTTGTATTATTTTAAAAACTATTGGCTAAAAATTTTAGTCGAATTAGTACGATGTTAAAACTATTTTAGTATAATACTAGGTTAAAAAGACGAATTTGCTAATTTTAATCAAATTTAGCATCATGCTATCTCTAACATTTTACTAAAGTTAAAATCGTCGAATATCTATTTTATATTTTTAGTATCGTGCTCACTCGTCCCAATTGAAGTCCCTTGAGACAGAAATATTGTCTTAATTTTGGGGTTCTATGCTCAAGCAATTCAATATTGTATCAAAAAAAATTCAATGTGTTGATACAGAGGTTCAAACTGTGTCCAGGCTCAACGAGGCACTCATATCGTTTGTGAGAAAAAAACGAGAATGCTTTGATGTTTTTGAAGAGATGGGAAAAAGCAAAACCTCTGAAAATTACAAAATGGACCAAAAAAGAATCGTCAAGAGGAAAAACCGAGATGATGAGTGTCGCGAAGGGAGGTTCTTTTTTGTGGTCGTGAAAATTTCAAAATAAATACCTACTTTCATTCCTATTTGCGACCAATTATTGAGTGCGCTGAAGAGAAGAAATTCATCCAATGAAGCAGAAACAAATGGTTTTATTTTTTTATCCAAGCTTGATCACATGAGTGAAGAAGCAATTCGAAAAAATGCAAACACTCTTCAGAAATTATACCCGGTTGATCTTGGGGAAGATTTTCAAGAAGAGTGGGTCTTACTTAAACATTTTCTGGAGCAAAACAACTCTTTAAGGCAGCTTAACCTTCATATAAGAGAAAAAAATTGAAGGAAGCATTTTTATATGCTGAGGTTGCTTTAAGAATATACTTGTGCACTGCAATGTAGAGCTCTGTAAATCGTTCATTTCAAATGATCGAATCGTTCAACAATCGATAACGAAAATGATTCGATCATTTGAATCGATCGATCATTCGATCATTTTTATTTCACTCAAATTGTTTAATTCTGTTCCGATTTGATTTTCATTTCGATGATAAGATAGAGTTGAGGCTTTCACAAAATACTCCATATTGTAAGCCATAAATTGCCAAATGACATCGAATGATGGCTACTATGTGCATTGATTAAAAAGCGTCAATTTTAGGACTAATAGTTACTGAATGACTTGGTACTATCGAATAAATTAAATTTTAGATACTATCGCATATGTTAGTCGAAAGTTTTTATTCGATAAGTCTCATTACTAGTTCAATTCCCAAAGTATCTAAACATATAAGATCCTAGATCCGCGTAAGAGTAAAGTGATCACTAAATTAATTGATTGTCGTTTTGAAAATCGCTCTCTCTATATTTCTTTATTGATATGTTAGAGACAGCTGTATTCAAAATGACAATCAAAAAATTGACAATCAACTATCACCTTACGCGATTCCACCTCTGATACCTCAAATAACACCAAATTGAATCGAGTAAATCAGACTAATTGAAATGATTGAGATTGAAATAGAAAATCGAGAAACGAGAAACGATTGGAATTAGATTAGATTGGAATCGATTAAAATGAAAATTTGTGATTTCGATCATCAATACTTTTCGATGATCGGATCGAAAAAATCGAATCGGTCCTGATTGGCACAGCTCTACTGCAGTGACGAATTGTAGTGCAGAAAGATCGTTTTCCGTATTGAAACGAATAAAAACGTATTTAAGGTCTCGCATTAGCGCCTTAATAGTTTAGCTTTATTAAATATAAAAGCTGAACTCACAAAAAATTTAGATAACGAATCAATTGTTAATGAATTTGTAAAGAATATACACACAAAAAAAATTGAAAACATCAAATATTATGCATTTTGTGTTTTTTATTATTATTTTTTATTACTTCATTTTTATTGTTCTAAAGGGCGGCAAAATTTATCAGCCCGGGGCGCCAAATCCTTAAATACGCCTCTGCGCCAAGGTATTACGCGTGATCGGAGATTTTGATTTAGGTCCCTTCAATTAAGGAAATCACTATCTTAGATATTAAAAAATGAATAAATATGAAAGTTTGACATAAGTTCCAAGAAATCACGCCTTGTTTCAAATGTCCAAGCCATTAACAATGTGCAAAAGCTCGAAGCAATGACATTTAATTTTTATTCTAGTTTGTATTTTGTTGTTTCTTGCAAGCCATTCGGTAATTTTGTTGTTTGTTTTTTATTACTTGCGATATATGCATGTACGTACAAATTTGTTCACTTTGGAAAAACAATCGAACTAATCGAGATTTTGATAAAAATTGACATTTCAATAAAGACGAGCACGAAAAATGTAGGTGCTCAATTCCATTTCTTCAAACTTGGTAGTTAAGTGTCTTGGATGATTCGGCGACGAGCAATCGAAACTAAGGGTATACACCTGCCATGCAGCCATTTTAAATAAAATGCACGACTGGGTCGCACGAACTTGCTCCTATGTAAAAGACTAAGAATTTCAAAAATGAATGTTATTAGAGAAACTGTTCATAAGCATAAAATACATTTTTTAAATGACTAAAAAAAACTTCTTTAGTATTTAAAGGTAAGAATAGGATGCCATGTGATTCAAGAAAATATAGATTTATGCAAGAACAAAAATTATAAGTCTTTGTAGTGGTTTCTTAAAAAATAAGGTTTTATATAAGAAAATTTTAAAACATTTTTAAGAAAAAATGTTGGTACGCTAATTTGAAGTTTTTATTATTGTATGAATAAAAATTAAATTTACAAACAAAAATATTGAGCCGTTTTCGAGATATTGAATTTTCAAAAAACAAAAAAATGGATTTTCTTTTCAAAATTCAAAAAAATATTTTTCTTGAAGTTTTGAAATGCAATGTTTTTTAAACTTTTTAGAAGCTTCTCTCTACGAAATTTCATTAAAATCCGTTGTGCTAATAATGAGAAATTCAAAATTTTAAAAAATACTTCTATAGTAGGTACACTCAGTAATGTTTTGTTTTCAAAATTTTTTTTATTAAATTACAGATATTAAAAAATAAAAGAAAGAAAAAAAATGTAAGCCAAATTCTCGGAACCGTTTTCGAGAAAAATACGATTTTCGAAAACCATTTTTTAACATTTGTATGGGGGGTACCGTTATTTTTAGGTAAAATGAATTTATTTTGCTCATATATTGTAGATTGTTTTTCCAAACTTTTATTTATCAAGTTTTCAAAAAATCGAGCATGGGGTTTTCGAAATATTGAGTTTTCAAAAAAAAATTTTGAAAGTTTTTTTAAAAATCCAAAAAAATTGTTTTGGAAAAATTGAATACACAATAATATTCAAACTGCTGGGAAGCTTTAGCATAAAAAAATGATCAAAATCGGTGGTACCGTTTTTGAGAAAATCAAAAACAAAAAAAATGGCCCCAAGGGGGGTACCAAAACTACTAATTTTTTTAAAAATTTTTTTCGACCATTACCTAGGTTTAACTAAACTAAATTTTTTGAATTTTTTTTAAGAAAATCGCAGGGACAGTTTTTGAGAAAAAAAAATATTTATAAAATTTCGGAAAAAAATCGTATGGCAGGTACCGTTATTTTTGGTCATAAAAAATCAAATCAAAAAATATCCGGGGGTAAAAAATCAAAACCCATATCTACCAAGTTTGAAGAAAATCGGCCGAGCCGTTTAGCTATAATCGCACAGACAGACAGACAGACAGACAGACAGACAGACAGAATTGCCAGACCCACTTTTTTCGTCTTCGCTATCATCGTAATGTCAACTTTGATCAAAATCTCGAGTTCGATTTTTTTTACGAATGCATAACTTGCCTTATAGTACCTATAAAGTCGCAAGTAATTCCACTAGACGCTCAATTGTTGATCTGCTAGGACGATTATGACGACCATAAATTGGACGTAGCGCTCTTAACGTTGAGGCCACTGACTCCGAATTTCGGTAGTAAATTTTAATAATTTCGACTCGTTGTTGGCTCCATCATGAAATGGCAAACCTTACTGAAGAGAAATGTCAAAAGAGCGGCAAGAAATATGGCGTCGTTTGCTGTCCCTGTTGCTCTACTTTTGTAGCGTCCCTGTTGAAAAACCCTTTAGAAGCTGAAAACATTTGGCTTCAAAAAGAGTTCCAAATTCCATTGCCTGAAATTCACGTCAAAGGAAAATATTGAGACAATAACAAGATAGTTCAACCGTATGGAAGCCGAAATAAATTTTCTAGAAGCCACAAGTGTATCATTTAACGACAAAACTGTTTTAGTAAATCATACTTTGTTCAAAACAATGGTAGATGGCACAACATGCAATGCTGTTATGGAGAACAGAGCTAGTTCAGTTTGCTGTATATACAATTCATCTCCTAAGTACTCGAACATGAACAATCCTGAACTTTGCCTACAAAACCACCTGATACCTCTGCCTACTCATGCGGCCTAAAAACTTATTCTCACATAAGGTTTATTAAAGATCTGCTACATATATCTTACAAAATTGAAAATTGAAGCTGGCAGGCTAAAGGAGCTGAAGAGAAACTAGCAGTTAAAAATAGAAAAAATTCGTACAAAATGAACTTAGGCTTAAACCTAAAACTAGTAGAAAGTGTTTCAATTGTTTTAAAGACATTAACTTCAGGACTGAAAATTGATACTTATAAATTCCGTTCTTACTATTTGGACACAGCAACATTATTTTTTTTTCCAAATATAAGTGGTAAAAAATGCCTGTAAGTGTTGCACGGTGCTGACATCAATGAAAATTTTCCAATACCTATCGGACAGCTTTCGGCAGGTAGCGCCATCCTGTTGAAAACAAATGAGGTCGGTGTCCATATCATCAAATTTTGTGTCGAAAAGAACTGGTTATCATCGACCTATAGTGCTCGTCATTGACGATGATATCCTGGTGAACATCGTTCCCCAAGAAGTATGAACTATACCTATAAAAACTTCAAACAGTGACTTTCTCTGGATCCATTGCAATTTGGTGGATCTCGTGTAGATTGTGGGTCGTCCAAACTCGACCATTTTGTTTGTCAATCCATTCATCTAAAAAATCATTCCTCCCCTTTATCAATTCACCCGTGATACCCGCTTCGCTAGGTTGAGCCTAACTTTGGTCGTACCGTCAAATATAGAGATTCGTTTTTTAGTCGCACAACACGATTATGGAATAACTTTCCCGGCACAGGGGTGCCAGCACGTAACTTGGTACAATCGAGTTTAATCGATACAATCGAGCCTCGGCAGCACCTATTTTGGTTCAATCGAGTGTCCTCGATTGTATCGTCAGATTTGGCAGCACACAAACTTGAAAATGAGGTTTGAAACAAAATTTTTCACTCGACAGAAAAAAGTTATCGTTGGCAGTGATTTTTTTAAGAAATAGCATGGAAAAACAAAAAAATGTCAATAAATAAGAAACAGACGGATGTTTCGAACACTTTTATGAGTTTTCACCATGATTTAGCCATAGGAATGCTTAAAAGTACCCAATCCAGGAAAAACAGAAATTTTCTTACAAGTTACATACCTAATATAAAATATACTAAAAAGTAAAAAACTTCACTTAAAAGGCAGGGGCCGAGGTACATGCATGATTTTAGCATTAAGTACTTCCTCATCTTCACTTTCCGAATTAAAAAATATCAGAAGAATACCAATTTGACATTTCACTTTATAGTTCACAATGATATTTTTAAATGGAAGTCACAAAGAAACTCGTCTCAAATTACGTGCTGCCAAAAATAATTTGTTTCGAGTTGACCTACGATCGACAATGCTCGATTGTATCAAGTTACGTGCTGGCACCCCAGTTTTCCCTTGCCGTTTCAATTTGCAAACATTCAAAACCAATGTTCATCGACACCTCCTTTCTCTCCCCTCCTAATTTCTCCCTCGCCCGTGCTGTGTTTAAAACATTATAAGGGTCTCGTAACATACCCTTGAGCGCGAGTGAATTATAAAAAAAAAAAAGGCCTCTTCCCGTAATATAATTTTTCGAACAATATTTGGGTCAACTTGCATCAGCTGGAGAGCCCATAGCGAACACCCGTCATTGTTTATGGTCCTTTACTCTGAGCTCTTTGATCGGTTGAAGTTTTACGGGTGCTGGCCCAAATTATGACACGAAATTCACCAAGTTATGGTCTACAAATCTGAGATTTTGTGGGCAGCGTTTAATTGACTGCCTCAGATTCATCTGCATACTCTCACGGAAAGCGGCGATAATTTCGGTTTTCGGCAGATCTTGCTTTTCGTTGACGTATGGGCGGATTGTTCACTAAACCGGTTGACTCGAAATCATCCAGCACGTTGCGAATATTCCACTCGGAAGTGGCCGCAACCACTTGTCAAAGTTAAAATATCCTTATCCCTTAAAATATTTAACTTAACCAAGGCAAATTTAAATGTTGTTGCAATGGCAGGTTTGCTAAAAAAAAAGTCCCTCCTATATCTCAGCCATTTTCTACCATATGCATTTTTAATCCAGCGTTATGACCGATAATGTTGTTAGACTTTGATGTAATAAAAATGTGGAAGATAGGTCAAAATTCACATACCCATAGAAGCTATGAGTATCAAGGGCCTTAAGATTTTTATTTCCAAAAGCAAATCAGCTTAAAAAAAGTTTTCGAAACGAAGCTATAGTTATGGTTCATTTGACAAATGACGGTACATGACAGTTTTCCTTATATTTGTACACCTTTGCAAATGTTTTTAAACATCGTTTTAGGGACATTTAGGAACTAGGATAAGACACGCTTTCTACTTCGAATGTTGTTCTTTTTCAGGTTTATCTACACTTACCACAAAATACTGTAACATTGAAAATTCAGGAATTAGACAAAAACTCAGCCTGATTATCAATAAAGACTTGAGCCTTAAGGACCCCTTTGAAGCCAATCGAAGTTAAAAAGAACACCCAACATCCCATATTTCGCCCTGCAGCTATAAATTCGTGAACATAAAATGCAAAAATAAAACACAATCCACAGACAGCACACATACGAGTAGGATTCGTTTGTTTCGAAATTATTAGCCTTTCAGATTCTGTGCAGCTAGCGCCCGTTGGGGCAATGTTGGGTACAGTTTGACTTGACGCTTTTTTCTTTGAAAATGTGCGGTTTTGCATAGCAGGGCATTTATTATTCAAAAAATACGGAAAAAGTTATTTTCTCCCCAATCGATTTGAGTATTCTTTTTGGTCCTTGGTCTATTTCGTGCCATAGCCATTCTGTGTGAATTACATATACAAATATGCAAGCAAACTCGGTATAACTGTTTCATATGGCCTGATGTGTCGTCCTCTAACACCAGACACAGAGAGACAAATAGAGCGTCGTCGGAGCTAGTAGTTCACTATGCCGCTGCCGTTGTACGCCGCTCGCTGATGTACCATTCCCCTTGGGTAATAATTTGAAATTTGCATTCCAATCTTCAAATTGTCTAAAAATGGAATTGATTTTATGCAGATGAGCATGAGGTTTTGAAGTAGTGTTGGTTCTTGGTTGGCTTGGTATTTGGTGCCATTTGGTATTGGTGCTTCATTCTATCTCTATGATGTGGTTGGGTCCATCGACTAAATTGTCAGACGGCCTCTTTGTCGACAGTGTGCTCAAAACGACTCCTTTTCCGGTGCAAAAATGTCGTCTTTTTTAACAGCATTTTTTTGCTCGACGCCCTACAGAGGAGTGGAGTGGAGATATTCGAATGAACCGGAATGGGTTGGGATGATGATGATGATTCCAACAATGGGATGCAATTGGTGTATGACGTCTGAATGTCAATTTCTAATTTTTGGCTTCACTGGCTATGGAATTTTTCGTTTAAGTGGGTGTGGATAGACTCGGAAAGCCGTCGCGTCGTCGTTGGTTGTCTGCGCTGTGTGTAGATTGAAATTTGTCGAGATTTTTTTGTTGTTTTGCTTTCCAAATTGGAATAAATATGAAGTGGCAAGAAGACCAATATTGAGCTGTCATTGAGAAATATAAATGAAATTTTATTACAGCCATGAACTGGAAATTGTTCTATTTGTTTTTATTAGTTATATTTTATTTTTGTATTAATTCTGTGGAGGAAAGGGGAAGATCGAATATTTTTCGAAAATACCATTAAAATTTATTCTATAAATATTTTTCAATGAGTTGCTGTTATTTAAATGCTTTGCTTATACTAGCTCTCAGAATTTAAAGTAATAAGGTCGCTAATAGTAAAAGATGTAAATTATTGGTAAGTTAGTAAAATTTAACGACGAGACACCCCCTATACGCAATTGTAATTGCATTAGTCTGAAGATGTATTTTTCAATGCTGGCAAAATCAATGTATGTCCTAATGTATTCTGGATTCTTTCCGACGGGATGAAAACAGCATCTTTCGATCCCCACCCTAAAATGGCGAATCTTTTTCAACCTCTGACTATCGTCCCTTATTTCTAAGGTCGTGGAGAAATATTTTCAAGACCGAAAGCTTCTCATCAACCGGCAGTTTGCTTTTCGTAGCATTATATCAACTGTTTATCTGATTATGGCACAAATTCCTGTATCGTTTTGGAGAAATGAAAATTATTGCTCTTGATATTTCAAATACAGTTGAAATATCAAGCTCTGTTTTCGAAAATGCGTCCATTTCATATCTATATGCATCTCTTCTTCGTTGGATTATAGAAATTATATTTCGAACTGCCTAATATACTAGTTGTATTCAACGGCTTGCAATCTGATATTACAAAAAAAATCCATTGTATTATTTTGCTGACAAAAGTATTCTCAGCTTCTCATAGTCAATTCAAGAGTCACATCTTTGTCTTTGGAAGTGGATCTAGATTCTAGAATGGCAGCGTATGCCGTTAAAATCTGATCATGAAGCGTTTCCAAATGGGAAACCAATAACCGGGTAGAATTGAATGCTTTAAAAACTTAATGCGTAAGACTCATTGAAACGAAACCCTTCCCCCGCCGCTAGCTTCCAGCGACACTTATGTTAAGGAAACCAAACAGCTTTCAGCGGTGGGAATGTACGTTGTGCGTCACAGATCACATTGTTTGTTTTAAGTTTAATTTAGTTTTATCATTAAAAATTTTTACAATTTGACTTAAAAATAATAAAATACAATGCAAGCTTTAAATTTTGACTTAAAATACAAAACATTTTTATCTCTATTATGCTTGTCAAGATTAAATAAAAGTCATTTAACTTTCTTGTCCCCGGTATTTTCTGTCCCAGCTCTCAGAGGTGGTCAAAACTCTATAAAATCTGAACTACTGAACGGATTTGAATGCGATTCGGTACACATGTTAAAATTTTCTTTTTACATATTTGGCGAAAATATTTTTAAGAAAACATGATAAAAAAAGTTATTGACATTTTTATAAATTTTCTGGATTTTGATATTTGAAGTTTTTTCTTAATGAAATCTGAATTATTGAACGGATTTTGATAAAATTTGGCACACAGATTGAAATTAGCTTTATACATATTAATTGAGAATTAGGTTTGAAAAAATATTATTAGAAAAAAACTATTGACATTATTTCATAGTTTTTAAGGAGAATAGGCAAAAACAAAACAAATTTTCATTTAGAATTGTTGAAAATAAGAGAATAACCACTAAAAAAGTCTTTATTTTTATATATTTTTTTAAAATGTAGTCAAAGTTTATTGCAATAAATTTAAAACATCTTTTGATAATTTTGAATTTTTATTTGTTTTAAAATTTCTTTCGTTAGAATGCAACGGATGCGATGTTAAAAGCAATCTATTAAATAAATCGCTATTTGTTGAGACTCTAGATGTTCTTCGAGTATTGTGTGATCTGAAAAATTTGACATTCTTGTTTTTTGCCTCTGCTGCCTCTGCTGCCTCTTCTTGGCATAGCATGGAAATAAATCAACTTCAGCCTTTTGGTTTACAAAGTTCTGGGTAACTTGGTACTTGGTGTTTTGACAACTTTGCCTCCACCTAAAGTTTCAAACCATTATTTGAATCAAGCTGTTTTCACCATTTACTATTCTTATTTTTTATAAACGATTTTTTATAATGAAAATTCATACTAAAAATATTTACAGATATGTACCTGTTCTTTGGGACAAGTACCAATGAAACGAAAACATTATAAAAAAAACACTTGTTACTATGTGGCTCTAAAAAAAATGGGCTAGAAAAACATTGGCTGGACGGATGTTAATTTTTTGTTTCCAAGCCATCTACAAAGAGTCCCTTTTTATTAATAAAAAAATATAACAAAATTTTATTCTTTTTATATACCTAGCAAATCATGCCTCAATTTTTTTTTAGTTTTGGCTGACTCGTGTCCCTATATACAAACACCCTTCCCTTCGTCAATAGTTTTGAACGACTTAAGAAACAATATAATGATTGTTTTTTGTACAATAATTAATAATGATGTATAAATAAAAGGATAGGTATTACTTTAAAAACTATTGGCGCAAAATTTTAGTCAAATTAGTCCGATGTTAAAGCTATTTTAGTATAATACTAGATTAAAAAGACGATTTTGCTAATTTCAATCTAATTTAGCATCATGTTATCTCTAACATTTTACTAAAGTTAAATACCCCTTCGAATACCTATTTTATCTTTTTAGTATCGTGCTAACTTCATATGCCTCTTGCATACTTCCAGATGTCAAAAAAGGTCTGTTTACCTAGTTTTTTGGACGAACTGCCATTGTTTTAGATGTGTCGGCTTCCTTCGAGTCAAGGCTTTTGGGATTGAAAACATGTAAATAAAAGAATACAATACATCTGAATCAAGCTTGGGACACAAAAATTGTGTTCTCAAAATAAAAACTCGTTCCAAGGCCGAAAACAGAATTGATTTTTAGTTATTTGACCATGAAGATGAAAGAAAATACTGACGTAATGTGATGCTCAGAGTCGTCGTAGCTTACAAATCCTTGGCAACCCGTGGCCTTTCTTTTCTTGGCAAGATAGATAAATTTGGATCTATACATAACTGGAATTTGATGATGAATATGGGAGTAATATCGGAATTTGATCAATTTCTTTCAAAACATATACATAGTTTTGGCAATCCAGGAAAAGGAAACACATCATATTTTTCTTTTTCCACCTATTAACAAAATTATAAAAATTATGTCAGCTAGGGTCACAAAAACGAACAGCTTCAAAGGTCTAAATACTTCTCGGTGAGCGTTGATTCGACTCCTGACATAAGCAGCGTAGACCAGCTTTCATTATTTTTAAGGTACATATATTCAAGAGAACGCAGAACCCGTTGAACGATTTCTCTGCTTTCAGGCCATAAAGCAGAAGACTTGTTACCACCAATTAAGGATACTTTTAAGTCATTAAACATTGACATAGAAAATTGCAGAGGTCAATCTTATGATAATGCAAGTAACATGTCAGTGCAATATAACGTCTTACAAGCAAAAATTAAAGAAAAATGTAAATATGCAATATACGTACCATGTGCCGCACATTCCTTAAATTTTATCGGCAGCTGATTCTTGCCCAGAACCTGCAAAATATTTCGGCTTATTACAAAACATATAAGTTTTTTTTACGCCATCAACAGAGCGAGCAAAGCTTCTTACATAATTCAGTTTTTAATAGTCGTAGAAAATGAAAAGCTATCAATTCTTGGTATGTGCGATGTATTACTGACCACCTTTTGTGGAATGACCACATATTGGATATTGATAAAAATGCGGCCAAATGCTTAGGTTTCCTTAGGCGATGTAAAAACTTTTTCTCCCCCTCTGATCCGGCCACAATTTATAAGGCTTATATTCGTCCTAAATTGGAATACAATTCTCATAAGTGCTCCGATGCATCAAAAACATCTTTGTACTTACTAGACACAATCCAGAATAGAGCTTTAAGGCTGATAGGTGACAAAGCAATTTCCGAAACAATTATTTCGTTAAGACATCGTCGAAATGTCTCTTGTCTATCACTGTTTTATCGTTACTTCTTTAAACGATGTTCTATTGAAATAGCGAGTTTCATCTCCTCCTGGAAAAATTTCACCGTAATACCCATGCCGCTGGAAATGCTCATCAATATACCCTTGAACCAAACTTTGGACGTACAGTTAAGTACAGAGATTCTTTCTTTTGCCGTACGACTCGAATGTGGGATTCCTTAACCGGCTCTGTTTTTCTCCTCCCCATTTCAATTTCCAGACATTTAAGACGAATATACATCGGTTTCTCCTACTGAATCCTCCCACTGTTTCCTAAATGCTCGCACTGTATTAATCCAACATTTAAAGGTTAGTCATAATCCCTTGAGTGCGCGTTAATTATAAAAAAAATATAAGAGAAAAAGAATTGAATGAAGCTTTTGAAGCATATACTTGTGCATTACAGTGACAATTTGTAGTGCAGAAAGATCGTTTTCCGTATTGAAACGAATAAAAACGAAAAGAATAAAACGAAACGAAAAACGTCTTAATAGTTTAGCTTTATTAAATTAATATAGAAGCTTAACTGACAAAAAATTTAGATAACGAATCTACTGTTAATGAATTTTGTAATCAATATGATGTACACACAAAAATTTGAAAACATCAAATATTATGCATTTCGTGTTTTTTTTTATTATTATTTTTTGTTATTTTGTTTTCATTGTTCTTAAGGGCGGCAAAGTTTATCAGCCCGGGGCACCAAATCCTCAAATACGCCTCTGATTATTTGCAGATAAAAATACGTTGCTTTTTCGAGAACAAGCCTCCCAACTTCTTTGAAAGGACTTACTAGCGTATTTATCTTTTTCCTTGCATCTAAACTTTCCGCTTGGTAAGTGTCCTTAAAAATTGTCCATGTCTCATTAATTTTGTCAATGGGCTTGATCATGTTGTTAGAATCTAAAAAAAGTGAAATAGGTACAATGTTTTACCTCGGGTCAAAATCTTACGATTTGCGCAATTTTGTGCATGGAAAAATCGTATACATATATTCTTCAAGAGGAAAGATATCTCTAAAATATTCTATATAAATTATCGTGGGATTTTATGGGAATTTGATGTTTCGGCTCTACAGAAAAACACGAAATATGAAAAAAAAAAAATGCACCATTTTCATAGAGGTCAAAATAAAAAAAAAATATTTTTTTTAAGAAAATTATTTACACATCACCTTTTTCCAAAACTAGTTTTAAACAACACACCAAAAATGGCAAGACCACAATTTAGTATTTTCAGATTAACGTTTTTAATAAAACTGCGAAAAATACTTAACTTCGTGACGCGACTGACTGCCAACAACTAATTATAGAGGAGAAACCTTACTGCCATTTTATTGTCCCGTTATAGTAAATAATTATTGCATAAGAAAAAATTAGTTTGCTTAACCTTGAAATTTTGACTTTTGACCTATGGGAGAAACCACTGTGCATCAGAGAAAGCCACTTCTTCGATGTTGTCAATTTATTGGGATTGTGTTGTCATCCAGTGTTTCTGTTGGTAGATATGCTATCGTTGTTATTAGCTGGTTTGGGTGATACGTCTGGGTCAATGGGGAACGATTGGATCTTTTTGATCCGATTATCGAAGAGTAATGATGATTGAAATCACAAATTTTCATTTCAATCTATCCCAATCTTAATCATTTCGATGATGCTCGATTCTTGATTTTCTCTTCCAATCGCAATCATTTCAATGAATCTCTAATTTTCGATATCAGTAAACTCGATTAACTCGATTACATTTGTCCCGATTCAATCAATGTAGATTATAAACTCCAAATGGACATTGGAATGGAATTTCTAGGGTGAAGTCGACAATGAAGAACATGATTGATTGAGTTGGTTGTTGGTTGTTGATGTTGTGGGCAAAAAAAACAATTGTTTTGTTGAACTGGTGTTATTTGAGACTAGCCGACCCGTGCTCGCGTTGCTCCGCAAATAGTCACTACGAATATTTTTTTAATATTAATATTAGCATATGAAAACATTTCTAAATGAGACTGAGCATATTTTCTACAATAATATTAATTTTTGTTTATATGTATGTATATACTTACCGTATCTAATTAGATTCTCTTTCACACTTGAAAAAAAAGAGTTTGTTCATGTTTATGCATATTATAAATATTTTTTTTATTTTAAAGCCTCCGGATATACAATATTTGCAGTTATATTACTGCGAGGAAGAAGTATCTATGTATTGGTTGGAATGATAATAACATGAAACAAAGCAGCGACCTCTCGATTGTAATGAAATCTAATTCCTTCAAAAAGCTTATAAATTTATAATTTGTTTTTATTTATTTCTCAGGTTGTATACCTATGTGACTGAGAAGTGATTTTGGGCTAAAAATTTGCGCAACAATATTGACTTTATAAAGCAATACTAATCTTTGTCGATTATTATATAGGCTTTAAGATATAAGTGGTTGTAAAGTCAACTAATAAAAAAAATGGACAAGAAATTTAAAATTAATAATAAAGGGTTTTCCAATAAGAGGTGTTATTTTGATATTCAAAGAAAAATGGCATTTTTGGAGATAAATGATCGGATGTTTATTTCATTATAAAGAGGAAGGTATGCCGTTAATAATGAAACACAACATCAGCCAAATGGCCGCCAAGACCACGCTTACAGGACCATATCCTTTTCATGAAATTTTCCATAACCAAATCGCAAAGTGGCTGCCCTATGTCCTCGATAGCCTCACGAATTTCATCTTTGAGGTCTTGAATCGACGCTGGGCTGTTGGCGTAGACCTTATCTTTCACGTGGCCCCAAAGCCCAAAGGAAGAAGTCACAAGGTGTTAAATCACAAGATAAGGTCTACGCCAACAGCCCAGCGTCGATTCAAGACCTCAAAGATGAAATTCGTAGTAAAGATATCAGGAGCGGTATGCTTACTCCAACTCCAACGTTTTGAGACCTCAAGTATCTTTGAAGGTTACGTGTTACTCCTCTGCTATAACTAAATGGTTTTTTTGCAGTAGCTGCGCTTTGCTAGTCCGTTAGAAATTTGATCAAAATGCATCCATACTACACTCCACTTTTTACCTAAATCTACCATCTGACAAACAAAAATTAATTACAGTTAGTTAAATTACTTTGTCGTGGCTATTTAATAATTAATATTTTTCGTCGGTTGGGCTCTTGTTTCTTATTCGTATTTCTGTCAGTTCAATTTTTTTTCATTTCGCTTTGATTTTACAATGAAACGAAATTAAATTTGTTTAATTTGGATCAAATTGTATTCGATTAAATTCGGTAAATTATTGAATTGAAATTGGTTGAAATCCGGCGATTGAATGTCATGGAAATCGAAATGAAAATCGAATCAAAACAGTATTGAAATGATTTTTTTTTTTTTTTTTTTTTTTTTTATAATCTACACGCGCTCAAGGGATTATGATTACCCTTTAAATGTTTCAACACAGCGCGGGCGTGAAGTTACGGAAGAGAAAGACGGATAGGAAAGATGTGTGGCACGATGTTCTGAGACTGAAGGTTGTTGTCTCAGATATTTTATCTCCAGGGATGGCGGCTGAACTAAAGGGTGGCCGTGGCGCGATGGATGTGTGCTCGCCTGTCAACCTCATGATCACAGGTTCGATCCCTGCCGTCGTCTATGTCGTTTTAATTCCATTAAAAACCTTCTAAACTTGTCATCAATGGGTTGCTGGTTTACTCATTACATGTTGTTCAGGCATAACACTAACAACATGTAATTGAGTTAAACTAGTATGCCCAACATGGATGAACACGAATAAAATAATGTGAATTATAAGCGACATAGAAATAAGACACGGCATTCTCCGCTTTAGTTCAGCCGCCATCCCTGGAGAAAAAATATCTGAGGCAACAACCTTCAGTCTCAGAACATCGTGCCACACATCTTTCCTATCCTTCTTTCTCTTCTTAACTTCACGCCCGCGCTGTGTTAAAACATTTAAAGGGTAATCTAATCCCTTGAGCGCGGGTAGATTATAAAAAAAAAAAAAAAAAAAAAAAAAAAAAAGCGGAGAATGCCGTGTCTTATTTCTATGTCGCTTATAATTCACATTATTTTATTCGTGTTCATCCTTGTTGGGCATACTAATTTAACTCAATTACCATGTTGTTTGTGTTATGCCTGAAGAACATGTAATGAATAAACCAGCAACCCATTGATGACAATTTTAGAAGGTTTTTAATGGAATTAATACGATATAGACGACGGCAGGGATCGAACCTGTGATCATGAGGTTCACAGGCGAGCACACATCCATCGCGCCACGGCCACCCGTGAACGACTCGATCCTTTGAAATGTATGGTTAACTGAGCTTCCTACAAGCTTCTTAGCCATAAGTAGCAGGTGCACGTTCAGAGATTCCGAGAATAGAAGTTCGTTTCTGTATAGTATTTTTGTAGATGCCGATCGAAAATTATTCCGGTACCTATCTTTAATATATTCCAATTAAAAGCTCAAGTGACCTCAACTTGATTTCAATTAAATCACTCAACTTAAACCAAAATAATTTTCATATCTTCATTGACTTAATAGGTATATTCCTTTCAAAAAACATTAAATCGTCTAATGTGGGTCTTAGAAATGGAAAACCATACGGGACAGGTTTATCGGATGACTAGTCTCCGTCTCAAGAGCTGCTTAAATAGAAGGACTTTGGTCTGATGACTGAGTCCGTTAAAAGGCCCAGCTGACTTTTTCAAGATTGTACCTTGCGTGAGGATTGAACCTAAGAAGCTCGTCGAAGTGGATCCTCAGGTACGTTTGGTTGCCAATGTTGGTCCTGCCGTGATGTCATACTGGAACTTCAGGAGTACCTATATAGAGTGTTAGATGCTTCTCTCGAGAAGTAAGCTGAATGTTTAGGGACTATGGAATTTTCACTGCAATACTTTTTGAGTTTCCTGAGTATACTCGTAAGTTCTTCCAATAGTTTTCTTAAGTTGCTACATACATAAGAGCTACTTCGTGCGACTCAGTCGTGCATATTATTTCTTATACAAATATATCAAAACTTAATATTTTATAATTTATTCTTCATCACAAGCGATTCACACGGGGCTGTTATTTATTTCTCTTTTATTGTTTAAGCTCATGAAGTTTAATTTCAACTATACCTACGGCCAATTTAAGCCTGCCTACCTTTAGGTACAATCAGGAGAAATATGTTTTTATTATAGGCATCACGAACAAAAGCTTTCAAGCCTCAAAAAAATGTTTTCACTCGAATGGCCTTTTCATTCATCAAAAAATAAACTTCGTTCAACTGTTTTTTTTTTCTTGGCCTAAAGAACACAAATAAACTAGGCCAAATTTTAAGTTAAATAAAAGAAAATGAAATATATAGCTGTCTATACCTGTCCATAAAAAATATAAAATGCAACTCATTAAAGCCAAAATGGGGAAAATCAACTCAATGCTTCAATTACAAAAAAGAAAAAGCCGTACACTATGCATTCAACGTTAATATAAAAAGGTATTTACGATTCGCTACCACAATCCTCATCATCATTGGATTGCACGTTGCACGTTTGCAGGCTCTACCTTGCCTACCGCAAGCAAAGCCGCCCCGCCATTCTTTCAAAAACAAACATCACCCTAGGTGTAGATTTCTCATATATGGCTGCTGATCTGAATCTGGTCTGGATTGTTCATGGAACTTCTGCTGCTTCGTTGCTGTGGGTGCAGCACACACAGAAGCTCCCTTCTTTCCTGGCTGCTCTAGATATAAGTTGGCTTTAATGGTTGACTGGTTGGCGGTAGATTCCTACCGGCAGCATCTCCTGCACAACCGCAACCAGCATCGTTTTCTTTAAGCATCTTACAATCTATATATAGTATCATATTGTGGGATAAACGCGTGACTGCAATATTTTTATACTGGTTGATTTACATACCAGAGCAGGGCCGCATGTAAGGCCTACCTTGCATTTCAAAACCAATAATTCAGCTCAGCCCTCCTCCCCCTCCCTATGCCATCAATCACGCTAGGCAATTGATGGTGAAATATGTGTTTGCTGCTTAATCAGGAGCAGCCTCAGACTCAGTCGCAGTCGGCTTTCGGAGCCAGGATATTGGAATGACTGTGTGCAATGTGCACAAAAAGGAAAATACTGTTTATCGTATCTATATATGTATCTATATATGTATGGAGAGGTATAATCTTCTGCAATATAAAAATTACTTTGTATCTTGTGGGTGGCATGGAAGTTTGTGTCTTTAATTTTTGTTACTTTGCATTTAGTTCATTGTCAGTGAATTTCAATGGTTGCCAAGTCAGTTAAACAAGGAATTGAACAAAAATTAAAAATTAAGTCGAAAAGTTCGCTTAGCTACTATAAAACTCATTAAACACAAACCCCGCCAGGGTTAAGGCCTTGACACAGAGGAGGGACTTACGATGAATTCTCGAGAAAAAAAAATCTAGAGCGGACCACGGATCTCGCTTCTGTTTCCCATTCCTAAAGGGAAACTTTATTTGTTTCCCAAGCATTTACATAAGGTAGAAAGTGCGTGAGTGGTTATTAATATAAATATAAAAAAAATGTCGCGAAAACTGTGGAGCAATGAGAATGTTATCCAATTGATAAAAAAAATATGAAATAAAGTTTTGTGGGATCCACTCTTGACGAAAATTTTAAAAATAAAATCAAAAAACCCAATGATATATCTGAAATTTGCGAAAATAGATGAAGTAGAAAAAAAAAATTCATGCGCTTAAAGTTTAACACAGGCGAGAAAAAAATTTACAGACAACTCAATCTGGAAACAATGGGAAACAAAAAAACATTTCAGAAATGTTTCTCAAAGCATCCACACCAGGGTCGCAAAAGCTTAAGTCACTTTTTAGCTTAAGCTTGGCTTTAATTCACAAGCTAGTGGGTGACTTATGAATTAAGACAAATGTAATTCAGCAGCTAGTTACTGACCTGTGAATTAAAAAAATTTAAATCATAAGCTTCTTAGTGACTTATGAATTAAAAAAAATTAATTCAAAACCTACTAAATGACTTATGAATTAAAAAAAATTTAAGTCATGAGCAAGTAAGTGACTTAAGAATTGAAAAAAAAATTAATTCGAAAGTTACCATGTGACTTATGAATTAAAAAAAAATTGATTCATAAGCTAATGGATAAATTCTGATTAAAAAATTATTAATTGGAAAATTTATAAGCTAGCATGATAATTTTATGACACTCAAAAGCTTCAAATCTACTTTCGTTAAAAATTAACTAATTATGCAGTCAAAACATGCTTAAACATTTCCAATTTACCAACTACTAGCTTATGAATTAATTTTTTTTTTTTTTTTTTTTAATTTATAACTCTTGTTTTCATGGAACTTCACACCAAGTTCTAAGAATATGCAATGCTGTTAAAAGCAATCGTGCATTAGGCAAGTCAACAGGCATGATTCTGCTTGATATAGAAAAAGCATTTGATTCTGTGTGGCATAAGGGTCTCATTTATAAAATGATAAATTATAACTTTCCTCCATTTCTTTGTAAAATAGTGCAAAGTTTTGTTGCAAATAGACGTTTTAAGGTACATATTAATAAAGGAGTGTCCGATCTTATTAATTTTTCTGCTGGTGTACCCCAAGGCTCGGTTCTTGGACCAGTGTCATACAATTTATACACATCAGATTTGCCAACACTTCCTGATTGTGATGTCGCAATATATGCCGATGACACAGCAATATTTTCGTGGCATAAAATTGGTCTCAATATTGAGACAAATTTAAAAAATGCAGCTAGAATATTGCAAGATTATTACACAAAGTGGAAAATAAAGCTTAACGCCGAAAAGATCCAAGCAATGTTTTTCACCAGAAAAAGAAAACCTTGCCTACTTCCGGCTAATCAGCTTATTATTAGTGGACACCCCATCAAGTGGGAGCCTTCTGTTAAATACTTGGGCATATTTCTTGACAGTAAACTTACATTCAAAGAACACAATATGCAAACAATTAAAAAAATAAATATTGCAATTAAAATTTTTTATCCATTCATAAATAGAAAATCATTACTTTCTAATGAAAACAAAGTCGTATTACACAAAACTATTTTTCAAGCCATTCTTTTATACGGATGTCAGATTTGGGGTAATTGTGCCCAATGTTACATTAAAAAACTACAGATATCTCAGAACAAAATACTTAAAATGATGTTGAATTTACCTTGGCATCATTCTACTCATGATCTTCATCTGATAGCCAATGTTGAATTGATTTCAAATAGAATACAAAAACTCAATGATTCATTTAAAATCCGATGCGACATTCCTGAGAATCCCCTTATTAATGAGTTATGGTTATGACATGTTCGCTTACCTGTGCAAGTCAATTCTGTCTTCCTTATATTTACCTATTTATGTATGTATGTATGTTATGATTTAATATCTATTTGTACTTGTACATTATTCGTTTACTTAAATTAAATTTATTTATTTATGTATGTATATATTTATTTACTTATTTATTTATTTATTTATTAATTAATTTATTTATTTATTTACCTAATTGATTCAATCAATTAAATGAAAGTTCGTTTGCTTATTTATTTATTTATTTATTTATACTTGTTTATTTATGGACTTACCTATAATTTGTTTTTTGTTTTTTATGTTACTCATTTATTTAATAAATTACTGTTTAATCTATAAAAGTATTAATTTATTTATTTTGTAATGATTGCGTTATTTTTTGTTACCTACTATGTATTTATAATTTGTTTTTTTTTTTAATCAAATTGTTATTCATATACACTTATATGTACCTATATATGTTCATTGTAAATTAAATTATTTATTTATTTTTTCTTTTTTATTATTAAATGGAGGTTTTTGATCGTTGTTTCCTCAAAAATGTGTTTTTATAATACTATTTTATTTATTTATTAATAAATTTATTATTTGTTGCAGTAGAAAGATATACCTATGTAAAATCATATCTCTGTACTTTGATCTTTTTAAATTGTGCGATAACAAACCGAGTTTTTTGAACGAAATAAATATATCTATCTATCTAATTCATAACTCACTTAGTAGCTTGTGAATTATTTTTTTTTTAATTCATAAGTCACTTAGTAGCATATGAATTAATTTTTTTTTAAAGCCCCTTTTAGACGATCATTTCAGTTTCAGTTTCAGTTGAGCTATCAATTAAGCTTTCAGTTAAACTGATGTCTAAATACAAAAACTGAAGCGTTTAACTGAGACTGAAACTGAAACTGAAACTGATGAAATTCCCATAAGTTTTCAGTTCAGTTATCAGTTAAACTGATGTGTAAATACTTTTCAGTTCAGTTGTCAGTTCAGTCGTCATTTCAATTTTAGTTTGCGGTGATTTATTAAGCGACAAAACTATAGCTATTGCAATAAGGCTTTCATCGTCCATTACGCAATGTATTTCCTCTGATTTTCGACTGCTCACAAGTAAAATGAAAGCTCAACCGAACACTTTACTGACGTCTAAATACACTGCGTTTTTTAACTGAACTGACAACTGAACTGATAACTGAAGGAACAACTGATCGTCTAAATACACTGCCTTTTTTAACTGAACTGAAAACTGAACTGATAACTGAAGGAACAACTGATCGTCTAAAAGGGGCTTAAATCATAAGTCACTAACTAACTTATAAATTAGATTTTTTTGAAATCACAAATCATCTACAGACTTATGACTTATGGTTTTTTTAATTCAAAAATTGGAAACCCTGGGGCCCTAGCACGTAACTTGATACGATCGAGTTAGGTCGATACAATCGAGAACAGGTAGTTCTTTCTTATGATCAGTCGATTGTTTTCGATTCGATTGAATCAAATAAGGAACTCCCTATACTCGATTAAATCGACTAGACTCGATTGTATCAAGTTACGTGCTGGCATCCCTGGTCCACACAAACAAACAAAAAATCAGAAACATTTCTGAAATGTTTCTGCAATGTTTCTGAAATGTTTTTTAAACAAATAGGAAACATTTCAGAAACGTTTTTTATGCAATGTTTCCTAAAATGTTTTTTTGGTGTGGACACACCTTTACAGAGACCGAAAGGGAATTTTAGTTGACCATTAAAAGCCATTTCGTTTAACATCAACATCAAAGAAAGATTTTAAACACCTGAAGGGGTTTTCGTATGGTTACATATGTACATGCAGTGTGCCTGCGAAGCTTCATATATTTATGAATTTTTTGAATATTACAACAACAACTTGAGTGAACTACTACCAAAGGGGGTTCTTATTTGGCTGGAGTTATAGCTATTTCACGGTTGCGAAGCCGATCATCAGACTCCTTTATTAGTGGTGCTAAGCCTCTATAAGTTTAATCGAAAAACTTTTTGCCTTGACTGAGATTTGAACCCAGACCTAGCGTCGTCAGAAGCCAATGCCCTACGCATCACGCTACCGAGACCACATGATCAGGTCCATCCCAATTTAGGTTTTATCATTTATCAATTATAAATTATATCACTTTATTTATCAATTATCAGGAAAAAGTTTTTCGATTAAACTTGACAGTATAGAGGCTTAGCACCACTAATCACCACTAATAAAGGAGTCTGATGATCGGCTTGGCAACCGTGAAATAGCTATAACTCCAGCCAAATAAGAACCCCCTTGGTGGTAGTTCACTCAAGTTGTTGTTGTAATATTCAAAAAATTCATAGATTTTAAACACCTTTCAGCTTTTTTCTAATCTACAAACGCCATTATCCATAACTTCCTAAGGTAAAGGTTCATTTGAAATGCCTTCTTCATTACGACAGTCATTCTCATTATATTCATACTTTATGCTCTTTGTAAAAATGTATCAGCTGTGATGCCGATACTGTGGCACATTTGTACTCACTCATATTGATGGAATATTTCATTGGAATTCAACAATCGATCTGACTATAGAAATGCGCATCGACGACGATTCGGATGCGAAATTGTACAAAAAATTTGCTTTTTTATGCAGCCCATTCCTCTCATCTTCATATAATTCTGCAAATGTCCTGAATGCGGATGCTCTCTTTTGTGCACACACATAATATCTTCTACCACATTTTCTATCTGAGAAACCTACTTTTCAGTCGAGCTTGGATGCTGTTCCTTTTCGTGGAAGATTCTATTTGAAAATATCACTAATTCCATTTGCAGCAATCATTTTTTTTTTTGAAATTCTTTTATGTTTGTGATTGACCATTTTAGTTCACAAAACAATTTTTACTCAGTGCATTTTAGAAAGCTAGGTGTTTTGAGTTGAGGATACGGAAAATTGTTTAAAAAACGCAAATTATTTCCAATATCAATGGAGTATGGATTGAATATCTAAGGAAAAAATTCTTTGGTACTAATGGAATAGCGAATGTCCCCCTCAGCTCTCCCTATATAAGTTGATTGTTTTTATAAAATTGTGAATGTGTTTTGCAAAAGCTTTGATATTAACCTTAAGGTCATTAATTCTTGGCAGAGAATTGGTGTAGATTTTATCTTCCACATAATTCCGAAGAAAAAAATTAACAATGTTAAATTGCACGATCCAGGCGACCAATTGAAGTCTTCATTTCGAAAGTAACACTTCCAGGAAATTTGTCACGCAATAAAACCATCACGAGCTGTGTGATCTGTAAAACGTCCTGCTGAAAGTAAACACAGCTGACGTTCAACCAAAAAAAAAAAATTCTGTCAACATTACTCGGTATTGCCATCCCTTCACTGAAATGCTGGCATATACAATGATTTCGCAGAAATATGACCATCCCAAAAAACGCATCCAATTGTCACTCGTTATAGATGAAATGGTCGTTCAACAAAACTATTCTTGGACTTTCGGAGCTCTAGGTGTGACAGTTTTGTTTTCAAACGTACTCATACTTTATCACTGAGAATAATTTTCACGTTTATTTATTCACTAAATTCTATAACAATATTTCAATAGCCTAAATAAACTTAAAAACTGTTACACCTTATTCAATAAAAGACCTTTAAGGTGCGCATTACATGATTTATTTTATTCTCTTTGGATTAACCTGGTTTTAGGATTTGGAATTCATTTTATACTAGCTGAGCCGGCGAACGTCGTGCCGCCTAACAGTCGATTAATGACTTAAGGAACACCTTTAGTAGTTGGAGCTAAGAACAGGATGCCATGTGATTCAAGCAAATACCTGTTTGTTTTTTTTTATAATTATAGGTCGTTGTAGTGGTTTTTAAGAATTAAGCTTTTACATGCAACATTTTTAAAACATTTTTAAGAAAAAATTTTACTACGCCAGCTTAAGTTCCTATTATTGTACGAATAAAGATTAAATTAAAAAAAAATATTGAGTAGTTTTTGAGATATAGAATTTTCCAAAAAAATAGATTTTTTTTTAAATTCAAGAAATACTTTTTTTTTTAAGTTTTGAAATGTAATGTTTTTTAAACTTTTTAGAAGCTTGTCTATGAAAAATTTCATCAAAATCCGTAATGTCGATAATGAGAATTTCAAAATTTGAAAAATTGGTTCTATGGTAGGTACAGTTAGTAATATCTTAATTGAAAAATTTTTCTTATTAAATTAAAGATCGTTAAAATTAGAAGAAAATCGAAGGAAAAAAAATTATCGAAATCGAGAAAAATAAAGTTTTTGAAAACCATTTTTTTAACATTTGTATGGTGAGAACCGTTATTTATGGGTAAATTAATTTTTTTTCTTACTTCTTGTAGATTATATTAAAAAACTTTTTTATCAAGTTTAAAAAACATCAAGCATGGGGTTTTCGAAATATTGAGCTTTGAAAAAATTTTTTTGAATACATATCTGATAATATTCAAACTTTTGGGGAGCATAAAAATAATGATCAAAATCGATTTTACCGTTTTTGAGGAAATAAAAAAGAAAAAAAGTTCCAAGGGGTGTATACTAAAAATAACCATTTTTTGGAAAATTATTTTCATACATTTTTTAGTCTTAACTATATGATCTTTTTTTTAAAAATCTGTGTGACCGTTTTTGAGAAAAAAAAAATATTTATAAAATTTCCAAAATATCATATGGCAGGTTCCGTTATTTTTGGTCTTAAGAAATAAAGAAAAAAAAGTGTGGGGGGAGGATTAAAAAACGATATCTACCAAGTTTGGCGAAAATCGGCCGAGCCGTTTAAGCTGTAGTCGAAACGACAAACAGACAGAGTTTCCAGACCCACTTTTTTCGTCAACTTGTAATGTCAACTTTGATCAAAATCTCAAGTTCGCCTTTTTTTTGAGAATGCATAACTTGCCTTATAGTATTGAAAATATTTTTTTAATATTTCCCAAAGTTGTTCCAGCGTAAACCGACTAATTCGTTGCGGGGAGGTATGATATTGACTTCATGTCAAGATTTCGAGCGGGAAACAGCCGTCAGTGTCAAAATAACCTATGATTTAAAAAGAAACCACTATAGATGGCTCACTCTATTGATCTTCTCCTGAACTGAGAGTTTCAAAGGAAAATAATGCACCTACACACAAATTCTAATCACCAAGTCCTTGAAGGACTCTGAAACAGAAAACATCCACATTTTTAATCAAAGTTGTTTCACTCCATATGTATATAAGTAGGTCCAGATATACTATATTCTTTGGCAGCATTAACAATTTCTTAAGCTCCTTTCCTGCTCGAAGTGCATACCCAAATTGGCTTTAAAGGATCGTCTATAACAAAACCATAACTGTGCGGTAAAGTAAAAGAACTTATTTCAACTTGCCTTGGTAAGCGTAAGCATTTTTTTTTTTTCAAATATTTACCTATCTTCTATCGATTTATAGAGAACTATTTTATTTAAGAAAAATCTCAATGCGAATTCAAGATGAATACACATTTGCTTTACCGTTTAGTTGGGGAAAATATATTTTCTGTGAAAAATTATAGAATACTCAACCCAACCAGTATCCTATACCTAGGTATATACATCCTTATCATATAAGTAACTATTATCAACTCTGTGAAGCATATAAAAGTCATTCATCGATGTTTCTTCTTTCTATTTTCTATTTTGCAGAGACTGCCGAGTTGTGCGAGACCCACAAACATTGAAATCGAAAGGATACGGATTTGTGTCGTTTGTGAAAAAAACTGTGAGTGCAAAATGTTTCTTTAACATAATATGTAATACATGTACATGTAGATGGAGCTGCCATCGATATATTTTTTTGTTTCCTTTTTTAATTCAAATCTTTGAAAGTAGTTTTATGTAAGTAAGGTTTTCAAAAGAATTCGTAGATAAAAACAAATCTAATCTTTTGCAAAGGATGTCATGTTATCCTTTGGTGATACAAGATTTTAATTAGTTAGATTTTTTAGTATAAAAAAATAAAATTTATAAGACGTTGAAACTGAGCTTTTCGTTTGTGTGCTGTTTTTCGAAGCTTGCCTTTGGCTGATATTGTTAAATATTTTTTCTTTATCAACTGCGTGTGTCTGTGGTTGATGTAGAGTCAAAGTATTGAGAAAGTGTAGTTTATTTAAAAAATGATTTTATTTATCAATTTCAGCCTCAACCGTCCCGCGGTCGTTCGAATGAGGCCTGCCTTCAGTTCACATTTCAATGTGTCAAGTTCTCGTGCCAAATCCAATTCTTACTTGGGTTAATGCCTTCCAGATTACTGGAAATATGTGCACGATAAAAAGTTGGCATTTGAGCAATCTCCCAGGCGGGTGCTATTGGCATTTTTAGACGTTCCATCCAATGAATCGTTCAGGAATATCTTCTTTATCTTTACTCCCCTACAAGTTGGTTTTCGTCGAAGGATTGTCGAGATTTTAAAGCCGAACAACTCGATAATGAAAACATGCTTGCTGCGTTGCCTCGAGACGTTTTCGTTTTCTTCTCTCACGAGGCACATTTTCACCTCAGTTGTTCCGTTAATAAGTAAAATATGCATTACTGGAGTGCGATGAATCTTAAGGAGCTCCACCAGATGCCCCTACTCACCGAACAGTGTGACCTTGTACTGTGCAATATCAAGAATAGGGATCATGAGCCCTTGCTTTTTTCAAGAAAATGAACGAGTGGCTACTGAGACTTTTTCACGTTACTTGACTATGATTCAAAAATGGAAGATGGCTGGTTTCAGGACTCCGTATTCCGTATGCCGATGATTCACAGCTCACACAGCCTTTGCATGGACTTTTTGTGCGAGACAGATTTTCGGGCGCCTGATCTCTGGAGGCACCAAATTAATGTAGTCACATAGCTCTTCTGATTTGGCCCCCTGCGTTTTTTTCTGTGTGGATATTTAAAACCTCTTATTTTCAATGATTTTGCAGGATTTTTCCATTATTTGCAATGGAAAATATGGCCATGCACTTACTGCACTTTACACCACCTTCGTCTGTTTTTTTTTTTTTTAAGAACTCAAATCCTAGCTGAAGTTTTTCATTGAAAATACATTTGTGTCTGGGTACCATCTAGAACTTTAGACGGAATTATAAGTATTCAATCAGTTTTCTTTTAAAGTAATTAATTTAAATTTACATACTAGTTTGTATGTTTACCCCAGAATCAAAACAATTCACTTGTTGATTTTTATTTCAATATTAACGTTTCGAAATTGGGCATGTTCAATGAATGATGAAGGCTGTCATCCATAATGAAATATTTGGAATAAAATTACTGTTTTTGCACTAAGAAACTAAGGGACGTTCACATCATCACTTTGTTGAAAGAATTTTGAGTTGTTTAGTTTTTAGTTTGACTTTTTACGAAATTATATAAAAAATGGACATAATCGTATAATGAACAGCTTTTACAATAATCAACATTTTTATGTTTTTAAAACTAAATAATTCATAATGAACATTTTCTCCAAATAATGAACTGTTCAGTATAATAATGAACGGATGGTCACCGTAATTATATCACACTTAATTTTTTTTTTTATCGAAATCGTTAGAGCCGTTTTCGAGATAAATAAGATTTTGCATTACGGGTGTATGGGGGGTACCGTTAGTTTTGGAGCTAAAAAAAAATTTATAATTTCTCCTCTAGGGAATCACCAAAGACCCTTAACTACCGAGTTTGAAGAAAATACCTCCGGTAGTTTAGGCTTAAGTTCGAGGTACGGACATACAGACAGACAGACATACAGACAGACAGACGGAATTGTCGGACCCACTGTTTTCGTCTTCGCTATCATCGTAATGTCAACTTTGATCAAAATCTCGAGTTCGATTTTTTTTCCAAATGCAGAACTTGACCTATAGTACCTACTTATATCGCAAGTAATAAAGAGATTGGTAATTTTTTAACAGTTTCCGTCCATCGTGCGCCACTCTGTATATTTATACATTGAATTTAAATTAAGGCGCGCAATGTATCAAATATATGACACCAGACAAATGTCAACAATTTTCCTCATTACTTAATCGGGCTCTTTTTAGTGCGTTTTCTATTACACCATGTACATATAGGATTTTTGGTAGCGGGCTCTGTATTTCTTGTCGAATAATCTTCTTCAGCCCTGTTATAGTCCCTTGTTTATAAAAAAACATACATTTTGCCATCTAAATAACTCCATCGTTTTGGAACCAAAATTAGGAACCTGTGGTATTTGCACCAAGAAGTTGTCAATCATTGGTGTTTCAACGTCATTCTCGAAAAAATATGAGCCGATAACTTTTTTGTCCATAACATCCCACCAAATAGGGCATCTGGATGGGTGTAACTGATGCTGGATTTTCGGAGCTCCAAAATCTATACGGGTTTCGAGCTGATCTTGAATTAAAATATTGGCGATAATCTTGCTGCGTCATTACAATCGATCGTTGGTGAGAAAACACAAAATTTATAATTTTAGCTCGTTATTGTGTACTATAAGTATCCATTAAAAATTTCCTAGAATTCAATTATAAACTGACAAATAAAAATAACAATTATGTTGGAAAATAAAAAGTTATTACTGTTGAAAATTGGTAGGTCTTATTTGGCCCGCCCCTTATCTTTACTCTGTCAAACAATGTTTGTCAGTACAGAGAAGATGTGATGTTTGTATCTCAGTTGGGCTGCCACCTATTGCACAAGTCTAACGCATATAAAAACTCTTTCCACAATGCCGTTATTGGTATGCATAATAAATTGTTGAATTTTTTACCATCTGATATGTAAAATTGTATGATAAAAAATTTTGAAAAACAAATATTGAATTGATTTGTCTTTTACCAAACCATGATGAATTTTAATAAGTTAGTTTTTTAAGAACGCAGCGAGCATGGCACTCCTAGCAAATCGGCAAGTCGACCACTGTTGTAAGGGATCGTTCGAAAGTTGTTGCGCTAGCTTATCAAATCCACTTTAAAAAATACATTCGAAGATGTTCGTGTCAACAGTATCTCGCATTGCCCCAATTACCAGGAGTGCTGTGCTCGCTGGATCCAGGGCGTACTTGCGACCAATCAGCAGCGCAGTTATCAGCCAAAGCCAAACCTTAGCTGCCCAAAACACAATCCCAATCACGTTACTGCTATAAGTCAGGTCATTCTAGACCTCTTCAGTCACCCGTGATAATGATTCGGCTGCCAAATTCCTTGGTGCTGGTGTTGCAACCGTCGGTGCAGCCGGCTGCGGTGCTTGTATTGCAACATATTCGGTTCCCTCATTATCGATTATGCCAGGAATCCATCCCTTAAGCAACAGTTGTTCTCACACGCTATCTTGGGTTTCGCCCTTTCCGAAGCTATGGGTCCTTTCTATCTTATGATGGCCTTCTTGCTGCTCTTCACTTTCTAAAGTGTTTTTGTCGGCAGATATGAAGAGGTGTAAAATTAAAAAAAATGTAAAAACTCATCTCATTGCAATTTGAAAGGGAAATTATTCAAAAAATACCCAAGAATAATATTTTCATATGAATTACAGTTCTTAATCGAAAAAGTAAAGAATAATAGGTATAAATACAAAAAGGAAAAAAACTGAAAAACCTAAAAAAAAAAGAAAAGAAAAACGTGTCTGAATTCGAGACCCTTGTGTCCTCTTTCTGATAGTTTCGATAATTTAGATGTGCACATTTTTTTATCGGCGAATCACTACATGCTGATGGAAGCGAATCCAAGCATTCATGGAAACATTCTGGAGTAAATGGAGTTCCGAATACTTATGAAGACTTCAACAACACCCGAAGTGGTGAAAGTCCAAGAAAATATTAAAATTGGAGACATCGTTTTGAATAAAGATGAGAGAGAGAGACTTATACCGACTAATTGGAACGTAGGTCGCGTTCAAGAAACTCATCCGGGTTGAAGGACCAATGAATTTTTGTACAAGATTTGTATGTAAAAAATAAGAAAAAAAAAAATATAAGTATGAAAATGAAACAAATCGTTGGGATGTTAAATTTCAGAATGATTTTATTTTATAATTTAGTACATTCAAAAGTATATTAAAGTCATTAATCCGTAACATTTATTTTGACCTTTAAATAATTTACATTCTTTTTTATTTTAAAGGTTTATTAAGGCTAATTTTACATTCAATTAATTATGCGTGAATAATTTATTATTCCATGTTAGCATTCGCACATGTACATAATATACAGCAGGCCTAATAATACAAAGATAATAATAAAAGGTAATTGAAATGTTTGCTCATTTGTAAAAATTGACAAAATACTACTTCATCTTCTGTTCGATTGTTTGCTTTTATTTCGAAGCTGCCAAAAAAGTGTAATGACCCCTAATGGGTCATCTGTTGCAAAAGAGTACTGAAATATCACGATATACAAAAGTTTGTTCTAAAGAGGTCTTCTTCAACGCTGGCAAAAGCACTGTGTAAGCTTCCCTCCTATCCTATTCTACCTATCTATTTCCAAGTAAATGGAAAACAGCATTTCCGCAGCATGTTCCTAAAATAGATTACATTCGTCCAATTGCTTTTACTTCCCTACTAGTCAAGGTCATGAAAACGCCGATAGATTATCAGTTCAAGAAACATAATTGAAGAACGCCAGCTTCTTAATGACCAGAAGTACTGCCTTCGCAATAATAGGTCCACAGCTGATCTGATAGTGTATCCCACCGAACAGTAGCACAAATCCTTACATCGTTTTCGGAGATATTACGATTATTGCATTTGATATTTTAAAGGTATTTAATAGAATATGCTGAATGGTGTGCCACAGTGCTCCGTTTCGTCTCCGACTCGCTTTCTGATTTTCATCTATTTTCTTAAACTTCTTATCTATTGAATTGTTATGCTGTTGACAGTACTATCAGCTTCTCATATTCGTTTCCAGATTGAAGCCCTTGCCCTTCGGATGTAGATTTAGAACGGCGGATGTCATGCTCATTAAACTTTAATGGCAATGGCATTGTCAAATGGGGAACCTTAAACTACATCAAAATTAATGCTTCAAAATCGCAAGGCTGTCTTCTGTCATTTAAGCGGAACCCAACCCAAGGATTCCTTTAACATTGCAAGACATTGTTCATCCCTTTTGATCTGGCTTTAATCTATAGAGCCTAAATTCAGCCAAAGCTCAAAAACAATTCAAAACTGGGCAGGTGTTTCACTTGGGTCTCTTGGATAGAATCCAACAAGAGCTTTAAAAATGATAGGGGATAGAACTATGACCGAAACATTTGAATCTCTCGAGCACCACCACAATGTTTTTTTGTCTTTCATTATTTTACCAGTATTTTCATAAACAGTGCTCTAGTGAAATAACCAAGCTTACATCCCCTTTAACAATTCGATCGTAATACTTGCGCTTCAGGGATCAACCATCGGTTTGTACTTGAGTCAATCTTCCAACGTATGATAAATTCAGAGAACCTTTCCCTAGCCGCAGTACACGAATGCAGAATGCCTTACACGACTCAATATTTCTATGTGTTTGCAATATTTAGACATTGAAATCCAATGTTCATCCATTACCGATTGCTCCTATTAAATCCTCTTCAACTTTCTCAGAAGCTGGGAATATGCTCAAACATTTCGACGGTAGACGCAGTCCTTTGAGTGCACTCAAAATAAAAAAAAAAAGCTGCAAGGGTTATTTAATACGACCGTTGGAATTGAACGTATTGTAATATTTTTGCTAGGTTCGTTAAATAAAACTTATTACTCTTTTTAGTATTTCTTCCAATTCAAAACAGTAAATCTCAATTTATAAACAACTCAAATACTTTTATTCAAATTTAAATCACACTTGTTTAATAACACAATCCAATAAGTAATACTTTTGCACACTTTCATAATCCAAAATCAACTGTGTCTCGCTCACCGTGAACACTCCCTTATATACTCAAATTAGTTGTTCTCGAAAGTCCTTGTCTTGGAATGTTCTAGATGTTTGGAATAAGGGGAAATATATTTGACATTGGAAAAGAGCTTTTCGTTTCTTCCATAAATTAGATATGCAGTTTTCCAACAGATGGCGCTGTAGTAGTATAAAGCTCTGTTCACAACAGTATTTTTTTTGATCATACAAAAATGTATTTCTTCAACAAGACCGTCAAAGGTCTTTCATAGTTTATTTAAACCTATTCCGATTTTGTCTTAATCTGGGCAACATATTAAGTCAAATGGTTTAATGCAGTGCCTTCCATCGGATGTGGGTGTTGTGTGGCCAGAAAAGCGGCACCAACTAGATTTGTGTGCACTGAAATAGTCCTAAATTACGATTTCGGTATGAGGGTAACCGAAAACAATTTTTTCAGTCCATTAAAACTCGAACTACTGTTCAAATTAAGCTTCGATAAAAGACTTATTATTATTTAAGCTTGCACAAACCGTATTATGGTTAACGCAAAATCTGTATCAATACACTTATGTATAGGGCTGCAAATAATATTAATTATGTATGTACTGTACGTCAAACTAATTTTAAAGTCAAACAAAATCTTCTTATCGCAAGCAAAACATATATACATATACATATGTATGCCTTGGCAAAATATGAGCATTTGATAAAATGCTATAAAACCTTGTTAAAGTAATCTCACCGAAATTGTCCAGCAGCCTTATCCAAAACGTTTATCCTGTCACAACAATAAACTTATAATATCTGACCTTGACAGTTATTTCTATATTTCCCAGCTTATTGTTCTATCAAAACTCCATTATCGTATTACCTTTCTGAACGACAAAGTGGCGATAAAAAATACTCAAGTCCAAACTTTTACCGAGTGCGAAAATGTCCTCGAATTCAACAAACATCTCAACCATAATAACTTGCCTTACATGAAACCATAAGAAGACTGCCATACTTTTGCCCCCTCCTTCTAGGTCTTCCAATTTATATGCTTTAAGTGTTGACTTTGGAAAAAAATATATAACCATTCCGCACTTTCATTCCCATTTCTGTCAATTTTGTCCTTACACAAAAATAAATTTGAACTTTCCCATTTGAGAGGGAGCAAAAAAAAGTGATTTAAAAATAAGAGTGTAGCTGAATATGGTTCCTATTGCAAATCTGTTGGAAAAAAAATTCTTTGAAACTGAACTCCTCCGCCAATTCCTTAACTTAAATTGACTTTTTGACGTTATCGACGTTTTCCATATAATTCTATACTATATGGCATACAAGAAACCTTGATGATAAGGAAAAAAAAATGTAGGACGGTGCAAGGAAAAATTGATTAATTTTGCACTCTTGCTACGGCAGCAACATGTTGACTGGTGGTTCTCGACAGGACTTTTCTCGCACACAAAGAAAAACGTAGGGCAATGACATTGCTATTCATTAAGCGTCCAGGTTTCCTTGAGCTCCCAATCTCACCTATCGATCAGTTAAAATAAATTGAACACCTAACAAGTGCCAAAGGACATTCAAAGTTCTGCGAAAAAGAAGGATCACGTCTGCGTCAAGGCAAGGACTGATCGAATGAAATTGCAAGTCGATTTAGAAAAACTATTTTGGATAAATGGATTTGAGTTTTAAACTCCTTTCAAAATTGTATCACTGCAGCAATATCCTTTGCCGACTCGTTTGTGTGTTTGTATGGCAAATACCCATTCAAGAATGCAATATCCTCTTCGGTTTATTCCGTCCAAACTGTATAGAATAACTTTGGCAATAATTTTGTGAAAAGTTATACGCAGACACTTACCAACTTCTACATACATGTGTAGACTTAAATTTTAGTACATTTTGCCCAAGGATAAAACAAGGGGCAATTCATCCTTTTTCGTTTCATGTGGAATGGATATATTATATGTATTCCCAACTGCATTGGTCCATTATATTGCAAACCCCAGAAACGTCTTTCCAAAGAGCATGGGGGGGGGGGGTGCATGGAAATATTAAATAATGAATCAAAATATAAAACAGAGAAGCTTGGGTCGAACCCTCAAAGTATCCTTTTTGGATGGAATTCAAATAAATTCATTGTCAAAGTTCTGTGTTGTTGCGCTTGTCCTGATCGGAAAATCGGAAAATATCCGCCTCTTTGGTCCTTGCATATTTGTAAAGGAGTGAAGATTGTGTTCTAGATATTTTATAATTTTCCTTGAGGACTAAAAGAGTTGGTGTTGGATGTTGGTTGTGGGATTAAAATTGTACATACCAACACCACTGCCACCACTGATCTCATTGCAATTTAGCTATATATTCATATCTATATAGATGTATATTTATATTTTTTAGATTATTTTCGATGTGGAAGAAGGAATGTTTGGTTGGAAATGAATACATGCCGCATGATTGGACTTCTGGGGCGGGTCTTCTTTCTACTCCGGTGCCGGTGGTGGTTGTGTAGTTTTCAGATGCGTCCGTCGCCGTCGCCTGGGAAGGAAGAATTTTGGTGCACTCTCGACACAGAATCTATAGAAAAGAGTGATTTATGGAAATTGTTTCCGATGCTAAAAGAAGTTTTTTTTTTTTTGTTGCGATTGTTTCGTCCATTGTTTTTTTTTTCAATTTTATTTTTCTTTCCTTTAATATCCTTCTTCCTAAATAACTACTGGGGAGACGTGTAGAAACTTTCCTTTGGTGATTTTGTTTTTGTTCAAATTGCATATTGCATTTTAAATTTTTGGAAACATTTTCTTGTCTTTTCGTTTAAAATTTGTTCTACTCGTCCTTAGAGTTTTTTTTTTTTGATTTTGTGCTTCGTTTTGTTTTAGCTTAAGAATAAAACCGGACATGATGTATTAGACCGAGGTAAAACTTTATATTTATACTTTGAGTTGAGTAAATTTTTAATCTAATTAGACATGAGGATGAAGTCTTGGGTAAACACTTTTGAAATAAAAGTATAAGGGGTTGAATGAGACTCTATGCAGAATCTTCAAGTTAATTTGCTTAAAAGTTCTTAACAAAGTTTTTGTGATTCATTTAATTATAAGATAGACCAAGATGTGCTTTGAATACGACGCGTGATTTGCTTTGGAAGGTGAATTTTTGGCCTTTTTAGACTAGGTTCTTAGCTATCATCAACTAATTTTATTAAAGTCGCAATACTCCTCCCAGAAATTTAACTACGGATGAACAAGGAAAGCTGTGTGCAAGTCAAAAGTTAAGTATCGTGTACCTATGCTAACGTTATCTCCTGGAGTGCTATGAATTCCGTGTTTTTTTTGTTTTCCCACTTGGAATTATCAGTTGACAAATGACCCCATTTATTTGTTAAGTGAGTTAGTATTACATAGATTTTCGGACCAAGTGTTCTACTTCGCTGATTTATTTCTAAAGTTGTAGGCACATCGGTGTATAAGACTAAATTAGAATATTTAAATTTTCTTACAGGATCGATAAAGGGCGATTTACAGGGGCGAGCGTAGCTATAGGGCGGTATCAGAAAGTTATTTGGGGCCCTGAGACACAGAGGACCAGGCATTTAGAAAATAAGCATACATATAAGAACGTAATGTAAGCAGTTCAAACTTTGCTTAATACAAAACTAAAACAATATTCGGTTAAACAAATAAAAGGTCTTTCCTCGTTAACAGGTCCACAACAACTGATCATATCTTTATTCTCTCAGTATATTCTTCTATTATAACCAGCAACCGGCAGTCTC